>JAUMJJ010000209.1:1315642-2631285 GCA_033556795.1 Tapera naevia | reverse complement strand
GGGGCGCTGGGGGCGGGGCCGCTAGGGGGGCGGGGGCCGCTAGGGGGCAGGGGCGTTAGGGGGGCGGGGGCGCTAGGGGGTGGGGCCGCTAGGGGGGGGCGGGGGCCGCTAGGGGGGCGGGGCCGCTAGGGGGGCGGGGCCGCTAGGGGGCGGGGCCGGCCGCGGGGCGGGACCGCTCCCCGAGCCTCTGGGGCGGGGCGAGTGCATCCGCCGCACCCTGGGGCGGCTGGAGGAGCCGCGACCTCAGGACGCCGCTGCGGGGCGTCGTGGTGCAGGCGTGCGGGCTGCAGAGCTCTCATTTCACCCAGCTCGGGGCTCTGCAGGTCCCTGCGCTGCCCCGATTGAAAGATGCTCTGCAGCGGATGAGTGTTGCCCATGAGCGAACATAACGAGTGCTGAAAGGCAGCGATGCTTAAGAAAAAACCCGTATTTCCAGTACCTGGAGGGTCCTATGGAGGGTCCTACAGGAAAGCTGGGGAGGAACTTTTTACAAGTGACCGGACAGGGGGGAATTGCTTTAAATTGGAAGGGGGGAGATTTAGATTAGACAAGAAGCAGGTTGATGCAGGTGATTCTCCCCCTCTGCTCTGGTACTGTGAGACCTCCTCCTGGAGTGTTTGGTCCAGTTCTGGAATTCTCAACGTAAGAAGGATATGGAACTGTTGGAACGGGTGCAGAGGAGGCCATGAAGACTCTGAGAGGGCTGGAGCACCTCTGCTATGAGGACAGCCCGAGAGAGTTTGGGTTGTTCGGCCTGGAGAAGAGAAGGCTCCAGGGAGACCTCATAGTGGCCTTGCAGTACCTGAAGTACCAGGAAAGCTGGGGAAGGACTTTTACAAGGGCAAGTAGTGATAGGATGAGAGGAATGCCTTCAAATTGGAGGGTGGAAGATTTAGATTAGACATTAGGAACAAATTCTTCACAATGAGGGTGGTGAGACGCTGACACAGGTTTCCCAGGGAAGGTGTGGATACCCCTTCCCTACAAGTGTTCAAGGCCAGGTTGGATAGGTCCTTGAACAGCCTGGTCTGGTGGGAGATATCCCTACTCATGTCCAGGGGATGGAACAGGATGTGCTTTAAGATCCCTTTCAACCCAAACCATTCTATGATTCTATGATTCTATGAAATACATCCTTGCTGGTGGGTTTTAATTTACATTTTGACATTGGATTACTTAACACATAAAGGTAAAACTGTAAAACTACAGTTAAATCACTTTGAAACCACATACTTTTGTTTAGAGGAATGAGGCTTTTGCTCCATTTCTTTTGTCAAACCTTGAATAGCACACTTTATGGCCTTCAGAAATGCTAAATGGCTTCCATGTTATGAGGGGAAAACAGTAAATTTTCCTTTTATTTTTAACAATATCTTGTTACTACCCCACAGTAAATCAAAAAAGTTTGTTGTATAGTTACAAAAATGCTTTTATTTCTCTATATTGCTTCTCTAGCCTGCTTCATCTCTTTACCTGTGAAAAGCTAATGATTCAGTGCTCTATGAGTAATATGCCATAAACTCATACATTTTGCTTTTTCTTAGCTTGAATATTTTAAAATAATTGACTATAGACATTCAGAATCATAGAATCATTAAGGCTGGAAAACACCTCTAAGATCATCAAGTCCAATGTCAGCCCACCACCACCATGCCTGCTAAGCCATGTCCCGAAGTCTATATGCTTTCTGAACACCTCCAGGGATGGTGACTCCACTGCTTCCCTGGGCAGCCTATTCAATGCTTCACCACTCTTAGTAAACAATTTTTCCCTAATTGCCCATGTCAGCCTCTCCTGATGCAACTTAAGGCCATTTCCACTAGTCATTTGCCCCTGTTCAAGACATATAATGTTTATTCTCTTAGAGCCTATGTCCCACCAAAGTACTTAAAACCATAAAAACATACAATTTACTGGAGTACTTTTGGCAGTGAAAAGCTATCTATTTACAGACACAGATGGTTTTGCTGTTGCCTGTGTTATGTCTTATGAAAGAGTTGCCAAACATATCAACTACAACAAAAAAAAAAAGTAAAACTTAAAAGGCAAAATTGTGTTTTCTTCCAGAAATTGTTTGTTTTCTATAAGAAGCCTCTTCATGTTTTGGTGGGATATATACAGTCATTAATTCCTGCATAGTCCATAGCCAGGTACAATTTTTCATCTAAAGGACAGCTGTATTAACAATACTGAAAGTATTACGTTAGTTAACCATATCGTACCTGAGAGCAGAGGAGATGGTGCTTCATATGAGATACAACACTTTCCAAGTTGTTATTTTGGGGACTGAAGAATGGCCGTGCATTGATAAGGTCTCTTCTTCTGACCTTTGCTTGCTTGGTTGTGCCCTTACTTCTCTGTTTCAATACTCACCATGGTTTTATGTTGCTTTCTTAGTTGCTTTCTTCATAACTAGACAAGTGGGCAAGTGGGTTATCCCATAATGGTGCAGGAGATGTCTTCCAGCTTTTAAGATGTCCTTTGTTAATGAAACAAATCAAAACAAAACCCTAAAATGGTTGTGTCTTTACTTGTTTGGTAAAGGAAGTGTTTTGTTTTTTTTAATTCCTGTCCTTCAGGCACTGCAGCTTCTGTCTGTTTTGAAAGCTAGATGTGCATACAATGAGTTTTTCCCAGAAATTTTTATTCACTTTTTCTTTAAATATACAGTGAAATCTACTTCTGAGCTTTCTAATGAGTGGCTGAAGTGGAAGATTTTTTGTTTCTCATAGGATCAAGCTAATAAAGTAGAAGCTGGTACAGATGTCAAGAAAAAGCGGCGGTGTCCACTACTCAGGTGAAGCGAGGACCTCAGGCAGGACTTCTGGGCAAACCCCTGAGAGATTGCAGAGCCTGGAGGAGTGGCTGGGCTGAGCCAGGGTGGGCTGCTGCCTGCTCACTGCTGTGGGCAAGCCCTCACTTTCCCTGGGGCTCTGCCTAGTTCCTGTCTGGAGTGGCCTCTGAGCAGCCCCATGTCCATCCCTTTTCCTAGCCGTGTTCCTTCCAGCACTAAAGCCCCAGGCTGTGTTTCTTAGTTTGTGGAAGCACTGTGCGAGTTGTCCCCTCATATCCTGCAATGTGCTTTGGTCTGAAGACTGGTGAAAGACTTGGTCTTTAATTATTTGAGAGAATAGCGACCTCAATTGACCTTATATTTTGTTTTTGCTTAGACCCTGTTTAGATTAAATACCTGCCAGGTATTAGAAAGAGAATGGTCTGGTTTGGAGTTTGTTACCTCCCACCATTCTTTCCATGTGGGGGAAATCTTAAAATTCAAATTCTCATAGCTTCACAAAAAGATAAAGCTGCATCCAGTATTTTTCTGACTTTTTTTTTGCATGTTTGAGAAGAAACACTCTTTCTTGGCGACATAAATTATGTTGAAGCAAAAACTGTTTCACTCCATAGAGTTACTTTAGGAAATAGTTACAGTACAGTAAAACAATCTCAGGTGAAGGAATTAATGTGGGATTTGTGACTTTCAGTGACTTGCACTTCCTGTTTTTAAGGCCACTGTTACTAACAAGGGAAGGGTAAGGTGTTGAATGCTTAGAGACAGGCTTCATTCCTAAACTCGTGGAAGCAAAACAGGAAAAGTGTTGAGGACTGTAAACAGTTGTGGTTAATGGAAGAGGGGAAACAGTGATGATTTTGTCCTTCAGAGCCAAGATACAGCATTTCCATAACTCTTCTGTTAATTTGGGTTTATACATAAATATATTTTTGTGTGTGTGTGGGCAGGTATGCATATGTGGTGTGAGTATAAAGTAGATTCTGCAGATTGCTGCAGTAGACTCTGCTGCTTCTTTTCTTACAAACCACATACTCTTTCTGCCCTACGGGATCTGTGTGTAAGTGTGTATGTTGCTAGAGAACACACTGATTGTAACTGTACACTTTGGAACTATTTTTGTCCTGTTGCATTCCATCAGCACTTACTAACTGTCCTGATATATATAACTGTGAAACTGGGCTAGTCTGACATCTCTGAATACCTGAAAACTTTAAATGTATTAAAAAAACTAATGTCTTGGACATATGTAATCTGCCTTGCTTTAGAAATTCTGTGACCTCTTTTATTTCTGAATGTTAAATTGTGGGTATAAGTTGGACACAAGTGTGTTGTTCCTCTGTATGTTTAGTATTACCCAAACTAGGAAAATTTTGTTAGGTTTAATTAAAAATACAGAATTGCCTAGAGAAACCAGCTTTGCACAGCAATAATTGATATACTTTAATCATTATTAACAGCCCCAGTAACTTTTAAGTTGTTCAGGTTGTGCAAATTTTCTTGAACTATGGCACCTGAGTGATTATGAAATCATGTTAATTCTTGGAGAAAGTAGCCAAGAGAGAAATTTTGTTGAGTTCAAGTGAACTCTATGTGTTCATAGAACCACAGAATATCTTGAGTTAGAAGGGACCCTTGAGGATCACTGAGTTCAACTCCTTGCTCCACACAGGGCTGCCTGACACTAAACCATGCGACCAACAATGTCATGCAGATGCTCCTTAAACTCTGACAAGCTTTATGCTGTGACTGTTTCCCTGGAAGCCTGTTCCAGTGACCAACCACCCTCTCAGGGAACAAACTTTTCCTAATGTGCAGCCCAAACTTCACCTGACACAGCTTCATTCCATTTCCTCGTGTCGCTGGTCATAGAGAGGAGATCAGCAACTCTGCTAACCCCTGTGAGGAGGTTGTGTGAGTGATGAGGGCACGCCTCAGCATTCTAATTATGTGCTATTTTGATCTCTAGAAAGAAACCTGCAAGAAAGAGGCTTTCGTTTCTGCAGATTAGGCTTCTGACCAGAGATTACTAAACCTAGTGATGAAAATGGCACTGGATTACTTATTGCTTGCTTTGGTTATGAGTTGACTTTTAATGTTTATTAAAAAAAAAAAAAAAAAAGGAAACATAGTAAAAAAGGATATGTGTGGAGGTGAAATTAGTTAAATTAGTTTGTAGTGGAAAAGTTCAACAGAAAGAGTTGGAAAACCTAGATTAGACCTAATCAAACAAAACTCAAAACAAGTCAGACGTTCTCACTTATCAAGCAGATTCCTAACAAGTTTAAAGTCTCTCATCAAAATTTGTCTTCAAAATTAACAGGGAAGACAGCATGGATATTAATGTAGATGTATTTGGCTAATATGAATTTGTAGCAGTCCTGTACAAGCTGGGAGAAAATATAATACTCTATTTGGTACAGCATCTTAGAATGACACTAAATTGCTATGTTTTCAAGAATCAATTTATGTCCTCATTTGCAAGCATGAATAATGTGTGTTCCTCATATTTTTAATAAGTAATTTTAGTGTTAGACAGCTGTCTCTGAATTTAATTCAATAATTATAACTGAGACAGATGTGAATTGAGTTAGAAAAGCTGAGATAGGCTTATTCAGCTGTGCAATAGATTTCACAAGAGTATTCAGTCTCTGGTAAATTACTTAAATTAGGGATATATTTGTACGATAATAAGTAGTAATGGTATATTTTTGTTAGCAAAGAAATGTGAAGTGACATCTTCTTTGGTGGATTTTTAAGAAAATTACAACTGTTGGTAGCGTACAAACGCATCACTACCTTAACTAGGGACAAATTCCATTTCATTAGGTGCTACTGTGAGTTCAGGATTTGATCAGAATTTGTGTGCATGTGGTTAGCATTATGCTGATGTAGCATTTTCAGAAATGGGGCTTTGCTGTTACAGTGTACTTATAGTATTTTAAGAGCATTTTATAAACAGACTTCTTCAGTCTGTTTGTGGCTCAGCTGGTCAGAGCTGCCACAGGAACAACTGCATTGTTACACTTAGTCTTAGATGTCAAACTTGCATCATTAACTGTGTTAGTTGAGGAATGTTGTTTATATAAATAGTTGAGAGAAACCATATTTGTTAAAATGTGTTTTGGAATATTTTGTCCTTCACATATCTTTCATTACTATTCTTTGAAGCAAATATTCTGTTCTTGAAAATAAGAATAAATAATTTTATTTATGCACAGAAACTGTTAAACAAGGGTCCTTATTTATTGTATATGAACTTATGAGTTTTTTGTATCTCATAATATTTTTAAGGAAGATGATGAATATTATAGTATACACTTCTGAATGTCCCTCGGATTCACAAAAGCAGATGCACATTCTCTCTCTTTTACTATGTGGCTTTGCAGTTACTGGGGAAGGGATCTAAAACTGGAATTTATTCAGAATAATTCTAAGGAAGTGGAAGATATTTTCCAAATATTTTTTTTTTTCCTGTTTGTGGGATTAAGCTCTATAAAATGATTTCCAGAATTCAGTGTCATAGTAGATAATGTTATGGCATTGAATAAGGAAGTATCAAATACAGCCAGTCCTCTTAAAATAAGGCTATGTATTCGGTCTGAAATTTATCTAAGTGAGAGCATTTGATATTCATACTGTTGATGCCAAATGTGAAATTGGGTCATAAGTGTGATCTGTAATGGAATTCTATTGTTGTGTCAATAGAAGTGGAATATATTTATTCTAGAGAGGCATGTGAGTGCCAGCTATTACTTGAGATTGTAGTTGTGTCATATTTTTGTTTGCCTAATCTTCTATAACCATTCTTTGTTCTACTTGCTTTCTATTCTCTGTACAGTTCAGATACTTCCCTGACAAAATTCAAACCAGCAGCTTTCTTTCGATGTGGTCACCTGCACCTGGGACAACTTGCTACCTGGTTTGCATTTAAACAGCTTCTGGACATACAAGATAATTTAGCAGTTTGATTTTTGTTTTTGGCAGTAGCATGCACTGAACTTTGATGTTGGAACCACTCTTTTAAGTGACTTTCCTTAAGGAAGGGACACTGATAAATAGTGACTGCAGCTTGCTGCTTGGGGCAGAGCTGAAGTAGTTGCTTTTCAAAAAGCAAGTTTGAGTGTATCTTCTTGAGTATATCTTCTATAATGGAATGAAATGGTTTATGTGTAACAGGCAAGGAAACCTGTGGGGTTTTTTGCTTAATTATCAAAGAACAGTGTGTTCTGTGGATGCTTTCACACAGAGGAATGCTTGTGCCTGCCACATCACGTTTATGGCATCCTGAATGTGTTGATCTGAGAGAAGTTGATTACAGGAGTCCTCACCTCAGTCTCCAACTGTTAGAAATTACTGTGTATGCAATTTAGGTTATTACTTCACAGTTGACTTCTAGCTAACACAGGAGTAATGTCATTTGGTCAAACAAATGACCAGTCTTACGTCCTTAACTGCATGTTCCCCATCCTTAATTCTATTAATCTTAGAGTCACATGATGGTTTTGTGTGTAAAGTCACTCACTTATCTGACTGAATGCTGCCCATTTTTTCACAGACTGAGTCTGCAGGATTACCAAGCTGATCTGGGTAGCTGTAATCTGAGACTGTAACTTCCTTCTGAAACTGTAATATGTAACTTACTCTCAGAGAAACTTTATCTGGCTTTTAGTAGTTTTCTGTCAGCATAAGAGGTTTTATAGTGTTAATTCCCATGGATCATACCAAATTAAATCTACTGATTGAGGTATTATATTAATTTATGTAACCCTTAGCATTAAAGCTTTTCTGTTTTCTCTGGGGTTGTCCTGAGGAAAAAGAAAACATTCCTGAAAGGATCATGGGATGGATAAGAAGCAATGTGTATTTGAGAATATTTTATATGAGACAGAGTTGTCATGCCTTAGTTTGGCAAGCATTTATTTTGGAAGAGTGCTAGTTTGAACAGCTGCTCTGCTCTCTTGCCCCTTATCCCCACTCTTTGTATGCTGCCTTGTAAGTTGTGCTCATATAATTGTGTCTTTCAGATGAACGTGACTGGGAAGCTCACCTGTGTTAAAAGCCTCCCCATTCCATCTCCTGTACTACAGCTGAACGTTCAGACATGCAAATATATGTACTGCCCTTGCTGGGGCAAGAAGTCTGTATTTCTTGTACATTAAGTGTGCAGTAGGTTGTGAAGTGTCTGTGGTGTTCTGGTTGGCTTGCAGGAAATATGCTGCCTGGGACTGTGACTGCCAAGGGTATCATATTGAACGCGTGCTCAACCAAATACCCTGTCTTCCAAAGGCATGAGAAAATAAATATAAGCATACTGATTTTGAAGACCTGTTCTTGTTATGGTGTACAACTATTGGAGTGGCAAACTGTGATAATGGTAGTCAAGGTTTTACCCTGTGAGGTAAACAGGAAATCCAAGATCATTAACAAATTTGCCAATATTGTTGTGGATACCTTGCAAGCTGAGCGAAATTCTGGAAGAGCTTGCTTGAACTTATTAATAATTTAGAAGCACTGCAACCAAAAAGTATCATATTTATTGCTTGGATGAATAATCTAGAGTCTCATTAATTATACATTCTAGAGGTGCTTTAAAATTATATGGGAGTCTGAGACCCTCTTTTGCCATTCCTGTAGCAATTAGTTTCAACCAGCCCTTGGTACGGAAGTAGCACCTCACGGGTGCCTGCGGTCTTGAGTACAGGCCTTGGTGCTGGAGGAAGGTAAGTATGGAACTGCTGGAAACCGCTCCTGTTTGAGAGTTCAGCAGGATGCCACAGGGTGTCAGTGGTGTGCTCAGTGTAGTCCAGGTTTTAACGGGGACGCTCTGTTGTAGGGATGTCAATCTGAAATGGTTGTGTTTCCTGAAACTCTGCAAAATCCCAATAGCAGAGTATAGAAGTCTTCGGTGAACTGTTAGGGTATAGCTTCTAACTGGTCCCTGACACAGACAATCTGGGTCTTTGACAAGATGTGTGGATTGCTGAAATTGAGAGCAGAAGGCCTGAGAGATTTGCAACAAGCAGATGTGTGCTTGTAAATGCAGGGAACCTGCTGCTTAGGCTTGAGCAGCTTCCAAGCTGAGTGTGTACTTGTGGAACCGTGTTTCAATTAGACAGATGCACTTTACCAAGACTGGGGGAGAGCTGAAGGAAAACCTGATATTCTAAGACTAACTGATTCTTAGAGGACTTCAAAAGAGATGAATGAGGGAATAGTAGGGCTTCAATTTAAATCACCTTACAAAAATTCAACAGCAAAAGTTTCAGATTTTGCCATATATCCCATGTGGAAGTTGAGTTACCTCCCTTACTAATTCTCCTGTTCATTTGATTGCATCTGAGAAAAAAAAAAAGTCACAGGAAAAGACCGTCTGCTTTTCCTATTACATCTATAAGTTTTGGACCATTGAGAATATTAGCTCTAGGGGGAAGCCATTCTGAACTCCAGATAGATGTTCCTCCAGCAACTGGATGGGCTACAGGAATTAGGCAAAACTACTCAGATAAGAATGGATTGGGACTGTTTTGTCAGCACATACAAGGAATTGGCTCCTAAGTGAGTGGATGACAAAATAATTGCAAAGTCTTTGATTGCATATGTGAGTTTGCACGTCAGACTCTTGTCAAGAAACGGTGCTTGCCAATTAAGCTCCACACGCATGAAATGGATGGCGAAGTCCAAGTTTCAAAGAGGAAACCAGAGTTTACAGGCAAAACTTGCAGACTAGGCAGGTGTTGCTTTTCTTCATTTCAGACTCTGGTGGTTGTCCTGTAATCTTACTGAACAGCACTGGCTGCAGTGAGGTATGAGGTGGAGGGGAGTGATCTGTTTACTCTGTACAGTGTCTGCAAACACAACTCTGCATTATCGGCTTAAGGCTCTGTATTTATTCTTTAAGTTGGGTATTAAATGCAAGGAAAAACATTTCTTCACTAGTAGTTTTAACAGTCCCCATGGATTTTGAGTTTATCATACATTCTTTTGCTGATGAGATTTGTTTGAAAGTACCCCATGCAGCTTATTAATGTAATGTTACACTGCAGGATCTGGAAAAGCCTGTTACGGCAGTGAACTGACATGAACAAGAACTGACACGCAGTGTGACAGCTTCTCAGGATTCCTGTTTGCACATAATTGTTTGTGTAGCCTCTTTTGTTACGTTTACCTTTAATCTTTTACAACATTATTAGTACAGAGTGTAAAATAACCTCATGCTTTCAGCTTGGGCAGAGGAGTTGAGGGGCAGGGGAATGCTTTGCTGTTCTGTCACATTTTTTCAGCAAAAAATCTGGGCAAAAATGAGGAATAAGAGAATAGTAGGGTTTTCTGAATAAGAATTTAAACCAGCCTCCATAAATATGAATACACAACATACAGAACTTGTGCAGCTGATGTCTGCAAATATCTGCTGAATAGCTTTTGCATTTTGGTTTTTCCTCAGTGCCACTGTAAAGGAATGATAAGTCACTTATCCTTTCTCCAGAACTAGTAGACATACTATCATTGTTGAAGTGTATTACGTGTAACTAATTTAGACAGTAATGAAGACAGTTGCTAAATATGAATATATAAAAATGAATAAATATAACAAGGATTATGCTGTGTAACAGACTTTGTGTTTCTATGTAAACAAAAATGACACCTTAATTTTAAGTTCTATATTATTACACCTTGTAAATACTGTGAGTTTGAGCTGCAGCACAGCATTTGCAGTGGTCAGAAAGTCTGAAGTTTTTATTTTTAAGACTACTGAATTGGAGTAACTGTTTAACTGTTGATTTAGCTGCTGACACTTCAGTGGCTATTTCTCAGTGCTGTTGAGGTTAATAAGTGAATAACTTGCTCTGGTAAATTTAATTCTCCAATTTTGATTGAGTATAAAATGTTCATTGTCTTCTAAGAAGTTCTGCGTAGTTACTTATCTTAGCTTGTCATAACCATTGGAGAATCCGACATGACATAGAAACTTATGTGTCACTTATATGAAAGAAGGGCTTCCTGCTTAAAATCTGACAGCACAGTAATAGTATAAAACAAACAAACCAAATCCCTCCAGATTGTTTTTCATAATATAGACTTGTTCATCCAATTAAGTGCTGGGTTGTTTTTTTTTTGCTTTGTTTTGTTTTGTTTTGTTTTCTTAATTATGTGAGCTCCTATATTCTACTATGATATTCATTGTCACAAGAAAAATATTCGCTGACTTTTTATTGTCTGCTCAGGTGGTCCTTCAGGGATAAAGAACTGCTCATGCCAAACAGTTGTTGATTCTTCCTTATTAAGTAGCTTCAAGATCCTTTTGTACTTTAGTATTGCCTTTGATCTTAAGTTTAGGATTGTGAAAGGAAAATGTTGCCAGGCTTAGCTGGCAAAGGGATTCCTCAGCAGCTCCACAGATTTTTTCCTTCAAAGATCTTAGCTCTGTGGTTCTGTTATTTGCTTTACATTTCCATAGCTGTCTAGAAGATGGGGTGTTTCTTGGTTTGTTTTCCAATTTAATTTTTCCTTTGGTATTTGTTTAAGTATGAATTTTTGTTTGTCAAATCCCTGCTGGCTTTTAACGTATAGTTTTCACAAGACCTGTAAATATCCATTTTTCTTTGTAATGACCTTCCTTTCACATGAACCTTGTTAATAAGTTGCATATTTAAGTTGACGTAGCTTGCTAGTGTAACAGTTGGTGTTGCATGTGGCAGCCCTTCGGTCTTCCACTAGTTAAACAAATGCCTATAAATGCTACGAGTCCATATTAAAATTATTGTATGTATTGTGCAGGAGCTTGTAACTATTTTTATGTTCTCAGCTGGCATGTATTTATAATTATCTAATGCCTTTAGGTCTGTATCATAAGTTTTATATCTTTCCTTTATTTATTTTCCCTGTAGTACTTCATTCTTGCAGGATGATGTAGAGGCTATGAAATAATCTTTCAATTTTTTTTGACTTTCCATCCCCTATCAAGGGAATCAGGTTCATTCTACTTTATCCAAAGATGAGTTACAAGTGCTTTTAAATGACTAATATTAAAATACTTTAATATTTTGAGAAATACTCAAAAGTACTTAAACACCAGCCTCTTATTCCTGAACGGGAACCTATTCACATGTTGGAGGTAAGTTCAGGTGTTCTGTTCCAATTGCAATGTAGTGGCTCTGCATGTGATTTTCAAGCCTCCATAACTGAATTTTCTTGCCAAATTCCAATGGATCTTAAAGAAAGGTAAATTGCTAATTTTAATTAGCTGAAATCTGGGTCAATTATAAACAAATTTTACAAAATTTGTCTAGAAACAAACCTATTCATCTCAGAGTTGTAGTTCTTCACCTGGTACTGCTAAATCAAGCATAGAACAATAGCTTGCCTATCTGCTAATGCTTCAGTGGCTCCTTCAGGAAATTTCATTTCACTGTATTGTAGCGCTGACTTTGACATCGTGTTATACTTGGTAGTGTATAAGTAAGCTGGTGTTATATGGTATATATAATGATTAACCTGTGGCAGCTCCAGAATGCATACCTGCTGACTTGATTTTGGAACCAAGGGCTCAGAAATGTCCCACTACTCATTTGTAAATGCTGTTGAACTTGAGAAGTCTTTGCCTTGCATGCTACCATTGTTACATGATTTACATCAATGAACAAAATAAGACTATGAAAAATATTCTTGATCATTTTAGAGGCTTGTTTTGTGTTGGCTACTTAGTCGCAGTCCATGTTGTGTGAAGTGTTTTAAAACAAAATATTAAAACAAAGTAGATGATCTACTATCCTTTGTAAACCACTTCAGAGCAGATTATTTTATCTACTCATTCAGTTATGTTTGGAGATGTCCTAAGTCAAAATAAGGGACTTGCAGTCCAAAGCATGTGGATCTTTCTCAATTTTTTAAAAAATAATTTTGGGTTTAGATAAGCTAAGCACTGGATAAGGTGTAAGTCCTCCTTACTTCCGACTTCAGAATATAATTTATATCAGTAGAATTACAGCTTTGGATAATAGATATTCCAAGGAGATAGTAATACTCCTGCACTATACTTACAGCATGCAGTTAGTCCCCATCCTCCAGCCTGCAGGGAGGAATGCTATTTGAGTCCCAAATAGTCCGAACCCCATGGAAAACAAATGCTAGCTGGACATGTAACAAGAACGAATGCTTTAATAAATTTGAGAATGCATGCTGCTGCTTTAAAGGAAGATATTTATTGAACTGAAGAGAATAAACTTCTTTTAGACAATTTTTTCAATGCTTAGGGAAATTTCTTCATGAAGACCTAATGAATCTACGTGTTTATATTCAACATACCTGGAAGCAAGTTTCAGAACCCAGTCCTCAAAACTTTTCCGCTGGTCCTTAGCCCTGGAAAAATACAAGCAGTGCTGTTATTTTCTTTTTTTCAGTTCACTAAGCCCCTGTAATTTGCAGCTTTCTACAACTGGAACAGCCCCAGAGTTAGATGACTAGCTAAATACAGTGAATACCCAGAAAAAGCCCTCAACCACGCTTCACTGGCACCTGCAAGGTTTGTCTGTGAACTGTATCTACATATATCACCGACTTTTAAAATGCATAAGAGAGTGACACGGTTGTGACAGAGCTGACTCCTGCTTGTGAGTGCCATGAACCAGCACCTGCAAAGCTGAACTAGCCCTCTGAATAAAATGGATTTGGTATGCAGCACACTCTTAAAACCTTGGCCTCCTCGTTGTAAATGATCCTGCTGAGTATTCATACCACGATAGTCAAGCCAGCAAGGCAGGCAGCTGCTTTGGAGACAGCTTGGAAAACAAGATGAGGAACAGCGTGACCCGCAAGAAGAGTGACCTCCTGTCACGTGAATTCTTCTGTTCCATTGGGCATTGTCAGGGCATGCACTGATCATATGGGATATTTTTAGAAAGCATAAATAATGGTGGAGGCATGCTTTGATTTTTCCTTCTAACAGCAGCAGAAATGCCAACAGTTCACATCACGCGGTTGCTTAAACAAGTATACATCTATTCTAGTAACATTTTTCCACCCAAACATAGCATCTAAGTGCCCTGTGGAGACCATGTGCTTACTGGAGCCTGGCTCAGCCTGAGGGCTAGGCTTTGGAAACTTAACCATTCCAAGCTTCTATCTTTACCTTAACTCTTATGATGTTAGTCCTCAGTCACAAAGACTTACAAAAGAAATTTAAGCCGCCTTAGCCTTACAGGTGGTACATCCGGAAGTTAAAGAGCATAGAATTATAGAATGGTTTGAGTTGGTAAGGACCTCAAAGATCATCTAGGTCAAATCCCTGCCATGGGTAGGGACACCTCCTACTAGGCCAGGCTGCTCAAGGCTCTATCCAGCCTGGCCTTGAACACTTCCACGGAGCGGGCATCCACACCTTCCCTGGGAAACCCGTGCCAGTGTCTCATCACCCTCATTGCGAATAATTTTTTCCTGATGTCTAATCTAAATCTTCCCCCTTCCAATTTAAAGCCATTCCTCCTTGTCCTACACTAGCCCTTTTAAGAAGTCCCTCTCCAGCTTTCCTGTTAGCCCCTTCAGGTACCGGAAGGCTGCTATAAGGTCTCCCCGGAGCCTTCTTTTCTCCAGGCTGACCAACTCAACTCTTTCAAGTCTGTCCTCATAGCAGAGGTGCTCCAGCCCTTGGATCATCTTCACAGCCCTCCTCTGGACACGTTCCAACAGTTCCAGATCCTTCCTCTGTTGGGTATTCCAGAACTGGACACAATACTGCAGGCGGGGTCTCATGAGAGTGGACCAGAGGGAAGAGAATCACCTCCCTCATGCTGTTGGCCATGCTTCTTGGTGATGCACCTTACGACACGGTTGGCCTTCTGGGCTGCGAGCACACATTGCCAGCTCATGTTGAGCTTCTCCTCAACCAACACCTCAAGCTCTTCTCTACAGGGCTGCTCTCATTCATGTTGTCCCTCATCCTATATTGGAACTTGGGGTTGCCCTGATCCAGGTGTGGGACCTTGCACTTTGCCACATTAAACCTCATGAGGTTCACACAGGCCCAATTCTCCAGCTCACGTTGAGCTTCTCATCAGGAAGCATCACCAGTCCGCGGCTTGCAGATGAAAGGAGAAGCGTTCTGGTAATTTCAGACAGAATTGTCAGGAAAAAAAATAAAGCAAAACTGGAAAAAGCCGAGCCCAGGTCTTGCTGCAGGACCTCTCCCTCCTCGCCCAGACCCCCAGTCCCTGCCGGGCCCTGAAGCTCTCAGGCGCGTGGGAAGGATGATGTTAGAGGATGGTTTGTAGCGGACAGGTGCGCTGGGACTCGATGGTATCACAGCTCTTGTCCAGCCAGGCGAGCCCATGATTTAAGCGGGACGGCCTCCACCCGCGGCCCCGCGCCGCGCGGCCCCGCCTCGGGCGCCGATCGCGTCACGGGGCGTCATCGCCGAGCCCCCCGCCCGCCCCCGGACACCGCGCCCGCCGCTCTCCGCTCTCGCCGCTCCGCTCCCCCCGCTCCGCTCCGCTCCCGGGCAGCGCGAAGATGGCGGCGTTCAAACTCCTGCTGCCGGCCCTGGGCCGCCGCATCCTCCTTCCCCGCGGCGCCGCGGCCGGGGTAAGGGTGGGGCCGCCGCTGGGGCGCTGCTCGCCCCCTTATTCCCCGCTGCCGCCGTGACCTTGGCGAGGCGCGGGGCCGAGCGGGGGTCGCGGCTGGCGCTGCCCGCGGGGAAGCGAGGCGCTCGGCTGTGCTTTTCCCGACGAACGTGGTGGGTTCGGCCCGCGGTGGGAGTAGGAAGAGGAGGGCAGAGCGCGGCCCCGGGCGGGTTGGGGTGCGGTGACCTTGGGGGCGCGGGAGGCAGGCTGGGTTTACTGTCTTTTATTCCCATGCAGCTGCTCGCCCTGCCGGGGTTGGGCTCCCCCGCGGTGGACGGGGCGAGCCCCGGCCACAGAACCAGAGCGTGACATCAGTTGTAGGGACCCACAAGGATTAATCGGTCCAACTCCTGTCCCTGCACAGGACAGCCCCAACATTCACACCGTGTGTCTGAGGGCTTTGTCCAAATGCTTCTTGAATATTGTCAGGCTTGGCTCTGTGACTGCTTCCCTGGGGAGCTGTTCCAGTGCTCCACCACCCTCCGGGTGAAGGACCTTTTCCTAATTGGCAGGCATGCGGGACTCAGTTTGCAATTCCCTGGGGAGGCAGCTGTCAGTCCTTACCAGTATGAGGAGGGGGAACAGCTTTAAACCGGAAGGGAAAAGGTTTAGATTAGACATCAGGAAGAAATTCTTCATGATAAGGCACAGGTTTCCCAGGGAAACTGTGGGTGCTCCCTCCCTGGACGTGTTTAAGGCTGGGTTGAATGGCGTCTTGAGCACCCTGGCCTGGTAGGAGGTGTCACTGCCCATGGCAGGGGGTTTGGAACTGGATGATCTTTAAGGCCCGTTCCAATTCAAACCATTCTATGAATCTGTCATCTAATGGTTTCCAGGCCACGTGTAACCATAGCTGAGTTATTTTTTTGTCTCTTCAGCCAGAATGGTTCCTGTGGTTTTCCTACTTTACTTTAGTTGAAACAGCTCATCTGCTGTCCTTCTCATGCCCACGTTTACTCTTCCTGATGTCTTTATGGACAAATAATCATATCTCTTTCACTCTGTGTTTTTCTAAGTTCTGTTTTGCTCTTCTATGAAATTTACTTTGATTTTGTGGATCATTCTTGGACTTCATCTGTTCCCATGTCAGTTCCCTCTTAGAGCTGGGCTACTGGAATTGCAGGCAGTTCCTGAAGTCTTAGCTAGCTGTCCCAGTGGGAAAGGGAGGGTGGGTGATCCCAGGCACCTCAGCTTCCTGAAAGGCTGTTGCTCTCAAGCAGCAGAGTGGGTGAGAAAGGGACTGAATAGAACATATTTAGTATAGAAGGGCAGGTGACTTTGTTAGAGACATCTAGATTGCTTATGGATACATGTAACGCCTGCTGCTCTACTGTTCCCAGCTATTGTAGGCAGATGGGTAGATTAAAGAAAAGGTACCATGTAGTCTCTTTAAAATATTTTCCTGTGTGTGGATACTGGGACACGGTAGTGGCCTGGCCTCTTTCCAGATCTGGTCCTTGTGCCTGCTTGCATCCCTGTTGCGCTGCAGCTCCTGAGGATGCCCGCACTTCTGCTCAGTTTGTCACCTACTGAATGCCACCAAAAGAAACACGCTTTGCAGTCTTATTGTCACAAAACATGTTTCTGAAGTAAGTAGTCATGGTATAACTGAGCATGGGGAAAGGTCTTTTTACTCTTTCTCAGCTGGCACCTTCTTATGACCTATGCATTGCTTTCTTTTGTTTGTTTGAGCCCATCAGATCAGAGGAATATCAGTGTTTCCATTGAGGGTAAGATAAACCTACATTCAGAAAGGTTTTCTTAATATTTAGTATAAACTCTTGCAGCATGAATTTTATAAAGAAGGCAGTTTGTGTAGTCTTGAAACTGAGCCAGAAAGTACTGCTGTGTTTATAACTGGATCTTAAGGAAACTGTTTGGGGAAGAATTAGGATATTGTCCTTAAAACATGTGTAGATAAGCTTGTTTAGTATTTATTTACTCTTTTTTTTTCTCCTTTCCCAGTTTAAAATTTCTCACTCCTCCTACCAAATTACAAGTGGAAACACCAGTAGGTAGTATTTTAACTTCAAAATATTCTCAGTTTATAGAGACTGTGTCAGTATAATGACATAAATATCAATTTTTCCTGTTGCCTTGACAGTACTTGGTTAGTATTAATACATGGTAGTGTTAGTGGGAAATGAAGGGAAAGAGAAACGTTAGGGTAACTGAGACCTAAGAATATAATAGATGAGTTATGATGTGTGATGGCTTTGCACTCTTAACTCTATATTTGGGGGTGGGATTTGTACTGATCTCCCTCTTGCCCTCGCTGTTTCCTCAGTTTGTTGCAGTCTGCTTGATTCTGGGCTTGATTCAACACTAAGAGCTCTAAGACTGTTAGGAAGCTGGGGTAAGAAGCTTCACTCCATTGAAGGGAGTCCCTCCTTACTATACTGCCAGCACAGCACTGTGCTTTGTATTGATCCTTGGTCTCTGCTCAAATTTTGTCGTAATGTTGGTTCTCTACTTCAGTAATTTCTGGTTGTGTTTAGTGTCCGGATATCTTTGAAACTACAAGTGGCGTTGTATAGGTTAGAGAGGTCTTTGAGTTGCTCTGAGTTGTGCTGAGGAATTACATTTGTGAATCTTTTCACAGTAAGTCACAATTTGTGATCGGTTGAGGATGCAATTCAGAAATTTAAAATGTGTTTAGATATTGTAAAATGAATGCAGCTCATATGAAACCTGAAATCTTCATAATATATATGAATTCTGTAAAACAGAGGTGATGCAGAGGATAGAGAGACAATAGAATTGTTGTTTTGCATACTTGAACCCTTCTCTCCCTGCCCCCAAAGTTTACTGATCACTGTAGCAATATTTTTGTTGTATGTTTTCACCCTTTTCTAGGCAGAGGGCTGGCTGTCATTATAAAACTACTGTATAATGCTCTTTATTAATTCGGTTGTTTCTTTTAATGTTATTACAGTTTTGTGGATGCTATTTTTCTACCAGCTGTCATCGTAACACCAAGTTTTATACTGATCCCGTTGAAGCTGTAAAAGATATACCTAATGGGGCAACTGTACTTGTTGGTGGTAAATATTTAAATTCTTCATGGATGCACTCACATGTTCTATTAATGAGATACTTTTTACCATTTTGCCATGAACTAATTTGAGAATCCATATACTTGTATGAGTATTTTAAACAAGTGATTTCCTACTCTGCTAGTGAGGGCAGACTCTTTCAGTGAGAAAATCCTGGTTTATTTCTTAGGGAAGGGAAAAAGCCTCAGGAAAATCATTAGATTTTTTCCCTGCTAGTGAAGTTTAGAATTTACTTATGCCAATTTGAATGTAGAAAATGTACTTTTTCAAGTTAGCATTTTTGTTTCAGATGGTGAATAAATAAAATTTGTTTTGAGGATTTTTATGGTAGCATTCTTTATATTCTGTATCTGCCTGTTTGCTGGGTCTCTATGACCTTGAACAAATCAACTAACCTTTTCCTGGCTTTAGAAAGGGAAGATAATACTTATCTACATTACACTAAATAGTTATGTGAGCACTTCCAGAAGAGTCAAGAAATTGTGTCATACTGACTTTCACTGTGAATTGAATATTCTAGACGATTTCCACAATTTTGTGCTGTTCAATCTGCTAAAAGAAAGGTGGTCTCTCTAGTAGCTTATAAGTGATTTTTAGTATTGAAGAAGTAATGAATGCATTGTTGTGAAAGATGGAAGACCTCCCTGGAGGTGTGTGATGGGGCAAAATGCCTTCTAGGAAGAATTGCATTGAAGATCTGAGGCTAAGTGGTTAGGAAGGAAATGGTAGCAGTTGCAGTGTTAGAGCCTGGCCTAAGACTTAGGTGCCTAAACTGTGGGATGGGATTTCACTTTAGGCATACTGGGTTCTTACATAATAGGTAGGAGTATGAGACACCCCAGGGTGAGTGGAGATATGGGTTCTGGTATTTCCAGGTACACATCTTCCCGAGAACATTAGGATTTCCAGATTTTTATCACCTAATTATAGGCTAAGCTGTGTGGGAGAACTCCTTGCTCCTCCCGTTTGACATTTTTATGTGCAGCAAGGACCTGAAAGTTAGTTGGGTAGAAGGAGAAGGAGGAATAATGAGTACAATGGTTAGGACACGCACAGGAGAGCCAAGGTCCTGGACCTCTTCTCCAAGGGCTGTTTTGTGTGTAAGCAGACCTCTGAAGTTTAAATGGCTTTCCAAACTGGGAAGCACCTAGTGGCTGGGGGGTTCCAGTACTAGTATGCAACTCTTTCCACAAGCATTGGTTTGTTTAGTCAACTAAGGAACTTGTTCTGTTGAGAAAAAAATTCAATTAAATAGTACACATTCTCAAATTTCTGAATAATCTGTGTTATTTCAAACACTTGTTACATATTCAGTTTTCTTTTATTGTTCATAGGTTTTGGATTGTGTGGGATTCCTGAAAACCTCATTGGGGGTTTACTGAAGACTGGAGTAAAGGGATTAACAGCAGTCAGTAATAATGCAGGGTAGGTATTCGTTTGTCTGTGGTTTTATGAGTACAGACTGAATATTCTGTTCGTGTGAATAGGCTCATAGGTATGAAAAAGTCTTGCTTTTTATCACAGAAATCTTCATATTGCCCATATGGCTTTGTCTGAGAGTGTGTTTTTTGGAATGAGACCAGAATGAACGATACTGTATGTATATTTAGCTTTGTCAGGAAGCAGTTGTCCCTGTTGTAGGCAGTTGCAATTATATATATTTGTATATATTTAAGTGGTTGACTCTAACTGAAATTTTGGACTTAGATGCTTTAAATGTAGTATCAGTGATTTTTTTTATCTGTGTGAAAGTCTAAATAGGGATTTTTTTTTTAACTAGTTGGTGCTTTCTGACCTTCTTACTCTAATTCTGTTACTTTAAAAAAACCCAAACAACACAACAGTGAAAAATATTTATAATGAAAGAAGACAGAACCTCTTTATTGGATCTTGGAATTTTTGATTATTTTTTTTCTAAATGTTTTCCCTTTAAGTAATTCCTGTGGTGTTGACAGTGAGAATAATATCTAATTTCTCAGTTTCTTCTTAGGGCAAATTTTTATACAAGCTGTTCGTTGTAATGGACTCCACAGTACCTAATGATTTTCAGGTATAGAAGTAAATACAGCTACTTCTGTTGAAGTGCATTGGTAAAATTGAAATTAAATTAATGAAAAATATTGCTATGCAGACTATAATAACTTGTATTTGAAATCAGCCTGGTCAGTAAGACTGATATTCTGTTCCTTGCAGTGTTGTTTGATCATTATTATCTGCAGATGGCCCTGACCTTGGTTTGGTGATTTGCCCCATAAAAAGTCATCTTCAACAGTGTAATAATTTCAGTGCAATTTAGTTCATTGTAGATTTAAAGAATACTGGAAAGCTGATGTCTCCTAGTGGCACTGTACTTCCTTTAGCAAATTTTCTTTGATTACGGAGTGCATCCGAAACTCTATTGTCCTGTGAAGTAAGAGTCTTCTTACAGCTAGATGTATTGAGGTTACACAGCCCAGTTGATAAGGAGCATAATTTGGGAGCATTTTGTCCATTTGTTTGGTTTTTTTTGTTTTAAATATTAATATTGCTTTCTTTTAGCAAATGACAATATCTGTGTTACTACATTTTCTGTGAACTTTTAACTTTTAGTGCTCTATATGTGTTGCAAAAATCCTGGGTTTGATCTCATATTCAACAATATCATTCATTGTGAAATTAAATTCATAATAATATAGTCTCATCTATTTTTTTATTTATTGTATTACTTTTGTGTGGAACTTAGTCTGGTATAGTTCAGTAGAGCTTGGGAATCAGGTTTAAGCATAGATGTCATCATTAGTAAAGTCAGAATCCTTATCACAGCAATTGGTGCCGTTTGAGCGTCTTCTCATAATGTCAAAAAGTATGGTGATATTATCAAGTATTACAATACTAACAAATGGATTTTAAAACTGAAGTAGCACAGCAATCATATATCCTGCAGCAACAGTATGGAAAAGGTGAATTCTTCCTGTAATCTTGAGTTGTCAGATACTTTGTGGGATGGGTGATTTTCAGCTCTCTGAGGTGCCTCAGGATTCAGTGTGTTTTGCTGTGGCGCTGTTGTACTGCTGTTGATGTTCTGCTGTGTTCCGTCTTCCTGACTGCAGCTGTTTGCTCCAGTTATTCCAGCAAGCAGGAGGTAATTGGCTGTGGTTAGGTTTTCTTATCCTGCAGTGAGATTAGCAGGCAACTTGTAGTTGGAGCGTGGAAAGAGCCAGCTACATAGACAAACAACTTGTTCTGGAGACCAGGGAGGCTACGTGGATTAAGTCACATGTCTTTCAATATGCGTGAACCACAATGCGTGTTACTGAGCTATCTGTTTATAATAGTAGCAATGGAGACAGTGCTTCACCTATCTAGGGCAAAGCAGTAACTGGGAAGTTCTTCAGTGCTCTTACCACCTCTCTTTTAGCTGGAAAGAAGGCTCAGCAAGGCCTAGATATGCTAGTAACTATTATGCTAATAACTTTTAAGGAGTAGGATGTTCTTGAGTTTGCACTTGACTTTACTGTGCTGCAGTGTAATAGGGAGGAGATTCATCCTGCAAATCCTTATTCAAATCACGTAGTTGCTGGCGGGTAAAGTCCTTCTTCTGCCCTTTGAAAAGCTTGCCAAGGACAGGTTAGATGCTGGTGTGTGGGGCAGTGCTCTGTGGCACCCTACTTAGTAACGTCATACCACTAAACCCATTGTCTGTTGCTGTGTGTTAATGCTTGTGCATGTGCTGTGTTCTAGCTAGTGAAATGGCACCTTTAAGAGTAGTTACTCTTTCGCCAAGCCAAACAAAGTAAAGTGTTTGAAAGAGAAGCAGTACAAATATGCAGTATCTCTGGTATTTACACAACTTGCTGCAGGGGAAACTGGAGCTTGTGAACCAGGGCGATACTGAAAGATAGCATGGTGGGTTGGTGTGCTTCTGTAATACAGCCTCACACCTTCCCTAACATAACTTGTTTTGCCTATGGTGTACATGTTTTAAATGTTTCCTTTATACTTTGTTTTTTAAGCCCTTCAAATTTAGATAGTTCTATCTCAGTGAGCTACTGGAATCCATTTTATTCACTTTTTGCTGCATTATTGCTTAAACCTAGTTCACATACGTCAGGAGGTCCTTATTTTAAACATTAATTCAGTAAATTCCCAACATGTTGTTGGGTATACAATACCTTCTTGCACAGGGATATTTTCTTCATCTGCTTGTAAGCTTTGTGGTATCTGGTTGCATATCAATTTCAAGTTACAGTGGGCATGGGTATTTCAGGTCAGTTTCTGCTACGTCTTCTCTAAAGCAGGCTGCCAGACCTGTTGTTTCTGGATCTGTGTTGTAACAAAACCTATGCTCTTGTCAACATAGCCAAATATTTAAAATGAGAGTTTAAGAAATTAATTGGCATAAAATCACTACTTTTAATTAACTTTGCATGCTGAAATAGATTTTGGCTGTAATCATGTTCCGAGATGAACACTTTGGTTCTGTCCCTACCACCTCAATAGGCTGAATTTTTACTTGATGAAAATGAAGTCGATTACTTGTAGTGTAACTGCAACATGTGAACTGACTGTTGTATCAAATGAGCTACTTCCCTATCGCCTTTGACTGCTATTGAGACTTAAATATGCATTCTTTTAAAATGCAATAGTGTTGAACAGTTGAGTACACTTACAGTAAAAATAGAGAAGTCACAGTTAATATCTTAATTGCTAGTCACCTTGGTGATCATCTAAAAGGAGATTGACAGCATATTGTCAGATTATCAGCGATTCAGACTGTCTGCTTAAAGGCATTACCAGCTCTTTGAACCTTTGATCTCTGTGGTCTTATATGAAGAAATTCCTTTTATGGCACAATGTGGCGCATTAGTAGGGAGAAAATAGCTTTGAGATAAACACTTGCACTGTTGGTCAAGCTGCCTGGAGGCACTGTTGTTTAGGTCTTGTTTTGCTAATGGGCTATTTTGCAGTTGCCAGATCTCTAGGGAGGTCACTGCTCTATGGCACCAAATGCAACAGTAAACTGCACCCTGTATTCTAAAGCAAAAAAGGATTTTTATACTCTTACCAAAAAAAATTTGAATTTATGGCAGAATTGTAAACGTTATGTATGTTGAAGAACTTTATCTAATTTTTCAGTAATTGCTTTGAATTGTGTTTCTATTAAAATGTCTTCCATCTTTGCCGCAGACTCCCTGTTATGTGTGTGTATATGTATATCTCCCTTGAGTGTATAACTTCGATGACTTAATTCCATCTTTACTATTACTTTTTTATATATCTCTCTCACTATACTTATAGATATATAAATATATTAAAAAATCATATCAATACCAACAGGTGGAAGTTATGTTCCAAATTCAGAGAAACCTGAGGAGTTTTTTTCTGCATGGTATAAAAGGTCTAGTGGTTTTAATACCATGAATTTGACAGTCCTTTCATTCAGAAAGCTAAATTGTGACTGCAAAATATGAGGGCCTAGGAAGAAAGCTTGTACGTACACAAAGATATGATCAAATTGATGCTCAGAGTATGTTTCATTGCGTGTGTCATTTTTGTATATACATAAGAAATTATTTAAAAAAAACCCACATTAAATATACTTTTGGAAGTGAATACAAGGTCACCAGTGATTCTTATCGCTGTAGGTGGAGAGATAAGAGTGGAATTTGGTAAAATCCTGCGCATTGCAAGTTGCCAAAGTAATGAGGCAAGGCATGTAAGTTATTTTCAGTGTTAAGTTGATCATTTGAAGCAGTTTACTTTTTTTTTTAATTCATCTCCATTCTTTCTAAAGAATTTAATCAGTTGCTTTATTACAGCTCTAATTGGTGACACTGTGTGAACTGCAAATCCCTGAAAATCTGACCAGGTCATCTTGCTAATTTTAGCATGGAAGCTATTTAGGTTTTTGGACGGGCAAGTTATACTAAACTTTACACTGCATGGAAATATTGAGATCAGCCGTGCAGATGGTTTTCTAGTTGTGATTACAAACAAAGACAAAATAGGCATAGAACTCGGCATGGTCGAGGATCTCTTTTGACTTGGTTTTAAAGAAGTTACAATTAAAGTTAAATCCAGCTTTTATCCAGGAGACTTTTGAAGTATTATGCATTCGTAATGAAATTCAGATATTTATCGGAGTAAGTCTATACTATGTAACTTCAATGTGAACAAAAAATATGGTAAATTTTGAAAGTTCTGAAGGGTTGCTTTATTTGTAGTGGAAACACAATATGCCATTCCACAGCAGAAGAAAATGTGGAAAGAGGAGACGTTGCTGCTGATGTAGCCATACAGCGTACAGTACTTGTACTCTTAGAAAATTATCTGCATTTGCAGCCTTTCAGTGGACTTGACCTATATGCCTGCATCCATCATTCTTACAGGAGTGTAGTTGTGTTTTTGGAGGAGGATGGCAGAGGAAGAATACTGGCATTTTGCTGTGAGCCTGGAGCTGAGATGAAGTTATCAGTGTGAGAGGACTTAGTAGCAGAGGGAGAAGACTGCAGTGCAAACCGTGCAGAGAAGGAGCAAGGGAGGTTTGAGGTTTGGTCATGCCAACTTGCATGTAGGGACTCATAATTCCTGACAACCGTGGGCTCCCTTGTTTTCTTTCTTCTTTCTACCCTCGAAGTGGAAGATGTCCCAGGCTGCTGAGCTGAGAGAGATTTAGTGCACTGTTTCCTTTGTCCTCTACCATGGGCTTTCGAAAACGTGGTGAGGCAGTTTCTATGGTTTCTGGGAGCTGTGACTCACTGCCCTGTTTTCTGTCCTACATCTTCCTTCTCCTTACTAGGACTACTTTAGCATGTGGCAGCATCCATGCTTCCCTCCCCATCCTCTTTTCTCAGTCACATTCCCTCAAAGAGCTTCTAACTCTCTGTTGTGCTTTCCATTAAGCAGTTCCCATTAGGACAGTTAGAAAAATGTCCTAGGAAAGAAAGAAAAAATGTGTTTGAAGGCAGTGTCTCAACAATCAAAATATTATACCACTGTCTAATTTATCTTCCTATAAGCTGAACTAATTTTCCTCTCCGTGTTAGTTGATTCTCATTCCTTATCTTGCCCTCATTCTATGTACCCTGCTGGAAACGGGCGATAGGAAATGAGGAGAAACAGAACGTCATCTGAGCTGGCCCCTATTACTGATTATTATCTTCCAGAGTAACACATGGAGGATTATTGCGGGACATAGTCTCACTGTTTAGAGCCAACAAGAAGACTGGGGAAGATGAGTCATCAAGTGCTGTTATGTGGGTGATTGCCCACATACATTTTACCCTTGGTGTGCCTGCAGTTTTTTTGCTGTCTTGTGGCAAACACCATCTAGTAAGCACCTACTCGTTTTCTGATGTTGCCAGGATTATACTTTATGATTATTTTTGTGGATCTATGAATGTGCCTTGCTTAGAACTCAGATGCTATCTTCAACCAAATAGCTTCTTTCGTGTTGGTAAAGGTTCATGCTGTAAGTGAGGCACCCCTTTAAGCCTGAAACATTAAAGCTGTGTTACTAAGAGATGCCAAAAAGATAGTGATTGATGCACTCATTTTAGTTGGGAAACATACCTGGACTCCCTAGGAAGTGTGGACCTGCTGAGAGGTGTAATTGCACATAACTTGGAACAAGTCCTTTTGAAGTCTGAAAAACTGGTGTTACAAAGTAAAACAGATGAGTTGAAGCATCTTTTCAGTGGAGAATGATAGAGGAAATGGTTTCTCACTGGTAGCCTCTTGCCAGGAAAATTTCTAGCACTGGAACAGGTCCATCTGTTACCAAGTTCTGTGCATAGTTATGCAACACTTGGACCTGTGCAATGCCTAGAGAGACTGCTCATGTATCTCCAGAAGCTGCCTAGTGTTTTTAAAAGCATTCTCCAGGAGTAGGACCAAGCATAAATATGTTTTTTTATCAGCAACAGCAAGTTGCAGGAAACTCTAGTTTCTGCATGAGGTGGAGCCTAGCCCCAGGATTCTTACTACATGCTTTTCTTTTTCAATCCATGGTCTTGAGGGGTGATATTGCTACCCTTCCATCCTTCGAATTCCCAAAATAAAAGATGGGAAAGGTCAGGTAGGGCATTGTGTTAGCTCCTCTTTGGCCAACATGTTTTAATTCTCCGAAGCTCAAATATTCGTGTTGATCTTTCATAACCAGTGACTTCTAATCTTGGTGGCATCTCCCAGGAATATGCACTGCAGATCCTGAAGAATCTTCGAATAAGAAGGCTATAGAGAGGAGGATTTCTTGTAGAGGAAGACTGTTCTTTAAGAGATATAGAATGAAACCCTTATGCTAATTGATCCTGGTGACCATTGGTTTCCAGTGTTCCCAGTAAGAATACCCTGTCCTGATCATTCTCCCTTTTCTTAGACACCTATAAATGACTTTGCACAAGGCAGAGAGTCATTATCTACACAAAGAAAACCCAAAAGCCATCTTATGTCTCTTGCCAGAGCAGTGACATTCCAGATGTCTTTTTTTTCTGTGTAAGAATGCAAATTTGCATTCCCTACTTCATCAGGCTATGTAGGGCTGGTTGGTGTGTAAAGCTTTTATCAGTTTGGAAACTTAGGTTATTTCTTCTTCTGTAGAATGCGTTTTGCTTGAGCCACCACAGAGAAAGGTCTGAAAGCTGAAAATTATCGTTTCTGTAGAGTGCAACATCAACGTGTTGCCTTTGACTGCTTCTAGTATACTTGTGATGTGTAGGCTAGATCTGGCTGGAAGCTGTCTTTGTCTAATTTTTTTATTAGACTAGGCAGATAGTTTTTCACAGGAAGGTTTCATAGGTCTGATAGGACCAAAACAATGGGAAAGAGTGTGTTGTTAAAAAAACAGACCTCCTTAATTTTTATTGTCTGTATCAGTAGGATGGGGAAGTTGGGTCACTGATGTTCTTGATGTGTGCCAAGTTAGATCTCTTTTTTGTATGTCTTTCATGTATTCTTTTGATTCAGATTTCATTCTAATACAGGATGGGGAACCTTCTAGAAATCTTAATTTTGAGGGCAAAGAACACATTCTTTCTCTAGCATTAATGTGTACATTCCCTCTTATGACAGCACACATAACTATATCAGCTTCAACTGTTCCTTCTTCCTTCATGTCTGCTGCAACACATTTTTATTGCACTCACTTTTCTTTAAATTTTTAAAGGACTGAATCCAGCTTTTAAAATAGATATGCAGGATGTATTCTTTCCATGCACTCAGTAAAGGAGCTTTTTTTTATTTTTGTGGTTACTGTTTGACAGGAAGAGCATTGCCTGCAAGACACACATTGTAAGGGTAACGTTTTCAGCATAAAAGTAATTTAAGCTGAAAAGTTTAAAGAAGCTTTTGCGCCTAGACTGAAACAACTAAGAAAGCAGCAAAATAGGGAAAGGGAGAAAAAGTAACTAACGTTAGACATAAAAAAAAATGTTAGATTGAAAGAAGTTTCCCTAAATTAGAAATTGTTTTTTATTTTTGTTCTGGGTGATATGCAAAATACTGTTACAGACAAGGTGCTTCAGAAGCTGCTTCAGAGACTGTAAGAAGACCATAAATCAGTGAAATGAGACAGAAATGTCTTTAATCATTACAAATATACTATTGACCCTTTGTTACCATCTCTTTTTCATGTGAACACACACTCAGAATGATGTTGTCTGCATGCAGAAATCTGATGTCTACTTGTTTTTATGTGATATCTCGCAAGTTTTGCAATATTAGGAGCAGTGTTAACCACCTGAATGATAACACAGGAGTAGCAATGTGGTTTGTAAGCAGTTCAGGCTGCCCCTGCTTGTCCTTGCACTGCAAAGCACTGCACAGTTTTAACTTCTGTACTTTTGCTACTCTGTGGTCTGTTTATACACAACACATTAAACTACCATCAGATATTGGCTGGTCTGTTCCGTTTGCTTTCTACCTTTTATAACAAGAGATTTGATTGTTTTCTTGTGAGAGGGACTGTCCTACTTTGAGCAACCCTATATAGGAAGTTCTGGTATTTGTATTTTTATTTTTTTTCATCCTTTTTTTTTTTTTTTCATCAGACTCCTCTTTCTACTCTATTCCCAGCTCTTTTGTTTTAAGCTGTTGGATTTTTTTCCTCTATGGAATTACAGATTGTTTCCAGACAAGCACAGATCTTGTTCTCAAAACTTTTTTGGCACTGTCACACTTTTAACATTGCATCAGAGCAGTATTTTAATATTGTTTTAAGAGGTCAGAGTTGGAGAGTGGAGAAAGCTTTTACAGTAAGTTCTTTACATCTAGAGAACACAGAATAAATTCAGAGAACCAGATCAGAGAAGCTTGTTCCGTTTCCTCTCATCTAGTTTCCAAAATGCCTGAATGTGCATAGAACCTTAAAATAGTCCTAATTGTGCATGCACTTGAGAAGTCTTTTGACTGCATATCTGTCCATGAAGTTGTTGTGAATATTGTGGTAGAAGGCAGGGAGCTGGTGCTAGTACTACTCTGCTCTGCTCCTTGCTCAGCATGTGCTATGGCACGTTGATACTGGCAAGCAAGTGGATAGTGATGCTGTTGTAAAAGTGGGTTCATCATGACTGCTTTTGGTGAAAACAAATACCGTACAATAGTCAACTTTTTGCATCTGGCTTTTTGAAAGAATGGGACGACGTTGCAGCTGGGATTTCTGACATGATCCCTGAAGTGGTGGAGTATAAACATATTTTAAGTGGAGCTTTGTTGTGACTTGGTGGGTTCTTTCCTCTGATCTAATTTCTCCACTTGGATGTTGCAGAGACCAATATAAGTGTAGAGGAGCTTTGCACACATGTACCTGTCTGCCAATATCCTGCATGATGTGTTAAAAATGTGAAAGAAAGCTTTGTGTTATCATCTCTGTTTGTTTCCATTTTTGTATTTTAAGTTCATGGTTTCTTTCAAATTGGGATATCTTTTTTTACAGAGCCCCTTTTTCGCAGGAACTCTTGTTACATGCTCGTGCCATCAGTACATAATATAAGATGAGAAACGTCACAAAATGCTACAGAGTAATAGAGCGTAGAGTCTTTAGGATATCAGAATTCAGAAGCACTGGTGCAAGAAAAATATTTTATGTCACCTTTGTATTGCGTTTAGACTGATATTATGACACAGACAAGAAAAGCTGGACTGCAGTATTCATATCTTTTACTGCAGTAGATAATTACATTAGAAAGAAATTACATTAGTTATTGTAATAAGAAAATTTTAGTACAAATATTCTCTTACTTTATATACAGACTAGCACTATAAATGTGAATGTGCCTTTCTCTTTGACCTGCTGAGCAATCACCTGCCTTTTTCCTGGGAACAAGGATTTAAACAAAAATCAATTTTTGTTCACAGCCAGGTTGTGCCATGCGTGACTATTAATTGGTAAGGGTTTTTAAAGGAGGTGTTATGTAAATTAATACCACTTGTATCACTGGTATTTGTAGCAGTTAGACCTGAAATCTCTTTAAAAGGAAGTTTTGGATGTTTTCAGTGCCTGCGAAGATATTGGTTCTGAGCATTAAACTCCTAATTTATTGTAGCATCCGTTTCCCCTAAAAGCTGACCTTGGTTTTTGTCTGCCAGTTCCTTATGTATACAGTGAGAAAGAGAACTTTTTTCTAGCTTGTTAAATATTTGAAGTTTTTCAAGTGCTCTGAATACAACAAAACTGTTATAAATACTCATTGTTTTCTGTTTTTTCCTACCAGTGTTGACAATTTTGGACTTGGTCTTCTGCTTCAGACTAAGCAGATAAAACGCATGGTGTCATCGTATGTTGGAGAGAATGCTGAGTTTGAACGCCAGTATTTATCTGGTGAGCTTGAAGTTGAGCTTACACCTCAGGTAAGGATTGCCTCTAGGAGACTGGCAATTTCATCTAAAATACTGAGTAGAATAATGCTTAAGTGTTCTTATAAAATTATTTTGCAATCCAAATATTCTTTCTGTGTGCAGATGTGTAGTGAAGGCAGATGACATTTACAAACTTATTATCATGGGCTGTAGGTTGTATCTGGTCTCTTAAGAAATGACTTCATAATATGTGAATTCCTTTTATGGTTTATTCCATTATATTAATTTAAAGTGTAAATATGTATATGTGTATGTATATTTCGTTATAGAGTGTTTGATGTTTGGTAGTTCCTCCCACACTGCAGAAAAACACAGGAAGTATGCTCACTACTTCGTGCCTTTTTTCTGGCCATAGAAGAGGGCAGAAGTCATTCCTGCATGGTGGCAGCTCTTGTGTGCTTTTGGGGATGTTGTGTGTACAGTGTCTGCCATCTAGTGGGTAGGAATTTTCCATTTACCGTGGGACACAACTAATTTGGGCTTGTTCATTAACTCTCTGCGTAGTGATATGAGCCAACATTTCCAGCCTTTCTTTTTAGCACCTAGTTTGAATTCTTGTAGGACTGCCAAGGTACCCAAATGGACTGAATGCAATGAGATCCTAAAATCATGAGTATCAGTCATGTTCTATTGAGATATAGTTTTGTGAAAGTAGTACTACAGTGTGATAGTGTGTGGCATCTCCAAAGGTGACACATAAACTTTGGGCTTTAAACAGCTATTGATTAAGTCTCTGGGAAAAGCAAGAGTAATAAGATTTTATGGACAGGAGAGTCTGGGCCTCCATCTCTTGGAAATGTTTCTTAAAATCCCAGACACAGGTGGAAAAGCTCCTTTTATATCCAGTCAGCTAACATAAAAATAACCAGGCACTTGACACTTTTTATATTTCAAAAGTTGCAAATCTCACAATTCATTTTTTCCTTTTTCTTTGTTAATATTTGATTATTTAATCTTGAAGAACGTGAACTCCTTAGACATGTAGTCAGCTTTGTGGACTGCACACACAAGCTGTGTAGATTCAGCATGAAAATACTGTGTGCAATGGTAAACCGTAAGATGAATTAATGACTTGCTAGGAGATATGGGGATTTGAAATATTTGTGTAGAGATAAAATAGCCTTTTGGAAAATTCTCTTTAAGTTTGACATGATGTCAGGTGAAATGAGGGACTGGTGTGCTTGTTATACAGTAAGGGAGATCATAGAATCATAGAGTCATAGAAACATTTTATTGTAAAAGACCTTCAGGATCACTGGGTCCTACCATACAATATCATGATGAGATCTTGAAATGCTGTAGCTGCTTGGAACACAGGACTTTGTATCACTGCATGGTTCACATCTGCCTCTTGCCACCGTCTTTAAACCTATGAGAAGTCATTGTGTTTCTTGCAGGATAACTGAGGAAAATGCAGCCTATGTTTTAGAAGGCATTAGACTAGGTAATTGACCATGACAGTCTTGTCTTGCTTTGAATCCAGAAAGATATCCAAAATGTTTGGGAAAGGCCGTTAATGAAAAGCAGGAAGATTTATCTTTGGCCATAAGACCATCGTTAAGGCTGATGAGGAACTGGGCAGTTAATATCTGTGGTACAGCTGGACATACAGCAGAGTCTAGATGGGCTGGTCAAATAGAGTAGTAAGGCTGTTCTGTCAGCTTCTTTGTATTCTTTGCATGGGCAACTCAAAACACTAGCCCCCCTCATCCTTTACAGATCTGCTATGCGTGGCTGTTTCAACTTGGAGTGCAGTATGAAGTTTTTCATAAGATAGTGGAGAATAAAACATAAATATGTAGGACTGTTAAAAACCTTCTTGCATACACTGCAAGGTGGGAAAGAAGAAAGAACTCTCTACTCAGAGTAATGGTGCATTGGGAAACAAGCTGAAGGAGAGGAGGCATGGCAAAGTGCTAGGGCTTGGGACTTGACAGGGAGTCATGAACAATTTATGGCAGTGTGTGAGGCATTTCTTGCCATATCCAGTGCTACAAAGGAGAGCTAAAATGGGAGGAAGAAATAGATGCAATGGTCTGCCGAGTTCAGTAGGAAAAGTTCCAAACGACAGAATATAAAAATAAGTTCATGGAAGCCATTCCTCAGAGTTTCATCTGTTGTTCCCAAATGACTAGTTCTTAAATTTTTTTTTCCCATAGGGTACGCTGGCTGAGCGTATTAGAGCAGGAGGAGCAGGAATCCCAGCATTTTACACCAGTACTGGCTATGGGACGCTGGTGCAGGAAGGAGGTGCGCCTATCAAATACAACACAGATGGCACCATTGCCATTGCCAGCCAGCCTAGAGAGGTGAGATGTCAAGTTGTTCTTAGGAAGAGTTCTGCTTTAAAAACTGGATTTCTTACATGTTTGAAAGATAAACAGTAGTTTAACGACCTTCTGGCCAAGTTTAACCGTGCTATATTGGATTACAGGATGTCTGTGGTACCAGACACATTAGTTTTCTTTCCACTGTTTACTTCTGTCTTCTGTGATGCGTTAGAAAAGTTTTTACAGCTGTAGATTGACATCATCAAGAACCGGTCCAAGTGAAAACCTGCCTTGCTGAGCTACACTTCACTTGACAGTTCTCTGACCAAGTTTGGTATGTATTCAAACAAAATCTAGTACCAGGCCACTACCTGCATTATTTGGAGTGATTGAGAACAACCTCCTGTTAGTGGAAGAGGTGCTCCTTAAATATTGTGGTATGTAGTAAGCAGCCCTCCAGTTGTATGTGAAGTTTTTGCATTAAAAGAGATGGGGCATTTTCCTGTTAAATGAGGAAGGGCTCAGTTGACACAAACTTTCAGGAAATGCATTTGCCTACAGTTAAAATGCAATTTAGTTTGATTATTTAAAATTGCAAAGAAATAAAAAGAGTGTTGATGTTAAGTGAGAAACATGTGCATCATATTGAAACTGGATGTACCATTTGCAGAAGGGAAGAGATTTTTTAGTGCCATAACTGTACTTGAAGAAACAGAGGTGGCTAATACTATGTATCTCAATTAAGTGCAAATGATATTAAATTCTACCTCAAGAAACCTCTCTGGGGTAGAGGAATTTCCCCTCCTGTGGTTTTTGTATATTTTATATGTGGCTATTTTCAGCATCTCATCATTAACTTAGACTTTTTCCTTCTTAATTGTCTTGCTTAATGTGTTATTATGATGTTTTACCATGTGAAAGAATGTTTAGTTGATTAAATGGCTTATAATTTTGAAAACATTTTTCTTCTACTTTTAATGTTTGTGGAAAAGCCTCTCACTCTCCTCAGTCTTTTGAGCGGGCTAATGATCTAATAATACGACTAGTATGATTGGATCAAATCCATTCTCCAAATTGGTTTTCAATGCAAGTATCATTTTATAAAATCTTAGATTTCCTATTACAGGGCTGAAAAACTGTCTTCTGATTTACATTTTTGTCATACTTTCCCCCAGCCCTCAGAAATTTTAAATAGCTCTCAGTTAGTATTTGTGTATACTGTAACCTATGTTGTTGAGGGGAATGCTGTTTCATGTTTCTGTACAGGATTAAAATACTAGCTGTTTGTCAGTTACATATTTTGGCTTCAGGCACAATATTGTTAGAAATATTGATCATAAATGCAGAGAAAAACCAAATTAAATTCAGCCTGGCAAATGATGTCATTAATTTTAGATTTGGGGTTTATGGTGGGCAGTAATTATGAACTTTTTCAACAATTCTGCTTTAGCACTTCACATAGCTGAGAGATATGCAGGAAAAAGCATGTCTAATGCCAGTAGATGGAGCACCAGGAACATGGACCAGATTATTGTTCTCTTTCACTGAGCAGAGAAACTGTAATAAAACAGTTTACAGCTTTTGTATGCTTCTCTTTTATCCTACAGTCGAACTACAGTTTTTCAGATAAAACTGTGTGTACTAAAAAAAAAAAGTCTAAATGAATATGTAAATTAAAAAAAAATTTAAAAAATCAAATAATAAGTTTTTAAACTAGAATAAATGGGAGATCTGTTTGAAGAAACCTATGTCTCAATACTGTACTTTTCTTTGTACTTTTCTCGGTAGGTGCGAGAGTTTGATGGCCGTCACTTTATTCTGGAGAAGTCAATTACAGGAGATTTTGCTCTTGTGAAAGCTTGGAAGGCTGATCGTGCAGGAAACATCATTTTCAGGTACAACTTGTTTACCAGTGGGAAAACATTCTTAATAGTTTAGATAATGAAAGAGAAGGAGAATCCTGTCTCCTGTGTGATGGCAAAATAATGCTTTACTAATTTCATTTTCTTTCATATTGTTTTTCCCTACTGTCAAATTATACTGCTATAAAAACCAAAATATAATTGCTCTTCCTAATGACTTTTGAGAATTCAAACATAGCTGTGAAAGAAAACATTGGTAGTTAAAAATGAGATGTAGCAGACAAAAGTCATTATGATGACTGTGGAGAAATGTAGTGACATTCTGTTAATTTCAATTTTCGTGTTAGTTTGTGTCCTTTTCCTTGCACAGTTGAAGGCTGACCCAAGTGCAGGTTCATGTATGTCAGAAGAGAAGAGAGCTGAGTTAGTCTCCTGGCGAGTCAGTGATGGGAAAACTTTATTCTGTCTCTGGAAAAGTGTATTTAAACTAGATTTGGTCATCCGATGTAGTGAGAAGTTTGTGTGTTGCAACAGTGTATATAAGTACTCAATTATTTGAGTTGCTGTATCTATGCTCTGGTTTGTCCTGCATTGAAACAGGAGAGGTTTGCTTAATGCTTAACATCTGGTTTTTATTTGTTTGTTCTATGGCTGTCAGATGAAAAGGTAAGTGTTACAGTCATCAGTTGCAGTTCACTACAAGAAGATTCTGAGTGATGATGTCTGACTTCATATGTATTAAATCAAACAAGGAGTTGAAAAAGCAAGTGAAAAATATGTGGATAAAATAACATCAATAATAATAATAATATCTTACAATATTAAATTGAAATACTTGAAAATTAAGAAAGAATTTTTATTTTACCCAGCTTTTGATGTCCTAGCTTGCTCACTGGCAAGACAAGATGGTTCCTGATCGACAGATGAAATTTCTTGTATGTGTGCATATGAATTTGATGGCTCCTAAACTGCTTTTCTTAGGCTTTGAGACATGGAATACAGGGAACAGTCTTCCCCCTTGGGCTTGTCTTTATTTGAACTTGAAGCTCAACTGTCTGTGCTTTTACCCTGTATCTATCTACTGTTGCTTACCTACCTCTCAAAAATTCTTTCCTTCTCCGAGAAAAAAGACAATCAGTGTTTCCCTTTTTCATCTTCTTCTTTTATGCCCTATGGTCTCTCTTTATGCCTTTCCCTCTCCTTCCTCTTCATGTCAGAAGTCTTCATATGTCTTCCACATTCACATAATACAGTTACATCAGTTGTTACTTCCCTCTGAAGACCTAAAAATCTTGTCTGCTTCTTTCAGGTGTAGGTAATCAAAGATGGAAACATCATCATCCAGTGTCTTACTCCATGTACAGTATTGCAAGCTTAAAAGGATTTGCTCATAATAAACAGTGACGTATTCTGGCTACGGATGAGGTGCCGATTACCTGGTTGCCTTAAAACAGAGAAGCATAGGCTCATCTCGTGGCCTGTGAGGACGAAGTCATAGTAGATTAGAATATTACAGCAATATTTCTGTGATCTAGAGGATGAAAATGAAAATGTGGTTTTGACATCGTGCTACGTACTAAGCATGTATTCACTGCCAGTGACCTTTCTGTGCGTTATTATGTGTTGGATAATTAGTATAGTGTTTCTGTGTTTCCTTCTTCTCGATGATCTGTTCTTTAGAAATAAGACCTTTGATCTTGTAAAAGACTGCTGCTTCTGAAACAACTTCACTAATCCAAGAACATTCTAAATTGCGCAAGATTTTATAAATAGGGTCAGAATCAGGTGCATTAACTCTGCTTAATTTGACATTGAAATGTCAATTAATTATAAACACATATTATATTTATTATTATATTTAATATTATGAATATTAATTATAAAATTATGTTCTTCTTATAACTTTTTCCCATTTGTAAAAATAATTTTATGTTGGTTTCTTCTAATGGCAGACCAGCCACTATTATCTTGAGAAAGACTTTGGCTCAGAAAGGAGTCACTTGGAATGAAATATCGAATTGTTTCCACATCTGCCTTCCCCTCATCTGTATTCATTCTCCTGCTATTTTAATTCAGTTTTTGTAGCTCTGTTTTTCTTCTGAGTCTCTGCTTTACCTCGCTTAGGTAGTTTTCCTTAAAAGGCTGCTCGTATTGTGTTCATACACTGAGAGAAGAATATAAAGTCAAGCCTTTTTTTAATGACGACAAAAGATATTATCCCTTCTGTAGCCTCTGTTAGAAGCTTCACAGCTGCTGTGTATAGCCAATAGAACAGGATTTCCAGAAAATGTGTCTTGGGTATCGCTTTGATTCTGTACATCTTCACTAGAAATCCTGTTAGAACTGCGTGGTACTATCAGAATTTGGCCATTTCACTTCCCTATCTCCTGCTAAGCCACGAGGTGGCAGCAGCATCCAAAAGTTCGGCATGGCAGTAGGTTTCGGCCTGGTGATCAGGTGAGGAAAGAAATAAGGAAAATAAGGCTAGTTAGAGGAAAAAAATGCTTCTGTGTAAAGCAGACAGGAGGAAAGGAGGTTTCAGCTTATTTTGAATGATAATTTCATACATTTGATGAAAAAATTCCTAGAATTCTGTGCTTTAAAAGAAAAAACTGCTGAGAAGTTATCAGTGGAACACCACTAAATACACATATTTTTTCTTAAATGTTATGCCACATAGTTTTGTTTACTTTCTGAAAAATACAGAGAGGGGCTGACACAGGTTACTTGTTTTCCATTGTACAAACTAGAATTTCGGTTCAGATGCCAGCACAGTTAGACAAATCATGTATTACTTTTATTCCCTAGAGGTTCTTTTTTCTTCTTACAGAAATACTGAGTGGGAATAGTTAGGATGAATGCCAGAGTCTTGCAGTGCGTGCCAAAGCAGACATAATTTTTTTAATCAAGAGAATTGGTTCAAGTTTATTGCTGTGCAAAGTGCAATCTGAAGCCGTGATCTGGATTATGAAGGCCTCTGTGGGACCCATGAGGTTGCTAGTCCCTGTGCTTGTCCCTCTGTAGAGTTGAATGTCATACTTTGTGCAGTGAAATAAAAGGGAAGGTACATTGTACAAAGCCCAGCTTGCTGCTTCTCTTGGAGCTAATAAACGAGGATGTCAGTAGCATACCAAATTTCAATTGAACAATGTGCTGATTAAAACTTAAAAGAGCCGTAATAAATACTTTGTAATGTAGCAAAGAATGATTTAATTTCATATGGATCTTACATAATTCTGTAATACTTTTTCCTCCCTCCTATTTTTTTATTAGTCCTCCAGCTGTCTAGGGGAGAGATTTGTTATGTTTCTGTTACAGAGATACTTATAGTAGCTCATGCCTGAAAAGTCTTTCATCGCACTATTACAACACCTAATATTTATTAATTTTCTTTCACAGGAAGACTGCCAGAAACTTCAACCAACCTATGTGCAAAGCTGCCAAGACAACTGTGGTAGAGGTAGGGAACAGAAACATAGTAAGCCATATACCCCTGTAGTGAAAAAAACCCTTTGTTTTGCCTGGTATTCTGAGGTCATAGTTCTACTTTTCTTGATTCATTGAGGGATTTCATACCAGGGAGAGTGATCTAACCTGTCTTCTTCAATTGCCTACTCCTAACACTATGCTCTTTTTTATTGATTAGTTCACCATGGTTCCTCAGGTTATTGCACTTCGTATGATCCTGGCCAGGACTTTGTGTTGGCTGTGGTCAGCCTTTGAAAGGGAAAAAAGGCAACAGCCTTCAAATTTATTAACTATAAATTAATATGTGGATGAAAAAAGAAACAGTAACCTTGGGCTGTGCTTGAGAAGATTCGCTTAAGACCTTATGCAAAATTTCCTTATCATACAGCTAAGTACATAACAACATAGATAGGGTAGGTCATGGAGGTATCACAGTTGTGGTCTCTAAAATGTAATAAATAACATAAATATCAGTCAAGAGGTTCAGACGTTTGTATATACCTTGAGAAAGAGGATGGACTAGATGATCTAGAATCTTCCAATCTTTTTCCAATCAAGACAAACTCTTCTGGGTTATTTCTAGTAAATTCTAAAAGTAAGAATCTTGTGTTTCTTTATAGTTTTTGATTTTTGTTTGGGAGTTGGAGTTTGGGATTAGTGTTGGGGCTTTTTTTGTGAAGTCTTATGTGTAAAATTTGTTTGCTATATAAACATCTCTGCATATTACCTTTGGGAACTTGAGTTATTTCTTTGTGTCTTACTGATCTATGGCAAAAAATACCATAGAATTTGTCTCATGACTTACGGTGATAATTCAGAAACAGTATAGGAATTTTGATTTGGTTTTCAGATATTAAGTAATATGCTCCAAGTGTATTTTTCCATTTAAATCTAATCTTTCATCATTCCTTTTTCTTTTAGTCACTTGCCCTTCACACTTTGTTCAGTTTGGCGTTTAGAGAATTTAAGTAGATCAAAGCCTTCCACCTACATTCCATCTCATTTTCTATTTCTCTTCTTTTATCCATGTGTGATAGGGTAGAATTTTCTTGTCAGTGAGTAGCGATTATGTGACATCCTTCTTGCTATAATTCCACATAACAACCTTTAGTAGATCTGCTGTGAACTGTGTCCACTGTAAGTCTTGTTGCATTTTCAATACCATTTTAAAACTGACAAGCTTTTTGCAAGATGGCATATTAATATTACTTTACAACTCTTACTTTTTTATGGATAGATGAATAGTTGAAGAGACATAACCAGAGATTTAGGACAAAGATATTCTGAGCCAAATGCAATGCCTTGTTGGCATTTTGTATATTTGTACATTGGCATTGGCACTTTGAAGTTTTTTTCTTCCAAAGTGGATTTTAGAATGTTGTGTTTGATTCTCAAGTTTTGAATTCTTAAATCCAGAGATATCTCAATATGGCATCTAATGCATTCTCAGTACTGAGCATTTTCAGCCTGCAGCTGTCTAGAGCTGATTACTTGGAAACTGAGGGAACTGAAAAGAGTTTTGACTGACTCCTTAGTTAATGTTTTTCAAGACTGAAGGATGAAATTCTCAGTCCCACTTACAGGGACAAGAAAAAGGTTTATGTTAGATAATAATTTGGATATTCCCTTGGCAGCAGGTACTTCTGAATTCTGGTATCTGTTCCCAAATCTATTTCTGTTCTTCACTCACTGACAATTTAACTTATTTTAAGCAGACAGTCTTAGAAGGAGAGATTTGAAGACATCCCTGCACCTTTCCATCAAACTAGCTACAGGTCAGACTTGTCTTCAGAGTCATGCAGTGATTGGTTGGAATTTGCAGGATTGCAGTTTCTGAGTCTGGTGCTCCCATCCTGATTTTGAATGTGGAGCTTTGTACCTATTGTGCAACTAGATTTATGCTGCCATCTTTTACTTGTGTCGGATAGAACACCAAGCTGGTGGAGGCAGGTAACTAACAAAAATTGGAAGTATATCCTTCTGTGTTTTTGATTTTTTAGTTGCTGCACAGAAAAAAAGCGAGCTTTTGATCCCTGTAGCTAATCTGATGGATTATGTATTTTCTCTGCTTATTTGTACACATCTAGTTTTATCCAGTCCTTTAGAGGCAATACCTTTTTCAGGGACAGAACTTCATTTGTTAAACTTTACATTAGAAGGATGGGTGCTAGGTCATTCACTTATGTCAATATTAAGGTCAGTAAGTACACTCAATCAGGGTATAACTTGGATTTTGAAAGATAGGTTTAATCAGAAAGTTATCTGACCTTGATGCAAATAAACAAGAGGTCGAAAAACCCATCCTTCTGTTTGTACTTGTTCCAGTGGTTAATCACCCTCACTGGTATAAATATGTCATTTTAACTGTAATTAGTTTGGCTTTCAGTTCCATCCAGGTCTTTTACTGTCTTCTGCTAGATGAAAAACCTTTCTGAAGTTGGCATTTCCTTCCCACTTCTCAGTACTGTTGGTATGATCAACAGATTGAGGTCTTAATGATTCTGGCTGTAAAATGTTTTTTCAGCTCTCTTATGCTTTTTATGCCCATCTCCTTCTTGCTCTGTTTTTTTTTTTTCGGAAACTTTACAAATGTGACCAACTGGAGTGTCTTCAGCATTGTTAGCACTGCTGCTACTAACGTCCAGTGGAAGGCAGAGTTACTCTTTGGTCCTGCTGCTTCCCTGTTTCCATACCTGCGCTTTTTGCTGATTATTATATAGGGGGCCCTGCAGCTATACTTGCTTATACCTTGTTGATGCATTTCCGTCATACTTCATGAGAAGTACAATCAGTTTTTCCATTGTGTTCTCTGCAAGTATGGCAGGTTTTTCTTGATCACAGACATCTAATTTTGTATTTTGTAATAAAACATGTTATGTTTGAAAAGACACAGTTTAACTGTTGTGTCTGGTACTGCTGCATCCTCCTTAGGGTTTATCGTTTCAACAGTCTTTCCCCAGATTTATTTTGGTTTCTGATTGTTGATAAAAATCTGGAATGGGATTTGGCTTAGTAAGATCCGTAACAAGGGAAATATGAATTACTGGAAATCCAGTCTCAAGGTATCTGTGGACTTAGTAAAAGTGGGAAACACTGTGAATCAATTGAATTTGTTAATCTGTCATTCTAAGTTAACCCAAGGAGCTGCGAGATCTCCTAACATGCATACACAGTGAAACGCACTTTTTTCATTAATTTATTAAAGCCACTGTTCTTTAGTTTAAATCAGAGTAGCACTTTAGACTCTTTTAGCTGAAGTGTAACAGATACCTAATTTTTGTAGCAATTCAGTAGTGGAAGAATTTGACAGCATTTGCAGATGTGGAGGATAAGCATAGAGACAAAGAAAACCCCACCTCACAAATCCATAAACCGGCAGCTATTACTTGCTTTAAAATTCTCCTATGTTGTGAGGTGTGAGTCTGGCTGTGTATAGAGAGGCTTATGAAGGAGGAAGAAGTAGGGCCGAACAGTTACCAGTTATGTCTGTGGCGCACAGTGGAGAGGTATTGATTTTTAAAATTCTCCTAGAGCAAATTTCAGATTAAAGTGTCTGACCTTCAGTCTTGTTTATTTTGACAAGTGAAATGATCAGAAGTAGCTGTTCAGTACCCTTTTTGGGTACTGATTGTAAAGCTCTAGTGAAATGTAAGAGATGTTTACTGACCTGCACAAATATTTTGGACCATTAGGTGCATTTCTTTTGTTTATCTGAGTGATAGGAAGTGCAGTGTGCTGACATTCATGATAATAAGGGTGTATGCTGAGGCATATGTAACTGTAAAGAACCATCTGCACTGAGTGTTAACTAATCCAGCATTGGCAGGATTAGTTTGGCTTTATATATGAAACTAAAATGATGCAGGAGATTATTTGTTTTTTAGTTCTTCTACAGTGTTACATTTAAAAAATGTTCTCTGTTCATCTGCTTCAGTGTACCTTGCACAGCTTGCAGGAGTTAACTATGCAGTCAGAGCTGTAGCTCTGTTTGAACCTGAGACATCATGCACACGCTCAGCCTGAGGCTTTCAGTTGATTTTCAGATCTGTAAACACTTTCCTGCTCTTATTGCAAATACAGGAGTGTTGGGAAATCAGCCAATCTAAAAGGAACTCCGTGGTTACAAGTAATGTATGAGCCACGAGCCCTTGAAAAGGTGCAGAGGAAGGGCTTGGAATGTGAAGAAACTTGAGGGCTTGTGTGGGCTTACAGATACAGCATTTCCAGTGCTGTCTGTTGAATGGGGGAGACATCTGCTGAATTCAGCAGGTGGCCCTGCTGTCAGGCCCCTCAGCAGACCCCATTGAATTGTGTGATGAGAAATGAGATATGTAGCAGCTGTGAATTACAGAAAGGCCTCCTGGAAGTGTGCCTACACTCTCAGGGCAACCACTGTGATATTAAGGCACTTCCTAAGAGGTGCATCTTGCTGTAGAACAGGGGTATTAAACTCATGGCCCACAGGCTGAATCCGGCCCTTCACCTTGTTTTATCCAGCCCAGCACCTTGTTCCTGCCTGGCAGCAGCACTGAGCTCTTTGTCCCTGTGCTCCTGCCAGCGTCGGTGGCGTGTGCAGCCTGTGACGCACGTTACACTGCAGGAGCAGGAGAGCAGCAGGGACTGTGAGTTTGACACCTACTGTAGAGGCTCTTTTTTTGAGAGTATTGAGACAACCAAAAGGCACAGAAAAAATGTGATCTCATGGGGTGGAGGTGAAGGGAGAGATTGACTATGCTTTTGCATTGTGCCATGGAGGAGAACTTAAACATCCATAGCAGCCCCAAACGTCCCTAAACAGTTGTCTCTTGCAATTGTTATTTTCTGCTATGAGAACTAGTGAATACTTGTCCCTGGAGAAGTGGTCTCAGAGCTCAGCCACTGTCATGATGTGTTTGATAGTGGTAATAGTCATTATGTTTAGAAGCTTTATTGACTGGCTGTTTGAATATCCAGTTTGAATAATCATCTTGTTCAGATTGTAGAGGATGGCTAAATATATCTCCCTGTGTAAACAGCATTTCCACTTCAAATAATATCAGGGGTGGAAAAAAGAAAGTGTACTTTCTCATAAAAATGCATTAAATAAAAATCATTAAACTCTGCATTTTATCTCTGGTTGCTTAGTAACAACAGAGCCACGTCAGTGAGTGCCATTATCTCAGGTACAATGAACTGCACTGCACTAAGGGACAGAAGCAGACTGAAATGAGCTATTTGTATCCTGTTATCTGTGCTAAATCTTGGCATCGTGTTTTATTAAGTAATCTGGAAAATAAACCTTTTCTTTTGGTTTCTGTTCCTCCAAGTGCTTTCAATGGCAAAACTTCCCTCAGATGCTTAGCTCTGTTCTGAGGAATTCTTCAAGGTTTTGCATAGTGAAAGTTTGCTGTAAAAAGCCCGTAAGTACTATTTTAAAGTGCAAAAATAATCTAAAAGAGTCTTTTTCCTTACCTGGATGCTGCAGCTAAGGAGCTCAAAACTAACTCTGGTACAGGAAGTGATTCTGGATTTGGGAAAAGCACAGACTTTGCATTAGGATGTTTTTCTGGGAAACCACAAATCAGGATTTGAGGTCAAGAAGAATACAGAACTGAGGTCTTTCTGTGCAAATGCTGTAACCACTGAGCCTTTGTGTTGCTATAGCATATTTCAGTATTGTTTAATTGCTCAGTGATGACTCCATGTGCACTCAGGGAATGGTTGCTGAGTGAGTGTCTTAGGAATCTGCAGTGGGGAAATGTTTTCTTTGAGAATCGGTTTGGCACATGATGGATACTGAGCTGCTTGGTCCTGCCATCTTACCAGCAGCTTCTGGCACAAGTGACAGTAGAATTCTTGGCATCTTAAACATGTAGGTGGTTAGTCAGGACTTTTAACTGTATGATTGAATTTACATGCCTAGGTTTTGGCTAAGTCCTGAATCAGACATGCTTGTGGATCTGAATTTAGATAACCCAGTTATAAAGACTTTACAGTATTCTTTCCCAAAGGAACCTTAGATGAAATATTTAAGTGAACACTTGTTGGAGAGTAACTATGAAACACAAGCTCGTGATCCTTGGAAAGCGTAGAAGGGAAAATGGCAAAATATCAGGAATGTTCTTAGGAAGATTGAGGTAGACTTAGGTAGACTATCCTTTGGTTTTCCTGAGCTGTATCACTCAGTTTCTCCTGGTGTTCATACATTGAGAAAAGATAGGTTTACACAGTTTTGGTCTTAAAGTTTATGCAAATGTGATAGTAGATATGCTTTGTTCATTCAACATTAGAACTAATCTGGGATTTTAAGAAAATCGAGGGTGAAGGGACTAAATTGAGCCATCATACAAGTAGAAATGAATTACTGTTTGTGATGGATTCCATCAGATTCCATCATGGTTGAACATCTACTGACCAAGTGTAGCCATCTGCCAGGATGGGAAAGGGGAGAACCAGATGAGTTATATGAAGTTGGCCACCCACCCAGCCGCTTCAAGACAGAGTATAGACTTTCAAACACAAGAAGAAAAGAAATTGCTAAATGAATGTGGGAGTTTCTGAAGCAATTTTTTCAAAAGCTCAGAGGAATCAGTGACAGCAGAGAAACTGCTGAATGAGTATATGAATTTAATTTTGAGGGGGCTGAGGAGGGAAGGGTTAAAGCCCCAGACAAACAGTTTATATAAAAATCAGTTTAAATAAGTTGCATGAGACTTCCATTGGGAATTTCAAGGCAATTGGTATTGGCTTATTGTACTTCAGTGGTTATTCCCCCTGATTAATAAATACAGAGACAGAATAGAAAACTTGGTATGATCAGGAGATTAGAGGTCATACTTGTTAAGACTTTGGATATTAAAGATGCTAAAGACAATTTCTTCACCATTGCTAGAGGGAAAGAAATCAGAATTTTATTATTAGGCTGTGATAACACTTATTTTTACAGTGTAAAGGACTGATTTAATGTGTTTCTGTCAGCCTCAGCTTCAAATCATATTTTTGGTTCTGCAAATCACTTTATTCTTGTTTTTTATTTCCACTCATGTCTAGTTCTCTCTTTCGGGGCAGCTTTCAGGACAGATAATGATTAAGCATAAGAAGAGTTTTATTTTTCTTAAAATTTGTTACAATTTCTTGATGCCTACATTCCTGTGGTTTCTTATTAATCTGTTGAAAGCATCTAAGCCTCAGGACCTACCACCATGGGTTGTTTTCTTTCTTCTGGGCCTTTCTTTGAAAAATACCGACTTCCTTCTTCCATAACACTGTGTGAAAGTTTTATTTATCTTAACTATTTTGGGGCTTTGGGGAACCTGATGTGATTTTTTGGAGGTGAAATGGACCACACTGATTGCTTGTTGAGAAAGAAAGTGGTAGCCTGTGAAGTAATTGTCAGAAGTATTTCTAAACTACCACTATCTGTAATGAACATCTGAAATGGGAAGGATAACCGATGGAGGAGTGCACATGAATTGCCGTTTTGAGATGATGTGTCCTTTTGTTGCCTTTTTTGAAATACCTGCTGTGTTTTTTTCTTACTAGCAACACAATTTACTACAAAATAGCTTCTTATACATTGTTTTACTCTGATTACCTTCCTATGTCTTCGCATGCTTTTGTGTGATCCTTAGTTGCAGGTATTCCTTGAATTTGAGGGTAGTTTAGTTGGCTCGTATAGCCTGGAAAATACAAAGGATTACTTACTAGAAGGTGCAATTAAATATTTGATTTTTTTTTTACTTTTCTACCTCTTCTGCCAGTACTTAAATTCCTCTTAGTTCATTTTTGAAAGTAAAGCTTAAATTTATCTCCTGACCTTTAAGTTATGTTTGTTTGAATGCACAGGAGAGAAGATCTCTTTAATTCTCTCTTCATTTGTCATTTCTCTGATATGAGTAAGCAAATAAAATCTTTAGTTGAGATTAAGTTTTTTGAAGGTTTAAATTTTTCTTAATAATATGAAAATAATTTTAGTAAATAATGTCAGTTGCTTGTTTTTCCCTTCTCATCAGTTCAAAGGCTTTCAGACTAATGTATTTTGAAAATAAGCGATAATGTACAGGAATAAAGTGTTTAAAGCAACATACATTTTTTTGCAAGAATGTTAGATAATATCATTCTGCTAGAGTTAATATTGTTATTCTGTCCTGAAGCGGAAGGATCTGTTAGAATAAGGTCAGTTACCTTATTCATCAGAGATACCTAGTACATGTTTAGCAGGTTCTTTTCCTATTAGCTAACCCTTAACAAATGAAGATTATGTTTACCAGTTGTGACTGTTTTGGTTCTTTTTTGCAGGCTTTTCTCCCATTATTTTAATTCTTTGATTGAAAAATAATTACATAATGTAAAAAAAAAACTTTTCCAAAATTGCCTTTTTCTGGCTCTTAAAAGGCAATTTTATAAGTATTCTATGTGCATGGTTACTTTCCATTTTGTGATAAGAACTTAGGTACTGAATACAAATTGGGTGCTTTATAATTATAATTCTAAAGGTTTTTGTTGTCATTACTGTCATCTAGTTGAGTATAGTAAAAATAAGCACTAGGCACTATGAAATGGCCTCGTTTCATCAAGGAAACACAAGTCGCAGAACGTGATCACAACCAGCATGAGTTCGTTGATGGCTTGTATCAAAACAACCAGATTTTAGGAAGAGTTAAAGAAACAACCACTCCTTAAGTGTGCCTGCTGCAGGAGGCTGGGTTGGTTGGTGATATTGGGACTGGTAGGGTTGCTGAGTCTTAAAGTTATCTCTCATAATTTTAATTCAGGTAATTTTACACTACAAAAATCCAAATGAATGAATTTAAGGAAGCAAGAAAACAGGTATTATTTATCATTCTGCATACAGAATTACATAGACAAGCAATTCCATCAGTTTAATGGAGGAACTTCAGTAACCAGTAATAGTTAGCATACATTGCTTTTTCCTTCAATATCTGCTTCACAAACATCTGGAGGAAAGACAAACAAGTTTCAGTTTATTCTCACATAATGCATTTTTAACGCACGTATTTGTAGGCATGTTTGTTAGCATAAATCACTTCTGTTGTCATTTAGGTGAGTCTGTCTAACTGAGTTTTTATTTTGGGTAAAAGAATGCCCGGTTATAAGAAAAAAAAGGTGAAAATAGATTGTTTTGAAAATGTTACTTTCTTAGGATTGTTCCTTTGAGAAATTTTAATATCTTCTGACACTGAACGTGTTCTTAAAGCTTCAGAATTTCATGGATCTGGCTACACTAAAATGTGACTAGCGTAAAAATTCCTGAAGAAGTGTAGTTCTGTGTATGTGGTAGAACTTTTTCGGAGGCTGGTGGTTAAATTTTTCATATTTTTTCATGCATGCACACAGCCTAAAGAATCCTGAAGTATAGCTTTTGCAGATAATCATGCATGCTTCCTCCTTTCCTTGTAGTTCTTATCACAGAACTTCTATGTGTTGAGAGCCTATAGCAGGCAATTTAATACAGTCTGTTTTCTTCTTTGTTGTCAGAAATACAGTGTGGAGGAAGAGATTAAAGAGTTGGAAAGATAAGGGGTGGTTCAAGGAAACAGGCAGCAGGTGCAGAGAAGTGTGAAGGAAGAGATTAAACTTGAGGCAGTAGGAGTGGAGGTACTTGAGGAGATATAGAAAAGAGAAAACAAAGGTGAAATGGGTATAATCTAGCAAGGGCACCTAATTTATGAGGATCTGTAGCTGCGGGATGAAAAATCTGGAAACAAATCTAGGAGAATTATGTCAGCTTTGCTTCCCTAATGATCAGATATGACAAACTGGCAACTTGCCTCACTGTTTCTATCTGTGCTGTTCATAGAGGGTGATAGTCTGCTAGAAGCAAGGAAAAAAATGTAAAGGTACATAGGAACTTCATTGATATGGAAAAGGCAAATAAAGAACAGCTGCATGCTCTTCCTGTATTGTAAGGAGAAGGAAGCACACAGTGAAATTGCAAGAGGTAATGAGAAATACTTTTCATACCATATGAATTATAGAAATACAATGATGGAGTCTTAGGGTTCCAAGAAAACTATTAGATGAGTTCATGCTCTGTTAGAAACTATGAAGCAAGTTGGTCTGTGACCAGCCTCTGGATGAGGACATGCTTAAACTGCACATTGCTAGAAGTTGGGAGAATAGAACCGGAAGCACCAACCTGTCTTTTAAGCTCCTATTCTTTGCCAAGAAGAAGGCTTACAGGACTAAATGGGCCTCCAGCATGACTTAAATCAGTTCTATAATAACTCTGAACTTACAGGTTATTTTACTGCTCCCAAGATCCTCAGAATGCTAATGAAGACATGTATTCCAAGTCTGATGTGAGCATAACATGGTGATTATTGACCAAGCTGTGCCTCTACTAGACTGCTTGGTAGTTCCTTGCTTTTTAATGTTGTTGTAGAAGTCTCTTCAGGATGGCTATTTACTGACTGTCATTTCATTACCACAGGCATTTGGCAGGAGTAGAAATGTCATGATCTATCTTATCTTAAGAGTCAGAAAAGGACAGAACTGAACTCAGAAGATCCTCTTGTTTCGTCTCCATAGATGCAGGCAGAACTGAGTAAATATTAACTTCCTTTGTTTTTTCCTGTAGCCCAATAAGTCTATATAGTGTGTTCTTAATTTTCAGTGACCTTTTTTCAGACTGTATTCAGCTGTTTTATGACATCAAAGCTTTTTGTGAAATTCAGTCTAAATAATTAGAATTAAGGCTGGCTTTTTTCCCCCTTGTTTGTTGTTAGCCATGGGGAGTGGTTAATCACAGTTTCTGTGGTCTTGAGTGAACCAGACACATACAACTTTTCCTCATAGCCCTTATTGTATTTTTTTAATTTTTTTTTTAACTTCTTACGAATTTATAAATGTTACAATGAATTTTGTAGTGATGTCCTGACTCTTCCGATAGTGAACTGAAAAAGTGCTCTAATCAGTTTATCTTGAGCATGTAAAGGTGCTAAATTTGATTTAGTTCTCCCATTGTTTTGGACTTTTGACCAGTTGTAATGTTTTATTCTACTTATGTTATTCTGGGTATGTTTATTGTTTCAGTTTGAAGAACTGAAGTGTACTACGATAATTAAGATAGTGCTAGAGAGATTTGATAAAGCTAGTCTAAAAATAAGCGACTTAAAAATGCATAGATTTTGTTAAGCTTGCTCTCTCCCCTGGTCTCTTTCTCTCACCCACCCACACACGCATATTCTCATTTTTTTCCCCATAATAAGGAATTATATTGTCATTTCTCGTTACAGCTTAGTTTTATGAAAACTGAGATTTAAAACTGAAACAGCTGAAAACATTTCATGTATTGGAAAGGACCTAATTAGGCTGCAGAGATAGGTTAAAAGGTATATACTCAAAGGAAAGGCCTTCGTATTTTTAAGTATTTTGGTATAAAAAGTTGTGTCATTGTAATTTCCTTACCAGTTTTTGGTCACGAAACAGAGTTCCTTGTTTTTCTTACTGTAAGTCCATAATCCTTAAGGTTCCCTTTCTCTCTCTGGAAGCCTTCAGAATTTCTGAGATAAAACTGTAGTAGAGTAGCTGCATTTCTGTAAGCAAAAATAAATCAAACTACTTTAAAAAGGGAAAAGTAGATGTAAGTTACAGAAGGAAGTGATATTGGAAACAAATGGCCATTGATTCTATGAGTGCTGCTACCAAAAGGAATCGCAGAAGGCTGTCATGAATCATAGCAGAGAACAGCTTTTATGTTCTGGTTGTACTTACAGATAAAGCAGTACTCAGAAATTATGGAATTTATTCATTCTGCTCCCATTGTCAGCAATCAGTCAAGATTTGCAAGAATGTTTTATACCCAGGAAGAAACCCAATACTGTGAAACTCTTGAAACAATGAGAGGATTTTTGAATGACACATCAGAGCCTTCCCAGAAGAGGGAAATAAGCCCATATGGTCTCCTAAAGTTACTCTTCAGCTTTACCTGTGTAGCAAAGATTTAAACATTTTCTATCTTCTAACATGTTGATGAAGTTAAAAGTTAAAATGAACGCATGTAATCAAGGCGATCTAAATTGTACCAGACCGTTGATTGGCTAATTAATGAGTGCAGGAGGTGGTCTGCCCTGATTAGTTCTCTCCTTATGCTTTGTCAGACTTTGTGTCTCTTGGGTGGGATGCCATATAATGATTTTTGACGTTTACAGAGATTCTTCTGTACATACCAAAGTAAAGCCTGAGGCAAGGTAGGTAGAATAAAAAACAGAAGGGTCGTTAAAATGGAGAGCAGAACAGGAAGAAAACTCACCCACGTTTTTGAATTACTAATATGAATGCTCTCCTGCAAGTCTCATTGAGGCTTAGGCTGACAATGTTGTACAGAAAAGACTCATAAAAGTATATGTAACCTGAAAGGGAAGCGAACATGCCCAGCTATGGAAGTGTTTCTTTTTGCGTTATCAGTCTTATCTAGAAAGGTGATTGGGTTATGTCTTGCAATGATCACAGAAAGTTTAGTTGCTAATTTGCATAGCAATCAGTTTTCTTGGTTTGCTTTTGTTGTCACAGCTTCATCTGTGGTTGCAGGCCTGGCAATATGGACTGAGTCTGCTGGCAGCTCATCTACAGTATCTCAGGCGCATATCATCGAGTTCCCTGTGAGAAGAGTTCTGAGGGAAAGTTAGAGAATCTGATGACATTACTTCCCCTGCACAGAGTCTTTCATTTTCATATAGACACACTGATTAATTTCACCTACAGAAGGGGATAATATGTATTCTTGCACACAGTACATGCAATTTTTCATTTTCTTTCAATAATTCTATTTTTTCTATATGAATATTTTAACATAATTTTACTTACATTTGATACTTATTACACATAATGGTAGAACAGGGAAATGTGAAACACCAGTAAGAATAGCGTGGGGCTGTAGGTGAATACAAAGACTTTCCAGGCTGCAGGAATCCTTAGGCTCATTTGAAATCTCTACAAAAAAAAATACAGTTTGTCTGTGTTATATTAATTTAGGATAATATATAGAAATAATAGATAATTATGTTGATGGCTCTTGTGAGGAAAAATTATAATGCTGACCACTGTTTCCAAAGAGACAAAATACTATCCAATTAAGGGAATCGAGTGACTAATAACAAAAAATCAGGAATTTACTGTTGGATAAATTATTTATTGTGTGTACTCTATGAGGGGAGAGATACAGCATGTCAGGTTTTCTGATAACATAGTTCAGAAGTCGACTTATCAGCAAAGATTTTATTTTTATAATCTCAGCTACTGCAGCAAATAAGTATAGTTCTTTCATGAGAAAATTCCAATGAGTAGTATTCTCCAGGCCTGATTTTTGACCTGATAAGTGAAGACAAATTTAATTAGAAAAGGTGAATTTGGGAATTCTGCTTGTAGCAGAACATGCGTTTGCATATAGCTTCATTGAAGAGTGTTGTGTCCTGCTTCTCCTCTCTCTTGAGCATGTTCTGATGGTAGTCACTGCACTGAGAGGGCAAGGTGCTGCAGCTGTATGCTTCAGGATTATTTACATTTTACCCTTTGTTTGACTTGATCTCCATAGTGATTTTAAAATTAATGCATAAAATAATAAAACTCAAGTGAGATAGGGCACGGATGCCAATTGCACAGTTTTTTCATGAGTACAGTAGTTTGAATTTTTAAAATATTGATTTGATTATCTCTACTTATTTTGTGGATAGGATTGTCTGGATATGTGATTCTGCTTTCCATAAATACTGGGGTTGGAGTCATTGTGGCTGTTACAGTCTTCCTTACCACCTTTTCCTTACAGATTTCACAGCTTGTCTCTCCTGCCTTATTTACCCCAGGGCTTTTTATAGGGATTAGCTGCAACTGGTCCTGTGGCCTTCAGTTTGTTAATTTTTCCTCTCCCTCTGCTGCTTTTAGGATGGATTTGTTTGTTTATTGTCACACTGCAAGGCACAATAGGAAGGTAATTGTCTATTATGTACTATAGATTTTATTGTTGCTTGCATTGTGCAGTAACAGTAAGATGTCAGACTGAATTTTTAAGTTCTTTAATGTTGCTTTGGTGGTGGCGGCTGCCAAGTGATGTACCTCTACTGCTTTGTTGTTGCCTGGGTCTTGTTTGGAGGTTCTTGGACTTCGGACATTCCTGAAAGTTTGACTAGTTCCTGGTGATGAAGCAGTTTGGAAACTTAATTTCTTTTTTTAGTAGATTGTTTCAGGTGCATCTTTGACCCTTTGCTCTAACATTATGCATTTTCTGTGTTTTGGGAGGCAAGATTAGCCCTCACAGTAGTGTCTGTTTTGTCGCAGAGTGAGGTGTGTTCTCTGTACCTGAGATTTGCCAGGGAAAGCACGAGACATGGCTGAGGATCTGTGCTGCAACCATCTCACCGTAGCAGGGTCTCCTGATAGAGCTCCCTGAACTCAGATGTAGAAGGAAGGAAAACGCTGTGGTCTGTGGTTCTTCAGATGGGGGACATTTCCAGTGTATTATGTGTGGATCAGTACCATTTTGTTCTGAATCTGTTTCACGAAGCGTAGGGACTTCTAGACAGTCACATCTTTCTTGCAATCAATTACAGTTCAAATGTTTTCAATTTGAGTTTTGAATACTCTGTGGAGAAACTTCAAGCTAGCTTCTGTGTTTATGTCCTTAAAATTCATACTTCTGCTTTGTGCTCTGACATTTTGTTACCAGTATATTGTTTCTTTCTGTTTGGATAGTAGGTACAAACAAGTCTGATGTAAATGTACGTGGGGTGTTTCTTCAAGATTGTCATGCAAACTATGCTATTAAAACATCAACTACTTTCTGTATAAATTTACCTGTTTAAAAGTTCTGTTTATTTTGTCCCATTCCTTAGTTTTCTTGATTTAATCTACTGTATGTTTAATATTTGAAACTTCATTATGAATAAAATCTAATTGAATACTTTTTTCTAAATAATTTCACTTTGCCTTCTCTCTCTGTAGGTGGAAGAAATTGTTGATATTGGAGCCTTTGCCCCAGAAGACATTCATGTTCCCAAAATCTATGTTGATCGCCTGATACAAGGAGAGAAGTTCGAGAAAAGAATTGAAGTAAGTAGCTGAGCTTCTTGGTCACGTTGTAGTTCAGCTTGGGATGCATTTAGAACTTACAGGGTTTTTGCTCTAGCGACTGAGCCTTAGCACTGAGAAAATGGCATGAGAAAGACCTGTCAAGTTATGCTAAGTTCTGGAGCTTAGGTAGGTATATAGGTACATTGCAAAAGTCCTGGAACCTTTCTTTCCTTTTCTTTAACCAGGAACTTATTTAGTTAGTGGCATTTCTGGTCTGATATTAATAGTGCAGAAAGGAATTGTAGTAATTAAGCATCTATTATTAAAATCAAGTCACAAAGTTCTAGAAAGTTATAGGAGGCCTATTCTTAGAGTTTTGTGAATGTTAAGGATAAAAAGCTTTTTTTTTTTCTTTCTCATCTGTCACTCTGCCAGATCACATTGCATGTTGTTGAGTATTTGACTGGAAACAGATCTGTGAAATATCTTTTTTTTTTTTTTTTTGCAATCTTGTATTCTTTCTCTGGGTATGTTGTGTTAGACTGCTATTAATGGCTTGTTTTCTTCTTCTGAATGGATGCAATATCTCACAGAAAACCTTCTGCCTTTCATGAGAGAAATGCTTTTTTGCATTTATTAAACTGCTGTTCTTATTGTTTTCTGGCAGTGGATAAGAGGTGACTCTTTGTCCATGGAAGACTTTTATTCAAATACCTGATTTTCTTTGGCTTGGCTGCATAACTGAATACACCTACCTACTCAACTACTCCCTTCTCTATATGCTTGATTAAAATTGGAGGGGAGGGAGCTACTATAAACAGCACAGCAAAGTTGTTAGAGATTATTTTTGTTTGGGTAATTTTGTAATTCTGGCAGCGATGCCTCTCATTAATAGTAGTATGGGAAGGAAATGGAGATGTATTTACTCTTCCGTAAAAGATTATGTATGAATGAAATGGCTGTACATATGAAAGCATTGAATATGGTAAATCGTAAGAGGAGAGATGAAAGGTAAAGGGAATAAAGAGAAACTAGTCTGTCAAAATTCTTATGAGCTTTAAATAGCAGTTCCTGCCTAAATTGGCTCAGATGTGGTCCCTCTAGTTCAAATCATAATTTCTATCCAACATTCTCTTTGCTGCAGAGTAACCCTCAGTGACTGTTCTTATTTTTCTACTAACCTGCAAGTGAAGCAATTCTAGGGAAAATAGTCAAGACATGAATTTCTGGAAACTTTATTTTTAAGAGGATTGGTGCTGACTGTTTCTGACTGTTTAAGAGGAAAGTTACTCCCAACATGCTGAAAAAAGACACAGTAAAGATGCTTTTGTGATGGTGAAAAGGAACAGAAGATACAGTTTTGCCTTATGTGTTCATTATGGCCTGAAGCAGGAGACCATGTGAAGTCATATCTGGGTACAGGACATGATGTTGTCCAGAGCAGTTTTATAGGCATGGGGGAGATGTGTGATGAACATAATATTTGTAAACAACAATTTACAAAAACAGTCTTATAAGCCTCTTGAATATTGCAGCATTTTCATCTACATGTGATTTAGAAAGCAACTTAAGGCCAGGAAATCACAGGAAACACCTTAGGCAGATTTATGCAAGATTATACAGATTTATGAATGAAAAGTTATTTAGCTCACAGTATCTTTAGATAACTGGCGTTTGTCTGTCTCATGCATGTAAATCTGGAACAGCACCATTGAATTGATTGAATGCAGAGAGAGTTCTCTTTGTATTTGTGTTTTAGGCTGACATTTTACAAATCTATTTAGGTATCTGCCGGGTAGTGAATTTCAGATTTGCTGGTATTTGCACTAATGCTTGGTGCTTTCTTAACCGCTTGTTTATATATCGCGCTCTCAGCTTTGGCAGTACAGTCAAAGAAATAGCATTTTGCTCTATGGCTATCATTGGGGATATTTGATGATTCCATTGGCTTAGATAAGCTTGAATTGATAGAATAAAAGGTTGGGTGTTGTAAACGATAGATAAATTATGTTATTCTTGGACAAAGTATCTCAGTGCAATCACAAATAGGGCTTTTGTGTCTTGAGAGGCAAGAAGCTGGACTCAAATCTTTACTTATGATTACTTCTTCTTTTTCAGCGCTTATCAATCCGAAAGCCTGAAGACTCAAAAGCCAAAGAAAAAAAAGGAGACAATGTGAGGGAGAGGATTATCAGACGGGCTGCTTTAGAGTTTGAGGATGGCATGTATGGTATCCTTCAGCTGTGCTATAGGTAAAAGCAAGGACTGGCTAGAATAACAACCAGAGCTGTTTCTTTTAAGACAGGTTAATTACCATGTTTACTGTCTTCCCCAGAGCTTAGGATTCTGTCATTTTATTGACACACTATTGCAATAGAGTGGATATTAAGGCTTAGGGTATTTGGAGTTTTTATCCTCTGGAGAGTTTATTAGCTGTTGAAAGTTTTGCAAGTATTTCTTGAAAAAGTTATTTACGTTGGAAATGAAACTTACTTGTACAGTATTTTTTTATCATGTAAAGCATTTGACAGAATGCAATTAGACAGTCCAAATGGCAAAATAATTCATCACAAATATGAGGCCTCTAACTAAAAATTACTGTGCTTATGAGGAGAGCAATTCTAATCTAATCCTAATAGAATAGTAACTTTTTAAAATTTGCTTGTTTACATTAACTGTATTCCTATTTTGTGCCTTAACTAATTCTTTTCAGCTAATCTGGGTATTGGAATCCCGCTGTTGGCCAGTAACTTCATCAGTCCAGACATAACTGTTCACTTACAGAGTGAAAATGGAGTCTTAGGTTTGGTAAGAGTGTCTCTTGGTCACTTATTGCAGAGTACTTATCTTGCAGTGTCTGGATTTTATTGCCTTCCAACTCACGATTTCATTGAAGTTTTACTAAAATTCATATTCAAATCTATGCCATATTGCATGATCATAGAATTCTCATTGCAGTGCAGGAAGGTTTTAATGAAATACTCATTTCAGGATGTTACTTTGCTAAGTATGTTCTTACATACATGTTCTGCTGAAAGGAGTCAGAACCTTCAGTAGTTTGCAAGACCAAGACTTACAAGCCTTTTCAAACATAATTTTAAATAAAGCTTAAAGTGAATATTATTTTCACTGTTGTATTACTTTATGAGGGTGCAGCTACGTAATTTTTTTCTAATTTTGGTTGCAACCAAAAAAAATAAAAAAAACCAAACCAAACAAACACCCCATTTTGTGGTTATTTAGTGATTCTAACAGCTTGTAACAGTATATCTGTCAGCCTTGGTCTGTGGTGTAAATTGTCTCATAGGGGATGTTGTTCTGCTAAAGAAGAAAAAATGTATGTCTGTGATGATCTGTTTTCAGTAATAAGCATTAGAAATTGTAAAGCAGTTACGAATTGTATTTCAAAGGTATTTTAATATAGAGCTGATACATTTTTGTGTTGTTGTCAGGGTCCTTACCCACTTGAAAGTGAAGTAGATCCAGACCTGATTAATGCAGGTAAAATCTATTAAATAAATTTAATTTATGGAAAATTATTATTAATTGCTAATTTAAAACTTTTCTTTTGATTCAGTGTTTGAACTCAGACTCCTCTTTTATTTACTTATAAATATTAATGTATTTGTCTTCTTTTAAGTAAAGGCTGATTTTGGTCAATAGAGATGTTTAATATTCTTGTTAAGAGAGCTTATGGTTTGATGAATTTTAGTAGCTACCGAAGGAAACTCTGCCAGGCTGGAAAGTAAAGAATCAAATCTTCCTTCTCGTAAGTGAGATTGTTTTGTGAAGTATATATGTGAATATAGATTTGTTTTCCTGCTGCTTTTCACCTTCTGGCTTCCAGAAAGTGGTTTTGAATGGTGAATGTTTGGGATGTGTTTTGAAACAGCCTGTGTATAATGCCCTGGTTTATGCCTGGCCACTAAGCTGCCAGGAATGCAGTTTATTTGCGTTTGTAGAGAGAGCGCTGGAGAGCTCTGCTGGGGATGGCTGCTTTTGCTGCTTTAGGAAGGGGAAATGCCAATGCTAATGTACTATTCTTGCCTAGTTGTTTTGAGGGCATTTCACCTCAGGAGCAGCCATGCAACATAAAAACTTAAGCTTTTTGTGGTTTGATGCATCTGTCTTATTTCTCTTTTCTTCATGAAAAGTTGTGTCTGTGTCCATTCTCTGTTTCCTTGTAAAATTACACCTGTATATTGCATTGTGACAAATATAAGTAGACCGCAGTACCTTATAAATTCTCATTGATGTTAATACCGTAATTTATAGACCTATAGCTGACATCTTAGATTTTTTTTTTCATATGGAAAACCTATGCGTTTTATATTTTTTATTTATATGTACATATAAATATATACACATTTGTGGTGTGTACGTATGTATTTACAGACAGTATCTTTCTCAGAGCTGTTAGCCAGTAAAACTAAACTCTGAAAAGTTAAAAGAGATAAAGCACTGTCACCAAACAACTTACAAGTTAATATCAGGGTGCAGTCCAACACATGTTCACGGGCTTGAAACGTTTGCTTCCTGGCTTAACTAATTGATACCATTTTCATAGTGCTATGTTATTGCCTCTGTTTCAGTATTATACTTTAAATAAGGATTTCTAGTTTCAAGGAAGAGACTATTAAGGAATTGAGTCCAGCATTTCATCAGTAGCTAGTTAACTGTTGTGATACGCTGTACGAAGGAAAACGTAAGAGGCACTTAAGACCTGCGTTAATGCTTGAATTGAAATTGAAGTCGATTTGAAAAAAAAAATATATTGAAAGTGTCACTGGGTTGAAAAAAATTATTTAGAATAAAAAGCATTCGCTATAAAAGGTGAAATTATAAGCATGCACATTAGAACTTAGGTTCTAAAATGGGTGCATTAGAAATGAAGATGCTAATAGAGTGATGATGTACTTTTGTATGGATAACAAGATGATCTTGAACCATTATTTATTGTTGATAAATACTTTTGAAGAGATAATCTTGCAGAGATGATGCTAACATAAGTCAGAATGTAACATGGAAATCAGATTATTCTACTCTTTTTAATTCAGTGTTAAGCACCTTCACATCTTCCTTTGAAGCTGTAGCAGACAGGATTTCAGCTCTACCACCAAAATTATTATTGTTACCCTTGCTGCAACATTCAGAAGCTGTTAAATCCCATTGACAGTTAGTTGGATTAAGACCATTCTAGGTGCTTTCCAGCTAAATTTATGAAATCATGTGAAGAAAACAGAAGCAAAATGACAAAGGAATATGATTTAATTCTGTTCACATTCATTGACTGGAATGGTCCAATATCACCAACCATAGTCCAGATTTTCAAAATACACTCCTGGTTTGGGCTTTTGCCAAATTCTTATATGAAAACTTAATTTCTCTGAAATATGTATGGGGCTTTTGTTTGTCCCATTTTCTGAATGTCTCGCATGAAGTTTATCTTCACTGTAATTGAAAAGCAGATTTCTGTCTTACAGTGGAAGTATTTACAAGTGCTGTCTTCCTGAGAGCATTTTTGAGAAGTAGGTAGTACAGTCCTCTGGGTACATTATTCATGGTCCTCAGGCTGTATCTCTTTGTTCTCAGAATTGCCTTAGCTTGTGACTTTATTCCAGAATCCTCACTCCATGTTGCTGCAAGCAGGCTGTATTGTCCCCCACTGCCTTGGCTGGGTGCCTGTTGGGGAAATACAATTCAGGTCTGGAAGTTAGCATAGTGATCTGACTGCAAGACCGCTTGTATGACCTTAATTCTACACTATTTTGTGTGTCAAAATTTAATTTCCATACAGTGTCTTGGCATACAGTGTACATCAAATGAACTCAATAAATTAAAGTAGGTATATTAAGTCTGTCTTTTTACTTTCCTACAGTGTTCCTTCCCTCTTCCAACCCTCTTAGTTAATCTTATTGTCTCTTTTTCTCTGATTTCTGGAAATTTCTTAATGATGTCTAATTGCACTCCCCCTTGGTTGTGCAACATCTGGTGCTATTTTTTTTTTTTTAATTTCTCTAAAGTTTCCCATGCTTGGTTTATATGGTTCATAATTGAAACTTTGTTCGTATTTTTCCTTCCTGAAAGCTCTCTGTACATGTAGTTGTTGCTTAGACTAACTCAAACAGCTGGCAGGAAAGCAAAAAGAGGGCTCTTGATTGGTAGCATCTAAAAAGACACTTCATGTGTGCTCCACTGCTTGAGCCAAGCTCTTTGCAGAGCACAGTACATCACACAGAACATTTACTATGCACAAAGCAAGAGTAGACTAAATCTATCATTTATCTTTCTTTATTCTACATAATTATCACTCTAGACTGTTCAGTCTGGTCTGCTTACTATTCCTTGCAACCTCCCTGTGTCCTGAAGATACTTTCTCTGTTTCAAAGGAGAGTTACCTCTCACTTTTTCTGTGGATAGAGCAGAAAGCTGAAATCCGTTGAGATTTGTTAGCCTCTTGTGTCATTAATATTTTGCCTGGAACTGCTGGTGGTCAAAAAGTGGGCAATCCTGTCATAAAAACTGTAAAAAACTGCTTCAGAATGAATTATGATTGATTAGGTTTACATGTGACATAGTAACATCCATAGTTGTTCAGAATCCAAAGAAATTTGATAAAACTCCCATATTTCTTGGTTAAGAGCTGTGACTTCCTTTGTCACAGAGGCATAATAAAAGTAAATACCTTCTATCTCTTTTACAGGTAAAGAGACAGTCACTGTTCTTCCAGGTTCTTCCTATTTCTCTAGTGATGAATCATTTGCAATGATAAGAGGGTATGTAACAGCACAAACTCTGATTTTTGGAGACATGAAAAGATTAAACTGAGTCAGTAACTGAACTCATTAGTAATTCTTTGAAATGTGGTTGGCATTTAATAACCTGTAAAATGATCATGGACTTAATCAGTGATGGTTTACAAAGGATTAGGTCTAGCTATTGGAAATAGGGAAACACTAATGGATACTGTAGTGATCTTTGTGTCTACCACCACCTGACCATATATAAACACATTTGTATCTATGTTTTAACAACTACTTTTTGGTTGTTTCCAGGTATCTAATCTGTACTTCCACTCTGTATATTCTCTTTGCTCAGCTTGCAACTGTAATCCTCATTCGACCTCCCTAATGGAAATTTACTGTCTGCACCTGTTTTTTGTTTGTTTTTCGGGAAGGAGGTTGGATGCAAACAAACACTAAATCCTAATGGCTCTGAAAAGATAATGAGTGCATGTAAATTTATGAAGGAGTGCACTTAAAAGTATGAGTTCAGAGCTGATTGACTGCATGCAATTAACCAAAAGCAGACAAAATAACATTTTTGACGCTCCGCAGGCAGACGGAGAAAAATTCGCATCAGCGATGCATCTAGAGGGGAAAAAAAACAACTACATGTATGACAAAATGGTTGCTGCCTCTGTGGTATGCCACTGGTTTTGTATTCATGTAATGAGAATGTGAACAAAACCTTGTTAAGATTTGTAAGCTGTTAGTTGAACATGATATGCTAATTACACGCTTTCTGTTGCCAGAGGCCATGTTGATTTGACAATGCTCGGAGCTATGCAGGTGTCTAAGTATGGTGACCTGGCCAACTGGATGATTCCTGTAAGTAGATGTTTGTACTACTGTGGGTGCACTGTATTTCTGATAATATAAATGTAGCTGAGGGTCAGGCAAAGGAGAAAAGGCTCGAAGCACAGTGAGGTTTGTGAAGATCAGAGCATTAAAGCTGCACGTATCCTCTCTTTTAAGGTTAACAGGTTTTGTTGTGTGCTGCTGGCACCAAGCAATCAATTATAAGGAGTCAGCCCTGTAAAATTACGGTTGTGCAAAGTGTTGTGAAAGCTAAATATGGTTTATGTAAGCCTTTTTCCTTCCTCTGGGGCCTGTTCTTTTCAAGTGTCATACTGGTATTTTTTCTGAGGACTGATGCTTTTTCTTGAGAGTGACAGTTCTTGTACAGTTGTACATGGAGCAGTAACTTGACAGAAGGTGCAAAACAGCGTGTAGGTTATTACAGAATTATAAAAAAATACTGCATTATTTTTCTCAGTGTTCCTTATCAAAGGATCCTGGAGAAGAGGAGGCTCAGGGGTGACCTCATTGCTCTCTACAACTATCTGAAAGGAGGTTGTAGACAGGTGGGGGTCGGTCTCTTCTCCCAGACAGCCAGGAATAGAACAAGAGGGCACGAGCTTAAACTCTGCCAGGGAAGGTTTAGGCTGGATATCAGGAAAAAGTTCTTCACAGAGTGAGTAATCAGGCATTGGAATGGCCTGCCCAGAGAGGTGGTGGATGCACCATCCCTGGAGGTTTTTAAAATAAGACTGGATGTGGCACTTAGTGCCATGATCTAGTAATAATGAGGATGTTAGACAAAGGGTTGGACTTGATGATCTTGGAGGTCTCTTCCAACCCAGATGATTCTATGATTCTATGATCACAGCATTACTGTTTTGAATACATCAACACAATACTATTGTACCTCCCTGAATAGTCCTAGAGGTTTCAACCGTAGAAATACCATCTAATCCTAGTATTATTTAAGCAGCTCATGGCATGAAGCCATTTTTTTGAACACATTTTGTGTTTTAATATTAAACTGCATACGTCTTTCATTTGGTCTACAAGTTTGGTATTTTCAGTGGCTTTCAGAATGGTACTTCATGATACGGTTTGTATTGGAGGTGTCTAGAAACAAATTTTCTTTTTCTTTTCATTAAGATAATGAGGCTTTTTTATATTTTTCACATTTTTCACTGTCAGAGCAATGCGAAAGGTCTCAGGAAGTCTTTGGAAGCTGAAAGCTGGGTAGAAGAAAAAAAAATAATGTCCTTGTCTCTTGGAGAGGTGTTTGTTGAGTCCAGTAGTCTGTGTGACTTTGTGAAACAGTGGCTAGAGCATCAACTGGTTTTAGAGAGAGAGGACAAAGACAGGGTCTGTACAGGAAAATGTGGAAGAAAGGGTCATCTGGACTATTTCAGGTGCCTATGTCAGCAATTGTGGGGGATGTGAAGGGGTTATGTCTGGGTTGGAATATGTCACACAGGCCATAAATCCATAAGAAAGCTGCACAAACTAATTTTATGGTCCCATATTTGAGAACACAGGCTAATGCTGGTTACATCTTTTCAGACCCCACTAACATATGTGCTTGCTTTTTCAAGACTTTTCTACTTGCAGCATTATGTAATTAATATTGTAAAAAATGGGATTTGAGAATTAATGCTAGTTCATCACTCTGGGATCCTGTGCGTGCTCTTCTGTTGCTGTTTTATGTCTTTTGATAGAACTTTGTGTTTGAAACCTAATCTCATGGTCAGAAACTCTGTAGCAGTCCAAATATGACATGCATTTAGGTAATACTGGTTAACTTTGCATTATCCAGTTCCAGGGTTTTTTTTGTCTGGAGTTATAAGAACTGGTCAATAGAATCCAAATTAATGAAGCCAGTCTCTGATGAGGAATCCATAGACACTTTGACATGTAAAGGGTAAATCAAATTACATTTTTAGCCCTGGGTTTGTTGTTTGAGCCAAGGCAGAAGAACAATAGTGTAAGTTTTCAAGGAGTTGAAACCTCTGGTACCTAAATTTGGAGTTCACCTGGTTTATCCATGGCTCTGTATGTTAAAAGCGTGATAGTAGCACTCTATTCATTTTAAATAGCTCACTTTTAAAAACTTGCATTTAGTAAGTTTCATTTTTTTCAGATGATTGAGGTAAATAAAGTAAATAATGATGTGAGTAATCTAAATTGTCAGTCCAATAGTGAAGGCATATGTCACTGAGATGATGAGTGGGATGGTTTTCTTTCCTGTCAGTCTAAGAACTTCTCTTTTCTTTTACTAGATGAAGTATCTCTGGTTTTGTGAAAGCACTTCCTGTGTGTTAACTTGTAGTGGCTGTGTGATGTCTCATACAAGTAGAAATTACTTGCTTATGTAGTGGCTTTTAAAAATTATTCTTGATATACTGCGTTCTCTGTCAAAATTTTGAGATAGAATAAAAAAAAAATTAGAGATTAAGTTATAGTATAAACTCAATTGTTTTTGGTAAATAGTATTTGGAGAATTTCTAATGGGCACAATTTGAGGTTGTTTTAATCTATACATATTTTTATTTCAATTGTCAGATAAATTCTAGGTTTTTTTTAGCTGGGTTGACTTACACTGACATTCTCTATATACTTCTGCAAAATGAAAGTCACTGTTTAACTGTATCCCTAGACTGTCCTTTTATACGTAACTTAAATTAAAGATTTTCTTCTTTAACAATCTTTTGGTCCATCCAAAGTGGTGTTGAATGTTCCTGCACCTGGTAAGGCCTTCTGTTTACTCAAGATGTTTCTGAAAGGCCTTTTAGAAAACAGAATAAGTAGGTTGAATTTTGGGTAGGAAGATTTGCTTTGTTTTCTTTTTTGATGCTTTTGTAAATTGAAGCAGCAACAGAAGTATTCTTCAAAATACTCAAGTGAACAAGTAATAAAGATTCCTTCTGTAAAGTATTCCTAGTAAACCAGCAAAAATGCACTTACAGGAATAGCTCATGAAGCTGAAGTGTTTGAAAAAGGCACTCCTGAGTCATCAGTGGATAGATTTTAATGCCAAAAAATCCCAGTAATTTCGACCGACCATGTTCCTATCTCAGGATATGCAATTTCATGCAGTTGCACCTATGCTAAATCTAAAAGCTATTCACTAGAGCGTTCGTTCTCGAAAAACAATGTCATAAGCTGGAACAATTCACGTCTTGTTTTCTTTCTTGCTTTCATTTTACTTGAGGTGAAGGTGTTTTTTCTTTTCTTTTTTTTTTAAAAAAAACACCCTACATTTTGCTATATTTCCAGTTTTATTTTTATTTTGACCTCCGCTCCCATTAGTTTTTCATAGGACTTCCCTGCTCTGGTCCAGAACTTTTTAGTAAGCAGTGTTTGGGTTTGTTATTCAATATAGCATAGAGTTGCAGGACTTTTTAAGTTAAGACATGCTGTTAAAGTGGACATATACTGCCATTTTCTCGTACCTACTTTTGTTGGTTCATAGTTCTGTCTTTTCTGTGTTTAAGAAAAGTAGTTATGCTTAACAAACATTTTCTAAACTTGATAAACTACTTGTATTTATATTTCATACAAAAAATGTTTTGTTGTTTAAGTATTGAATCTAAAATTAAATTTTTGCTCAGGGTACAAATACAGTTATCTTTAGAGAAGGGGTGAAAATTCAACTTTTGCTGTATTTACTTAGCTAAACTTCCAAATCAAGATGTTTTCCACGGATATCCTCCCAACATATTCAGTTGACTGCCCAGAGCTTGTTTGATTACTGTTAGCATCAGTTTCTGAAGATATGTCACAATTGGAGACTATAAGAATTATTTTTGTGATATTTTCAACTTGCTGATAACATCTATGTTGAAGCAGAAATTCAGCAGTTTAAACTGCTTCTAAACCCCAACGTTAGCTTTTGTCCTAGGTTTAAACTGAACAAAGGCACAGCATTCACAGACACTACAGGCTCAAATAATACTTAGAATACCACACAATGCTTTTCCCAGTACCTTTGTGCACCTGTTACTTTCTTTAGGAATGCTTTTTACCATATAGAAGTTAACTTCAAATCATTTCTCTGATCATGATGTTCAGATTTTTTCACTGACAGTTTTTGTGACTTGTCTTTCAAGAGTTGAACAATTCAAAAGATGAAGCCAGCATTTTGCATGAATAAAACAAGATTTGTTGACAAATATATTGCTGATTTGGCTTATGAAACTTCCCCTTTGTTCTGTTCAGCACCAGATTTATGAATGACAGGAAAGTTTTCAAAACAGCGAAGTATAAAATACTGCTTTGGGTGGCATTTATTTGTCTTTTGTCTTTGAGGTGTACCTTTTTACTAGCATACGCTACATGGATCCCTGTGCCTTTTTGCTGTCCTCCTTTGCCACTCTTACTAACCTTTGACTGTTTCCAGATTTCTTTTGCAGGGATTTGTATTTGCTTGTGAGTAAATATGCCTGATGACACTCCATAAACCCAGTCAGGAGCCTTCATAATCAGCAGTCATTTCCTTTTGGTTACTTTGTTTTGAGATCCACTGGGAAGATGATTCCTAATCTCCTTTACTGCTGTGTTATTACTGTTCTGTGGCACAGATTTTTCAAATGGGATTAACCAGCATGTAGGCATAGAGTTCTTCCTGCTTTTCCTGTAAATAAGATGATATGTTATCATCAGTTGATTTGAATCATGAGTGAGATGCATCTTTTTCTCAGTCATAAGGGTTGGGGGGAGGTGTTACAAAGATCAACTTTGCTGGAAGCCCATAGTGTAAGGAAAGTTTGAGCTGTGTCTATTGCAACATTTTTCACTTAGTTGTGCTTGTAAATGTTTCTTATAGGCTGTAGGTTTTGGGTTCATGCATTAGTAGTCACCTTTTTCAAAGGCAAGTAGTACAACAACTCAAAATTTCGTGTTTGCCGTAAGTACCATTGTGAAGCAATCTTTTCTGTCCCATAGAGCTTGATAACGCTTGAGCCCTAGTGCGTGCATGTCTGCACTTATTAGGAACTGAGCTGAGAAAGCTCACTGCAATAATTAAAGCCCTTTCTTTGCCCTTATCTGCTAATTTCTAATGGAGAGGGAAAGCCCACGATTAAAGAAAGAAAAGTAGGACAATATTTAAAGCACATGCAGTAAACAAGACTGTTTGCTTAGGCAGAAATTGCATCCAGTTATGTCACTGGTATTTATTGACAGTTTTATTCCATTAAGCACTACCACGTGGTGGCTTTTTGTCTTCTTCCCCTCTGTATTTCTCCAGCTAACAAGAGGGTTTCAGGGGAGGGATAGAAAAAGGAGGTGGCAGATTCCTGAAGAGGCCCTGGGGACAGAGAGTAGCTTTGAGAAGATGGACAAGAGAGATGGAAGAGAAATATTGAGGAAACGGCTATGAGTAGGGCAGACAGGCCACAGCAGATGGGAGCCCAGGGCTGCTGGGAACTACTGAATAGAGCCTCGTTGCACTTGGTGAGTGAAGGGCACAGTGTCTGACCTATCGGTGTCTCTCAAGCTACTGTCTAACTGCTGCTAACCAGGCAGCTTCACTTCACCCCCAAAGCAGCAGCACAAGGATGCGTTGTTGCAGCCGTCCTGGATCCTGTGGCAGTTTAAAATGTCTTGTTTGTTGTTTTAGAAATTGTGGGATTGACTGCATATCTGCCTGTCTGTACTTACTTTATTTGTATTTCGTTTCTACCAGTGACTTTTTGAGACCCTCAGAGTAGAAGTGTTTTATGAAACATTTTCTGCTACCTTTCTGGTGGTTACACCTTACTACAAAGGACTGCTTTGTTTTCTACAGCCTTCCTGATGGAAGGCACATGACTGGCTGCCTCTGTGACGTGTATCAGAGGCTGGCCACAGGTCAAAACAAAACACCAGACCTTCTGAAATGTTCCCCTGTGATACCAGGGACACTGTCTTCTTAACAGGCATTTCTGAACATCTCTTAGTCACTGAGCAACACTAATACTATAACTAATGATACTGATGACATGATGTACCTTCAGAAGACTGAGGACTGGTTAAGTATCTATCTGGACATGTGTAACTCGATGAAGGCAGATAGGATACATCCAAAAGGGCCAAGGAAGCTGGCAATTTCCTAAGCTACCAGGCTCAGAACCTAGTGGCCAGCTGTTCAGTTAGCAAACGCCAGCCTCGGGGATGATACTGGGGCTGGTACTATTAAACATCTCTGTTCCCTACAAACAACGTAAATGGAATACAATTTTGAGCAAAGAAATTAGCTCTTGCTTTATATATTCTTCTGTTTGGGCGTGAAATTCATGTTTTGATAGCTAAGGTAATGCAGTTAGGGGGCTGAGGAGGAGAGTGATGTAATTTGTTCAATTTGGATACACAACTCTAGATTGTTATTTGCAATAAATGAATAAATAAATATTAGAATTTTAGAAGCAGTGGCCATAATTTTTAATGCTTTTACTTGGTGTAGCTGAACCTAAAGGATTAAAGTGTTAATAATGAAATAAATTAAAAGAAAAATGGTACAAAAATTCTAAGTTTTGTCAAAGAAGATTATCTGAAAAGAAGACATGAGGAAACCCAATTCAAATTTAGTAATAAATCTTTTAATTTACCATCTGTAGAGGTCAGTATAACCTAAGGTGTAAGGAAGACAATTTTGTACATTACTGGTTGTTTTTCTACAGAGCTTCAAAGTACATCTTTTGCACAGATTTGGACACTTTGATCAGGAGGTGAACTGCATGTTTATTGGTAGAGGTATTTTTTAAATTAAAATAAACCAGCAAAGGCTGACTGAGCATATGACTGCAAGAGTTTTTTTTTGTTTCAGTTTTAATTACTATTTGTAGTGCCAAACCTGAGAATAGAGCGCTCCACAGCAAGAGCTTTTCTGACTTGAAATTGCAATTTTTAATGATGAGAAAAAGGACACGTATCCCTGAGTGCCTGAAAGTGTTGAAGGTCTTCTCCAAGGAGCTCCGTTGCAAGCTGTTGCCACTTTACTAGAGTAGGGATGTCTTTGCACAGGGCTTGTTTTCATTTTGAATCCTAATGCACTGTCTAGTAAATCGCTTCTAGTATTTCTGTTATACTGAGTGCATCAAACTGTGTTTTGTTTCAAGTTGTATGGCATTGCTAGATATTTCGTGAAACATATTTTAATGATTAACCATAAAATAAATGAAGCATTACAAATTAGCTAAATTTTGTATGAATAGAAAATACACAGGTTAATTATGCTCAATTACTTAGTTTTTCTTAGTAGTGCAGTTGTCTGACACCTAGGACATGACGGAGTAAGGCTTGTGGAGCAGTAGTTGAACCTGCAGTTACCTACAGTCTCCTTGGAAATGTACATTTCAGTGGGATATTATTTTAAGATGAAGAGATACTGGGTTTTTGCGACATGTCTTGGAATCAAGCCTACAGTAGTATATCAGCTTCTCTCCCAACAAATGTGTGTGGAAGCCCTGCAGAGCCCTTGCAGCACATAATAACTGCTATTGGAAGAGTATGGGAACCTTGAAGGAGGACAGGAGTGTGTTATGTTAGCTCTACGTCTTCCATCTTTTGAGATCTTTTTCTACCAATTTTATTTATGTTTATGTCTCTTTAGAATGTATGGAAGGAATGTAGGAGCTCAGTGTTGTTGTTTTATCCCTGTTCTCTTGAATTTTCAATGTGGGAATTGACGGCTATGCATTACGTATCTATTTAATGAGAGCAGCTGAAGAAATTCTGCTTGTCTCAAAAATGCAAGTATATGTCAAAAAAGTCCTGATCTGTGGGTTAGTGGTAACAAGTATGACTAAGATACAGAGCCATCATTTTGAAGTGATAGTAGCATTATTTTGCCAGCAATACTTAATTATTGCATGCTGTGCTGTGTGTTTTGGAAGTCGTATGCAAACGTAAATGGAAGGCTTAACTGTCCCGTTACACTGAAATAACATTCATCACGATAAAGCAAATCCATTTCAATGAAGCATGTCACAGACTGTTTAGAATTGCCCCGAGATGCAGTTTCTCAGTGTATTCATTTGAATTTCACTCAGCCATTTGAATCTGTTGCCAACGGCTATATGGGAGAATAATGGAATAAAATTTGACCAGTTTCTTTGCAAGTATTTTATGGTGCCTGAATTTTCTGCTTATGGAAAGTAAAAATGTAAATATAGTTACTGAACATATTTGTGTATACTACCTTTTAGGGAAAAGTTATTAATAAATTCCGTGAAGAAGTATCACTCATTGAAGAACTTACATTAAATTCTTTCAAAAATCACACTTTTTAATTTTGCCTTTAATTATGTTTGTATTAGGAGATATCTGGTTAGCATTATTGAAAATCAGGTAATTTTCTTCGTGGCTAGGTCATCCAACTAAATCTTTTGTTTTGGACAGCCTTTAAAAATATCTTCACCCTGCCGTACATGTCGGGTGTATTCAGCTTTGTTGCATTCAGCCAATATTAACTCTTTGTTCCATTGTTGCATTACAAACTCCGTCAATTCAAAAATCCCATTATTGATTTCCCGCTGTTTCTTGTTAATATTTATTCAGTCATAGAGTAAAATCTAATCTGGCTGTCATGGTTGACAGTATAATTACAAAAATTGTGCCATATAAGGTCATAAAATCAGTGGAAAATAGGGCAAGGAAGTATATTTCAGAACACTTGATCATCAGCTTTATCCATCTTTTTTTGATAGTCTTCATACAGTTTCTTTCACTGAAGAAATGTGAAGTGAAATCTAGAAGAGTTGCGGCTTTTGTTTTAGAATCAACTATAAACAGACCTTTCCTGTAAACACTGGGCAGCACTGTTAGTAATGGGCAAAGAATTGTCATCTACATTTTTATGTACTTAGAGTAGATTGATGTGTATTTGTTTTCTTAATATTACTTTCTGATTGGTATCTTTTTGTGTACAAAGCTAAAGTATGTGCTGATATGCACCCCCTCAAGCAAACAAAAAAAACCCCAAACCAACCACACCTAACCCACAACAACTGATGAGATGTTTTTAATAAATAAATATATACGGCTCTGGTAAGCTCCTTGCTTGAGCTGGACGTGTCATTTGATGCTGGCACATCTGTAAATACAGATAGTGTGACTAACGTGTGTAAGTAGTGCATACACCCCGCTGCTGAGAGGGGCAGAGCGGTCCTAAGTTCACCACCGGTAATGATGATGGAAGTATCCGGTATCCACTGCATTACCTTCATTTATGCTTTCTCTGTGGAGTGCACACTGTTCCGATTGCTCTGAATTTTAGTAGCTGTCCCTGGCATGATATAATTATTTCCTTTCATAAGGAGGCTGAGTCTGGTGATGGATTCTGTACCTGTCACCTAGTCTGTGTCTGTCAGAGACCATACTGACATTCTTAAAATCTTTACTGTCTCATTCTAGGTAGCTTGTTCAAGGTATTCCAGGGGGATGCCTGAAAATTCAGATTGAATGGAAAGGCTGCAGGAAGACTGTAGTTTAAATTAAAAGCACTGATTATCTTCTGTGTTTTTGAAATAGTAGTTTTACTAACTTTGAGTATAATGTGAGGCATATGTATTCTTTTATTTAATGGAAAGGAAGAAATTTCATATTAATGCTATTTATTCAATACAATATTATGTCAGTTAGCTATGTGGGCAAGTACTCTTAACAGGGTAGTAGATGAGCTTTTTTTCAAACATATACATTTTCACCTTTGCTGTACTTTGATATTCGATTTTAAATGTAATTATTCAAGCTTTTATTTCCATCTCCATTCTAGTCCTTAAAACTCTGCGCTTAACACTGATGTTTTCACTGTTTCTTGAACATGTCAGTAGCATCTGCTTTGCTGTACTTTTGATAAGATACGTGTTTGTCTCAAAAGATGATGTTATTTTAACCTAACCAGATTGATTTAGGTGCATTTTACCTATGATGTTGGATGTAGCTATAAAACTTGGCTGTGGAAGAAGAGTCCTTCCCGTGGGAAGTACAGAGGAAAGGTGTAAAACACCAGCCTGGGTTCAAAACCTTAATAGTGTTTGAGGGCTCCTGAGATTTACTTTTTTTTTTCTCAATGACCTCTTTTTAGTCTGTTTTCGTTTTCTTATAGTTGTTCCCTGCTTGCTATAGCATCTTTCTAGCTTACAATACTATTGTGCAAATTCTCTCAAAAATATCTTGACTGTCTTGCCCAGCTTGAACCTCACAAGGTTCTGATGGAATGCCACAAATTTTCTTGGATGCCACAAGTGACCAAACCAACAGGAAGTTTTCTGTTTGGGGATTACTGTTAGGCTGAATTAACTTTTCAGGCTCTTTAATGTTGTATTTTGTCCACTTAAATAATGTTTATGTATGAAGACATCAGATGAGAAAATGTGTACCCTTCTCTGTTTTCTTAAAGATGTCCCATCATCACTATAACAAAATAATTTATTTTGCAATAAGTAGACCTTATAAGAAATACTACTAATTTTTGAGGTTTGGTTGCTGTCAAGGAGCAGAAGAGCTTATCTTAATTAAAAAAAAAAAATCAGGTCCATGAATTTCTACCTATTGTGTCACAAGGTTATATGGACTGAAACTTAGCAACTGTTGATGAAGCAGAATGGGAAAAGCATAATTCCTCCTTGCAATACAGACCTTTCATGGTAACTGTTTAAACAAAAGAGCTATAAGGAAACCATTGTTTCATTTTTGCCTTCTACTTAACCTTCTGTTATAATTATTGCCAACATTGAACCTCCCAGGAAGCCCATGGCTAATTCAAAAAACTTTTCTCCTCACTTCAAGCTTTTGCTGATGAAGTGGTCTTTTTTGATAGTGCTTCAAATTACCAGTGCTCTACCACTGAACTAGTTCATTCTTTCTGGTTTCTTAAACTAGCAGCACCAATGTAATTATAATGATCTTCAATAAATAAATAAGGGCAGAGGACATGCAAACACTGGGCCTTACCAACATGGTATTACAGAGCAGGATGCTGCAATCTATTTCAGCAGTTGCTTATTTAAATTACCCTCCTTCCCCACCATTTATTTTTTAAGAATGTCTAAAACAACTGAGCTTTGTGCATGTTACTACGTTTCACTTAAATGCTTTATCAAGCAACCAAGAGTGAACTGTTTCATTGTCTGCAATTTGCCCTGTTCAATCAAATATAAATAAAAATTAACACTTTTTTCTTTTTTTTAAAGTGAAATATATAGTTCTTATTTCAGCTAGTATCCAGCACTATAAAACCTAATTTAGTTTTTTTCAGAAATGTCACAGCAGAGGTTGCTGTGACAAGTGGTCTTAAGGAGAATAAAATGTCAAATTTTATAACAGACTGCATATTAAATGCAAAGTATTCAAATAAAGCAGTCTGACATGTCAGATGCAATTAAATATGCAATTAAAATTTAAAAGAAACAGAAATTGCTTGTTGCTTGTAAATATGTGGTGTTTATAAATATCAAAACTGTTCTGGTCTGCATACTTATCCTAGGCAAAAAGAAACAAAATGTCTTTTGGGAATCACCTTTTAGTCTTGAGCATTTTAATTCAGATTTAGGATGCAGCTGTCCCCTATGCTAGTATGGTTTGGGGGAAAGTTTAAGTTGTAGGAGTTTGGTAGATGCAGAAAGAGGGATGTAGGAATCTTATGCTTTGGATATTCCTCAAAAGAAAAACATGTGATTACTCAACTAGTTGGAGTTAATGCTTAATTGGTTTGCTTTATCAGACACTCTGCAGTGATAAGTATGTTTGCCTAAAGAGGAGGAGCAGATCTAAAGGTTTCCAAACCCTTCTCTTCAACTAAACTTGCATTTTCCAACTTCTGTGTATGCAAATGGATTAAGTCTCTTCTCTGTCCTGATTGACAGCTTCTCCTGCAGTAGATTTGTCATTGTCCTTCACTGGCACTTATGTCTTCAGTTTTTCTTATCATTGCTGTAGCTCTTTACTAGTTCATGGAACTAAAAGGCCTGGAAAATGAACTAATGGCATTATCAGGACAGGTGTATTGATAGTGTAATCCTTGGTGCAAACATATTCTGAGTTTCTCAGGGGATAATGCATCGTCTTCAGCTACTCCTTATTATCTGCATTTGCCCACGCCCTGGAAGTGTTCAAGGCCAGGCTGGATGGGGCCTTGAGCAGCCTGGTCTGGTGGGAGGTGTCCTTGCCCGTGTCAGGGGGCTGGAACTGGATGGGCTTTAAGGTCCCTTCCAACCCAAACCGTTCTATGATTCTGTGATCTTGTCAGTGAGCCTCTGGCAGGCTGATGAGACATCACTGCAGTGTCTGTAAGAGCTCTGTAATTACAGGTAGGATGGAGAATGATCTAAGCAGCGCCTTCAAGTTAAGGACAGAGATAAATGCTCTCATTCCTTTAGACTTGTATTTGCAAACACGTAGTTAGCAGTAATTTTAATCAATGTAATTAAATATTAATCTGACCTGAGACATCCCAAAGAGTTTGTTTATGGATGTAGGAAAACATAATTTATTCTTCATTGTGCAAACGGTAAGAATATATGGGGGCTTTTTGGGGGGTGGGGCATAGGTGCATGTGTCCCTTCGTTATGATCAAGAGACCAATACGTTGCTGGCCTGGCAACTTAGTGAGACAGGCCTATTCCATGTATTTTACATCAATAGACAATACATACTGCTGAAAGTACGGTACTGAATCACATAGCTAGTAAAAAGAAGCATAAGAGAAAATCTTTATACTAGGAAGTTTTCCCGTCATTTAACTGTATAATTTTAGGTTTTATATATAAACCAGCATACATTGTATTACTGTCCATGCTTTATTTAAGTACAGGTAATAACCAGTCAAAAGAAAGCAAGTACAATTTTTTTGAGAGAGAAATTAGTTTATTTTAATCTGTAAAATTTCTCACCTTGTGTTTTCCACTGACCTACCCTATCACGGAGGTACCTTGATGTTCTACTCCCCTTTCTGCCCATCTCAGCATCTCTGGAAAGGCATGTGAGGTTGTGACCTTGTTTGGTTTTGGGAGTCTAGTGCTTGTTGTGCAAAAATGACTGCTCTGTTCATACTAATAGAACTTTGTACTTATGGTTCTTTGTTGTCAGAAGTTTACCAAATCTGAACCTGTTACCTTCCAAGATCAGACATGTTCAGTTTGCAAGCAGGTGGTGGAAGGTTGTGGAAATGGGCAGGTGGAAGCAGCATTACAAAAAGTAAAAGTAGAGGCAGCTCAGCACCAAGCCTTAGTATATCTGCTGAAATAACAGGTGCAATTCTGACACTCGTTAGGAGAAGATTGAGGCACAGAGGCAGAAAGCATTGCTTGTTTTGAGGGGTAAGGAGAAGTGAATACTGATGCACATGCCTTTATTTTTCCATGTTCTGAAATGACATCCACGGATATCTGGGATAAAACAAAAAGATACGTTTATACTAGTACAATGATGTGAACCATGGCTTTTGAAACTGGCAGATGGAGAGTGCTCAAATGTTCTCGTTGCTACATTTTGTAGGCAAAGATTTCTTTTGAGGAACTAATGACATTTTTCTTGACAGGAGAATAAACACTTTACTTTTGTAATGCCAGAACCTCAGTGTCAGGGCTTCCATTAGGCCTATGATACTACTCTGATTTAAATTAAACCCCAGGTCACCAGCCGTGGCAATGGATTCTTATTCTACTCAATATTCTTCTATTTACGTGATATAGAGCCTAGAATGAGACAGCTGTGTTCGCTCTGGTGAAGTTCTGTTAGTGTGTGAATGCAGTGGTAATGAAATAGGTGCAGGAAAATGTTAATTTCTTGTCCTGTCATTGCAGCCAATATATTCCACCCTTTTTTTTTTTTTTTTTTAAATAGTAAGAATGTTGTATTTCCATTAATTCTAGGGTAAGATGGTGAAAGGAATGGGGGGTGCCATGGACCTGGTATCCAGTGCACAGACCAAAGTGGTTGTTACCATGGAGCACTCAGCCAAGGTAAGGCTCAGTTACTTCTTTCTAAATAAGCGTTTTGTGCTGCACCAAAAAAAATGAAGAAGTAGAAAAAATTTGTTCTGCTTCTTTGGGAAGATTTGACGGTTTTGCTGTTAGATATTAAGGAGATGCACCAGGAGACTAGGTTAGTATGGTTCCTTTCCTCTTGTAAAAGTGAATCATGCACGATGGAAAAAAATGAAATATTAACTTGATGTTTAAGAGCAGCACACAGTTTTTAGTTACTTAATGCAAATTTAATGAGAGTGGCAGTTGCCAGAGCTACAGCACTTGCTGTCTCAGAGGTATTACTCTGCACCTCAGAATGATTTGAAAAATGAAGTCCCCCATGGTTAAATACTTCTTATGATGGAAAGGTATTTTGCCTTTGAAGTTGCCAGTCAAATTGATGCTGGCAGCTTAATAGAATAGATCTTTTTGGCATGATGAAATGCAGGCTGCCTTACGTCGTTATGTAATAGAAGTTGATATAGAGACTTCTTTGAGGGAAGGAGTTTTATAAATATAAACAGTCTCCCACAGAAAGTCATAGGAAAGTTGTAATTTGAAACTTCTAAAACAGAAGTGCCTGTGGAGGACTGGACTATGAGAAGAATGGACTGATGGATAAAAATGTCTGTTTTCAGGGTATTATACCCAATATTTAAACATGATTTTTTTGTTTAATTTCTATGTTTCTGTTATTCCAAATTTGTTATATGTCTGCAATAAGAATTAGTTGTTTATTGTTCAAGATAATATCCCTGTCAGAATACATAAGGGCAAACAGAAGGAATTTACATGGTAAGCTATAGTAAGTGTGAAAATAGGAAAGCTAAATGTATTAACAGTTGTGTGTTTTTTAATGTGAGTTGAAGAATTAATTTTCCCTTAAAAAAAAATCGAAAAATATCGTAGTTTCACAATTTTAGTAACAGAGCTCAGTCTGACACAATAGTTTTTGCATGCATATGTGTAAATAAGTAAACAAAAAGGAAATGCATCTATATGACTCGCATCCCTGTCACAGCCTGCCAAAAACTGAATATGCAATTATACTTTTGCTTAGGCAGGTATTAATGTGATCTGAATAAATATTATTGCTGAATTTCTCGTTACTGTGGAATTCGGTTAAGGCTCAGGGTCCACACGCAGTGTAATTATTCTGTTTTTCCTCTTGAAAGTACTATCTCTTCTTAGTACAGTGTTTGGAAGTTGTTTGCATGTTGGGTTTTTGTCAGTAGGAGTACTGAAACCTGAAAAATGGAAACACAGATAGGTTCATTGTTACAAACAGTCTAGACATAGACATTTATTAATATAGTCGATGTTTTGGTGTATGTGTACATCAGTTGGGTCTTTATGTACATGGGATGCTAGATGTGCATCTCCAGAGAGCCAATTATAGCTTATATAAATTATTTCTTCTGCATTTGTGAGAAGGTACAGCAAAGCTGTTTTATTCTTGTTTAAAAATTGAGTGTTCTTGGCCACTTTTTCCTCTTACCTAGCCTCTTTTTCGAGTCTTCTTGTTTGTTCAAAAGTGAAGATCATAAAATATGGAAAGGAAATAAAAAGCTGATGTTAACTGTTACAGATCAAACTTTTTATTCACAGCTTTTTAATTCTTTTTCTGTATGTATGTATCAGAGGAACAATCTTTTGTCCTGCTGAAAGCCCTGTGTGCTACCGAGTGGAAGAAATGTCTGCAGGCTTTGTGACAATCTGTTGTGTCTGATGGCTTTATAGTACAGAGACTTATCGTCATCTTATTCTCCAAATCAATATTAAGAAGTCTGTCATCAGATGACAAAGTGTCCTGTAAATCAACAGCTATCAAGATTTATGGATGGAAATACAGTAGAAGTCTGTGGGATGTGCATAGTACCTTCAATGGACATGTTCAAGAGTTGCTGCCTAGGTTGTTCTTATAGTCAGTTTGGTCTGATTTGTGATCTTGTGAAGGATCTTTTAATCCTTTTCAAGTTTTTTGTATAAATAGACTGATCCTTGCAGTGCAGGCAAAGTATGCTTAATTCTGAGGGTAAAACTACTATCTATTTTAACACTCAAATAAATACTCCAAGAATTTTCCTATTTTTAAACTCTGGTATGCAGTATATTACAAATGAGACTAAATACCCTCTGCCCCAGTTATTTACATTTTTTAATTACTTAAACTTTTTCATGTAAAGAAAAACAAAAGGCAGAGAAGAAAAATTACAGAACATGAAATAGTAAGGGCAAGGAGAGCTGGGTGCTGAATGGCTGCCTTATAAAAGAGGAGAGTGTAGCCAAATGAAATTAGCAACCAGTGTGTTTAAAACAAGAAGAAACATTTTTCATAGCTAGGTAATGAAGTTGTGGATGATGGGCAGGGTGGTGCAAGAGCTCAAAGAACTAAGCCTATATAAAAGGAACTAAACTGTTTTGTGATGTGAAATTCATCAGTGACAATTAAGTGACATTGCCTAGAAGCAGTTTCTAGCTCAGGGAATCTGTACATCACAGCATGCCAGCAACCAGAAAGGCGCTGGCAAATGGACCTTAAGTTTCAGTTGTTATGGTATTTCTTAATGTACTTTTTCCTAAATTATTTCTTTCATAGCCACGAAGAAAAGTAAGAGAAAGTAATGTCGTTATTTAATCTCTAAACAGCCACTGTGCCTTTGTGCCTAATCTGCTAAATACTGCCTAAGAGAAATAAAAGTCAAATTCTTACCCCTATACCATCCTTGACAAATTTTACAAAACATAGTAAAGTAATGGCTTGTAATTGTTCCATGCTGTGAAATTAGTTGTCTCTGCCATTCACATAAACAGAACGGAAACTATTGCATTTGCCCATTACTGAAACAAGAAACACTGAATTGCAAACTCTATCATTATGAATAGTGTTGATTTAAATGTGTTGTGGGAGTTTAAGGGCATTTTTGTTCTTTAACAGAATTTTTTCGTTAAAGCAGGCTGAAACACCTTAAGAGGTTATGTGGTCTACACAACAGTCTTTTACTTTATCTGAACAAATCCTGTATCAATTTAGACAGCAAAAATTCATGCAGTTCCATTTAGATTCCTACTCTGATAGTGCCTTGATGGATATCTTCCAAAAGGTGCCCTTAATGCTCAGTGGTAATACAGTAATGTTTAGCTGAGTTCTTAAGAAGCTGGAATAGATACAGTTCTCAGGGTCACAGGAGCCATTCATGTCACCTCCGAAAGTTCATGTGTTTCGGTCTTGATTGGGTACTAACAAGAGATTCTTCATTTCATACAGCTGAAAAGTATACCTGATATGTTACTGAATATATTGCAAAAAGCAGAGATAAATCTTGGCTCCTAGGCAAAGTGTGCAGGAAGGTCCTCTAGGCGGACAAGATATAAGTAGATCAATTGAAAGTAACACTGTCACAAGTAGTTATTTTCATTAACAGTGAGTTGAGTTTAATCAGAGTAGTTGCCTTGGTTCCTGATGTGGATCTTGCCAGTGGAATTAGAATTAGAATGAAGAAATAGTTCTTCACAAAAAAAGATAAATTCAAAAGCACATGGATTGCTCATTTTATTATCACTCGAGTCAAAATGGCTGAGTGATGGTTCCTGGGTTTATATAAAGCCTTAAGGCAAACCGATGATTGTAAATTGGAGAAGTATTGTGTTCATATGGTTTTCACGTGCGTAACTGAAAATTGATTATTAGAGAAAAAAGCGTGTGATAATCAAAGAAATGTGCACTTGTTGCTATCTTTGTAAACCACCTATAACTGCTGTCTAAAAATGTAGTGCTCCGTCTCTTTTACAACCAGTCAGAGCTCTTGCAGCCTACATTCATTTAGCAGTATCTAAAGCCATTTGTGAACTCCTATTTAAAAAAATCAGAAAAAAAAAGACATAAAAGAAAAAAAAAAAAAAGAAGGGGAAAACCCCCCCAAAACTCACCCTATGCCTTCTCATTAGGTAATAGTTTTCCGATAATTTAGAGTAACTGGCATTTGAGGCCCCAGAAAAGGAAGTACCTTAAAGTAAACCCTATTTTTATGAATACATTCTTTTCTATTATATTTGCATGCCATCGTGTTCAGTCTAAACCAGAGATAATGTAATTTCTGTCTAGCGCTGGAAAGTGCATGTATTGCATTCATGCCTTAGTTTGCTTTTGGGCTTTCCTGGAGAGATAGGGTTCAACATCTTCATTGATGATTTAGATGAGGTGATTGAGTCCATCATAAGTAAATTTGCGGATGACACCAAGTTGGGAGGGAGTGTTGACCTACTGGGAGGCAGGAGGGCTCTGCAGAGGGACCTTGATAGGCTGGAGAGATGGGCTGAGTCCAACGGGATGAAGTTCAACAAGGCCAAGTGCCGGGTCCTGCACTTTGGCGACAACAACCCCATGCAGCACTACAGGCTGGGGACAGAGTGGCTGGAGAGCAGTCAGGTGGAAAGGGACCTGGAGGCTAAACATGAGCCAGCAGTGTGCCCAGGTGGCCAAGAAGGCCAATGGCATCCTGGCCTGTATCAAGAATAGTGTGGCCAGCAGGGCGAGAGAAGTGATTCTTCCCCTGTACTCAGCATTGGTGAGGCCACGCCTTGAGTATTGTGTTCAGTTCTGGGCCCCCCAGTTCAAGAAAGATATTGAGGTGCTGGAGCGGGTCCAGAGAAGAGCAAACTGGTGAAGGGACTTGAGCACAAGTCCAATGAAGAGAGGCTGAGGGAGCTGGGGTTGTTTAGCCTGGAGAAGAGGAGGCTTGGGGATGACCTCAACACTCTCTACAACTGTCTGAAAGGAGGCTGTAGACAGGTGGGGGTTGGACTCTTCTCCCAGGCAACCAGCAACAGAACAAGAGGGCACGAGCTTAGACTCTGCCAGGGAATGTTTAGGCTGGATATCAGAAAAAATTTCTTCACAGAGCGAGTAATCAGGCATTGGAATGGCCTGCCCAGAGAGGGGGTGGATTCACCATCCCTGGAGGTTTTTAAAATAAGACTGGATTTGGTACTTAGTGCCATGATCTAGTAATCATGATAGTGTTGGATTAAGGGTTGGACTTGATGATCTTGGAGGTCTCTTCCAACCCAGGTAATTCTATGATTCTATGAATGGGAATTCAATGTGGGTAAAGAAACTGGATTTACTGTTTTCAGAGCATGACTATGCTCTTGAGCCCAGGGGATTTGAAATGCCTGTATGTATGGCTGACCCTGCACATGCTGTTTGTGATAAAGTATAAGGCAGAAAAATGTTGTACCTACTATGTGTTTCCCTAATTTTTGTCCTTAATGTGTCATCAGTGAGGTCCCATGTATCTCTTATCCTCACATTGCAGCAGGAAGTATAAATTGTTAAGCAGAAGAATACAGAACTTCTAAACTCAGGAACCCACTCTGTGATACAGTGAGATTCTTATTAGTGATCTCCCTATGTATGGGACCTAGGAAAAGAACTGTCCCAAAATGCCAGAGCCGTGATCTGCCATAGAAGTGAATTCCAAGGGTATTATGAGTACATTGAATGTTTTGATAACACTGGATGGCTACCAATGTGGTTTTCCTTTTTCATGTGCATATTTGCATTCCAAGTAAGTTGTGTTGTTTTTGAAAATTAATGTTTGTCTGTATATGGTTAAACACAGGGCAATGTCCATAAAATCTTGGAAAAGTGCAGTTTACCACTTACTGGGAAACAATGTGTAAACCGCATCATTACAGAGAAGGTAAAGTACTTTTCTTGAATCCTTATTAATACTTCCCTCCTCTGTTCCTAAGAAAGGACAGCTTTTTTTTCCAGAGACCAACAACTGTGTAGCATGTATATGTCAAACAATTGGCATTTTCTTTGCTGTATACTGCAGCCTTTTTCAGAGAAGCACAACCTGTTGCTGTATCAGGGCTTTATTCCTTTTTTCCTTGATTCATTTGTGAAGCAATTTGCTCTCCAGTGCAAGTACATGTGAGCATCTGATATCGCTGCTGCTCAAAGTACATTAGTGGATCTTTTCAGCAAAGGATAAGTGACTTAAGGTTTTTGCTATAATCATACTCCTTTTATTATCAGTGTTTATATTTTTAAGAGCTTAGAGTAGTCTCTCTGTGAGCTATCTGTCATACTAAGTAGAATGCATCAAAGGTGCTGATGTAGAATTTGCTTTCTGCCAGTCATATATTGCCACTGTAATTTAAAGTCTTTTTTCTCCGCAAAGTAAGGGAAAAGAAATGAAAATGTGGAAGTTTTTCTCGTCTTCTACTAACTGGCCATATAAAAATGTAAGGTGCAAAAAAAATGAGACTGAACAAGGACTGATACAAAATTTAAAAAAGCAGAAATTTCTCTTAAAAGTCATCACTTGTCAGATCTGGTTGCTTTATTAGGAGATGACACAAACATACAACAGTTCCTACCTAGTGTTGCAAATTTTATTTCCACTGTAGCTTCCTAGTGTGTATGTTCCTTATTCCCAGCTTCTCTTTTAAGATTGGAGGAGCTTTCCTGTCCCGTAGATCAGTCTCAGGTAGCAAGAGGACAGCTGAACTTTGGTACACTTCTGTGATGAGCTTAAGATACTTGCATTTCAAGTTTGGTCTTCACCTGTCTTTTGCTGAAGTGCTCATCGTTTTACAGGTGTTTTTGTTTGATATGCTTGTGAGCCTTTTAAGTGGAAAGCATATCTTATGGACACATCAGTAAGAACAGCCTTTGCCTCTTTAGTCACTTCCACCCAGGCTTTCTGCTAAAATACAGTAAGAAATCTTGTCTTTTATTGCAAGCTTCTGAAAATACTAAAATTTGCACTGGGTGTGCAATAGCTAGTGGAGAAACTTGTAATCTGGCGAAGGTGATCAGCCGCTCTTTATGTCTCTAGTGGCCTAAAAACTAAATAGAAGAAGGAGGCAACCATTGCCTTTTTCTGTTTTCCTTCACGTTCTCTAGGTGAGCATTATCTTGCAGCAAAGAATGAGCCAGTCCTTTCCTTTGGAACTCACAGTTGTCACTAGGCTCTAAGAGGGGGCATGGTCCTTATTTCATGCAATGAAGGGAGTTGAACATTTTTCCCACAAAACTTAACGTATCTCATATTTTAGATTCTTCAGTTAAATGTAACTGAACTCGTTACTGGTCAGTCAGAGAAGTGAAAAGTGAAACCAATTGATAATGGCATTTTTTGTTACTGAGGGAATGCTGTCTACTTCAGCATATAATTTTGTACAATAGTACTATTTACATACTCATTTTCTGCTTTGATAATAAAAAAATCAATCCTGTGCTATTTGAACCTGACAGGCTGTGTTTGATGTGGACAAGGAAAAGGGGTTGACCCTTGTGGAAATCTGGGAAGATCTGACGGTGGATGATATCAAGAAACACACTGGCTGTGACTTCACAGTAAGTTATTTTTCAAAGAAACATTTTAGTGTCATGTCAGAACAAATATTCTCCACAAATACTCATAACAAGAATACTTGTAGATGCAGTAAGTTTCCTCCATATCTGTAATACCTGTAGGATTTAGAATGAAAATAAGGTAATTTAGGCCTAAATCTAGTATGATTATATTGGTAGTGTTAGAAGCTAGCAAAAACAGAAGAGGTGGAGAAATGATGAAGAGTAAAAGGACAATGTGGAAAGAGAACTTTGAGGATATTCTGAGGAGGGGAGCTGATTCATATCTCAGAGGTGAACTAATATTTTTCTGTTGTACAAGTTAGTTTCCCTAAATCTCTGTTGCAAAGTTTTCATACTATCTTTGGGTGGGGGTTCTGAATCTTCTCAATAGGGTTGGACTAAACCTGTCCACTTCTGTGTTACTAGAGCCAATCCATTAAATGCTTTACTGTTGATATCTTTGCTTTTTCTCTCCTATTGCCTTATACAAATGAAGCTTACACTCTGCATTGATCCAGGGTCACTGCCTTTTGACCTTCACATTCATTCCTAAGACTCACTTAATGCTAACACGAAACTGGCTGATTAATGGAGAGCTGTAATGCTACTAGATTGTAACCAATTGCATACGTGTGGTTGATAACAAATATAGATTCTTCGGGCCTTCTACATGTATGTTATGATATTTTTTCTTCAGTGTTGAGAGGCGTTTTGGGGCAGGTCAGCCTTCCCTTGGCAGGAACAGTGAGTATGACAATGTACAAACTGCACTGTAAAAATAGTAGGGGAATATTTGGCAATGAAGTGCAATACTCTTCCTCTTTGCAGAGTTTCGTGGCAGGGGTAGGACATGTGACTAGAAGACTGCAGAGCAGTTAGTATGTGAAAGAGGTTGTTACTAAGGCTTTGGGCATACTATGGGCTGTAAGTAAAACTTCCTGCACAATAAGCCAGCTGAATTTCATTCATTCCCTGTGTCCATAAGAGAGCATTTCTTATAACTACATATGATAGTGAGTATTTTTCTTGTTGAGTTTTAAATATTCTAAATAGAGAGCTGTTAGATTCTGGAAATGCATTCGTTAATCTGAGAACAATTGCTTGACTAAATACGAGTGACCTGCAACTGGAAAGTGCAGCAAACTGCTACAAAATCACTTTGCTCCATTATTAATTTTCCATGTAATGTCTTACGAAAGTCATTATTTTTTAATTACAGTGGAAGCTAGCTTCCATGTTCAGCACTTCATTGTGCAAAAGATATCATTCAGCTTCTGACTGTGACTTAGGAAAATATGATCAATCTTTTAAAACTTCTGCAATGTCAGGACTTCTATTTCTTCGGCTCCAAAACTGAAATATAAAAATGGCCTTGTATCTATTGCAGTCAGTCACTTCATGATAAATTGAAGGTGCTTTGTTTAGTAAGCATTTAAATAGACTAAAACTAAAGGAGAGAACTTTGTCAGAAGACATCAGCCTTTGCATGTTCCATACCTGCTTGTTTTAAAGGAGTTGGTTTCTTTTTGATTCAGGTGATCAATATATATATTTATATGTATTTAAATGAGTGTATGTTTACCCAAAGTAAAGTCCAGCAGCCTGTGCTGAAGCCAGTGAAAGCAGAAGCAACAAAGAATTCAGAAAAATGAAGGGCTCATGGTGGATATGATAGAGAAAGACCAAAGGCCAAGGAAAAATTAGAACCACCTTAGTGCTTTCCTGTCAATGTTACAAAGAATTGGTATAAATTTTGGATTTTTAGGATAGCCTGAAGTTAGCAATTGATGAGAGGTTTTGCCACAATCCACCACCTGTATACCTGGAATGTGTGTCATTGAGATAGGAAAGGACAGTTTACAAGCACCATTTCATGGTTCTCCAGAAAGCAAACTCCAGCATAGGCAGCTTTGTACAGTTGCTGTGGTCATGCATGAAATCACGAGCTGCACTGCAGGAGCTGTGGGCATGAAAAATGTAGCTGTTGCTTGGTTCATGCACTTTCATGTACTGTCTTGAAAGCATGCAGCTTGCATAAATGCTTGCAAGCATTTACCTCTGCTGAAGTATGCGTGTGGTCAGCATTACCTACTGATGGGTAGTTCCAAAAGTGCCTGAAATCTCCAAGGCACTACAGATGGAAATCATGAACCGCAGTGATTTGTTTATTAAAGCTGTGGCATGGAAGAGCTTTTCTTTTTTTTCCTTCTCTAAAAGATGCATTCAGGCCCCAATGACCCAGTGCTCCCCTCACTGAAATCCTGAACAAAACTTCTGTTGAAGTGGCAGCAAGACTGGGTCACTGTTGCGTAATATTGGACCCTTGATGGCCTGATTTTCATACGCAGCGAACAACTATAGTTCCTTCACTTAGATTTGAAGTTCAGAAAATAGACATGTGAGCATTGTGTTAGGCAATTTTTCAGAAAGCAGCATTCTTGGTCCTTTTTTCCCCGTTTCAAGACTCTGCCTCAGGCTTTCTTGCAAGAGGAACAATTGTGCTTGTTATTATTTATGTTCACTCATGAATAAGACATCTTGTTCTTGTTTATATCAGTTAAAATAACTTTAGTGAAATTGTATGGCTACAGTAAAAGCGTTTTTTTGGATCCTACATTTTGCTAGTTTGAAACAGAGCTGGGATGGAAAATGAAGAGTTGAGTCTTTTATAGCATGTGTTTTTCAGTGAAAGATAGGAACTAAAACATCTCCCTAGGTTCGTTACAAGTGAGATTTTAAGAAATGGCTTTACCTTTATGTGTTACTATCTCTCCTCGGGCAGACTACTCTTTTTTGGAGAGGAAAACTTTGTAGACTGTATGGCTTTCTTTGAGATACATTTGGCTGTACAGTCCAGTTTTCGCAGGCTGTTTACTGTTTTTGGCAAAACATCTCCTAAAGGACATTTTCAACAACAAAATGTCAAAGAAAATGTGATTTAGAGGCAATAATCTTCATCATAGACTGGCATCATGTAAAAAATAAACACATCACCCTTGATTTTACTGTGCTATGAAGACAAATTGTTGGCTTATCTTGCCTGCTTAAATCAGATTTGCTGCTGCCCAGCATATAGATCACCTTGGCAGGTAATCTGTTTGGGCTTGTACTGGTTCACACCATTGATGAGACCATGAGAGAACAGACTGAGAAACATACTTTGTAGGTGTATTTCATTGTAAAGATAACCAGGATAAGTCTGTCTGGATATAATTCCCAGTTTCCTCTTTCTTTTTCCTTCATCTGAAAGCTCAGTTTTATAAAATGATCTGAAAAGATAGCATGGAGTTTAAGAAAAGCATCTGACAAAGAAAGATTAAGTAGTCGAGTAGCAATTGACTAGTGTATATTTAAAAAGAAATTAACTTTCTAGGTTGGAGACAATGAACACAGAATAACAGAGGATATGGTTTTATTGTTTGGAAGTACATTTTCCTTTGGGGAAACTGGCTGTTGCGGGACTTGAGTCCATTTTTAAATGGATATTGTGTTTTATCCTGATCAGTCACTCCTAGTGCAAAAGTCACATTAGGAACAGGTTTTCAAACAAAAAGCTGATGGTAGAATTGTGGTTTGCTTTTATCTGCAGTTTCAAATAATTAGGAGTTGGTAAGGATAAGCAACTTTTATTGTTTTAACAAATATGCTAACACATTGTCTTTGGGGTTTTTTTTAAGGGGTTGATTTTACATTTTTGAACAATAACTTGCTTTTGCATATCTGATATGGTCATTAGAAGTTATTAGGACTCAGCATCATTCAGAATCAGGCCTTGAAAGAACTACTTGCTATAAAAAACGTAATTAAATAAGCATAGGACAGCTTGTGTAGCTGAAAATTGTAGGTAGGCATTAGGAATCAGAGAGTCAAGAAGCCCAGGTAGTTCCTGAGGCCATGTGTCCTCTTACCAGTTCAGAGATTGTGTACAGGACTGCTGGGGCAAACTACTCCCAGTACACCTGCATGTTTAACATTAGCAAAGTATTTTGAGGTTTCCAAGATAAACTGTTTTTCCTGTAAGTGAAATAATATTAAGAACATGTTTCTTAGGAGGTACTGTAAGAAACTAGCAGCTCTGTGGCTCCGTAATGTAAAACAGCCTTCATAAAGCACATTCAATCATTATCAAATCCTGTTCTCTTAGTACAGGGTGACACTGAATTGGCTGACTCTACTGGGATTTAAAGCAGTGAACTCAAGGGGTTTCTGCATTTCAGACATGATTACGCCTTGTTTTCCAAACCCAAACTATCCCTTTCGTTACATTAGCATTATTCTGCTTATTTAATCACATTTATTCAGAGAAACAGTTGTATTTGGATCCAGTTCTGAGTGGTGCTGGGTTCTCACCACCTCTGTTATCTTCAGCAGGCATTGTGGCACTTAAGCACTCATGGAGATCAGACCCTTTCTGAAGCAGATAGTAGTACACAGAAATGACAGCTGTTAGCATCCTATGTGCAGACATTACATTTAACATAATATGCTCATTCAAATGTAAAACACTTGAGGTTTTGATGGCACCAAAATCTACCACAGCAGAAAAACAATAATCTCCATAATTGCCTTTTGTCATTATTTGCAGAATGCAGATTTTAACGGTGCTATCTTCATACTCTGGTTTTTGCCTTTGCTTCAGTGGAATAATCCCTGAGTGAGGCAGAAATGGGCCCAAATTAAATGAGGTGCTTGGAGTCAGAAATGCTGAAACAGTTCTGGAACTAATCCAGGAATGCTGGTGCACTCAGGGATTTTCTTCAGCTCATCTATACTTGTACCTATTATATCCATTTATTATCCTACTTCATATGCAACTTTGACAGATCAATGAACAATTTCCATCCACGGAAAAAGTTTCATTAGCATTTGATGCACTAAACACTTTCTTCAGGAACTGGTGGCTTTTCTCATAAGGATGGAAATAATGAAAAATAGTAGCTTGAAGAAGGAAAATGTAGAAATTTAACTGGTACAGGAAATACAGCCCTGTAACTCTTAAAGAAAGAGGCTTTAATACTTGGAAAGTCCCTTATATGTAATTCTTCCATGAGTTAGCTTGTTCAGTACTATTAAGTGAAGAAGCTGGGATAAGAAGGCAGAAAGAATGTGTTGTGTGATATTTCAGTGGAACAGATTTTCTGTGGAACTTTTTCATCCTGAACAAGTAAGATCGCATGAGTTATGTTTCATCTTCATCCTGGGGCACCTGTTGAAATAGGGCTGAGGACAGGAGATAGGTAAAGATGCTTGGATCTTCTGTGGAAAGCTTTTTCTCTGGGTCTTTGTGTAAACTGACAGGGTTCAGACAAAGGTTAACAGTTACTCCCATTTACACCTTCTTTCCTCATATAGTTTCCTATTTGGGCGTACTGTGTTTTAATTTTGGTCCGCTGAATATCTTAGAATATCACTTATTGATTTTTACAAAGGTATGGAATTAAAACAATAGAATACATAAACGTGTCCTTACACATTAAAAAAATGAATGTGAGTAGAAAAAGGCAAGTTTTAAAAAGGTTATATTAGAAGTATTGAACTATACCATCACATTCAAGGGTAGTCCAAGGGTAATCTGCTTGAACTCTTAAATCAATAATCCAACTCAAAATAAATAAATTTTACTGGCTGGATGCTTGCACCACACATATCTTGTATTCCTGCATCAGAAAAATTAGTTGTGGGAGTGTTTATCTTTGAAATACTGCAAATGTATCACTTTAAATAAATATAGTGTCTCTAGTCTTCAGTAGCACACAGCTGATAGAGGTGGAAGTGAATGATTTGTTGTACTGCTGTATCTATATGCCAACTGTTTTGTTTTTTTCCCTCCTTTTTTGCTAGGTTTCACCAAAACTAATGCCAATGAGGCAGATTTAAACGTGAAATACAGACTGGGCTTCACTTGCCAGAAGGCTTGTTTCCAAATGGGAGCTCAGTGAAGAGAAATCGATGACTGTTTTGCAATTTTACTTCTGTCTTTTTTTTTTTTCCAAGGGCTTTGTAAGTAGCGTCCAGATAGTTAAACTCAGGTCGTGACTATCAGCCTAAATTGTATTTTACTTTCATAACATTACCAGTTTGAATGGAAGGGTGAATTCATCCCCTAAATTTTGAATGTTATACTAAAATGTTAATGAACTTTGTCAAAAAAAGCCTTGTGATCACCCTGCTAAATACTGCATTTTTTACACAGAAAATGACCATACAAAACTTATGATTGTCTCTGCTTTTCCTATGTCATTAAACTTAGAAATCAGTCCATTGCTCTGGAACTATAGCATTTACTGTGTCCATTCTCCTGTAAAGATGTGGGGTTTTTTCTGGAGTGGTCTATAGCAAATGTATGCAGCTGTAGAGAGATAATATGAGTACAGACTTCCCTTTTCCTGAACTTTTTAATGAGTCTCTGACAAAACTGTTTATACCAGTGGAAATAACGTGAGTCCTTAGCCCTGAATCTATTTGCGGTTTCCATGATGTGTATCCGTTGGAATTAAGAAGCTGACACCTCCTGAAATCCCAGCTCTATAAGTGAATCATACAAACCGGAATGGGGCTAAGATGAAAGAGGTACATGAAAAAGTCTCTGTCCCCAGGCAGACAACTTGTAGACCCAGAGCTGTCCCACAAGGATCTCTCTTACCCTCTAGATAGAATCCTTCTCCTCAGCCCCTGTTCAAAGGCAAATGAAGATTGTTTCTGGCATGAAGTCTGTCCTTGCAGTCTTACATAGAGAAACGAGGGAAGAGAATGTTGTGGGCACTTGGAATTCCAACTTCTTCTGAAGGGAATACAGTTGGTTAATGGTAAAAGAAATAAGTCTGCACCATTTGCTGATCAAAGCATTAGCAAAAACTAAAAAGTTTAGAACTCAGACTTGTGATAACTAGAATGAAAGCCATGAGACAATCAAATTGAAAAGTCATTCTCTCATACTGGTTCTGATGAAGATCTTCCTTTCCCTGTTACCAATTATGAAATGGCTGTTATTTTTGGAGACAGGTAATTTGAAAGCTTTGGATCTAACATTCCAAATCAGCATGATACATCTTTATTATACAGAGCATGAATTGACTGAAAATCCACATTTACCAAAATACAGTGTTCTCTTTCAGTATGATGGTTTCTGTCATTCATATAAATAGGAACATGTAAAACACTTCTTTTAAAATAATTCCTGTCATAATGTTTGCCATCAAAACTGGAGCAATTAGTTGACTGCAAAACAAGTGAAACATAGATGCATAAATAAATATATAGGGGTATATTCATATCATACATGTGATAAGCAATATTGGCTTATGGTATACAAGGGCATTCTAATAGTATAATAGATGACTGAGGTATTCATGATAGTCACTCTGTGTTGTGACAGTTGGGACGGTTATAAAATTTGTCTTGATCCATACATGGGTTTTGTAGCAGTAAAAACTGTTCTGATTAGAGAGACTATTTTGTTCAGTTACACTTGCTGTAAACAATTCTTTTGTAATCTCTTGTTAATACCAGAAAAGGGTATCCTTCTTCCCACAAAGGAGTAAATAAAATGGCTTTATAAGCACCTTTGTGCTAGTGCAAAAGTACTCTCTTAATATTAAGTTGTATGATCCAAACTCGTTGGTGCAATGGTGGTAGGCCATTATACAACCTGAATGCAAAAACCTGATGCTGAGCCCATGGGAAGGAAACGTATTGTTCAAGGACTAGTGCTAATTTAATGATTAAATATATTTGGTTGATAGGTAATTTGCTGCGAAACTTGAAACTACGTTGGTCAAAGTGCTCCAGAATATCTTAATCCATGAGTAGCACGAGTTTTTACCTAGCTTTAGTTTTCACCTGTTTTCTGTGTTTGGGTGTATTCCATATGCTATTCATTCATTCCAGTCAAGTGAGTTTCTTAAAGTTTGGCCATTTCTATTGCTCTGGACGTGGACTGAAGTTCTGCTCACAGAGGTTTCATGGGGAGGACTCTGAAAACTATTATACAGGAGAAGAGGATTAGTATTAAGTTATCCAGAGAAAAAAAATTATATTTAATTAGCTAGGGAAGTCTTAAATAAATCTGTAAATGAAATGGTGATCTATTGCAATTACCTATGCTACATTAGTTTTAGGGCTGATTAGCTAATTGCAGCAAACATTTACTGACATAAAAAGTACAGAATTGTCTGAGCGCGGCACCAGGTGTGTGCTGCTGCTGCGATAGGACTTTGCTTTGCTGGCATACGCACAGAAGCCATAGTAGTCATTAATGTATGGCTGCTAAAAATCTAATGACCTAGTAATGTCTGGGAGTACAGCACCTTGGTTTCTGAAGCAAAGAATCAGGAGCCAAGTACTCCTGAGTTTCAGCTTTTCCAGTTCTCCACTTACTGCCTTGAGAAATGTTATATGTGCTCTCTGCCTTGTTTCATGTTGGTGGAAAAGGGGATGTTCTTCCTACCTCACAGGGATGTTGTGAGGAGTAACCAGCTAAGGTCTATGTGACAGGATGTTTTTTCTGTTCAGCTTGGAAACTTGATCAAGACTGTGGAAGACTACTTGAAGACTGATATATATGCTGGGTATTTGGTGTCTTCTCTTATTTGCATCAGTGTTAATGCAAGAGAGAAAAAAATGGCATGATACAGAAAACTGGGGAAGAAAGGAGAACAGGCTCTCTCTGTATACAACAGTGGTGCAAATATCTGTATGTCACACTTGGACAATATATTGCGGTAGAATATTGATATTCTTATGAAAATGTCACGTGTCCACACAAGCTAATGCAACAAGCTGTGACTCCACTTTTTTCAACTGATTTCTAAAGTAGGCTTAGAAGTTAAAGCACTCCAAAGTATTTCCCTCTCTGTGGATGCAGGTGTGGTTCAGAGGTAAAGGTATACTCTGAGCAGTGGTTGCAATGATCAGTATTACAGGGATGAGAACTTCTCATTCCTCTTCCATAGTTGATGGTATGCGTGAAGATTTATTGGGACATCACTGAGATCATCCCTTGCTTGATGGCCCTTCACAACACGAGGACAGTTGATACTTTTTCTCCTGAAGAAGATGACAAATCTACTATGTTATCACATTGGGCTTATTTTGCTTTATATTTTATTGAATTTTATCCCTGAAAAAGCAAAAAAAAAATGAAATGTAGAAAAGGTAGTTGTACTGTAAGCTCTGCAAACTAATTGTTGAAGTCTTTCTATGTATTTGCAAAACAATCAATAAAATGAAGATTAAAAATGCTAGGCTTCATCTATTGTTACCATTTTCCCTGGTTCTTCCCATTTTTCTGTTCTGCCATTAGGAGCAGCACAAGATCAGCTTGTGTTCATACCAGCATGTCACACCTCAGCACACACAAAAACTTTGAGATTTTGGGTGAAGGTGGAGGGATTTGATAAACAGAAATAATGAAGTTCGAAACTCAGGTAACAGTGGGATTGTCCATGTTCTCTCTTCTCCCTGATGCCTGTGTTGGTTCAATCTTGAATATAATAATCACATTCATTTTCATAATGGCTTGTTTTCCAATCAAGTCAAATAATGGACTACATATTTAGTCCTTAGAGAAGTAGGTTTTTTACCTTTGGATTAAAACTGCTGTAGAAATGATGCATTTGAGATGTTAATCATTGATGCTAGTGTGTAGCTGCACTCTGAGAACAGTACTAGATGACATATGAAGACAAATTCCATTAACCACCTCATAAATAATAAATTAGATGATTGCAAAGTGATAAAAATGCTTTTCTGTGGGTAGTGGGGTCATCCCTCCACACATGCTGTAAGGTCATGAGTAAATATGTCATAGTATCATTTTATCTTCAGTATCATAGGAAAGCAGGTTGATAAATGTGAAGAAAAATATTTAGGCTCAGAAGAAAACATTGATGTTTTAATCTGAAATTGAACTCTTCATATATGTGTTCAAAATCCAGAAGTCTGTCACCCCTGTGAAGGTATGTGTGGTGGTTTTTAATGGAAAAACTTCAGGGGACAAGATTCCTTTGGGAGGGTAAAATTCCATTTTTGAATGTATTTACGTAACATCAGATTTTGAGGCTTCAGCAAAGGTAAAAGTATCTGTTCTGTTTGTGTTGCAGAATTTGCTGTACCTGATTCACCTACTAATTTACATGTATAGAAGAAGTAAGCATGGAAGAAATTCTTGCCTTCAAGGCCAGTGGATTCTCTGCCTCCCATGGTACTTAAATTTTATATATTGTACTATTGTAATGGCTAGGAAAAACAAGTTGAACAGTACATGGAGAGGTAGAGGCTAAGACTAGAATTTGTATTTCCATGCCCTTAAAGCTGTCCCCTGAGCATGCAAGCTAGAGAAAAAGTGTTAAACTTGTCTGAAGCTGTGATAGATGCTTAGAGTGCAGCTGCTGCAGTGTTTTTGAGCGCTGCTTTGCACAGGGGAAGAAGTACTGCCCTCGGTGCAGTGCAAATCATCATGTTTGTCTTCTGCTTGTGCCTGTATGGGTTTCACAAGCTGGTGCCCTTCCTCTTGACTGCTGAAGGATCTCACAAGGACGTAGGTTTTTGCGGTTTTCAACATAGAAGTGGCACAGACACAGCTCCTGTAAAAATGTTGATGATGCTTCTTCCCTTGTACTAACTCGGCCTGGAAAGTGTTTGTGAAGGTTCAATCCTGTCTCTGTTCAGGAAGATTGAAAGCCAATCTCACTTGTCCCAGGAAAGCAGCTAACCCACTGCACTGTGGCATGAGCTGGGTAAGAGACCTGCTTCAAGGGAAACTGGAAGCAAGGATTGGAAGGGCTATGGGACTTTGACTAAAGAAGTCAAGAAAAGGAGCTGGAGATGGTGTTTCTGGGAAGCTTGGAAGAGAACAGGAGGGCACTTATAGAAGTGGCAGGTCAAGCATTGAGAAGCCCTGGCCCCTCAGCTCAGTACAGAGCAGGGCTTTCTCTCTCATAATTACATTGCCTAATCCAATTCTTTTGTAGGTGCCTATGTCAGTTATTTTTTGGACAAGTTCCTAAATACTCCATTTGGTTAAGTCAGCCAGAAAGTACATGATATCTAGGTAGAAAAGGGAATTGAAAACTTGCGTAAATGCAGGGAAAACTTACTACAAGAAGCATGAAAACTGCAGCCAGGAGGAGAATTAGTTTGCATAAACTGAGAAAAAGCGACGTGAAAAGCAAACGTATGTTAACCAAAAGAAAATAAAGGCAAGCCACAGAAGCAGCACATTGTATAGTTTCTGTAGGTGGTAGGGTTGACTCTAGGACAAATTCAGTCTCATCTGTTCAGGCAGTGAGTGAATAAAGACTTCAGATTAAATCTGGATGCCCATATTCTGCAAAATAGTGCTTCCCCCACCCCTTTGGAAAATCTGACTGTATGAGCAATTAACACTTTCAGATCTGTCCAAGAATAAAGCAAGCCATGTAAGGCTATAGAAGGCAAAGCTATCTTGTTCAATAAATACCCCTAAAAATCCAAACATCAAAACTTTAATCATGATCTCTTGCCAGGCATTTCTGTCTAGTTCCATAAAACTCACCTGTGCTTTCCCCTTAGCACCCTCATAATCCTAAAGGAGTAGCTCCCTTTGCCCAAGATACTGGCGGGGTGTGCCCGAATTTCAAGTAGTATTTCCTGCTTGCCTGGGCTCGTTCTCACGTGAAGGCAAGAAGGTAAAACCCTGTGTCCATGCGTCTGCTGGGCGGGGGAGCCAAGACCAGCAGAGCAGAGATGGTGCGTGCTCTGCTTGGCTGTAGTGGGGCACTGCTTGCTCTGGCTGCTCTCAGCCAAAAGGTGGCTGCGACAAATGCTGTGGGCAGAGGGGATGCAGGCAATGATGCTACAGAGCTGCTGCTGCGCACCAGCACGTATGGTTTTCTGGTTTCATCCTAGTGCACAGCTTTTCATGCACCTCCTGCCCATGGGGGAGGGGAAATGCATTGTATGTTCTCTCTGTTTATTATTTCATTTCCACTTTGAGATCACACAGATGCCTGTGTTTGAAAAATGAAAATAATGCAGTCATGTGAGGTGGACACGTCTTAGCAAAGAGCCAGAGACTGGCTGGCCCAAGCCCTTAGCAACACATGCCAGGGCAAGGAGGAAGACATTGGGATAGTGATGGCTCTCTTCAGACCTTTGGTGCTCGTCATATGGGCTGTGCTTACACAGCAGCATGTGACAGGACTGTACCACCACATCTGTCTGCCTTGGCTGAGAATGGCTCAGGACTTATTCGGAGCAAAAGGCAGGGCTGAGATCTGGCACTGCAATGACAAAAAAACTACCTTTCTGTGCCATGCAGCAAAGCTGGTGCTGAAGCTTTTGGTTCCACAAGGAGATGTTCTTTGTGACATTGCTGATAATTCCTTCTGCAGACTTACAGACTAGCATTTGCTGACGCCTTGCTGCTGTATCGATTAATACTGATGTTTTCAGATTCTTCTCTTTTTCAGGCAACCTGCAGCCTGCGGGGAAAAAAAAAAAGAAGCCAACTGCATAAATCTACTAGCTCTAAAACTGAAGGATGGTGAAATTAGTGTGCAACAGCATATCCGTGTTCTCATTAAGAGCAATTCAGCATTTTTAGGGCATGTTAACTACTGCAGTGCAGAGAAGAGGCTGCAAATCAATATAAAATAAGCCATAGCCTCACAAAATCTCATAATTTCCAAAGTACTTTTCCCTCAGTCATGCAGCAAAGTCATTCTTGGTGCATCAGTGAGTCAATAGTTACAAAGAAAACATCACAGACCAGTTTGGGTGTGGAGCTGCAAAACTCATCCTATCTGAAAAACATTCTCCATATGTTAACGAGGATGAAGATCTAGAGCTAATCTATATTGTCACAGAGAAATGGAGAAAGGGTGACAGTCACTGGCCCTTCACTTCAGAAGTGGGAGAGGTCATAGCAAGTAATTAATTCTGCAAATCACCATGTTATATATCTCTACCTAACAAGCTGTTTGGCCCTTTGCAAAACAATCCCTCTGAGATTGTATTAGCCTGAGAGCTTGTTTCTATGGGGATTTTAATTATTCAGCAGGTTATTTTCATCACAAAGCTGAAATGGGTAGAGGGACCAGGGAGCAACAAGTGGGGATCTCCTAGGCAAATGGCCTCATGCCTGGAGCCCTGTCCCTGAGCCAAGCAGCAGGAGTGGTGCCCAGCAGGTTTCCATTATGTTCAGAGGGTGGAGAGTGAAGCGGTAAAAGAAGAGTAAACACAGGAGTTTTGGGGCTCGGGAAGGACTCCCTCCCCAGCCCTGTGGCAGGCGCAGGAGCAAAGCCTTGAAAGCCCTGGTAAAAGCTAGACCTCTGATTTGATCCCATTTTTTTGCCATATCCAATTTCCAGAGGATTTAAAACTGAAGGCAAACTGTCAAGATTCTGGATCTATTTAAAAGGTATTATTTAGTTGTTATAGAGCAGCTGATGATTTCATAATAAAAAATTCTATTACATTGCCCCACAAAATCTCTCATCCCAGGATTTTCTGTTCATCTACTAAGAATTCAAATTCACATACCAGGATTTTAAATTCCCTTTACTAGAAGGAGAGTCTTTAGTTTGAGTAAATAAAACAGATTTGACAGACTGTCCCTTCTTAATTCAGCCCGTTATTTTTATTTTGTATCCTAGCTGCGTTAACGAATCGTAGAATCACAGACTCATAGAACAGTTAGGGTTGGAAGAGAACTTTAAAGATCATCCAGTCCAAACCCCTGCAATGAGAAGAGACATCTTCAGCTGGATCAGGTTGCTCAGAGCCCCATCCAACCTGACCTTGAATGCTTCCAGGGGTCAGGCATCTGCCACCTCTCTGGGCAACCTGCTCCAGTGTTTTCCCACCCTCAAAGTAAAAAATTTCTTCCTTATATCTACTCTGAATCTACCCTCTTTTAGTTTAATACCATTACCTATTGCTACAGGCCCTGCTAAGAAGTCTATCCCCATCAGGTCCCTCTGGATGGCGTCCTGTCCCTCAGGTGTGTCAACTGCATCACTTAGCTTGCTGTCTTCTGCAAATTTATTGAGCATGCACCCCTTCCCACTGCCTATGCCAATGGTTAAAATATTAAACAGTACTGCTCCCAGTACAGACCTCTGAGGGACACCAATAGTCACCATTTTTGAGTCATCTCTGTAACAGCAAGTTTAGTTTAAGCTTATCTTGAAATCTAATCAGATTTAACCATGTGTTTGGTAACCTGCAGGAGCACAGATTTAGAGTTGAAGGCAAGGAAAACAGAATAGGCATCTTGATCTGAAAGGATTTTTTGGCTCGAGCAGACTGTGGCCAGGCAGCACCTGCCAGGATTCCAGGCACATGTTTGCAGCCTGTGGAGGGCAGGACAGCCAGCCATCTTCATGATGGAGCAAGTGGCAGCGTGACAAAGAGAGCTGGGAAGAACCGTGCAATGCTAGTGCTGGAACAACAGCTCCCCTGTGCTGTTAATCCCCATCTCAAGGCTCAAGTTGTGCTGGATGGTGCTGCATGAAAAAGAGAGTTTGTTTTCATCTTTTCCCTGAGATGCTGAGTGCTAAATCCTGGCAAGGATGAGGCACATACAAAGGCTTTCATACAGGCAACAGTTCTAACACAACAAATTTTGGCACTAGCTGACAGTTTTAGGGGATCAGTTCTTAGTTTGAGACACCCCTATGTGCAGCACGATGCTCTGGCTGGGGTAGACATATGGATAGTGGAAGGGTAAAGATCATTCAGTGCAGTTTTAGCTCATTAAGCATTAAATACTGAAGATGTATTAATTAAGTGAAATTGTGGCCTAAGGATCCTAGAATTATTGCTCCCAGGTGAGGTTTTTCACCATTGAGTCACAGTAGATGTTTTAAGCCTGTGGCCTTCAAGTACTGAGATAGGCTGTGCTAAAATCTAGAAATGATCCAGTAATAATGTAATCAAACAGCTACACTTAATTTGAGAGGTTCAGTAAATATCTAGTAAAGAAAGAGTGCAGGAGGAGAAGGGCTTTCCTGTGACTTTCTTGCTGCTTCGCACTTAAAACCTCATACATTTACACAGTGCTTAACAGTTTAATAGGACCTGGGACAATCAAACCCTGCAGCAGCCATTCATCCGCATAATTACTGGGGGCCAGATAAGAGGAAACAAGCTATAATTCCACCATGTTTAACTTGCAGGTGAACCCTTGACAGTAAAAATGAATACAGCTTGACTCTCACTAGTTATACAGCACCTTTTAGGTGGAAAATGGAAAAAAGATAACTTGGTTTGCTGAATAAATCAGTACCATTACCTCTGCAGGGGAATGGTCTGGTTACGTGTATTATGGCAGGAGGGGGAGATCAGTGCCCTGTGCCCAAGCACAGTGCTGTGACTGGGGTGAGCTATGAGAGGGCTGCAAAGAGAGCTGGAAATCGGACCTCAGCACATCCTTACCCACAGAGGAGTAGTATCCAAATGGGCTGAAAAGACAAAAGAAAAGGTCAATTCTTAGTTGGTTTCTGTCACAAAAGCAGAGAAGGACTGCAAAAAAGGAAAGCTGCTGTGTCCTCTTGGGTGAATTAAATTGCCAGTCTATAATGAGCACTAATTTCTCTCCAGAGTGGGGTTCTCTGGTGTAGTATGGAACCAGGCTTTTGTCACTGTCCCCAGCTGTGAGTCTCTGTGGCAGGGAGCCAGCCTACTGCCACCTTGTCACCAGTTTTGTTGGTGTTACTATTTTTTAAGGCATCACAAAATAATGGAGGTCTTTGAACATAAAATGGAGCTGTGGTGGAGATATTATTCAAAGCAGAGGGCCCTTCTATTTGAGTGGTTTAAAGTGAGATATTGGGTAACCTCAGTAAATGAAAATTCTCTGCAGCTGAGAACCATCCCCAGAAAGCACAGGCAGAGTTGGCTCTCTCATGGTACCCCCTATATTTTTCCTTCCCTCTCAGCCATGTACAAACACAAGATTTTTTTTTTTTTACCCTTTGCCGTGTGTGGGGAAAAGAAAATAATTCAATTATTTTCATGGAACAGGAGAATTTTTTCTTGTTTTTTTTTTTAACCTTTTCTTCCACAGATTCTGACAGGATAGTCTCAGGATCCTCAGCGTCTTGCATCTGCATGTGTAAGATAAGGACGGACAGGATAGCAGATAAACATGTCACAGAGATACTAAGTGGCATAAGGCAAGTAATGCTGCAATTTAAGGACAGTTTAAAATCTCTTTGGCCAGGTCATTGTCTTGTTACTAGTACTGCAAAAGGGACCATGGATCGTATCATGAACGATAATGCCTGAAAATCCTGCAGTTTGCTGTTGAACCCACTTTAAAATGAGGGGAGAGTGGGGGAACAGGTGAACATTTGACTTTCAGATTCTCAGAACATCTTAGATAACCAAAAAGCATGAAGATTGCCTATTAGTATTTTGTAAATTGCTAGAACTGGAAGAGCATGTGAAGTGCTGGCAGGGCAAGAGCTGGTTTCAGCAATGGAGATATGCATTACATTACCCTGATTATTTTTGGGCAGGTGAAAGGAATTATTTCTTATTACAAAATGCGTAATGTGTGTGATGCCATGGCTGGGAGCACTGGTGTGAACCTGAGGCTACTGCTGCCTTTGCAGCAGCTGAACACACAGGCAAGGATCTGCTGGGGGACCAGGTCTTGGGGTGAGGATGCTCTGTGTGCGCTTGGTTTGGCCTTTGGCTTTTAATCTGACTCTGTAATAGTGCCCAGAGAATCTTCGTACAATAGAAAACAGAGGACAATGTGACAATACCAAGGAGAACCAGCTCATTTTAAAATTCAGGTGAAGTTTTGGAGAGAAGCTGTTCCCATGCTCCCAAGACTAGGAGAATGGTTTGTTTGTTGCCTGTGCCTATGGGGGAAGAAGTCTTGTGAAACTTGTTCTAAAGGAAATTTTTGTCAAGTGGTGGTAGTTTTTCTGTTACCAGAAAACTTGGGAGTTTTTTTACTTCCTGTCTGACATGATAATTAAAATTCATCCCCTCACTTCACCTTCACTTCAACTCCTAATGAGCTTAATGTGGGTTTGACCCTCTGTATATTCATTGTACTAAATGCTTTCCATAACAAATTGTACAGTAACTCTCCCAGGGTTGGTAAGTTTGGCACAATAATAGTTCATTCCAGTGCAACCATTCTTTTGATGTGAGTGAACCTGCTCCAAGAGAGCAGCAACAAGAGATGGTGCAGTGTTCACCAGTGTCCCTGCTGTGTGCTTATTTCTCTGATGTTTATGGCAGAAGGGATTTACTGAATAGTGTTTTTCAAGACATTTTTCCAGGCTGATCACAATGGAAGTCTTCAGCTAACCTGGGAAAAAGATGAGGACATTACGTGACTATTTCCTAGCACTAATCGTGCAGGGTCAGGGGGAAGTGCTGTGTGAAAGGCAGGGGAAAGGTATGTGTTCCTGAATTATCAGCAAGGGGAGGTTCTCACATAGATCTGCTGTGCCGTAGGAGAACACAAGAGAGAAGTGCTCTGCCCTGGCAAACAGAAATTGCTGTCATCAGGGAATGTAAAAGATTCCTGATTTTTTCTATTATTAAAGCCAAAAGCCTTCAGCCCTGCTGAAGATATGCATCCCAATTTATGGCACCAACCCACCTCAGCCATGCCCAGGAGGGTCTTGTACCACTCCAGCACACGCTTCATCAATGAATAAATACTCCCCAGGGAAATTGCAACCCTGAGAACAAGTACTGAAGGCAAACAAACAGAATTTCAAACCTGTTATTTTCTTTTAGCAAGAGTCACTGGAGTGGTTGAGCATCGGCTTCATAGTAGCTGGTCCCGGACGCTCCTACGTGACCCTGTGCAGGGCTTCATCATTATTTGCGTCTCTGGTCATGCTACTCGGGGCCAGTTTCACTTTTTTCTCTCAGTGACCTTTCAAGAAATTATATTATTTATAGTCCTGCGTCAATTCACATCATCTTTAATCTCTAACAATAAACTTAACAATGTCTTTGCAAGCTTTGGTATTTGCTGAATGCTGTGGGGTGCTGGTGTTTGAGAACTAATATGCGCTTTAAAGAGTTTATGATTTGTCTCTCAGGTATGTTATCTTACTATTAGCTCTAAATAGGGATGTAGATAATGTTTTACATGTGTACCATTAAGAAGCAACAAATTAGACTCCTCCCCAGCCTCTTCCCTAGCTCAAAAATCTTTGTTAACTCCAAGACATATGGCATAAAAAAACCCCAAAACATTGTTTGTGATGATACAAATGAAGCTCTGCAAGTCATATGCTTCTGAATATAACGGTTGAGGTTTTTAACAAGATCTAGTTGAAATTCAATATTCCTTTTCCTGGGAAACCTCCAAAATGTTGCTATTTGGTTTTGTAGCAAAATGAAAAGAAAGCCCAAAGCACCGAAGTTTCCTTTACAAAATGAGATAGAAAGCAATTAATTTCAAATCGACCACTTAAACATTTTGTTTCAATGAAATAGATTTTCTATTTTTAATAAGGTGCAACATGCAACAAAACACTTCAAAATGAAAAGCCACTTAAGAATAACAAATATCAGTGTTCCTTCTCAGTGCAACAGAAACATTTATTTTCAGTCTGTTAGCAAAAGAAAATAAACAGTTTCTTAGTATTCTCTGGAAATTTTTGTTTAGTGCCATGGTTTAGATGATGGTTGGAGTTAGTGTTGGTGTTAGTGTTAGGTTATAGGTTGGACTTGATGATCTCAGAGGTCCTTTCCAACCTTGTGATACTGTGATACTGTTTCCACATGCTGACCCTGCAGTAGCTTTCAAGCTGCCTTCTCCCCAGCCAAGTTCCTGTGGACTTCCTCTACGGGAAAACCACAGGGCAAAGCCAGATAGCAAATAGTCGTGGATAATTGAACAAAAAATGCTGAAGTTGTCCCTCCCCAGTGCTGGGGAGATTTTCGTCAATTCCCAACAGGCAGAGGAACACATGCTTTTTAAAGTTTTCCTTCCACGTTTACAAAACTCCAGGCTTCCTTAAAGTAATGATTTAGTAGCAAAGGTTTTGAAGCTAAAAAGCATGGCTTGATTTGGGATAGAGGGAATTTTCAGACAGACAGTCTATGGTGGATGGAGGTCAGACAGACAAATCACTCGGGGTTCCCATTGTCTCCCAGCTTCTTGCCCTCTCAAGATGTCCACGCTTTTCCTGCCCTCTCTGCAAATATGCATCTCACTCAGTGTATCATTTTCAAAAGTGCTGTGTTGAGAGGTCTGAGCGCTCTGAGATCAGGTTCAAACACCATGGGTAGTCTTTGGACACCCAAAGAGGTTGACGTCGTCTCATTGCCTGAATTCCAGTTTGTTCCATAACTTCCAAAACACCTCTTGCTGAATGCATTTCAGCTAAATTGATGTATCTGCTGGCTGATGCATGTTTTGCTTTAAAAATAAAACAAAACCAACTAGAATCTTTCTAGACACTGTGCAAATCTGTAAGAGAAAATCCCTGTACAATTAAGAACAAGGCCAGATGACATTTTCAGTCCCTCTTCCTTAAATCTTGCCTCTTTGGTAACTCTAGCTGCTCAGTTTTTGACTCATGAATGTCAGCAGTTGGAAGGGTCGCCTGTTCTTTCGCTCCCCTCATGTCCACTGAAACATTTCTGGGAGAAGCAAGCTATGCCTGTAGTGTTGTACACCTGCATGCAGTAAGAAAAAAAAAATCGTTTTTTTCTCACAGAAATATGGTCTACTTCATCCACAAGGTGACTTATTGCACAGTGAGAAAACGCTGTGGCACTGAGTTTGCAAATATGGAAAGTACAGCCATGATTTTTTGGTCTTGAGGGAGATGAAACCCAGCTCTGGATGCCATCCTGTAATTGCTGGATGTGTTAGAGCAGGAGGAACTGGGCAGATGCTCCTATTATTTTAATAAGATCAAATAGTTTTCTTGAAAAGGAAGCCATAGAACATCTCAGGGAAGCAGGAGTCAGGACAGATACACAAATAATGAGGCTTAGCTACTACCTTGTCCAAAGTTGAAAGCAAGAGCATAACTCCTTTCTGTGTCTTTAATTTCTTTGTTTTCCTACTCTCCCTTAAAAAATACTAAATTAAAATGTTCCCCAAAGATAAAGGAGGCAAATAAAACCACAGGAAGGATTAAGGCACCGATTGGAGGCTGAATCATGCTGGAATCTAGTGGAGGTTCTGTGCTTGCTCCAGCCTCAGCAGCTCAGGAAGTGTGGGGCAAACAGCCCCAAATGTTGCTGCTCTGCAGTAGCTTCTGCACCCTAGACCCTGTAAGGGCTGTTCTGCAAGCTGAAACAGTAGGAACTGCCCCAGGGAAACTGATGTGTATTAATGTGCAAACTTCGCCAAGGGGCATCTGTCCTCTTTGTTGGGCGGGCGATCCTTCTTTCAACTTAAACCTAAACCTCAGTGACTTTAATGCTCTAAATCAGGAGCTGCACACTCCTGCACATCCATCAGGTGCAGCACAGGTGTGATGGTGAGCAGTGAAACATTGAGAATGTTGTACTCTCCCTGGTATTCACTTAGAGGTGCTCACAGGCGAGACCCAGGCATCCTCCAAAGAGGATTCTCAGCAGACCAGCTGCATTAGGTAATATAAATGTAGTCAACACTGATCAGGTACAGGAGGACTGTTGTGGCTGGAATGGCTCTGGGGAGAGCAGTAGAAAGATGGATTGGTTGGCCCTGCTGTGCTTCCTCCAAGCATCCCTTCCCCTGCATTTGAAAAAGCCAAGCAAAGGGAAGTAAAGACTGTCCTTAACTAAGGAGCCTTGCTTTCCTGGGTGTTAGTCCTCTGATATCCAGGCTGCAAGCTTCCGAGAAACCTCTGTCCAAGAAGCTGTTTCCATGGTGGGGACGCACACAGCAGTGGGCACCTGCTGGGAACAGTGTTAAATGCCTTTCCTAGTGTCTGGAGGAGTGCTGCCACTGGAAACTGGAATCTCAGCTGGTAGGTCCCCTTGGTGCTGCTCTGTGCAGCACCAGGGATGATTTGGTTCTGCAGGGAAACTGATGGGCTTTGGTCAGCAAGGCCGCAGGCATCGAGCATGCTGCTGGAAAGGGCAATAGGATGGAATAATGCTCAGGTGTTCCTGCTTGTTCCTAGCTGGTCATCCCTAGTTGATGCCAAGTAGAAGGTTTTCTGCTGTTTGATTCTCATTGTAAGCTAATTCACTGAATATTAGAGGGCTTTACATCTAGAAAGAGCAAGTCTGAGCAAAAGACAAGGTGTGTGTGTAGTCTTCTTGTGCTAAGAAACCTACATACAGGATCTCAATGAGTCATGCTAACATGCTCAGGTGCCGCAAAGCCTGTGCTCACAGAGTGGGGAGCAGGGCAGGCTGCTCTCCCCAAGGCCAGGCAGAGGTGTCAACTGCTGTCCTGGAAGTTGAGTGTTTTCATGCAAGGGGAACTATGGATTGCATACAGCAGCAGACGATTTCTAGTTCTTTGCATTCTTTCATCTGTGTCTCTTGGGAGATACATTTGATTGGACACATCTAAAGTTGGTGGAAATTTACTTTCATAGTGAAATGCTGACATTGGTGATAAGAATGAACATATATAGAAAATCTACTTTTTATAATGCCACGTTATTAAAGCTGAAACTGAAATACTTGTAGTGGGAATGTATTAATCACTAAGATGTTGATAGTAAGGAAGATTGCCCTCCAACCCTTAAGAAGAAATAAATTCAAGAATCTGGCTCTGTCTTGCTTTAATATTGCTTTTATGGCTACTAAGAAAATAGATTCACATATTGCAGTGTCTCCACAATGCAGAGCACTGCTGGAAGAGTCCTTTGTTTAAGAATGGTTGTCATAAATGTGTAGTGAAAAAATGTTTGATTGATTGGTTCTCGAGATTGTTTTAGCATGTCTAAATTACAGTGTTTTCCGGTCTAACCTCTCCCTTCTTGGAAGAAACACATCAACTGATGTTTTTAATTATTCATTTATTTCCTAAGCTGGCTGCTTATGAAAAATCTGCTTTTCACAGGAATTAGCTTTGAATAACCTGGGTTTGTAGTCTGTGTTCTTTAAGTTATACAAAAATATACTTTGGCACCATCAGAAGGGTATTACTCTGTTGTAGCACCTCTCAGGTGGATCCCTTTGTGGGTGAATAATAAGGCACATACATTTTTTTCCGTACTTCAGGATATTTCCTCAGGGATTTATCAGCTGTATAAAACTGGAAAATCTTCTATCTACAGAATCTTGGTTGGCATTTCATACTTCTATTGGGCTCTTATTTAGCAGGAGGGGAAGAAGAGGAAAATCAGCCTCAGTCAAACATTAAACAGTGCATGTGAACCTCTTCACACATGCTTATTCACGTACTGTGTCTAGCAGAGTGAGGCCCAGGGCTCTGCACTGTTCCTGTCTGGTGCGGTGCTGGAGTCATGCTAAGGACCTTGGAACCTTGCAGTGTGCAGTGGTTGGAGCTACATGTGCTCATGAAACATCATATTTATAAAAACAGAAATGCAAAATACCATTCAAAGCCAACAGTAAAAATAAGACAAAAGGAAGAAAATTTACAGCCTTATAAAACAATTTTTGTTCTTCATTTATTAGCTTGTTGCTCAGCTGCAATTTGCATTTTTAAAGTAGTCATAGAATCACAGAATGGCTTGGTTTGGAAGGAACCTTAAAGATCATCCGGAACAAAAATGTCTGTCATGGATAGGGACACCTTCCACTAGATCAGGTTGCTCAAAGGCCTGTCCAGCCTGGCCTTGAACACTTCCAGGGATGGCTCTTCTACTACTTCTCTGGGCAACCTGTGCCTCATCACCCTCATAATGTAGAGTTTCTATTTATAATTATTCTAAATGTACACTCTTGCAATTTAAAACCATTACCCCTTGTCCTATCACTACATGCCATTGTAAAAAGCCCCTCTTCAGCTTTCTTGTGGAAGGCTGCTATGAAGTTTCCCTGGAGCCTCCTCTTCTCCAGGTTTAACAATCCCAACTCTCTCAAGCTTGCCTTCGTAGGAGAGGTGCTCCACCTTCCTGATCATCCTCTGGACTCAATCCAACAGATTTATGTGTTTCTTATGCTGGGCACCTCAGAGCTTGTAGCGAGCGAGGACAACCATGCAATAGACTCACTGTGAGTGGTAAAGCAAGTTCTGGTTTATTGTGAAGTTCATTCACGACTACACCATAGCCCATGTCTACAAGTTATGTCTACTTGTCTAACAATCATTGGCTTGTCTAACAATCATTGCCCCTTACATACACTTGTCTTACAATCATTAGTTTGGCTCCAAAAGCCCTATAATCATTAACTTAACTCTAAAAGTTATACCATCATGCCCCTCTTCAAAGCTCCAAGGTTACATTTGCATTTTCCTCCTACTTGCTCCTCCTGCTTGCTCCTACTGCTATATGCTCTGGTCCAGGTCTCATCCTAGCCTACTTCCTTGTTTATCAGTTACAAGGTCTTCTTGACCTTATCTTGGGGATTTTCTCACTGCCTCCCTCCTTGTCAGTGTGACTTGGCAAAGTCCTCAGTACTTTTTCATCACAGCCCAGCTCAGCTGATTTCTGTCAGGGCCCATTCACAGAGCTCCTCGTTTGAGCCATGTCCACGCTCCCGCAACCATTCTGCAACAAGAGCTGAAAGCAGGACTCCAGGTGGAGTCTCACCAGAGTAGAGTAGAGGGGGAGAATCACCTCCCTCAATCTGCTGGTCACGCTTCTTTTGATGCAGCCCAGGACACAGCTGACTTTCTGGCTGCGAGGACTCATTGCAAAGTGACATTGAACTTCTCAGCCACCAGGATCCTCAAGTCCTTCTCATGGCTGCTCTCAATTCATTCTCTATTCAGTCTGCATTTGTTCTTGGAATTGCCCTCCACCCAAGAAACTCGACCTTGCACTTGGCCTTGTTGAACCTCATGAGGATTGCTGAGGCCCACCTCTCAAGCCTTTCAAAGTTCCTCTGGACAGCTTCCCTTCCCTCCATTGTGTTGACCACACCACACAGCTTGATGTTGTCAGCAGACTTGTGCCCTTAATTACTTCTGCTCTCTGTAGTGTTGGAGGATTTCGAAAATGTCTGTCAAACAAGACTATGATTTGAATGGAACATAAAGGCTAGTTTTATTTAAAGGCAATATTATCTTCAAACTGAGATCCTGTGTCCAAGTTGTATCCTGTTACTCTGATTGCTTGAACCATCAATACGTATTGGACCTCAAATCTGAATTGTGTGAAGCGCTTAGGAAAAAGGATCCTCTCTGCCCATCTCTCCCCATCTCTTCCTTCAAGGAGCCATGTTTCTCTCTTGCTTATGTGTGCTTTGTGTGCAAGGCAGATACCACATTAGATGAAGCCAGGATCAATCCAGTGAGGAAAGAGCTTCATGGATGTACCCCACAACATACTTGACCAAAGCCTGGTCCTGGCATGTACCCCTGCTCCCGCACAAATTGCCCAGAATGGCCCCTCCCAATGAGTGTTTGTGCACAGCAGCTCAGGCAGTGCCCTGCAAGCCAGCCACCTCCATTCATCTGCACGGCACCCTTCAGCCATATGGTGACATTTGCATCTTCATTCATCACTCGTTATAATGAAAGTACAGGCATTTGTTTTGCTGCAACACTTGTCTTCCATGAATGTCTTGACATTTATGTACCACCAAGAGACATTATCTTATGTCAGGATTTTATTCTTGTGACATTATCTACCCTAATTAAGGCTGTCCCTACCTGCTTCAGTCATGTACCAAAGTAATAATGGGGTTGTTTTAATTTCTGAGCCTTTTGAAGTTGTAACAAAGGAGGCAGTTGATGCCAGGAGGATAGGCGCCACTTCCCTGCCTCCAGCACTACTCAATGCCATGAAACAGAGTAAAGCTCTCCACCACATCTTCAGAGCAAACCTGTCTTCTCGTCTGTGTCTGGTATCAAGGATGTGATTGACAACATCAGTACTGAAAGGGAATCTATTCCTGAGTTCCTCTGCGTCTCTGTTGTAGATCAATCAGCTACTATAAAACAAAAGTACTATGTTTATATGATAATTTGCAAAGACAGCTTTCTGTAAATCTAGGAAAGACCAGGCTTCAATCAGCCTGAGCAATGGGAAAAGCATTTACCATGCAGACCAGAGCAGCCAGTGTCCACGTGTGCATAAGACTCCATCTCCCTTTTCTAGTGTGCAGCCTGGGCAGGCAGTGGCACAGATGACAAATGAGGCAGCTCTGTGAAGACGCTCCAGGCTCTCACATGATTCAAGTGTGTCTCAGTACCTCCTGCAGACAGACTAGGTCTGTCACCTGGTACCGTTTGCTCACCTCCAGCTTCTGCCAAGTACTTCAATTTATGTCTCTTCTGCCCTCCCTGAGGTGCACCAGGACCAGAACAAAGACCTATAAGGACACGTACAGGAGGTAAACCTGATGGTTAGCTACCAAACAGCTGTAGCATCCTATTAGCATATTTTTACTCATGCAGGAAAATGTAATGGTTTCGGAAAAATGAATCATGGTTGAGGAAGAGATATAATCTCCTACAGCTTTTCAAGTTTTATCAGACTGCAGGGCAAGAGCATTTTTCTTCCTCTATGCAAATAGAAGCACTTTCTTCTAGCATTTATGGAAGCATCTTTTATACTGATGCATATATCTATATATGTATAATACAATTCCTTGATGCTTAGAGATGCTGTAAGAGTCGTTAGTATTCAAGTGCACTGAGTCAGGGTGGGCAGAGGGTTCATCAGCTGATTAATCCTTTTGGGACTAGGTTTGTATTAATGAAGTGCCCCTCACCCCTGCAGGTGACAAGGAAACAAGTGCCTCGAGGATGCCCTATCAGGGCCTCTCTTCCCAGGCATGGGGTGAGTAGCGCCTCATCCCCATCAGAGCTTCATGTCTGTTCAGAGGCTTTCATTAGAATCTGACACATTTTTCCTGCTATTCCGTCTCAGAAATTGAACATTTGTCATATGCAGTGTTCCTGGTTTAATGACAAGACTCTTCCCCAATGTAGGGCCAAAATTCCTGGTTCACTTACCTGCCATTCGACCTCTGACATGCCAAAGTAAAAACATAAGTGTCTTACAATGACAACTTGGTTAAAGAAAAGAAGGGATATTTTTCTTTATTCTTAAAAAAAATGGTTGAAAAGAAGACTTGATTGGAAATGAAGGCAAGTGGGTCTGACAGTCTATGTCAGTGGAAAACAAATTCAATAATATCCTGTCAAATGATCACTTAGAATTCTGCCTCACATAGCAGCAAATGCACTCATTGTCTGTGCTGCACTGGTGAGACCCCCTGAGACCCACAGTGGCAAGACCAGAAGGTGTGCAAAGAGCTGTTCTAGCGGGAGGCTGGCTGGATGCTGGGCAGGTTTGGTATTGTGGAACGTAAAGTGAATTATCCTTATCTTTAGTAGGAGACTTGTTCATTGCTTTGTCTCACGGGGAAATACAGTTGGGAAATTAATGACTGTCTACAGCTAAAACCTCTGAGGCAGGTACCCTCATGTTTTAATCGTTACCCCCTGACTTTGCAGTCTCTCTATTCTCCCTCATTAGTAGCACTGGTAATTGCATTTTAAATAATTATAACATATCCTCTCTTAAGTTTAGCTCATTTAGCCTGGTTGAACAAAGGTTAGAAGGGATATAATATCTCTTAATGTTGCGTGGCAAATGCTGAGCAAAGGAAAGAACTCCTTGACAATTTCTGGTCTTGCCACGGTGGGTGGCACACTGTGAGAACTAAATTTGACCCAGTAAGCAGCACCTACAACTTCTAGCTCTATGAAGAAATGTAGATCAGGAGATATGTCCATTTTCTTACTACTTGTGCTGTTGTTGCATGTGATTTGGCGCCTCTGTGCAGAAGACTCCTGTGCATGCAGAATAGTTGTGAAGCTTCCCATGTGGCACCATGAACATGTAGCCCCACTTAACCCCGTAAAGATCAAAACCGATCTTTCTTTTTTCTTTTTTCTTTTTTTTTAATTTTTCTTTTTCTTTTTTTTTAAATTCTTTTTTCTTTTTCTTTTTTTTTTTTTTTTTGTGCATGGTAAAAGGATGAAAAAAGCTTCACTGTGAGCAAAAATATTGTGAAAGAACTGATTCAGTATCTGCACACCCTTCAGTCGATAGCTCTTCAGCTTTCCACTGCCTAGCTCTTTCCTCCTGTGTTGGAGCAGGAGTATTAAATTTTAGGGACCAGATTTAGTTCATAGAAAGTGAAAGCCCTAACTAGATAATCCATCAGAAAGGTTTTTTTTGGAAATGCCAGTGGGGTCAGAGCAAAAGTGAAACTGATGGGGCCAGGAAGGAGACAATTCTGAGGAATACAATCTTCAAGAAATTCCACTATTCCAAAGCCTGGAACCATTTAGATGTGTTTGTGTATGTGCATGCAAGTTAGTGTAGTGTGTCCATGTCAGTAGTTGTCCTTTTTTCAGAACATTATCTACTAATGTTTTAATCTTTCAGTAGGGAAACACAGCTTGGAAACGATTAGCCTTACTTTATATTACACTTGCAATTGTGAGCAAGTTAGTGAATCAATCATGGATATTTTAATAAAGTATTCCAATAGGTCGATAAATTCATAACCATGGCTAATAATGATTTACAGTCATAGATGTGCATAGGATCATCTCTAATGCTAGCCACAGAAGCCTGGCACACTACTGGTTCATCATTTAGGGACATTTTAGAAGTAGAGTCTCTGTAGAAATTGTGACCAAGACTTATTAAATGCCACCCATTTCACAATCTGCCATCTGTCTAAATAAGAACCATGTGGGTCTGTAGTGTCAGTGTCTTCTGTGGGTATACTCAGCTGCTTTCATGTGTGCATGGGGCTCTTGTGTCTTAAAATAGCAGTACTTGCCGTGCCAGCTGAGGTTTTGCTGGACAGCTGTGTCTTGTTCATAAATAAACAATCAGACTTGCATGAATTGTTGAGTATTTTTGTCACTCTTCCTAGTTTACAGGAATCCTGCACATTCACTCCGTGCAAGAACAATAATTTCCTCTGAGGACAGCCTTTCACTACATGTGAGCTAAGATGTGCATGCTTATGTCTTGAAATGTAACTCCCTATTTCTACTCGGACCATGCAGCAAAGTTTCAGAGGGAAGAACAAGACCTGTGCTGTTGTTCAAAGCCTTTGGAGTCTCCAGTGTAAATTGAGGGCTTCTCTAGACTACCTGGGTTGTGCATGCAGCCAATGTTTATTCTTCAAAATCACCTGCTGTTCAGGACTGTTTATTCTCATGCACAAAAGTCATGCATGAAGGCACATGCCCTCTGCAGTTTATGGTTACAGTCCCTAGAAATAGCAGCTGAACAGGAGCTTTCACACTCACTATAAACACCTGGGTTTTGCTGGTTCCGTTGAATGCCCTGATTCTTTGTGAACATCCACTTAGAAACAATCACATAGTGCCCAGGGCCAGGCCAAAGCAGGCTGTGAGAATAGGGGTGTGAGAGGCCTGTGAGCTTTCCAAACAATGTGGCTGTAAAAATATTTCAAAAAACCCTTGAGCCTCCAGAGTTTATATAAGAAACAGTGGGCCTTTAATTCATTCTTATACAATATTAATGCATTAAACAATCTTCTCCCCAATGATCTGAACAGATATTGTTATTTCCTTCATCCACATGCAGATTTACAACAGAGAATAAACTTCAGAAGGCAACACATAAAACAGTTCACACTGTGCTTCTGCAGAGGCTCTAATGTTCAGTGTTAACTTTACTTCTCCCTTCTGTGTACACATATCTAATCAGGATTGTACAAATTTCATACAGATTTTTACAGATCCCCCATTGCTGTAATATCTGAAGGGTTTCTGTGCTACATCAGTCAGGCATGGGCCATTTTGTAATATGTTTTCAGAGGGAAAAACATAATTGTAGAAGAGCATTTTAAGAAATATTTTTTGCTTAAAACTGAATCTTTTTGAGCTTCAGGTCCTGTTAATTTTTAATGGCTATAGTTCTGGTGACAGTAGTAAAATGCTTTGAAACCAAGGCTGGGCCATATGTGAGGATGGTAAAGAACCTCTTACAGACATGGCAACAAATGCTACCTGGCATCAGCACCATGAAATAACTGCACATTTCGGACTGAAATTTTCTTGCCTGCAGATATGCAAACAGTGTCCAAGCTTTCATGTACCATCAAGTCTAACCTCACAGTAACCTTGTTCGTCTCTTCATATTTTCCCATTCAAAAATCTGCCAAGGCCCACTCCAGCATGCCCAGGCTGAGAAGCTGCTCCAGGGCCTCTTGTGGTTGGGAACTTTCCTCTTGCTTCAAGCTCGTTACTGTGAGCAGCAGTTTGTACCATTTGCTGTGGTGTTAAACACGTGTCTTGGCCTTAATAATCCTTCTCTCCGGTTTATCCATATTGGATATGAATATCCAGCATTGCAGGAGAAAAATCCCACCGCTCCATGCCCACAGCCAACTTTACAGGATATTTCTTGCCCTTCCAGAGACCAGCTAGCTGCATTACTCATCTTGATGAGCAGCATATTCATACTGCAGGCAAATGGCTTTCAGTGTATGTCATTGCATTTGAAAATCAGAGTATGTTAGCAAGTTTTTTTCTATATTTTGTAATAATATTGTTCAATGTTTGTTACTGGATGAGGTAAGCCCATGGCTAGGTGGAAGGCAGCTCTGACCACACTTCTATGTGCTGTCACATTCATCCCCTCTCCATTCTCAGAGTATTTCATTATCACTTGTAAAGTGGTGCTGAAAGAATTTCACCCCAGGAAAGCCCATAGCTGATGATTTGGGCACTCAGGCATGTGCTGCGGGCTCAGAACCTTTTGGGTGAGGTTTGCTTGTGGAAATTCTTGCTATGGGGATCTGAATAGAGCATTGGAGTCCACAAGGCCTTTCCTGGGGATAGCCAGGACACAGGGTGTTGAACAAACAAGGCTGATGAGGTAACCTGGAAGTTACAGGCTTTAAACTGGTGACTCTACCTGCTGAAGTGTCAATTTTTGGGGGTCCAGTGATGGGCTGTACCTTGATCTGTGCCTGTGGCTCGTCAGTGCTGGTTTGGCCATGGTGTCCTGAGCACCTTCACCTCTATAGCAATATATACGTGTGTGTGTATATATATATGTCTGCCTGCCATGGGCTGGAAACTCTCCTGTGAAAGGCATGAATGGCCAGGAACGGATTTTTGTGGCACCAAAGCCATCAGCAGAGGGAATGTTGCTGAAATAGGACAAGCAAGTGGTTCGGTCTTACCTGGAATATTTTTGTAGAAACCATGGCAACAGTATTCCTCAAAATAATAGCAGCTTTGCTGTCTGGGAGCTCATCCTGCATCTGCTTAAACTGTTCCTTATAGCTAATCTGTTTTCTTCTGAGGGCTGCCCAAGCAGGTGAAGCGGAGCATGTGAGTACGTGTTTCAGAGTTTGGTCATTCAAACATTGTGGCATCGGAGGAAAAGCTTGAGAGTAATTTTCTCAGTGAAATCTCTGTGTATGCATGTAAGTGTCTGTGTGGAATTTCCTTTTCCACCTAGGTCATTTTAATTTATCAATGTATTAAAGCTCTTACAGTTTCCTGTTCATCCTGTGTTTTTCTTGCATATAGACAAATCGCTCTTCAATGCTGTGTCAGAAACAATTCATTATGGCCTGGGGATGGTCTCAATTTTTCAATATACTTTATCATTCTGCTTTATACTAATTACAGACTGGAACAGTTTATTTTCTCAAACCACAGTGGTTCGGCAGTGTTTCTAGGTACTTTGCAAAGAAATGCAAAAATGCAGAGAAGAGAGTTGCTCTCCAGGGGACTTGTTTTCCCCATGCCCAGAGTGGCCAGCACTACAGATGTGTGGAGACATCCACAGCTTTGCTTTTTCTGACCATTTATGTGCATTAATGTTATTTAATGTTCCCTGGGAGGAGGAGGGTATTTTAGAGGTTTTCTAAGGATGAATTTGACCTCAGAGGTCTTTTGCTTGACTGATTTGAGGTCTACTTCATTTGATGTAGTCTGTGAAGAGCATCGCTTACAAGAGCATCTCTTGTTGCACCAGAAGGGCAGCACTCAATTGCCCTGGGGCTGTTTTGTACCTTGGGAGCTGTGGCAGACCATATACGGCTGTGTGGTGCTGCAGGCCAGCTGTGGGGAGAGAGCTGGGCAGGGCAGTGGTGGGTCTTATGTTTGTCACTGGGCTCCTAAAGCAGGACCAAGGACATAAGGAAGCCAGTGGGGAAGAGGCTATGAGCCAGTGTGCTTCTCACTTGTTTTGATGAAACCTTCAAGGCAGTTGATTTATCCTGCTAACCTGAGGATGAATAATAATAACAATAACAACAACAATAATAATAACAGGATTATTTCTAGAGGTTTCTGAACTGTACTACCACATTAATAAAAAAAGCAAGCATTCCAAACCTATTTTCTTGGGGATTTTTATTAACTTGAGTGTCTGAAAATTGTTATTAAAGTAAGAACTGTAGTCCCAGTTGTTGCAAACAAAGCCAATGTTTTACAGCAGAAGTCCTTTTAGTTGAAGCTGTGTAGATCTTGGTGATTTTAATTGAATCAGAGAGCTCCAGGATTTGAACAATACATTAGTGCAAAACGAAAATCTCATAAATTTGTTGCTTGATATGGTGATCCATCTGTAATTCAATATCATCAGTCTTATATCAGATGATAATAAAATCACTGTGAGCCAAGGTACAAATCTGATGGTCATTTTTTAAAACTGAATGGAGGCCTTTTCAGCCATGTCTAAGGAGATCTCTTTGCTAAGAGTAGAGAAATTGCTTTTACTTGATCCAATTTCACATTAGTACAAAAAGTAAATTTCATTCTACATTTCATTTTCAGATGGAGGATATAAAATCATGAGCTACAAAAGAAAGTTGTGTACTGTTTCCTATCATTTATCTCATATTAAAACTACCAACAAAAAAATTGGAGAAACTCAGAAAGACTCCTAGGGAAAAAAATCCCTACTCTATAGGGGTGAAATCAAGGTCCCCAGCGCCTTCCTATAGAATATGTTGTGGTTTTATTTATTTAAGGAGCAGTGATTTGCCCACTGAAAGGTCAGGCATTTATATCCCCTGCCTTCCTTGGTTCCTGCCTGTGGTTCTTACTGAATGTACAATCTTCCATTTGCTGGCCTGATCAGCTGACTAATGGACATTAAGGCTGGAAGATAGCTCTAGTTATTTAGTCTGACCCACATGGCATGTGCTATAAAGCTTCACCCTCACCCATTAATTTATGATATCTTTTTTTCCAGAAAGATATCCAGCCTTGATTTGGAGAAACCAAGTGATGGCTGAATATCAGTGTCTCTTGGCACTGTATTCCAGCTGTCAGCACACTTACCTGCCAGATTTTGTGTCCTCATATCTCTAAGGTGGAGATGTCTGCCATCCATTCTTACTATTTTCAGACTGTGACTGAAGTGACTGGTCTTTACCAATGGCTGTACTTCAGTACTAGACAGGAGCCTCTATTCATCTTCTAAGCTCTGTACTTCTAGGAAATTCTATACTTTTATATCTAACCCAATATATATTTAATTATACAACTCATATATTATGCTATGACTATATAACCACAGAGTTCCTTGAAATTTAGACCTCTCAAAAAAGAACCTAGAAGGCTGTTTGTGGTCTGCTGAATCTCAGTTTCTCCGTAGCATGGAGGCCACATGGCCCAGGTGACCAAGAGTACCAACACCTTCACGGAAACCTGGGACAGAACATGTGATTTGCAAACCTATAATTATTACTGTATACAATCAGTGCCAATGACCTCCCACTACTGCCCAAAGCCATGCTGCCATCCCTAGCACAGTGACAGCACAATGTGAAGGAGCACTCATCTTCAGGGTCCCAGCATTTACATTTGGAAGAGGATTTGCTGGTGTCACAGCAGCTTGGTGCTTGCCTTAAGCTGGAGGCACTGAAAGCAGATGCTTTGAGAGGCTTCTAGCAGGGCTTCAATATCAGGGAGTGGTAAAGACCTTACATGAAGACTTGCAGACCTCCATGTATAGAGGTAAAACTTTTTGGACCCTGGTTAGACAGATACTTCTGGCTATATTTGTATATTGGTGAGTCACCCAGGCTCTCTGTCTCCCTTTGTTTCCTTCCTCACGTTGCTCAGCTTCAGGGAGCTTCTGAGACAAGACATTTATGTCATATTTCTATAGAGATAGCAATGATTTTCTTTCTTTTCCTTACTTTTCCTGAAAACTCAGAGCATGGAAAACATGAAATGAAGGGTGGAGAGCAACTGACGAAATTTTTACCCAATCAAGATATAAGTAAGCTTTATTAGTTTTGTACTAGGATTAGGAAACACTTCAAGGTTCAGCTGAATCTTTTAGTCTCACTGCTATTTCGAGCACCTTGAAGCAGGCTACAGAAGTAGAGTATAGCATTGCACTCATGTTTTTGTCAGAACATTTCAGGTGGTCCAGAAACTTTCTCTTTTCTCAAACAAGGGAACATCTCTACAGATTCACATTCCTATCATGTCCAGCACAGACTCTCACAACAACTTTTTCTTCTGTCTTAATACGAATGCTACAGGAAGCCTGAGATTGTACAGCATGCAGCTATGTGCTTCAGGAACAATGATGGCCCATGTAAGCAATTCATATCTGTGCTTTTGAACAGAGTTCAAAATCCTCACCATCACTCACAAAGTCATTTCTGGAATAACGATAAACTCTTTGCTTTAAGGACTTCTCCATTCTCCAGAAACCTCCATGCTCCAGGGAAGATATTATGTCTGGGACAGGTTCTTGTTTGTTTGAGATGCACAAGGCTTCTTCAGTTGAGTATCCCCATAGAAACAGAGGAGAGTGTGCTGAGCATGAGCCTGACTGTGATGATACAGAAGCATATGGTACATTCTTCTTTAAGAAGACCAGGGATTGCTAATAATGTCAATACCGTGGCATGAGGATTGGAAGCAGATGATCCTGAAGGTCCCTTCCAACCCAAACCATTCTATGATTCTACTATATTCTTAAAAATACAGAACAAGACATCTCTCCTCCTCCAATATAGGTATATTCACACCCTGTAACAGAGCAAGGAAATGGGCCAGGAAAGAAGGAAGATGTGCGGACCTGTGATTAAAGTGTTGCCCACAGGCATTACTCTACCTCTAGGCTCCTCTTGCTCAATTTTTAAATCTTTCTGGACCTCGGTATTACATTTGTAAAATGATGGCTTGAAATACTGTTTTTGTATTTTACCCAGATAAAATGAGGTTATGTTAATTAATTATTCCAAGGGTCTGGGGTAACATGATAATAGGAAAAATACCATTTACTTTTGAATCTATGCCCCTACTTGGATAAGATCAAACATAATGCATAAATATCAAATATTATTTCTAAAATTGCAAATGGTAGACAAATAAAGAATTCAAGGCATGTTTAATTAAAACCATCAAAGCATCTTGGGTGAAATTCACCACAAAAGTGTTCATTGTGATATTTCTACACTGGACTAAGGGTAGCAGTTTTCCCACAGTTTTCCCACAATTTTCACTCAGCCTTGCTTTCTTTAGAAGGCACGTTTGATGCTTTGATACTGTTTCTTACTTAAATGAGAAGACCATCGTACCTACAAAATGGCTCAAGTCCAGAGCACATATCCGACTTGTGCTGAAAAGTTATCATGATGGTGCCACACCATGCTCACAAATGTGACCAAGCCACTGCTGCCAGTAGTAATACATGCCCTGGTTAAACCTCAAATAATAGCCAATGCTGAAAAACCTGTTGAGCTGAAGAAATCAGCCTCTCACATTGCTTATCACAAAACAAAGCCATTAGGTCTAGTTTTACATGTAGCAGAACTAGCAGTATGTCTCAGGTTTGAGGAGATGTTCATCTCCCTTTAATTTTGTCTCTAGAAAATCACATTGTAAGAAATTACTGAGACTGGCCGGGATTTAATAAAGTAGTTCTGTTATATTTTATGTTACGGAAAATTATGTTGAAGGAAGAACATATTCAGCAGGAACAAGGCTGTGCCCTTTCCTAATGATTGTCTCCTTCAGGAAAGAAGGTTGTTGGCTGTGAGGACTTGCCGTTCCAACACTCTCTGGGAGCTTCTGGGTTACAGTTTTCACTGGTATTATTTCACTGGTCACTCTTCTATTTTCCTTCCCTTCATCAAGGTTTTTGTAATTTTGTGAATGACTGCAAATGCTATTTTGAAATCAGTGAGTTCCAAAGTTGCCAAATTATACATATAATACTGTTAATAAACCCAAAAGACAAACAGTGGCTATGTGGAAATGTTACCAGCAGTAAGTATAGTGGTGTGAAATAAAATCAGTCACATTACTACAGGAATATCTGTTGTGATTATCAAGTGAATAGAAAGTTAAGGGATTATTCCAAATTAATTCGATATAATACAAGACATTGATTCCCTGTGCTGTACACACTAGCTATTTCTACATTAGCCAATCAAATTAAGCTATCCACAAACCTGAAGGCTCTGCTTTCATATGCAGTTTAATATGCCAATAAGAACACTGCAATTTCCTGAGCATAAATAACTAGAAGCTTGCTGGGAGCTAATGGGCCAAGGTGTGCACAGAGACAATCAAACCCTTCTGGTCTTTAAGCCTTGGGATCAACATGTTCTGATTATTACTGTATAATTAGTAAATAAACCCCCCTTTCAAAACAGAAGAGAACTGCTTTCTCTGAACACAATGTGCATTGCATCTATCACGGTTTATTCGTTCTGGATGAATTTGATTCTCATCTAAGAGGATATATTCTGGGAACTTAGGATCTCTATTGTAATGTTTCTCTAGTTTCCAATACTGCAAAAAATAATATGGTGATTATTAATTATTTTGAATTGAAGTAAATCTTTAAGAAGCAACTTACATTGGAAATAGTATTTTGGGGTGGGTATATAAAGTAGAGGTGAAGGAAGGAAAATGATGTTTCAGACAACCAACAGTTTCATTTTTTGCTGTCTGGAAGCAAATTGATACTTCATTTACTATATACTCTTAAATGACTGTTTACTATTAAATATATTTTTTAAATAACTTTTTTTCAAGAGTATTTAGTCTTCAAAAAGAATAATCGTGAGCTATTTTAATTTAATCCATGTGTTGCATGGCATTCAAGTACAAGTTGCTAGGCCAAAGTTTTGGAACTCAAGATATCCTAAGTTAATATTAGGTTTTCTATGTGAGATCATAGAATATATTCACTGAACAGAATATTCATAGAAATGAATACAGAGACCTTATTGTAGTCACGTGAAATTATTGTAAAGTCTTAAATACATATTCATATATCCCCCTGGCAGTACTTGGCCCAGGTTAACTGATTAACTGCTAAGTTAGAAAGCAGATCCTTCCCATGCCTCTGTGAAAGTCTGATGAGTTTACATTCTGCTCTAGAAGATGCAGCAAGAATGAAATCCTGCCAAAATTGTCTCAATCCTTTATCAGTAGCATCCTGATCTTCTTCATTATTAAAAGAATCTTTTTCAAGATACAGATACCATTGTCAGCTTCCTGAAATGGGAATGCTGACCACCTTACTGATACTGTTAGACCAATGGAGATGTTAAGGGTTAGTATGGGCAATGAACAAAAATATGTCTTTCCTAATATTATCAGATCAGCAGTATTCTATTTTTAATACCAGATCTCTGCTGGGGGATAAATGGGAGCATCTCTGTAGTCTTTTGTTGTGTAATAAAACTCAAAGAAGATATTGACTAGGCGACGTAAGCCCAGCAGAGGGCCACCAGGGTGCTCAAAGGATGAGTATCTGCCCTGCAAGGGAATCCTGAGGGACAGACCTACATCTGCCCAGAGAAGGGAAGGCCTTGAGGGCATCACAGAGAAGTCTGCCTACAGGCAGGTCACTGAGAAGACAAAGCCAGCAGTACAGGGTAGCAGGATGAGAGACTGTGGGCCTAAGCCGAAACAGAAGAAGCCCACGTTGTATATAAACAGAAACCCTTTTTTTTTCCCATAGGGACAGTTCAAAGTAGAGCAGGTTGTCAAGACAGGCAGTAGGGTATGAATTCTTGGAACTTTTCAAGACAGGGCTAGAGAATGCCTCAAGCTACGCAGTCTGACCTTCTTGCTGCTGCTGTTGTGAGCAGATGGTTGTATTGGAGACCTCCTGCCATCCCTTCCAGACTTCCTTACCCAAGCCCTTTAGAAGAGACACCAGGGACCTCTCTGTGCCATGACTATTTGCTTAAATTGTGGAATGCTGAATTTGATAAACTAGGCAGTCTCTTCCAGTCCTATCCATGCAAGAATTTTACCTATTTGTTCATTCTGTTTTTTAAACCCAGTTTATAGTTTGAAACCCTTGCTAGCTCTTTTTCCACTTAATGTCTGAGTCATGTTGTGACACACTTGTGCCATACATTTCAGTATCTCAAAACTTCCTATTTTAAGTCGTGGTTCTCTCCAACAAGCTAAGGAGCTAAATTAAAATGATTTATCCAGTACTGCAAACAGTCATACTTCCCTTTTCCTATAGACCTCTGACTATCCAACATACTCTCCCTTCTTTAAGTGCATCCTTTAAAAGTCAGCTGGATCCCTTGGGCACAACAGAACTCATACCACATTTGAAAGGCTGGTGCAGTCTATTTGCATTTGTATTTAGGCCAAATGGATGTTTCTTCTCTTATGATTGAGTTTGCTCAGTTTGGGGATTATCTTGATGTGGATTCTGCGGTGCATATCTGCTCTCTGCTGATTTCTCAAACGCATTGTATCTTATTTACAGTCTTCTTCTACCATGCAGACTTTCTGTATGATTGTGTTTGTTTCATGTTTTAGCTCATTGCTTAGGCTATGAGCAAGCTGTTGTGCACTGGAGCTCTAGAAACTGTACCTGGCAACAGTTTTTCAAATTTATGGCAACATTGTTCTCTATTGTCTTGGAAGGAACATTCCAACTCATTAGCTAATTCATGTCTTTGAAGATATTTTAGACCACTCATTTTTCAGTTGTGACTTTGTAAAGAACAAAGTCAAGTTCATGTTACCACCATCTGAAACTTCAAGCCAGTTACCTTCAGCCACTCAATAAGTTAAATCTGCTGTCTGGCAATACTTGTTTTCTACAACATCACATTTATTGAAGCTAATTATTGTCTTCCTCTAATTCTTTATCAATTAAAACCTCATGATAGACTCTACCTAATAACAGTCAACGAAGGTTCAGTGCATAAGCTCCTTCTGCAGATGCAACTAAAGAGTATTGACTCAGGAAAAAAGAAGCAGCAGAGTAAGGAGCACAGAGAAGACAGAAAGCTCAGGGTAAGTCCAAAAATGCCTTAACCTTTGAGATTATATGTATTTTCTTCTTGCCCAAAGAGCGAAAACCTTTACTAAATGTTTGGGCAGAATAAAGAGCAGCAGTGGAAAATGTGTTGCCATGGCAGATGTAAGATGGTTCATTTTCCGTGGGCTGAATCTCCTACAATTGATTATTTGATTTCCCACTATTTTGCCTGAGATTGCTACCAAATTAAGCCACCATCTGTCATTCTTTTTGCTCTTGATGAAGTGTGGACAACGTTGCAGCTCTTCCAGTCATCAAGAATTTTCTCTGGTCTTTCCTCTAGAATCTTCCCTAGAAAAGTTATTTCACGACTTCTGAAGAAGTTATCTGACCCTATTGACTCGTTTACTCACTGTATATAGTTTGGTGTTCTTTGGTGACTGCTGGTCTGGAAATAATTTCATTCTTGTCATGAAAATATTTTGTCTAGCACCTCATTTTGCCTTTTTCAGATATAAAGCAGTAAATTATCATATAAAGGCTGTTACAAATGAGGTAGAAAGAGCTGTTCAGTAAATCAGTGTTCATCTTGCTTTCCTTATTTTTTTTCTTAAAACACTTAAATGGAAGTTCTTTACTCTGCCTGGCATGGATTTTTATCTAACATCATTAGCTTCTCTTCCTATACTCTGAGCTAGTCATCATATTCATTTTACTTATTCCTCCTAATTATTATACTTCTCGCTTCTATCTTGTCTTCATTTATCCAACGGGAACTTTTGCTCAAAAAAAGTTCTTTGGTTGATTTTAACTTTATGACCATCTAAAACCTTTCTTGAAGAACTACAATATTTTTTCTTATTCCCTCTCTTCTGTCTGATCTTTTCTTTCAGATGAAATTGCCTAAAAATTTCCTTGTATAAAAGAAAAGAACTGTCTCTTTTTAGCAGTGCTGATGCTAATCCATGAATCTTACCATGCAGGATTCAGAAAGAATTGGAACAGGTAAAGCTTTTAGAACTTGAAAGACCTCTAAGTGGGCATGTAAATAATGAAAATTTCAGAGGAAGAAAAACAATTTTGTTCAATGATCTTTCATTGCTAAATTAAAATTTATAGCAATTACAGAAAGCTTAAAAAAAAAAGCCCACAGAAACACCAGTTACCAGTCTGTAGGGATGAACAGATAAGGACAGCATCCAGCAGCATGCTGGGTAGCATTCAAGTCAAATATGCAAATTTCAGTATAGCAACCCAACTAAGACAACAGTCTCATCACCTACATATATACTCTTCTAATTGGTTTACCGCATTCAATCTATTCATATGTGTCAAATGTGGAAAAAAGGAGCTGAAAAAGAAGGTGGTATAACCATCTTTCAAGATGCTGTCCAGCCTTTTTTGGTTTGGTTTGGTTTGGTGTTTTTTTGTTAAAATTATTATTTGTACTCTGGACTGTAATTTCAAGACCCTAAGGGGAGCAATGGTGCCTGTGATAGATGGTGTAACTTTTCCACCTACATTATACCTGCTTTATTACTCTTAATTGGGTTAAAAGCAATATTTTTAACATTCCAAACATGCAAATCCTCCCACTAGATTTCTGTAATGCCAATTATATTAAATGTCTTCTTATAAAAGAGATATTTCAACTTCTTTTTGCTTATTACTGCACGTTCTAGCAATTGGAATTCTATTTATTTTCACTTTTTCTGTCATTGTAGGTCAATTCAGTCAGATTTGCTGAGTTAATGCCTGCATTACATTTGTCTCCTTTACATATTCCCTTATATCTTTAAAGTACTGCCTTTCTTACTGCTCTTCTTGCCTTCATTCTCAATAATTATTGCTGCAACACAGGAGAGATTTGTCACCCAGTCTTTGAAAAAACTCTTCTGTTTAAGACTTTCAGAAACAAAACATGTTTTATTCTAGTAATATTACTGAAAATATGTCTCCATTATTTTTATCCTGTTCTCAACTTACTCTTAGGATACAAATAATGGAGGTGACTTTTTTCTCTCACCTGTCTAGTTTTGTTTGATATCATATTGGTGTCAGAGTGTATCACCATTAGCAGCAATTTTCTGGATGTCTTTATAATTCTGTCCAGTTCCTGCCATTCGAGTGAAAAAAGTCAAAACTAGTATTTTTATCTCCAAAATGACAACATGCACTATCCTGTTCTCCTTGTGCCACCAAAACAAACAGATACACAATCACAGTATTCATGATGTTTGTCTATAATCTTGATATGATTGAAGAACTCTTGGTTGATGCTTACTTCATACCATATGGATGTCTATCAGGTTACGTCCTTTGTAGATGAGTTTTGCTTCTACACAGACAGATTTCTTGACGGTTGACATGCCAACAATGTGGCAACCATCTGATGTCCCCACCCACATTGAAAACTGTTTCTATTTTTCACCTTTTACTAGCAGTCTCCAGTCTGGACTGTACATGTGTAAAGTATGAGGACTGGGGCATGCAAGAGACAGCAGCTTTTATCCAGTCTTGGAGAAAATTCTGAATATCACCAAGAATTGAAGTGACTTTATTTTGACATTTCAATTAGTTGTGTACTGAAAAGGTCGTTTGATCTCGGCCAACATTACTATCTGCCTAGCTTTGTAGAGTGAAAGAGAATTTTAAAATTGAAAAAATTCTTAGCTGAAGTTTCCTCTGAATTTTTTTCTACAGCTTGAGAAACCTAAGGTGTCAGTATGGTTCCCCCCATAAAAATGCAGACTGCATCTTTGTTATTTGTGCATAAGCAAACACAGGGATGTTAGCAGAGTTTAAAATCAAACCATTTGAAGCTGTAATGATGTTTTGTTCTTATTGTTTTGTTCTTGCCAGTGGATAAACAAGTGCAATCACAGGGATGAGAAATGTTGGAAGTTCCTATATTTGGACAATGACTGCTAAATACCCTTCAGCGGAAATACTTTCTTTAGGGGAAGGGACTCTAACAACAGCTTTTAAGACATACAGAGGGCAATATTGATTTTAGTTAATATGATGCCACCTTCATTGAATTCTGAGTTGCACCTGGGTGTATGAGAAATGCTTAGACCCGTGTTTATTTTATAAGCAAATAGTGATGTCGCAGCCCTATCTGTGAGGCATAGTCTTGAATAGCATAGAAGAGAAAGGGAAAGAATTATGCAAAAATTAGTATAAAACACCAAAGTCCTAAAATTACTCTGCAGTAACCAAGTGATATTTCATCTGTGTGAGACTGTGCTAAGTATTTTGACTGCCAGTCTGTGTGCCTTTTCACACAGGGAAAGGAAGTATAAACACCTGATGCTGTAACTACTGTAAACTCTGAACCTTTTTCTCCTGAGCCGTGCTGTTATCCTGCCAGCTCTGACAAGGTTCTCAAAGTTTTTGGAAAGAAATAAAGTGGAGAGGAGGGAAGGGGAGGGGGAAGGGAAGGGAAGGGAAGGGGAGGGGGAAGGGAAGGGAAGGGAAGGGAAGGGAAGGGAAGGGAAGGGAAGGGAAGGGAAGGGAAGGGAAGGGAAGGGAAGGGAAGGGAAGGGAAGGGAAGGGAAGGGAAGGGAAGGGAAGGGAAGGGAAGGGAAGGGAAGGGAAGGGAAGGGAAGGGAAGGGAAGGGAAGGGAAGGGAAGGGAAGGGAAGGGAAGGGAAGGGAAGGGAAGGGAAGGGAAGGGAAGGGAAGGGAAGGGAAGGGAAAAGAGTGCAGGAATACTTCACAAGCTTGGCGCTTATCTGTACATGATGGTGTAAAGATTTCCTCAGGTGCTTGGTTACATATGGAGCAAGAGGTAGCTTCTCACCATCCTGGGGTCCCTCATGGACCACAAAGCTGAACTGAGTTGCTTTCCTGTGACCCAATGTATAAAGGCAACCGTAGATCTGTTTCCTTCTGTCCTGCAGATCTAATGCTTTATGCATTCCTTGGGCAAACCAAACATAAAAGCAACTATACTGCAGAGAAAAACAAAGAAAATGGGTCCCAGTCAGCTTCTGATTGTTTTTACTAGGACACTGTGAACAGCAAGCTGGAGGCAGAGTGCCTTGGCTTAGCAATGTGGCCAGGGGACTGGATATTGATATGAATGAGAGAAAGGAAAGATTAAGAGAAGTTGCTAAGCAACTGGGGGGAATAATTCTTGGAAATGACATTTGGACTGAAAAGGGCCAATGTATAATCTAAACCTTCCTGCTGCGGAGGGGTTAACCTAATAAAAGTGTTATGCAAAGTTATCTACAGTGGGCTCTTCACTGTCTTAAATGGAAGTTACTTAATAGCAAGAGAACTAATTTGAAGATGGAAAAGCTGTAACTTGCAGAAGTGAAATGGGCTAAGATCTAGCTAAGAAGAAAGGGCAGAATAATAACTGCTTACAATGAGAGAGGTAAAGCCCTCTCATAGCTGTTGTTGGAGCACAGGGAGTAGTGTTAGAAAGAGCACATAATGTTAAGCACATCAAGTTGCACGCTGTATGTTTACAAGTGGCATGTTTGGTATTTTTCATTTAAGAATACAACATGACAGTAGTTCATGTTAGGAAACATGACAGTATGCAAAAAAGAAACAGAATTATAATGGATTTCAATAGTCACTTGTACACTAGCCTCCTGAATTAATTTTGGGTATAAAGAATGTATATAGCTCATTCTCAATGGCAAAGAAGAGTAGGACTAGTCCTCTGATAGCACCACACAGACAACTTGATAGCACACTCGTATATGTGTGTGTATGTATGCCACACACAGGAATGTATTATTCAGTGTTGCACTGGCAAGGCCAACCTCTTTAAAGGAAACTAGGGATCACATGAGACACACAGCAGTGACAAGGCACCTAATCTACCACTGCTTTCAAGGGGAAATTGAGTATTTGGTATCTCAGAGATCTGGCCATAGTTCCCAACAAATGGTTTAGAATTTTACCTACAGTTCTAGACAGGCTCAAAAGTACAGGAATGAAGGCTTTATTTCTAATAACTCTAATGATCCAGTGCCTTACAGAAAACAGTGTAAGCTGGAGATGTTTTTATACTACCATAAACTGCCTTGCACTGTGAGGACAGAATTAGTTTATTCTTGTGAAAGAACTGCAGAAGAGTTGAGCTGAGTTCTTGCTTTCACCTGGGCAGAAGCAAGCTGTGGGCAGTCCGAGGGAGCAATGAATGGGCTCACAGATCATGAAAGATCCTCTTTCTATGGTCCTAATTCTTTAATTTCTGATTTAACCATGCTGCTTTGCATCAGCCATTTAATTTAGCTCCATGTCGTGGGCTGGGTAATGTTAAGTTTGGAACTAAGAAGATAACTTTGCGCCTTTCTCTGGTATTGACATTTCACTACTATGTAAGGACCACATCAATACAGATCATTCTGGTAAACTCACTGGAGTAAGAGGTAACACTCTCCTTGTTATGAAGCCAGCACATTAGCATCAGCAAGGAAAAACACACCTTTAAAAACAAAGAACGTTTTGGTGGTTTAACTCCAAAGGTTATCTCATTAAACGTTAAGGTCTAAATGGACCATCATCACCTTGTGCCCTTTTTCTATCCCCGTAGCCTCAGAGATACACAAGGGAAGATGGCACCTCAGATTCTTGAAATTTTTGCTCACCTATCTTGTACTTCAGCATATGTTACATACTTACACTTCCGCTGCACAAAAAGAAAAATAATGCCAAGTAATATATGTTCGCTGTCGAGATTTTAAAGCATGTCAAAATCCTGAAATACTATATACTCTCTATGCATCTGGAAAAAAAATTTGAAATTATGAACCAACTTTTAGCAAAAATACCCTAGTTTGCATCTGTAGACACTAGTTCATTTTCCTCAAGTAGTTCTACCAAAGATGACTTCCCTCAAAAACTGAAAAGCCAATTGGGAGCAGAAAAAGTAGGCAAGCTTGTTTTCCAGTTTATGAATAAAAATGAAATGTGGAAGTGAAATTTATTGGCTCTAAAATCTTGAAGGAACAATCTGTTCAGTACATTGTATTTCTTAATAAATCAGTTTTTAATGTAGCATATGATTTGATAAGCTTATTTTTTCTTTTGTGTCCAGCAAATTCAAAGCAGTTTAACAAATAAAACTACTGTTAAATTCTGCTGCATATAATTTAGCTGACTTCCAATTTACATCCAAATGTTGCTTTGACATATCATAAATACAAAGTTTCTTAGAGACAGGGCATACGTTGTTCACATTTATGTAAGAAGCTATTGAATTGTAAATTGTTATGTAGCTTAACATAGTTATCCAGTCTTATTTAATCCTGTGAAGACATTTTCTGCATCCCCGTGTTACCAAGAATTATGAAATCTAGTGAAAGAACTACAACAGTTGAAAGAACTATACCAGTTGAAAATTGTCATATATCTTCACAACATGAATCAACTTTTATTTAGGAAAACAAAAGAGAAAAACACTAAAATGCATGACAGCATAAACGAAGGCCTCTTCTGTGGTACCCAGTTCATGGGACAACAAACATGGGGCTTGTGGCAGCACAACAGTGGGATGTGCTGCAGCCTAGTGCCCACAGACTATGGGCTGTGTTGTGTTAGTGACAAAAAATATTGCAGGTCCAAGTCTACAATGCTTCAAAATCGCAGTACCAAAACTAAGAAACTTAAATCTTAATTTCTGATTAAACCTGCTATGAGAAATTATGGATATAAAAGTCGCTAAAACCTAGCAAATTGTGTCCATGCAGCCCCAGGCAGCATGCAGAGGGCAAGCTGGCAGAAATATTACCTTTACCTTCCCCTGAGTTTTGACATCACAGGGGATGACTGGGCCCAGAGACCAGCAGAGGGATTGCTCTAATACATACAGATAGTAAGTTTTTCCAGCAGAGAGTGTGCTATGACTGCTCCAATTCTAGCTGGGGAGTTGAATTTAAGGGGCTTAACTCCAGGGTCATAGGGTCTCATGCACTAAAGCTGTTTCTCACTCCAGGGAAATCTCTTGCTTCCACAAGGCCAGTTTTCTGGCCTTTTCTGACATTAAAGCACTGCTCCCACTGTAATGGGATTGACCTGATTTTGATTAGAACATGAAAACAGACTAAAATGTAGAGGAGGAAAAGAAAAGACAGCAAACCTATCACAGTTTCTACCATATATTTTTCTTATCTCTATACATTTTGAGAACTACATCTTGCCAGCAAGTTTAGCCGGGAGAGTGGGGGTTTGCCTCTTGCTTTTCTTGCTAACAACGCTGTGCTGTGCAGGGGTGCAGTTTAGCACTGTGTGGTGGCCCTGTTTGTGTGTCCTTGCCAGGGAACTTGCGAACCAGGAGGTAATGGGCCACGTGTTTCTGGGTTGGCAAATGCCCCCACTCAGCCTCTCCATGGCCATGGCCACAGCAGAAGATAAATCACACAGATACAAGGTCACCATTTGAATCTCTGCATCAATTAATTGCTATAGCATTAAAACTAATACACTTCAGATTTCATTTTTTTAAAGACAAAAATCTCCACCAAATCTCCTTCGATGTAAGAGAAGCAGAAATATGCAGCAAACATAGAGCATTTTGAATTGTTACAGGAAAACGTTTTAAATGTATTTGCATGCATCTATTATCTTGCTTTTCATGGTATCTGGCTGTTAATGGTATCTTAAGTATTCACAGAAACATTGAGAGCAGAGTTAGGTTTCACATAACAGAATGGTAGCTTGATATACCATGGCTGGTTTCACGGGAGCTGCAGCTGCCAGCTGTGCTGCTTGCAGCTGCGAGCAGGCTCTCCAGCAGGGACAACCCACTTTGCTTTTCAGCTGTGATATCTGCATGGCTTCAAAGATCTTCTGTGGTGTTTATGTCCCGGTGTCATGCATGCACTGTGAATCCACAAGGGTGGTGACGCCACCAAGGTGGAGCACCCACCGAAGATGGTGACTGCTGGCCATGCAGCCTGGTGCCCAGGAGAGAGGACATGCTTAAGCAGGTCATCCTCTTTCAGAAGGTCCTGAAGGTGAAGGTTGGGTCTTTGGTCAAAACCTGAGTGTTAGATGGTAATAAATTGCTGGTTCTTGGCATTTTCCTTTGTGTTGGGCAGTTGCTAACCTGGTGCTGGCTACAAGTTGCTTTAGATGGTAGTCTCAGAAGCCTCAGAATTTTCTATAAATTAGGATCAACTGAAAAACTGAAAATCAACTATCAGTTTTGTTTACGTGACAGTAACAGGAATTTAAGCTTTTTAAGCCATCATTGCAATTGCGTTCATAGAAGGCTGTGTGCAACTAGTTTATTTCATCTGACAGCACTTACAAATTCACAAACTGAAAATTATAAAGAAATTAAATGTGTTTTAGTTTGTTGAAGAGCAATGCTATCCTCCCTCCATTCTGTGTTCAGATTTCCAATGCAACAGACACAATATTGGTGTCCTGTGGAAAGAGGATGCTAAACAGATTTGAATCTCACAACACAAATAATATTTGTTTCATCTTATTTATGTTTTTATGCTGGCATATAATAAATATCACATCTAGGTGCACACAAGTACCTCCTGCCTATTTGCGTATCACAGAATGATAGAACGGAAGGGAGTAACTTAAAGATCATTCAGTTCCAACATCCCTGCCACAGGCAGGGACACCTTCCACTAGATCATATTGCTCAATGCCCCATCCCGCCTGGTCTTGAACACCTCCAGGGATAGGACAACCATGACTTCTCTGGTCAACCTAATCACCCTCACAGTAAAAAATGTCTACCTAACATCTAATCTAAATCTATGCTCTTTCAGCTTAGAAACATTACTCCTTGCCCTGTCCCTGCACTCCCTGATAAAATGCCCCTTCTCATCTTCCCTATAGACCATGTGTAAGTAGTGAAGGGTGCTAGAAGTTCTCCCTGGAGCCTTCTCTCCTCTAAGCTGAAAAAGTCCAACCCACTCAGCCTGTCCTCGTACGGGACCTGCTCCAGCCCTTATGTGTCCTTATAGGTTCATAAAGGCACTCAAGCTTAGTTTTGACTGCTTTTTTTTCCCCTCTGTGCAGCAATAATACCTAGAAAAGCTGGTTGCTCCTGCCTTCCACCAGCACACAGGTTTCTGCACCTTCACTCAATATGGGCCATGGGGTTGTCACCGCTCTGTACAGACCCGGGAATGGTGCAGCCCTTGCTCCAACACTGGAGATCCACCTCCCCACTTCCTAATGCTTGCCTCCATCATATTGATATTTAAACCATTAAATTTAACATTTAAAAATCACCAACATGGTTAATTTTTAATTAAGTTTAAAGATTTCAAATTAACTTGTAAAGTACATTTAAAATCAGCAGCACAGGGAACACCTCTCCCTTAGAATTGTTTTTCCACCCACGAGGGGTTTGGCCCATGATCCCTGGGTCTTTTTTTCCCACCTGTGAGGTTTTGTGCCCATAAGCCCTATGAGGGCAGCACTGCCCATGAGCCCAGCAGTCACAGCCCACCTGGCTTTTTTCCCGTGACTGCTCCTAGTTCAGTAATTTTTTGTTATGCATTTTTTGTGAGGTTCTTAGCAGCAAAGTGTAGCCCCAGAGTCACTTGGGCAGTAATTATACTTCCCATGAAGTATAATAACACTCAGTATTTCCTAGGGGAACAAGGCAAATCATACCATTCTCAGTTCCAAACCCAGAATGAAAAGAATATTTTTCCTGTATTGTGAAAATAGAAGAGTCCCACATTGTGAGACAAATGGTGCTAGGGCACTATTAGATACGCTTATTTTAATGATGCCTCTTGGCCTCTGCTTTTGGGTGGATTGCAGAAAGGTTTTTTTAAGGTAGGGATCAGTGCTTGTGTTAGGGTTGGGGTGAAGTCTGTAGACAGGAAACAGACACAACGCAGAGAAGAACACTTTCAAATGGCCTTTGCAGAGAACAAAGTGGCTCACCTCCTTTTATGTTCTGTGAAAGGAGCACAGAGAAGTTTCTTGCCTCATTATATGGGTAGAGGTGTATGTGTCTGCATGTGGTTATGTGGTTTTATACATATAGCTTTATAGAGAGAGACTTTTACATACATAAACACACATCTATCTATCTATCTGTATACAGATATAAAAAAGTCTTGAATCGTTCTTAAGAACTCTTCTCAGTGAAGAAGAATTTATAAAAGTCAAGCAGCTGGAACTTAAGAGGAAGGAAAATCATCCAGGCTGTTTAAAATCCTAAATCTCATCTACAGCCTTGTTTAAAGCAAGATGATTGAATATGTGAGTGTTCCTCATAATAAATAGATGTATTTTACAGTGCTGTCAGATTATCTCATGGGAAAGATGCCAGAATCTTAAAAGCAGTCATAATCTGGTTATCAGTTACAAACTCTATTGATTTATTTTTTAAATGAAAATGTAACTGGGAAGATACAATATTTGATTTTAAAAAGATATAATATTTGATTTTAAAAGATGATAATTTTACTGATTTGTGTGGGTTGAGAAAAAAAAAAGAGGCAGCTGATGGAAAGCCTGCAGATCTGATTGAAGAATCAAACAAAATTATTCCTTCATAAGCTGAAGCAGAGACAAATAGCCCAGTTTGCTGTGTTTATGATGGCTGTTACTGATCTGGGACCAGAGAGTGGAGGCAGAGATTAATAACATTTTATTGCTGTTCAGGCAAATTTTAAATCAAGACTTTTTGATCCTTTACTGGTTAAAGCTACATCAGGGAATGAGAAATTACTCTTCTAGATAGTGACTAAAGAAGATGGAAGTGCTTGCAGATGGTTTTGCATGTTGATCATAATTGGTGCCTCTACGGCTACCATGTGTGTTTATGATGCAGACTACAGGCACAAAAGACTATTCCATGAGGCATTTTTTTCAAGTCACATAGGCCAGAGAAGAAATTTCAGGAAAGAACATATATGTAACTGAAGGAAGTTTTCAAATCTGCAAAACAGTTCAATGGCAGCCAAAAAAAAAAAAAAAAGAAAAGAAAAAAGAAGTTGTTAACAACCCCCCAGATACTCATTTAACTGCCACTCTAAGAGGTGTACCAGGGCTGGAAACTCATCTCAGAAATGTGAAGCATAGGCATCTCACAGATGCTTTCCAATTTCTGTGGCAATAAGAAAAGAAGAAAAGTGGAAAGTGTAGCATTCAGGATACAAAGAGCTCAATGATGAGCTGCCTTGAAGGGTCCAGCAGTGCAGCTGTTCACTGGTTCTTTCCTGAGGTGTAGTGAGTCACTCTGGGGGATGGGAGGGAAAGACATTTGTCTGCCATCATCCCATGTGACCTTTTCTGTTTAGAGAAGAGAGAGGACAGAGAACTGGGCTCTTCTTTCGGCCAGTTCTCTTGTGAAAAATGGTACCATTGCGAATTTACAGAAGAAGCGTGTCCGGTAGTCTTTGGGTTTGTTTCAGGAGTTCCGAGAGGGGAGGATATGGAGAATGTGCCCTTTCAAAGCAGGGACTCACCACTTGCAGTTGCTGGCCAGTGCTTATGTCCCCAGGTACACCTGTCCAGCCCTGCGTGCCACCATTTTCATACAGACCTCATGGTCGTGTCTTTAAACTCATCTTCCTCTCAAGCTTCTCAGATGATGGATTTAGTCGTCACTATTTTGCATCCACTTACTCTTAGAACTGGGGTGGTATTGCAGAGTATTGACGGAAAAAGCTGCCTCCAGTTCCTCTAAGTGAACTGAGACGTGCAGACCTGCTGACAGCCTGTTTTGCTTCTGAATTTAATTAGTTTTACTAGGATGGATGCAAGGCAGTGTCAAAAGCAGTCTTTTATTATCCCATAGTCCGTCTGATTCTCCGTGCAGAACTAACCACATACTGAAAAACCATGAGCCGTTTCACTAGGGCACTGAAGAAATCAGTATGCATGAAAGAGACAAAGGTAAGAGATTAAGACAAAAATTTCTCTCTAACAATTGCAGGCTGCTTCTTTCAATTAAAATAATAAAGTGAAATAAAGCCATGCCACTTTAAAATGAGGTTGCCAGAGGTAAACAAATGCACGTGAGGCATAATGGCTAATAGAATGGATAGATGGGTGATGAATAATAAAACTTTTTTGCATTTCTGTCTCATCCTTTAACATTCCTATAAGGAAGACTGTGTGCCTTGAAACATTTTTTTACTCTTTCAATTATAAAAAGTTGCAATCCAGGGAAAGCATAAAATAGAGAGCTTTATTTCCATTGCGATAATTTCAAACTTCACACTGAAAGTATATACAAATTTGTAAAAATACATATGCAAATAGTAAGCAAGTTAGCATTAAAATAACTGAAACAGTTTTGTACTTTCTAAAGGTCTGGTTCTCCTTATACCAGAAAAACCTTACTCACATCCTTGTGTTTACATATACAAGAGGGAGATTTAGATTTTTTACTTTTCTAGAAGGACTTTAAGACCCTTTGGCTACCCAGATGAGAATGACCCAGATAGGCTTTCCTTGTGATTTGAAAAGGATAAGTTTCTTGATTTTAGCACCTAATGCCACTTTTCAGGGGAAGCAGCATGCCTCTCTGCAGAGCAGAGGACAGTTGCATGCCATGGAACTCAATCAGAATTTGCAACCCAAATTAAAGATTAATATATCTGAGCTTTTTGATAGCACCACGGCATGCATTTAGTCCCACGTATTTAGTGATACTATTCACGTGATTAAAATTTTTCTGTAACTCATAAAAGGAATCAGACACGTTTAACTATTTTGTAGTGATAGGGACAGCTAGAATTTCTTGAACCTCCGAGGGATTTCTGTTCGATGTAAAAATCTGTGTTTGATTATGGTGGGTTAAAAACGCAAAATGGAAGAACAAGCAGGTGGTCACCCTTGGGCCGATCCCAGCATTTCCACGCTCCATCCTCACCTGTTGGCCAGCTGGTTTTCCTTGATTTCAGTGTAACAGGATCTAGCACTTCCTACACAAAACATTGTGTTTTCAGTAGTGGAATGAACACTGGTATTTCAGAAGTTTTGTGGTTCCAGTAAGAGTAAACTAGGAGTGGGGATGAAATGGTGAGATGAGGGATCGCTTGCTTGCTTACGTTTTGTAACCGACAGGTGTTAGCTCTGCACCTGAAAAGCACCTAGCAAGCACTGGCTCCAGGAGACTGATTATAAACAGCAGCTTTTGCTTCCAAAGACTCAGCTTCCAAAGAAAATTTCACTTTAGCTAAAACAGTATTTTTTTTCAGAAAAATAGTGCTATCTGTCATGATTGCATTTGGCAAGCCCCACTAGCTTTACAGTTGTTATTTCGAAATACAGTGTTTGCCAACACGATACAATCGTAGATGCAAGTCTCTTTACTTCAAAGAGGAAACAGCTTTGAAATGGCAATTGAAGTTTGGCAGATTTTGGCAACTATTTAACAGTGATTACTGAATAATCTGAATTATCAGATTATTACTGAAAATATTTTTTGATACACAGTTACTCTCTTTTCCTTGAGTACTCCTGCTGAGCCAGGACGAGACTGCAGACAGTGCCAGCGTTTTCATAAGCTAAGGCAAAGCCTCAGTAAAGTATTAACACACGTCTAGAGCTGTCACCTAACTGTTGACTGATTTAAAACAGATTATTCTTTGCATACTGAGCATTTGGCAGGCCGAGCTGAGATGCTCAGATTATTTGATTGATTTCCGTTTCTATAACAGTTCCATGTTTGTTCAGTCTTGCCTCCTGTTTGATGCAAGGGTAGGTGTTTGGGCTCCAGAGTTTTCCCTCAGCCCCCTCCATATTTTGTGCACACAAGAGTTGGCATTGCAGTTTGGTTTGTTGCTTGGAGACAGCTGCAGGGACGCACAGTGGCATAAATCACACCTGACTCTGTTGCTAAGGAAATAAGACCATCCCCTGTTTTTACTTCAGGCCTAGCAATAAGAGAGGTAAACAAAATTCAGATTTGGGATATTTAAAATATTGTTTTAATTTAACAAAAGTTAAAAGGAAACTATATAATGTACATCAGTAACAGCTTTCCTGGGGAACAAATACTGCATTTTCTTTTTCTGGAGGTGACTACGGGAAGCACAGGATTCAAACTCATCGTGTGATGGAGGAGAATAATTAGACACAATCTGGATTTGGGGCATAAAAACTCAATAAACTTCTTGTAAGGCTTTGAAACTTGCATAGCAATGCCTGCTGCTCACCCAAATGTTTATGGAGTTCCAAAGAACAAAACAAGACATTTTTGCTACCAAAAGCTTGACTGTAAAAATGAAAATTGAGCTTGAGAATCTAGTTTTTCCTTCAGGATGACCAAGAAAAGAAATTGTCAAGCTAATGAGGAATCACAGATGCATACTTCAGTTGTCCTTCACAAGATGCTTCTTAAAGAGCTAGCTAAGAAAATATATTTAGGAAACAACAGAGAATCCGTGAACACATTTCTCAGTCTCTCCCAGCTTTCCCTTAGGCTTCTTTCCTCAAAGAAAGCTGGGAAAAGGCACAAATGTGAAGGCTGGTTGGATTGACCTGTTGCTACTCCTGATCTCTCAGAGCAATGGGAAGGAGTCAAACATCCTTTGCTACGTATTATTTTATCCTCCTGGTGAGCGCTGCATGCTGGTTTTGCAAACACGAGTTCAAAATATGCTGGCTATGTAATTTTGCTCTTTTTCAAGGCAGACTTTATCATCTTTCATCCTTTGAAAAACTCAGTAAGTCCATAACCAGCATAGCATACAAAATCTATGTGTCACATTGTGTTGGAAATGAAGTTCATCACTACAGGGAAAAACATCCCTTGGAAATTTTACTCTTCAGAGGTATTAAAGAGGTTTAGAGGTACCTAAACATTTATAATCCATTACCAATACCGACACTAATTACAAGGTCTCATAATTATTTCTTTATTTTGATTTACACAACCAATAAATAAGAACCTATCCTTGTCCCTAAGCATTCCTCATAATTTTTGAGAGGTGCCTTAAACTTCCCAAGCTTTATCAGAAAAAGCACAAGCAAAAATATTTATTACTTCTCATGACTCTTTAAAAGAACCCCAGCTTAAATGCCCATCATTTACCCTCCTAAGAAGTTTTGCCTTCAAAACTTCTGAAACAGAGCCGAACTTTGTAAGCTTGATCAGAATGCCTTTCTTTAGACAAAATGAAAATGCCAAAACCCACAAATCTTTCTCAGTAATTCCTCCCCTCTGACAGAGGACAAGGCTGATGGCATGAACAGCTAGTCTGGTGGTGGGCAGTGGAGGGTCAGGCAGGTGGTGGGTTCTGCGGCTTTCCCCACCATGGGGGACTCTGGAGACATGAGCTGTGGAAATGCCAAAGCAAAAAGGTGCCCAGGATTTCACACGCACATTTAACCACCTGAGTACTTCTATCCCTTCATGTTATTGATTTGTATCGCATTAGTGAGAAAAGATCCCTATTGGCATCTCACTGTGAACAATACCTGAACTGAAGAATTTGCCACTATAGTAAAGAAAGTAAACTGCAAGGAAAGGGCAAAGTGAGGAGACAGCAAGGCACTTCTGCTTAGAGTAGTATGTAGTGCTGCCAGAGTATCTGCCTAGCCGTTGCAAGGTGTTTCATAGGTGCTGTGCTGTAAGTGGATTAAAAGTAGAATTTAAAAGAAATTACTGTTCTTTCTCCTGCCCTCTTATCTCTCAGAGACACAGGCAGTTTTAGCAGAGAGATTAATTGCCTTTTCATACTCAAATTTTTAAATATTTTCTTTATGAATTGTGTGTACATTAAATGCCAGAATTTTCTTCTATATCTAGCAAGACTTCCTTTTTTCAAGGACTGGGTGCACAGCAAAAGGACATTCAGATTACACAAATGTACTTTGGTGAAGATTATTTTTTTCTGAAGGTATTGTTTCTTGGTTGGCAAACCATTTATCCACAGCCGGCACATGCACAGATTCTGCAAACTTTTCCTCTCATATTTTTCTTAATTATCCTTTTGCATTGTCCTACACCTCCTTACTGTGCAGTAGAAAGAAGGTGGCACTTCAAACCAATCTCAGCTGAACTCCTTTAACTTACTGAAAGTTGCTCAAAGCGCTTCTCCCAATAAAGTAAATTTCCAGAATGTTTTATAGTATGAAGTATTGGAGAAGACAGTTAGGGTGGTGATTAACAGATATTCTTGTCTCAGGGAACTGAAATCCCTCTAGCACAGATAATGCAGCATGTCCCAGTCAGATTTCCAACTTCAAGTGTTCAGGCATGGAACACATTTCTCAAAAAGCATTTGCTTTCTGGAGGCAGTAGGGCTTCAAAGTACTTAATCGCCCTCTGTAATGCTTTAGTTTGGGTGATTAAGGACCACTGTAATCACACAGATAAAGAAAATTTTCAACCAAGGATCTTAAGCTTGTTTCCAGGGAAGAAGAACAAAGAAGAACATCAGTGCATATCTCTGACTCTCATTTGCAATGGAAAAAGTAGTTCCTGCTTTTCCTTCTCCTTCCGTAACACACTGTTTATCCAACAATGTGACTGGGAAAGTGCTTGAAACATCCCAGGGAAAGCCAAAACAGTGCTGGTGAAGGCTGCTCCCTCGCATTCAGTGCTGAGCTTCCCATCGATTTCAAAGGGTCGAGGATTTTACCCACTGTGTGTCCTCAATCTGTGCATGATTCAAGTCGTTTATCATTCAGACCATTCACAAACCTCCCACTGCCACTTCTCTTTTAGCAGTGGAAAGTTCTTCCAAAAATGAAATTCTAAAAATAAGACTGAGTTTTGCTGGCTATAGCACGTCATGGCTAGTGGAATAACGCATCAACACTTCCACTTTTCAGATGACGTATGGTTAACTTAACGGCGAGGAGACATGAGTCCAAATCTACACTTTATCTGCTGCTGAAAGTGCTGTAAAATTTCCACGCAGAGATTTTCAACAAAATACTTATGCCCTGAATCAATGTACATTTTAGCTCATGGTGCCTTTGCTGGTGCTGGGGACTACCTCAATAGCAGCTGTGGACACAACCCAGCCAACCCATGCTCTTCAGACCCAGCCTAGGTATTATCCCTAGTCCCCGAAGAGCTTTCTCCGCACCATAGCCTGCCAATGCTGACAATGACAGCAACCCTTCCACCAGCCCCCTTTCAAGGCTAGTTCAGCTTCATCCTAAGGTGGTGGGATTTTCAAAGCTGCAATTGCCATGCAGAGAACAACTTGCATCTCCACTTAGGTGAAAGAAAGTGGCACGCACACTGGCTGGATTCTTTGTACTTGCCACAGCACCAGAAATTTGAGATCTGCATTAAACACACACAAGGACTGGTATTTCAGTGAAGTTTGTATGTCTGTGTGCAGATCACTGCACAATTCTTTTGATTGTTGTTGCCTTGTCTGTGTGAGCCCCCTTTGACCTCCACAGGGTCTGAAGCCAACATGAAGAAGAGTTGGTGCTGCACATTATAGCACAGTCATACTCTAACCTGCTCAACCCTTGCAAAAACATGTGTTGGAAACTACTAGTTTGCTGGAAGTATGGGGAATATTTATTGCTGTAAATGACTGCTTTTCCCTATTGCCTTGAAAACTTGAAATGAGAAAACTCTATCTGAATAAGCAGAATAATTCTAAGCAGAATAACTAAAAGATCAGATGTATATTAACGCAAAGTGACAGTATGGTGAGTTCAGGCTATGGGTCAAAGAAAGGAAAGCACCAGGGCTTTGTTTTGGCATTGGAATGACTCTTTGGATTTGCAAGCAACACTTTGAATTTAGATTCTTCTTTTGATAAGACATACTTATCTCTTTATGAAAAAAAAAAAAAGATGCTCTGTAGTGCTCACAGTGGGTTTTGTTGAGGTAAGGCGTAAACAGCCATGCTCCCAGAGCTAGCATAGGTGCCAGGAAGGCCATGCTCTTCCCTCCAGCTACTCATCATGAATGGTCCCATTCCTATCACTGCCATCCTACTGGGATTCATCTTCCCTGACTCTTATTTAATTTAGTTGATGGCAAAAGACAACTTTTTGAAGGCATTATTTTAATTTGGACAATGCGTATTTTTGAACAGGGCTCGGTTCCTCATGCATCAGGAAGAAGTGACCAGGCTTTAAGGCCTTGAATCCAAAAAGCAGGTGCCGAAACTCCCTTGTTAGACTACGACCACTTGTAGGTGCTTCAGTAGATTAAGGCCTCATTCTGATTTCCAAGCTACTGTATTCAATGAAAAATGCTTAAAAATGGGTAAAATGGGGAAAACCACCATGAAAATATCAGCCGGTTGTGAGGAACAATGTATCAAAGCTGTAACATGCACCAGCTACTGGAGGCGTGTAGACCAATTCCTGTGGTTGAAGGGTAGTTTGCAGACCTTCCTACCTGCTCGACACTGGCAGGAGGAGGCTGGTTGGAGCCAAAATGCACCTCCTGCCCTTCATATTGGTTTATGGTGCTTGTATTTTTATTAGGAATTTCTCGTATCTTTCATTTGTTCCATGTCATATGGATCATTACATTTTCAAACTTAATTATCTTTATAATCCACAGCTGTACTGCATTTAATTAAACTGTTTTTAAGAACTTTTTCATTCTGGTAGTAAGTTGTGATGCCCAGCAATTAGGGCCCAATCCTGCAGGAAGAAAATTCTTTCGGAAACTGATGCCTCATTTCCAAGCTCTAGCTAGAAATACGTACAGCCTTTTCAAAAGGTTCATTAGGTACAGTGCAGTCAGACAACTAAGGCCTTAGGTGCATAATTTAATTTGCCACATAGGTTAAGGATGAGGCAGCAATTCAAAGCAGAGGGCAGCAGAGCTGCATCTACAGGAATCAGTAGGAGCCAGGTGGCAGAGGGACCCACGCACTCTGAAGGAAAAGCAGGACCAGCTCCACCACCCATCACCCCAGAACCTGATCTCTAAACTCTTGGTGATACCACCACCTTTGGGTATGAACTATCTCCGTGCCCTTGTTGGATTCTTCTCCTCTCTTTGTTACCACATACTTTTTTCACTCTCTTTTTCTGTCCCTCTTTCTCTCCCACTTCATTTTCTTAGGCTGGAAGAACAAACATCCCTGGTTTCAGGTAAGAATTTTTATGTTGTTGCACAGGATATTACCTTTAAGCAATGACCACATAGCATTCCTTAACGTCACAAGGTGGAGTGGAGCACACCACAGAAGCACTGACTTGACACCATTAGTTCTCATTCCAGTTTCCCTAATGCCTGTGCCGACCTCTTCCTACCTCTTCCTCTAGTGATCTAGATGCACTGCCCCTTCTTTAAGGTTGAGACACTGTCCTGCATCCTGTTCTACATGACCTGCAAATGCCAAGATGGAACAGCTCCACTGCCTAGATCAATCATGGGATATGTGTAATTAAAAAAGAACATTACCTCTCATCCCCCCAGCAGGCACTGACTGCAGCCTGTGAAATGTGGCTAGCATACTGATTTGAGTCGTGTGCTAAAATCTTGTTAGTCTTGCTGACTATTTTCAGCACTTTTTGGGAGTGCTTCATTACCATGCAAACAGCAAGAGCCTGCTCATAAAGACTCATGCAGGAGGCAGAAATGCATCTTTCTTGAAACATGAGTCCAGTTGCCAAGAGTGGAACTGACCACTGTTAACACTCTGTAGCTTCTGTTGGAAAGACTCCGAGTCATCCATCATCCTTTCTATTTCAAAATAGAAAAGACTTTTCATCTCTAGTGACTTAGGATATAAGCACAGTAAATGCATCAGCTATTAACCCACTGATTCTGGATCTCCATCCAGGGGATCCAAATTGCACTGAATTCAGTGGAGCATTTTCATTATCTTGACTGATTTTGGACTATTCTCCAACAGGCATAGAAAGGAAAATAATTTGTTTATTATTGCCTAATATCCATTGCTTAAACACCCATTATACATTGGTTTGCTTTTTTGCTTTCAATATTTTATTTTTTTAATGTAGTTCACATTTCTTTTAGCTTCTTTTAAATAACATTTACTACAGAACATGAATGGTTTGATGGATGTTTGCTCTTTAAAAAAAAATCATACAGCAAAGAAGGGGGAACTACGTAATAATGCATATGTGCTGTTCAGATCAATTACAAGACGTCATTCTGAATATCTCGACAGTAAAGAAACAGTTGTAAAATCTGAGAGTCCCTTTTTATTGCACTTAACTTCCATACCTCCACAAATTAGAAAGTACTTTACTATCTCTTTAGAAATGCTATTTTCCTCTACTCCCTGCCCAATAAGTCTGAAGTACATCCTAAATGGCCGACACATACAAACTGATTGCATCTTCTGTTTCTGGTGGCCGACTATAAAATCCTGCTAGCATTATCCACTTCCGATTATCTCACGTTTCTCTGTATGTATTCTTTCTATGTATAGGTTAGTCTTTTCTTACCATTACGTTATAACAACATAAATCCTGTCAATGAGAGTAGGTTTTCTTCTGGGCTTGGTTCTTGCATTGTATTTTTAACAACTAGTTACAACACCAAAGGCAAGATCTAAGCATTCAGATGATCTGAATTCTCCCGGAGTGTATTGTCTCTTATCATATTGATTTTAGCGAAGAATTTTTTTTAGACTGGTCAAAATTTTATATTCATACAAAGGACTCTGTTTTCTGACATAACTAAGTAGAGTGATCTGAACTATATGACTGCCCTGAAAACTTTTCATTCTTTATTGCCGCTCCTGGAAAACTTAAAAGAAGAGACAGAGTTTGATTTAGGGCTCTCAATGCTATTTTTTTAACCAAAGGTAGATATTTTCATATTGATAAAGTCTTTTTTGACCATGTCAACAGTACATTGGATGTCCACACGGATTGTGATCAGCACTCGAGCTTGCTTCTACATTCCACCATTAAATTAGCCCATTTACCTCATTTTTGTTAAAATATGGATTTCTACTTCAAGAACGTGCTGAAATTCAAATGCTTGAATTAAGCTTTCTCTGCAAGTTCTTTACTAAGCTAAACATGTCGGAGACACACTTGTTCACGACAAAGTGTACATAAGCATTTATAGAAAATTTATAAACATTTTAAGGTCTGTTAAGAAATAAAAAGCACCCTCTCTGTCATCCTTCTCTGTACCAAAGTTGCATACTTTGCTGTGATCTCATAGCACTGGCTAGAAAACAGAGCTTTAAGTGCTCTGCCATTGCTGCTCTTGGCAATGCCATTTACAGTCTTTGCAGTAATGCCAGCATAAGAAAACTTTTTTGTTTTCATCCAGATGGAAAAGTAGCCACTGCTGTGTTTTTAAGCAAACACCTTATGTATAACACAGCATGGATCTGCATGACAAAAGTTGAAAAAAAAATGTTCCAAAACCAAACCAAAACAAACCTTCCAGAAATCTGAGAAATAACCTTCAGAGATGAGTAGCGGTGGTGAAATTGATCTTCACCTGAGGACTGGATACAAACATTGTCATTTGTCTTTTAGGCTCTTTATTTCAAGTTTCCAGGATTTGGTTCACTGCAACAAACTGTCTTGTCACACACTTCTATTATTTCATTCTGTGTAGTACGCATTTTGGTCTTGATTTTTATATGCATAAAGGCACATACTGTCCCTCAGGTCTTCTGTATATTATTGCAATATCTCTGATTTGGTTACAGAGTATGCAAGTAAAACCATGCGTTGAATCATATATTAACCCATCATATTGACAGTCTCTGTAGTTCACAACAACTAAGACTGGTGATAACTCTAACGTTTTGACATGTCAACTGCTGGGGACAAATATGGCTCCTTCTTGGATTCAATATCAGCATAGGAAGGATGGTTAGATTTTCTTAGTTGAGAATGACACATCAGACTGCAGAACAAACCACACTGTCTTTTGCTTGTAAAGTATAAACAGACATGTTCTTTCCCATAAAATGATGAAAAGACCATTTACCCTGTATCTAACAAGGTTTTTTTTCTGTGTACTCAGAAATTTTATAAGCTGTTTTGCTAGGACAAATACATCATTTCCCTAAATAGAGATTGGTAAAGGAATGCAAGGTGAGGTTGTCAAAATAGCCAGATGAAGTATGAAATAACAACAAAAACACTTGTCATCTCTTCCATTCACCCATATGGTCATTTAAAAAACGATCTCATTCAATCAGTCTACGTACTTGCAATCTTTAGAGTTTATGTGCTTCTCCTACAGATAAAAATTACTTTTTACATCTGTTAGCCATGAAGAGTAATGAAGTTGAGACTATCATGGATCCACTGCATTCTAAAGAAAAAAGAAGGTTATTGGGAACAACAACTGGAAGGGCTTTGCTGCCCAGATGTGACTGATGGCATCATTCAAAGCCATGAGAGCTGTAAACATGAGACGGCAGCCACGATTTGTTCTGAAAAACTTCTATTATTAGAAATGGGCAGTAAGAAGGAGGAAGAGACCAAACCTCAGAAGCACAACCCACTGAAAACCTTCAAGTATTTAAACAATAGTGATTTGTATGTTCAAAGCTCATTTTGAATTCATAACAGATTTAGAGTAGCCTCTAAATAAATCAGATATAAGAGGAAAATTACAGAGAGACAATGCCCCATTAAGACATTTTTTCTTTTACCTTTCAGATTGGAATGTACTTCATGTAATTTAGAGAAAAAGATCCTGTTACTCGTTTATTATTCACACGATTAAAACAGATGCCAAGGACACACAAAAAGGCAAAGTATCTGACTGTTAAAATGACAAAGTATAACAGTGAATGTTTACCATTAAAATGCTAATTTTAAAGAGAATTAAAACAATGGAAAGTCTTTTGTAACAAAGAAATTAATTTTGAGGGGTGAAGTGACATTCCTACCTGCTAAATTACTCTGTTTTTCAGTTCCATAGAAGCAGAGGTGTCACTATTCATCCATGCTGTTACAGCTGCAGCCTGGAGAGATACAATACATGATGAACAGATAGTACAATTTCCATCTTCCTTCTCTTTGTAGCATCTTCACTGTGCTCAGTATAGCTGTGTATAAAAAAGCAAAGATGCTATTTTTCAGTATTTTGGCACTGCCTTTCATTTTCATTGTACTTGGTCTCTCTTAAGCTTTCCAAAGTGATTGATTCCTGGAATCCACTTTCTCTAACAGTTCAGACTTGTTATGTGTAGAGATTTCAGTAACTTGTCAAAAAAATATTAATTTTTTTTAATAAAACCCCTCTTTTTAGATAGGAGCAAAAGTTTGATTTTTATTCACAGGCTGCCATTGTTTACATTTCAGTTAAAATTAGTAAAACCGTAGGGTCAAGCTAAATCACAGTAAGCTGCTCTTCAACCAACATAAGTGATGAGTTTGCTCTGTTTTTATTAAACTCTTCCCAGGCAGATATATAGGCAAAAGTTGAAGCTTCAAACAAATTAAAAGCTCCCCAAATGCTACCTTTTTATTTTAAGGCAAAGCTTTCACCTGAATGTTTCTTCAGGTTGCTGTAGAAAAGCTTCCTGCTTTCTGTCCCATAAAAGCTCCCTCTCCTATACCACTTGCTTTCAAAGTACTTAAAGCCTATGTTCCTACAAGCTCATATAAACCCAGTGACAGAATTTAAACTTGCTATCTTAGCACTTATGGTGCATTAGAAACACAGGCAAACCTCTTCAAGGATCATTAGTGTGAGACAAGCTACAGGGAACTGGTTTTTACAAAGCACAGTACCCATGGTTTGAAAATCTAGACTATGAAGAACCTTACTTTGGGCATTGAAAAAGGGAAGAAGATACAAAAGCTCTAAGCGCTCGTGGAAGCAAAGGCCAACAAGATTCTAGTCAGTGCACCAGTAAAGAAGAAAGCATTACTGAGAGAACTGGAATGATACCAGATAGTTTAGGTATTATTATACATAACAATACATTTTAAAATGACAGGGTTTCGCCGGTATTTGTTTTATTTTGCTCTGAGCTACACTCAAAGCTTTAGAGACTGGAAGAGATCAGAAACAGTATTAACAACCTCTCTACCCTTTCAAAAAGCTGTATGCTTCAGCACTATCTCAGAAAAGAGAGAACACATAGTAGACTGGACAAAAAATCAGTAGCGGTTTCCCAAGGTAACCAGTGCAATTCATTGATTACTTTGCCATTTAAATTGATTTGATCTAATCATGTTGATAATAACGTATACTACTCCTTACTTGAATGCTCCTTAGATATCTTAATTTTTTTTTACTATAATTTCTTCCAGTCCTTTGAAGATAATGTAAAGTAACGTCTTTGATCCTTAAGACGTTAGTGGGTTTTAAGTCTTTGCAACCAAAATGTGTATTTGACTTTTTTCTCTCCCGTGTTTACTACTACCAGTGATTCCAGAAGGGGCAGATTTGCATCCTAATTGCCAGAAAGTAATACTGCAAAAATTAAATTTGTCTCAGTGACTGTTTGCTACTCCTCCTCTATCACGTATTACTTGATTCAGATTCAACATCTCCCCCAAGGTCAACCATCTGCTCACATTCCCCCAGTCAAATCCCGCCACCACTTGCTCACTTATTACACTTTCCAAGAAATCATTCCTTTATTATGTGGCTGAAGAAAGATAACCTGTGCAGAAAAAAAATAAAATAAGGTTAATTTTGGTTGTTCTCTCCATTTTTATGTCCAAAGTCAGCTGTTACAGAAAATATTGAGTGAGAACAAGCTACAGGACCACAGCTGACTCTCCTGGGAATTCAACATGAACTGATAACTGATCCTGGCTCAGACAAGCCCCTGTTTTTGACAGATGTTCAGGTGAACTTCCACATTCGTATCAACAGCTTTCACAAAAAACAGTCACACGAAGTCAAAAGACCAGGCTTGTTGTAACATTTCAAGATGGCTCACAGAGCTTTGTCAGATTCATTCATTGGTCTGGAGGCAGTAACGTAAATGACTCGCTAATGCCAATGCTTAAAATGCTTCTCCAAAGGCAGTTATGTTGGAAATGAGAATGGAAGATACTAATTTCATAGAACCACAGAATCTCAAAATCAATAATCCTGAAAGACCTCTATGATCATCCAGTCCAACCCAGCACCACCATGCCTACTAAACCATTCCTGAGGTGCCACATCTACAGGTTTTTTGAACACCTCTAGGAATGGTGACTCCACAACTTCACTGGGCAGCCTGTTCCAGTGATTCAACACTACCTAAGCAAAGAAATTTTTGCTAATGTCCAATGTAACCTTCTCCTGATGCAACTTGAGGGCATTTCCTCTTGACCTATCGCTAGTTACTTGGCAGAAAGAAACCTCAAAGGTTTCAGATCATCCTTAAAGGACACTAAAAAAAATATTGCCAAAAAACCCTACAGATCTCCAAGGAATCATAGAATGGTTTGGGTTGGACGGGACCTTAAAGATCATCCAGTTCCAACACCCCCGCCATATATATGGACACCTTCCACTGGATCAGGTTGCTCACAGCATCATCCAGCCTGGCCTTGAACACTTCCAGGGAGGGGGCATCCACAGCTTCCCTGGGCAACCTGTGCCAGTGTCTCCCCACCCTCATGGTGAGGAATTTCTCCCTAATATCCATCTTAAATCTTCCCCCTTCCAATTTAAAGCCATGCCCCCTCATCCTATTACCACACGCCCTTGTAAAAAGCCCCTCCCCAGCTTTCCTGCAGCCCCTTCAGGTACTGGAAGGCTCCTCTGAAGTCCCCCCGGAATTCTGGGGGAATCCCAGAGCCTTCTCTTCTCCAGGTTGAACAACCCCAACTTTCTCAGCCCGTTCAAGGAGAAGTTTCTTTCGGAGGCAACAAGCCTGCCACAGGGATGGGCTGCGAGACGTGCCCCATTAACCCCCTTAAAATCCCAAGGTCAGGGAGGGTATTGGAACGTCTGGGGGTTCCATCCAAGGCAGAGCACCGGTCGCAGCTCCCGGGCGGGCTCCCTCTCTCCTCCCGCCCCGGGGCGGGCGCGCTGCGAGGGGCCGCTGGTCCCCCTCTCCCTCCCCCAAGGCGCTCCGCGGTATTTAGGGCGCCCTCGGCAGCAGCGAGGGGCACAGGACGGGGAGCCGGGCGGCGGGGCTCGGCGGGGCGGGGCTCGGCGGGGCGGAGCGGGGCAGGGCAGGAGCCCCGCGGGCGGCAGCGAGCGGCGGGGACGCGCTGGCAGCGGCGGCGATGGCTTCGTCGCAAGGCAAGAACGAGCTGCGTTTCGCCGACTGGATGGCAGCGCTGCCCGGCAGCATCCACCGCACCCCTCTCACCAACCTGGCCATCCCAGGTAGGTGGCCTCCCCCGCTCCCCCTTCCCTGCGGAGGCTCTCGGGGTTTCCCACCTGAAATGGGAGCGAGCGGGGAGGAGGCGCCCGCAGGACGCGGCTCCCCGAGCTGCATCCAACTTGGCAGGGATGCTGGGGCTGCCGTTTGCAGGGGAGAGACGCGCGTCTCTGCGGGCGCTGCTGGCGAAGCAGACCCTTCGCGTTCGGGCGAGGTGCCGTGCGGTGCCCGTTCCCTCGCGAACTCGTGCGGCGAGGCCATGCCCGAGCCGGGGGGATGCGGAGGGGGTGCGGGAATGCTCTGCTGCGAAACTCCGGCTCTCGTCGCCTTCCGAAGTGTTCGGTCGCAACGCTGATTTATGTTAAGAAACGGCAGGCCGTGGTGCTCAGGCTGTGAACTCTCTCTTTCCTCTGCCGTCTGCATTTTTTTAGCATGCTATTAACTATAATTATATATTATATTAACTATAATACCTAACTGTATAAGACTTAGGCAAAATATGTGTCAGATTCCAAAACAGTACTTGATTTGGGCGATTTCTTGGTTCGAAGGAACCACGTTTTGCAAGACCTCGCCATCAGCATCCTGTCCCCCCTGAGATATCTGTGCCCTCTGAGACATTCAGCGAGAAAGGCGGTCCAGAGATGCTGAAGCTGTAATGTCTCCCAAGATCCTCCTGAGAAATTTTCACTTCTTGCAAGTTCTGTGTGGCAGCTGCTTGTGTTACAGCACTTTTTATAACGCTAGACAAAGATACTCTTTTTAAGACAGAGTAATTTGAGCAGCTGCTTGCTCGAATGTATCTTCTATAGGTTTGTTTAAACTCAGGTGTGGCCTTATGGGTATCTTAGTTTCTTACAGTTTACACAAGCTGTGTCTAGTATTTTACTTGTTAAGGTGATTTTTGCTCTTTGTTGAATATATCCTGTGTGAATTGTATCCCTTCAAGACATGAGAAGACAGCAGCTGTGACTGCTGTGTCAAATCGTGTTGGAGCTGTAACAGGTTTTTCTGTTAGTAACTTTGCATTAACCCACAATCTGTGGAATGTTCTTGCAGAATATTGGTCAGAAATGAACAGGTTTGCAGTTCATTGGGCCGTTACAGGTCAAATGTAGTGTTTTAGAAACTTTTCATTGTTTTGAGGAGATAATGATTAAACTTACTTGCTTCCAGATGCAAGAATTGCCTTTGTACGCTTCATTTTTAACGTGGCTTGCTTGACTGAAGCATCATGAGACCATTATTGGTGCATCTGCCTCACCAAGATATCTCCGTTACTTGATCATAGCCTCTTTGTAAAATGCAGGGCAGTTTTCAGAGTGGACATTTTTCTGAGCTTTGGCAGTAATAATATAAACTTTCACACTTTGTTAACGTGTTTAAATATGAAAAAAAGACCCCAGGCCTTCTGTGGACTATGTAGTGTCAGTTAATCCCAGTATAGTGTTAAGCAGTGGGCAAGTTCTGCAGCCTGTAAGTGCAGAGGTTGATGCCTTATATTGACTGAAGGGTTTTGTTCATGTAACAGCTATGCACAGTCTTTCTTTTTGAGAAATTATTTGCAAAACTCATGTGACTTTAGTGGCAAAGTGCCAAGACGTTTGCAGTTTGCCCTCCTGTTCTTATAAATAGACACAAACTTCATCTATCTATCTATCTATCTATCTATCTATCTATCTATCTATCTATCTATCTATCTATCTATCTATCTATCTATCTATCTGTCTATCTGTCTATCTATCTATCTATCTATCTATCTATCTATCTATCTATCTATCTATCTATCATCTTCTAAAATGCCAGCTTTGGCACTTAGAGTCTTATGGGGAGAGGAGTAATGTATTTCATAGTATTTCATATGAATTTGCCTGCTCGGAAGCCTGGCGCACAGGCTGTAGGTATCAGTGCAGTTTAAATATTATCTTTTAAGAGTAGATTTATTATTATATTCAACAATGTGGACTTATGCAATATTAGTTGAAAGACAAATGTGGGATTAATTTCATCCTTTAAGAAGAAATAACCTTTAAGACATTCATAATGCTTATTTGGAAGTTTCCTCCCTTACCACCACAGATGAACATTAATGCTGTGGGTGCATAAAAGCTATTAACATGTAACTGCTATTGAAGTAGTTAATGCAAGGATAGTATACAATCCAATACCTCCTATGTCAAATCTTCAGAATGTTAACTTGTGAATTTTTAACTCTTTTGGAAAATGACATTTAATTTCTAACATATTCATAGAATTGCTATATCTTGTAAATGTAATTATGCTTATATTGCTTTTTTTTTCTCTTAGCGAAAGAAGTTAGCAGCAGGTTGTTATTTTTTTTCCAGTAGGATGTAAAAGTTCCTTTTCAGCAGTACAGCTTTTGACCTAAATCCAGCAGGATAGAACTCAGTTTTAGAGCCAGAATAACAGTCCGATGCTAATGCTGAAGAAAGCAAACTATTAGCTTGAAAGTGTTAGAATGAATTTTGCAAATGAATGTGTCATCACTTATCCAATAAAGAGGATGTTCCAGTGTAATAGTTATTAGAAGTCATCAGTACATTTCTCTTTGTTTAGGAGGAATGCTTGGAACTGAGATGATAGGCTATGTTGTCTTTGCGTAGACATGCATGTTCATATTATGTTTAAACACATGATTGATCACACATCTTTTTGGTTTTCTTTTTTTTTAATTGGTCGACTTTAAGCTTATGCACACTCAAACTTATAGTATTTATGAGCACTTACGCTTCCATAGTCAGTGCTGGATTTTGTTAATATTCTAGTAAATACATTTACTCCTTTTGTTCTTTGTAGTTTAAGTCAGGTATTTTTGTTTTCCTAAGACCAGGAATCCAGTAGGTGAGGTAGAGATTTCTAGTATAACTTGAGCCAGCTTTGTCAAACATAAACTTTTCCATTTGGGTTTCTTTCAAATATGAGAGCAATGGATTATACCGTGAGGTTTTATTCTTTCATTGTGCTGTCTTTGTCTGCGTTCTGTTGCACTGCAAATGGCAGATTTTCCTCATGTGAAAGATAGCAGTAGCAAATAATAGTATACAATACTTGGAAATAGAATAATCTCTTAGCTTCCAGAAATACCATGCATTTTTAATCTTCAGATACTATGGCAATTAGAACAATGAAAGGATATATACTTAGGATTTCAGCCCAATGTCTGTGTCTCCTGTTTTTTGTAAAAGGCCTGTTATGTTAAAAGATCTGCCTCACTAAACTGGAAACAGTCCGGCTAGAAAAAACAGTGGAGGATTGTGGATTATTTTGGTGGTTGTTGTTGAGGGATGTATCTTCTGGTAATTGGTCGAGTGTAGTTTTGTTCAACACCTGTGCCTCCTTGACCAGGATGAAAAATAGAGGGGTTTGTAGTTAATGCACACTTACAGAACTGAAATCTTTGTGCCCCTGAGATGAGGCTAGAAGGTGAGGTGTAGAGAGGCTGTGTATTCTGCTGTGTAAATTGTCCTCTTCTTAATCAGAGTTGAAGGTGTGAGCTATGTGCTAGGCAGGAAGATAGCAGCAGTTCCTTATGAACTGACCCACTTATTGATCATTTAACTTTATCTTATTGACTATCTGTAAATATGTATCTGGCTTTATGGCAGCCTGAGCTTTTGTTCAAATAATATGTATAATACATGTTGCCTTTTCCCCTGATGCTAATATTCCAAGCCTCTGGAAAGACTGTAAGAATAATTTATGATGAGAAATACTATTTTCCTCCCCAAATAATTTATCCCTCCTCCAAAATTGTTGCTAGCCTAGGATCTACCATTTGAGCAATCCTGATGTGTAGTGTGGACATGTATAATGTAGATAAAATCTTCTCAATTAACTTGAGACCCAAAATATCCCTTGAGTGCATAATTTTGAGAGTTCTAAATCTTCAGGCTTCATTTCATAGGAGGATTTTCTGCTTTCTTTGAGCAGGTGAAACCTTTGGCCTCAGCATATGCTCTTGTCACTGAAGGATTCACTGTGAACAGTACAGTTCCAGTGAAAATTATTTTCACAGTGATACCAATTTGGCAGCTATTTTTCTTACTGGAGTTCCTTAAGAGTAATACACAGAACCTGCCTGACTTCTCTTCTTTCTTAGATTAGGGTTTTTTTCTTTTTGTATTTTGACCTATGAAGTTCTTTGTCCATCAGCCAGAAGGCAGTTACCAGACACAACAGAGCTACAGTTGACTCACTTTAAGTAAGAAGCTCTTGGCAGGTGGAATTTTGTTATGCTACATGTCTTTAGAAAGAGGATCTGAGACTTGAAATTTCTATTTCCCACTCTCCTACCATCATCATAATTTGAAAAGAAAGAGCAAGACCTTATAGAGATTAGTTTACAGAAAAGGGGAGTGGTTTGTCAAAGATGTATCAAGAGGTGGGAGATGGTATGGGAAGACTTTGGAAAAGCATGCTTGTTATTGAAGCTGGAATATTTTAGCCATTTTGTGAGTGACAGCACTGCCGAAGTAAGCTAAAATAGCTCTGTTTCAAATGATATTTTAGATTCCTGTTTTTTGTTATAATTGCAAATGTTCAAGTGATAACACTTTCATTCTCAGCCCTGTAGGGAAATTCTTTCATTTTGAAAATGGCTAGAGATAATCCTTCTTGTTTATATAGATACAGAACATTTTCACTCTTTAAATGTTATTAGGGAGCTCTAATTTTGAGTGTGAATAGCTGATAAATGGGATGTTCTTTGAGTGGTTGTCTTTGGGAACTGCTTGGGACCTGTTTCATCCATGTCTGTCCACTAGTGGTCAACAGTGTACCTCTGCCTTGCTTGCCAGGGTCAGATTCTATACTAAATTAGTTCTGCCTAGAACTGATAATGCAGGTACGCTTATAAATAAACCTATAAACCAGGTTGCTCGTTAGCTTTTAACTTGCATATAAGGATCTGGAAGAAGTGTTTCTTTTTCCAGTGCACCTTTCAGTGGTCTACCACCTGAAGTAAGTACTTTGTGCTTTATTTTCTGTTCAGAAAATAAATGAAGGTCTTCACAGCTGAACCTTCCTAACTTTTTTAGGATAGCTCTCTTCTTCTTTTTCGATGGTCTTCTTTCTACATCACTTTTATTCACAAAGCAGTCTCTTACTGGCTCTGTACATGCTAACATGTCGTTTCCAACCCTTTCAGGAATATTTCTGTGTGATACAATTTCCTGTGGCATTCACCTTTAATTTCCCCTATGATGATGTGTTTCTAGTATAAACAAAATGAAGCTGTTTGGTTCCTCTTACTGCCATAAAAATTAAACAGTTCAAGCCCTTCAGTTACTTGCCCATCTGCTACAAGAAATAATTTGAAACCACTTGGTTTTCTGACAGGAGCTATTTATTTAATCCAACAGTCTCTGTCCGCTCTGTCTCCTGTGGCTTAGTTCCAGCAGAGCGGGCTTCCTTTCTGACCTGCCTTTCATCCCGCCACCATGGCAGGTGCAACGGAGGGGCTGGCTTTATTGCCATCTGGAATTATTTCTCTTTTTGCACCTCACTGAATTTCTGTTTCATTTCATCTCTTGCCTGGAAACTTCATAACTTCTGTATATCCAAACTGCTCTTACCTTATATGTGTTTTACATTTGGTAACTTTCTGCAGTTCTTATTGTCAAGTATCTTGTACTGTGTCTTTCACCCAAAATCATGCTTGCTTTGAAGGTGATCAGACACACACAACTGTGCAAGTATTTGAAAATGCCTTTAGATGGCCATGCAATCTCTTCTACTGCTCTGCATAGAGATATTAATTAAAATTTTAGCTGGTTGATAAGAAACTGATTGTGATTTTATTAAGATCTTCTCAGATTTAGTAAAAGGATTGATTTGTGTTTAGCGATTCTGCTCTTCAGAGAGCTGCCAGTTCCGTGGAGAATAACCTCAACGTCCATCCTAAACTGCCTTCAATGTAGGTACAAATTATAGGTGATAATTCGTGAACAGATCTTCTTGTGCAATCCTTACATTAAAGCCCATAGAGCACTGTAAAGAATATGATTTGGAAGAAACCTGAGCATCTGGATTTTAATCTAACTTCAGCAAAGTTGAATGGCTTTTTGTTTGACCTACTGTAACCTACCTAGGTTTAATCATGTATTTTCCATTATTTTGAACACAGTTTCATGGTATCAGCTAATAACTGTACACAAACACTGAAATGCTGGGGTACATCAAGGCAAACAAATGCAATGAGACAATTCCTTTCCTTTCTCAAGTAGCCTGCCAGAAATGGAAATTACTAGCGATTTCCTCTGAGGGTTTTCAGTGATGAATAGATTGTGTACTTATTTTCATGTATTTATGCCTCTGATAGAAAACTGTACCAGTGCAGCATATGTTTGCACAGCTAGGCCACTTGAGGTCTTCCACTGCATTTTTATATTAAGTGTTCAGCTTCCTTGTTGGATATAGATAGGTAGCAAAGAAATAATTTGTGCTAATAAGTGGTTGGTTTATCTGGAATTTTGAAATTATTGTTGTTAGCTGTTATTCCGTGTAGCCAATGGCAGAAATGAAAATTCAAATTACAGTTTATAATACCAATAGTAACCCTCCTTATATAGTCATCTGTTTAAAATGCTTGAAGCATGCCTCCCAGATTAATGCTTAGTAGATGGGGGCTAAAAGGTTCTAGGTGATACCGGATCCCTTGGGAGCTGACAGCCCTTGGGCTTCTCGCAGCTCAGGTCCAAGTATCTAAAGAGAATCTTCACTGTGTGATGTTTCTGCCAGAGCAAAATATCATATCCACTTAAAAGTTGTTTTTCTTCAGATGAAATGGAATATGTTTTCTGGAAGTAGAGATTTGGTCTTTTTTTCTGCCTAGTTTAAAATCATCTCACAGTTTTCACCGTGATATAATTTAAAAAAAAATCACTAGAACAGTTTTCCAGTGCTTTGCCACTTTTTAAAAATCATCTTTGTTCATATTAAATACATCTTTCCTCTACCTCATCTCTTATCTGGTTAGCTTGCATACATCATGCTTAACCACTTCATCGTAGTGTTTCAGCTGTGTAATAAAATACTGCAGAATAGCTAGAAAAAGAGAGAGATGGGTTTCCTTAGTTGTGGTTCGAGGCTTAGCTCTTGTCTGTGTTTGGAAATGTGTGATGTGTGCCCCTGCTATGAAGGCAAAAACCTGTCCGTGAAGTTTATTTGATTATAAGTTTTGCATGTGATTTTAAAAAGCCAGGATAAACGGAACAGAACTAATCTGGGGTTTAAAGAATAAATTGCATAGCTTTTCATTTTTCTTTCACAAAGCAAACCAGTGAGATGAATAGTATGCTCCATGCTTTACCTCACTGGCATACTATCATCCACAATATATTTGTATTTTGATAAATCTTTTTTATAAAGATCTTCTTAAACATTTGACATGTATTTATACTTTGGCAGCCATGCAGCTTGTTTTTATAATTACGAAAGGTTGCTAAATTGGGACATAAATGAGTACAGGAAAAATGTACAAAATGAGTTACGTGTACTGCTATGCAATCAAAGTGTCGGCTTAGGGTTTCCAGCATTATTAGTTTGTGGTTTTTGCTGAATCCTTTTCTTAAAATTTGTATTCTTCCAAAAATGCATGCTTCAGACTAAGCTGAATGGTCACACCAAAGGTAAATAACATGTTTGAATGTCTTCTGAACCAGCACAAGACTGGCATTGTCATCTGATGTTTCACTCGGATGCCTGCCATTAAATGGTAGAAGAGAAGCAGAGAAGTTTTCATCATTTTCATTATCAGTGAAGCTGCTGTGTGATCTTTCAAAAGCTGCTAGAAGTCTCTGCTGCGTTTTCTTCTGTATAGACTGGGGCTGGTAGTCTCAAAAAGGTCACTAATACTAAGGCTGGCTTTATTCTTAGGAAGAGAGCTGGATTAGGAAGCGTACTCCACGTGCTATGGAACAATTCACTGACACCTAGACAATACTTTGGGAGAAAGGCTGTTAGATTGTTTTACACTGCAAAGCTCACACAGGCTTTTGGTTAAGTGATGCTCTCCGGCAATGTGACTTCCACCCAGAAATTGCGTTGTCAGCAGAGGAGATGTTTGAATAGATATTGATCCTCAGGAGACCAAATATGTTTGGGTTTTTTTAGGGTTAGTCTTATTTCTTTCTGTTGAAGACCTTAAATTTTGCAAGACTGCTCTAATTTTGTAGATGATGTTCACAAATACTATTTCAGAAGCTGGCGAGGTAGTGTTTCTTATATATCATGTGTGAAGATGCGTGTTCCCGTCACGTGGTCCAAAAAAGTGAGGCTTTTGCATTGGTTCCCTCAAATTTTAAGTGTCTTGTTTTGACATCTCAAAATTGACTTATGAAGTGTATGATGAACAGATCAGGACATCACTTTGAAGCTACTGTGGAAGGCATCTGCCTGTTGCTTTTTCCGTTGCTGGAGAGCAATGAGGACTGCAATGGCACTCTGTACTGCTCTGCAGTAAGAATGAATCATTTGTCAGTGCACTGGGGTGAGCTGGAGCAGGATAATGGTGGTTTTGAACAGAAATTCCCCAGCTATCCTCAGCCACAAAAAGGGAGAAGAAAGTGTTGGTTGAAAGTTCTCCTGGAGGCAGAAATCATTGTCTGCATTCATCTCTGTATCCTCACTGTGCTAAAAAAAAAGTGCTTTTAAGGGGTTGCATTCTTGGATCCCTAGAACCTCTTCTCAGCAGGTGTGCACTGGAATTAGCCATGCTCGCTGCCTGTGTGTAGTGGGCCTCAGAATACACCACAGGAGTCAGGATTGTATTTTTTCTGGTCAAAAAACTGCATGTCTAAATTCAGGACTACTTAGGTATTTTGTGTTTGAGGCAATGTTTGTGGGTTGTTTTTTTTTAATGCTTCAACTTTCCCCCAGTTGATGTAGTCCTGTCACCATCTCCAGAGCTGAAGTGGATGCTTTAGCACAGAGATACTCAGTTTTAGTGAGCTTCAGTCTTCACAGCGTTGTTTGGTTGGAGTTCTGGCTTACCCTACTTTTTTGCAAAATTGATAGCCCTTTTTTTTTCAGTAGGAGAGGTTGTCTCGAAAGAGTTCTGTCTGGCATGAGTGTGAGCAGCACATGTATTTTAACCTTCTAGTCATGCTTCAAGGCTTATCTAGAAGTGCAGGCTTTTGCTGCGAGAGGAAGCTGGATCTATGCTGTTAGCAAAGTGTGATTTAGTGCACATGCCTGGTGAGCGTTTTGAGAAATATTTTGTAAGTTGAAAATAAATAAGGAGAAATCAAGCCAGCTTCATTAATATTTTGGGTGTACCTGTCTCATAGGGGAAACAAGGCAGGGGACACTGTGAAGGACATGGACACTGCATGTACAGATGAAAGCTGTTACTTCTAGTGTGGAAAAAGCAGAAATCCCTTTAGAAATCACAGTGTGGAATATGGAGAAATATGGCATTTGTAAGATCAGTTTTAAAGAACTGGCTGTCAATGAGGTAGGCTCTTCTGGCTAGAAATTATGTGAGTATGAGCTGATGAAACCAATCATTGACTTTTCTGAGAGCTTAGGATACAGCATTGGTTGAGAAATGGTTTGCTTTTGTGCCATTAGGTTTTTGGCGCTGTTGCGTCTTCGTGCTCTGTAGAGATCAGAACGAGTCATGAAAAGGTTGGCTTGTCTGGTCCATCTTAGAATTTAATTGTCTAGCTGTCTGGCAGTGTACTTCCTAAACCAAAATTTTTTACAGTTTCCTGTGAGGTTGCATCCTTAACAGAAAGAGGAGTAATCTCTGCTATTGGTAAGTGACTTCAGTTTGCCGGAGAGCCCTGTTGGTACATGAACAAATAAACGTAATGAGGATTAAACTGAGTCAGGGTTACACAGTGTGGGAGATGCAAGAGCAGAGATCTAAGGCCAGGTTAAGAACTGCAGTGCTGAAGATGATCAGAGGTGCAGTTAGCTTCATGTCCTGACTCTACCATCTTCTCTGGCCTCTGTAAGGGAGAGGGCTTAAAGGGTGAGTTAAGAATAAAGTGATATTCCCCCATACACATACCCCTTTACTCCTCTGTCCTGTGTATTTAATGAGCCAAAAGTTTATGTGCATTCTATTATGTTGTATAATCCCTTATGAACTGCTTTTCCAGCATCTTTCAAGGGACAGCTATGTCCCTTAGACTGTAAATAAGGCCAGATTAGATTTCTGTATTCCCTGGAAAGTATGAGGTTTGTATGGCTATGGGGAGAGGGCATAAGAGGGTTTGATGCTGTATGGTCAGTGATGAAAGAACCTGACTGGGACAAATGCGGGTCCTTGCTTCTAGGTCTGCATGGGGTTTTGACGCTGGATAAATACTAGATAGAGCCAGAGAAGCTGCTGCGGACAACAGCTGCAGCCTGAACACCTCCTTCCCAGCTGAGCATGGGTGTTGGTCTTGTTTATGGTATCCTGGGGCCTAGGCATCTCCCCCACTGCTGTGGAGATGTAGAGAGATGACTGGAGGATGTCCTCTTTCTCCCAGTGCTTAGCAATTTCTGGCTATTTGCAATCTATATAAATCAACATTTCCCTACTCTGGATGAAGAATATATCCTTCTGAATCACTTGCCTTGTGCTACCTACCCTAGAAGAAATAATATTTGTGGTGGACACTTTCCAGCCCCGCCTGCCTCTCAAGTAAGTGTTCATGCAATAATAAGTCACCAGTTTAATTTCCAGAACTGGATTTCATCTTTCCTTGGCGTTGCTTTCACAGATACACCAAGACAGATAAGATTTCGTAATCTTAAAACCATCTTTCTAGTCTGTGGATTAGCTTGAATTTTATCAGAGCAGGGTAGGTGATGGTGTTTTGTTATCGTTTTAAGGTTTTAAAACCAGTTTTTTTCATATTTCAGATGGTATTCAGAAGTACCTTGAAAGCAAATTCTCTGAGTCAAGTGAGAGAGATTGCCTTTTCCTTTCAGAATTGCTATTGTATACAAGCACATGCTTTTTATGCAACACAGAAGCCAAGAAGTTACATGCAATGTCTTTTACATCTTCCTTTCCTTCAGGAATCATTCAATTCATCTTTAAGTGTGGGATATAGGCCAAAAATACTTCGTTAGTGAATACATAAAGCCTGTAGAAATGTGGAACCATAGTCTTCTAACATGGAAATCACATCAAAAAGTAAGTGGGGAGAGGCTAGCGATTGAGTCTCTTTGTCTTAGGGAGTTACTTGTGAGGGCTGTTTTATTCTAGAAGGCAAAGTAAGTAATGTGCTTTCAAAAATACCACCAACTTATGCACAACCTAGGAAAGACTCAGGAGGAAGGGAAGAAAATATAATGCTTGATGTAAGGTTCCTGCATGATTTCAGTCCAGTTTGCAGTTAAGTTTGGGTAGTGAGTGTTTTGGGGGTTTGTTGTTTGTTTTTTAGGGGGTGGGGTGAGGTTTGATTGGTTGATTTTACTGTATTGTATAATAGAATTCTCCATCTTCCAGGAGAAATTTTGACAATTAGTCTGTCGAGGCCTGATTTTTCACTGCCTTGTACAATGTGTAAATGCAGATCTGTATGAAGTGTCACTAAATCAGAGCAGTAACTCCGTATTTTTGATTTGTGCACCATGCAGTGTGGAACAGTGAGTCTGTCTTGGTTAGCTCTTGGTGGATGAATTGCTGTGAGCAACTAAAGATGCTGATCAGATGATGGACTTAAATATGGCCCTCTAAAATACCCTGTGCAACTCATTTGTCAGAAAGATGAGTACAAACTTATGTTGCTTCCAGTCTTTGAGTGAACCATTATTAAATAGCTACATGAAAGTAAAAGTAATCTTGTCTTCAAAGTGAAAAAAATCAAAGCTTTACATTTCAGTCTTATCCATTGACTCTTATTATGACCTAATTATGAATTAGGGAACAACTAGAGAAAAGCAGGATTTGGGATTTTGCCTCTTGCAATTTGGAGTCAACTGGCAGACACAATGACGACTAATACTGCTAGATCAAACTCTTTGTTACTGTAGTGGGTTAAGGAACATGCAGAAGAGGAGGAAATAGCATATAATCTAATCTTTTTTTTAAGACAATGTGCTTCTGGAATACCACTAGGTACTTTTAGCTTTGGCCTGCGTTGTAATGGTACTGGAGTCAGCTGGCCTTTCACAGATTTCTCATTTTTTACTGTAAAATTAATAAAATACAGAGGCTTTCAAATGTTTTAACATTCACTTTTAATAATATGTTGTAATGTCTAGGCAGCAGTATTTCAAAAACAGACTAGCTTATTTTCAAAGTCTTTAACGTATATTTTAAGATATACATATAATTGAAGTCTGTAGAACTCTTGGGACATGTAAATGTTAAAATTTCTGAGTTTTGTTTCCCAGTCCAAAAGCTGCAGTCTGTTCCTGGAATTACTGTGGAACTGAGATACACATAGGAACAGAAAATATTCTCAAAGAAAGGGCTCTAAAATGTCCATGGTTTATTTGAGACTGTGTATGGTTATTTCATGACAGCAGTATTAGTCTGTTTTCTGAAGCCCTGCCACGAGGCTCTTAATGTTTCTTTTGAACAGCTTATTAAAAAAGACCAATTATCTTGCTTTAGTCTCTGGTTATGGCTGGATTCTCGTGTGATTGTACTTACTATGGGATAATTTGGAAACAAGTAGTGTAAGTAATACTGAGGTGTGAGAACAGAAGAGCAGCTGTCAGAAACACTGTGTGGATTTGTGTATCAAATTAAGGGTAAGGATCTATTGACGTTTTTAATGCCTAGACTGGGTGCTGACAAGCAGCAAGTGTGGAGACCCCCATGGATTAGAGGGTGATGATACTCAGGAGATGAGGTTTCTGGCCTCGTTTGAAAAGCAGAGAAAGTATTGTAGCAAGCTCAGCTAAATGGGAGATTTGCAGGGTTGGCTGAGGAAGAACTAATCTGTTAGCAGTATCTTCTGAGTTACATTAAGGTTTGTGTATGGCTTCCATCCTCACCTTTTCACTGGGTGTTTCCTAGTGCCATTCAGCAGCACTTCCTCTCATTTCAGCAGATGAACCATAGCCTCCTGGTATTATCTGCATCCTTCAGTCAGCTGTGTGGAAAGCCAGAGTGTGGGATTTGTTTCCTGAAGTGATGATCATTGAGCAAGTTGCTAATTCCTCTGTGGCGGCAAGGGTAAAAATGAGAAAACTCATGGGTTGAGATAAAGACAGTTTAATAAGTAAAGCAAAAGCCATACGCATAAAAGCAAAGCAGACCAAAAAATCAATTCACTACGTTTCAGTGGCAGGCAGGTGTTTATCTCCAGGAAAGCAAGGCTTCATCATGTATAACAGTTACTTGGGAACACAAACACGCATCACTCCTAACGTTCCCCATTCTTTCTTTCCCCAGCTTTATTTGCTAAGCGTGGCACTGTGTGGAATGGAATATCCTAGAGTCTATTGTGCCAGCTGCGTCTCCTCCCAACTTCTTGTGCACCCCCAGGCTACTCGCTCCTGGGGTGGAGTGAGGCACTGAAAAGGCCTTGGTATCAGCACTGCTCATCAGCATTGAGAAACATCTCTGAATTATCAGCACTGCTTTTGGTACAAATCCAAATCATAGCACCATACCTGCTGCTTAATTAACTCTATCTCAGTCAAAGCCAGTAGATTTGTTTATCACTGTAGTCTTTAATATTTGCTGTTGGGGTGTGAGCACTCAGAAAACTTCTCTAGGGCTGTCGGAAAGCTTGAAGGCACCAGTAGTTTTATCCATTCACCCAAAATCATGCAAGAGAGAATACAGTAAGTTAAAACATGAATAAATACACTGAAGGCTGGAGGGATGAGGACAAGCCATTTAGTTTACTACCGTAAATCCCTGCCAGCGGATTAGGGTTGAACACTGCCATATTTAGATGTATCTTTTTGCAAAGCGTTGGTTCAGAAATCATCTAGAGTACAGCTCGTGAGTTGTTTACTAACTGATGCTACTAAGACTTGAGCAAAAGTGAAGGAAAACATGTACTCAGAAACAGTAGGTATAGGTATTACACTTCTATTGGGAAAACGGAACTTACAGTAACAAACCCCACATTTTACTGCTACATAAGGGTATACCCCAGCATTTCATCAGCTACTAAGTTCATTTGCGTACTCTGAAAAGACTGCTTTACTTCTCTTGTTCTTACCTATGTTCTGAAAATACGTATCACTGTGATATCCCTGTCTACTAAATTTTGTCCTCAGGACCTCTGTTTGAAATGAATTGTCTGTATGCCATTGCAGCTTAGGCCTTTCTTTAAAAAACCTGAAAGTGATAGAGTTTCTTGTGGAGAAGTTCAAGTAAAACGAATGATAAACCATAGAGCAAAATGGTTTCTGTGAGCTCCTACCAGAATGAGGGATGTGTTCCGACAATTCAGTGCTGAGATCGAACTGGTTTTCAGTATTGAAACATTCCACAAGTGCCAAGCTAGACTATTTAAAATGAAAACTGCTGATGGAGGATTTTTTTTGTAGCTACCAAGTTTAAATAAGGGTATGGATTGCCGAGGGCCTCAAATGTTGTTTGCCAGTGGCCTGTGCCTGCTGTTGCATGCTTCCTGCTGCTCTCTTTGACAGTCAATTTATGTTGTCTTTAGAGATGTAAGCATCAAGTAGTTGGCAAAGCTACAGATCAAAACTGTTCTTCATAGTTGTTTTAAAAAAATAGTAAAACCTTGGTAGTGATGTTTACATCCAATCAATTTTAAACAGCTTTTAGATGAAGACAGCACCGAATTGGCAGAATTGTCTTCTTAGCAGGGTGTTAATTCACTGTTGCAGTGGTTGAGTCCTGTTTCACTTAATAGTTTTCATTAATAATCTAGAGGAGAACAGACTTATGGAAATATGTGAGTAATAACAATTGGAAGAAGCGCATGAGGCTGTAATCCGTATCGTACCACAGTGAAATGTATTTAATTTGGGTAAAAATAAAGTAATGGACTAAGTCTGAACTGCAGAATTATTTGAAAGGCAGTTGTTCTTTGAGAAGAGGAAGTTAAAATCTATTTGAAAGATATATGGAGGGCAGTGATAGCTAGGATTTTGTCATGCGAGGCAGCAGGGAACAGATCGCTGCTGCAGGTTTCAGCTGCGTGCTCAGAAACACGGTATGTAGCCTGTAGAGGTGATAGTCTGGTGTGGTCGCGAATAAGGTATGGTATTCATTGTTTCTAGAAGTGTAGACAGAGATGAAAGCTGGAATTGAAGTGACAAAGCGCTTTCAGCTAGCGTGTTAATGTGAGGAATAGTGAAGCACCTAGGTATAGCTGTGGAAAAGAGGCTGAGCTCAGCTAGAGGTGACAATAGGAAAAAATGCCAATGGTGGATTATGTTACTATATATGCTTCAAAGAAAATAAGTTTAAACAGGAAGTTATCGTGTTACCAGATGGTGCCCTGCCTGACCTCAGAAATCCTCTCTTCCCATCCTTGACTCATCTTCAGGAAACCTATGTGGAAATGTGGTATTTTTCAACCACTCCTAGTTGTGGTAGTAAGTGATAAGTCACAATAGCTTGTGTGTGAAAACTTGAGGGCTCCTGGGATATCAAGCTTATGCAGCGTTCTTGAAGCTGCAGCTTTGCAGAACTTCACCATCGCACGTAGTTATCTCCCTTCTCTTCTAGCAACTTTAGCTACTGAACTTATTAAATGAGAGGGAGGATGTTCATCCATGCCTCATTTATTTCTTTTGTACTGAGATCACCTTCTGGCAAAAATATTTAGGAAAATGTTTAGAGAATAATAATTAGAACACTTCTTTTGTAATTCTACATCAGGGAAAAGTTTGGAGGGGTGCTGGAAGTTCAGAGAGCTTGCTGCTGGTGAAACCATGACTGAGTTACTGGAACCGTTGCTCTATAAAAATTGCTGCTGCTAATGCCTTAGTGAGCTTCTTTTTGGATTTTGTTACATGGCCTGACCTGTTCTCTGAGCTGTTCTCTGCAGGGGTCATCTTAAACTGTCAAAGCGCAGTGCTTCTTTTCAGTGAAGTTTTCTGCTGAGTAGATCCGTCTGGTAAAGAGCCAAGGTCTGTGACTTTGAACCCTCTCTCTAAATGGTTTTCTCTATAGCAGAGCCTTGCCGATTGAGTTACAGCCTGATAATTACAGAGAAATCACTCCTCATCAAGAAGGAAATTTTGAATTTTTTTCTCTTACCAGAGATGTTTTTAACATGAACAAACCCACTAGTAGGACTGCTTAAGCCTTAAGAAACCTTTTACAAACTGGAGGATGACAACCACAGCTAAGCCTTAACAAGCCATGTGTTTAATTTAGGTGACAATTAAATCATGTCATAATGCTTTACTGGAATCAAAGCACATTCTGACTTAGAAGAAAATCTTAAAGCAAAGAAGATGTGAGGAAGTACATTAACAATTAAAATTATTTTCCAAGATACAGTAATTATTAGAGGTTAACTGTCCCTGAGGAAAACTTGACCAAATACTGTACCGGGGCGGTTCCCTGATAGCCGTACTGCCAGTAGCTTACTTCCCATTGGTCTTGAGCTAGGGAAGCAGGACTATTATTTTTGGCTACTGCCTACACTGTCCTTCCTGCTTTGGCAGTACTTCACCTTTAAGTACCATGCAGGATCCAGGCAGAGAGAGAATTTGGCCTGTCCGTGTGTAGTTCTGGGTACTAATCGCATCCTGTGTTGCAGAAATACTTGCATAAGGCACAAGGCAGGCCACAAGTTTGGTGATCTGGACAAAATCGCTGGTCTCCCTCTCTGAAACTGATCTTGTAAAAATATATACTTGAGAATTGCTGTTAGTTTTAATTTAGTTCATGAAAATGTGTGTTAAAATGCTGTGATGCCTAGCAGGGAGTCCACATGATTTCAGGTTACCCTCTTCTCCTTTAGAAAGTGATGCTAATTCTCTAAGCTGTTCCTGAATCTTCAGGAGAAAGAAAGAACCAAGCCAAACCCCACACAATTACCACTGTATTTGTTACTCTGTTCTTGTTACCTGAACAGCCTTTCCATGTCTAATGAAGTCCTCTTTTTACCCTCAAAAAGACATTATGCCTTTCAAAGAGTGTTTGAGGTTCAGCTATGTGTCATTCTGTGTAGAATGGAGTTTCTGGCTGTGCTGTGCTCCATAATCGCAGTTCTCTGGTTGCCTAAGAAGAGGGTATTGCTATATAATATGCTGGAGTAGAATTTCAAAGCCTGAAGAAAAGCAAATGGTGAGGAATCCACTAACCCTAGACAAAGGGAGGAGGAAGAAGCTGGTGATGTTGGGAGAAGAGGCTGATATCTTTGCTGCTCCGGTGTGTTTCAGTCCCAGTATCCTTGGAGGTCAGTTAAAGATGGTGTCCTATAAAGTGTTCCATGAGCTGCCCTCTTAAAACCTTTAACGACACATTTTATTCTTATACTAGAAATTATATAATTCTGAAGAGACCATTTGCTACATCAAAACCATGAAGAAGGCTGGTGTTAGAGACCCTCTGAGATTCATGTTTTTGATGGAACTGTCTCTTCCTACAGAGTATGAAAATGTTTCTGAGTCTGATTAAAGAATACGAGCAATGTTTTTTCAGTTTGACTCTCTGGTAGGAACATAACTATCTCAGCATGCTCTGGGGGTAGTCAAGAAATGAAATATAAATGTCATTTGTACTGCATTTGTATTCGCCTTGGAATTAAACTGTACATGTTTACCAATGAGACTGCAAGCACAATTGATAGCTTGAAAAGTGAAATCTGTTAAAGCAAGATTAGAGTTCTTTCCAGAAAAAAAAAAAAAAAACACTCCATCTTGGCACAGGGTTTCAGGGTTGCTACGAAGTCTATTGAATGGAATTATTCTTGGCTTGAATCAATTTCTTCTTCTGTGCTATGCAGCAATCCACCATTGCCTGTTGTGGCCTGAGAGGTCTTCCAAGAGACCCTGATCCAAAATCTCATAAGATTGTTATGTCTATTTTCCAGTGAATTCCATGTTGTTCAGGAAAAGAACTTGTGAAGTAACAGAATTTTTTTCATTAGCAGCTGACAAAAGCCAACAAAAAAGGAATACGTTATTTGGGATGGAAAAATAGGTATTTACTCATCCAAAAATAACCATTTTTACTCCACTCATTTATGTGTATTAACTAAGTAGTGGCAAGATGTTATATATCAAACCCAGAGGATTTATTTAATGAAGACGCTATATATAAAGTGCCATACAAATAGTGATACTGCTATCTTCTTATCGTCCTGCTCCCCAGAAGTGGCTGTATGCAGTCGTAGGGAAGAGCAAGACCAGGGGCATACAGATCTATTGCGTCCTTTCTATGTTTCTGCGGTTCCCAGTTACTAAATATGACATAAGCTTTGCTTTTTTTTTTGCATCTTTTGGTGATGCTGAATGAAGAAATGCGTGCTTTTTCAAGAGTGAAAGGTGTTCAGCTGCTTCTGTTCAGAAAGCCTCTAAAGTCAAAGCAGCTTTTTTTCCAGATCGTGAGGGTTTTCTAACTTCTGTACGGGATAGTTCCTGTACAGGATTCATTTGAAGGGAGCTATATGCCCCTCTACATAATACTGGACTCCACCAAAGCATCGCATATTAAGCTCCTATTTTTTCTGGTTGAAAGTTTCCCTATCTATGACATCTGTAATATAGTTTTTTTTAAAAAACCCCAACCCTGCTTATGTTACATATTTCAGTTTTTTATGACTGTGGACTTCAATCAGAAGTAGTATTTAGAGGATAGAAGCTCTTGACAAAGAGCCAAGACGAGCTACAAGTACTTGAAAACTACATTTCTGCCTCCAGTGTTTTAGTTTCACATGTCTTGTGGAGCTGGCTGTTGTAGGCTGCTGTTGTTGAACAGCCCATAGTTCAAATACGATTTTGATGTGAACCTGTATGTATTGTCTGTTAATTCCCTTGGGTGTTTTCTGTTATGTAAACCAACCGTGTAAGATACTTTCCTGCAAAATAATACCTTGCAGGCACTCTTGAACAAGAGAGTCTCTAAGTTTGGATTGATGCGTGATCACACATATAAAAAAGTGATCTCTTACTGATTTAAGTAATAGAAACTATTTTATTAAATGGATAGCATAACTTGTTAGTTCAGGATCAGTGGTCTAGCACAAATAATCCCCTTTTTGTTATCTGCAAGACCTAGGAACCTTGGTGGTATAATGACTTTGCAAATGCTTCTGAGATCTCTGTTGGAAACTAAACCATTGACATTTCTTTCTATTAAAAAAAAAATCCTGACAAGGTTAAAGAATATTTCACTATGATGCCAATTTTGCTGACTGCTTCAGGAGGCATTTTACATGGATAGCTAAATAACTAGTTTACTTGTATATGCCTTAAAAGAGTGAGCCTTCTTTATTTTTTTAGGAGTAAAAAGCCTAGAGAACAGCCTTGGGATACCTTATAATAGCCTCTCAGTACTTAAAGGAAGCCTAGAGGAAAGCTGAGGAAGAGCTCTTTATCAGGCAGTGTGATGATAGGACAAAGGGTAATGGTTTTAAACTGAAAGAGGGGAGATTAAGATTAGGTATTAGGAAGAAAATTTTTAATGTGAGGGTGTTGAGGCACTGGAACAAGTTGCCCAGAGTAGTCATGGAAGCCCTATCCCTGTAGGTGTTCAAGACCAGGTTGGATGAGGCTGTGAGCAGCCTGGTCCAGTGAAAGGTGTCCATACTTATGGAGGGGGTGTTCCAACTGGATGGTCTTTAAGGTCCGTTCTAACCCAAACCCTTCTATTATTCTATGAGGAGTTTGGGGTTAGGAGCCGGAAGCTGGCAGTGGTATCTGAAAATTCTCACTTAAACAGTATATAGAAAATATGGGGGCTGACACAGTATTGCGCTTCAGGTTGATCAAGGAGTTATAATTGTGACACAGTTAATTTAGAATGTTTGATCATGGCTATAACAATTTGTTATAAGCATATTTTTTGCTTACTTTTCTGCCTTCATAATCATTACACTTACTTAATTGACTTATACAATAGTGCAATATTGTTGACTTGTAGAATTGTTGTTTTCCTTCCTTGCTGTCTTTTGACATAATTTATGGAATTTTTCATCTGCAGTCTTCTAAAGAACAAATCATTATTATGTAGCAATGGAGTTGGGTGGTTCCTTTTGTCTTTTTGTCCTTTTTTTGGCAGAAAAAATAATGTTTGGTAAGGGTTTTCCTCTGGATGTTTATTTTCTCAGCAAAAATGTAAGATCTCAAACATGGACATTTTAGAATGAATTTATGAACATAGACTGTCATGGGGAAGATTGCAGTAGACAGCACAGTGTAGCAGTGAAATACACGTTTTCAGCTATGACTTGCATTCAGTTTTTCTGACTGAGAAACTATCAACTGTCAAAGTTCCTTGCTCTCTAGATGTTTTACAAAAGCTCAAACTCCAAAAGCTTACTCATATTCTCAAAATAGAAAAAATCGGAATGTGAATAGGGCACAGTGTGACTGTGATCATGGTTCAGTAGGTTAAAAACATTTGGGATATAGTAAATTAAAGTGTGAAGAGATTCTTCTTGAATGCAATGACCTGGTGAACCTTCCTGACCACTCAACATAGCCTTTCTTATGAGAAGTAATTATGTGTGCGGAAAATAATCTGATGAAGTTTACTCACCACTTAGTGCTGTAAAGACTGCTCAGAGGAGAACAGATTGATGAATCTGTCTGATAAATAGGCTGCAAAATAGAGATAGTATTATCATATGCTGATGTTATGGTTTAATGCCAGCTAGCAACTAAGCCCCAAACAGCTGCTTGCTCATGCCCCTCCAGGGGCATGGAGGAAAGAATCAGAAGAGCAAAAGTAAGAAAACTTGAGGGTTGAGATAAAGTCAGATTAATAGATAAAGCAAAAGTCCCCTGTACAAAAGCAAAGCAAAACAAGGGATTCATTCACTACTTCCTGTTGACAGGCATGTGTTCAGCCATCTCCAGGATAGCTAGACTCTATCACACATAATGGTTGCTTTGGAAGACAAACACCATCACTCATACTGTCCCCCTTTCCTCCTTCTTTCTCCAGCTTTATATGCTGAGCATGATGTCATATGATATGGAATAACCCTTTGGTCAGTTGGCGTCAGCAGTCTTGTCTGCGTCTCCTCCCAGGCTCCTGAACCCCCAGGCTGCTTGCTGGTGGAGTGGTATGAGGAGCAGAAAAGACGTTGTCTCTGTGTCAGCATTGCTGAGCAGTAATGAAAACATCTCTGAATTATCAACACTATTTTCTACAGAAATCCAGAACATGGTTCATATAAGCTAATAGTAAAAAATTAACTGTTCAAATCAAAACCATCGCAGATGAAGCCCACGTAATCCAAGAGGAAATGGTTAGCTGCCTGCTGTATTACTTTGATGTACACAACTCTGTAGAGCTGGATGGGATTCACCCAGAGGTACCGAGGGAGCTGACAGAAGTGCTCACGAAGCCCCGTTCACTCATTTATAGTAGTAGTAGTCCTGGTTAACCAGGGAGGTCCCAGTTGACTGGAAGTTAGCAAATGTGATGACTATCAACAAGAAGGTCAAGGAAGATCTGGGAAACTACAGGCTTATCAGTCTGATCTTGGTACTGGGTAAGGTTGTGAAGTGGGTCGTCCTGAGTGATGTCACATAACACAGACAGGACAACCAGATGGTCAGGTCTAGTCGGTATAGGTTTAGGAAAGGCAGGTCTTGCTAGGCTGTCCTGATCTTCCTCTATGACAAGATGATGTGCTTAGCGGATGAGGGAAAAGCTGTGGATGTTGTATACTTAGACTATAGCAAAGCGTTTGACACCATTTCCCATAGCATTCTCCTGGAGGAACTGTCTGCTCATGGCTTGGGTACTGGCTGGATGGCTGAGACCAGAGAGTTGTGGTAAATGGATTTAAATCCAGTTGACAGCCAGTCACAAGTGATGTTCCCCAGGGCTCAGTGTTGTGGCCAGTTCTCTTTAATATCTTTACCAGTGATCTGGGCAAGCGGATCAAGGGCACCTTAAGTAAATTTATAGATAACCCCGAATTAGGTAGAGTGTTGGTCTGCATGAAGGTAGGGAGGCTCAACAGAGGGATCTGGACAGACTGAATCAATGGGTCAAGGCCATTTATATGAGGTTCAGCAAGGCCAAGTGTCAAGTCCAACACTTGAGTCAAAACAACCCCACTACAGGCTTGAGGAAGAGTGACTTGCAAGGTGCCAGAAAACAAAGAGCCAAAGGTTGACAGATAAGTATGAGCTGGCGGCATGCCCAGGTGGCCAACAGGGCCAATAGTATTCTGGCTCGTATCAGAAACAGCGTGGCCAGCAGGACCAGGGAAGTGATTGTCTCCCTGTACTCGACACTGCTGAGACCACACCTTGAATCCTGTGTTCAGTCTTGGGCCCCCAAGTACAAGAAGGACATTGAACATCTGGAGTGTGTCCAAAGAAAGATAACAAAGCTGGTGAGGGGTCTGGAGCACAGCTCTTATGAGGAGCAGCCGAGGGAACTGGGATTATTTATCCTGGAGAAAAGGAGACGGAGAGAAGACCTTACTGCTCTCTGTGGCTACCTGAAAGGAGGCTGTAGCAAAGTTGATGCTGGTCTCTGCTCCCAGGTAACAAGTGGTAGGACAAGAGGAAATGGCTTCAAGTCACGCCATGAGATGTTTAGGTTGGATATTACGAAAAAGTTCTTTGCCAAAAGGGCTGTCAGTCACTGGAAGTGGTGGAATCACTGTCCCTGTTCAACAGACTTGGAAATGTGGTGCTTAGGGATATGGTTTAGTGCCAGAGGATGCAGTGTTAGGTTTATGGCTGGATTCGATGATCTCAGAAGTCTTTTCCAACCTAAATGATTCTATAATTCTGTGATCTACTAATCTAGCAAAAGAAAACAGAGAGTTTTAGAGGTAAGCTTAAGAAGGAAATCAGCATTCAGTAACCTTGTTAATGACCAGATGAGATTTGAAATAAAGGAAAGGCCAGAAAAGTTACATGTTCTTGGCCTTTTGAACTCACATTATAGCTGACTACAAAGGTCTGTGTATCGTGTTGTTGGTCACATAAAAGTAGTGAATCTTTTTGTTGGATGCTCAGCAAAAGGGAATGGTCATGTGCATGAAAACATTTTTAAATCCTTGTTCATAACACAAGCACTGGACTCCCACAAAGCAAATGATATTGTAAATATTTCTCGGGCTTTTAGGTTCTTAATGCTAATGACAAGAATGCAGGGTTTTTTCTGTGGTATTTACCAAGTGTGTACCTGCCTTTTTTGGAATTTTTGCTAGCACTTGCTCGCGTGATGTACATATGAATTTATTTTGTGGGAGCTGGTAAAAGTTTAAATGTGGATTTTCAAATGCATCTGGAATAATTCAACAGATAATGCTCTTGAAATCAGAATTATGTCAGTGCTGTGGTACATGTTGGTCTAAGCTGGAACGTGAACCTTAAGTAAATGCATGTGGGGTCCCCTCAGCACAGCAAGTTTTTTTATGTTTTCAAGGCATTTTGAATGTGACCCCATTATGTGACTGTGATGCTTGCTGCTTCCCTAACACAGGGTAGTCTGCTTTGTTGATGCCTGAGTGTCCTGATTTCACCACATGTTCTTGAATTCCTGGAGAGGGCAGTGAGTAGGATTAGCTGTAACGAGTTATTGCAAAGGTCCATCACAGCCTTTTCTAATTGGCTCTACACATTGCAAGGTGACTCTTTGAGCTCCCATTCAGAGGAATCCTGCACACTTTTTATTTCATATATATGCATGAATGAAAAAATACATTTTTTTTTATTGGTATGTGTATTTATATTTAATCAGTTCTCTTTTTTTTTCCAACTGTTGAGCTAGGCTTTCACCTGTAGTCATCTTCTCAATTACCTCTGTGCAGGTCTTCAGGGAAAAGAGGTAAAATTGCAGTATGACTTTTCTGCTCAAAGTTCATCACTACTTAATTGGTATGGTGGAGCTGGCAATATTCAGTGTTCTTAGGTCTGTGTTGGACACCAGCAGTGCTACTGATTTGAGAGGTAGTTATTAAAAGTACCTGAATGACTAACTTCTCTTCATCACATATGGTAACCAGCTGAGCACAAGGCGTTGTAGCTGAATGAAAGTATCACTCTTATCTGGACTTCAAGACTAGTTGCTCACTTCTCCTCCAGAGAGATGCTTTGGTGACTGTGGTTTCTTTCTTAAGTTCTGAAAGTTAGCTCTTTGAAACACATAGTTAAAAACAGAGACTCGGGCATGGTGGTCCAGCCTTGTCCCTCTCTCTGCTGTGTGTACTCAAAAGGCTTGAAGATTAAAGAACCTGGGTTTACTCTGTGCTGTACTTGGGCACAGACTTCACATGCTGAAAAAAAGTATTTAAGAGACGTGTTATTTAAAGTTTTGTTCAATTTGCACAACTACATGATGAAACACTTGCTAGAGACCATGATATTACTTTGTTGAGTAATACGATAGTATGATATTACTTTGTTGAGACAGCTCCTTGCTAAATTAAGCCTTCCAGGTGGGAGAGCTGAGAGGGTCTCCAGCAGTAGCTATGTTACTCTTCCTGCACTGGTAACAGGTATGCAAACCCAACGTAAACATGAACAGGAATTTAAAACATGAATTTTCTTTCCATTTGTGGGTGTTACACAGCATTGGTATTTTTCTTCCTCTTCATTCTTCTCTGTCCATCTTTTCTATCTTTTTTAGACTGTATAATATCCGGGGCAGAGGTGCCCATGGCTTGGCATGCTTAAGTCCGACACAGTGGTAATTTAAGTGGAATCCCAGGCTCTTTTAAAAAAGCAAAGAAACCTCAAACCAAAACCAACCCAAAAAATGGTGAAGGACCACACTTGATGTTGCACTGGCCATAGGGCTTGTATGGTGGGTGAGTGAGAGTAAAGCTCTCAAGAACTGAAGAACTATCCTAGGCCAAATCCTGGCTGGTTTGAATTCTGCTTTTTTGAAGTCAAGACAAAACTTTTTCTCCCCAGGAAAGCAGATTACTTTGTCAAAAAATAAAGAGCTAAGTTTCACGTGATGCTAGAGAAATCGCCTGGTAATGGATATAATAATTGAGACATACATTGATCCTTGCATCAATTCCAAATACGTGTGTGTTTGTATATATATATATTTTTATGTGTTTGCATCTTCAGGTAACAGCTTCCTGTTGAAACTTCTTAAAAAGTGGAAATAAAATTTATTTTGCAAGCTGCAAATGGTATAGGAGACAAATCAAATGATAGATGAACAAACTTGAGAAGGAAAACTTGTTCTGCAAGTTCTTCACATCCTTGTAGGAAATATACCAAAGTTAACAATACTTTTTCAGAGTAAGCATTGATACCATCTTCTCCAGTTCTCTGTTCTCCACACGTGGGTATTATTGAACACATGGGCATCCTACACTGGGTAGTGCAGAAGCAGTTGAGTAGCAGTAACCGACTTGCTCTGACAAGACCCTACATGAGAACTCTTAGAGAACTTATATAAGTTGTGTCTGCTCAGGACTTTATAGTAGTGATTGCCATACAGTTTGACAGAGAAAAGGAGTGTATTTGTCAATTTCTGTTTTTATTTACTAGGTGGTTTATACCTTTATCTCTTGTAAATGAAAATACCCAAGAGAAGTTAGGTTTCATTACCAGATGCTTGCACAGGCTCTCTAGTGTATGGACATCTTCCAGGTATTTAAAATTTAAATGATGGATATTTCCTTTCTCTTAATTTTTTTTCCCCAGCACCGGTTCATAATATATCTGATTTGGCTGGAAAAAAATGCTTCCGGGGGAAGATGTGGGGATGGTGTTCTGGTGTGGGGTGGCTTTAACTCCCTAGATACACTGCATGTGAGAGCTGCAGCCCACCTTGCTGCTGAAGTTGGCTTCCTGGCACTTGTAGCAGTCCTCAGCTTTGATGTTTCATGTTTGCACTTAAGTCCAGTAATGCTGTCCTGGGGACATATTCCTTGCGTGTAACTTGGGGTTTATACTTCCTAAGTTATGAAAGAATGGTATTTAAAGCCCCAGGTTAAGTGCCATCTCTCTACCTGGAAGCCTTTTTAGCATCTGAAACATCCCTTTGGTAAAGCTCGGTGTGTGGACAGCAGTATAGAGTGGGCTCCTTCAGGACTCTATGAAAAGCAAATTCATACAAAAGTTTCCCTGGAACACGTGTTTTACGTATATACTAAAGAATGAGTCATCTAAAGCAAAATAACAAATTCCTATTTGCAAAACCTCCTCTATAAACCTCCTCTATGTTTCCTTGCCTGTGCTGAAAATCTCCTGTGCTGTAGGCAAGGTTATTATGACTCTGTTTCTATTTCTGTCCCTTTGCACAGCCTTGTCTTCGCTTCCTGTCTGGTCTCTTCTGCTATAGACCATCTGCTTTATTGCATTGTCTCTTCCTGTCTTGTCTTTGAGGTTTTTCCATTTTCCATTTATGAACTGTGATTTTCAATATCTTCCCTCTGCTCTCTCTCCCCCATTCTCTATGGCTGCTGGGTATTTGTGTTTAGTTAGTGGTTAGGAACCATTAGCAAGATAGTTATCTTTGGCCAGGAGTCATCATTGCCAAGGATCAGTAATTACTTTGGAAAGACACAGTGATATTTAAAACTCCTTTGAGGATTATCCACATTCACTCTGTGCCACAGTTTGTTTCTAGTTCCAGTGTTTTTCTGGTGAGTTTGAAGGGCTTTAGAAATGGTGATGGTTGCAGAGAGAGCAGTCAGTTCTCCAGGGACAATATCAAGAAGAATCTGTGCCGGGATAGAAATCTGCAAACGATGTATGGACCATGTTTTAAAGCTGAAATGGCTGCTGCCTCTGTAAGTGCACATATCATCAGCTGGGCCGAAGGAGGAGTGACTTACTTTCATTGTGATGCTTTTGCAGTGAAAGCTTTGCATCTGTAAAACAAATAAAATGGACACAGGAACCCTGATTGCTAGGCTTCATTAGATGTAAGAAATCTTTCAAAATGTGGAATACAGATGTAGAATTAAACTTTTGGCACTGAAATGGGCTCTGGCTTTGGAAGCTTTAGGCAAACTGTGTCCTTCTACTTTCTTCAGTTGAATGCTTGTCATCCTCCCTGACTTTGCTGTGATTGTAGGATGCTACTGGATGCGTGCTGAGAAAGTTGTCTACTGAATGGGACCTAGTAAGGCTTTGAAATATTGATGAATAAAAGGTTAACTTTTAATTCACCATCACTCTGAACTAATTGGAGTTCAGTGTGCTTTTGTCCAAGAGACTTTTTGGCATTGTATGGCTTAGTGGGTCTGCACATTTATATAAGCATGGAGTTACAGGATTTTACTTTCCTGAAGGCCAAGGTGTTAGGTTTAATAGAAGAAAATGGGTTTGTGTGCTTATGTTTATAGTTATACCAGTGACACAAATTCTGCTTTTGCATATTCTTTGACTGTTATCACATAATACAGCTTCCATTGAACTAAACCACCCATACGGTCTTCAAGAGCTCATATCATAGGTCATATATTAATAAATTAATATTGAGCCTACATGAACAATGATATCATGTAAGCACAGCTATAAAACTTGTTGGTGAGCATTTATACATTCCTTCCTTGTGCTAGATCACTGACCTGCTGTGGGTTCAATCTTGAACGCCTGCATTTGTGCTTGTGGTTTGGAAGACCTGAGTCAGCTAGAATGATGGTCATCTCACTTTTGTCCTCAGTCATGTTTTGATTTTATGACAGTTTTGCCTAATTGAAATTCGTTAATTTCTATTATGGCTGTAATTGGAAATACAGAGTGATGGTCGTAAATCCTAGTTTTCATTAGTGGGATAAAACTTAACAAATACAGTGGAAAAGAAATGTTAATTCCTGTTTTTCATAGTCAAATGTTGTTTCTTTCAAAATGGATGAAATTCAACTAAAATATTATAGTCTCTTTATGCTGCCAAGATAAAGAAGCGTAATAACGCTACAAGACATAGTGGCAAAGAACTGAAGACAAGGAAATGTTTCCTTCTGTCCCAGGAAAATACATTATTCAGAGGTTGCCACTCTGATATGTGCCTGACTGAGCCAAAAGCTGACATAGTTGGTGCTCAGATTGCATTTGTTTGAATGAGCATGGACTGCATTTGCATAAGCAACAACCTCTCACTAGGTATGACTACAAGGGGAATCCGCTAAATAGTACATCACCAGAATATCTGCTTCACCAGTGGTTGTCCAAAAGATCAGTTCTGTTTGTGTATTTGTCATCAGAGCATTCATGTGAGGCCATCTCTGGTGTCGTGAATTTAGCCACTCTACTGCCAGAGAAGATAAACTTGGACTCCTTTGCTCTTGCCTCCTTAATGTGTTTTTTCCTGCAAAACTGGGGAGATGATTGCTGGTGTATGCACGGTAATAAAGCTTGTCAGACACAGCCAGCCAGAATCCTTCTGAATTTGCATTTAATTTTATTCACAGCACAGCGTGCAGCAGAGCTGATGGCAGCAAGTTAATATGCTGCACTTTAATGAGATAACTGTTTGCCTCCTAGGTTTTGAGGTTTATGCTAGTTTTATTTGTCAACCTGGCCAAAGCCAGAGCCATAAGGAATCACAGCTCTGCATTGAAATATTTGCTTTACTTAGTGGATGCTTTTTCCACAAGAGAAATCAGTGAAGAAATGAAATAATACTGCTTCTATTTTAGAACAGGAATTTTTTTTTAGAAGCCTACAGTTTACAATATGTCCTTGTCAGTGTTCTGGCTCACGAGTACTACCTAGATGAAAATGTTCTAGTCAGAATTTTTCTGTACTTGTAGAATTAAATTTCCACCTGTCTTTGAACATTCATCTCCTCTTCTATGTTCTTTTGGGGGTTTGTGTTATTGGGGAGGAGGAAGGGGAGAAATGCAGAAGCTCTGTAATATCAAATGCAAATGCTGAAATTTCAGTGTGACAGATAGAGCTGCAAAGTCTCCCTTTAAACAGCAGATTATATGGCTCCACTCAGGTTTTGAAATCCACTTCATGCCAATTGAATCCTTGCATTGCAACTCAGTCTTTTAACAGTGGCAGTTCCTGCTCATTAACTAATTACTCTATCCATAATGAAAGGAAAATGAGGTTATGATGAGACCGTTTCTGTCCCATGGTGGAAACACGCAGATGTCAGGAGGCACCTTGGATTACCACACTTGCAGATGGGTGCCAAGTGCCAGCCCCCACAGGGCTGCTGTTTGAGCCAGACCCATGCAGGGTGCGTGGAGAAGAGCACAGTGTGTGGACATGGTATTTCTGACAGCAGTATTGCGGTCTGAAATGCTTGAATCAATGGAAGTATCCGCTGAAAGGCTTGCATTGATTTATCTAAAGTTAAAATATCATTTTGTCCCACTTGTTCTCATGCTGTTCTTTGGTGGACTTGGCAGTTAATGGTTGGACTTGATGATTTCAAAGGTCTTTTCCAAGCTAAATTATTCTGTGATTCTATGCAGAAACATTGCTTCTGTACACAAAACAGTGCTTGGAAAGTAGTTCTTTAGAGGGAGCTAACATCTTTTGTGTTTGTTAACCTTTCATGTCTAAAACTTGTCAAAGTGAAGGTCAGATTGACCTTTCACTTCATCATTGTACTGTTGCATTATGTTTTCTGCAAAACCAAAGCCTGTTAGACTTGCCACCGTTTGCAGCAAGAATACAGCAGTGTTGAGAAAATGTAGCTCTCTGTTAGTTTTCTGCACCATTTGTGACACAAGCTATTGTCTGTTTGGTGACAAAGGCATACATAAATAAGGATTAGGAAATAACTGGTAGATTTATGGTAAAATGCTTTAACAGGCTTCAGTTGATATGTGCCTTATGTTAGTCAAAATCTCCTTGTTTCTTTACTGCTAACAGAAGGTTAGGGGGAGTGGAGAGGGATAAGGAAAGGAGCATATAGGAGGGGATGTGCCACGTAACTGGTTCTGGGAACAGGGAGAACTAAATTTATGTCTAGCCCTTTGCTGAGAGACTTCAGAAAAAGGCATATAGGGGCTATATTTGGAAATATGAAATGGCATTTGGCAATCGTCAGGTGATGTAACCCATAGAAGGCATGAGATTGAGCCGACTTTCTATGCTGTTCTTCAACCAATTAAAAAGAAAGTCGATTTCCAATGTCATGCAGGTGGAAAGAAGTGCATACAAAGTATCGGCACACTTGCCTAAATCTAATGCTTTTTATTTATAACTGTCTTTCCTTTCTCTTGGACAATGAGCTGCTTGTTAATGTTTTTGCCTTCCCTGGATGCAAATAGCATGTCAAAAGGAAGAGTTGTGCACCTGTGCAGGGAGGCGTTGTGGAGGTGGCTGGAGGAGATGAGGCTTTTCCTTCGATCAAGTGCCTGCTCTATAGCAAGACAGTTTACACAGCTTCTAGACTTTCTTTCTCATCTTAATGTTGGAACCTTAGATATTGGAGCAGTCTGAGGTTAATAGTTATTTACTTGGCAGAGGAAAAGGTAAATTACTGCAACAGATTGCCAAATGCTTCTTCCTGTATCGTTAAAAGCTGGCAGCTGAGATTGTTACCTGTTGATCAAGATTTAATGGGATTAGCTTAATGAAGAAACTTAGGGTTCACAAAATTATTAAAAGTTTAAAAGGTTTGGGTTTCTAATAGTCTCCTGCTGTTCAAGAAATAGTCTCTTTAAGGACTTTGCTCCAAATTCGTGTCTGAAAGTGTCCAGTTCTTGATGGTTTCACAGGTTTCACGAGTCAATTTGTTTCTGGTGGTGGGGGTTTTAATAATGTTAATGAGATTGTTTCAGTTATTCCTGTGGAGTTGAATAGCTGAGTGAAAGAGGTGATTTCTCACAAGGACATGTAGTGATAGAACAAGGGGGAACAGCTTTAAACTGGAAAGGGGAAGATTTAGATTAGACATTAGGAAGAAAATCTTCACAATGAGGGTGCCCAGGGAAGCTGTGGATCAGTGTTCAAGGCGAGGTTGGATGGGGCATTGAGCAACCTGGTCTGGTAGGAAGTGTCCCTGCTCATGGCAGGAGGTTGGAACTGCATGGGCTTTAAGGTCCCTTCCAACCCAAACCATTCTGTGATTCTATAAGTTTGGGGGTGTAGGTCTTCTGGGTATGGTGTGTAAAATTTGAGAAGTAAGTAGTAATATGATTTCATTTTTTTCATTTTGGAAAATCTCCAAATAGACACTAAATTCAGTATCTTCCCATGTTTTGGTAGTTTCATTACGGCTACAATACTCCAACAATATAAACAGCCAGGAATGTAGAACAGATATTATCTTTTGAGGACCAGCAGATATAATTTGAAAAAAAATTTGGATAAACTTTTAGGTATAGAAACCTTTCTCCAGGCCTGAAATGGAAGCTGCAGACTTCAAAAATACAACCTGACACTAATCTAATGCTGTGCCTTCTAAGAATAAACACAGTCTGAGTAGCTCAATCTGTGAAATATGGAAGTGTCGTTGTCTGGATATAAAATAGAATCCAGCCTGGGTTGTGCTGACCATATCCCAAAAGATGCTTTCTCTCATGCCGCCATCTGGGCACTGTTTTCATGTCGTGGGCAGAGAAATACCAAGATGGGCTGTGTAATTTTGCTTTGTCTGACACAAAGTGTTACGAGTTGATGTGCTGTTTCTCCCTGTAGGTTGTCAGTCTCATAGCGTATGGAGAGCACTCAGGTAGGGTTTGTGGTGATTCTCTCTGAGCTGTGTGGCTACATTCCTTCCTCTCTACACTGCTGTTGTAGAGCAAACATGCAAATAGAATTGTACATTTCCCTGTAAGTGTTTCTGCAGAACTCCTAACAGCAGCCGTGGTCTTGCAGGCTCCTTTGTTCTTATCCACACCTCCCTACCTGTCACATTAAACGCAAGGTGCTAACTCCTGGTTCCGGAGTCCAGCTTTCCCCAGCCCAACCCGTGAATCCTGTATAATGTGGAAGTTTGATTCTTGCCTTTGTTCCTGTAGTAATGGCCGCTTCTCTTGAACCTGAGTCAGCATTTCCCACAAGCACCTTCACCTTTTCTCTTGTGTTTTTGTCTGTATTTCTGGGAGGTAGAACTACTATTTCAGAATGGGAATATTATTCCAGTCTTTCCTTAAAATTGAGCTCTACCGTGATGTAAAAGCATGAAGCATTTAGCAAGCTATTGATGAGCTGTGACCGTTTTTATGCTGTCAGTTGTTATCTTAGTGTTTCTCTCAACTCTTGTTTTTGATTTTTTATTTCTACTGCATGCGTTTCTTTTTATCCTTAGGTGGTTGGATCCTTGCAGAGATATGGGGTGCCTGTGATGGGTCTCACTTGAGCAATACAGCAATATACTCTTGTAATTGTACTTCAGTGAGACCGAAAAGAGATTGAAATATAACTGAATATAGGAGAGTATTGAAAAAAAAAAGCAACAATGAACCAAAACAAACTGAACATTTCTAGAGCTCACTTTGAAATAGTGTGGCCCTGGATTTCCAGTCTTCTTGCAGTCTCAGCTGTTTTTACACTCCCTCAACACCCACCCTTTATCACTTAACCATACTCCTTCTTCTGGACTGTGTGGCCTGATGTTTGGAGTTACTGAGCATCATCGGCTCTTTCTAATGTTCTCTTGTGTATGCCTACAGCTTAGTTCTTGAAAAGGGATTTAGAGCAAGGATGTTTTTACCTTTGTGCACCCAGAAGGGGATTTTATACTGTTTGGGTACTGAACTGTTCATCCATGAGACTGACTCATTCCTGGGCAACTTTCATTGCTTGAGAAATGCTGTGATAAGAAGTAAGGCTTTCTGCTCTTCACTTGGCTGCCACAGAGTGGTTTTCAGCAGCATAGTTTTAGACTTTAAACTTCTGAATTCCATTTAGAGGGACTTTAAATCCTTTTAAGGTACAGCTTTCAGCCTCTCGAGACCCTAACTTGCCCATTAGTAATACAGGGATAATATTTCCCACACCTTAAAGATGCATTGATTAATAGCAGAAGCATGTATGCTGGGATTCATTTCATCTGGTTTTAGCTGCCTGAAGTGAGCTGTTCGTCTCATTTAAAGAGCAGAGACAAATAATCACCTCTGCTGGTGAATTAACCTGACTCATATTTAGGTGCCTATATCTGGAAAAGGTAAGTATACACCAGAGGTCCTTCTCATTCTGTTATCTCTGCAGGAATTTAAATGACCAGTACTAGTTTTGATGAGATACTTAGTTTTAAGCTGCTACAACTGGGTGAGGTGGTTGGGTTGATAAACATAGACCAGCTAAGTGGATGTTCATTTGTGTGATGAAAATTACCCAACATGATGCTGCTTCTGTAAACAGCTGGGGGCAGTTTTACTGTTAGAGTTTTGTAGAGATTTCCCACAATTTTTACTTTTAATGCTGAAGATTCAGATCCACCCATAGCAACGTCCTGGAAACCTTCTCTATTCCTAAGTACCACTGTACAGTTGCAGGAGTGAAATAATAAAGAACCGCACTTCTTTCCTCTGGCGTGATTTTAAATGGGGTGTTGTCATTTTTTTTCAAATTATTTCTGTTAGTGCTTTAATTCAGCAAATGGAGATTGCTAAGTAAGGTTCTTTTTCCAGCCAAAACGTCAGTCAGAACTGCATGCTCTACAGAATACTGTACAAATTAACATTTTAACATCGCTATTGTAGTAATTATTCTGAGCATCTTCCTTGTATGACACTCACAAAAAAGGAATGACTAGTCACTGCATTTCCAGACTAATTTTCTCCCTATATAAGTGTGCTCTGCTGACATCTTTTTCCCCTCTGGCTGTGCAGGGTTTTTTGCTGCTCGTAACCAGCTGGTAGCCCCTGTCTTAGTTGTTGAGCTGCCGCGGTAGAGGGCAGGAAGGATCCAAACAGCCTTTGTATATGTGAACAGGTGGTTTGAATGTTCAGAGGATCTGATGAATAGGCAAACATACGATTTCACTGCTAGGAGGATGATTTGATGGCAAACAAAAGGTCACATACCAGCAAAACTGTTAACTGGTGACATGAGGGTGGAGACTACAGTTCTGCTCACTATTAATTTTCCTCCTACGCTCAGGGTCAGATTCTGCTTCTGTTGCAGCTCTCCTTGCTGCACAGGATGAGTGAGCTTTTTGGTGATGTGCCTGTGTGCAACCACTAAATAGAGCATGCAGTGAACAGGGGTGGATTTCAGCACAGATTGGTTGCTGTATGTCTCCTCTTCATCTCTGTGGACTGTTTATTTGTGGTGTCATACACAAACCTGTACCTGGCACCTGCATCATACTTGATTCATCATCCATGAATGCTTCATTTACTGTCCAGAGTGCAATGCCCTTGCATGCCCCTCTGTTGCTGCTGTGAAAATCAATCAGTGCCGTGAAACCTGGCTTTCTGATTTTGTTTTTTTTTTTTTCCAGAAACAACTGTCTTGTTTCTGGAGTTCTTCAAAGGAGGCTCACTTGTGGAAGAAGGAGAAAGTTAGTGTTTAATGTGAATTTGTACCACTGCACAGAGAGAGGTGTGTTAGTGAAAGAAGGCAAAATGTGCTATGTATCTTTTGCTTGGGGATCAGGTACAACTCTGGCATTGTATTTTCCTTTGGACAGCTAAGCACCTGGAGTGGGAAGTACCCTTGGTTGAAGTGCACTTCAGCAAATAAAGAAGCCATTGTATTGCCAGTCTCTGCTCAGACAAAATAGCTTGTGATTCAAAAACTTTTCTTCTCAAGGTTTTGTGTTGATTATTCCTTTGGCCTTCCTTCACCCGATTTGCTTTTTATTCTTACTACTTAGGGGAAATTATGGTTCACCTAGCAGATCCAGCAAATTCATAAAACTCCAGTTGATAACTGGACTGAATTGAATCTACCTGGAAAAATGATCGGAAATCAACTGTGGGTGTTGAAGAACTGTGTAATAATGAGATCTGAACTTTAGTAACACCAACAGCTATGTAACTATTAAAAATGGTCCAAATATTTAATTTCAATTTTAAATTTTTTAGCCATTAGTTTGCAAATAGCTTTCAAAAACACAGAGTACTTAGAAGACATGTATGTCATAATCCATGATGCAAAAATAGATCTTTTTTATTGCTTGACTTCTGTAACATTAAAGCAACTGTGTGCTGATAAAGATGCAGAACTGCTTCATAACAAATGCATCACAAATTTTCTAGACAGTGATTATAATGTGTGAATTGGAGCTAATTAAAGTATGTCAGTAACATAATGTACAAAATGGCTGATTGCCAGTTGCAGGAACAGATTTAGGAGCTTCCTGCAAATTTTAATTTTTGATGAATATGTTTAGATTTCAAAACATGCCCTTTGAGAAAAGTGGCCTTTGTTTATATGTCAGTGATGTTGCTGGTAACAGAGGATTATGGACTAGGTGTTTGTCATATGTGAGAAATAATTTGCCATGCAATTATTTTGATACTTTCTTCTTAAAATATTGAACATTTTTACGGTATGCAACGGTGAATGTTTTACAGTTGTGAGCACAGCACAAAACTGAACTTCTGCAAAAACGCATCTTATCTTGTATGTGGGATCTCTCAGTGGCAATGTCAATCGGGTGGGAGGTGAGGACCGTGCCCTCTTTGCAACACCATCTGGAGCACCGTGTCGCTCCAAGGATGAAACACAGACTCTGCAGCTGCCATGGTGGCTGTTTGACTTGCTGAACTGGCAGCAGCGCTGAAGGGCTGCCTGGCTGCCCAAGGTGTGTGGATTTGTGGGATGGAGGGCGACAGTGCTGTAAGTTGTCTCTTGTGGGCAAGAGGGATATCCTTGTGGCCTGTGACCGGCATTAACAAAGGCTGAGTTGACAAGGGTTGACTGAGTGTCTACTTGCACCAGGTCCTGCCTCAACTAAAAATTCAGCGACCTCTAGTTCCTATACTGCACTTTTAATTGGGAGACTTCTAATGGAAATGTATTAATAGCCCACATTTTACTGAAATGACAATTGAGCGACGAAGATATTTCCATCAAAGCGAACTGATAAATTGGTCTTTGACACCACTCCCTGGGACACAACAGTGTCAGAGGGATGAGGAGTCTCAGAACTTTGGCTCTATGTGCTCCACAGCTTCAGTGATATCCTGGCAGGAGAGCAGTTCTGCATCCAGCAGGGTAGTTAAGGTTATGAAAAAGCTTTTTAAACAAGTTAAATATGAAGCTCTAGGTCTCTGTTCAACTCAGTCTGCTTTTAGATAATTGCAAGTAGCGTTCTGGATTGTTTTTTTCCCATCACAGCCACTCCTAAAAGAAATAACAAGGATTTTATTTTTTGAAAGATCTGTTACCCAAATTTGTCAAATTCCTGAATTAACATATATGACTATAGCTGGGAGAAAGACAGAGATGAAAAAAAAAGGCTTTGTCTGATAAAGACTCTGCTTTGACAGTCTCCTTGAAAACGGCAATAATAGCAATGTGGAACAGCTGCTATTGTGTTCAGCTGTGGAGTGGGACCGAGACACTGTCTGCCACTGCCATTTTACTGAAGAATTGCTTAATAGTTTAAAGCAAAGGGTCTTTCAGACAAGCCACTCACATTCTCTAGCAATTGGATCAGAAATGGGCTGCCTTGAGCAAGTTCTTGCAAATGCCTTGAAATAATAAACGTTCAGGATGGCATAGTTCTAGATGGTGGAGGAGAAGGGAATGTTAAGGCAATTTGACCTATGAAATTCCTGCCTGAGTAATAAGGGCAATCTCTACTCAGAAAAAAAGAAGATGACACAAAAGATATTAGGGAATTCAAAGGCAGAATGAAAGAATTTGGGCTGGCTTCATCAATGTCAGCGTTACCAATATCGTCAGCGTTACCAATATTACCTGCTGTGGAGTTACAGCACATAGCATTTTGACCTGCAAGTTGAGGAAGTGTCATGTTAAAGCCAAAATGAGATAAAGCTAGGTGGACTGCAATCATTGCCATGATGTTCAAAGAAAAGAGCTTTTTTTTCAAGTGCATTCAAGACTGAAAACATCCCATGTTTGGAAATTTTGGAAGGTCCTTAAAATATACTTAGTAATTTATAAGTTTTAAAGTGTCAAAGTTAACTTTTAGACCAGGGGAATAAAAACAGCTGAAATGAGTTGGAGGATAAAGATAGTATCCAGTTTCATGTTAGAAAGTGACTATGTAATATTGTGTTTATGTAGTTTTAGTATGAAACAACTAAACTGATTATTGTTTTTAAAGATATGAGCATGTCCGGTGTAAATTTTATGTATCTGAGTCTTGATGAAGTGCAGATCAGTTGACTGTTCGTTCAGTTAATCAATAGTACTGCCTGTGCTTTTTCATTGACTTCTTAATGCTAAATGGTAAACATTAACAGCCAGATCTGCAGAAGTCTCAATTGGCTTAATGAGTCATTAGAGCTACACTGATAAATACCAACTGGGAATCTGGTGTGGATTGTAGACTGGAAGTTTAGGAAATGGATTACTGCTGCTTCATAACTTGTTTCATTCATTTCTTATAATCCTCTGTATTGTATAGTAGCTTATTTGATTGCTGTATTGAATTAAGAAGGGGTACTGTTAGCAACAAATAGTGTGAGAAGAACTGGATTGGAATTGGATTGCTAGGCACAGTGTGTTTGCCAGGGCTCTAAGCTGATCGATCATGTAGGGCTTCAGATTGCCTGTTCAGTGATGGTAGAAGAAACAAGTAAAAGGCCGGGATTGACGGTTTGAATCCTCTCTATTCAGTGTGTCTTTACTTGTCACTGTTCTGTTTGCAAGATGGAATTATTGTCTCTTTGTGTTCCTGGACCAGAGAGGATCTGTACCACGTGATACAAATGATAGACACACTTTGCAATCCTACACTCTTCCAACAGTAGCTCTTGTATTAGTGTGGGGTTTTTTTTGTTTTCTAGTTTGAACTACTAGCTGAAATAGCATCCAAATGAGTCCTGCTTCTTGCCTGTTGGTTCAGATTGAGACATTTCTTTAGGTCTCTGGTGTCTTGCTGTGTTTCCTTTCTTTTTTTTTGTGATATCACTTTGTCTTCAAGGTCGAAAATAAAACAAGTCACTTTTTGGATAGGAAGGTCATTCAGAGGTATAATTAAGAGAATGAAAAATTTGGAAGAGATCTAATTAAACCTCATATTTAGGATATAACCTTATTTAGTCTGGTTGTGAACCTGTGGGGAAGAAGGAATGGCAAATTATCCCATACCTCTATCTCGTCATGGACCATCAAATGAAGACAGGCTCTGAGCTTGCTAGTACCCAGAGACAGTTCATGATATCTTGCAGCCAACATCATACAAAAGCCACAGATATCTTGAACTGCTATGTGCAAGGTCTTTGAAGGAGATCTTTTTTTTCCTTGCTCTGCAGTCGGATGTAGAAGATGGGTACTGATTATGAAGAGGAGACAGTTAGGCCTCCAAGAAAGGTTTTTTTCATCTGTAGTCCTTTCCCAGGGAGTCGTATTGTAAAAGAGTGTGTGGTGGTAAAGCAGAGCTAAGCTGTTTTTGCAGACATCTGGGATTGAAAAGGCCTGTAGCACCTTGGTGTGGTATCTTGATGCAACATTTACATTTACGGCCAGCTGAATGAGACTCTGTAGTTCTTCCTGTTGGCAGTGCTCAGGTTGCCTATTGCCTTACACTCCATTTAGTTACAAACTGGCTGTCGGGGTCTCCCTATGCTGGACAGATGTGCCTTAAGATTCAAGTGCTTAGGGCTGTTTTTCTGGATGTTTGCTGGAAAAATGTGCTTTGGAAAAGGTGATACAGTGTTTTCCATTCACATCTCTAGGGAAAGTATTTCATTATTTCCCTCTAGTGAACGTGAAGTCAAGCATTACAGTGTCTTTGCTTATATTTGAGGACATCTTGCATGAGAGACTTCTTTCTGGTCTCAGGAGATAAGTCTTGCATTCAGTGCAGTGGCTAAGGGAATTATTTTGTTTGTAGCAGTTTGTCAAATATGCCAGGCAATACATAGAAGTAGAATAAGGTCTGAAGTGAAGATTTGATGCAACCAAAGTATAAAGAAGGGTGCAGAGCAAGGGGAGTGATCACAATGTAACACCTTACTTGCTTCCATCTTCCTTCTCTTCCTTTGCAGTATTTTACATCCTTCTGTTTTCTCAGCCTTGGAGTAGTCAGTCATCTGATTGTATATGGACAGCTTATTAAAATGGTCTTTTAAGAGGGTTTATATGTGAAAGTGTTTGCAAAATGACTTAGAAAAGAGAATAATGTTTTTGCCACCTGCTTTCCTAGGTTTCTCCTAGAAGAATCAGATTAGCTGCTAAGATTTGTTCCTGCTTTTCAAGCTCAGTGACTGAGAAAATGAAAAAGAATCTAGCCTAGTTTGCTTGCATGGTAATAGAAAATTCAGTCAGTGTTTTCCCTAGGACAGCCCATGATCAAGTGCTGATAAACCAGCTGTCAGTGCACTCATTACAGTGCAGGAGGAGTCCTTATTCTCTGTATTGCAGGTATCCTTGCAGGACAGTTTACAAACAATTGAAAAACCTTACCTTGAAGTTCTTATGGAGATATATCTCAGATTGCAGTGGCTTTCTTGCAGACATCTTCAAGTATAAAAAAAACTATTGCAAGGCATCATTCTTACACTGGCTTTGCAATGCAATTTCATTTTATCCAGCCACATCTCCTGATTTTCTTGACCTTAAAATAATGGGTAAAGATGCAGAAACCATATGCTGTGCAAGTAATTTTTGTCAGCTACAAGATCACTAGAACTGTTCAATAATAATGCTTAGATTTAATAGAAAATATTGCATTGTTGTTTTGGGATTTGTGGGGTTTGTTTTTAATAAAAAAAGGAGAGAAAGCTTAACCCAATGAAATGAGAACTATACTCAGGCTAGTACATGGGTCAATGCAGCCATAAATTAGGAAAGGGCTATGCTGTATATGCCAGAGAAAAAATGTACATCAAAGAAAAGAGGCAAGAGATGGGAGAAATATAAAATCAAGTATCCAAAACATTGTGTTGTTGAGAAGATGCAATAAGAGTTAAAAGAGATGTCTGTAATCACAAGCAATTATTTTGAGGGGAACTGCTCAGGTTGCAAAGAGTATTAAAGGTTGGGGTTTTTTTATGAAAAGAAATTAAATAAGAACACAAGAAACAGAGGTTGTCTGGTTAGGTTGTCTGATTTGATCCTGTTTTGGAGTGTCAACATTGAATTACTTGTGGCTATACATAAAAAGTAATGCTTTGTGTTTCTTTGTACATGGAGAGGAAGAGATATGAACAGATCAACAGCCTGTTCTCTTTTTGTAAGCCTTTTCAGTTCATATTGTCCTTCAAAGCTGTCCTGTCAATGGTAGCATTAGGGTTATGAACAAGAATTATAATCAGAAGGCAGTCACTGTGGGGGGGTGCCAAATCGTATGCCTAACAGAGCTGTTCGGGATCATCACAGCTTCTTGCTAGTCCCAAAGCTATTGGCTCACAATTCAAGTGCTGCTGATTGCCCCAGGAAATATGACTTGGATGCTAATGATATACTCGGCCAAACTGAGCTGATGCTGAAATAAAATTAGCCCCAAACTATTCCTGGCACATTAATTTTACGCTTAGAATCAGATATTCCTCTTGCTATTTTTTCCTCCCTGAAATGTTAACATTCCTGTGTGCTTATCCCTGAATTAAGCAGAAAAATAGCTAATACGGTACTTCAGAGACTGGTGTTTAACTGAAATGTCAGGTCTCATAGAGATCTCTGATGCATCTGAAACAAGTAGCAGTGAGCTTGCAGAGCAAAAAGAAAAAAATAGTGTAGTAGATCTGTTTGCAGTGTTCCCAAAAATGCAAAAACATGAAATAATTGTTATTTGTGGAATGCTACTGAAAAACAGTAGCTACAGCTCTACCTAGAGTATTTTAATTCGAAGTGATGAGATAGCTGAATTGTCTTCAGATTACAATTGTCTATAAAATACAAGGTTTTATATTAATGTGATATAAAAATCCGTACGTGAGCAGGCTGTGGCAGTCTGCCTTTCACAGTGCTTGACCTGCATCGTGCAAGCCGTAATATTGTGTTTTGTGTGCTGCTGAAGCTGAAACTTCTTCTTTAAACCATATGCTTGGTCAATCCTGATGTAAAGATTATTTTTTAAAATTGGTGGTTACTTCTGCTGTAACAGAAATAGGAGCCAATTTACCAATATTTGTAAGCTTGAGTTGAAGTTCTTGTTCCATGAATCCTCCTCTTTTTTAGCCTGATAGGTGAGGGAAGCATTATTCTACATGTGTGCTCACAAACCATCATGAAATCATCTTCACAGTTTCAGTTGACTGAATAAATGAAAACAACTTTTCTAGTGGCTTATTGTAGGGCATATTTTAAAAGTTTTAAGGCTCTTGCGCCCTCTAAATTTTTCAGTGCAATGCACAAATGTCCCACGGCAGGTTTTTTGGCATTTGGTATATGCACAGGTGATATCACTGCCTTTCTCCTCAGCCCTTTCTTCTGAGTACAGCTGAGAAGTTTAGATCATATTTGGAAAATATAGCGGGGAAGGGACACCAGCTGATTCTCTGACCATGACATGATCATTTCCAGTTCAACATCTGTAATGCAAAAATGTTTCCCATGCTGTTTACATTCAGATGTCTTCAGGAAATCTGGTGGCCTGACTCATGCTCAGCAGAGCATCTGGGCATAGCTCTTGGGGCCATGGAGGTTGGGAGAAGTTGTGAGCAATGCTGCTGCCCAGAGCTTGCCCTGCTGCCACTGAGGCATTGGGCAAGGTCTCCACTGAGCTGATTAAAAGTGAGAATTGGCAAGCTCTGCTCTGTGGTGTGGCCTGTTGTTGCAGCCCTTTTTGAGGTTTCCAGCGGTGTAAATCTTATATTTGTCTGAGTAAACACTGGGTTTTTCACGACCTACATTTGATGGAACTGATAATTCATCTAATGGTGAGCTTTTAGAGTACAGTCATCTGTAGACCTTGGAAAGCCCCCACTACTATTCTCGTACTGCTTCCCTGTGCTGTCTTCTGTGTGCAGCCTGCATGAAGTCTGCAAGGAAATCTGTCTGTAGGTGGTTAACTGGGAAGAGGTGGGAGGCTATCTACACTTAACAGTGTCTCGGAAAACATAGCACCTCCTCCTACACAAATAATTACAGGACAATGAGACAGTTACCAAGTGAGAGGGGAAACATGCTCTCAGGAGGTCAGTATGTGCTAATTTTCTGTTAAAGAATATTTTCTTCAGTAGAATTGGTCTTGTGATGTCCATAGTTGTGAACATACACTATTTGGAGAGCTAGAAATATAATTACAGTAAGTTTTTTTCTTATTTCCTTGCTTTTCGATAGAGTATGCAGAATTTGAAATGTGGAATTAAGTTATATAATAAGAGCAGCAGGAGCTGGCCTTTGCGTTTGCAGGAGGGAGCTGTAAGGGGCTGGATGTGATTGCTTCTATATACACTAAACATATTAGTATGAATTGAATAATGACTAATAAGACTTTTAGCCAGGCTTGCCTGTTGTGCTGTGATAATTGCCAGTTATCTTAGGCCTTAAAGCCAAGTAGATCCTTCCGCGCCTTCTATCCTGCTGGATTTTGGAGGAGAGTCCCTTATAGGAAAGAAGCAAGGTTTAAATGTGGTCCTGATCTTGATTCTACTGCAGTCACTGCCATAGTCCACAAGCTGATGCTTAAAAAACAAATCAAAGTGATAACAGCTTCAGCCTGAGTCAGGAACCATTCATCATGGCCATGGACATTACTGGCAATGTCAATAGTTGCAGACTCCCCTTGGAGACAATTGTAGCTATGTTTAAAAGCACAAACCAAAATGATTCTCAGGAATATTTCATAAGTAATAAGGAGATGCAGAGGAACAAGATTAAGAAGTTGCTTGAAATCCTTTCTTGTGTGTCAAAATTTGTTTATGAAAAGAAGAAAAACATTGAGTCCTACCAGTCTGAGGGTTGGTCACTAGATATGGAATGCCGTCTTCAGACTGAGGGATTATCAGTTCTTCTTCCTAGCTAAGAAGCTGGTTTATACAGGTTTTTTGAGTAGTTTTCAGTTACTTCTAGTGATTTGCGTAAACATTTTTCTTTCATTTACTTCTCTGTGGACTTAGGAGAAGGGGGAGTTGGACCAGGTGACCTCCAGAGGTCTCTCCCAAACTCAGTTATTCTGTGATTCTCTGAAGGGCAAAGTCTGTTCTATATTACATTGATCAGAGCAGTTACTTCGTGCTGGGTTTTGAGTGTTTTGTACTTGGCAAGGTGCAGTTCTAGACTGTGTCCATTGATCCAGTAGCTGGTATATCTGTTGTACTTGTGCTGTGACATATAATGTGGATTAAGGTGCTTCAGCTGAGGTGTTTAGGCTGAGGAATGTAGAGGTCAAACAATGGCAGTAGTAGTCTTTGAAACGTATGTCTGGCAGAGTTTAACAAAATATATCTAGAAAGTGCTTTTGATACAAAGTAGTTAAAATGTTCATACAAAGTATGTTAAAACATTTGCATACAAATTACTGTGAACTTATCTGGTTTCTCAGATTATACCTTTGGCACACAACTTTGCTTGCAAGAACAGCCCTGATAAGGCAAGACAATGCAGACTCTTGATGTCCTATCCCTAGGCACAGGGCTAAGGTCCGAGTTATGGTTATGCGCAGTTCCGATGGCTGGCCCAAGACTCAGCTGGTGGCAGAGGGAAAATGCGTCTTCATCTCCTGCAGGTGAGGTCAGGATGACAATTGAGGGGAAGGCTGCTGGTTCCAGGAAGTACTGGAGCAGGAAGGAAGCAAATGGTTCCTTTCCCCTTCCCACATCGTCACTGAGATATATCAAGGCAGAAGGGGATGCAAGCGGAGGAGAATGAGAATTTGTTGGAGCCCGTAGAACTGGCACAGAGGATGTGGTCAAGACTGGGAAGTGGATTTCTGATGAGGAAGCTGTGATTGTCCAGTATTTGCAGCTTCACCTAGATTATTGCAAAGTTAATAGTGAATATAACATGGTGCTTTTACAGCTTCATTTTGTCATTCCTGTCACCTTTTTGCTTACATTCTCAGACACAACCAGAATACATTTTCTCTGTTGTGTCTCTTCTTCCTCCCAGATATTTGACAGCTTCAGTTTAGCCTGGTGTTAACGTAACTCCAAAGCAATTTGGAATTGTATTATTCTGAATGACGCTAAAGCAAAATGAAGCTCTTTTCTGCAGACATTTGTGCACATAATTAAAATAATTCAAACAGTTAAGTGTGCTTAGAATTGGCCTCTGAATTTGTACTTCAATGGTAATCTCCTATTGAAAACCAAGGTTAATTCATATATATAGTTACAGTTTGAAAGCATTAAAATGCTTATTTAACAGGTTGAAACTATTGAATTCAAAAGATTTAACTGTCTGGATATAAAGTTGTTTTTGCTGCTTGACTTGGAAAAGTTTGATTTAAGAAGTGGAATGATCTGTGTTCATCTTACTCCGCAAATATTTCAAGTTTGTTTAATGGGCTTATCTTAAAAAATGTCTTCCTTTGGTTTATGTCTTTTATTCAATAGACACTTCAGAGATTTATATACAAAAGTGAAATAGCTCTTCTGTTTTCAGTGCTTGAGAGGAGGTGATTCAGGTTGATTTGAGTTACGTTTGGGCTAGCTCAGCACTTGCAAAATGCAGGCTTATAGAATATTTTTTTCTTGCTTTCTAATCAGACAATTCACTTGTATAAAACCCAGATATTCTTACATATTACAAAGTATTCCTGACATGTAAAGAGAAGTCTGACATTTTTAATGAAAATATCAATTTCCAAGCTGAGACCAAGTTACAAGAATGTGTGGTTGTTTGACTGGCCAGGACTCTGGAAAGAGTGCCCAGTGCTCTGACTTCTATTGAGAAGGCTTCCTGAGCATTCAGAAAGTAAAAGGTAGGCATGATCCTGCTGGTGCTGCAGGCAACTGGGCTGATTTATGGGCACTGCGGGTTATGCTCCTGAGTATGGAGTTGCAGAAAACCCACATGACTCTTAGAGGTTAAGGCGAAGGAACGAGGCAGTGGATGAGCTTCCTTGCCAGGTGCCTGCACCCTTAGCTAACTGTGGCTGGTTTGGCTGACTGTGATCACGAGGTTTAGGTAGGTGAAACCTGGGAGGTAGCCAGCTCAGTCTCTACAGGCTTGTTAATGCAGACACAGAACAAAACAAAACTTAGAGGGAGTTTCAGGGAAAAAGCTCCCCGGTCTTTCTGCAGAGGGACAGTTTTAGGCTTCTCTGTTCCTCCTCACCAGATCTAAGCTGATTTGCATGAGGCTATCTGTGCATTTTTCATTGGTTTACCTAGAAAGAGCCGCGTGGTGCCTGGAGAACCAAACTGTTTCTCATAGGGTTTTGGGAGAGTTTGAGTCTAGAAAGACATTTTATGGGTAGCAGAGAGTTGACCATGCACATTACAACATGATATGGTCAGATACATAGCCAGCAGTCCTGCATATATATAAACAAGAGTGGGTCATACATGTACTCATGCTCTGACTCTTGACTTGTTCATGCATCTACCACTCTTCCCATTCCTTTGGATCTTGGTGTGCTGAGTCTATATAGGTTGCTAAGCCCTGTGACCTTCAGTTGGGGTCAGGTGACAAACACTGGACAAACAGCTGAGAAGTGAGACCATTACCTGTGGGGAAGCTGAGTCACTGCTCAATCTTTAATGTCTCTTTTCCCAGTTGCTTTTGTTTTTCTCTCCTGGGTAATATTTTTGTCAAACAAAATATCCAATCAGTTTAAATGGTAAAGGTAACTGGACTGTGAAGTCTGACTTGCATTGCTCCTGGTAAAACCTTTTGAGGTCCTGAGATGTGCTGTGGTTTTGGTGGAGAGAAGAGTGCTTAGCCATCTTAAAATGAAGGTAAACACAATACTGAGGTGCACCAACTCTAGTGGCAATGACTAGGTTTTGCTATTCCTTGAAATAGCTGTATGGCTAGGTAAAAATTCATAGGGATTAGTTTGCTTTTTTTGATGTTTAAGGCCAAATGAGACAGTGCGAACAGACCGAATGAGGTTGGAAGATCATCTGCATTGGTCTCTTGCATGGCAGAAGTCATGGAATTTGTCCTCACTGTTCCCCACAACATTCAAGAAAGGTGTTGTTATCTGGTGTCAGACACTGCATAGTCCTTATTAACAAGGATGTTTTCAACATAGAGAGACCGCGTAACATGTGACATTTCAGTGATAGTCACCGAGAGATGTCATCTCCTAAATGTGGGAACACAGCAGTAATGGAAGCTTTTCATCACACCCAAAGTGGTAGTAAAAGAGTCCACTTCCAAGAGCTGTTGGGAAGCTCCTAGTGCAGAAACAAGGAGGAGCTTGAGTTCTGTGGGGGAAAGGGAGGAAAATAAAACATGCTAAAACCTGATTTGCTTATTTCTGCCTGTGGTGTTCCTATGACTTGCAGATCTTCAGGGTGTGATTGCTGCTGTCAGCAGTGTGTCGGGCAGTGCAGATCGATTCAGTACCTCTATTTTAGGTGCTGATTACCAAGCAGTTGTTAAGGGGGATGGCCAGAGCTGACAGTGAGGCAAGGGGAGGGCAGAGCGAAGTTCAGCTACGCTTGCCTGCTTTATGAATGATATGTTAAAACTTGATCACAAAAAATAGTAGCTTTGCTGTGCTTCTTTGTAAATGTGTATGAGAAGAAACGATTCTGAACTAAAATGCACTCTCCCTGAGGGACTTTTTTCGGCACTGAGCCCAATTATTTTTTAAATAGGGGGTTTATCCCTTGAGGGAAGCCATAAATATGTCCATAGCTGAGCTGTAGTGGGTTATATATTTCCGATTGTCCTATTCAGGGAATTCAGTAAAGAAAACAGGAGACCATTTTCCCTAGTAAAAGCACTAGCAGCTGTTTTCTTGCAGTCTAAGTGATACTGCACATTTTATTCTTGAATATCTAAATAGTGTTTGGCCATATCTAAGTTCATGAAAATTTAATATCTCAGTGGTGGAAATTCGCCACTTATTTTTTTTTTGGCTCACAGCTGGTGCAGACATTTTAAATGTCTGTTGATAATTGTTTCTAAGGTTGAAGACAAGAAAAGAATCTTTTGTTTCTTGGAGGAAAGCAGGAATAAGCAGTCAAAATAGTTCACATTGGAAAGGAGCTCCAAAATTCATCTGGTCCATCCACTGCTCAAAGCAGAGCTAACTCCAAGTTAGATGAGGCTATCGAGCCAAATGTTGATTATCAGGGATATGGAGTTTAGCCCTGCTGGGCTCCTACGCCAGGGCTTAACTAGTCGTCTGAGGAAGTTGTTTTCCCTCATGACCAAATGAACAAGTCTTTCTAACCAGTTGGTCCCCAGCTGTGATATTGAATGGGATTGTCTGTTCTGAGTCCATCTTGGCTTTTGAACTTCTTAAGGTTCTCATCATCCAGCTTCTCTGCTGTGCTGAAGTTTCTCAGAACGTCAGCTTGCCCCCTCCAAGGCACTAACCGCTTCCCCTAACTTGGTTTCGCCTCCAGACTTGCGGAGGGTTCATGTCATCATGTTGAAGATACTAAAAAGAATTGGCTTGTAAATCAGCTGTAAGTTAAGACTTTGAACCTTCAGCCACAACCTTTTGAACGTGATCATCCAGCCAGTTTTTAACATACCTTACAGAGCACTTGTGTCCTGATTCTGTCTAGGAAAGGGTTAATTTCATGAGTTTGGCATGGAAAGCTTAATTTTCACAAGAAGCTGGGAAGGGTCACAGCTGGGGCAGCTAACTTAGACTGACGAAAGGGGTATTCGATGCCCTATGTCATCCTCAGTATATGAAAGGGAGGTTGATGGTCTTCTGCGGGGATGCAATCCCTGACTTGATCCCCTCAGTGCTATTCCTGGCTTGGCTTGTGGGTTCTGAATTGGGAGTAAACAAGGTCATCAGTTCCTGGGCAGTGACTGATTTGCATTGTGTGTCATCCATTCTGTATATTCTTTTATTGTTCGTCTTATTGTTTTTTATCTTCATTTGCTGTTCAATCAAACTGGTTTTATTGCAACGTGAGTTGTACTTCTTTTCTTCTTAATTCTCCTCCTCATCCCTCATCCCTGGGTGGGGAGAGGGGGCAGTGAACAGCCACTGTGGTTCTTTGTTTGCTACCCAAGCCTGAATCAAGCAGCTACATGGCTCTTCTTGTCACTGGCTTAGGGCTAAACCACAATAATTTGTCTGGGTGATGTCTTTCCAGTTAACTGCAGGCATAAAGGGAGTCTGTGTTAAAAGCCTTGCTGATGTAAAAGGAAAACTGTGCTTTCTCTAAATTCCATCCTAGAAAGCAGTCAGGTTGGTCAGTCATCATTTGCTCCTTCTGGATTAATGATAGTTGTTCTAGTCACCTTTTTACTGTTCATAAGCTGGAAATAGTTTCCATGAGGACTTGCTCTGTAATCGTCCCTGGGACTGAAATGAACCTGGATTGTCCTGCTTTTCAGTTTTGAGGGTGAGTGTTACTTTTTCCTACTGTACTCAGCGTGACTTGTCAAAGGTTAGAGAGGGCAGCCTTACAATGTTCTTGGCCTGTGCCTTCTGCATGTTCAGATGAATCCTGTCTTGTCCCGTCTACTTACATGTATCTAATCTATAAAATAGTCCTTAACTCAGTCACCTTTTACTAATGTGAAGCAGTTTGAAAAAGAGAAAGCACTAAGCAGAGACGTGGGATGCTTCAGGGCAGACCTTGACAGTGAAGACTGAGGCAAGGATGATGCTGAGTACTTCAGTGGCTCTCTTGTCTTGCATTACAAGGTCTCCTTACCCCGTTCAGCATTCTCCTTGTTCCCTTTTGCTTGTGATGTATCTGCAGAATCTCTGTTGCCTTCCCCATCCCTTGCAGATTTCCCATCCCCTGCAAGTACTCCATCCAAGCTGTGGACTTCTGACCTCTGCTTAATTCCAGACTTATCCTTTCAGCTGAACTTGCCTCCTGCCTTACCTTCTTGTTTTCTTGCACTCTGCAGTGAGTCGTTGACATGCTTTAGAGAGGTTGTCTTTCAATTTCAACTATTTTTCCTGAGTCCCTTGGCACTTAAGGTGACTCTTCCAAAGCCTGCTTCTCTGAAATCCAGTTTGTTTTTTTAGTTATTTGCCTTCCTTGCTTTCCTCAGTAATTTAAATTCTTACATCACCTCAAGGCACTCTAGCTAAGGTTGCCATCAGCTTCCATGACCCTAGCCAATTCTTCCTCGGTTTGTATTACATCCAGCAGTGTATCTTGTCTACCTAAAGGAGTGCCTGCAGAAAAAAAAGTCTTTGGGCTCACCAGATTGCCTGTGCCCTGCTGTTCTGCAGTTCCAGCAAATGTCTGAGTTCCCCCATGAAAATGGGCGCTGTAGTTGCCTTCTTCTAGTTGTTTAAAGAAGGCTTTGTCTACTTTTTCATCTTTACTAGGAAGTCTGTAACATATGCACACCATGTTTACTCCTTGTTTACCATCACTGTGATCCTGATCCTTGAACCTTCATCCCTGACTCCTTGAATCAACAATATGTTATGTTGTTGAAATAGTGGGAAAACTGTGCAATATTTTTAGAAACTGCGAGACACTTAGTAATCTGGTGAGAAAATATGTTTACACACAGCTTACTTCTCCTCCCTGTGTGACTTGGGACAATTTATTTCCCCTCTTTTGCTTTCTTATATCTTAGACTGAAGTCTGTGGTAGAGACTGTCCCATATATCAGGTCAGTGTGCCCACTACCCTATTATAAAATAAAGATAGCTGATATGCAAGCACTACCTTCCAAAGTTTGTGGGCATCATTACATTAGTATTTCTGAATGTACCCTGTATCCTGTCTTCATGGGAGCTGAGATTTGGTGATACAGAGAACCTGCAAGTCCTCTTCCCAGAGGCAAAGTAGGTTGGAAATGTCCCATGCACCAAAGCAAAGTTAGAAGGAAACAGGATTGTGAAAAACAAGCATGTGTTTGTGCAGAATTCTCTCTACCGTCAACATAGGGTATTGAGGCATGACAGTAGAGAAGAACATATACCAATTTGCTAAGTGTATGAATTTCCCCAAGTTATATGAGTAAGCTGGTTAGGACAAGAGAGCAGGATGACGGCAAAAGGAAGTGTAGATGAGCGCATGGTGAAAATAAATATTTAAATGGCCTGTTCAGATTACTTATATGTATGTAGAGACAAAACATTTGCTATCATTTTCAGACAGAGAATCTTCACATACTCCTGAATAGTGGCTTCTGCTTCATTCAGTGTCAACCGAGTTACATCAAGCTTTATTTTCCTTTTTATAATGTTTAATAAGGTCTCTTTGTTTGGGTCACAAAACATGGAGGTTCTTGGTGCACTGTGTGCTTTACTCTGTGCCTCGCACTCAGAATCCCCGTTTTTAGGCTCAAATATGTGCATGAAGATCTTAATTAAGAATTATTTTTCTTAACTATCCTGCTTGTAATTTTCAGGCGCTTCTAACTTTGGTGTTTCCCCTGCCTCCTACACTCTCTTCTCTGTGTTTTGCATTAATAATAGCTGAAAGCAACATGATGATAACTTTTGTTCACTTTAGTTCTCTGTTGTGAGAACTGTGTTCCCTCTCTCAACTTAGCAGAATTTGGCACTGTATTGCATATTGACCATCATGGTCAAGTTTAACTACCTCTCTGCAACTTCAGATTGCAAATGCCTGTAGATCAGACAATAAACAACAAATGGTTTAATTAATCTTAACACCATCTTGAACCTGCTGCTGAAATGAGTTAATCATGCTTGTACGTATACTTATTCTGACATAAAATCCTACTGAAATAAAAGGGCCTTCAATGGGCAAAGCACAGGTTTGCAAGATCCATTCTTTTCTAATATCGGTTGCTATGCCTTTTTTTGAACAAGTCTGGATTTACTTTGATTTCTAAGTTAGTACAGGTTACATTGAGCAGAATGTTTAATGTATCTCATTGATTTTCCCTGTAATACTCTGCAATAATAATTTGTTCTAGCATTAAAATTCTGTATGCAGATCTGATTCCCTGGGATATCAGTGTGTAACCAGATACTCGATGATCTAATCAGGTTCTGCAAGGAATGTGCTATCACTTCAACACTTAACAGTAGAAAGCTTCATCAAAATGGAAAATTTGTCTGGTATATAAAGGAAAATGCAGATCAAAGACAGAACCGTGAAAGCAGGGGTGTACAAAATTTTAAGACATTTCTCAGATTAAACAAAGCAAAATCCAAGCCAGAGTGTAGATGATTTGTCATGACTCCATTTATTGTTAAAGAAGAAAATATTATAGCTGTCACTTCAGTTTAAAGAATTTGTTCCAGTTCAGTTAAAATAGCATCGCCATCAGAAGTGACTGACTAGAAGGATTTCATTAATGTGATACTTATTTGCCACAGCATGCTGGCTTGGGAAAGTAGTTTTGAAAAGTACCAACAAAAGTACCATCAGGAGGCAAGACTGCTTGTGCTCTGAATTCATTTTGATGCTAGGATGTAGTTCTCCGGGGGCCTAATGATACTCAGTTTCAGAAATTCCTGCTGACCTTGAAGGAGTTTTGCAAGTGATGTGACGTAGGTTGAGGAGCAGACTTGCTTGCTGTGGTGAGTCGGAGCAGAAGTATGCCCTTTGGCTGGGACAGCAGGAGTGCGACTCTGCCTGCGGCCTGGCTATTTCTGTAGAAACTGCCAGATTTCACCACCAGATATTCAGAAGGATGGTGGTAGACAAGACTAATGAGCTCATCTCTTCATAAAGCAAGACAAACTCTCATTTACAAAGGAGTGGTCATATGTTTGCAGGTATCCTTATCTTTATCAGCTGTTCTTATGCAAATGTCTAAATGCTGAGTGAAATTGTTTGTTGGGGTGTTTTTGTGGGTTTGTAGTTTTTTTGGTGGATGGATCTCAAACAAGATAGTTTTGTATAGCACAGTGTCTTATGTGTTTGTCTTCATTTTGTTTTGTTGTGGAAAATTGTAGCTTCTGGACATGGACATGTTGAGTTGTGTGTCTCATTCTTCTCAAGGGCATGTAGCTGAGTATCTGTATTTTGCCTGTGAAATGAAATGCTACCATTGGCAATGTATGTTGTAATTCTCAAGAGGACTACAAGGATATGGTGTTACGCAGAGAGAAAATTAGAAGGTCCAAAGCCTAACTAGAACTTAAGCTGACTACTGCAGTAAAAGACAATAAAAGTACTTCCACGAATATATTAGCAACAAGAAGAGGGGTAAGGAGAATCTCCATCTTTATTGGAGGGGTGTCAAACTCACGACCTGCAGGCCGAATCTGGCTCTCCACCTTGTTTTATTTAGCCCGGGACCTTGTTTCTACTCAGTGGCAGTGCTGAACTCCTTGTGCCTACACTCCTGCCAGTGCTGGACATGGGTGCAGCGTCATGGGTGCAGCGTATGACACGCGCTACGCTACAGGAGCAGGAGAGCGGCTTCTATGACAAGATGACTCACTTAGTGGATGTGAGGGAAAGGCTCTGCATGTTGTCTGCCTGGGCTTTAGTAAAACCTTTGACAGTTTCACACAGCATTCTCCTGGAGAAACTGTCTGCTTGTGGCTTAGATAGTGCTACTCTTTCACTGGGTGAAAAACTGGCTGGGTGGCTGAGGCCAGTTGTATGAGATGCAACAAGGCCAAGTGTCAATGGGGGAAGAGTGGTTGGAAAGCTGCCTGATGGAAAAGGAGCTGGGGGTGCAGGTCAGCAGCTGGCTGAACCTAGGCTGGCGGTGTGCACAAGTAGCCAAGAAGGCCAGTAGCATCCTGGCTTGTATCAGAAATGGTGGGGCCAGCAGGACTTCCCCCTAAAGGAAGGGATCATCCCTTTGTACTTGACACTGGAGAGGCTACATCTTGAATGCTGCGTTCAGTTTTAAGCCCCTCAGTATGAGAAGTATATTGAGGTGCTGGAGTATGTCCAAAGAAGGGCAATGAAGCTGGTGAAGGGTCTGGATCACAGATCTTATGAGGAGCGGCTGAGGGAACTGGGTTTATCCTGGAGAAAAGGAGGTGGAGGGAAGACCTTACTGCTCTCTGTGGCTACCTGAAAGGAGGCTGTAGCAAAGTGGATGTTGGCCTCTTCTCCCAGGTAATAAGTGGTAGGACAAGAGGAAATGGCTTCAAGTCACGCCTTGGGATGTTTAGGTTGGATGTTAGGAAAAAAATCTTCACCACAAGGATTGTCAATCACTGGAACAGAGCTGCCCAGGGAAGTGGTGGAATTACTGTCCCTGGAGGTATTCAACAGACTTGGAAATGTGGTGCTTAGGGACATGGTTTAGTGCCAGAGGATGCAGTGTTAGGTTTATGGCTGGATTCAGTGATCTCAGAAGTCTTTTCCAACCTAAATGATTCTATAATTCTGTGATCTACTAATCTAGCAAAAGAAAACAGAGAGTTTTAGAGGTAAGCTTAAGGAGGAAACCAGCATTCAGTAACCTTGTTAATGACCAGATGAGATTTGAAATAAAGGAAAGGCCAGAAAAGTTACATGTTCTTGGCCTTTTTGAACTTACATTTTAGCTGACTACGAAGGTCTGTGTATCTGTTGTTGTTCTGCTTTGGTTTTTCCTTTGGTTCTGCAAACTAAGTGCACAATAAGTGCAGGGGGTAGACTCTCCTCTGCTCATAGACTCTAGGTATTTATTATGTGACTAGCATTGCTGGATTGCTTTGACATTCAGAGCCTACTGACTTCAGTAGCTTCAGGGCATAAGTAAATCCAAAAGAGAGTGAAAGAGTGCCCAGACGAGCAGTGAAACAGTCGCTACCTCTCCTTCAAATTCCTGTGAGGTGCTGTCAGAGAAATGTAGTGTATTTAGAAAAAGGGCGGAGGAGGAGTCTATTGATGAATGTTGGTGCAAGTCCTAAAATTATGTTTACTAAGAAACAATCACTAATAACTTGTAATATATGAATATAATATTGATTTATTTTCTCTGTTGTGTTTTTAGGGTCTCATGACTCGTTTAGCTTCTACATAGATGAAGCCTCTCCAGTTGGGCCTGAGCAGCCAGAGACGGTCCAGAATTTTGTGTCTGTTTTTGGGACTGTGGCTAAAAAGCTGATGAGAAAGTGGTTGGCTACACAGACCATGAACTTCACCAGCCAGCTGGGGGCCGGTATACGGTATTTTGATCTTAGAATTTCTACCAAGCCCAGAGACCCAGACAATGAGCTCTACTTTGCTCATGGTTTATTCAGTGCCAAAGTCAAGGAGGGTCTGGAAGAGATCAATGTATTTCTCGCTGACCACCCAAAAGAAGTGGTCTTCTTGGACTTCAATCACTTCTACGGGATGCAGAAATACCATCATGAAAAGCTTGTCCAAATGCTCAAGGACACTTACGGGAACAAAATGTGTCCTGCTATATTTGCCCATGAAGTCAGCCTCCAGTACCTGTGGGAAAAGGAACACCAAGTGCTGGTGTTCTACCACAGTCCAGTGGCTCTTGAGGTACCATTTCTTTGGCCAGGCCAGATGATGCCAGCTCCCTGGGCAAACACAACAGATACAGAAAAATTGATTCAATTTCTCCAGGCCTCAATCACTGAAAGAAGAAAGAAGGGCTCCTTTTTTATATCTCAAGTGGTGCTGACGCCAAAGGCTAGTACCGTGGTAAAAGGCGTTGCTAGTGGCCTCAGAGAAACAATCACAGAAAGGTAAGTTACTGGTGTGTAATACGTGCTGGCTGTGCTGAATGTGTGTTTTGGTAATGCTTTTCTAATGCCTTTCAAAGAAACTTGAGCGTATGTGTTTCTTTCATGCTGCTGTGCGTTGGTCAGAACCTGGGCGTAATCCTGAAGTGTTTAAAGAGAAATACACTGAAGGAGAAGCTTTTCTATCTTGAAAGAAAATCTGGCACTAAAACCTAATGAAATCTTATGGGATTGGTTTAGCCTTTTTTTTTGAATGCAATTTTTCCATTTCTGGGATTTTTTTGTTGTTGTTGATCTTTTTTCAAATGTGGTTTCTTACAATAAGCACTGTACAGATGGCAGATTTCTCTACTGGATGTGGACAAATCTATCCAAATGGTCTAGGTTTTTTAGGTTTCTATTTATGCATCAGGCTTCAGGTATTTATATTGGGTAAATAACTTGTTCATTTTCGCTCATCAGCAAAGCCTGTCACTGCAGAATTTGCATCCTTAACTACCTTTACACACTTGAAAGATGTGTGGGTTTTTTCTTGCATACTATCACAGGTTATATCAAAGGTATCAGGACATCATAAGAGTGAATTTACCCTTAATAGGCCTTCTTTTATCATGGCGGAAAGAGACTGCAGACCATTGTAGTGGTTTTGTATGTGTAATAATGTGTTGACAGGCGTATTGGTTGTTACATTACAAAAAAACCTGTCTATGCAAGGCATGCATTATTTATGCCATTCTGACTTTGATAAATCACAGCCTGTTTTCAGTTTAAAGGCATATATGTGTGACTGCATTCTTGACAACTTGGTAGGAAACCTGAAATTTAATGCCAAGACACGAGCTATTTTTTTCGCTTCAAAAAAAGGGTTGCAAGAGTGTAAAAGATTTATAATGGTGATCAGTTGCCTGCTAATGTCCTGCTCTCTGCATGGATGTGCCTGTGCCAGGAGGGTTTATTGGGAACACTGTCCCGTTCAATGAGATGAATGATACTGCAGCCTGCAAAGAAAATATGCCTCATTTTTGAGAAGGATTGAGCCATTTTTATGGCAGGTTTCCCAAGTGACTGTAAACTTGAAGCAAAATGGGAAAACTCTACCTGAAATGGTAAAATACTGACACAGAAGGTTTTATAAGCACTGGAATATGATTCAGAAGTGCTATGTGATTGCATTTGCAGCAGTTTGTATATCACAGAATCACAGAATGGTTTGGGTTGGATATCCTTCACATATGTTTTTATAGGCTCCACTGAACTGCAGATCTCCCTTCCTGATGAGTCTAAAGAGCACTTCTCTCTACAGAAGTACTACTTTGTTGGTGCATTTTACTGTTAAACACTCAGCTTGTTGTTTTCCCTGGTAAACATCTTTCTGAGTGTTCTATATAACATGAAGTAGCACAATCAAGAAGGTACCAGGCTCTTCTTGAAATTTGCTGCATTAATAAAATAGCTTTTTTTAAAAAACGTTTCCCTCATTTCTGACTCATAATGTACTTCCTTGTAGCTATTTGGAAAAATAAAAACTTCAGATGGATTCTGGATATGTTTGGCTGAGCTCTGAGGTACTTGAGCCTTTAAACTATTAGTATGCCTGTGTCTACAGTAAATTTTGAGATTATAGGTGGCTTAAAATGTCAGTAAATAGTTGGGCTGGAACACCTGGAAATGTTCTTTTTCCAAATTGCAACTGAGATTTTTCATGTGAGCCACAAGTGTGTAATCACATCTGCTGCATGAATACCTTTGTCTTCTTAGTGTAACTCTTCTAACCATTACAAAAGACATGGACCTTAATTATTTCCACATATTTCCACATCCAAATGTAGCATCTCATTTTGAAATTCTTTCGTTACGAAAATGTGCTATATAAAGACACAGGCTTGGAATGTTTATTGATCTACATAGAAACTGAGCCTGTATGTTAAGAGTTTTTTTCCTCACATTGAATTTTGAAAGCTATGAATGCAAATGTGGAATAACATTGAATTTTTCTAATGTATCTGATATTTCTAATGTATCTTTCACCTTTAATGAAATAATACATTTAAGTAATGTTCTTTGTCATTTTTGAATAAAAGCCCTAGTGACCTCTCTTTTCCTTCACCTGTACAGTGGCCATTTTCATTTACATATTGACTTAATTCTGAAAATAAAGCAAAGTTTAGACCTTTTTTATCCAATAAAATAAGCTTGCTTTTGATCACAGAATTTGTTTGTTGGTCGTCAGCTTATTTATGATTTGAAGAGCAATGACCACCTGTTTTCTCTCACTTGCAGCATCCGTCAGGCCAATGAAAACTCAAGCAGTGTGCAGCCATCTATGCTTTTTCTGCTGCTTTGTAGCTCATGTCATGAAAGAGCATGGTGAAATGTTCTTCCGTAGCCAAGATGCTTGTTTTAATAGCTTTTCATTGCAGCTGCTTGTTGTCGTGGAGGTCCACATGTTCCAACTGCAGTAGAGCAGTCTCTCCTACAGCAGTACATTTCAGTAGGATATAAGTGATGCTATTCCTCAGCCTGTTTCCCACAGCAAAGATATGCAAGATGCCAGGCCCTCTGTAACCTTGATTTAAAAGAAAAATAACAAACCACAAACTTCTAAGAAGGAGTTATGTAGAAGATATACCAGGACTTTTTTTTACTGATGAGCTTTGCTACTGTCATCACAGGTAATGTGCTTTGGGACAGCTGTTTGGGAGGAGAAACTATAAAGTCACTGAGGTTTCTATCTTGCAAATATACAAGAGGGAAAAACCACTTTTTGTAAACTGTTCCTAGGACCACAGCTCAGCATTACAAAACTTTATAACACAGCATTCATCTTCATTACTTGAATGAGGAGAATCACTTGTATGTGTGCATGTCGTGTTTCTTAGATTTGATGAAAAACTTCGAGGGCCCAGGGAAATTGAGGATGCTCCCTCCCTAGGGGTGTTCAAGGCCAGGTTGGATGGGGTCTTGAGCAACCTGGTCTGGTGGGAGATGTCCCTTCCCATGTCAGGGGAGTTGGAACTAGATAGGCTTGTGTGATTTTATGACTATGTTTTCAGGTTTAATATTCTGTCACACACAATTTAGATACCAAGAAGTGCTCTTTGATAAGCAAACAGTAGGTACCAAATGAATTACATTCTCTACTTATTGAATTAACTTCACAGTGAGGCAGCTATCTTTAGTACATCTCAAAGATATTTGTAAAACAATGCTTTGATGAGCGCTGTTCTTAATAATAATCAAATTTTGTTTTCTGCAGTGAAATTGCTAATTTTATATCTGATACTGGAGATGAGTGTGATATTCTCTTTGTTTTCTCTGAGACTGAATAATATAGCACCAGCAGAACAGATCACCTTCAGAGGATAGAAAAAATCCTGTGGTACTTTTAAAGGCTTTGATAAATAGAAAATAATCTTATACCCAGGAGATTATCACTTGATTTCCAAATTAATCTCTAAGGATAATGTCCCCTGTAGCTTACATGTGACTAAATCCTTGCCCACCAGGCTAAAGCTTCCCCCTTAGCAAACAAAACAAGTAAAAAAAGTAAAACTCTGCACATGAGAATGAACATTTGAAGTAGAGGCAAGGCAACCACACTATTAACAAAAGGAATGGTAAGTAGGCTACAGAAGCTGTCTGGGGAAAAGCCGTGTCTGGGTGCAGTCATAAACAAAGCAGTGTCAGATTTAGCTAGTGAGGAAGTGGATATTATATGAAAAATAATCCCTGAAGTTGGAAGAAGTGCCATTTTTGAGTCAGTTACTAAAGGTGCACTCTTTTTTTAAGCTGTATCTTGGCCAGCTTAATTTTTGAGGATTTCTGTGCTGCTGGAAGAGTGGGGTTTGATAATGTTTTTGATCCACAGTTGGTACTGACTGATGACACTCTTGAACTATTGTAGGTGGAAAAGAAAAACCTCAACAGAAATGGCAACTGTCTGCTCATCCTTCCTGCTTGGTGTCTTGTCTCCATCATGGGCTTCAAGAGAGCAGCAGGCTCTGATGAGCTGGTTTAAGTTTAGGACTCAGCGACCCCATAGCAAAACAGATGGTGTGTGAGCTCTTTAAACACTGAGAGGCAGCTGTAGACTTAGTCCCTCACTAACATGTATGATACAAGGACACTTGGGCCTCTGCACACACCATGTTCGACTTTGGAGACAGCTGTCTTTCAGTATTACTATTTTATTTTCTTTTACCCTAAAAGGTGCAAACTATCATTCTAGTATATTACTAGAGAATTCAAAAGAACTCTGAGAAATCCAACCAAATTGTTAGTCTTTCTTTTCTTCCTCAAACTACCCTTAGTTTTCCAGTCTTTCTACACATGAGGCAGTCTCCCTGTTTGCACACAGCAGCACAGGGAGTCCTTGGTTTCATTTCAAGCATTTATGTGCCTGGTTAACAGGCCTGCACAGTGAACTCCCAAACAGATTATGTATGCTCAGGCTGATTTTACTGGCTGGTGATTTAGTGACATTTCATCATTGGAGCATCTATCTGCACATGGATTTTAGTATAGTCTTCCCTTGGGAAGTGCTGGGTGTTTGTGTCTGATGGCTTTAGTCAGGAACCTGGAGTGGTATTAAAATGCTGCAAGATACAAGAGCACAGGATTTTTTAATAACTTTGCTAGGAAGCAGTATTTATATACGTACCTATTAGAAGCCTGTGGGATTTAGTCCAGAAAGGAAGCTGGCATGGTGATCACCAGCCCTGTGATCACCAGCATTTTTGGTGGCTTGACTTCGGGGTGTTAGTTTTGGGTATTTGGCTTGGTGTTTTCTTGGGAGGAGGTGCGGGAGTGTTGTCTCACAGTCTTTCCCTCTTGTAACTTTTATGTTACGCACCAAAACCCCTGCCTGCAGTTACCATATATGCTATGCAACTGCATGAGAGAGGCTTTATGTGATCTTATCATCACACTTGAGCATTATCTCATATATCATATGCACAAAGCAGCAAGTATTTTTCGTCATGAGAAGGAAATGTTTGTTCCCCTGCTTGCTCCCACTGCTGTAACCTGTCACTATCATCTCCTTGTCTCAAATTTTTTATGCTTCCATCTGCACAGCTGCTGTAGTGAAATTGCAAATCGCTCATTAAGTCAGTTGGGTTTTCTTTGCTCTTTCTGACATTACTTACATCACTAGAAATCTCTACAGCTAATAGATGCTAAGAAGTGCTGACCCTGGGGGAAATGTATTTGTTGATGCTGGGCCTGAGTCTGCCTAGCTGCTTTTACTTGATTTTGAAGGGAACGATTTCTTGACAGGTTGGTTCTTCTCCACTTCAGTTACATGCTACAAAATGAGCATGGAAATCTGCACAAACAAACCTTTCTCAATTTATTCACATGGCAGCTTTCAAGCTGATAGTGACTTTCTGTCATACAAAGATATTTAATACAAAGTCAAGCAAATACAATCTCAGCAGGTGTGACAACATCCATGTCTCAATGTTGTATTAGCACTTGCTGCAAACCGTTACCTTCAGGACTGTACGAGTAAGTAGATACATAGGCATGTCCTTGTCGGTTCTTAGAGAACTGGGCAGTTCTGGACTAACTAGTATGCAGTCACTGCATGTTTGGAAGTTTGAATTTTTAGTCTCCTGTCACCGTGAAACATACTGGCTTGATAAAATATAAAGCTTATTTTTATTTCTTCTATTCTTAAAGCCTAGAAATGTTTAACCTCATTTTATTGATCTTTTATCTACAACTTTTCTCCTAGCAAATGTTTCATAAATCTATTTTCTTTTAGGTTTTTTTTTTTGGGGGGGGGGGGGCGTTGGTTGCTAGGGTGTTGCTGGGGGGTACAGGTCTTAAGATATAAACTTCATGTAGTCAGTGAGTACAAGAAGATTTTGTCTATGGTTATGATAGTGTTGCATGTATTATCGCAGACAGTACAGTTGCTTCAACAAAGCACAACCTATTATAGTGCATTTTGGTATTTATTTGAGCCACTAAGAAAAATAATAGAAGACATGTCTTTAAGATACTGGATGATCATACAGTGGAATTTGACCTTTGGTGAGACTTTAATATTGTAGCTGTTGATCTGTAAGTCTTTGTAACTAAGCAACTGTCATCCAGAACGTATTATATCATAAAATAGTAGTAAGATATGAAGGAGACTGAGTGGTTAGAGTGGAGTAGAAGCCATGATGAGGCACAAGCACTTTGACATGCAAATTTTTGTTTTCTGAGCTGTAGCACAAAGGAGGAACCTTACATTCCTTTGTTTCATGGTGGGGTATTGAAACCTGTGTAAAACAGTGAAACTTTGAAACAGTGCCATGGTGCTCTCAGTTTTGTCAGCAAGCACTGTTAATGTAGTAAATCAAGAATGAAATCACATCTTGGGTGATGGACTCGTTAATTTTGCCTCTGGACAGTGAAGGGGTCAACCAGGGACCTTCATTCCCTTTCTACTGGGGATTACTGAAGTCTGAAACTAGCTTCTTGCCTTTTCCAGTGAGATCTGTTAAAATTACAGCTCTGAGGCAATGCAATAATCCAGTTCCTACAGGTAGGGTAGTGTACTGTGTTGCTTGAGTAACTGAGATGGAATCATTTTAGCCAGTGTGTGCACTGCCTTGTTTCTCAAAGTGTGAGTGGATATTACTAAGAAACTTGCCTCCCTCTGAGCAGGGTTTTTCTCAGAGCTAAGTTCGTTAACCTTTGCTTTGGTTTTGCTGCTTACCGTGCTGCCCATCCATTTCCTGCTTGTCATTGAGGAAAAAGCAGTGAGGACTGCGCTCATCACTATCCTTCTGTGCTATCTTAACTGAGCCATCAGCTGTGTGGGGCTCGTGACTGCTGTCCCTGTATCAGGAGGAAGGTCTGCCTCCACTCCGGACCACTGTTGTTGCATCCTTTCCATAGCTGCCTTTCACCATCTCTCTCCTCCTATGCACACTCTTTCTCCTTTTTTAATTTCTTCCTGTGGGCTGTTGTGAGCAGTCAGCCCAGCAAGTTTCATTTCTGTTTCAGCTGCATGCATGGTGATGGTTAGGATTTGAGCAATTGAGATGAAGTAATTAAATCTAAAGCCAGATTGTTACCAACGGCCTTTAAAGTTGCCACTGGGAGGAATTAAGAAATGTTTCTTACCCAGAGATTTTGTTTCAGGCTGTCACCAGGTACTAGGTGAGTGGTCTTGAAGCTTGTTACTGGAAGGTTGTAAAGGTTCTTGTGTGTTTTCTAAGACTGGTGCTGTATCTCTGGAGAGTACGAGCATGTGGCATGGTGAGTGTCTGTGCCCAGTTTGGTCCATCTGTTAAACATTCTTCTGCAGACAGTAAAGGACAGGGTTCAGCCAACAGGGGTAAGGTCACCACAGTGGCACTGGAAATGAGAGCTGCCCCTCTCACACCAGGTACAGTAAATTCTTCCAAGCCTGTTGCTAATCTCAGCTCAGAGAGCATTTGGCTGAAAATGGTCCATCTCACCTAGTGGTGTCTGATACTGGCTCCCTCTCTCTATCACACAGCATTTCAGTGCTACTACTTTCTGACTCTGCCAGGACACAAGAGATATAAATCCAGCTGAATGGTTTCCTCTTGGTGGAAAGCTCCCTCCTTTGAGCTCTACAGTCTGAGGAACATTTGTGAAAGAAGTAATCCATGTGATAAATATATGAGGTTTTTCTATCCTAAGCTGTTTCTAATGAGAAATGACTTAGATGGGCTTTTGCTTGAAAAATATTTTCCAGCTCAGACAAGACTTTCCTTTATTCTGTATTAAATGGAAATAGTGCATTGGATGGAGAGACCATAAGGCACAGTGACTGTAATTCCCTCTCAGTAACCTTTTGGGCATCTCTGCTGCTTATAGCCAACATCAACTGTACCGGCTGTACAGGACTTCTCAAAATACATCTCTTCAGAGATGCAGACATACATCTGTGTTTTTTTATTTGAAGCAGTGTATATTTTTCTGCAAGCCTATGCTTGTGAATTCTTGTAATCTCTTAAATAATGTGTCCACAATATACCAGCGCATTGGTTTGCACTAACAGAGGCTGTGCTGTCTAGCAGTATTCCCCCTCAGTCCCCTGGTTAGGGGTATATGAGGTCTGACTGGCTGGTCTTCGATGCTTGATGTGAGGCAGATGCTCAGCTGAGGCTGACCACCATCATTGTCTGTTGTGAGAGATGTGTAGGAGGAAGGGGACTGCAGCAGCTCTGTGATGAGTATGCAACTTGGTCTGTATCCCACCAGAGGTACGTGAGCCACCTCAGGGACTCTTGTGCTCAGTGCATGGCTGACATGACAGGTCTTCTTTTCCTTGTGATGGAGCAGAGCAGTCCAGCACATCTCCATAGCTCCATGTCATGCTTAAGGACAAGGAAATGACCTCTCTTAATAATGTCTCTTCCCACACCTATCAAGTTGATGGACTGCAAGGCAGAGATGCGGGGAGGAGCGGGGGGTGTTGGGGGGGGGGAGTAAGAGGAGATTGGGTCTGAACATACTTAAGTCTATGGCACAGTCTATGGCACATCTAAGGTGTGTTACAGAGTCCTGAGGAAATTGAGCTACTCTGTGTAATATTTGAGAAGTCATGGCAATCAGGTCAAATCCCTGGAGATTACAAAAAAAGGAAACATTGAACCCATTCCTACAAAGGATTAAAAGGAGGATGCTGGAAACTACTGACCTGTCAGCCTCCTCTCTGTGCCAGGGAAGTTCAGGGAATAGATCTTCCTAGAAGCTATGCTAAGGCACGTGGAGGACAGGGACGTGATTTGGGAGAACCAGCATGGCTTCACCAAGGGCAAGTCTTGCCTGACCAACCTGCTGGTGTCCTCTGAAGGAGTGAGTACAATGTGGACAAAGGAAGAGCTATGGATGTCTTCTGTCTGGATTTCTGTAAGACCACTGACATGGTCCCTCACCTTTTGGTTGGTGGGCTGTTTGGTGGATGAGGGGTTGGTTGGGTGGTCACATCCAGAGAGTAGTGGTCAATGGCTCAATGTCTCAACGGAGATTGGTGATAAATGGTGTCCCTCAGGGGTTACATACCTGAGGGGTGGGATGCCATCCAGAGGGACTTGGAGAAGTGGGCCCGTGTAAACCTCATGAAGTTCAGCAGGGCAAGCAGTAAGGTCCTGTACTTGGGTCAAGGCAACGCTTTGTTGTCTCAATACAGCTGGGCAATGAGAGGATTGAGAGCAGCTGTGCTGAGAGGCACTTGGGGTTACTGGTGGATAAAAAGCTGGACATCAGCTGAAAATGTGTGCTTGCAGCCCAGAAAGCCAGCTGTATCCTGGGCTGCATCCAAAGATTCATGGCCAGCAAGCTGAAGGAGATGATTCTGCCCCTCTACTCCACTTTGGTGAAACCCCCATCTGAAGTACTTTATCCAGCTCTGGAATCTTCAGCATGGGAAAGACGTGAACCTATTGTACAAATGATCAGAGGGATGGAACATCTGTCCTAGGAGCACAGGCTAAAAGAGAGGTCTGAAGTTATAGGACAAGGAATGATGGTTTCAAAGTAAGAGAAGGTGGATTTAGAGTAGGTACAAGGAAGAATTTTTTTTTCGATGAGTTTGGTGAGGCACTGGGCGTGATTGGCCAGAAACATGGTATGTGCTCCATCCCTGGAAACATTGACAGTAGGGTTGGATGGGGCTCTGTGAAACCTGATCAAGCTGAAGATGTCCCTACTCACTGCAGGGTGGTTGGACTAGATGACATTTAAAAGTCTTTTCTAACCCATACTGTTCTATGATTCTATGACCTCTGTCTTATGGTATGTCTCAACCAAGTGTCTATCCTGGCTTCACTCTAGGAGCATTTTAGTTTATTGTTGATGCATATCCTGCAGTCCCTTGCTATAGTTTTACAGCCTATGTAATGCATTTTTAGTCTACCTTTTTCCTGATGGTCTGTGATGTGATTTGTTTCATTTATAGTATACCAAATGTAATTCATCAAAGTGGAGTTCTCATTAAATAAAATATGAAATCAATTTAGAAGTTACCAGTATTACTGGAAACATGAGAATTCTCACAATGTCTGCCTATTTTTAGTGCTGATCAGAACTAGTAAGAGCTCTGAAAATCATAAAAACATTTTTGTTTTTAAAACTAATTTGAGTTAACATCAGTGGTATACTGGTTAGTATTTTATCTCCTTTTTTAAGAGTTTGGTCTACAGTTGCTAGTTTTGTTAGATGTGGCAGCAAGTGCATGTTTCTGTTAATTGCTTCAACCCAGTGAATACAAAAGCATTTGTTCTTTTTCCTATGGGTGTAGCTTTTTATTGAAAACTGCAAATATCTTAAATTCTACTCCTTTTTTTTCAGGAATGTATCATTCAGTGTTTTTATCTAGCGAGAATTCTATTTTAGCAAAATAGATGATGTCAAAACATTTCAACTTTGTACTTTTATTAATTCTGTCTTGTCTTCAGATTTATGTTACAATATTAATTGCAATATTTAATTGTTTCTATATTTGGTGCCTTTCATTTGTATTCAGAAATAGGTCTTGAACTTTATTTGATGGAAAAGCCAACAATTTGTCTTTGCTTTCTAATATGAAACAAAACCACATTTTGAAATGCTGGAGTTTCTCACAGAACAGCAGTTCTTGGTTTGGGGCCAGATCTATTTAATACCACAATGGGTGTATAGCACTGAAGTACCCAGCCTTTACTTGGCCCTCAATATCATTATTGATCAAGTGACAGTCTGCTGACAATATCATACTGTTTCTCTCGTTCCTAACATCCACTTTAATTTTGCTTATGACTGTTGGAAATTACAGTTTTATCCATTAGCTATAGGGTGAATACCACTGACAAAGCAAAGTAGCAGTATTAATAGTAATAATGCACCTGGTGTACATGATAATGAACACTGTTGAAGGATAGAGTTCTTCAGGGCAATACTATCACCTAAGTAATGCTGTGGCATATCTCCAGGACTTCTGTTTTTCTGCAGGAAAGAAAGTCAGAACCTGGAAAGAAAGTTGAGCCTCATTATTTTAGCCAAAACTGAAACAGCCTGACTTCCCTCTTTAAAATTTAAAACAGTTTGAAGTCAAGGCAGACAGAATGATGGTATATGTAGTCTAGAGTTGGTGATTCAGGTTTACGCAATGTGAAAGAGTCTGACTCAGCTTTATGACTGATCTGAATTTTGCTATCATCTTATGTTGACATTGATAGCACCATCTGGACATTTCAAGATGGTTGACTATAATCTTGAGTTAAAAGAGAAGATGACTATTAGCATCAGGAGAGTGTGAACCCCTACCCCCCCTGCCATCAGGCAGATGGAGCTAACAGAGAAGATGGAGGGGAATGGAAACAGGTCCCTGTTCGGAGAGGAAAAAGAACTCCCTCTGAACCCCCATCACGTCCTCAGGTGCCCTTAAAGAACAAATGTGAGGCCCTAGACTTAGTCTAGTAGAGGTCAGCTGTGAGGGAGATCTGTCTGGAGGGCCCTCTTCTTTTTGCACCCCGTCTTCCAGACATATAAATACAACAGCTGTAAGAAAGAAAAGAAGGGTAGTTGTGGTTGGTGACTCCCTTTTGAGGGGAACTGAGGGCCCTATATGTAGGCTGGCCCCCAACCCAAAGGGAGGTTTGTTGTCTTCCTGGGGCCAGGGTAAGGGACATTGCTTGGCGACTTCCTGAGCTAACTCAGACCTCAGATTATTATCCCCTGTTGGTAGTCCAGGTGGGATGACGTTAATAGGAGAAGTGCCAGGGTAATCAAAAAGGATTTCATGGCACTGGGCAGATCAGTCCATGGGACAAGTACACAGGTAGTATTCGATTCGGTTCCTGTAGTGGCTGGAATGAATGGGGAGATGCATGAGGAGAGAATTAGGAAAACCTGTCTTATCAATAGGTGGCTAAAGGACTGGTGCCACCGTCAAAATTTTGGTTTTTTTGATCATGGGGCAAACTCCGTACTACCTGGTCTTCTTAAATCAGATGGGCTTCATCTGTCAAGGCAGGTCAAAGGGGTTGTTGCCCATAAGTTAGTGGGCCTCATCAGGAGAGCTTTAACTAGATCTGAAGGGGGAGGGGATTGATTTCAGGCTCTCCAAAGTTCAGCCCAGGGGTGACAAGACTGAATTAAAAGTAAAATCAGCTGAAGTGCCTGTACACTAATGCACACAGTCTGGGCAATAAACACGAGGAGCTGGAAGCCATCATGCAGCAGCAAAGCTATGACGTAGTTGCCATTACAGAAACATGGTGGGACAATTCGCATGACTGGAGTGCTGTCGTAAGTGGCTACAAGCTCTTCAGAAAGCACAGGCAGGGTAGGAGAGGTGGAGGGGTGGCTCTGTATGTTAGAGAGTCTCTTGACTCTGTAGAACTTGAGGTCATCAATGATAGGGTTGAGTGCTTGTGGACCCGAATCAGGGGGAAGGCCAACAAGACTGACATCCTGGTAGGAGTCTGTTATAGACCACCCAACCAGGATGATGAAGGGGACGAGTTATTCTACAAGCAGCTGGCAGATGTCTCAAAATCGCCAGCCCTTGTTCTTGTGGGCGACTTCAAACTGTTGGATATCTGCTGGGAGCTCAACACAGCAGAGAAGAGGCAGTCTAGGAGATTCTTAGAATTTATGGAGGATAGTTTCCTGCTCCAGCAGATAAATGAACGTACCAGGAGTGGAGCCCCACTAGATCTGCTGTTTACAAACAGAGAGGGACTGGTGGGAGATGTAGTGGTCAGAGGCCAACTGGGGCACAGTGACCATGAAATAATAAAGTTTTCAATATTCAGGGATATAAGGAAGACCACCAATCAAACCTCTATGCTGGACTTCCAGAGGGCAGATCTTGACCTGTTCAGAAGACTGGTCCAGAGCACACCCTGGGACACACTCCTCAAAAACAGGGGCGTACAAGAGGGATGAATGTGCTTAAGGAAAAAGTCTTGAGTGCACAGGAACAGGCTATACCAATTAGCCAAAAGGCAAGCTGGCGGGGAAGACGACCACCTTGGTTGAATAGAGAGATACTGAAGGAAATTGGAGATAAAAAGAGAGCCTGCCGACTGTGGAAAGCAGGGCTGACTACTCAGGAAGAGTATAGGACTATAGTTAGATCATGCAGAAGGAGAATCAGAGAAACAAAAGCACAATTTGAAATTAATTTGGCTACTTCTGTTAAGGATAATAAAAGTGCTTATATAAATACATTAATAACAAAAGGAGGTACAAGGAAAACCTCCATTCTTTAGTGGACCTGGAGGGGGAACATAGTTACCAGGGATGAGGAGAAAGCTGAGGTACTCAACACCTGCTTTGCCTCAGTCTTCACCAGTAGGAGAGGTGGCCCTCATGATAACTGGCCTCTGGAGCTCACAGATAGAGACAGGAAACCAAATGGCTCCCCTGTGTTCCAGGAGGAAACAGTGTATGAATTACTGAGCCACCTGGATCCACACAAATCTATGGGACCTGGTGGATTCCATCCTAGGGTGATGAGGGAGCTGGCAGAAGATCTTGCCGAGCCACTCTCCATCATCTACCAACAGTCCTGGCTCTCTGGGGAGGTCTCAGATAATTGGAAGTTGGCAAATGTCATGCCAATCCTCAAAAAGGGCTGGAAGGAGGACCCAGGCAACTATAGGCAAGGTTATGGAACAGATCATCCTGAGTGCAATCACACAGCACCTTCAGGATGGACATGAGATCCGACCCAGCCAGCACGGCTTTGTGAGGGGCAGGTCCTGTCTGACCAACCCGATTTCCTTTTATGATCAGGTAACCCGCCTGGTGGATGAAGGGAAGCCTGTGGATGTAGTGGATGTAGTCTATCTGGACTTGAGCAAAGCCTTTGACACTGTCTCCCATGGCATACTCCTGGATAAACTGGTAGCCCATGGCTTGGACAGGTGCACTCTCAGCTGGGTTAAGAACTGGCTGGATGGCCGGGCCCAGAGAGTGCTGGTGAATGGGGCTGTGTCCAGCTGGCAGCCAGTCACCAGTGGTGTCCCCCAGGGATCAGTGTTGGGTCCAGTTCTGTTTAACATCTTCATTGATGATTTAGATGAGGGGATTGAGTCCATCATAAGTAAATTTGCGGATGACACCAGGTTGGGAGGAAGTGTCCACCTGCCAGAAGGCAGGAGGGCTCTGCAGAGGGACCTTGATAAGCTGGAGAGATGGGCTGAGTCCAACAGGATGAAATTCAACAAGGCCAAGTGCCGGGTCCTGCACTTTGGCGACAACAACCCCATGCAGCGCTACAGGCTGGGGACAGAGTGGCTGGAGAGCAGTCAGGTGGAAAGGGACCTGGGGGTACTGATTGACAGGAGGCTAAACATGATCCAGCAGTGTGCCCAGGTGGCCAAGAAGGCCAATGGCATCCTGGCCTGTATCAAGAATAGTGTGGCCAGCAGGACGAGGGAAGTGATCGGTGTTGGTGAGGCCACACCTTGAGTATTGTGTTCAGTTCTGGGCCCCCCAGTTCAAGAAAGATATTGAGATGCTGGAGCGGGTCCAGAGAAGAGCAACAAAACTGGTGAAGGGACTTGAGCACAAGTCCTATGAAGAGAGGCTGAGAGAGCTGGGGTTGTTTAGCCTGGAGAAGAGGAGGCTCAGGGGTGACCTCATCGCTCTCTACAACTGTCTGAAAGGAGATTGTAGATAGGTGGGAGTCAGACTCCTCTCCCAGGCAATCAGCAACAGAGCAAGAGGGCACGAGCTTAGACTCTGCCAGGGAAGGTTTAGGCTGGATATCAGGAAAAAGTTCTTCACAATCAGGCATTGGAATGGCCTGTCCAAAGAGGTGGTGGATTCACCATCCCTGGAGGTTTTTAAAATAAAACTGGGTGTGGCACCTAGTGCCCTGATCTAGTAATCATGATAGTGTTGGATTAAGGGTTGGATTAAGGGTTGGACTTGATGATCTTGGAGGTCTCTTCCAACCCAGATAATTTTATGATTCTATGATTTGATTACAAAATCTGCCAGTAACTAACCTTAAAAAAAGATGGCTCAAGAGTCAGCAGAAATATCTACCAGAGTGAAACAAGCAGATTTTATTCCTCCCAGTGGATTCCTTTGCACAGTACAGTAAGTAAACTGTACCACTGTTACCCTAATAATAGGCCTTGTGAGTTGATTAAAATAACTGTATGAATCGTGCTTATCTTCAGCTTAAGTACTGCTGTATTCAGTTTGGAGCTTGGAAGTTAAGTTTTTCCTCCAGCATTTGAATTGTGAGGATTCCTCTTGGAGCCTCTTTGCAACTGCTGATAGCACTGAGGAAGATGTTTTGTAAAAACTGTAAGATGTGAATGTCTTAAAGCAGAAAATAGAGTGGTCTTTGTAATCTCCACAGCAGAGTTGCTGAAGGACTAGCATGAGCATTGCATACATAAAAGCAGGCCTGTGAAAACTGTGGTTTAGAGTGGAGAGCAGCAAACATAATACCTTTAACTAAAAATGGCAGGGGACTAGTCTGAGATCCCACAAGCTTTCAGGTGAAGGTAACACTGAAGACCTTAACTGGAAAGATGTGATTATTAAGGATACAGAGGTTAATGGAAAGTAGGATAAATGTTGGTGAGGTTTTTGCCGAAGGTGGGTGATTTCAAACAATCTTCATTTGTTTTTGTAACTAATTCTATGGAAAATGTGTTGGAAAATTTTGAAATTTCACTAATGCGGCTGGTAGAGTGTTAAATGTTGTATTTTCAACTGAAATGGAATTTGGGAATCAGAAATGGAGTTGGGACTCCTTGAAAGTACCAAACTGAAGAGAAAGCAATGGTAGCATTCCTCAGAGAGCCTGGTGTTCTGTAATATTTCCATGAAGGACCTCGAATTCAGCTGTAGGAGGCTTCTGATGGAGTTTGCTTGATAACAAAAAGTAAGAAGCTGTCATTGTAACAGAGGGAAGCTGAGGGGTAACATACAACAAGAGCTGGATGCCTGCAATATTTAGAAATGAGCTGGAATTCTATAGTATAAAAGGCAGATGCTGGAGTGTCACCCAAGGCTAGCTAAAGTGGAAAGCATCCCTCAGTGGAAAGCATCTGGGAGAAAGAGCAGTGTCCTCTTGATATGCACCGAGACATTTTCAGCATGCACAGAGAGGTGGTGGTATCACTGTCGCAGGTGTTGATATTTTGGATATCCAATGGAGTTCTCAACGTCCGTATTCTAGAGAGTAGATTAAAATTGGCACAGATAAAGAGAGGGACTATTAACTAGGATAATCAGGGAATGAATGCTGAGATATTGAGAGAGCTTGTCTTGTTTATCCTAGCACAATGAAGCCTGAGAGGCTATGTGATTACTGTCTATAAATATCACAGGCAAATAAATACCAGGGTGGGAAAGAACAGTTTAGGACAAAGGCCAGTGTTCTCACAAGAGCAACAGTTAGACACTGACTAAATAAATTTAGTCTGGAAATGAGAGAAGGGGTCCCTGTGTTCAAAGCAGTGAAGTTTTCCAACAGTCTTGCAGTTGGGAAAGTGGGAAAGAGAAAGCTAACTGCTTTTTAAGATGAGCTCTATGGGCTTTCAAAAGAGGAATCACAGTATCACAGTATCACAAGGTTGGAAAGGACCTCTGAGATCATCAAGTCCAACCTATAACCTAACACTAACACCAACACTAACACCAACCATCATCTAAACCATGGCACTCAGTGCCTCATCCAGTCTCCCTTTAAACACCTCCAGGGTCAGTGATTCCACCACCTCCCTGGGCAGCCCATTCCAGTGGCCAATCACCCTTTCAGTGAAGAATTTTTTCCTCACATCAAGCCTAAACTTTCCCTGACGAAGCTTAAGTCCATGCCCTCTGGTTCTGCCACTGAGATACTTAGTAGATTCCTCTGAGGCTACCTTCTACAAGGGAACGTCATGGCTGCTAACCCACTTTTTCAAAGGCAACTGTGCACAAGCTTGTCCGTGCCACTGGTTTTATCACTGCAGGTGGAAGGACAGGACTGCATGATGGCAGCATTCTTCTCCCTGCTAGGTTGCTTGCACTAGCCCTGGGAGCGGTTTGATCTCAAAGCATGTGGGGAGCCACCACCCGGTGATGGGGAAGCAGGGGCTCTTGCAGTATTCATTCATAGCCCCACTGGTTATTGTGGAGACAGAGAAGTCTGTGTTAGGGAGGACAGATCTTCCCAATGTGGAGCCACCTTGGCAGGAAGATAGCCTGTTGAGCATGTCTCACCTAGCTGTAGCCAGAGCAAACACGTCTCACAGTGCCAGAACAGTGGCTGTTCTGTAATATCTCCTAGGCACTGTATTTGGCATAATTATAGTTGGTATAATATAAGATTTATCATATGAAGGCTTTGCGCTTGTTAATGATGGCCTGTGAGGAAAGCAAGTGGAAGGAATGAGGAATAGCTCAGGGAAGGCTGCTCCTGGCAAATGATTCACAGTCATGCCCAGGATGCTGTTTGGGAGGATATTGCCTCTGGGATCCAGCTGATTAGCAAAGCTGGTTTAGTTGTGTGAGGCCAGAGGTAGAAGCAGAAAATTACAAGCAGCTTAGTCTTCATCTCTAGTGACATGAAGCACTTGTGAGGGGGCTAGTGGTTGTCTGATGACCTAGGCCCCTGCAGCCTGCAGAATGGGCACCGTGCTGGGTGAAGAGCCCTACGTGGCAATGACAGCAGTGTAATAGGGAACCTTAGTGCTCTGTATCTATTTGGGACATACCTTGTAAGGGAATTGATAAAACTAGCTTTGCACATGAAGACTTGGTGGAGAAAGAGGTTGAGGAGGTTCAGTCCACACAAAACGACAGTTGCTAACGCAGTCAGAGGAAATGAGAGCAGGAAGCAGAAGAGGTGGTTGCTTTGATAGAGAGAGGAACAGCAAGGAGGAATTTTGATGCTAAACAGAAATCTGGAAAAACAGGTTTTTGAGCACCACTGATAATATTTGCGAACCTGGATCAATCTTGATGACTAGCTGTATTTGATGAAAATATGTAGGAACATAATTAATATTTTCTAACCTAATGTTTTAGAAATACTGAAGTATTTCAACAGTTTTAAAATTACTTCATTTTAAAGTGACACTCAATTTAAAATTAATTAAATTTTAAAATACCTAGATTTAAGAAAATAACATTTAATTGGCTATGTTAAGTAGGTTTTAAAAAGACGGTTGATGAACTGAAAAAGTGTATTTTACTATATAATTTTGTCCCCTACCATCTCATTTCCTGACTTGTTTTAACCACATCATTCAAATCAGCTGTAATTATGGCCAATTTCTGTTACATGGATGTGCCAGCCTGAAGGTCTTACTATATTCTTTGCTTCTTCTTGCTGTCCAGATTGTAGCAGCGATGAGAAATTACTGTTTCCCTGTACCTTTTTTCAAAGGCAATTATTTTTGTCATAATTTTTCATTTAAACTTTGCCGCCTTAATCGCTTCATTGTAATCTACTTGCTGATGTTTCACAAATTGAACTGATTTCTGCCTTCTCTGAAGAATGAGAAAGCGTTAAATTCCTGGAAATGCTGCAAGATCCATCTCTCCTGCACCTTTCTCTGATTTAAATATGGTTATTTTCCTTGCATCTTTCAACATTACAGACAATGTGAATTATTATACAAAATGTCTGTCCAAGTAATGTACTGCAGAATGTACTGAGGAAGGTACTATGGCAAACAGCTGCATGCAGTTCTGTGTGCATTGCTTGTCTGTTCTCTGGTACTGCTCTCTAATTTTCTATCTCCACTTGATGGAACAAAAGAAATACAACTGCTTAGAGCTGTTTATCTGAAAGAAAATGGAAATTGCTTTGCTCTGTATTCAATAACAAAGGATTCAAATATAGGTGAGATTTAGTTTAATTTCAAAGCATCTGCGGGAAGAAAGCATGAATTTTGCAGACTATGCTATTAGACTAAAAAAAAATCCACATTTTAGCTATTCATTTAAATATTTATGTTTATTGGAATAAATTTATTGGAGTTTATTTAGTGGGAACTGTCAATGATGTGTTCTGTTGCAGGTCATACAGCAGAGAGGTAGTGGTGGGAGCCAGAAGTTTCTTAAATAAATTCTGCCTTCTATCTAGCTTCTCTGCTTTCCCTGATAACGATGCATACCTTTTTACTAACTTTTCCAGTTACTCAAAAGTGATTTTTTTTTCAGAATTGCTCTGTTAATTCTTCTAGCTCGTGGGAAGAGCTAAACATGGTAAAAATCACTTCTTCTTATTTGGTCTGTTAGACCCTACTTCATTGTTTTCCACATTGAATTTCAGAGTATTTCCTCCATGCCAAAGGGTTTGGGTTTTTTTAATTCATTGCCTTTTAACCTGCTTCTTATTTCTTACATCATGCAAATTTTACAAGCTTAAGAATGTGAGTTCTGTAATGAGGGGGTGAGCAGAAACTATGAACTGGGCAGCTTTATACCTGGAGTACTCTACCAAGTTCCTCAACAGAACAGCTCTTTGAACAGTCCCAGGTGACACATGGTGGTAATCCTTGGAAAAAACAAAGCCCTTGGCCAAGTTTGATGAAGGAAAACTTGGCCACGAGTGGGCTAGTACTGGCTACAACATACTGGCTACAAAATACACCTGAAAAAAGCAGTTCTGACTAACACGTCTTGAATGTTTTTAATACGGTGAGTCAAGTGTAATGAGTGTGTGAATAAATCATAACTCTATTTTTAAAGAATTAGATGAGGAGAAAAGCCCCAAGCCTGTAGCTATTCCCTTGTCTGGTGACAGATATTTTTTTAAGGTAAAGCAGAGGTTTTCTCTGTTTTACCAGCAGTGGAATAAGTTCCTGTTCCTATTTCCATAATCCAGACTTGCTGTCATTTTTGTGAATTTCTTGGCATTTCTTGAAATGTCAGATTTCTATCTTGTTAAAACAGCAGTTGATGAGCTTGTCTAACTCTACTTGGTCACTGGAAAAAAAGCCAGGCTTTATACACAGGCATCCTTATGGCAGGCAGTAGTCTTCTGTTAATCCATGGACTATCATATATTTGTCCATACTAGCATAGCTACATGTCTTACAAGGCCTTCTTTAATCATGATGTAAAAGCTAAATGCCCCAGTGGGTGTGGTAGCTGATCAGGCTTTTAGCTGTGGCGTTTCTGCTTCAGCTCCCTGCTATGTTGACCAAGACAGTAACCAAAATACTAGAATAGCCTCATTAATTACATCTTTTGTAACAGGTTCCACTGAGTCCTTTCCTGTCTGCCATTTCCCATGCTGTTAGTTAGTGCTGTAGGTGCAATGGCTAAAAACGCAGAATCAAGCAAAAAAAAAGTAGCGTGGTGAACTTTAATTACCTCCAGAAGCATTGTTTGTTGTTACCAAATATCCCATTGATTTTTTGTTTTTATACAAACATCGTGGTGTAGGTTCAATAAATTCAGTTGAAATGTTCTTTGAAGGGAGGGCAAGAAAAGCCGTTTTGGCTTATTTCTGCTTCCCCTTAAAAATGAACCCAAAATGCCTACAACAGCTTGGTAGGAGAGCAAAGACATCTGGCCCTTGGTGACTCTGCAGAGTACAGTGCTATGATCAATTACATTAAAATATTCATCTAACCCCATCACGGTAGTCTGTGTCATCTGATAAAATGCATTTCCAAACTGTTTAAAGCAGTTGGAGATGACTGAGTTATTGTAGGCATTTCAGAAGAATCAATTCAGGGTTTTTGGGTGTTAAGGTACGTTGTTCTTGCAACATGAGCAAAATAACATCTATTCAGGATCCAGGGAAAGGAATTCCCACCTGTGTGCCTTTGAGATTATTAGTAATAAAATTTCACCTGTTTTCTGGTTCTGTTCGCTCTGGCCTCGGTAGTGCAAATTTTATGGCCACACTACTACTTTGAGGGGATCTCAGGGTTAGGGAACTGAATCTAAGGAGTTCCTTCCCAGTCCATCTATTCCAAGGTTGTGTAAATCTCTATGCTTCAGTTCATTTGTTCCTTGGTTGTGCCAGTTCAACGATTTGTGAGGTCCTGGTGTAAATCAAATACAGCCAAGAGTGAGAGGAAAAAAATGGTCGATTTGTTTCTGTTAATCCAAACCATTTCCATATGCATTTTTTTTCTTATTTTGTCCCTACAGGTCTATTAGCAGAACTGAGGGAATGGTAAATTTTGATCTGGGGCAGAAAACAAATGGCTGACATGTAAAACAAGAGGACCTTTTAAAATAGTTTTGCCACAGAAGAGAGTTAGGGTAGAATGACGTACTGTGGAATGGAGCCTAAGGTTCATGTTCTTCAGGGAAACTTACTTACTGATGAACAGTAAGTCTTTAGTGGGAACAGGTTGAGTACATGGTGAACATTCTCGAGCAACACACCTTATTACCATTATTTTTTGTGGTACTCCAGTTGAAGCTAATGAGGATGTATATGGATATTTACGTATGGAGGCTCTGAATACAGGGTGGATGTGACATGACACTGGAGGCTTGTAAGATCTGATTAAATTGAACATTGTCAGGAGTGGTTTGTTATAGTTGATCTTTGTATAGTTGATCCTGCCTGGAATGGAATGGATGAACTTGAATGACTTACAAGGTTCTTCCCAGTTCTGATTTTTATGATTCAGTGCTGCACAAGACATCCACTGCTCTCACTGGAACAATGGATTCTCAGCATCCTTGAAAAGCCATAGTCAGTGTGTGCTGAATTACGGGTCCAGAATTAATCAATGGTTTTGCAAACGTGGGTAAAATTGGATGGAGGTGGGGGGGGAGAGTTAAGAGTTCAGGCCTGAATGAGTACATTCTCCTGCAGAGGAGTACTGTTTTTTTGAACAGTAATGCTTATTTTCAAAAGGCTGCAGGGATGCAGGGGTGTGTGCCTTGCTGGAGAGGGAAAAAATGCTGTATGTCACTGTGCCCTGAGCAAGTTCTCACTGACATGAGTGGTAATGGGTACCTAGTGCTAGGCAGCGTCCCACTCTGTAAATGAAACCAGTTGCTCATTCTGAATGAGGTTGTATTTGCTCCCTGCAGTCCAGAAGAAAACCTGTTCTCTACCTTCAGTGATAAAACTCTGATTAAACAGTGAACAGGCCTTTTGTTTGGTGTTTACACGAGGACGCTTTTCTTCCTCCTCTCCCTGGAATGCTCTGCAGAGGGAAAGGGCTGTTTCACCACGGGAGGTCCTGTCTTAGAGCACTGCTGTCCTTAGTCTTCTGTCGCGTTGTCAGGCTTTGATGACTCAGGCATTAAAAAAAACCAAAACACTCCTTTTTCTGAACTAAAATAGCCCAAAAGCAAATTTTAATGTAATTAGTTAGGTCATATTTTCTTTATGAAAGCTCATAATGGGATTCACAGTTTCGCTGCTTGAACTGAACCTACTTGAATGTTTAATTGAACTAAACCTACTTGAATGTTTAATTATTATTTTTTAAACAAAATTCAGTACCATTGGAGTCCACTTGAGATCTTTATAGATTATAAAAATGAAAGAGAAGTCTTGAATATTCAATAGCTTTGAAAGGGCTATGCATATTTTGTAATTTAAGGCAGTGTTTCACAGCTGAATTGTTTAATGCAACAGAATATGGTTCCTGAAAGAAGTCAAAAACTTAAAAAGAAAACTGCACGCTTTTCTGTTTACAGGGGCAAGTAAACAGAACAGTGAAAATAGAGGTAATAAAATAACTGTCAAATCTGAGCTGGATTGTAAATGAAAATTACTGTGGCAGTGCTGTATGAGAAAGTACACAGCTCCTCAACAAAAAAAAGTCTGGAATTGGTGATAGAAGGACCTGTTTGCATTCATGATGTAAGCCATTGTGATACCCAAGCCATGCCCAAATGATTGGTACCTGTGTCTGACCTAGTGAGATGCCACCCAGAGATAACAGCTTTGTTCTCAGAAGAGATACAGCCACTTTAAACATCTCTGCACGATACTGCATTTCCCAGCATAGGTAGGTGCCTAGGTCTCCTCTGCCCTCTCTCTTGTCATGCAGACTTTTTGGTGGGTCTGAGAGCCCCCAGCTGCTGGGCAGAGTGGGTAATGGGGTGGATCTCATGGGTGCTGCTCTGCATGCAGTTTCAATAGTGGCATTGCTGTCGTTATTAACAGTGTGACATTTCCATTAGGAAAACTTGCTTCACTAGCACAGTGGAATTGTGGATGTGGTTAGTTACAGTATGGCAGAGTTTACTAATCTTGAGTATCTACAGGTGTGGCCCATACTGACGTGGCTGGGCTGTCCTCAGCCCTTGCAGGGTTGGGATCTGAACCATTGGTGCCAGAGATTGAATGAGACCCTTACATTCGGACATCAACGGCTTCCATAGGAGAACCAGGACCTGCCTAACACAGATGCAGTTGTGCTATCAGGGTTTGCAAGCTGAGAGGCTTGCATATGCTCATGAGCAAAATCTTTTCTGATCAACATTGCAAGAATACAAGTATCTATTAAGACCATGGTACGTGCTGCGTTTCTGTGAGCTCAGTCTTGTAGGTGGCTGCCACACAGCATGGTTTGTGTTCCTCTGACTAAAACCTTTAATGAGAACAATTACTAGTTTGAGGCATGCAGAGACTGGAAATTACTAGGAGGGCTGAACAAGGTTTGTACTGCTATCACAAAGGCACCCTGAGGAATGTTAAAGCAGGCGTATTCTAATAATTATGGTGAGCATGTGAGATATTTGTATGGAAGCTGAGCAACTGTGGTTTTCTACAGTCATTAATGTAAGCCACTTTCAAGATGGCGATATGGGAGGGAGATGATCTGTGTAGGTTTTTTCTATGGATTTCTATCATAACCAGAGTAGCATAGCCTAAATCAAATATTTAAGATGAGTGGAATCTTATGTTCAGGTTTGTTGGGTTTTTTTTAACAGCATTGTGTTTTTCAGATTTGATATGCAAATAAGCTTTTCGTTGGATAATCTGACTCACTTTTTGGCTTCTCTTTGCATGCTCCATAGTCCTGTGAATAAAAGATTCCTGTGATTTTATCTAACAATTTGTGTATGAGAAAAGGATCATGCAACTATGTCCTGTGTGAAATATCAGTAAAATTTAAATAACCTAATTAACTACCAAGCCTAACTGGAGATGAAATAGCAGGTCAAGGTGAGTTTACGGTAGTCATGCCTCCTTTTGATTAGTGCTCTATTATTAAAGGCTGGCTTAATAAGAAAAGAGTAGGAAAAAAAAACCGAATACTGCAGTCTACTTGGCTAAGTGTATAGACAGCAAACTCTATGGTCTGAAGACAGAATTACATCATCACCAGTTTCAGAACAAGGAAAGGACACCGAAAGAAGTTGATTATGCCTCAAGGGGGAGTAAAATATCAAGGGTATCAACTTATGCAAAAGGAAGGAAGAAAAAATCTGTGGCTGACTACAATCAATCAGTTCACCTTTAAACCTGAAACTCTTTGACCTTAAACAGGATGGTATTAAAGTCAAAGGCAACATATTGCCGTCCTAGAAGTTCAGCCTTGGTCTTTGTCCATTGTACAGCAGTATCTCTTGCAAATTATGATGCAGTGAAGTCTTCAACTGGACTGAGCTGCCTTTTATCACCTGGTGGCCTGCTGAAATCTGTCCTGGTTCTGATTGCTCACAGATCTTTTTTGAACAGTCCATTTGTTGCTGACCTGTGTCTGTTGCAGTTCCACGGAGTGTAGCTTTTCAGGATAGCATAAACATAAGCGTAAAAAGGCTGGCTGGGTTCTTACATAGCAGAGTCCTTAAGCTCAGTTTTATAAGCTGGTGTGCTTCAGTCATATTGAATTAATGAGTGAAATGAAATATGTTGCTGGGCTGAAATATAAATGTTGTGATGGGTTTAAGTACATTTTGCTGAAGCAAAACATTTGTATTGTGTGTTTTGTAAAATCATAGAGGGGGTAAGTATAACTGCTTGGGTTTTTTCAGTACTAAGTTGTTTCAAAAAAATAACTGATTCTGGTGGCCGCTGACAAATACTATCTCTGTCTACTAGTGCTTCTATTTTCTTTAGATCTGTTTTCCTAAAGCTTTTTGGAGCAAATTGAGGTTCAGCATGTTCAGCTTGGTTTAAACTACCAGACCAACATTTTACAGATGCTCTGTGAAAGAGGCTGTACAACCTTCTGGCTGAGGGAAATCACAGATTTATAGATTTTAGAGCAAAGGGAAAACACCGTGTTCATCTAAACTGACTGCAGCCCTGCCCAGCGCATAGTTTCTTTGATTTAACTCAGCAGATTGAGGTTGACCAAGTGCGTATTTTTGGGATGACATTCAGGCTTGATTTAAAGACTCCATGTACTGCAGTTTGTCACAGTCATTGGGAATTTGTTCCAATGGTCAATTACTTTTTCTCTGAAAAAGCTATACCTTTTTTTTTTAACTCTTTTGTCTTCTGTTTTCTTAAAACTGGTTCTTGCTGTTAAGACTTCCTCAGCAGGACTCGGGAACGCTTTATTTTCCCATAGATATTTCTTGTGATCATTAGTTTAGATTTTCATGGTGTCAGAAAAAAATTTTTATACTCACAAACCCTTTTAGGCAGCAGATTTTATATCCCAGTATTCCCATGCTGAGGGTCTGACATAATATAAATATGCCATCTTAGAAAAGAGTCTATATGACTATGATGCTTTTTATATAGAATCATAGAATCGTGGAGTCAGAGGTTGGAAGAGCCCTGAGATCATCGAGTCCAACCATGCTTGCCTCCCTAATAAACCATATCCCTAAGAAACTCATCTACCCGTCTTTTAAACACCTCCAGGGATGGAGACTCCATCACCTCCCTGGGCAGTCTGTTCCAGTCCCTGACCACTCTCTTAGTGAAGAAATTCTTCAGTTACTAACCATTGGTTTATGGTTAAATATAATTCGTAGCTAAGTTATTAATACTGAGAAAGAGAGGGTATTTGATATGTGCTGTACTTATAGTGTAGAAATCATGGTTGCTCCAGTGTCCTCCAAAATATTATTTTCAATATTTCCTTGAATGTCTCAAACGTGCTTTGCAAATGTCTTGACTTCTGTGTTATTTCTTTTTCCATAGAAAATTCCCATGGAGTCATATGGCCAGATGATATCGAAAAGGTATCTGGTCCATGCCCTTGCCCCTAGGCAAGATCCATAATTACTGTAAGCCTTCCTTTAATTCCTTTCTACTGAGAAGTTGAAACACAATCAACATATTATTTCCCCAGAGAATAAAAATTACAAGAAGGGTTTTCAAAAAGCTTGAGCTGTGTAACCTGTGTCCTTTCTCACATGGTTCCCTTAGAAAACAAGATCAATAGGAGTAACTGTTGGTAAATCCTGCCTCAATGCGTTTGTCCCACTGTTTTATGAGTAATTATTGTTCCTGTTTTCTCCTTAGGGCTCTTCCTGCAATGATGCAGTGGGTCCGAACTCAGAAGCCGGGAGAAAGTGGTGTGAATATTATCACTGCAGATTTTGTAGAACTTGGTGACTTTATTGGCACAGTCATAAAGCTCAACTATGCCCTGGATGAAGGTGAAGACAACACTACTTGATAGTACTATAATATGTGTGTTGTTGCATTCTTTAGAATTAAAAAAAAAAAAAAAGAAAAATATTGCGTTTTAAGAGCATTATCGTGTAAAACACTGATCTTCCTATAACATGCTGAGGTGTTTAGGGCTTTAGTGGGTGGGCATAGGAGAAATGTTTTAATCAATTATGTCCTTTTTTTACGTTTGTGTTTCATGTGAAGAGCAAAACTAAACATGTTTACAGTATTTGATAAAAGAAGGCCATTTACATGTTTTCCATGAGTTACCAGATGCAATTCATGTGTCTTCTGTGGTTATAAACAGTGCCAAGAAATTTGCTGCTTTTGGAGCAATGGGGTGTACATTGCCCTGTGCCTGCCGATAGAAGGATTCCTGACGGTGTGAACAGTACACTGGGTGACTAAGGACAGTATCTCTGGCCTGAAAATTTTAAGCTACTACACTTTATCTATTAGCTAGTTTAATTGATCATATTTATCAGTGAGCTACAGGTTTAAATGCCTTTGTGAAGTAAGTCCAAAGTCATGCCTCTAACATATGCATAATCAGTGGACAGTGAACATGATGTATTACGTAGCTTGCACAGAGCACAGACTAAATCCTGCTCGCTTTTTGTTCTCAAAATGTGGTTTTCCAATGTCTCTGCCCCAGATCAAGTCAGCAGATACAAGGTGCTGGCCTAACTCTGTGCTAGGAGCAGCCAGCGTATGTCCTTCCCTGGTTCTAGCAGGAGCAAAGTTAGGCCAACTTGGAGCACCACTTCCTCCCAGGGTTAATCTTAGGAAAGAGCCTGATCAAACATCCAATGAATTTAATAGGAAAATTTCCTGTGTTTGGCATGGATTGGGCATAGGGTTACTAAATTATGTGTACTGTAAGCAGGAAAGCAGGAAACCTGCTTTCTGCAGAACTAGAACTCCACTTAAAAATATAGGTATAGTCTAAACTTCTTTTTAAGGCAGCTATGGTCACAAGACTTCTCAACTAATTACAAAAGAAAATCACTGCAAGTTTCATGAGTGAAAAATTGTTATTCTAAAGTGTGTTGTAGTTCAATTTATAGCTAATAATTCTCTCTACTGCTTATATTATTTGTGGGGTTTAATACTACATAATACAAGTTTGAAAGTCTACTGAATGGCAGCGTTCTGGTAGTGGAATCACTGATCATCCAACTTTTAATGAAACATATATAAACCTCAAATATATGGAAAACTTAGCGAATCATAAAATGAGAGCATTGCCACTGTGTGACACCTAACTGGATACAATGCAGTCAGACATGTCTTCTGGACACATCAATGCACAGGCTTATGACATTGGAAAGAAAAACATTTCATTTGTACGAAACAATAGATGCTATAATGTCTTACAAGGAAAATGCTCTTTGAAATACTTCAGGTTTTTATGGAGTAAGAATATGGACAATTTTCCATTGATATTACTAGAACTTTTGGTTGAGTGAGAAAAGATAATGGCATCATACAATACTTTGTTATTTTCTGTCAGGTGTTAAGGACTACCATCCACCATCAGAGTTTAGAAAAACAAAAATGGTCTTATCAAACAGGTGGGTTAAGGAGAGAGGTTATAGAGGGATTGTTGGTTTTGTGTTAGAAAGAAGTGGAATAAGATGAACACTTGCTGCTATTTAGTATTGAGAGGGTGCCTTGGAAGAAGTGTATGTATGTCTGTACTATCAAGAAGCATTTAAATGTGCAGGTACCATAAAGACACATTCAGATATATGTCTGTGATGCAAAGACATCCATGCATAATTGCATAATGATATTCTGGTTTCTGGACAAGAGTGTTATAAATTTTCTTGAAAAAAATGTGGAGTTTTGTCATAAAAACAAATTTAAAAGTTATGATGCCTCCATCAGTAGCTGTTTGGTTTTGTGTAAGTTAGGACTGTAAGATTCATTCCCAGTGAAATCTGTGATCTAAAGCCAGTTAGGTTATTTTACAGTGTTAAAACTTATCTGAACTGCCCCAAAATTTATGAGTTGATGCACTTTATTTTCAGTTTTCACAGGCTCTCTTAGCAAAATTCAGGTAGTAGACACTTAAAATGAAATACGAGCATGTGGTTTTTTTGAACCCACCCTATGTGCAAATCCCACATAGAAACATGGAAGTGTTTGCTTATTTGTTGGTGATGCAGTGTGACATGCTCTTTTCATTTTTCCATTTAGTTGGATTTGTTTGCTTTCATATCCTCCCTGTCATGCATCCCCTACTTATATGTAGTCAAAAGAGCTAACCTATTCCTTTAGTATAGTGAAGTAATCTGGATCCTTGGGTGGAGCAAAAAGTTAGTTTCCATTTTTGAATTCTAATTAAAGTTGTGTTGAATCTGAGAGCACCAAAAGCACCAAGTTCCTCTTGGGACCCTCCACTCCAACACACTGAGCTTTTTACTTACCCAGAGGTGTACTAAAAGCAAATGTTCTGCTGTATTTTAGTGTGTTTGTGTGTGCGCACACCTGTATATATGAATAAATATAGAGACATCTTGCACTGTTAGTATTGTTATGAAATGTTTGCTTATCATCATTTTTATTCTAATTGTCATTTGGGTGCTGGAAAATAAAAGCAAAGCAAAAAAAATCCTCTGGCAAGAAGGATAATAGGTAGTTTCTCCATTAATGGGGAAAAACCAAATCTTAGTAAAATGTTACTTTTTATCAGAAAAATTATGTTTTCATTTAGCTGTTGACCTCCTTTCTGTGGGAGAAGCACAACACTTTATTTTAGGGAAAGGTAAAAAACTTGCCTTAATTATTAAAACAAAAAGGAGGGTATAGGGGCATACAATCTATTCTTTTCTGGCAATTTCATCTGTGAGGCCGCAGAACTGTAATTGAACTGTCCTCATAGGGGTGCACTCGCTGTTATTGTTTGGGAGATCTTGCCGGAAGAGAACACACCAGAAGGGACTATGCAGCACAGCTGGACCATTCAAGAGCCCAGTTTTGCCACATATATGCAGCTAAAATTCTCCATGATTTCAACCAGGCATGTGCTTGTGATGCTGGGTCAGATGACTTGTCTGATCTGATTTGTTTGGGAGGTTTCTACACACATATTATGAGGAATCTGGCACAGGAAATTAGATGACCCCACAAGAGGAAGAATACCCGTATGCACTGTTGATTTTCATAAGCATCTGTTTACTCAAACTGTCATGTCATTCTCTGCCAGAACAGTTTATTTCTTCCTGTGCTTGTTTTCCCCCTTGCTATGTTCATTGTATACAAACCAAGTGCTATTGTTTTCTGGTGTTTTCATGTGATTAATCAATCCTTTCTTTTCATCATACTTGAAAAATGTGTGACTATGCTGCACAACGTAGGCAGTCCTTCAGCTGGTGTAAACCAACCTAGCTCCATTTTTCAGTTTACACAAGCGAAGATGTCTTATGTGGAGAGGGGTGAGATCAGAATCAGAACACAGAAGGCGAGTCTTAAATCAGTGGGTTATTTGAATTACCTTGCTGCTTGGTTACATTACTTGTTTTGTAGGTCCTGCCATTTCAAGCCATTTGTTTAAACATACACATGTGTATGTATATGTATGTGCATACATGCTTTAGAGGGAGCATATGGTCCTCTGTGATGAGCTAAGTCTTTCAGTCATCCTGATATAAAATTAGACTATTTCTACTAACTTCAAAGCAGTTACTAAAGTTTTACCCTGGGATGAGAGGGAGCAGATAAGTCAGTGCGTAATAACTATACACTGTGTTGCAAAGAAAATATAAAATTGTGGTGGTTAGGTCTACAATATCAGAAAAGTGGAGTACCCTGAAAAGATAGCTCCACTGCTGTTTATCCTGAATATAATATGTGGAGCACTAGTTATTAGCAACTGAGTAGGCTATTTGGTGATTTCAGCAGTTCAGTTAACATCATTTTAAACTTTTAATCTTTTCAGTGAAGTAAAAGCTAATAGTGTATATGATGTATTTGCCATATCTTAGTAGTAGCTTCTGTGTTACATACAGTCAATGTTGTTCTGAATTGTGTATGTTTACCCAATGATGAGGTTAAAATACGCTGTATGGTATGTGCAATGTATTGGTCACAACTATGTTGGAGTTCAGTGATCTGTTTAGTTTTACCGTGCTCCTGTTTTGTAGGTATGTGTGTGTATTGGAGTATAATGGGGAAATAATTAATCCTAAAGGAAAAGGGCAGTTATGTAACCTGCCTTAATGCATTCACATAATCTTGTTTAAATGCCATGATTAACAGTTCTGATTTCAAACGTTATTGGGGATTGTCCACAGGGCTGATTCCCTTACTTTCTGGCACTAGGGAATTAAAGTTGAAGTTACTTGGAGCTCACTTACATATTGGTAAGTAAAGAATACAGTGCTTGCCTGATTGACTACCTTGATTGTCCAAGGTGACAAAGACATTGTTTCTAGTGTGAGATGGATCAAATCACTTCTGTACGCACACACCTCCTGCTGATGCCAGCAGGAGTTGTGATCATGTAATTGAATGGCCTAAAATTCATCTTCTGGGATACAATCATGATAGGAGGGTAGTGGTACCCTGGCTTTGGGGAAGTGCCTGGATGCTATGCAACACTGCTCATGTCCTGTGCTCGAACATAGCTGTAAGTTTGCAGGAAAAAACTTTGAACTCTGCTACAATCTAGATTGGACTGTAATAATCGTTCTGTAAAAGTGGTAAATGTCAGAGACTGAGCAGCCTGGCCTGGCTTGCCCATGTACAGCATTCTGCTTTTAGGAGCTGTGGCAGCTTTAATTAAAAAATCTATAATAATTTCCCAGTGGCTGGCAGGACCTAGTGCTCTAGATAGGGGTCTCTGTTTTGCCCAGAGGTATGGCTCTTCTGCCGTTTCCACAACCAGGTCATGGTTTCTGTCTGAGATGCCTCTGCCTGCTGTCAAGGGTTATCCTGAAAGACACACTGAGCACAGAGAGGGTCCACCTTGTGCCTCACTGGCTGGACAGGAGTAGGCAGAGTGTGCCTACCCTACAGCAAGTTTGGTGTGAGGTCAGTTTCAGTCAGACCCAGCTGAACAGTGGCTAAAGGAAGGCTGGAGTCTTATGTCAGACCTTCTTCTGTTATCCTTGTCTAGTGAAAACCAGCATCTTCCCACTTTCCTCCCTTGCTTCTTCTCATTGCTCCTTATCTCAGCTTCTGCATGCGCATCCCTTTAACTGCCAGCTGTGAGCAACACTGCTCAGAGTGAGTATTATAGGCTTGTCATCCTGAGTACACCATAGCAATACACCAGTTCTTATAAGATGTTAAGTACAGGGCTAAAAGATGGCAGTGTCCCGTATGTGTTGCCCTGGGGTGTTTTATCTCCACACTCCAAGTTACATACACATGTCCTCTTGGATGAGCCTCACCATGGCAGATGAGAATAGATTTATAAACTTTCTCTTTCCAAATTGAAACAGATTGGATGATATGCCAATGATTATCTCCTAATATGGAGTGCACTTTGGTGTTTCTTTCTGCAGTGAAGTGGCATGTGTTAGTCTCTTCCCTCAGCTCTAGATCCTGCAAAAGTCAGTTTTGATTGGGAGAGATTCCTTAAGTAGCTGAAATCAATTTTGCTGTGAAGCTGGGATCCTTAAATCAGAAACCTATTTTTATGTGTAATTATTATTGAAAATAAAAATATGTGTTTAAAAATATAATTTTCAAAATAAAAATAAGAAGTATCTGGGCTTGCCAGGACAGTTAAGTTTTTGACTGCCTCAGTCATCAATAGCTTTAGAGTAATGCAGACGATGATTAGGATGTTACTGCCACACTGCCTCCTGACACTGTTCAGGCTCTCTGTACAGAAGCCTTATTATTCCCGGTGAGCATTAAATGAATTTGAATGACTTTTCTCTGTTTTGGTGGAAAGGACGGTTGTGTAACACTGAGGACATGGAGCTCCCTGATATTGTGCCCACAAAGGTTCGCAGAGCTGCACCTTCTCTTTTTAGGATCTATTCAATGGTACTTTAATAAATGTTGTGTAAAAAAATGCCTACAGTTCTGTATAGCAAATGTGAATTTTTATGACAAGAATATGTATTTAATGTAAAAAAAAGGAGTAATATAAAGTATAAAATGTTTCTTTGTATCCAGTGAAACATCTAATAAAGCTCTGGTACCTGTATTCTTGGTTTATGGCTTCATTGCTGCAATCAAGACTTTACATATAGGAGACTTCTACAACACAGTTTTGCAGTGTGCGGTGGAGTTGGGTGTTAGACCCAGGCTGTACTATTGTGTTAGGGGTGTATGGGGACTGCCCCATGAGGGCATTCCGGTGGGAGTACCATTTCCACATGGTTACTGTGGGACCCTTGAATACCACAGGACACTATGGTGTGTTTGTGATACTAGGGTCACAGCAGGGTCTCGGATCCCTCTTTCCTCAGCAGGGCTTTCCAGCCCCAATTTCCCTCTAGCCCCAGAGTGTATGACCCAGCTCTGCAGATTGCATGAGCCCGTGCTGCTACTTTTGCCATTGGTGGTATTTTGTAACAAGGAGATGGAAAGCACTGACTAGACTCTGAAATGTTATTCTGTCCCACTGTTCCCTTGGGTCCTCTCAGCACTGCTGTCTGCAGCTCATGTAAGCACGGTGAGAAGTGCCCACCACTCATGCAGACTCATCTTGCCTGCAGGTACTGATGGAGCAGACAAGCCACTACGTCAAGCCTGGCTCTAGGTTATGCCAGCCAGAAGGTGAGTTCCCTCCATCACCTCCCTGATGCCTCCTGTGGGGTTCAGGGACCTGTTCCTCAGAGAAGGGACAAGCGCCTACCAAGAGCTCTCTGTACCCAGGAGCACAGCCAATAAGGCTGGGGTTTGCAGTATCCTGCAAAGGTGAAGTGTGGCATGTTAGAAGCTAAAGCCTTTCTGCAGAGCAACAGCTTGGAGTTTAAGATTCATATTGCTTTTTCTTCCTAGTGAGGCTAGAAGCCGTGTTTTCCTGGGCAGACCTCTTCTATTCAGCACTTATGGCAAGTGACAGGCAAACCCAGCCCAAGTGCTCTGCTCCTGCATGCTTCATGCCCTCTCACTTGGCCCAATTTGAAGTTAAGAAGACAAGTGCAGGCTGCCAGGTTTGCAGAATGAAAAATGACCAATGTCAAGGAGTCAGTGCCTCCCTGCAGAAAACCATTAATTAAATTTGCCTGCTGCTTAAAATGTTTCCCCTCCTCTTTCCTGTCCCACAGGTACTGTCTTACCAACAGGAGCGTGTCAGTTGCTTAATACACAAAATGAATTTTCCTCATTGCAAAAGCAGTTCTCTTTTCCTCCTTTTTTTCTCTAAACTATTGCAATAAAAATATCAGCAGCCAACTTTTTCCTGCTGTTGCACTAGCTGCTTCATTCCAAATAACGAGCTGTTTCTATCCTGTTAATGTAGTGGTCTTCTGATACATGAGAGCACAGCCAGCTGAGGATGCTGATGAGACAGGTATTTAGTAAATTATTCTGATTCTGGAAAGTAGTTGTGTATTAGATCACTGCATTTAGGGGGAGGGGTGTGGATTGGGAGGAAGGTTTACTAATAAGTTTTTAATTTCATAAAATCATAGAATAGTTTGAGTTGGAAGGGAGCTTAAAGATCATCCAGTTCCAACTCCCCTGCATGGGCATTGACACCTTCCACTGGATCAAGGTGCTCAAAGCCTCATCAAACCTGGCCTTTAACACCTCCAGGGATCGGACATCCATGAATTCTCTGGGCAACCTGTGCCAGCACCTCACAACTCTCGCAGGAACAGATTTCTTCCCAATGTCTAATCTAAATCTCCCCTATTTCAGCTTAAAACCCTTACCACTAGTCCTATCACTGCGCTCCCTGATAAAGAGCCCTTACCCTTCTTTCCTGTAGACGCCCTTTAAGTACTGGAAGACTACTATAAGGTCTTCCTAGATCCTTCTGTTCTCTAGGTGAAAGAAGCCCAACTCTCTCAGCCTGTCCTGGTGTGGGAAGTGCTCCAGCCTCTGATCATCTTCATGGGTTCTTCTGGACTTGCTCTAACATTCGCATCCTTCCTGAGCTGAGGACCCGAGAACTGAATGCAGTACTCCAGGTTAGGGCTCATGAGATCAAAGTAAAGGGGCAGAACCCCTCACTTGTCCTGCTGGTCCACTTTTTGTTTTGCAGCCCAGGACATGGTTGCTGTGCGCGCACATTCCTGTTAAGCTTCTAATTCACCAGCACCGCCAAGTCCTTTTCTTCAGGACTACTCTTAATTCATTCTCGATCCAGCCCATAGTTGTGCTTGGGATTTAATAGGAAAATTGAAATGCAACTATTCTTTCTATTTTAAATAATTCTTATGGAAATAAGCAGTTTTATGGGCATAGGCACAGTGTAAGTGGTAAATAGGGCTTCCACATTTTTGGCCCAGTTTCTGGCTCCTTAATGCCCTAGTTACAGATTCTGACGTTATTCATTTATTTTTCTTCTTTTCTCCCAGCAACTGTGAAATTTCTGAGGGGGAAATAATTGCATTGTAAATGTTGATGATTGAAATCGAAGTACCTTTAAATAACCGGTTTTAATCAGGTTTAAATCTTCAAGTACAAAATAGCAATTTATATAATGAATTTTAGTCTTGCTTTCCATTTTTTCATCTTTTTTTTGTTGTTTAAGGACAAGTTAATCCTTATAGATAACCATTAAGACCTGATTTAGCAACTAAGTGGAATAGCACATTGGACTTGGTATGTCTTTGCTAAATAGGAGAGTAAGCTATAAACATGGGTAAACAAGTATCTGTTACAACATACATTCAAGTAGATTATTATTTCATCTTTTATTTTGTGAGGAAACAGCAGAAGGCATTTCATATTAACTATTTAGTTTTTGTCATGCTGTCTTGTGAAGTTGATTAGAACAATTTAATGCATATAAAATCAGTATTGTGGCTATAGGAAGTGGTGTAAATAAAATGGAGCTAAATGTGCTGGATCCCAAAGAAAGTCAGTCAACACTGAAATCTATGGAAAGTCATTTTCTAAATGAAAAAAAAATGATCTAGAGTTATGAATTTGAGTAGGGTTTTTCCCAAATATATATATCTGATTATCAAATTCTATTTCTTTTTTTTTTTTTAGAACCAAAAGGCCCCAAGATGTGCATGTAACATTTGTTCATAAGTTAGCAAAAAAGGGTTTGCAAAAGCTGTTTATTGAATTAAACTTAAGAGAGGAAATCTTATTGATTACTGCTGCAAAGATCACACATGCCAAAGAAGTCAGTCATTTCTAGAAACTTCCTAACTGGAGACCTCACCCATGCCAGCTTTTTACATTTGTCCATGTTTCAGTGGGAACAAAGTGGAAATTATTTCACAGTAGTAAATAGTAAATATAAGCTTTAATTCAGATCAGTATTGAGCAACAAATCTTCCATCTCTCCTGTAAAATGTTGGAAGTGATACCTATTTTTTGTGTAGTTATGAGTAGCTAGAAAACCTGCCCTGAAATGAGGGCAGCTGAGCTGAAATAAAATGTGCAGCTCTTGGAAGGGAGGAAGAATTTAACTCATGCTGGTGGAGAGGAGCATGGCAGGAGTGGCATAAGCTGCAGAAGGAGCTGATCAGCTGGAAGGGACCCAGTTCACAGAACTGAATTTCACAGGATGGCTTTGAAAGAGATGTTTGGGGGGCGATGGTGTGGAAGAAGAAATGTGTTTTGGGGACAGTCAGTGAGAAATTGGGAAAACCTTAGAACAGGGAGGCTTTGTTCACCTGAGAGGGAAATTACTGCCTCACTTGGAGATGCAGATGTAAATACCCTGCCTGGCTGATCTCACAGATTCGGCTCAGACAGTATGGCCTGAGAGACGTATCTGAGCACCTTCACCTTCAAATAAGTGTATTTGAGCCAGACTAAGCCATGGAAGTACAAAACCATTACGACCATTACAACGATTTGCAAGCAGATAGGTGCTCACAGGGCTTCAAGAGAGCCACTACATCCTCCCAGCATCCAGATTAAAGGGAAGAGAGCTTTAAAAGGCCGCTATGTTTGATTTGCGTGATGCATTTGGTCCTTGCACATTATTGCCAGACTATCTATTCCTGTGTCATTTGCACAGGTAAGGAAACATCATCCTATTAGCAAAACTATTGCCTGACCAAACTCCGAAGTAGCCGTCTCCTTCAACATCTTAAAATAAAGTCTGTACAATTTGCAAGGAAGAATTGAAAGGCATGAGCTGGGTGTATTTTAGATATGTCGGATACCACATGGATGAAACAGCCAGAATAGCTGTTAACCTTGGAGTATAAATGTCTATTATTAGCCAATTGTCTGTGTTCTCTGGCTTTGATTTTCTAGTACCTCAGAGAAAAACATGAAACCCGTCTCTGAGCTTGCATTCAAATCCAGGAGGGTGTTGCATTATGTTACTGGGTGATACCTGAATGAACTACCTAATTCCAAGCTTCCAAGTCCTGCATACCCTGGTGCAGATCTATCCTGTAGACAAGGTGCTGTGGGTGAGAGCGCGGACACCAGCCAGGCTTTAACACTTCCATTATTCTCTAGTGCTGTACTTGTCAACCTGGCAGTTGCCCAACCAGATTTATCAAAGATCTTGCAACAAGTTTTTGAGCATTAGCTTCTTGATAGCAAATCCCTATTTATTTCTCTACAGTAATGGGAAGATTTGCACATGTTCATTAAAACACTTGACCGAAAATCTCAGTGAACTCCTTCGCCACTGTATTGTATCTGCTGCACCATAAAATTCACCTCTGCTCTTCTTCTAATTAGACCATTAAAAAGTAGAAAGCTGTCAGAAATAAAGTATGCTGGGTGTACTTTTATGTGCTCAAGACTTGCAGCTCATATAAAGTCACAGCAAGCTCCCAAAATGGACAATACATTTTAATAATCCCATTGGTATTGGATTTTTTCAAGACTAAATGTCTGGTTTTATATTGTAACAGAAGTTAAATATGCAATTGGCAGTGAATACGGACAGAGAATGGCTGTAGCCTGTTCTCCAGGCTGTGTGTTTGTCATCTCTCTACCTTTCCATCTTCTAATGAGTTTTAACATCAGCACTGAAACAAAATGTAAATAATGGAGAATTAATTTACTTTGGCTGTCAAAAATATCAAATCACAACAGCCCTCTGATCAATTAATGGCCCTGTCCTGGACCGACTCCAACAGGTCCATGTATTTCCTGTAATGAGGGTTCGAGAGCTGAACACAGTACTCCTGAGGTCTCACAAGAGTGGAGTAGAGGGGCAGAATCACCTCACTTGCCTTGCTGGTCACACTTCTTTGGATTCAGCCCAGGACACAGCTGGCCTTCTGGGCTGCAAGCATACATTATTGGCTCATGTCCAGCTTTTAATCCACCAGTGTCCCCAGGTGCATCTCCTCAGGGCTGCTCTCAATCCCTTCATCCCCCAGACTGTATTGATACAGAGGATTACCCTGACCCAAATGCGGGACCTTGCAGTTTGCCCTGTTGAACCTCATGAGGTTCACATGGGGCCACTTCTCAAGCTTCTCCAGGTCCCTCTGGATGGCATCCCATCCCTCAGGTATATCAACTGCACCACTCACCTTGATGGTGTCCACAAACTTGCTGAGAGTGCACACAATCCCCTTGTCTATGTCAGTGATGAAGGTGGTGGTCCTAATAGAGACCCCTGAGGGACACCATTTGTCACCAGTTTCCATTGAGATATTGAGCCATTGACCACCACCCTCTGGATGTGACCATCCAATCAATTCCTCGTCCACCAAACAAGTTCACCCAACAAGTCCATATGTCTCCAGTTTAGGGAGAGGATGTTCTGGGGGACCATGCCAATGGTCTTGCAGAAGTCCAGACAGATGACATCCATAGGTCTTCCCTTGTCCAATGTTGGCTGTCTCAAATCACCTCCTTGTCCTCCATGTGCTTTAGCATAGCCTCTTAGGAGGATCTCATCCCCAAACTTCCCAAGCACAAAGGGGAGTCTGATAGGTTGGTAGTTCCCAGGGTGTTCTTTTCTACTCTTTGTAAAAATGGGTGCAGTATTTCCCCTTTTTTGCAGTCTCTGGGGATTTCACCTGTCTGCCACAACTTTTCAGATATGGAAAGTGGCTTGGCAATTACCTCAGCCAACTCCCTTAGAACTCTGCCACGCATCTAGTCAGGTCCCATAGACCCATAGACTTAATTAAGTTCAGGTTCCCCAAGTGGTCTTGAATATGATCTTCTGTTTACAATTGGAGGGACATTTCTGCCCCAGTTGCTGCCTTGAGATCCATCCACTTCAGAGAAGTGGGAGGAGAGGTTTCCAGTGAAGACCAATGTAAAAAAGTTGAGTACCTCAGCCCTCTTCTTAGCCATTGGTAGCAGTTTGCCAGTCATGTTCATTGGAAGGGGTGTACTTCATCTGACCTTCTTTTTCTTGCTGGCATATTGTAGAAGCACTTATTATTTTTATTTTTGTCCCTCACCAAGTTCAGCTCCAGCCATACCTTGGCCTGCATGACCCCATTCCTGCACAACAAGTCAGGGTCCCTGTATTCTTCCCAGAATTCCACTGCCTGTACATTTCCATCCTGCCCATTATATGGACTAAAAGGAGTCAACTCATCTGTGCTGGTCTCTTGCCTTCCTTTCCTGATTACATCTGGAGATCAAGAGTTCATGTGCTTTATCTATCGAAAATGTCCTTAAAGATCTGCCAGCTCTGTTCTGCCTCTTTGTTCTTGAGTGTCCCAGGGGGTCCTACAACCTTAACTCCTTCAACAGCTGCGGGTTTTCCTAAAATTCGTGGTCCTGACATTACTTTTCATCTGATCCATATCCCCTAGATCTACAAACTTCATCAATGCATCATCAATGCAGCCCAGGCTGCCTCCAATCTTGATGTGACCTATTAACTCACTTACATTGGTGACCATGAGATGAAGTAATAGTATTTTTGTGGGTTGAAAATTTGTGCATACAACTTACAGCAGAGTGGAGAGCCAGGAGTACTTTATTAGCTGCAGTCACAGCTTGTCACAGAGTCTAATATCAAAATGACTTACATGCCTTGTCTTCAGAGTCCAGTCCAGCAACCTATTGTGTCTTTGTGCTCTGTGTTCAATGACATAAAGACCACAATGGCCTTTTCCAGATGAAAAGCAAGCTTCCACATTGAATGCTTTGGGATGATTAGCTACATAGTTACACAAATATGTAATCATACCCATGATTCATGGACTTGCACAAAATAGCATTGCTCCAATTAAGCATTTGAGACGTTTGTCATCTGCTTGAATTACTGCATTGCTAAAGCTCTAATACGGTGAGATCAGGTGCTTCTTTGTAATACAAAGGTTATTACTCTATACATCTGTTTGTGCAGACAATGTACTCTGCAAGAAAATCAGGTAATCTGTATTCACCTTGCTAGAACTGTTCAATGTGCAAGTTAAACTTGGCTGAACCTTTTTGAATGTGTGCATAATCGGTCTGCATGTTAACAGGGAAGGGAGGGAGAACATCTTTCAAAAAGCTGCTTGCAGAACCCAACACCACCACTGTATCTGTGACTACATCGTCTGGACACTGGGATTTTAGCCTGCATGTAGAAAACTCAAAGATGAAAGCGAAGGAGTAGTTGGAGCAGTTAGCTGCCTGATCTTTGAAATGCATGAAGGCAAAGCTGGTGTATTTCAAGGCCAATAAAAATTAATGTTATCTGTTATATTAATTGTTACATCGTCAGCTAGCACTGGAGTACACTTGCCTTTTATTGAGGACAAAGTCTCCTTGCATTTACTGCAGAAGAGGAGCATGCGCTAGCTAGCTATTATGGAGTACTTAAGGTACAAGAAATCTAGGCTTTGGGTTTTATTTGCAATGTTTTATCAAGTGCTGATGCCCTGGGCTACCTCACCTCTCTGTCCTGTGGAAAGCACATCAGGTAGGATCCCAGCTTTCTAAGGGTTCAACTACATGGTTCTGGCTTTACAAAATCTAGCTGTAGTTTAACCTGATGATAACCAATTGGTGATTTAAAATCAGAGGTAGGTGGAGATGAAAGCAAACGCATCCCCACCCTTCCTGAAGCCTGGAAGACAAGACTATTTGTGGTGAAGGGTGTAAACACACCTTCTGTTCTCAAATGTTTATAATCTTCCATTTGCTTTATTTCTAATAAAGCCTGAGTCTTTTATTTCTAATAAAGCCTGAGAGAAATATGTATCAACTATTTACAACAAAGTTTCTTTTCAATTTCTAGGGCTGCTTTTTCTAAAAGAGCCAGTTGTGCAAAGGCTGCAGTTAGCATGTAAAGTGTGCTAATTTGCCTGTAATCATAATGTTTAACACAATAGAGCTCTGAGGAGTATTTCCGCCGTGTTTTCTTTGTGCAGCTAAGATTAGATTTTCGATAAAATAAATAAAACATTTAGAGTAAAAACCTTAATTTAAGAGGCCATGTTACTGACGTGAGAACGTTTGTGTACGTCATTAATTTAACTATTCAGTGAATGTTTTGTCACTTTTTTTTCCCCCAGACTTTCAGGGAAAGCTTAACCTCCTAGAATAATTAAATAAATACCTTGAATGATTGAACTTTTGTTTTGTAGTAACTTTTAGTCCTATAATATTGTGCAGAAGAATAAAGAATTGGACCAGAGTGTCTGAGTTTTCATATCAAACCAAATTCTTGAACTCCTACTGCTGCGAGGAGCCATTTTTTTCCTCCTTCTTGGGTATTGTGGACAAAACCGGGACAAAAACCTGATACTGTGAACTAATGGTGTTTAAAGCCAGTGCCTTGTAGCCTTTGCTGCATCAATTGGATCAGGTGACTGGAAGGAAATGGTTTAGTGGATCCTTGGTGGGAGCAAACTATCAGTGGTAACATTTGGTCTTATGTGGCTTGTAGGACACAGTGCATGCTCAGAAATAGTTTGTTAATAAATATAAATGAGATTTATTTACAGCTTTGAACAAGTTCTCTCTTCAAAGAGAGTGGTAAATAGCATTAATGATCTGAGTGCTGATTTTATGCATTAAGAATTTATCACTCTGAGTTGCAAGAAGTCTGGCAATTTTTTTGGAAGGCTGTGTAAAGAAGCTGACTCAAACTTTATTTACAAACTTTTGTCAGTAATCCTGTATGTTTTTCTCCCCTAAGAAAAAAGACACAGTGATTCAGCCCTGTAAACATCATATATGTATATGTGTGAGCGCTTGCCTATGAGTAGGTCCTCTAAGGGGAGAAAGGCAACTTGCTACAAAGAGGCACTGTCTTATGTCTCTATATTTTGCAAACTTGCCTATGGCTTTGGTTGTTTGTTGTTTTGTTTTTTTCTTTTTGATTTTTTTTTCCTGAAACATACGGGTTTTCAGCACAAAATTGCTAATCTTTATCATGTTAGCCAAATATTTTGGTGATACAGGAGCCCTGGACTGTGACCCCAGGCAGCTCCCCAAGAAAAACGGCCATGTGCTGGCTGGTTTGCAGCAATTCCATTCTCTTCTCTTGAGAATCTATTATGCTGCATAGAACACATAAATACCAACAGAAAGAAACTTGATTCAAGTCCATACTTCTCTAATAATTGAGCAACATGGAAGGAAAAAAAATAGTTTGGGGATCTTTCCATCATTATTTTTGTGGTTATAGAGGGGATGGATAGCTTTAGAAGGATAAAAGTGAAGAAAAAACATATTTGTCTCCTGTTGTTTCTCATGCATCTTTTCTTGAATTGCTATGCAAACCCGGTGTGGCAAGTGATTCAGAGCATGTTGACCTTCCAAACAGAAATCTCTTTTGCTTTCTGAGTAAAAGCAGATGTTGTTTCTTCCCATCTATGTTGTACGTATTTGTATATGTGCAGCTATTTAGGGGTCAGGTGCCATCTTTTAACATGGAATTGCCTTGTGCTTGCCTCTTAACAACCTTTCTGGTATGAGAATGTGCCCAAGTTTTGCTCTGTTTTGCTTGCTCTCCGTTTATTTGTATTATTTATATTTATTTATATTATTGCTCCACTACCTTGGAGCTTGCCTGACATTTATACCTCTACAAATTAAGGGTAAGATATTGGTGCTCTAATTTGCTAGAACTTGATATTGACTTGGCAAAGCGTAAAACCTTGGGAATGGGAGCTTCTTGGTGGATTTTGCAGGCAGCTGGAGATGGTGGCGGTGGGAGGCTTGGGGTCTAGCATGTGCCCAGTAGTCCAAGGATGAGGAAGAAAAGCCTTCCCATCAACTGGGGAAGACAACCTCCACTACACCATGTTGCAAAAGATTCCCTTCTAACTACAGTATGGCTGCCAGCTTCTTTACCTTCAAGCTGTCTTTAAACAACAGCATTTTTTTGTCTGACTGTTGTCAAGTTGTGTCTTTTGGGATCCCATTAATTGCATTTTTATGATAAATGGAAATGGTGCTTTTGTTTACTTGTTATATCTTAAAGTTTGCCTTCAAAGGTGCAGCTGGCTCTCTTGTATGCATAACATCTCCTTAATAGTTCCTGGATATGTTAGAATATAAGCATGGCTTTGTAACTTGTCCAGGTGCCTCTATGTTGTAGCTGTGTGTCTAGATGACAGATAGAATACTTTCTTTAAACGCTTTCTGCAAGCTACACTAATCGTGCTGCTTTGCAGGTGATGGACTATGCGATTCCAAGTGCATTCATGTATTGATGAAAGAATTTTCAGGAAATTCAGGAAGGACATCTGACTCTGACACAAGCTCCTTCTTCAGACCAGTCCTGGGGCTTGGGTAAATCTCAGCCTTTAAGGACCCAGTTCTTGGTTACTATAAATCCATGTGGTCCTGTTGCAGTTACTAAGGCAGCTTATTGCCTGACTCTCATCTATGTTTATGTCTCATTTATTTTTAATCACACTGAATCCAGGCCCCTGGGAATCATCAAGGCTTCAAAACATTACCACTTAGGCAGGCACCTTGGGCTGTTTTCAAGCCCAAAATCTAGCACAGACTTTTTTTGGTGAGGAGTGGTACAAGTGGTACAAGTACCACAAAGTGGTACTTTCATGACAGCATCCCTCTCCTTCCCCATTCCCTCTCTGCCCAAAAATGTGCTTGTGAAACCTGAATACACTGAAGTCTAATAAGATTTAGATGATCTGGGTGACATCAGTCTGTGATAATTAATTTCACAGGGTTGCTTAAGGACCAAATCAGGAGAGAACGGGCTAATGGAAAACGAACAATGATGTGGCATGTGAGCAGCTGTGGGTCTGCAGGGGCAATTTACCTTAGTGTGTGCAGCCAAACATTCAAATGTGTTTGTGTGGTACTTTGAACAGTTTAAGACTTCAATCAAGATGAGTGCTTCACAGTGGCTTAGCAACCTATAAAATCCTGCATTAAGGAGCCAAAAACATGTAACATGCTTGTTTTGTCCTGATGTCCAGCGCTGTTGCACTGCAGGTGCTCAGTATATTATTTTTAGTGCCAGCCACTGTTAAGGGTGGCATAGGTTGCTTTGTAAACCTCTGCTGCTTCATTCAGCAGTATTGTCATCTAAAAGTTATATTGTCGTGAATTACGAAACACAATAACTCTTATTTCAACACTGATCCATATAGTCTCTGTCCATGCCAGGCCTCAACTTAGCACTGAATAATAAGGCATTAAATGGCAGTGTTTTCACTTTTGTTTTTTCCGAGTTTGTTCGGCAATTAGACATCCACAAGTCTATGGGTCTGGATGGGATACACCCAAGCGTATTACGGGAGCTGTCAGAGGTCCTTGCCAAACCGCTTTCCCTCATCTGTCAACAGTCCTGGCTGACCGGGGAAGTGCCACTTGACTGAAGACTGGCAAATGTTACACCCATTTACAAGAGTTGGAGGGAGGATCCAGGGAATTATAGGCCTGTCAGCTTGACCTCGTTACCAGGGAAGGTCATGGGGTAAATCATATTGAATGCTATCACACAACACATGCAGGACAGGCAGGTGATCAAACCAAATCAACATGGGTTTATGAAAGGCAGGTCCTGCCAGACCAACCTGATCTCCTTCTATGACAAGGTTACCCGGCTAACAGACGAGGGAAGGGCTGTGGATGTGGTGTACTTAGGCTTCAGTAAAGCCTTTGACACCATTTCTCACAGTATTCTGATTGAAAAAATGGCTGCCATTGGCCTGGACAGGGACACGTTCTGTTAGGTAAAAAAGTGGCTGGATGGCCAGCCCCGAAGAGTTGTGGTAAATGGAGTTAAAGTCAGTTGGAAACCAGTCATGAGTGGTGTTCCGCAGGGCTCAGTGCTGGGTCCAGTCCTATTCAATGTATTTATCAATGATCTGGACGGGAGGGATTGAGTGCACCCTTGGCAAGTTTGCAGATGACACCAAGCTGGGTGGCAGTGTTGATCTGCTTGAGGGAAGGGAGGCTCTGCGGAGGGATCTGGACAGGCTGGGTCCATGGGCTGAGACCAACGGGATGAGGTTTAACAAGACCAAGTGCTGAGTGCTGCACCTGGGACACAACAGCCCCATGCAGTGTTACAGGTTTGGGGAAGAATGGCTGGAGAGCTGCCTGGAGGAGAAACATTGCCGTGGGGGGGGTGGGGTGTGGTGGTGGAAAGTTGTTTGACAGCCAGCTGAAGATGAGCCAGAAGTGTGCCCAATGACATTTTGGCCTGTATCGGAAACAGTGTGGCCAGCAGGACCAGGGAGGTGATTGTGCCCCTGTACCCAGTACTGGTGAGGCCACACCTCGAGTATGTGCAGTTCTGGGCCCCTCAGTATAAGAAGAACATTGAGGCGTTGGAGCACTTCTAGAGAAGGGCATCGAGGCTGATGAACGGTCTGGAGAACAAGTCCTGTGAGGAGCAGCTGAGGGAACTTGGTCTGTTTAGATCAAAGAAGAGGAGGCTGAAGGGAGACCTCATCTCTGTCTATGGCTGCCTGAAAGGGGGCTGTGGGAGAGTGAGTGTTGATCTCTTCTTTCACATGACAGGTGATAGGACAAGAGGAAATGACCATAAGTTGCACCAGGAGAGGTTCAGACTGGATAGTAGGAAGAATTTCTTTACCGAAAGGATAATCAGGCACTGGCACAGCTGCCCAGGGAGGTGGTTGAGTCACCATACCTGGAGGTGTTTAAAAACCCGGTAGATGAGTTTTTGAAGTACATGGTTTAGCGGAAGATAGATGTGGTTGGACTCGATAATCTCCAAGGTCTTTTCCAATCGGAAGATTCTATGATTCTATGATTCTTCCCATTTCAAGGGGGGATGGTGTTGTTGCAAATCATTCACCTGAACGCAGGTAACAAGGTTCTGTTGTGATTTAACTAATACAGATCCAGCCTTCATGGTTATCCCTGAAATGAATCATTGCTCACATTTGGAAATTATCAAGTGAATAGTGCAATTAGGCTTCAAGTGATATTTAAAAAATCAAATCAATACTTTAGTGGCACCTCTTCAGCATTCTTGCCTTGTGTTAGGCAGAAAATGGTAAGCCTGGATATCATAAACACACATGTGTGTACCTGTACATGAGGCAATATTTGTATTGAATAAGTTGTGATTTCTCTTGGGGAAGCATTCAGCACAGGCTCTCTGTTGTACAATACTGTTCTCTCTCTCCAATTTATAGGTGGTTCTACAAATTCACCATGTTCCAATCCTACTTTGCTTTATTTAATTTAATAACCCTAAAAACGGCTTCTGGATCACATATTTTTTTCATTTTAGTTTACCTTTGAACATACTAGAAATGGGAAGTCTTTGTGAACAGCTGCTATGAGATATCAGCTGGATCACATTTAATTAGATTGCACACTGGGTAATTAATTTTTTTTTTAGGTAATGGATCCTTCTTTTCCTCAGCTGTTCTAATGGTACTCTTTACTATGATCTACTTCTCCAAACTTGCAGCTCTAGTCACCGTACTAATCCCTGCTCTGCATACTTATATTCTGTACGCTTACTGAGTCCCTCCAACGTTTCACCTGAAGAGAAGCTTCTCACCGGACTTGCTCTTGATTTTTTTTAAATGAAAAAAAATTCCAGCCACTATGGTCACAAAATATCAAAATAATTTTAAAATGAAGAGTGGTTTATAGTTCTTCCCAATGCTCTGCTTATGACCTTGATTTTGTTTGACCTTTTCTAATTTTTTCTGAAGAAATGATCTGTTTATACCTGGAGATAGAGCTAACCATGGCTGTAGCATTGTAACTGCACTGTGCTGTTTCTATGAAGCTTAAAAAATTCAGGTCACTGCTCATTTTCTCACCTCTGCAGAGCATAATTAACACTACAGTGTCAGCTGGACATTAATGACTTAAATTGCCTTTAATGAAATGAAAGATATTTTGCATGACCTTCTTTGCTGGGGTGACTAGTAGAAAAAAAGATGGTGAATCTCTGATGTGTGTTGCTTAATTTGTTTCTACAGATTCTCTTGGGCTAAATTACCACAGTGGTGGAATCGGCTGTCTTTACAAGGCTTGCCATCATTAGTAGTGCTGAAAAATCTCTTATTATGGGTATCTTCACAGGGCAAAGGTGGTATTAAGCATGTGTTCATGCAATGAACAGTGGGGCTGGCCTCTGCAATATGCTGATGCTACACTAAGTGTTCAGCTTGTTCCAGGTTCTTTCAGTAAGTCTGTCAAATAACCGAAACCGTGATCTCGGTATAGATGTTTCATAGTCACCATAAGGCCTACATGTTCATCTAGCTGGCTCTGAAGCAGCTGTGGCTTGTGATGCCTCAGCAGAAAGGGACATGATGGCAGTCTAAAACAGCCTGTGGAGGAGAAATCATAATCAGGACAGCCTGGAGCGCTGCCAAGCTTCTGTGCAAAGAGGGTAGGTGAGTGGAGGGAGGGAGGGAGCGAGGGAAAGAGAGAGGGAGAGAAAGAACAAGACCAGTGGAGTACCATGGCAGCAGGTCATTGCCGCACTGTAAACTGGACGGGAAAGAGGAGTGTCACGCCTAGGATAGTTATGTACAGGGAACATATACAGCAGCTGGGAGCTAGGACTATTTGTGCCCAAACACTAGGAATAGGATAATTCAATGGTGAAAGTGTGAGTGGGAAAGCAAGCCTCAAAATGCCTGCGGTTAGCAATGTTGACACACACCAGGGGCTCAAGGTGGTGCATTAATCATGAATCCACCTTCCTGTGGAGTTAAATCCTGAAGGGTAGCGTGGGCTCACATCTTCACTAGCTTCCTCCGTCAACAGTCTCCTTGCATCCTGCATCCTCATGGCTCACAAATGCAGAACAAAACCCCTCTGCTATGTTCCCCCATTTTGCACACTGCTGTCTTCTCTCGCCACTGTGAGTTCATGAACCTGGCAGAGAACAGAGAGAGGAGTCCAGGCTGCACTCAGCTGTGCTGCAACGTGTGATGAGAAGCAGAGCTTGTTGTAATATCTTTATCCAAGAAAATTAATGTGTAGTGGATTTAGAGGTGAACGAATCTTTTTTTAAATAGGTGACTAAACCCCTAAGTCTAAAAATACATGAGGAAAAGGGCGAGAAAAGTAAGTGACTTGGTGTAATCCATAGAAAAGAAGGAATGGGAATGGGTGTTGCAATTTCTAATTCCTAACTTTGTGTTTGGTTGTCTGGATTGTGCTTCCCTCTGCTGCCCTATCTTGAATTTCATTAATTTAATTACTGCGATGGGAACAGAAGCAAGACCACAGGCTGGGATTTTCAAGGACATTTGAGGGAGTCAAAAACTCACAGCTGGTTTCCAGAGTGTTTTAGTTAGTTTTAAAATCTTTGGAAAGCCAAGATCTCTCTTACTTGTAAATTGAGGCTTAAAGAATTCAAAGATCTTTAATTTGCCTCTTACCTGCGAAGCAGGAGGTCAGAAGAATTACATGGACCCTTTTAGAGCCATCAACTGATTGCTGTTTTTGTTGACCATTGCATATAGCCATCAGGTTCCTTGACAAGTAAGTATGCACATATACTTTTTTTGCAGTGAGTTTTTAAGACACTTCCAAAAAATTGTAAAACTAAGAGTTATGTGACAGGCAGACTTACAACAACAAAATCATACTATAACCTAATGAATCCGCCTCTTCAATATCTCAAAACATGTTAATGTTTGTAAGGCTGATGATCATAAACTCAAAAATTAGTCACTGAGGACCTAGTGGCAACATGTGCATAGAAAGGGACAGCCTGTGACTGCGTGGGCATCAGCAGCAAGGAGTGAGGACATAACTGCAGGTGAGCAATATAAAGACGGCATGGCAACACCACCAACTCCATCCCACTGTAGGACATGGGGAGTGACAGAGAAACAGTCATCTCTGCTCTGTCTGTAAAGACGTAGCAGATGCCTGCCTGCCTGCTGTGGAGGCACGTGTGAACCTGCAAATCATCATTTTATAAATCTTCAACTGCAGCTCCTGGCTCTGCTGCTGGGATGATGGACCAAGAGTTTAGTTCCATCCCAAGGCCTGGTGGAGAACTGAGAGCATGCCTTTCTAATGCAACTTCTCCGTTGACTTCAAGATTTCATCAGTAAATTCTGTCCAGAACAGAATTGCCTCCACATAAAAATGCATGCACGTAAATGTTTATTCATTTTCCCAGAACTGTACCTGGACAGAGCTGCATTTGAGGCAAAATTGCTTTCAAGATTTGTGGAAAGCTCTGGTAACTTACATCTTTTATCATCTCCATGGCAAAGATGTTACCATTCAGCAGGAACTGTGATGTAACTGACATCTCTAAAGCCTTTCTGTAGGAATAGGGAAACTAATGGCAGATGATAGAGGTCTAGTCCCACGCAAAGGAAAGCAAGGCACCATTTCCAGATTTGCCATTTTTCTGGGAATACTTTGTGTCAAGTTTCCTGTATGAAGAAGGGCCTGCTTCTTCCTTCTCTACTTCTGTTGTGGGTGACCTACAACACAAGCACACAAATATGCATGCATGTGCCTCTCATTCCAGCTGTGGCCCTGCTTAGGAAGAACTAACCATATACTTCTTCACGTAAGTTTCTAAATCAGACACGATTAGTAGTGTGTCGTGTTTCTTGGAAGCAGCCTGTTTCAGGTCACAGAGTGTAATTAAAGGCAATTAATGCAATTACTCACAACTGTGCTGCTGATAATGCTCCAGATGCCATTACGGCACTGTGTTTCCTGCTGCTGTCCCTCACATGTGTCTTTTGGTTCCCCTAATGTTCTCCTGTGGTTAAACCAGGGGGCTGGAAATGGGAGAAAAGTAAGATTTATTGTTTGTAACTCCCCTTACTCTGAAAATTTCAAGTGCACTAGGCAGACTCCAAAACCATCCATCTATTCTCTTTTCTATTCACTGACGTGTGAAAAGTAAGAAGGGGACAAGAGTGAAAACTGCCATGGAATATGGTCAAAGTTGAAATGTTATAAAGCACTTCTATATAAAAAATATTTTTTACATTAGTTTGTTCTGCAATTGACCATGTGCTAAATATGTCAAGTTCCACTGATGAGTTTTATAATTATAGAGTAACTATTCAAAGGGACTGCAACTTTAGGCAGTAAAATCTGAAAGACCTAAATTAGCTGTGAACCTCAAACTTTTCCTTTGTCATCGAACCCTGTCTTTCCCTTTTGTCTAGGATGCTGCCAAGTAATTTACAGTTCAAGAAAGGCTAAAGGAGCTATAAGCAAAGCACATGCCTCTCACATTTCCTTCACTTGGGCTGTAGTATGAAAATAGCCACTGGTTCCAGAGGAGGGCACTTGCATAATTACAGAAGGGCCTCAAGATTCCAGCTTATCCACAGATTAGATACACCAGAAATCATCTTTCCTCTTCAGTGGGGCTGACTTTTGGGACTGAAACCACTCTCTGTCTTCTAAGTTTATTTTTGTAAAGTGAGGATTGGCCTACTGGGATGATTGTTAAACTCATTAAGTCTCTACAGAAGAATTGACTACTGTAAGCTTGGTTTTTAAAAGCTGTCTTAGACAGATAGTGGGATATCTTTGGATCGCCTCATGGGCCTGTCAATCACTGCACACATATTAAAGTTCAACATTTCCCACTCACACTAGCATGAAAAAAAATTATCTCAGCTGAGCCAAATGGTGTTGAAACCATTTTATAGCTATGCAGTCATGACTGAGCTCATTAGCACCAGGTCAGAGCTGCCTCACATTTTTCTGTGCCTTTCCAGAAATGCGCATTTGGCAGTGCTGGAGCCTGGGCAGACAGCACTGTCCTGCAACTGATGTCTCTGATCACTGCCTGCTTCCAGGGCCAGCTCCTCCTGCTGCTGTTGCTAGGATGATGTCACGGGGTGGCCTGGGCAAACCAAAGACTTCAGCAAGGAGGGCTGAGCCCATCTTTCTGCCTATCACAAGAAAGGTTGGAAAGAAAGGGAGTTCATGACCTTGAAAATATGCAGTTGGATTCATCCATTTTTCCTTTGGAGAAGGCTGACTGTTTGCAGGTGCCATAAACTGATGGTCAGCTTCACTGCAAGCTTCACTTCAGCTCTCAACTACTCAGCATTGCCCTACAAGGAAGAGCCAAAGAGGCTGTATTATATATGTACCAACCAGTGAGAGGAAAATCTTTCAAGACTGACACTCTTCATGAGAACTGATGTTGAGCATTTTCATCTCAGCTGACAAGAGTTATGATTTGATGTTTTAGGTATGCCCAGAAATATGACAGAGGTGCAGCAGAGACCTTGGGATCCCTAACAGCTTGGGACACTGTTCACACATTCCCCTGCTCCCCACTAAATTTTGGCTGTTCGACTGAGTGTGTGGCTTGCATGGTATTTTGGAGAGCCAGTCTTTAGATGGGAGGTCACAAACAGAGTCTCAAAGATATGCTGTTTAAGATAGTTGTTCTGATAGTTAAGGGAAAGCAGCTTCAGCCTGCATGCCCAGCAGCCTTCAAGACTTTCACCTTCTGTATGGTTTCTCCCATTCATCTTTCCAGAGCGTATCAAGCATATTTGAGGAATGCACCTGATGTTCCTAGCTCATTTTAATCTCAGCAACTCCATTACTGCTACCATCATATTGCCCTCAAATACACAGTGTCCAGGTGAACTAAGGAGTCTCCAGCTGGTCTCCAGGATCAGGGTTCCTAGCTAGCCCAGTTACACTGCAGCATAGAAGCTATCCCCCTGGATGTGATCAGGAATGCCACCTTAAATGTCATTGCAATGCACAAGTGAACTTTCCTGCTGAGTTCAAGTACATCTTCTCTTGATATTTAGGGCACATTCACCACAGTGACATGACTACTGGGAAGAAAAGATGTGAAATAACCTGCCATTTGGGAAGGGGAGAACCTTAATCCTACTGGAAATCGGCTGTCATGACAGGCTAGATGAATGCAATTTGGTTTCCATACAATAACAAAAGGGATTTTGTAAGAGTGCTCAATGTGTCCTCATCCACTGCATCAAATTTGTAGAGCTTTGCATCTTGTGTCTGCTGACAACTACAACTTGGGAACATTTGCTTGGAGAACTTCATTGTAGTCATGGCTCCAGCCACGAAGGAGAGCCTCGTGTGCAGTGATTATATGCTAGTCTCCACTCAAACATCCCTGTTTTGTGGGAATCTGTGTGACATATGCGAGAACTGCTTTCCAAACTGGCACTATCATGAATACACATCTGTAAGACTTGTTCCAAAGAACAGTATTTGTCTCAACATCGCCATCAGGGACTTGGAGGAATACCAAGAAGACAACACCCTGACAGAAAGAACTGTGTGGTACAGGGGGTACTGTATCCTGGGACTGCAAGTAAAAACCGAGATAAGACCGTGTAACTGTTTCCAGAAGAAGGATTGCTGCCTAAGCCAAACTTGCAAACTCCTCCCAAAACCACATCTACTGGGCCTGCACAGTTCGGATTTGGCAAGCAAAGCGAGAACTCTTGGGCCTCTGCAGACAAGTTTGGGTGAGTGAAGTGAGAACCTGTTTGAAGGCAGAGATTGGCAACAATCTATGGCACAGAAGAGGAGCAGGGTGTGTTGCTTGAGGTAAAGTATGGCCGCCTTAACCACTGAGCTTGGAAGAATATCTTCCCCACCAAGGATCACGATGATCGGAAGGACTGGCGGGACACTTCCTGGACCTGGGACCATAGGGATGCCTTGCACCTGTTTGTGGTAGCTATAATCCTCTTTCCTCCCTTTACCTTTTCTTTCCTTTCCTATCACTCTAACTTTCTGTCGCAAGCTGCTTTATGGGCAAAACAATAAAATTGTACTGTTTGATTGAAGCATAACCCCTTGGCATGGTTGCCTTGATTTTGTGCTTCGAGATCACAGTAAATGAACCATTACATGTTCACCAAGTGGACAACATTGTTGTTGCTGGGTAAGATACAGACTGGAAAGAGCTGCAACTTGAGTAGCTCCTGAGTTATTCCCATCTTGGAGTTCTTCCCATCTTGGGGTTCTTCCTATCTTCAAGTTAATCCCATCTACTAGTGTCAGAAGCAGAAGATGAGATGTGAAATATTACATTAAAGATCATTTTATAACACACAAAGTTCTGTGTCCACAAAGCCATTTAAGAGTGGAGGTTGTCTTGACGTAAGCCTTGCCTTCATTTCAAGGTCCTGAGGCTCTTGAACATACCCATGGAACCCAGATGATGGGACATACAGTTAAGAACAGAACAAACAGAGGGTTTCTCAGTGCAGTTTGACACTATCCTTAATGTCACCCCACTCTGCTCAGATCAGACAGCAAAGCTGATGTTTTCTGTCCAGCTAAGACAGAAAGAGAGGTTATGGAGGAAACACAGGTTTTTTTTTCTGGCAAGAGGAGAGGAATTGAAGATATACAGAGTGAGCTGTTAGCAACCATCTTTGGTCAGTTGAATTCTGCTGTATAGACTGGGATTAGAATTACAGCTCTGAATGTTCTCCATCTGCCTCTGAGTCACTGCCAAACACCATCAGGAAACTCTCATACTGGTTTGCCACAGGAAAAAACAAGTTGTTCTCTTGGCTCTGTAATATACTTCAGATTTGACCAAGAATGTTCATATCTGGCGGAGAAAGACTTTTGTTTCTGATATTTGTCTTTTTTTATCATGATAAAGTTACCAATCATACAGAAACTCAGAAAAAAATATCCATGAGTTGCAGAGATAAATCAGCAGAACTCTTGATTGTTACCAAATTACAGACCTTGTCTAGTGATCAAATAAATTAAAATCTCTTGCCCCATTACTCCTGATTCATCCAGTTTCTCAGTGGGAAATCTTAAAAGATAGCAATTTAAAATATTTATTTTTTCAGTGTCAAATGCATTCTGTAGTTCATATTTGTAGTTTGATCTCCATACAGAAAAGCTCTAAAAATCTTTGTCCGTTGGTGCTCCCTAGTGGTCAAGTTTTCTGGCAGTAAAGCTGCAGGAATTTTGCTAATGTTTGTTCAATTCCATATCTTAATTGATTTAAATTTAAGTCCCTCCAAAAGCCTGTTTAGGGGAATGAAGTAATAGAACAAACACGTATCAATGCTTCTAGGACTGTGCTTTCATCTAGCACAGGGTCTTTATGATGTGAAAAATGTACACAGCATCCAAAAAATCCTTTTTCCTTCCTAGGCTTTGTTCATTTCTGTCCTTAACATTAACGTGCTACATAAACTTTCCTAAATAAGATGAGATATGCCACTTCTGTTTCTTTTCTTATTCTGTATCAGGCAGGAAGCCAGGCACCAACACAGTCAAGAAGATAGATGCACAGAGACATTCAGAACATTTCTGCTCTCAAACCCATCCCCAGAGTCTGCTTCCAGCAGCAAGCAGTGTAGTTAACAGTAGGGTGGTCACTCCCATGCTGCGCTCCATGGCTCCCTCTCCATAAATGTGCAAGGCTGGGGACAAAGCATTGGCCAAAAAAGACCTTCATGAATGCCAAACTTGGATCTGCCCCTTGGACTGAACTTTAACATCTTGAGAAATATCTGAGAGTAGAGGTAACCCCACAGCCGTGAGCCTATTCTTGCCTGCAAAATATCTGTATGCAGCCAAGTGTATGCCACAGCTCCCTAGTACAGCAGGAGCCAAACATAACTATGTTGCCCCTGAGCAATGGCAGGTAAGGCAAAAAACTTCTCTTCAGTCCTCACCCACAGCCAGCTGTGGTACTGATATTGTTCTCATCCTGAGCTAATGAAAAAAGCCTTGCAGACTAGAGTGACACTGTTCAACTTTCATTGTGTAAATCTCCTCCAACATGAAGCCCTTAAAGCATTTGGTTTTCCCCAGAACATGCTGGCATTTACATCTACACAGGTGAATGAAAGAACAAAAAGAGTAGCTGGTACAATCTGTATATCCAAATCTTATGGTTTTTTAAATGCAGGTCTGTGATATATATATAAAACAATATAAGCCATTTTTTACACCACTCTCAAACACTGAAGCCCAGCACAAGTCTGTTGGCTGAGGTTCATATGTGCAAAATGTTACATTGCAGGAAAGGGAGTACCACAGCACCATATACACAGAGGCAGTGGGATGCTTCTGCCTCAGGGAACCTGCCACCAACCGTGGTCCCATAAAACACAAGGTCGACATTGATGGTTCAGGTTCTTCTGAGGAAGGGAAATTGTCCCAGGACTTTGACAGGCCCTGGAGAAAACAGTGGAATCAGATCATTATCATTTTTTGCAAAGAGGCAGTGAGTCTGAACAGGGACTGGAGGAAGCACTGGGACAGGAGTGTTTAGGTATGGGCTCTGTTTCCTTCAGATCTTCCCTGTAGGGTGACTTTCAGGTGCTGATTTAATAAAACAAGGTGATTACCAAATGCTTTGCTGGATGATTATCAAACTTTTTTGATAGTAAATACTTTTTCAATCACTTTTTGATAGTTAATATTTATCAGGGACCCTTATTGCTTCACATTGTTCCTTGTGAAGCTTTTTCTACCTTTTTTTCTGTCAGGCAGGATCTTCTCTTCCTACCTTGAGCACCACGTTATCTCTTTCAGGAAGTTGAGACCTACCAGCAAACTGACTAGAAGTAGATTGAAATCAATCTGTGAAACCTGTAAAGAAAAATTTCAGTTTCTAGTGTTTGCCCTTGTGTGCACATTACTAGACCTTCCCTCCTGATGCAACAAAGCCCAGCACAGCAGATGGCTCCAAATTACGAGTTACAAATTGTGTTTTCAGTGGCCTGGAACAGAACCTTTTCCCCATATACTTTCTATGCCCTAGGTCAGCTTTCAACAGTAGGTTCCCTGGGAGTTTCCAAAGCCTGCAGGCAGGCGATGCACAGATGGTAAGTGGTTGGCCTGGTAAATACCAGAGAAATCAACTGTGGCACAAGCCACTGTCTTCTGAACTCTAGGTATGCTCACGGGTACTCACAGTACAATCTGCAATGAGCACTGGTACAGCTGCAGAATTATTTGTAGCATGAAATGACTGGTATTTTTTCCTGTCTTTTGTCTAGAATATCCGCTCAACTAGAGAGAGAGTACAGATGCCTCACAGCTCCGTTGTTCCTTCTGTTTGCTATGAAGTACTATGATTTCTCATAGAAGAACTAAACGTAGATGCAGCTTCTAGCAAGTTGATGAAGCAGAATGAGAGCATGGGGCCAAAAACCTTCTGGCCCTCTCTTGCCTTCACCCCTCCTCAGGCTGAGGGCTCCTGTGGTAGTCTACGTGGTACTTAAAACCTCAACAGAGCCAAAAATAGTCACTTCTGTGAACGTGGAAGTCATATATCTCCTTTAGATCACACAGGGGAAACTTGCCCATGGCAGCTTCTCCTTGGTGAAGAAAGTCACATGGCCATGTTTTGTAACTTGTGTTACTTGCCAGAACATGAGCCCCTCCTTGACTTATCCTCCACTAAGGAATCCATCCCAGTAAACTGTGATTTTGTAGAAATGATGAATTATACATTGTATAAAATATATATTACAAATTATACCTTTAATATTAAAATAATGATCAGAGTATGTTGAACTGGTCACTAATGTTGCCATCCCATTAGTACTTGTAAAGTGTTAAACAGGAAACATAATATTTAAATAATTCTCATGCTTCATATTAGTAGGTATCCTTAACAAAATAAGATAAGGTCCTGTTCACCTGGGCTAATACAAGGTGTGTATCAAGCAGCCCAGCTCATGCATTCTCCTTCCAGCTGTGTACCCAAGTACAGCTTGTACCGTACATTTTCTGAAACCCCTTCGTTCCCCACAAATCTTGCAGCAGTGGCTGCTGAAATCTCCTTGGTATGATGCAGAAGGGATCCTGGTGCTCTGTGTTGCAGCTCATACAATGGAGGATACATGACAGAGACAGATCAGCTCAGACCCTCTTCATTCAGATGCGGCTTTGTCCTCCTTTGGTGGTTAGTTTGGCAAGCAGGATATTATGTGGCTGCTGAGTGAATGTCTGTATGCAATATTTGTCCCTGTCCTCTCCTGTGCACCTTGTAAGGTGCCTTACAAGCATGGCAACTGGGATTTAGTTTACCCATAATTTTGGTCTTCCAGGATCTGGTAGATAAAACCCACTTTTAAATATTTCAGGCCCTTGCAGAAGGGGTGCTTTTACTGTTTTGGGGGGATGTGCCTGGGTTGTCCTTGTAAGCTCATGGTTGTGTTTCATCCATCAAAGCAGTTGCTGGATTTTAATGGTGAAGTAATCCAATGTTGCTTCTAAAGGTGAAAAGTCCTAACAGTTTCCAGGTGATTTGCGAGATGAAAAAGTGAGAAAACAGTAGCCTGAAAGCCTGGAAACAAAGGAAGTTGCAGAGCCAAAATATCCTTCCTTGGCTCCAGCCCACCCAATATCATGCAGTGCAAGCAACAGGACTGAGGCTCAGCAAACAAGGCTCATGCTGGGTCTTTTTGGTGATTTTGGTAAATGTGCTTTTCAGATCTAAATACCCTGAACTGTGCCTGATCAGATGCAAAGTGACTTGAACACTTCTACAGAAGCAGTGACTGCTTTTGCTTGCTGCTGCTCAAAAGTGACATTGTGCCAGCTCCCACCACGATGAAGTCCTGAGTCCTGATCTAATGATGAAGTAAACAATTCCAGCTTGTTAATTAAAGTCAAGGAGCAGCAAATTCTGTATAAAAGAGGGAATGCTTGGCTGTTCGCTTGACAAAGCAGCTGAAGAAGGCAGTGGCAACAATGCTTTCAAATCCTGCAGCATAAAATCTGAATCCACTAACACTATACTTGGACAGAAATTGTCTTTCTTCACAGCAGCCTCTGTGCTGATACAGTCTCTCCTCCCAAAGCTTTTGCCTTCACTCATTGATCCTACAGCTCCTCCAGATCGGCAGTGGCAGCCAGGGAGGAGGCAGCAGCGTGAATTTCCCAATGAAGTAGAGCACAAGTGGCATGTGCCTGGCTGCAGGCAAGCCTGTCTGCCACCATGATGCTGTACTAGGGTAGTGCCACCCCTGTCATCAGAAGGCCCAGTAATAGACGGAGTAAATAAGATATTTTATGTTTCATTCTTCTTATTGCCACAGGTTATATCAAAACAGTTCAGTACTGAAGCCATTCAGATGGCCTTTGTTGCTTAAAAGTGCTTTCATTTTTTTTTTGTTTTGATATCCCTTCTAATAAAGGGCATATAGGGTGATAAAAACTTAAAAAGGAGGAAAAATACCTCACTGAATTACGGAATTAAGTGCAAAAGGTATTTTCCTCGCAGTCCAGTCTGATATAAATTTCGATCTGACATGTCAAGATGAGAGATTCCTCTTGTTCTTTGTTTTCAGGAAGATTTTGATGGGAAGAAGTATCTGTCTATTCAGTTTCAGTCTATGCTCTTAAACCTGCAAATTTTGTCAGAGAGCGGAGATCTGAAGCCATGTTTGCCAGATTGATGTAAGATGGGGTGTGCAATTCATTTAACTCCTGCTATTCATCATCCAAAGAATGGGAGGATAACAGTCCACAGTTGCGAACTTTATGTATGAATAGTCTTTCCTGTCTCTGCACCTATGGGATCCAGAAAGCACTAGGAGATGTCGTTTAAATTCAAGAGCATCTGGATTTCTGTTTTACATAATGCTTAAAAAATGCTAAGGTGTTTGTACAATTCCTTCTCTTTACAATTCTAGAGTTTCTTCTTGAGCAGAACTTTAGAGTGAGACTTGGTAAGGGACAGCATCAGAGGGATATGAAAGTCTGCAGGACTACAGTCCAGAAGCAAGAGCATTTTTTAGTGCTTATGCTTTTCCATAGAAAGATAGAGTATCTATGGTAGGATGAGGCCTATAAAGATCACCAAGTCCAACTCCCTGCTGAGGGAGTCTAAGAACATTACCCAGGTGCTTCTTGAACTCTGACAGCCTTTCCATGGGAAATAAGAAGGCACATCCGTTTACAGGAGCCATCACTTGCCCTATTGCTGACCAAATTTCTAAGGGCTTGTTTCTCTAAGCGTACTTATTTGATTTCTCATGCTTTTAGTAGGTCAGAAGGAGATCTTGTGAGTAGCTGTCTCTGAGGACAGCAAATAAACACAAAGTGGAGCATCAGCCCTATGGTATTGCCTTATACTCAGATGCCCCAACACTTCCTGCAATATAATGGAAGGATGTGCTTATGCAAGTGCTAATCTCCAGCCAAGGCAGAAGAGAATAACATTGCTCTGAGGATATCCTATAGAAAAAGCTATACATATGAGTAATACGTATGGTGAGTGGTCCTGCAGTGTCAAGAGATGATTTTCCACACTTCGGAATATCTCCTTTCTCTAGTCACTTTGGTTACACTACTGCCAGCTTTGCAGTCCTGGTCAAGATCATTCATTCCTATGATCAGCTCATCTGGCTGCAGATGAGCTGATAGCCTCCTGGAGCATATTAGCCATTGCATGCAGCTTTACCAAAATGCGAGTTAACTCAGGCAGTCCTCTTTGGCGCTGTGGCTCATCAGCTTCAGGCAACTGAGCTAAGTTCACCTGAAACCCCATCAATATGGATTCTATAAATCCTAAAACCCTGACTTAGATGTAAAATCTACCAGTGCCAGTCTCCATTTAGCATTTCTGTTAACGCTTGCTGTGATGTTTGTCTGTTAGCTTGTTCTCCAATTATGTCTGGCGCAGACTGCTTGTAGACTCTGTGAAGTGCCCTTCCCTTGTAATAATTTTAAAATTCATAAGCTTTTTAAATAACTCCTTTTTTTCCTGTTAAGAAGTGTCAATGTACCTTTTCATCTAGAAGATTTTAGCCATCTGCATTACACTACTATAAACCCTGCCTTGCAGCTCACAGCTGTGTTTTGTTTCTACAAGCCTTGGAGAATAGGCATCTCCTATTTGTGGTCCCGCTGGGGGTGGAGAGGCTGCCTCCATGAGCTGGAATTGTTGAGCATTAGAAGATGCTCTCCAAAAGGTAGAAGCCAGTATTTTTCACGTAACTACAGTTCTCACCAAATGGCAATCATGGAGCCAGAGTGATGACTATTTTGATTTCTTATGACAAGTTTATAGAATGCAATAAGGATCTGACAGAGTATCAGTTTGCTAATTGTGTCCTCAAGTTATGTAACACCACTTGCTTGGCTAAACTCAGAATTTAAAAAAAACAACAAGCCCAAAAAACCCACAAACAAACACACTGCAAAAACAACTGGAAAATGAAACTAAGCAGGAAACTCAGATTTGTTTTTCTTTTTCGAAGATATGTATGACCTTGGGTCCCAACGAATTGGAAAATATGTTTTGAGGACACTGACATCTTGATATGTTTCTGCCAGTCTGCTGGAGTGAAAGGAGACTCAATGCAGTATTGCCCTCTGAGTGGGATGCACGTCAGGTATTTGAGAGGTTTTGGGTTCTGTTTCAGAATTTGATTGCTTTTTTTAAGGGCAAATTACTTTCTTGGTTTCTGCTCATCATCGCTATGTCTGTTCTTCGTGGGCATATTCTCTTGCTTTGCATTTTAATTACAGCCCTGGAACCTCACTCTTGAGGTGGTGCCCATGTTGCAAGGCAGAGATACTTGGCAGCTCTCATCTGCTGGCTGTAGTTCCCCAGCATTTCTGGATGCCAAGAGCTCATAATGGAGGGCAAAAGGCAAAGAGCGTTAAATAACCTCAAATATGTTTGGATTTTTCCTTTCTCTGGGAGCTCCACTTTCGCTCCCAAAAGAGGAATTGACACTAGACAAGTGTCTAGCCTCTATGTCCTGTTTCATTGGGAAAGCAATAATGAATTGTAAGCATGTGCCTGCTTACCAGACTCTCACTCTTTTGCCTTCAAACTGAGAGTGGAGACATCGTGCAGCTCTGTCAGGCAGTACAAGAAGGCAGTGCATTGGACACTTATGGCTCAATACAAAGTTATTTTTATTCCTTTCAGCTCATGTTAGGCACCTGCTTTTGTATGAAGAGCTGTTCTTCCACAGTTCTCTAGAACATGTCTTTCTGGGGCATGCTGGTGGAGAGAGACCATTTTGTTCTGAACAGACCAGACTTCATTAACGGGTAACCAAAACAAACAAAACCTCCAGCCTTTCGGTTAAGAGGCTGTAGCAAACCACGCCACTGCTACATTAATCTGCAAAGTTGACTGACTTTGCAGCCAACAGTCTTACAGTAAGTTAATAAGGAGGTCTTTTGTTGGCTTCAATGCACACAGGTTGCAAAGAATACGGAGAAGTCTTTTGTGGATTTTTTTCATTAATGGGTTGAATTACTCTACCTTTTACTTATATTTATATGGCTGTTGGTATGCTTGTAGTGTATTGGTTAGTTGGTGTTTTGCTTGCAGATGATAATAAACAGTATTTTCCATACACAGTACAGTGAAGGAATGAACAAAGTAATTAAAGGATTTCTGTAAGGCTTCATCTATTTTCCAAGCCGGCACCATTGGTATGAGGAACCAGGAACTTAGGTAAGCAAAAAGATGTAATAATTGTTCTCCTCTGGTTCATTGTCAAGACTGCTGATTTATCTGTCTTCAGTTTTACCCTACTTTTGATATACTTAATTGATTATACTTAAATTTCTCTGAAACATTTGTTCATTAATGAATTATGGTGTAAAATGTGCTCTGAGTTCTCATTATGACAGCTGTGTGAAGAATTACTGCCTTTCTTTACTAAGGAGGAAGTAATGTTTTGACTTGATGCAATTTTATTTTTCTCAGCAAGGTATAAAAATCTTAATAACATATGTGGCTAAAAACCTGAAATAGAAAACGATTGCACAATTGCATTTCAAAATTTTCAAAATGAAATCTTTTGAGTATTGTTTTAAAATAAATACTTTTATTTTAAAGCTTCCTATTGTTTTTTTGTTTATTTGAAGCAATACAAAATGACAATGTTGTATGGTAACAGCCTATCAAATTTAGTGTTAATTCAACCTCACAATGAGGAGGAAAAATCTGCATTTTTCAATAAATAAATAGTTTGTCTAGAAAAAGTTTTTCAAGTTTAATAAGCATTGTTGCTTCCCAAAGGCTGCCTATAGCCTTCTGCCTCATCAAATAAAATTTGATTGACCATTGGAGTGGGAAATAAGCTAGCTGTCTGTCTTCTGCTGTTGGCAGAAAATTCAGATGAGCTTTCAGTGATAGCTTCCTGAGATTTTTGTTACCAGTCTGTGTGCTGCAGATGGACATCTTCACTGCAGAAAAGACTATGCTGATGCACCTGATACTGCTGAGCATGGTGATTGAGAGCAGCCAGGCATGCTACTGTGAGCGTTACCCATGGGGGTCATGGTCTGCCTGTTCACAAACCTGCAATTATGGCACACAGACCAGGCACAGGTAAGACCAAACTGTTGCACGGCTTCTATGTTTCTATTTATTCCCTGAGAAAATATCGCTTCTGGGGAGGGGAATCGGTGTCTGATACTCCAGCTTCTTTAATATACTGAGATTGTCATATCCAAGTGTTTACCAGATGAATAGGTTGTGTTTTTATTGCAACACTTAAAAAATGACAAAATTATATATGTAAATCATTATGGTACCTCCAAACCTATATCTGCCAACACACGTAGTGAGGGGAAAAGAGCCAAGTCACAGGACAGCCAGCAGCATGAACTGAGCAACTAGTCCCTGTGAACAACAGGGGCTGGTGCTGAGTGCCTCACTCTGGGAACGCTGCCCAGTGCAGAGCAATGCCATGGGAACCGTGATCTCTAGCATGACAAGCATACAAAAGGTTCCTCCCTATATGTTTGCTTTTCTGACAACTGTTATAGTTAAATAAAGATTCAGCAGCATCAAATTAAATGCAACTGAGTAATATACTCTAAACTTGTGAGAAATTCTCTCATTCACTCCTAGATTTTTCTATAGCTGTTCTCTGGGACATTTAAAGTGATACGAATCAAAAAGAAGTTTTTTGTCCTGTAAATTTAAGGCATATTTAGGTTTCTTTTTTTAATCAACATTCCACAACTACCTTTATCTCTCATATTTTTTCATTGAGTTCAAATAATTTTCATCAGCCTTCACCCACAGTTAGAGAACATCTGTAGTCCACCTATGCTTCCTTCCTATCATAACTTGTTCAATTTTTTCAGGCAAATAAGAATGGATGACTATTATAGACAAAACTTCTGTGACCAGCTGTGCACAGCGCAGGAATGGCGTGTATGTAACCAGCAAACGTGTCCTATCAACTGTCAGCTTGGAGACTTTGGCCCTTGGTCAGAATGTGACCCATGCATTAAAAAACAAGTAGGTAGAAAATTTATTACATGAGTTAAACACAACAAATCATACCTCAGAGATGTCTCTGTTTCAGACATTCAACTTTATGGCAATTGATCTGCAAAATGACAGTTTAAGGTAACAAGGGGAATTGGTTATGAATTATAACAGTAGAAGATGGAGAGAACAAGTTAAGATAAGCAGATCAAACCAGAAAGGGGTGATTTAGTAGTGTAAACCCATTTATTAGAATTTGCTTCAGAAGTTCCATTGTCACATTAAATTATAAATTAAGCTATAGAGTTTGCACATCTATGTAAGCAGAAGAAAGCTGTGAACCCTTTAGCTTATTCATAGCACACTATATGTTCTAAAGACAAGAAAAACAGGATTAAATCATCTGTTAAAAAGAGTTAAGTGGCAAGTTCTGACCAGCACTAGCTAGAAATGCTTCGATTAGATCTGAAACTGACAGTCAGGATCTATTTGGGATTGTGCTATTAAGAAATCCAGAGTACCATTCCCCCAACCCTTATAGCTCTCACAGAAACCTAGAGGATGTGCTTAATGTCTGTGAAACAAAGACCCAGGATCATGTTTTTTCCTCTTGGGCTTGTGTCTATTGACTGATGGTAGTCTTAGGGGTGAAATGGCAAAGAAGAAGAGGTGAAAGGGCTGGTTCAATGGATTTGACCTAAAGATACCAAGCCCAGGCAAATGTCAGGTTACAGGAAGTGCAGAGGGGTGGAGTGCAGATTGTTTGGGGTAGTTAGGTGATGGGATGGTCTGACTTTGAGGCTGATCATAACTGCAGCTCCGAGTTTCTGTGCACACACAGGCTACAGCTTCCCTCTGAATGTCCTGGCTCAGCTTCAGAAATCCATGCCTGAAAAGCAATCTTGGAAAAACTGACAGACATGATAAGCATATTTCTACATACTTACATAAATTTCTGATGCCCACGCAGGATGAGGAAGACATGAAGAAGCTCTTCCAGATGTGCGATGTGACCCACCTGGTGGGGTTCCCATCCCGCAACTGGAATGGAGAGTATGAGAACAGAGCAGGGAGAAACACTGAGACGATGATAGACAGCAAACTGCAAAAGCTGAAAGAGAGTATTACTCTCGATTGGACTGACTCCTTTTTGTAATCAATATCCTATTAAATGGCTGAGTTTCCTACCTATGCACCCATATATAGAAGCATTGTTCATTTTCATGTAACTTTAAATATTTACGCAATATATTTGCTGATTCAAGCAAAAAGATGCTTTTGTGGACTATGAGCCATTTTTCCCTCCAAGCTATAAAGATCACTGCTTGTGAGCTTTGTAAGTTTAAATACCATCAAAAAGGAAGACGTGGCTGTCAAGGTAAGTGTGAAGATTAGTGTAAGTGAGACCACAGTGAGGGGGAGGGATGACGAGGTGGAAGATCACACAGACAATATAGTGGGTATTATGGATGCCAAACAGATGCCAAACAGAAGGGTTGTCTTGAGCTCAGAAGCTTTCAGACAGTCTCGTGCTAGTCCTTGCACTGTCTCTCCGTAGTCACCTGGTTACTTATTTTTACTACACATATTCCTGCACTGTTTGACTCTGTCTACAGGCAGGGAAGTAACAGAAGTCTGCAAGGAACTGTGCTTATCTAGTGTGGAAAAATTCTTAGAGAAGGAACAGTTCAGTCACATGAAGATGTCTTTCACCAGCAGCCCCTTGAATTGGAGTGGAAAACATATCTGAAGTGATTTGTCTGGCAGCCTTCAGCTTGGTTATTCTGCATGGAGGCTGCTCAACTGGGGAAAGAAAAGACAGCAAGATCCAGATTTTATTCCCAGATCTTCCTGAGTAACAGAAACTTTCAGAATGAAGAATCTAAGACCAGTATTTATATTTTTGTGCTCTTAAAGCTATCTCCTGAGCATTCAATTTAGAGAAGATGTGCCAACTTTGTGTGAAGCTGTAATAGATGCTTAGAATGCAACTGCTGCAATGCTTTTGGGAATTGCCTTTGCTGCTGTTGCACCAAGGGAGAAGTGCTGTCCTTGGTGCAGCGTAAATCATCGTGTTTGTCTCAAACCTGTCGCTGTATGAGTTTCACAAGCTGGTGCCCTTGACTGCTGAAAAGTCTCACCGAGTAAGTAGGTTTGTGCAGTTTTCAACATAAAAGTGGCACAGACGCCACTCCTGTTAAAAATCGTGATGGTGCTTCTTTCTCTGTATTAACTCGGCCTGAAGAGTTTTTGTGAAGTTTTAGTTCCTAACTCTGTTCAGAAGGATTCAAAGCACACCTCGTTTGGTCTAGCAAAGCAGCTAACCCACCACGCTGCAGGACGAGCTCGGTAAGAGAGCTGCTTCGAAGGAAATTGAGTTGCTTTGTAGTTCCTTTTTGTCCTGCCTAGTAATTCAGTACTCCTCAGTCAAGCGGCACCATGTGTGCAAGCCAAGCCGGTTGTTTTGGGGAGGGGTATGCATGCCACTGTCGGATTGTTTCTATTTCAATAGAGATGACAAAGAACAGGAAAAGTCTCCATAAGCCTCCTCACACACTGTTTCCTACTATACTTTTAAAACTGAAGATACAGGGACTGAACTTTTCATTCATCCTGTGACGTTGCCCGGGTTGTCAAGTTTTTAATCATGTATGCTTCATCAGAGCTATTGAGGGTCTTGGATTTTAGTTCCCTGCCTGCCTTCCTGGGATTGTGCACAGTAGGACGTAAGGACAAAAATGTCTGATGATTTCCTTCAGGGCTTCAGTTTTTGATAAAGCTTCAGTAGCCATCAAGGCATGTGACTCTGCTTAAGGGGGCACTCCACTACAAAAATGGTTCACAAACAGTCCTGGTTTTATTTTTGCTGCCTTCCAGTTTCGTGTCCGAACACTGCTGCGACCATCCCAGTTTGGGGGTCAGGCCTGTACCGAGCCGCTGATGGATTCCCGCCCATGCTTCCCAAATAAGCTCTGCAAAATTGTGGAAGTTGATTGCAAGAATAAATTTCTATGTGAAAGTGGTAATGATAATCTTAATTGTATAAATGCTGCATTATTAGATAGTTTAAAGATTAGACACAGAGACAAAAAGAGACTATATGAACCAGTTCTTGTATATTGTGTTCACAAATGCCAGGGAAAAAAAAGGAAAAAGTCTACATAAGGATTTAATTTGTATTACTAGCAGCTTATGTTTACAGTTTCTTCTGTTACTACAAGTAATTCAAGTACAATCTCTAGCTTGCAGATCAGTTATGATCAGTGTAACCACAATAGCTAGGCAGTAGCACTGTTTCAATAATATTTCTTTTCACAAATTTTTCATGTACAAACATATCCATGGAGTTTGTCTGAACGTAAGGTTGTGCTATTTTTGTTAAATTTGTGGTATTTCTTGTTTTCTTCAATTTAAATATATCTGATGAATCTTTATCCAGGTATAATTTTGCTAACTTTAACTTAAGGCTTTGCAGCTTCAAAGTAAGTCAAAACTGGCTCAACTGAAACAACCATTTCTTATTGGAACAACCTAGGCATTACACTGCCTTGCTGTTAATTCCTGCAGCAAGTTTATACCTTTACTAGGGAGAACGAGAGACTGCCCATTTCTGGATTCAGATATGATGAATCTTTGCATATACTCTCTCTCTGCGTTTTTTCCTCTGGTGCAGGTCGCTGTATTGCAAAAAAATTAGAATGTAATGGAGAAAATGACTGTGGGGACAACTCCGATGAGAGAAATTGCGGGAGGAGAAAGACAGTGTGTAACAGAAAATATGAGAGCATCCCAGGTGTGCAGTTAATAGGCAATGGGTAAGCCAGATTTTCTTATTGTTCATAAACTTGATGTTTTCTCACTATTTTGCATAAACAAGATAATTCCCAATTAACATGTGAGAGTATCCCATTAAAACACATAATCTCTCAAATTAAAATCAACAAGAAATTATAAAAATGCGACCAAACCTTCAGACTAGGATTTACACTCTGCATCTGCTAGTCCTGCTCTGCACTACTGGTGCACTAGATCAAGAGCTGTCAGGCAGCACTGCTGTCTGAGTGACCGTGCCTGCCATACAGCAATGAGATCATCAGGCACTTCCAGCTCGGTTATGCAAGTGTTTCAGAAATGTTGAGGATGTTCCTCTACAGATGTTTGTTTGCCTGTAACACATCTCACACATATCAACCAATACCTCTTCCAGTCTACTAATTTAAACAGTGTGAAATCTAAACATGGGATGCCTGTCCTAGGTGGCATTGCGTTTCTTAATTTAATTTAGAACTCAATGCACTGTAGTACCATAATTTATGGTAAGAATGGAGAAGTGCTTTTTCATTTTCCTATTTATTATTAGGTGTTTCTCTCCTTAATAATGACTGTTTCATGCTGACATTGGGATTATCTAGAGGGTTAGGCACTGCTGGAAAGTAGGAAACAAGATTGCTACTGCAGCATTTCACCAGTAAATTCAGAGTGAATGAGAAGTTCTTGTAGAGGAACTGCTTTCAAAACAGTCACGTAATCCAGATGCTCGTACTACTTAATTCAGACCTACAAAATCAATTGCATCTATATTCTACCAAATGTTTCAAGTCCCTATATCTTTCTGAGATTGTTTAATCTCTGAAAATTTTTTTTTGTTAGATTTCACATTCTGGCAGGAGAGAGCCGAGGGGAAGTCCTTGGCAACTCATTCAATGGAGGACAATGCACAACAGTGAAGTGCAATGAGACAAGGAAGTTGTATCGAGTTCCTGCAAACCTGGAGGCTGTCAGTTTTCAGGTACTTGCAAGCTGCAAGTCCTAGCTGAAAAACCCTTGCTGTAATCACAACCCAAGTTATGAGCTCAAGTCTTATCCAGCAGTGCACATTTTAGGAGATGTCTCAACCTTGTGAGGCCTACACTTTCTTAAGGTGATGTGTAGAAATGGGATAAATTGAGCAGTCATGTGGCTCTAATCATGCCTTTCAGATCTGTATTTGCTCACTGCATCATACATCAGAGTCAACACGATTGATTTTGACTTCTCTGTTGCTTCCTCTTAGTCGTGACCGTGCCTTTGTTCTGACTCAGTACTAAGGACCTTGCTCCTAATCCTGACATAATTTGACCAGAGGCTTGTTCAAGTCCAAAGTGTATTTCAACATCACTGCTCTGTCCTTGCTATGACTGCCCTAACTTTAGCTTCCTTCTAGCCATCTACAACCTTGGGACAAAATTCCTCCCTGAACTATTTCAGCCCCTCAGTCTTGCTTGATCCCTACCCAGATTCTCTGAAAAACAGCAAGAAAAGGAGACAGACATCAAGTCCAGGAGGCAGGAGGACAAGAAGCACACAGTCTTGGAAGGAGTCTTGCTGGACAGGTCAAGGACAAAATGAGCCTGGCTTGTATCTTATAACAAGTCCAAGAATCACTGATTTTTTTTAGACCCAATAGTTTAGACGCACACATTAGGAAGAAATTGTTCACAATGAGGGTGGTGAGACACTGGCACGGGTTGCTCAGGGAAGCTGTGGATGCCCCGTCACTGGAAATGTTCAAGGCCAGGTTGGATGGGTCCTTGAACAGCCTGGTCAGGTGGGAGGTGTTCTTGCCCATGGCAGGGAGGTAGAAACTGGATGAACTTTAAGGTGCCTTCCAACCAAAACCATTCTATGATTCTATGTTTATGTGCAGTTTTTGTCAATAATGGCGAAAAATAGCTGTGTGTAGAAATATTCAAAACAAGCCTTGTTTTGCCCATGACTCTTTAGATCTGTGTGGTTTATAAAGTTACGGATGTCCATTTATAGAACTGTTAAGGGTTGTGAAATTCACTTTGAGAGTGCATGTATATTTGCTAACATTCAGAGCAGCCTTTGTTATAGAAGTGTCACTGATTCAGGCTTTATTCTTGGAACTCTGATGTGTTTTCATGTAAAAGAGTGTGACTTCTTGGAGAATGGAAGTGGAATGGGAGAATGGACCACCTAACCTCCCAAAGTCCTTAGCAGCCCTATTATTAAACAAGTCTAAAGGGGGAAAATAATTGAACTTTTCAAACACTCATAAGGATATTCTTAAGTTGTGAGAAATGTGTCATTTCTGAACTGATGCTTAAGCTGTCTTTGGGCTTTGCACAACAGCACCACTGAGGCTTACTAACTTTATTAGGAACTTCGCTCTCAGTTCCTCTTCACCTGCCCTTAAGCCATCATGCACTATGAGTGCTCACACTACAAGTATACTCTAAGACTCCCTCTCCAAATCTGTTCTTTCACCTAGTTGGGAATTAAGAAGAAAGGACAGAAATACAAGCTCTTTACCTTGTAAAATGTAGAAGTCATGGGACTGACACTTAGTCATAGAGTGGACTTAGCATGAAGGTCTGAAAGTCTTCAAAAAGTGTCCTTTAATAGTTCTTGAAAATTATTCCTAAGCTTTGGTGCATGAGGGCGGGGAATACTAGAAAATAGTGTTACAAGCTTATTTTCCTTGTGTAAACGTCTATTAGTAAGCCTACATCTTATCTTTTATTCTTCGTGTCTATTAGCTTTTCTCAGCCTCATCTTTCATGTTAGGAACAGGTTTTTTAGCTTACTGCCATTACTCAAATAACCAGACATGTTTTGTCTATTAAAAAATCAATAAATCATTTCTGAGAAAGTTTTTGTTTCAGGTTATTATTGGGCAAATGTGTTTTGCTTTACTGAATCTCCAGGTAGTAGATGAAGAGGATGATGCAGTATCAGACTTCTTCAATGATTTAACTCCCCTAAGTGACAGCGTTGATCGAAGTAGTTCATCTAGTCATGGTGGTAAAAGGTCTTCTGGTATCCCGTTTTTATTTTCAAGAAAGACACGAGTTAAAGTTACATCATCTTCCTCCTTCAAGAAAGCCATTGAAGCCTCGTATGAAAAGGTAATTGAATGTTGCCTCCAACCTCTTTCTTTCACTTAATTTCTATGTGCTCAGTTCAGAACAGAGCTACCAAAGGCTATTTTCCTTATAAAGGCATTGACCTTACACTTTTTTAAAAAAAAACACTGGAACTACCCATAGAAGTTCCTCTTCTGATACTACAGGCTGTTCCTGGTTTTAACACACCTTCTGTAGTGCCACATGCTTTTCTGGTATTAGCACAGAAACCACAGACTTGTTCCACTTTAAAAAGAATAAATTTGACATAGATTTGAGATTATCAGAATGGGTAAACTACTTCTTTCCCTGCCCTAGTTATAATTAAGAAGGCAGAATGCCATGTAGTAACAGCAGGAGACAACTCTAGAAGGAAATTAAGTACATTCAGGAATGTTATACATATGTATGTACTGGGAATTAAACTACATTAGTTTTTTATTTGATAATTAACTTGGATATTAGAGTCTCATAGTTAGCAAGATCTACTAGGTCATAATATAATCTCAGAAATAACCCATCCACAGAAAAGTTTCTGAGAACAGAATATCTTTTTCTCACAAAATTTTGCACCTTTATTGAATATTGTGTGGCTTAAGATTGTGTACTTTTACAGTTTAATGGCAGTAAAGGATGGGCTATAGGGTACTTCTGCATGGAAGAGGCCATATGACTAAACAAAACTAAGACCTGTTGAAACCCATGAGTACTAACACAATTAGAATGATTTTTTTTTACAAAAATATCAATCTTTATTAAGATTTCCCAAAACAGAAGTTTGATGCAGAGCTTACTAACTCGTCCTAATCATTAAGTAACTGGACTACTTAAATAGTCCATTACTTCTAGTGGGAATTCAACTATACTGAAGTTCCAACTACTGGAAACCTGTTGACTTTCATTCCTATGTAAATATCTGTATACAGAGCTGTTTGTTCTTTTGTACATCTGGTAAATTTATTTTGGTGCAAGGTTTTTTGAATGTGTATTTGTTTTCAGCATTGTTGTCATGAATTCCCATAAACCCACCTGAAATAGTCAGTAAATTAGTCTGATGTTGGTTAAAGATGACATAGGTTAAAATCCCTCCTTACTGGATCCGTAGCAAGAGTTCTAACTTGAGTCCTCTAATGTATCATACAGAAAGCCTCTATTTTTATCTCTATCTGTATAACCTTTGTTTATGTATATTTGTAGATAGTTGTACACACGTATATTTGAGAAACCCACAAATGAATTTGCAATACTTTCTTGAATAGTAAAAATAGAAGTCTATATAGACTACTTAAAAGGAGGGGCGAATTACCTGGGCTTTAGGAGATCAGATTCAGACCTGTATGTTAAATTGTGTGTAGAAGGATTTCACAGGACCATCTCAGGCTCTCTAGAGGGCTGTAACCACTTGAAAGGTCATATGTTTTTCCATGTTGTTACGGGAGAAATGAAAACTCGATGTTTTTGAAGTTTGTGTTTGTTTACCAGAAACTTTAGCTAAGCTGACCAGTTCTCTAGTACGTCTTCTTGGTTTCTGATCCTTTAATCATCCTCATGACCTATATGATGTCTTATGCTTGCATCATGATAACAACCTAGGCTGGGATTCACATTACATATCTATAGGTAACAGCAGTTCAACAGGAACCTCTGTCTCAGCTAACCGCCCTCCTTCGGTATTGATGAAGAGATATTGAGTGTAGTGTGGTTTCAGTTTTAGTAAACTGATAATTTGTGAAATTTCATTAACTGTGAGTTAGTATCTGAAGTACATGCTCACTGTATGAGTTGCAAATGGCTTGTGAATGCTTATAAGCTGAAGCCTTTCCCATTTAGTTGTCTTACCAATTACTGCTGTATGTACTGGTGTTCTGGTTATGGCAGGAATGTTTTTGCCTTCTGTTTGGCAGGTGCTAAGGGAGCCCTAATTTTTGTTGGAATGCTATATACTCCCATGATGTAAAGGAGTCATGAAAATTGCTCTCAAGAACTTCATAGGCTTTCAAAAACTCCAGGGCTAGCTTCCTCATGGCTAAAGCAGCATGATATGCAGGATTAACCAGTTCTTGCAATGTGTCTCAGGACATACTCTTGGCCCTTCTAGTTTCTGCAATTAACTACCAGTGAAAGTGCTGACTCACCTTTTTTTATTTCTAGAATTCCAAATTTATTAGAGTCCATAAAGTTATTTCTGTTGCAAACTTCACAACGAAACAGTCAAATCTGCAGCTCTCGGATGTCTTTCTAAAAGCACTTAATCACCTACCCCTGGAGTACAACTACGCTTTATACAGCAGAATTTTTGACGACTTTGGCACTCACTACTACACTTCTGGGAAGATGGGTGGTTCCTATGACATCCTTTACCAGTATAGCTCTGAGGAATTGAAGAACTCAGGTATGTAACCTTTAGCAAGAAATTATCATGATTTGTTCACCAGTTTTTCTTCTCATTTTTTTAAGCCTTATACCACATAAGTTCTCCAGCTAATGGCAAAAAATCTTTTAGAATTGCATAGACATAGGAACTAGCCACACTGCCTAAATATAGAGTAAGAAGAGTTTTTTGCCCTACATTGCCTTAATTTGAAAAGTTCGAGAGGCTTCTCTCTTGGTAGATATCATTTTGTCCGGGGAAACCTCTTAAGACCTTCAGATCAAGATCAAGTGCCACTAGGAAAAACTGTTCCATCCTCCTGTGGGAGTAAGGTCTGAGAGTCATAAATAGTATCTTTTGGGATGCAGTCATTAAAGTTGCTGGTATTGATTAGAAATTAACCTAATCCCATGACTGCCAGATTGTAGAAATAAAAAGACAATACCACAGAAGTGAAAATTTAAGGTTAAAAGCTGTGATCCTTAATGTCAATACTGTAACTTGCACGGCAGGGTACCTAAAGGAATGACTCCAATGTTGTTTGTACCTGGGGAAGCAGATGCCTGCAGTAGTGAGGTCTCCAGTGGTGGGTGAGGAGTGTAATTGCAATGTGGAGGTCAGAAAGAAGCCTGTAAGTAGGGAGACTTGCAATGGATCACAGTGATGTCGGAGCCTAGGGGCATGGTGCCAATATATAACGTGATTATGGTGACAGAGCTGCCACCCTGTGGTATTTTTAGGACTGGCAGTGGAAGAATCAACGGAGTGTGTTCGAACAGAAACAACAAAGCGTGTGTTCTTCCGGAAGAAAAAGAAAGTCAGTACCAGATGCACGACAAACAGGATGACTGTGAAGCATGAAGGTGACCATGATGATAAATGGACCTATGTCCTCTTACTCATCCTGAGAGATTCCCCTCAGCTAGGTTCCCTAGGTGACCTCCCAGCTTTCTTGAACTGAAAACATTCTTCCACCACTGTCAGAGGAGCCAGTGTTTCACTGTTTGTCTCTGAAAAAAGCACTGGAAACATCATCTTATTTGCAAAATTGCTTATGATGTAGGAGCACTCTTACTCTGATCTGGAGCTCTATTGTTGAAGGTTAGGTGGCACTGGCTCTTCCAATCAGTCATGGATCTTACAAACATTCCCCATGGTCCTGGCTCCAGGGCCAAGCATGCTAAACCAGGAAAATGACACAACTAGAAATGTGTAATCATGACTGAGTCTCTGCTCTTCTTTAAGGGTTGCTACGGATGCACTGAAAGAGTCAGGCAGAACTAACACCCTCCCCATCCTTCCCCTCTGATCTTCCTCAAGCCAAGTAGATATCTAGGTGCATGAGTCCCCTGTTAATGCCAGAAACATGTTTCAGGAGATGCAGAATGTTGTTGCATTTTCTGCAAGTATGGCAAGAGTTGTGTTCTGCATCACTAAACCCAGAGATTTCATCACTTTCAGCATGTTTTTATCCTCATTTTATGACCCATTCCCATTACCCAGGTGTTTACAGCTGGGACTAAAGGTCCTGCCTTGCAGTGTGTTTTTCTAGTGTTTTACATAGTTCCGAATATCTCTATGGCTGAGGTCTCAGACACTTTCATTTGGAAGACTATAACAGGCTGCAGTCATAGCCCGGATTGTTTTTCTGAGCTTAGATTTCATTCTTCCAAAGCTGGCTTCAAAAAAACAATCTTAGTATATTATTCTATATCCTCTTAACACTTTTTCTTGGAACTCTGTTGCTACACCTACTGTCTTTGCAGACCTTTGTTTGACAATACTGTGATGAAATGCCCTTTCAGGTTCCATTTTGGAGTCAGCTGAACGGTCAGTCTCGCTGGTAAAAGGAGGCAGGTCAGAGTATGCAGCAGCTCTGGCCTGGGAGAAAAAGGGGGCTTTTCCAGGACACACAGTCTTCACAAACTGGCTGGAATCAACAAAGGACAATCCTGTGGTAATTGATTTTGAGGTAAGAGAAGAACAAGAAAGACACTGAGAGAGTAAAGCACTCACCAGTTAGCAGCTCTTCGGAGAGCTCTGTTGGTGTTACATCCTTTAAATTGAGATAATGCTGCGTGTGATAAAATTGCACATACACGTAGGCATAATCTAAGCACACAAAACAAGTATTGGAACTGCTTCTGGTGCACCTCAGTTTATAAGCCACACCAGGTTTGCATCAACCATGGACAGTGAGAATAAGAGTGAGGAATACAAGTGAATTGCTCTGGCACAAGCAGAAGCTCAGGATGGGCAGGGGTTAGTTACTGTGCAGGAAAGTAGTACACGTTTCTGGGAACAATTTTTTTCCCTTGTGCCGTTTCCCTTCTCAGGCCTGTGTTTCAAGATATGGCACATGGCCAAACTAAAACAAAACAGCAGTCCTCTGGTGCCTCTGTCCTGCTCATTTAATGCAGCATATTGGTGCTGTTCTGAGTGCAGTGAGACGCCTAGCTTGACAGCTGGCACAGCAGCTGCTGTCCAGCAACAGCAAAGCACTCGAGGCAAACAACAAAAAAAATCTGCCTGAACAAAGCAAGCAGTGATTTTTCTCCCACTGCAGTTGCTGAGCCCCCGAAGGCAGTATAGGCACATCTCACATGGCAGAGACAATGTGTAAGCAAACCCCATGTCATCTATGGAGTCCCGAATTTTTAGACATGGTATCCGATGGTTTGTTGTTCCACAGGCTTACAAGAGCTCTAAATTGGGGAAATACAAGCAATATTTTCACAGTTTAGCCCTGGCACAGCCAATTTCAGCAGCTAAAACTGAGCAGTTGGTCTCTCAATTCCCTTTCCAGCTCCACCCTCAGGGAAAGAGGAAGAGGAAATGAGAGGAAAAAGACTTGCAGGTTGGAAACTAAACTAAAGCAACTTTAATAAAACAGTAGTAATAAGAATAATAAAGAAAATAATAGGAAAATAATAAAATATATACAAATATATGAAATTGCACCCCCACCTCTTCATGACCATACATCATTTCAAATGCTGCAGAGGAGGTTGGGGAAGGGGGAAAAGAACTGACACAGGAACTGTGTTCAGGAACACATGGATCCAGATCAGGGTCAAACAGACAGTCAATGTCCTCACGGCAGGTTTGCCATCACAGAAGAGAGCAAGACCCTCATGATTTCTTTTGTACCAAGTATGACATATATGGAATGGAATACTCGGTTGTTTGATTTGGAATCACCTGTCCTGTGACCCTTCTTTGTCTTTGACTTACGGCACTCCACTAGCTCGAGGATGGCCTCGATTACTATAGGAATTACTACAAGTAAAGGCTTTTCTGCCTACCAGTGCCCCATGCTATCACTGCTAGAGAGAAACACTGTCTGAAAAACATGCAGTTAACTTTCAGAAAATGAAGTTGCTAAGATGAGATTTAGCTGAAGTTACAAAACTCATTCTGCTTTAGCTCAGACCACAACAGGAAAATACAAATGTATAGCACAGGCGTGCTCCTTTAAAGCATTCATAGCTTTTAACACGCTTGACTTCTGTGTAATATAGCTTTATACGCAGGCTCTAGTGCCTTTAGAATCAGGATACAACTGTGTCTAGGTAAGAGTTTACTGAATAGCTGTCTACCAGGTGTCGCCCATTGTGGATCTGGTGAAGAATGTGCCATGTGCCGTGACCAAACGTCGCAACCTGAGGAAAGCCCTGAGAGAATACGTGGGCAGGTTTGACCCTTGCCAGTGTGCCCCCTGCCCCAACAATGGTAGGCCTGTGTTTTCTGGGACAGAGTGCCTCTGCCTGTGCCAGGCTGGCACCTACGGCCAAAACTGCGAAACACGAGCTCCAGGTTACAAATCAGGTATTTGAAGTGATATTGTCATCATGTAAATATGGTGTTTCTGGTATCTATTTGTCAAAGATGAATCTGATATAACTTTCCCTTACTAAAACTTCTTACCAGATGTTGATCGTTATAAAGTATACGAATAAGGGCATAAATTCAAAATGAAAAATCAATCACAGTGGCATGGTTCAAAATAAATTTTAAGACATGGTAAAAGATACCTTAGCTACACAATCAAGACAAGAAATGAGTCATTAGGCAATAAGAATGAAGATGGGATCAAAGATAATTTAGACAAAAATTAACCCCCCCCATTCTTTTGTTTTCCCTATTAATAAGCTTGAGACAAAATGGCTAATCGAGATAACAGTTGTTGACTACAATGTGATAGGAAAACTCAGTTGTCTTAAGAAGAGGGAACAAAATCATCATTCTGAAGAATTTAAAGAATGATTTCATGCAAACGGATTATTTAATTAAATTGGTGTTATTGGCCATACCTATGGGAAACAGAGGAGACCTACAGTATTGTATTTATTATCACATATATTTATATTCCAGGACCAAAAGGAGATAGAAAGGAAAAATACTTAGGCAGCTATGCGTCTTATTATTTGACCCTGATAAATAAATAGATATTTTGAAAGAAATAAATAATTGACACTATGTAGATAGGGATGAATGTAGAACATACGCTTCATACAAAAAAATAAAGAATGTGTAAAAAAATTTTTGTATATGTTTCATGATGGTACAGACAAAATACCCTGTGGGTTAAGAAAAGATGGTGGTATTTTAATTTATGTTGCATGAGATGTAGATTTGGGGTTTAGACATAGCATTACAGCTCAGGTTTATTTAATATCTCATTAAATACTGAGCTATCTAAAAAGCCTGTCAGCAGCATGAGAACTCAAATATCTCTGTGTGAAACAGAAGTAGAAAATAAGCTGCTTCTGGTTTTGGATACTACTTGCCATCAAAACTAGAAAGAAAGATATATTTTAGGTTCTCACAAAGAAGTTGTAATTGGTCTGACCACCTCTTTGGAAAACTTTGTATTCTAGAGACAATCTACACCCTGACTAGTAACAATTTTAAATCATCTGAAAACAACTATTAACCACCACAACTGCACTATATGGTCTAAGAGAAGTATTAAGTATGGTACAGATCTGCCAGAAGATGGAATTTATTTCTCTCAGTTGCTGTAGATGGCCGCTGGAGTTGCTGGTCCAAATGGAGTTCATGCGATGCTTCCTTCAAAACAAGAAGGACCCGTGAATGTAATAACCCCTCCCCAATGAATGGTGGGAAGACTTGTGAAGGTGAATGGGAAGAGGTGGAGGACTGTTATGTTTCTGTGTTCGCGGACAGGTAAGAAGATGGTAGATCAAAAAATATCCATAGTCATGGGTCAGAGTCAAGGAGCTCTCAGGAATGGCTTTGTGACTACCAAGAAGAAATAGCAGACAATTGTGAACTTCTAGGGTGGAGCTGAGAGAAGAAAAGGCCTGAAAATCTTAACAACTTCCTTAAAGTTCGGATTTATTCATTGTTTATTCCTATAAAATGGTTGTTGAATTACATACTGAAGTAAACCTGTAGATGTCTCACACTGCTCTGCCAAGCTTCTTGTCCAAAGCCATAGAGAACTCACCTGCTTCTGTTCACAGGAGTTAGCAGTTTCTACTTTTTCAATATTACATCCTCTTGTCTTAGAGGTTTAGGTCTGAACTGAGTCTCAGAATTCTACTGAAACTACCAAGGTCCTCATATACCTGCTTTAAATGTGTCTGATGAATTTGGTTTGCGTGGTTTCAACTTAAAATCGTGACTCGAGTTTCTGACATCTTCAAGACCAAAATTTTGTACGGATTCAGTTTTCCTGCTGGCACCAAGAGTTCATGGAGAATTTTCATCATTCCTGCTGTAATGACTACAGAGGAGATTCTGAAGTGGATAGGAGAGGATTAAAAGAAACAGTCTCCACCGTTCTATGTTACCCATCTCAGTTAGACAGCACAGGCTGTAGAGCTCCACGGTCACAGAGATCAGCCTCTTTAACCATTGCCTGATGGCAATGGGTGGCTTTTGATTATGCTATTTTAAACTCAACAAGATTACACAGACTTCCTCCACATGCTGCTCTTTGCCTCTTTTTCTTACTCTATAAAAATATTTCATGAACTACATTGATAGAAATTGTCCCATGTATCCATCATTTTTTTTAATGCTCTCACAATCTCCCTCCTACCAACACCCACAACTTTTGACATCTACTTATTTACCAGAATAATTTTTTTCACCATGGGAGCAGGGAGAGGACACACTTGCAGCATTCCTGTCCGAAGCTCCAGACGTTCTATCATTGTTAATTGGTAACACTGCTGCTTAAGATACGTCCTTACCAGCAAATTTTTACTTTTCAGTGGTGCTCCTTGTATAAATGATGATGAAGCCAGGAGAGAAGAGGATGTCTTGATTGGTGAACCTGAGTCTGGATGCTCCAGGCCAGATCCACCAGAAAATGCCTTTATCAGGGTAAGCATGAAAATGAATGATACAGAAGGAAAATGTAGTAGTTACAGAGCTGGAAAACTTTACAACTTCTTTCTTACATGTGCGTGATTCCCAAGGTAGCTACTGTGCTAGTGAGCATGTTACTATGCATTTCTCATACTGTGGGACTCTAGTCCACCGAAGTCCACCAGCAACTGAAGGAAAGGCAAGCTAAATACTGTTTAAACAGTGGTCCTTGTATCCTTATTTTGTAACCACAACACCAGTTAGTACAGCTGGACGAACAGACCATTATATAGGTGAATGGACTACTCATATTTCAAAATACAAAAAGCACACATTCATTACATCATATCATCAGGCTTTTATCATTGTTTCTTTTGACAATATTCAGTCTCATTACCATATATTTTTGAGGGGCTTTTTATTTTATTTTTTTTAGAACGAAAAGAACCAGTATGCTGTGGGGGAAGAAGCTGAAATAGCCTGTATGAGTGGTCATGTCCTCAGTGGCTATCCATTCCTTCGATGTCTGCCAGATCAAACTTGGACGCAGCAACCTGTTGAATGTCAACGTAAGAAAGTGAAAACTAATTTAGCCCAGGAACAAAACAGAAGTTGAAGAAAAAGACACAAAACAGATTTTAGTACAGGTTTTAACAAAAGAATCTGCAATGGTATCTGAAAAGGTAGCATTTTAAGAAGATATTTCAAATAGAGATGGCAAAAATGCACTGAGTCACTACATTATTCCCCTTTCAATTCAGAATTGTTACCATTATACACTTTTTAAGGATACTGTAATATTCAGTGCTTTAGAAATCTCAGCTGGATGCTGCAAGGTCCTTCTCTTACCTAGTTTTAAATATGTTTAACAGAGGACTCACCTTTTGTTTCCAGACTCACACAGGTATCTTTAAGTTGATAATAGTTATGGGGAAGAAAATGTCCTTAGAGGAATTTATCTAACACTTTTTATATTAGGTGGATAATGTGTCTCTAACCATCACCACCACCCCCAGGTGCCTTGAAAATCCCCACAATCGATCAATACCTTGAAGTATTTATAGTCCAATTAAGCACTAAGGAACAGAACAGACAGGTTTGCTAGCAGGAAACATTCTAGTAGTTTTCTAGAACTCAGTATGATTCCATTGACTTCAGTTTATCAGAAAAATTACCTGTGTGCTTATGAGCTTTCTATTGCATAAATTTTATTTTTTAACAGCTTCATTTACTAAAGAAAAATTAAAATCTGCTGTTAATACCATTCTTATTATGTTAAAACTGTAAAATTAAATTACTTATACTAGCATACATTAGAAACACATTGTAATTATTTAGATATTGCTTAAAAAACATTTATAAAGACTGTGGTACTGCACTGAAAATTTCTAGAATTAATTATATTAAATATTTATTAGTTTTGAATGTCAGTCAAGCACTCAGTGTTATTAACTGTTTTTGTGGCTCTTCAGATGAAGCATTATGACTTCTTGTAAATATACGTACACTGTAAAAACAACAAGAATTTTACTTTTTTCTTGTTTATTACAGCCTCAGTATGCCTTAGGCCACCAACATCTGACATTGTCACAATTTCCCCATTTAAGCAACAGTACAACATTGGTGAAACCATCAAGCTGAGCTGCCAAGCTGGGTTTATAGTCGCTGGTCAAACACAGTATACCTGTGGGAAAGACCTGTCCTGGATACCTCCAGTTTTGAGATCTATTACATGTGAAAAAGGTTAGTATGCCTGCAGATTCTTTACTTTTTCTGTATTGATGGTCATAACAGAACAGTTTATTTTAGCTAGCTAGCACTAGGAGGCAGGTGGCAGGTTTTAAGTCTTACAGCAATGGCTCATTAATTTTGGTTTTATTTTGTCCTTACAACCGTGCCATATAATTTCAGCCCCAAACTTCTGAATTTTGGGGTGCAATGTGTCGTTCATTTTAAGTATGAAATTGAGATCCTGAAACTGTTTTCTTAGAAACAAAACAAAACAAAACAAAACAAAACAAAACAAAACAAAACAAAACAAAACAAAACAAAACAAAACAAAACAAAACAAAACAAAACAAAACAAAACAAAACAAAACAAAACCCACCTGTATTAGCAAGGCTTTATGGAAATAGTGTAGGAGAATGAATTCTATTGAAATTTCAGCTTCCTTTCTTGTAAAAGATATTCCAGTGATTTTTGCAAAGATTGATGCATAATTTTGGAATCCCAACCACAACAATTTTTGTAGAGAGAACTATCAGATAAACAGAAATGAATCCATTTAAGTTTTATGGCAAGAGTCCAAGATATTTTTGTTCACTTTGTTAATAGTTACAATAACTCTCACTCTTTTGATTCAGATGTACAAACCAAAATCAGAGGTGTCTGCAATCCAGGACAAAAGCAGGCTGGATCTCAGTGTGTTTGTATGTCTCCAGAAGAAGACTGTGGGTAAGTTAAGTACTTTCATGAGGAAAACAAAAGTCAAAATTTCTCCACTGATAGACTGAGAGTCCACTGTGAAAAAAAACAGGAAGAGTAACAAATGAAAACAGCAGTTCAGGGCTAGTCTCTGTTCAGTTATTAGTCAGCTATGCCTCTGTATCCAAATTACATTCTCATTTATAGACTATGAAATAAGCAAACATTAACATTAATCAAATGGCACACAATGGCACATCCTTCTAATCTACATCACCATCTCCTACTAGAGATCCCACCTCTTCCTTTTCTTCTCTTTATTCCTCCAGTTTCTACCTTTGCCACTGTCATCACCTTGCTATAACAGGTCATACTCCTTGTGTTTGAGAGTCACCTTTTTCAGATAAACATACTGCAAAATACACTGTATGTTTCAGTCTCCAAAGCATATAAAAATACATAAGATTTGGATTTACCATTTCTTTAGACAACGTAAAATGTGCAGACCATCGAGCCTTCAAGTGAGTAAAAAGTTATCCTAGAGGATTTTTAATAAATGCCTGGCTAAGGTGGAGGTGTGGTGTGGGGCTGGAGATAGGAAAGAGGAGCACAGGTTAAATATGAGCTGGGCTTTTGTAGGGCTGAGATCAACACAAATTCCACCCCAGGGTCCTCTGTGACCAAGGGCAAATCCCTTGACACAGGATTCAAATCATTCACGTCAGTGCCCAAATAACCAGGTATCTTCTTTCTTTCAAGAGTCCTTGTGTAGAAAGAGAGAATGTTCAGAGAGTGATAGACATTGTCAAAACTTAATAGGTCAAATCCTCTGAAAATCAGAGAGGTTTTGTTGACTAAAGCTATAAGCTTAACTCAAAAGGGTAAACCAGGTGGACTATATAGTCCCTTTTCTTTGGGAAACGTCTAAGCTCCACAAAATGCTGCTTGGAAATGTCTGCACTTGTTGAGAAAAAATCCACTCAGGGATCAAGAGTAATACAGAAAGAAACTACAAGAAACATGGCTGGATTTGCCTGCCATTGGTCCCAAATCCTTCCCACGCCTTGTGGAGGTAACAGCACCTCGTGTTTTCTTGTGCAGGCGTGTGTCCTTCACCTCCAACCTCTTGAAAAGGACCAATGCTTCCTCATCTCACAGCACAGTACTAAAGTATCAAGTCCAGGTCCTTCAGTAACTGCAATAGCCTCAGGTCTTTAGACAGATATCCAACATGGCCATGGCTTTGCTGTCTTTCATCTGATGCTTGTGTAGTGTTTAAAATGTTCAGAAGCATGGACTTGTTCCGCAGCCTGCTAAAATCATTCTTTTTTTTCCCTCGGGGCAGGTATTTCTCAGAAGACATCTGTGTGCTACATGTTGTTTCTGAACAGAGTGTGACTAGGCCCAGCTGTCAGTATTTAGCCGAAATGTGTCTTGGAGAACATTCGTTTCATTTCTTGCATACTGGTCCTTGCCATGGCAATACCAGCCTAGACTGGGCTATTGAAAGGGCAAAGCTCTCTACAAACAGCTCAAAGAAAGTTCCCTGCGGCTATGACACCTGCTATGACTGGGAGGAATGTCCAGGTATGGCTTCTAAACTTTGGATGTAAAAATAAAATGTGTTGCTTGCTTCACTTCTCCAAGAATGGGATTTACAGACATTGCAGTCCATCTGAGACATTTACTGTAAGACGAGCACAAAAGTGTGGTCAGTCCTGTGTCCCTGCTACCAAGCGTTCATTTAAATGTGTGCCTTGTCCATTAAGCACGTGTGGTGTAGCGTTGCAACTTTCCATTAGTAAGACACAAAAGGGACTTGGAGTTTAAAGGAACATTTTCAGGGGATTTTACATTTGAATCTTTCATCTTAGAAACACAGGCAACAATGTTATTGCCCATTCCCTATGAGGTAGGGTACTTCAGTAGTTGGTACTTTAGGAGTTAATTTGGGTCACACCGTCCATAGCATATAATTACATTATGAAACTGAATCATGCTAGTACTTAAAAAGCAAGACTGGGGTTATTAGGTTTAATGGGATTTTAATGGTAAAAATTGAAAATACCCATACGTGAAAACTGTGTTTATTAAGAGTTTTAATGAACTAGCTAAGCTGGTGAAATCCCTCAGAGGATTATTTCATAAACACTGTTGCGCAACTTTGATATTTACAAAAAAAAAAAAGCAGTGGCTTTTCCTGGAAATGTCTGAGGTCCTGGGTGGCTCCATGCACACCAACTTCTTGCCAGGAAAAGGCTGAGTGGCAGCCACGTTCATTCCTTCACTTGTTTCCAGAAGCAAACATGATCCTTATCATGCCTTCTCTACTTATGAAAAACAAAGCAACAGCAGCATGCAGCAATCCTAGAACACTGTTTTGAAAATGAAAGGTTTCTGCAGTACAGCATTTGAAGTAGGTTGCTCTGAAATTACTGCATGAGATGTTCCTTGTGGGGTTGAAGCAGAGCGCAGGACCAGACTTACCCTTTGAGGAACATGCTTTTTTGGAGTCTCTAGGCACCTTGGGATCCTGGGAAGGCCTTTACAATTTAAAAAAAAAAACAATTGGTTTATTTATTCCAGACCCCCTAAGAGGCCTAGATCTTTGGAACTGGCATAAAGCTGGATCCTGTCCCAGCACCTCAATGTTCTTCTCAAAAAAAAACTATGGATGATCTCTATTCAGCAAGTATGCATGAGACAGGGAGGAGAGAAATGCATTATATAAAATAAGTTTTCAGTGTGGTTCTCAAGGAGTTTGAATTGGACTCTACTCCTCTCCATCTCCACAAAAGTCCTCTTTCTCATGAGTATGCACAAACATTTAGGAAATGGAAGCTTTGTTTTTCCTGAAAATGAGTTATTGGTATTAACACAGAGGCAGTTGATAAAAATATTTAGATACTTCTTTTGTGCTTCTGCATGGGCCACTGCTGCAAAAACTGATATTTAAAGCTGCTTTTGCCTCTATTCCTAATACCCTACCATCTAGCGTATGCCTTATAGGACCTTTGTAACAAATATATCACAAACCTCCATTAGTGTTTTTCCCTGTAAGACTTCGAAATGTTGTCAAACTATAAAATGTTCTTTTAGTCATGACATTTGCAGCTAAAACCCCAACATGTTCATTCCTAGTTCCACAGACCCGGTGCTCCTGCCTGATGCCTTACCAGTGCCCCAAAGAAGAGCACCGCCTTCACTGCATCCATATGGAGTCAACAGGGAGGAAGAGAACAGTCAGTCTGTGCATGCTGGCAGCCATGAAGTGTGCTGGAGTCAAACTGAAGGTGCTGGAGCAGGGAAATTGCCTGGCGTAATCCACCAGCTCTTCTGGTAGTTACTACAATTACCCCACAATGATCAGTCTGAGCCAGCCTATGGAAAACTCAACTTGTTGTGAAAGGGCAAGTAGATCAAAACCAAAAGACAAAAAAAAATAGAGATCACTCAACAGATTTATGGGAGAAGGATGTCAGTGGGCATTCCTTGGCCTGAAAATCATCTGAGGTGTAGGGTATAGGGACTGCTCTCATTGCTGGTAACTCTGTGGATGAACAGAAGGAAAGAGGGGAACAGACAAGAAAGGAGAAAGGAGAACATTGCCTCTGATCTCTTCTGGTGCTGGATGAGATGTTTCCTCAGCCATTTGTTCTGTTCCTGCACTTGTGACTGCTGTGCACCCTGGTCATCCCACTGGCTGACTATTCATTGTATCATCCAAGCAGGCAGACTTCAGCATCATTGCACATTCTCTCTGACACCTACAGGGGTCATGAAGGGAGGCTACCTGTCTGGACACTCACCATATAAATTCTGGGAGAAGTACAATATAATGAGAACCACAAATATGAAATGACTGAGTGAAGCTTTAAAGATTATGGGATTTTAAATCAGAGTAACTGAAGGGGGGAGATGTTTGTTTTCTGAGTTAATTTGCTGGTTTTGCCCCTTAAATGCTGCTGGGGAAATTTTGTGTTACCTCTCAAGGTGAATTAAATACATGCTTGTGCTTAGACGTAGAAGAAAAAAATAGTGAGCAATGCATTGGGCAGAGTCCTACTACAATACTGCACAGACCTACGTGGAATCTGCAAAGATACATCCTAAGCAGATTCCTTAAATACACTTACACCAGTATCAGTCCTGAGAATAGTTGCATGGGGCACCTCAGCCTGGTCATAAATTCATTCCCCAGCTCTGCTGCCCAAAGACTGTCCCTAAGCCTAGGCCTCTGAGTGCTTCCATTCCAAGATGGCTACAAGACAACGCTGAGGGTGTTTCTTTTCTCCTCACCAAGACAAACTTCATTAACTTGCAAGGAGTTGATCTTTCTCTGATATTTTTAATTCCAGCCAGTTTAACCCCTTCTTGCGGTCAGATCTGCTTGCCCTTTGTGCAGGACCATCACTTAGTCATAAATTAACACTGCTCAGCTGTTAAAATTCAACACTCAGAAGGGGGAACATGAAAGTCACTTTCTTTCACCATCAGTCAGCAAAACAATGAAAATCAGGAGAAAAAAACTATCATGAGAAGTGTCCATTGATGAATAACCTACCCTATGTATAAGTGTCACACCTCACCAGGGCCTGGGCAGAGACACTTGGGAGCTGGAAGCTGGCTGGACATGAAATGGTTAATTTTTCTGCAAGGAGGCATAAACCCCCCATATTTAGAACATTGCCAAACTCACTAGATCAGCAAGTAGTCTTAACTGGATGGAACTCAAGGACAAGAGGCAATTAATCCTGATGTTAAACACAATAAGACATTATGTTTTCTTGCTTAAAATGTGTAATAAAAATTGTTATTACAAAAAACTGATATAGGTTTGCCTTTGTAGATCTATAGTTCTTTCCTCCAACTGAAGATATGTGTTAATGTGCTGCTGATGGTCTGGAAGAGAGCTGCAAATTTGATTGTCTCCAGATTGTTTTCCAGTGCCTTTTTTTCTTCTCGCCAGTTGCATTCTGTAGGGGAATAATCACTCATAACGGCTATGTGCGCCTTCTGCACCCTCAACAAGCAATGATTTCTTGCTCTTGAAACCTCTAAACTTAATATTAGCTTTTCATCACAGGACGCTGATTTCAATGTGACTGTCTAACCATGTTTCTGATAGGAGGATTTTTTTCCTCTGGCACTTCTCACAATGATAAATTAGCAGAAGTAATTTCCTTGCAGACAAAAGGCAGCCGAGCACTCCCTGGCTGTCCTGCTTTCTCCAGAGCTCCCAGTCTCAGCGTGGTTGTGTGTTATGCAAGTTTCATGTCAACACTTGCATTGTTCTCTCTAGTTGATGGGGATAACTGCTTTAATTTCTTTTTTACAGTTAAGCATTATGGCACAGAGTGGAGACATCATCTGCCACTCTGTAATAAGATGGTGATTCAGCCATAAACTGAATCTAGAACTTGCTGAAATTAGTGGGAAGTACGGTATTGGTTTCAGTAGGGTCAGGATTTCACTCGTGAGGACTTTGGATTTGTTCCTCTGCGTTGTCACAGGGGTCCCCAACCTTCACATCAAAGACTACAGCTCTTTAATATTTCCAGTAACATCTACTTTTTTCTTGTATATGCTCTCCTCTTCTACTGTGACAACTTATATTAGGTAGTGACAGGATTTTTCTTGTTCACTGGTGGCAGCAATGGCTGTCTCTCCTTTGCCATTGTAAGCTCCGACTAACGTTACCTTGCTTGAAGGATCATTGCCTTGGATCATAAATTATAATTGTGGAAGATGAAGCAAATCTGAACTGAATCTGCCAGAGTGACCAGGGTCACAGAGACCTTACTCGTTCTTAAAGGACAGTTTTCTTGGTAATTCAGCTTTCCTACTGCACAGAAGAATGCCATCTATTTGTTCTTAACATCAGAGATGAGGCATTATCCAAAATGAATATAATGAACCTTTCCACTGATGCAAAGTTCAATACAACAACCCAGCATATCTAATTTTTCACTAGCACAGAAATATGTGAAGTGTATGTAGAATATGCTTACCACAGTGAGACAGCTGAGGCACAACTCAATGGCTGAACAATTAGCAGCTGCTTTTATGGGCTTCTGCATAAATAGTAATTGAAATTGTAACATAGAATACAAAATTTGCCCAAATATAGAAGAGAACAGAATATATATATAGTGCCTATTACAATGTTTATCCTTGTGCAACCTCAAAAGGGAGTAATTCAGAGTTTGCTCCAAGGGTTTGAATATAAGGTAGATATCTAGGTTTTAATAGCAACCACCAAACTTTTGCCATTGGGCCACCGCTTACTTCTAGCAATTACTGTTTTCTTTTACAGATATGAGAGAAAATATTTTGCATTAAATATTTGAGTCCTGATGTCTTTATTTCAGTTGCTATGTGAACTTAATAATTTGGTGCAAAATGTGACTCTGACTATAAAATACACACTAGATACCATGGGCATAGTAGAAGATGAGGACCAGAGATTTTGCTAGTGTCGCTTTCGCAGTGAGTGATTAAAACAGATGCAATCTCAACCAATTTTTCCCACTGGGTTCCTGCAGAATTCACTACTGTCCAACACTCTCCTGGGCTTGTACTCCAGGGGGTGCCGGGATGTATCTTCAACAGCAGCATAATTTATTTCATTCATGATAGCTCCTGCTCAGCCTGTTCAGTTTACGTATTTAGAGGAAGAGATCCCTAACATTTCTCCTCACCCAGAAATCCCTAAGCAATAGGCTTTGACTAGTTGTTTCAGAAAATGGTCTATATCTGTAACAGAACCAATTCCACTCTCCTGGAGGAATGTTATGGGATAAAGATGCTAAAAACTATCTTTTATAAGTTAAAACTTAACTAGATTCAATAAACTCTCTTCTCAGAGTTGTCATTTTAATATAAGGAGTCTTTCAAGTGGCTCCCAAGGCTCTATGTGTTCATGTGTGGGTCACCGTGAAGATTTCTGAAACAGAGGGTTTTGGTAAGTTGATCTTCCTTCCTAGATGCCCCTAATGGTGTATATCTGCATCCAAGCTAATCATCTTGGGCTGTCCTTTTAGTCAATAAAGGAGAAAAACAGTATCTTAAAGGACAGCATTTCTGTCTTCTTAGGTATACATCTAAAATGAGGCCAGATGAATCATGCTCTAAAGATGCCTGTCTTCCCATGTTGATTGTAAATGGAGCTGAGGGATCACTAGGTCAGATACAAATATTTATGCCATAGATGTCTAAAACTGGATTAAATAATCCTACTTTTTCTCTTTCTAAAATTGTGTGAGTGTGTGCATATATTTAAAATAGATGAATATATATATACATTCTACTAAGATTTAATTTCCAGCACTGGATTTTTTGTCTTCTAGATTAGCAGCATTTGAATTGCCACTTTTCACGATTAACTGGCCCCACGCACAAAGGACCCAAGCTGCTATGGGACTCGGCACTGTGATAGCTCAAGGTTAGACACTGGCTCCCAAAAAGGTGGTGAGCACCCAAGGAGGTGCCTGTGCTTCCTTCCAATCACGTGTATTGCGAACTAGAAACCATTAAGCATTACTCACATTTGAGTGGAAGAGAGAAGCGTGTCTGTATGAGACATAGACAGCCATTGCCAAAATAGGAATGAGGTGATTTTAGTGTGTTGTGTCCTGCTCGTTACAATGGGGCTTGAGGTCCAGCTGTTCCAGGACCAGCCATAACCAAACCTGGTGCAAACCAGACTTGATTCCAACACATTGTTTTGTAGATGAAGCCTTGTTTCCCTTTTATTCATCCCCTACCCCCAAACTAGAGACCCTTTTTTTCCTACAGTGAGAATCGAAGGTCTTCAGCCTGACACAAACCAGAGTTTCAGAAGCTCCTGTTCCCGTAACTTGCAAAGCAAGAGAGCCTTTCACCTAGCACCATCCTGAGGTGACCAAGTAATTTATGTGGAGCACATAAGGTACCTCAAGTATTAGGGCTAAGGGCACCAGCCACACCTACAATCCAGACAAACTTCCCACAGGCTTCCCCACCTGCCTCTGGCTCAGAACCCTGTTTCAGTCACCCAGGGACATCAGGCCCTGCCCTGCCTAGCCATGGACCTTGTTGATTGGGATACCTGCCCACAGACCAATGTCCCAGCCTGGCCTTGACTTTTCCCTGTCCCCAAGGAAGAGTCCAGGGTTGGAGCTGCCTGGCTGCCCTGAGGAGCCCCAAGGAGCCACTGGCCCTGGTGCATCCTGACAGGATGTTAAAGAAGTGCACATTCAGCTGGAAGTCATAAACCTCTCAGAAAGTGCAAACTTTTGATGATACCTTTTTTACAGGCCATAAAATCCAGTTACTGTGGCCTTCCTCTACTGCTCTCCACTGCTGACATTCTTCTAAAATAATTAAAAGAGTTTTGCTCTTTTATTAGGTCTTTCTGCAAGCATAGTGATAATAGCACAGCTGATAGCAGAGCCTTAGTTTTCACATGGAGATGTCTAAATTTTCAGGTGAATCAGCTCCAAAAGCTATCACACTTAAATGATTGCAGGTAACTAGGCACCAGCTGGGAATTTCAGGCCCCTGATGAACAAGTCGGTCCTGTTAAATGCTGTCTCAGACAATTCAGGTCCTGGTCAATATGACCTGTGTGTTAAAACCCACTCAGGGACAAAACAAATCTGGTTATCTGCAATTTCCTCAGCTCACTGGCTGTTTACTTATGTCTCAGGAAGGCTTTCTAACATGACACTGCAAAGCAGCCAGCCCACCCAGAGAGGGCTGCAATTAACAGCAGAGCAGGAATTAGACGTTCCTGGAAATCAGCTTGGCTAGAGACAATCAAAACATGCAGCAGAATAAACCATAACTGCATGGAAACACCTGATTATTTTATTTTCCTAGTTTTCAAAATTATTGTTTACAATGCACATGTAACCAGAGTGATGCAGATGACAGTGACGAAGTGGCACAGGTGCCCTTGCCACTATCTCTTTCTGAAAATGAGCCACTGAATATGCTGTCGGCCACTCTGAGGAGTGCAAGACTGAGGAAGGCCCTGATTACATTGAAGCCCATCAGCAGAGCCCCCAAGAGCTGCAATGTTTACAGCCTGCCACCTCCTGCTGCCTTTCAAGAGAGCTCAAGGGGTAACTGTGATTTTGAACAAGATAGGTTGGATCCCAATGCATCTGTATCACTACAGCTGAAGACTGTGGGTCAGAATATGTGAGCAAGTTTGGTGTTTCCATTCCTTGAGATTATTACCACATGAGCTAAGAGTAACCCTAAGTCCCAAAACAGCTGTCCTAAAATAATCCATTAAAAGTCAACCATACTTATAGCCAGGGTGAACTGATTGCAAACCTGAGCATGTGCCAGGTAGTGTTAGATAACATTATAGGAAAATGGTGGTCTTTGTTCACTTGGGCCAGGCACCAGGAAAAATATCTATATAAAATAAAACTATCCAAGGTGTGCAACAGGTGCAGGGACACAGAATCTTGACACATACTAGTCAGGCTGCCAGATTCGATTTCAGATTTTAGGAGGCAGAAGCAAACTGGTCTTATGTCAAGTTTGAGGACTAAGGATTTTTACCACTTCATTTTCTGTTTTTGTCTTCTGATAGAAACTGCTCTGGAGACATCTATGACCTTGTCAAAGTTGCAGAATAGAAAAGAATGAAGCCGCAGTACCAGTATTTGATTAAAAATGTCTAGATGACCCGTAACTCCTCTTCCTGTATCCTGGTCCCTGTAATCATGATGTTGACATAAACCAGGCCATTAAAAACATAATCCTGCAGTGAGGACTGGAAGGAAACAGCCCTACAGGTATGACACCTGCTACCACTGGGAAATTAATTAAGTATAGCATTCAAATGCCTTGACTTAGTCTCACATTTTCAAAGCTAGTTAGTCCTTGGATTAATGAAAATTCTGTGACTGTTGGTTACAAAGCTTTGTACTGCATGTAGTGACTTGCTAATTTCACTTGCAGAGGTTTGAAACGTTGAGACGAGTCCAGCAAATAAGTACTTCTCTTATGAAACCATTCTGGGAGCTGCTGTTATTAGGCACAATTAACCAAGAAATAAAAATTATCTAGCGAACAAATAGCACTTAAGAGTTGGATATTAGCAGTCCACTAATATTCTGGAAGTACTTCAGAACTGTTGATTTATAAAGCAGTTGTACTTAAGGTTTCATTGCTCGTGTTCAGGATATTTTCCAAGTGGAAATACTCCGAGTGGAGTGGGTTTGGTCCTGTGTCCTCAGAAGCAACAGAGTGGGGTCACTGTAACACTGCAGCTGTTTCTGTCCTCTGTCAAGCAGCCTGGTTGCATCTGTGCTGCTTAACTGAAAGACAACCAGGACATAGGCTTCAGGAAAGGCCACAGGCTTCAGGAAAAGTCACATGATTGTCCTTCATGTTGAATTATTTATTGTGGTTTTGGTCAGTGCTAGCTGCTCCTCCTCCAAAGAGAGTTTGGGCCCAATTCAACCACTCACATGAGCCAAGGACTGTTTCCAGCAAGACAACTGTTTACATGGTAAGGGTTTAGCTAACTGAACGTGAACTGACCTATAACCTTTTGCCTCATGGAACCTGTCCCATTTATTTATGTTTATAAGCACTAGTTATTTGCTCTTTCCCAGGAAATCCCAGGCTTGATTTACTTCATTTGCATGACTGCATCTGTTTTGAAACTCTCCAAAATGCACTAGGGACAGACAACAGTTAAAACTGTTATTGTTCAGGGCAAGGGTAACATTCCAGTTTTCGAAGTATAAACGAAACTTGACAGTAAAGTTTCAGGCATCTAGGATCTCTAAACAAGGCTGAGAGATTTTAAGCAATTAAGAACTTTTTTTCAGTATTGGTCAAAGCCTCACGCTGTATTTTATGTGCTCCTTCGCACTCCCTCAAGTTAAACCTGCATAGTCCAATATATGATGGTATCACGTTATCTGTTACAATTGTCTCATATTGCTGGTTTAGTTCACCAGGGAATAATTTCTGAATAAGTACATGTGAAATTCTGGGGTGTTTTGTTAGCATCTGTGAATTCATGGTTGTTGACTTTGAAAAACTCCTCTGAGAGTTACTGTGTCAACATTTGTTGTGCAATGCTTTTATTTACTGTGTAACAGGGTGAAAACAGCAGTGGGTTTTCCCGTAAATGTGAAATTTTTCTTGACTACCACAACATGCAGTGCCCTGCTGAGAGAAAAAAATAAATAGTGGCTGCATTCTTTATTGGCTTGATGGGTACTTGTGCAGGTATATGACTGCACACACAGGCAAACCCACTCATTTACTGTAGGGACTGAAAATACTTTATCAAAACCATCACATGCTCCATTGCTGGTATTGCCATGGATGTTACAGTCCCTCTTTAGACTGCAGCTACCTTGCCTATGTGAGCAGGCACGACACAGAGACTTCACCAAAATGTTAATCATTATTGCCTCTTTAAGTACAAACTCATTATCAGGACTTTGGCTTACTTTCAGACTTACGATGTATGTTCTCTCTTTCTAAAATCTTTAAGGCTTGTAAATCCTGAGATGCATCTTTAATGCAGCAGCAAAAAGCACGAGCAGGCAGTCCTTGCTGAATGCAGTTGTGGTTGGCACTGCTGACCTTAACTCTGTATTTGTGCTACCTCTTCTTAGCCTAAAAGATGTCTAAAAGCACTGCCCTGTGGTCAAGTTGACCCATCCTAATTTCCCCAGGGCTTATTAGTTTAGCCACTGCATCACCTTAGCACAACTCCATGGTTCCCAGATCAGGCTGTCTTGTGTCTAGACAGCTTAAAGAACAGGGTGAGTAGATACACATAGCCTAAGGCCATCTTTGGTACTTATGGGAATTTGGCCTTCTTGGAAAGGGATTTTATTGATAAGCTTCCAAAAACTGGTACAGGAAACAATGTAGAGAGAAAAAACTCCAATTATTCTGTAGATAATACCCCCTCTTCTTGTTGTTTCAGTCGATACTCCAAGGATTAGAAGCAGTCTGACTGCATCTTGGTGGGAGCTTGATGCAGAAAGGTGATACCCAGTACTTGTGTGTCAGAGGCAATGGTACATACTGAAACAAAGATGGCAATCCTACTCTCAGGGAGATATCAGCATGTACATATCCTGGGAGATTATCCAAATAAATTCATTCTCACTCAACAAATGCCAGCCTTGATGTCCTTTTTCTGTTTGGAGAGGATTTGCAAGAGCCTTTGATGCTACATGCTCCTGGACTAATTGTACAAGTAGAATGCTATAATCTGCTTTACACATGTGATAGTCCTTATGTAGCTCTCCTTATCATAAGATTTGATCATCTGCACAATGGTTCTCTACATACAAGAACAGTGATTGTATTTGTTGGTTGCCTTTAAATTAATAAGGACTGTAGTAAAAGCAGGTTAAGTTATCATCACTCACTGTAAACGTCTCAGTAATTCCAATTACCAGTGAAATATAAAGCTATGATTTTGCTTTACCAGAAGCTAGTGACCTAGTCTGGTTAAACTGCTACTCTGCTCAAAAGTATTACTTGCGTTGTCACTGATTCCCTCTCGCTAATCTTTTTTTTCGCATGTTCACATTTAATGCAGAGGCTTGAAAAAGTGCTAAAAAAGCTGCTGAAGGAAGTTGATATTTTTTTTCTTTCCTGTTGTAGGGCAGGACTCTGGCCACTGGCCCTTGACCACAAGAAATGAAAATAACTGCCTGAGGAACATGTGCAGGAGAGCAGGACCTGGATGTTGAGTCTTGAACAGTTAACACATCTCCTGAGTTTGACCAAAAGATCTGGGGTGCCACCATCATCCTTCTGCTGGTGAGAAACAACTCTTCTATGTGTTGCAGTAGAGAAAGAAAGAAATCGATAGCAGTTTATACTTCTGCACCTCCTTGTCATAAGCAGTAATCATTTGGCTGTATTTGCAGTGGCAGTTCATCACAGTGAGCAAGGCAGCAGAGCTGCAGCCTGCTGGAAACAGTGCTGCTTAGTAATAACATTATGAATACGGTGATGCAATGGCTTTAGCTGGTGACAAGACCAGGGCAGAAGGTTATTGATTAAACTTCTCTTGGGGTTGGAGAGTGAACAAGAAAAGAAACAGTGCTACAGCTCCCAGGTTGGAAGAAATGGGCAAAATCATCATGTATAAATATATTTCTTCCCAGAGAAATTGCAAGCATGTTTCATCAAGTTATGAATTCACAAGCAAGAGACAAGAGTAAGTTAAACCCTATGAGAAGAGGGGTGGAGAAGTGGAATTGTGCTTGAACAAAGCTGTTTAAAGAAGACACTAACAGAACAGGAATTATATACATTGTAAATGTTATTTACACTAGCTTTTTAATGTTTTCAAGTTATGTTTTTCTTCAAAACTATTTATTTTATTTAGGGTGTTTTATGTAGGCATTTCACTAAGCTGTTGATCTGCTGTTACCTGGGAAGTTCCTGGCCAGGGCGAGGGCATGCTTCAGGTACGACAGCCTCCTGCTCCACAAGGCTCTCACCTTGAGAGGTGGGGATGTCTATGTGTACCAGGGGGTGAGCTCAAGGAACCATAAGAAGCACACTGGAGATATACACACTCCAGTGAAAAGGAGATTTGTATATGACAGCTCACACAGTTAGTGCTACCATTATTAGTTTAACAACAGCAGGTTAGTGGACATTACTTTCTCTCCTTTAGTTAGTCTCCAGATGCACATTAGCCCCAAAGCCTCTCCAGACAGGGTCCCATCTGTGAGGAAGTTGGGAAGCTTCTCCCATGTCAATGTATAGGAAGATAGAGTGTCAGTCACACTTCAGGTGTTAATTTTCTGCTCTAAGACTATGAAAAGATACATCAGAAGAGCTTTATTCACTCCTAAATTTCTGCTAGCTATTTGTCTGTTCTTCTTGGAACTGTTATACATCTTATGCTTAATCTGGGGCCACTACTGCTCTGTGCCAGTCCCGCTGAACCCTTCTAACTTTTCTTTCTGGGCATCTCCTTCTTCCTTTACCATCTTGTTTTTGAAAAGAGACCCTGTCACAGGTCCATTTGAGCAGGAATCTACCTACATGTGTTCTCCTTTCAATAGTGTTTGAAGTTGTCATCTCCCTTTTAACAACACATAGCTGAAGGTTAGACTTCCCAAAGGTATCGGTCCTTTAGTATTTTTTATGAAAATAAACAGCTGAGTAGAGGTAGATACCTCCTGTATCTTCTCCAAGGGAAAGAATACAGTGCAGACTCGTTCTTATTTATCATAGAATCTATACAAAAAAACAAAATCCTAGAAAATCAGGTCATGATAGCATTGCTGTGGAATTTTTGTGTTCATGTTACTAATTTATAAAGGTCCCTTCACTCTGTCCTTGTACATGCTGCTCTGCATCAGGCAAGCGTTTTTATTGAGCATACTGTGATTGTATCTTCCAAGTCACTGCACTCCAATGATCCCATGGGTCTGATACATCAGTATGGATAACAAGTTTACCTTACCTTGACCTGCCACAGAATCGTTCAATTTCCCAGTTGGTTTCTTTCAGCAGCTTCTTACAGGGTGATATTTTTTTAGTTGAACATCTTTTGTAAAAATTTACCAGTTTGCTGTGAATTTTCTCCTTTTTTATTTCTCCTTTTCTCTTCACGCAACACATATTGGTCCCTCTACACATCCGTGGGAGTATCTCATCTCACAATAGTAGAGGCAGATATTTGCAATACAGCATGAACATTGATAGTAAGATGCTCCTTCTTGGGACATGTATGCATTGAGGTCTCATTGGGATACTCAGCCCCCTGAGCCAGAGGACAGTGAGAATGAAGGTCCGACGATGCCAGAGGATTTGGTTAAAGACCTGCTTGGCTGATTAGACATACACAAGTCTATGGGGCCGGATGGGATCCACCCAAGGGTATGGAGAGAGCTGGCAGAGGCCTTTGCCAAACCCCTTTCCCTCATCCACTCTGACTGGGGAAGTGCCCCTTGACTGGAGACTGGCAAATGTTACACTCATTTACAAGAAGAGTTGGAGGGAGGATCCAGGAAATTATAGGCCTGTCAGCTTGACTTCGGTTCTGGGGAAGATCATGGAGCAGATCATACTGAATGTTGTCACGCAGCATGCATTGGACAATTGGGTAATCAGGCCCAGTCACCATGGGTTTATGAAAGGCAGGTCCTGTCAGACCAATCTGATCTCCTTCTACAAGGTTACCCGTTTAATGGACAAGGAAAAAGCTGTAGATGCGGTGTATTTGGGCTTCAGTAAAGCCTTTAACACCATTTCTCACAGTACTCTGACTGAGGAACTGGCTGCCATTGGACTGGGCAGGCACACCCTCTGCTGGGTGAAAAACTGGCTGGATGGCGGGCCCAAAGGGTTGTGGTAAAATAGAGTTAAATCCAGTTAGAAACCAGCCACGAGTGTTGTTCCCCAGGGTTCAGTGTTGGATCCAGTCCTGTTCAATATCTTTATCAATGATCTGGATGAAGGGATTGAGTGTGCCCTTAGCAAGTTTGCAGATGACACCAAGCTGCGTGGCAGTGTTGATCTGCTTGAAGGAAGAGAGGCTTTGCAAAGAGATCTGAACAGGCTGGATCAATGGGCTGAGACCAATGGGATGAGGTTTAACAAGACCAAGTGCAAGAGTCCTGCACTTGGGGTGCAACAGCCCCATGCGTTACAGGCTTGGGGAAGAATGGCTGGAGAGCTGCCTGGGGGAGAAGAACCTGGGGGTGTTGATTGACAACTGGCTGAATATGAGCCAGCAGTGTGCTCAGGTGTCCAAGAGAGCCAATGGCCTATATCAGAAACAGTGTGGCCAGCAGGACAAGTGAGGTAATTGTGCCCCTGTACTCAGCACTGGTGAGGCCACACCTGGAGTTCTTTGTTCAGTTCTGGGCCCCTCACTACAAGAAGGACATTGATGTGTTGAAGCGCGTCCAGAGAAGGGTGATGAGGCTGTTGAGGGGCTGGAGAACAAGTCCTGTGAGAAGAAGCTGAGGGAACTGGTGTTTTTATCTTGGAGAAGAGGAGGTTGAGGGGAGACCTCATCACTGTCTACAACTGCCTGAAAGGAGGCTGTGGCGAGGTGGGTGCCGGTGTCTTCTCCCAAGTGACAAGTGATAGCATGAGAGGAATTGGCCACAAGTTGCACCAGGGGAGGTTTAGACTGGATGTCAGGAAACATTTTTTCACTGAAAGGATAGTCAGGCATTGCAATCAGCTGCCCACGGAGGTGGTTGAGAAGCCATCCCTGAAGGTGTTTAAAAGGTGGGTAGATGAGTTTCTTAGGGATATAGTTTAGGAAGGGGACAGGTATGGTTGGACTTGATGATCTCAGAGGTCTTTTCCAACTTTATGATTTTATGATTCTATGATTCTATGATTCATTTGATCTAGCATCAGTAGACTGGGAAATGTGAAAGTAAAGTAGGAAGATGTTTTCATTAGCTTAAAAGAGCCCAGTTTCTATAAAAGCTTGTTGCCTGTCACAGAAGGGCTTAGCAGCTTTCCAATTTCGAGAGCAGCAACCCTTCACACTTCAGCTGCCCAAAGCTCAGACCATCTAATACCAAATTCCTCCCAAGTATCCTGACACATGGTCCTGGGTCAAATGCTCACCCCAAATAAGTATATGGTCATTTCGTTCAGGTAAAATGAAGAGGCTTACCATTGTCTCCCAGGTAATTTTGATAAGATGATTGACTCCATGGAACCATGGTTCCCTTTTGTTCTTCTCATCTAACTTTGGTTTCTCACAAAGACAAAACATCCTGCAGTTCTTGTTAGTTTATCAAAAGTATGGTGAAGCGGACTGCAGTGACTGGGGATGCTCCTGTACCAAAACGGAAAAACTATGGTCGGTAGATGTGCACAACATAGGGATGAATGAACAGATCGTCAACCCAGCCACTAGTCTAACATGAACCTGTCTTTGCTTCATTAAATAGCCATGTTACTTTGAAGAAAACTTCTATCTACTCACATTACCTCTTCCTTTCTACCAAGCAGCATTAGACAGTCAGCTGGTTGTTAAAAAAAAAGAAAAAAAAAAAAAAAGAAAAAACAACTCCAAGGCATTATGTTTGTGACAAAATGCTATAAGATGTCCTCAGATTTTCAGGAGGGATGATGGAATTGAAGTGCTTTCTGATCTGAGTAAATACAAGTCTGGGACGAGTATGTGGCAGAAGTTAGACAGGGAAAGGATTGCAATGTCACAGCACAAGGGGGAGCAGACACTTGCTAGACACCCACAGGCAGATGGCTAGAGGAGAAACGGTCTGTGAGGTGTCTGCAGGGTAGGAGCTGTCAACACTGAGAAGCAGGACAGGAGAAGATGAAGCTGGTAATTAGAAAGGAAATGGAGAGGAAAAGGATCCCTGTGAAGATATAGATGGGTCAGATACAAAGTGAGATGTCAAGGACTGGATGAAGCATTGGAAGTGCAGCCTTCATTAATATTTTGTCTGTCTTATCTCAGACTAATTTATTTTATGGACATGAAGATCTGTTCCTACTGATGTATTGAAATGCTTATCAGGTGCTCTTATTTTTTTGAACTGTGATTTAAGCAGGCATTCTCAACATTTCTTCATGCCCTGTGCTAGTTTGCTGCATTTCCCTATGTCTGAAGACGTAAATCACCAACTCACTATTATTTCAGTGCTATTGATCATGAAATTTCCAGGTGACCTTGCCTCCAGCAGTTATGGAAACAATTGCTACCTGCTAGGCTCACAGTCCAATGACATGCTGTATCAGTTGTGCCAAGAGAACGGCTAGAAATTGTGGACAACACAGTTGGGAGGAACCGGGGGGAAAACATCCAGCTGCTCTCTAAACATGATACCCCTGAACTAATAATACCGAGCAAATAACTGATTATGTTAATTTTATTCTACTTGTTTTCATCTACAAGCTATTTAAAAAATACTACAGTTTGCTCAAAAAAAAACCCCAAAAAAAGTGCCATTAAGTTCCAGACAGCATAAAAATCAGGAGGTCTTTTCAGTTAGTGCAGTGGTAGCCTTCCCCTCCAACACAGCTCTTCCAGGGACAAGGAATCTCCAAGGGAAAGTGTGGTACTGTTTTGGCTTAATCTTCATTACAAGCACCACTGAAAGCAAAGATTTCCAGCTGAGGGTAGAGTTTGTGTAAATTACAGATACAAACGTAATAACCAAGAAAGATGTTTCGTCTGGTATGCATTTATTGATAGTAGGAAATAAAATCTGTCACTTAAAATGTGTACAGGCTTCTTGCTGATAGCACTGCACTTGCTAGACCAGCCACTTGCTATAAAGCCTTTTGTCCTTATTTGCATCTGAGAATATTTTGAAGGGATCAGAATGCCAGGACAGGTATCTGAATGGACTCGCAAGGTACATCATTTGTAAGCAAAGATGTCACTGTCTGACTACACCAGACAGCATGCTTAATTATATAAGGAAAGAGTGTAAGTGACTTCTTTTATTCAAGATCAGTCTTAGGAGATTGTCCAAAGGTATCTCCAGGGGGACTGCATGAGGAGCGTTTCAACTTACGTGAAGATACACTTTCCCTAACAGCGGCCTTTGAGAATGTTTTGCCGTGGTGGAAGGCCTTTATATGCAATGTTCTGTAAGCAAACTGGTCTTGACATGAACATAAATGTGCCAAATCTGACAAAGTTACCTGCACATACAAATACAGATCATAATGATAGTTATGACAACGTAAAATGGTGACTGTTTTTGTGAAGTGGTTCTGTGTATGAGAAGCTGCAAGCAAGAAGTCTCATTACTGTAAGCTGCCTTTACTATTAGTGTGCATTGTTTTGATCCTTTAGATACTTTGATCCTTCAGGCTAAATGCCAGGTTCAGTGCTGTGCGTACTGTTTCATCAACTGAATAAGGCATAGTAGGAAGCAGCTACTTTATTGAAAGAAAAGAATCATACTCCTTACTCTGTAAAACCTGTTCTTTTTTCTTCAATATAAATCTACCCAGTACATGCATATGTTTGTGTGGCTTTAAGAAAAATATATGTACAATATCAGACACTGTAATCTATCACTATAAATGCTACTTTGGCAACTCACTTCAGCAATACTTTTTGACTCTGATGGAATTGTGCAGCATCCTTGCCAAGCTTTAAGCAAGAGCCCTGTCATAAATGGTAGCAGTAACTGCAACCCTGCCTAATGAAGAGCCTTGGGCGCTGGTCCACAGCCAGCTGGAGCCAATACACACAGTCTCATCAGTTGCAGTAGACTTCACAACACAGTTTACATTTGGTAGACCAAGGTTCGAAGTATGTCCTGCCCAGGAGTTGACACATTTTGACATTTCCTGTGGCAGTAAGCAAAATGAACCGTAACATATCTTATTTGCTATGTATGTCACAGGGTCTTATGCTGACAAGGGTGATGGTCTCCCCTTGGCATCTGAGCCACCCAGCCTCGCACTCAGTCATGGTCCGACGGCCAGCAGAGCCACTCACTTCAGCACAGATCTGGATGCCTCCCTCCTCACACAGCTTGTCTTCGTCACAAACACAACTGTTGGATTGTGCTAAGGAAAAGTACACAGGAAAAACAATCAGGATGGCATCCAATTCAACAGCAGAACTGTAGGATGGACAGCAATTTTCTGGAGGGTGCTCAGTACAAGAAAGTTATCAACCTTTTTGAGCAGCTCCAGAGGAGGGCCAGAAAATTGATCAGAGGACTGGAGCACCTCTTCTATGAGGATAGGATGAGAGAGTTAGGGTTGTTCAGCCCAGAGAAGAGAAGGTTCTTGGGCGACTTTATTGCAGCCTTTCACTACTTAAATGGGACTTATAAGAAACATGGGGGTAGACTTAATAGGGCCTCATAGTGACAGGACAAGGGGTAATGGCTTTAAAACAAAAGATTGTAAATTAAATCTAGATATAAGGAAGAGTTTTTTTACGGTGAGGGTGGTCAAAACCAGGAGCAGGTTGCCTACAGAGGTGGTAGGTGCCCTATCCCTGGAAACAATCAAGATCAGGTTGGATGGGGTTTCAAGCAATCTGATTGAGTTGAAGACGTCTCTGCTGATTGCAGGGGTGTTGGACTTCATGACCTTTAAAAGCCCTTTCTAACTCAAACCATTCTGTGATTCTGTGATTCTGTTTCTAACCAGAAGTAACAGTAGCTGATATTCAGGTTTAATGGAAAACCTGTAAGTAGAAACAAGTGGTGCACTGTTGGGGTTTCCTCTGCATGGTGAGGCTGATAGTAGGAAAAGTTGGCTCAAGGTGCCTGAGATAATGCTCTCAAAGACTTCTCTGATGTTACTCCCTTAATCAGTTAATGTATCTACTGCTCCAGAATCCAGATAACGGGCAACATGAGAGATCTGTCCCTGAACAGTAATAAAATGATCATACTGACACAACTGGAAGATTTATTTACATACAGTGTGTTTCACTATGATCAAAGAATCTACTCCTACAAATAAATATATGCAGTTGTATCAGTGGCAATATTTAAATAATCACATAAGAAAAAAAGTCCCATCTGAGATTTATTTCCTGTAACTGTGTCTTTGGTTTTGTGTTGTATGTTTATTTTTTTGGACAGTGTTTGTCTCTGCTGAAGCTCCAGACAGTTTTTATTATCTTTTCATTGTCTGTTCAACCCCATTAGACAAAACAGATGGGGCCCTATTAAGTAATCTTTCTAATTTTCAAAATATGACAGTAACCGTACCTCTATCTGGGACACTTCTAAAAACTTAATTTACTTCTTTATCTTCCCATTTGGCAAACCTCCATTAAATGTAATGTAGTGTAGGACACTCAGGGAAGTTAGATCTATGAATCTAAAAACTGTAGACAAATTGCAAAAGACTGGGACTGTTTCCTCTGAGGGAAGAAGAGACATTCACCTTTGATCATAATATGAGAAACTGGAAATAGGAAAGGGAGTACAAACAAAATTAAGTGGCTTTCCTAGATAGCATAGGATAAGACATTTGAATCCTTGCCACAATATACTGCTGGAGAGACTGCTCAGCAAATTTTAGGAAAGGTTTAGCTATCCTGTTGACAGTAAGGATTACCACAGTTATTGTGTTAGGGAATTAGAAACAAGTGGATACAGTGAAAAAAGAGGAGGCCAGGGGTTTCATCCAGAACTTGCAGGGAACCAACACTGTAACCCACTTTATGGGCACTAGGAATAAGCTTCTCCTCTAGAGAGTGCGTTTTGTCACTACATCTTACAGGATCTTCTTTTCTCTAGTTGGAGCTTTTGGAGATTCCTGCCGTGTTTGGATTCCAAACACTGGGCTGATGGTGTGAACAGCTTAGCAGTGCCTGGTGCTTCTGTGAGAGTCTTGGGGATGCCATACAAGGACAGACATACAGCTAATGCACAACTGGAGATAAAGGTTTCATTTTGGTCATATCAATAATTCTGCTTAAAATTGTGAAGAATCTCTTACCATCACATTTTTCCCAGGAACGGCATGATCCACATGATATTTCAGATGCCTGAGGTATTTTGCAGTTTTCTGCATTAGTAAGAGAGTATTTTCTGCCCATGCACTCCAAGGCATGCATCTTGCAAACAGTTAAGGCTGTGTATCTGTTGGTTCTTTGATCTGTAGCACAGGTGTCCAGGGAAGGACTGAGAACAAAAGTAGGGATGGTGATATTTAAATGTGCTTTAACTTCATACCTCTTAAAAAGAGCTGAAGGAGTGGAAAACATTCAAGGTCCATACGCATGTAAATAATTCAGACTCTTTCCTTTTCCAAAGGTTGCTATGCCTCAGCAGACTGAGGATCCGTCCCCTCTGAAGGACAGGGATATTTCTGCATGTTTGTCATTGAACTCGGTATCAATGAGAGCAAGACTTTAGCTAAAAAGTGTTCAGACCTCAATTATTCTCTAATATCTTACACATGCATGCATCTAAGTGTATACACTGAAAACATTTTATATACATATAATGACATATGCACTTAAAATATTTTGTGACTATTTCTTCATTATAAGACATTAAAATATACTTAAAGAACTTTTCTTTGCTGTCCTTCAAAAGTCTCAACTTTTACTGAATAAAAGGTAAAGATCCAACATCAGAGACCAAAGATCCTTCTGGAAATGTGCATGCCTCTCCTCAGAAAATTTATGAAAAATGTGCTCTATTTATCCAGGGAATTTTCTTGCTTATTTCTTGAAATTCAGATATTATTCTATAACACCCACAAAAATTAGCTTATAAAAGTGGGGATAACAATTCTTGGGCAACCTTAAACGGTGTTTGCTTTGGGAATAATTACAGGAAGTTAAGCATTTGTGTTTCGTGCTACAAGCGTAGGAGAGGTGGAAAAAGCATTTCCATTATTTCTGGATTTTAATCTTAATCCTTAGACTTCTTCACTTTTTCTCAATGCAATCAGGGCATCTGTGTGGAGTAAATAAAATATGTGTCTCTCCAGAGCAAGGCATGCTCATGCTGTCCTGGACCCACTTTATAGCCACAGGTAAGGTGTTGTACAGGGTATGAGAGAGAGGAGAGACGTACTCCCAGGGGATGGAAAGCTCTGATATACAGTGCCAAAGGCTTTTCTTCATCACAGGTCCTCCTTTTGAGCTGACAAACACTCCCACGGAAACTTTCAGTGTCTAATGCATCAGGTGAGGTAAGAAAATCAAGACTCAAAACTTGCTCACTTGCTGGCCAAGTAAATATTCTTTTTTCCTCACAGGAATTAGGAAGAGGTTTTTGGCAGATCTATAGATAAAGCACTGAAGAAAAGTGCGTTTTTGAAGCCTCTTAAAAAGCTGGATTTTCAGAAAGTTTAAACTACCTGCAACATAGTGCATGTTTAAAATGTTTAAAGCTGAGCCTGAAAAACCTGCTGCATCATCTCCAACCATATAATATGTCTTTAAAGATTGTTAACTGTGTTACTCAAAATAGCAACCACTAAATCCCTATTAAAGTTTCTTGCCTCAATTTTCTCAGTGCTCTTTTTTAATATAAAGAATGAGGTTAACTGTCTAATTTTGAGGCACTACAACAAGACAGCCCAGTGGATGTTCAACACCAAGGAGTTCCTAAAGGAAGCCCATGCATTTGTCTGTTTTATATTGTTTGCTTATCTTGCACAAGGACAGCCTATGAGTTAGAGGTACACTGATTTATAATGTGAAAGTTATATTTAAAGATAGAGATATAAGAAAAAATGAATCTTTAAATATCATTCTAAATTTGGAATAACAAAACTGATCCAGGGAAACATCTAATCTGGAATTAAATTAGTTATTATGTTTAAATTTTTTCTGAGGCCTTCTTTATTCGCCTGAGTGACAAACCTCAATATCTGAGCATTAGGGTCAAAAACTTGTATACAAACCAGCTTAGATTAGCTGAAAAGACTAAAGCCAAATACAGGCGCACTGATCTGTCTGCTTTGAACCACTTAGCAACACTCAGAAGAGGGGATGGAGGCTGATTTAACCAGATGCCGAAGGCTGAACTGAGGGAGTTCATGGCCCATGTTGCCAAATCTCTAGATGTATAACCCCTCAAAATGTCTTGAGAAGGCTTCACGTATTTGTTATGGCTGGGATAGAGTTATTGGAAATTAACATGTTCAAATGTATAAGAAGGATAGAGAATCTGTACTCATAAAAGTCATTGCTGAGAAAGGTTATTACAGAGCTAAGAGCATCACAGCTGTGCAATAAAAAGTATTAGAGGAAAGAAGAGTTCTTGTGTAATGTGAATGTGAGAAATCCAATAGCTTTTACCTGAAAAAGATGACTTGGGTAAGAACAAGATTTTACTAAAGCACATATTGTGAGAAATTAAAAAGCAGATGTAAGTCAGCAAATACCTTCTCTCCATTTCACCTACAATGTGAAGCAGGCTTAGTGAAACTAAAGAGTGAAAAACTCAGCACGCTGGAAATCATTTTAATTTCTTAAAATTATATTCAGGACCTTAAATTTTAATACAACACAGACAAAGAACTCTTAGGAGAGACACAGAGGTTACACAAATAAATGGAGGGGGGAGTGAAGAGGGTATAGTAATTAATATTTACCAGTTTTCATGTTTTACTATGGAGATAGCCTTAAGCTACTGGATGGTGAGATTTTGTCATGCCCTAGAGTCAATTCACACAGAGCAGCTGGTGTCCATAATGCAAAACTCTTTTCCCCCAAAAGACGGGGACTGCATCAAACTGGAATGATTTGTGAACCTAGTTACTCCTGTATTGGACCCGAGAATTCTCCAGCAGCTGGCTCCTGCCAAAGATCTACTAGGAGCTGCTTTAGCAATTTAGCAGCTCTGGTGCCCAAAATTGTTTCCTTGCATTAACTGATGACAATAGATGTAGGCTATGGCAACACACCATAAGGAACAGAACACCCCTCACCACCCAGTCGTGGGGTTCTCATGCTGTCTCTGTAAGATTGTTGCCAGTCTCTTGGAAACCAACAGGATGTAGGATGAGACTGAATGGCCATGTGAGCTGCTGTTTCCAGCTCTCTTACGCACAGCGGGTACAGATGAAAGTCACTGCCAAAGCAAGCCAAGTCACTTCTGATCTGTGAGGAAGGACCAAGATCTGCTTACAAGCCTTTCTTCTACCGTCTTAATGTGCTGGCAGCTTAGTCTGCTTTGGCAGCTCATGATTTATCCTTCTGTTATTAAATGTGTTATTTCAAGGCAGGGTGAAATGATAGCATCATGTAACAGAAATGACTGTTATCTATCTTCCTGTGATTTTGAACGTAATTTAAAAAAATATGAACAGACAAGTAGCAGATTATTTTAAACTGAAGTCTGGAAGCATAACTGAATGTAATTCATTTAACTGCCCAAGGCCTTCACTGATATTGGACTCCCTTTATCTTCAATGTAATTAACCACAACATACTCATGAGCTAGAGAAGCTGTTTTTTCCTCACTTTAATCAGTATTGAGAAAAAAAGAATAGCACCAAATTATTTAAAGCATTAATGTGTTTATGAAGAGGATAGAGTCTTAGCAGAGTTGTTACAAACTTGGTACTTATCTTCACATGGTCCTGGGGAAGTGCCCTATGGATCTACAAAACCTAAGCTCACCTCACCAATTTTAATTTTCAGATGTTTGCAGTGTGTTACTTTTGGCTTAGAACCAGAGTCACTGTTGAAGGTATTCTTGAACTATGTGGCTGATGGAAAGTGCGCTTATGCCCATGAGAAGTTCTGCTGTCTTGAAATAAGATGACTTAAAAATTTCTGCCTGCTACACAAGGAAAAGTCAAATGTGGTTTGTTATCCTAGAATTTCAAATTTTATCAGTTCCTACTGTAACATAAAACTGGCCAAATTTCATATCCAGACCTCACACCACTCTGTAGGAGACTTCATTCAGTCTATGAAACCCAGCCCAGATGCTGGAGTGCTGAGCTCTTTGGCACATCTGGCCATCAGTGCTAGGTGGTCTCAGGGGTCTTGTTACTCCTCTGTTTTGATTCTGTTACCTCCATCTTTAGCAAAGAACTCATTTTCTTACATTTCGTCTGCATTGCTTAATGCAGTAACAGGCTCAGATCAAGCAGCAAACAACAAACTCTGGTCTTCAAGTTATGAAGTCAGGAAAGATGACTTGACTGGTCTCTGCAAACTGCTGTGTAAATGGGAGATTAGATTATTGTGCCTTTCATAACTCTCCGGCCTCTCAGCAGGGAAAGGAAATCTGCCTTATTTCACTAGCTTACTGCTTTGACAGTTTATGTCCCAAGGGCCTCAGTTCTAACCTTTCCTTAGTCTTCAAAATATCATTTTATCTTTTTCCATCTATTTCACAGATCAAGTGAAGCTGAAATTATTCCTTCACCTTCTGTCATCCAACTAAATTCCATCACTACTAAAACTACTGACAGCTCTGACAAAGCAGGTATATGACAAACAGGACATTGATTGAGCTGTAAAGCAAACAAAGCCTAATGCTTCCTTCTCATATGAGTAAAGCTTTTTCATCTGTCATGGACCGAAGATGAAAGAAATTTAATTGATCTTGAATAGAGTGAGAAAGTCATAGCCAAATTCAGTGCAAACTTACCCACACTCATAGGGCATTTTGCACACACATTGTGACTGATGCACTTTCTCCCATGGCTGGCATTTAGGTTCTATCACTTCTGGTTTCACACTGGGCTCTGAAATAGAAGAGCACAGACAGTGCTATCAAGGGTCGGAAAACCAAGGGCTGTTAAAGGTCTACTCTGAAATTGTCCTATTAGGTGATCTTAAAAGGCATTAAATTATACAACCATGACATAAAGTAACATCCTACTTGTTCAAGAGAACTATCTGCTGCATGGAAGGAATAAATACTATTAAAAAGATAAAACACACTTTGCAGAGTTACTGTTCAGTAATTTCTTCAAAGGTTATGAGTCAGATAGTGGGAGACAGGTACTATGTTCAGCCTTAAACATTAATCTCATTTCTGCAGCAGCTGTTTGTTTCTGCTAAACTTAGGAGTGCTGAATCATAGCTGGCAACAGCCTTATCATTAGGTTTCAGAGCTACTGGCTTCGCTATTGTTACTAGAAAACCTAGGGCTCCAAAGCTTTCTGCAGAAAAGGGAATCTGAATATCTTTACATGCCAATGGTAATGAAAACAACTTGTTTTATCCTTAGTCCTCAATCTGTACTAACTTTAAAAATAAAAGCAATAGTGATTCTTGGTGAATTTTCATGATTGCACATGTACTGTTCCTTGAGTGCTGAGTTGTATTCCAAGCTCGAAAATTAAATAGATCTCTGGAGATTTATGTATCAAGGCATGGAAAGAATTTGCTAAATTCATACAGACACAATTTCTGAGAAAGCTTTGTCCTGATTTGTGTTTTAGATTAGGTATCTGTAATTCCCTATTTTAACATGAAACTTTGATAACCCTGAACACTGTTGCTTTTTTTTCAAAAAAAAAAACAAACCCACTTCAAAACACATCCCTTATGGATTAGGACTTGCCAAGCAAAACAGACAGACAGAAATTGCCAGAGAAGTTAAAAAAAAACCCAAGTGCTGCAGTGCACTGCAATACAGACAGCAAACTCTGTCTTCTTGCAGAGGAGAAATTTTCACCAAAAATTGCTGCGTTGTCTCTGCTGCCAGGGCTGTTTGTTGTAGAGCTGACTGTTACCAACACTATTGCTGACTAAATACTCTCATCCAAATGTATGTGTGCAACTGTATCTGTGTACACATATCTACTTAATTTTTACCCTTCCTATCTCATATTCCTTGGTTTGTCACCTCTTGTGCTAGTTGTTATTCTAATCTAACTGCTGTCTCTTTTCATTTTTTAACTTTCGTGCTAATGTAATGCTCCCATACAGCCAAGCAAGAGTTGTTTCTCAATACAGAAGCAATGGAAAGTGGCTCTAATTATTACTAGAATTTAAATATATGGTATAACAAAAAAAGAAAAAAAAAGAAAGACGGTCACTAAGGCTAAGCCTAAGGGAGTAATTGTCAACAGTGCTTCAGTACTGGCACTTTAGCAGTTTAGCAGCAGTAAGTTGTTTATACACAGCTATCTTATTGCTTCTGAAATCCTTATGCTTCCTCTGCATGTGGGTACGTCACAGCAGCACACAATACTGGGAATTTCATAGGACTGCTGCCTTTTGGGGTCTAAGCCTGACCGTCACCTGCCTCTTTCCTCAGGTCAGGCATCCTCAGGCAGCAGTTAGCTAATAAGGAGGTGACAGACATGACATGCCTCATGTTCAACAGAAGTAACCGATGCCCCCAAGCAAAGGTCTCCCCAAGGGATACAAGAACATCTGGGACCTCAGGTGAGGATGTGGCTGCCCGAAGCAGTAAGCTCCTGGGATGTCTGTATGCAACTGACCAGCATCATTATGAGTGCTCAAGAGAAAGCCTTATCTGCATTCCATAGCTGGAAAAGATGACTTAGGCAGAGCTGCTGTATACTGTAGCCCATTTTGCTCTCTGTCATGCTGTTACCATGAACCTGACACAGCAGTTCCCCTTTGCTTCCAGGTCCTGGAAACTTACTCCCAGTCAGCTGTGTGACTGTAAAATGAGTAAAAGCAGTCACCAAGTCTTGTCCTTCTCTGCCATGAGAGCCTGTGGTGCACTGAACAGCTTCCAGACAGAGAAGCCGTATCTCTTAAGGTGCAGCTCACATGGTAGTGGTGTTACAAAACATGGGTGGAAAGTGAAGTGTACTTGGGCAGCACAACAGGCAGCAATAAATCCCAGGCAATCACTTTTAGTAGACTACTAAAAGTAGTCTAGTGACAATACTTGATAGCAATAGGGGAGTGGGAAGCAAAAAAAAAAAACAGTAAGGAAACCTCAGAAGAAATGTCTTAAGGCATTTTTTCTGAACAGCCCACAGAAAATGCAGTCATATTCTCTGCACTTCCCACTGGCTTCTCTATCACTATACCAGCTACAGCTCTATCTACATTTTATCTGCACCAGCCATAGTCTTGTCCAGGAAAGAAACTCCTGTACTGCATTTGGATGACTGCAGTGGCTTACCTGGCCTCTTGCACTGGATAGTTTTCACATCAGGAGACCACTTGAGACTGGGCTCACACAAAATGGAACGTGGCCCTTCTAAGTGCATGCCGTGTGGACAGGACAGAGTTACTCTTTCACCAATCTCATACACAGTTTTCCATGGCTCTCCTTGTAACCCCCCCTCCAGAAGAGGCAGTAGACAAGATGTTTCTAAGGATTTAAGCATTTGAGATAGCCACAGTGAATCAGTGAACTGCAGAAAGTAGTCATGTATTTTATTTTCTCTTAAATTCCTTAACAAACTGAATGGTGAGGTTAGCTGAATTTCCTGTAGAAATGTATCAATCATGTTATCACAGGATATTGACTCATCACACCAGCCAAACACATGGCCTTACCAGGGACAGAGTGTCAATATCTTCTCCTACTGCCTACAGATCAAGTCCTAGAGGTCTTCTGTATTCTAAGGACCATGCTTCAGCTGAGAATTTGTACTATAGAGTAACATTCTAGCAGGGACTAGATATACATGCAGGACCTTGGGAGGCCATGCACTGATTCATAAACAGAGCGCATTTAAACTGTGGATTAGCACTTGTGGACAGTTAGTTCTTGAACTACAGGTCTGAAAATTCCCAGGTGTATCTGATCACACTCAAATTTAACTCACAAACAAAACGTGCACAGTAAAAAAAATAAACAATAAGGGTTACTGACTGGATTAGATAAGTGAAGTGGAAAGATCACCCAAGATGTAGAGTTATCCCTGGGGTTGTGTTCTTATGACAAGGTGGTAATTTGAGAACATTGTCGTTGCTCAGTGCTGCCACTGGACATTTTTCCTCACTTTGCTTTAAACATAGACTCATCCCCGTGGTTCTTCGATATAGACACAGAACTCAGTTAAGCAACAAACTTTGTTTCCACTGGAAGTAATTCCTGGATTGGAATTCAGTCCCTCTCGTGTCCAGCCTTTCATAAAACTAGAATTTATGGGCATGTTTTTATTTCGGTGTGACAGTATCTGGACCAAAAATAAACATCCTCATTAGACTAGGAAACTGGGAAATGCAGGTGTGTTTTTTGTTGTTGGAAAGCATACATTCAGAGATGTTTCGCTGTAATTGGGGGAATGGAGTTGTATTTCAAAAGAAGAACCATTTACACATACCTTGGCAATATCTCTCTCCAAGTTGCCACTGTAAATTACTGCCACACTTAGCAACAGCGTCACCGACAAGAGAATATCCATGTTTGCAAGCATAAAAAATGCTTTTCCCAGCATGGTATGAGTTTTCAGCATTCTGAAAAAAAAAAGGAACAGCTGAAATTTTGGATATACAAAGAACCACAAGCAGTATTGAACTCCGTTTAATTCTGGAATGCAGTAGCTGAGGACAGTGAGAAGTATTAATATCACTGATGAGAATGTCTGGAACATTGGGGGTAATCCTGGTTATGTATAGTCAGTAAATGTGATTAAAATGGAGATGGTGATGGAAATAAGTTGGTAGAATACAGAATATTCAGGCTATCTTAACTTAGCAGAGGAAGGGTTAGAGTTGAAGGTAGCCTGTGACAGAGGTCTGGTGGCGGTATGTTAGTGACAGAGAGGCACTCTCCTGCAGAATAAACTGACTGCAAAGATGGCTGTTATCAAGCATTAGAGGGGGAACATAAACTCTTGAACAGCCTTACAAGAGGATCATCAGAGAGGATATGGCTTTGCTAACTCTTAGGATGGCATGTTATCAACTTGCCAAAGGTTAATGTGTGGTCACTCAGGAGAGCTGGGCTTGAGGACTGATGACTCTTCTCATTTTATATCCTACTGCTTTCTAGGGAAAGATCTTCTGAAAAAAAAATATGACTACTCAACAGATTTCAGGGTTTTGTCTTTAGTTTTCCAAAAATTTCTCTCTGGGACGCATCTATTAATTACCAAAAAACCAAAGATCACTGGTAAAAGATGGAGCTCAAAATTTTGGATCTTGCCTCAGGCTTCAGTTGTGCAGAAACAGTTAAAGTATTTTGCACTAATTCTTTTATCTATTTATTGAGAAAAAGATTCTAGACAGCGTAACATAGAGAAAATATAATCCATTATTCCAGGGCAGGAATTGAGTCTCCTGTGTTAAACAGGCCTAAGTTACAGTCAACCAAATACCTTACCAGCTCATAGTTTCACCATGGAACAAGGAATTGCAGAGGTGAGTTACAGGGTGCAGAATGAAGATTCCTAAAATCTGTTTATAATTTTGCTATAGACTTGCTGGATGACCTTGGACAGGTTACTCTCTCTGCTGTTTTTTCTCCAGTTTCCTTTGCTTTAATTCACATGGCACAGAAAATTTTTAGTGTTTGTGCAGAGTAAATGACAAGTCAATTACTTTTCTCTGTAGGTATAGAAAAGCAAAGATTCTGTTCTGGTTTTGGTGTTGAGGTTTCTTTTGTTTTCTTTTATTTTTAGTACAGAGTCCTGGCTAATGTCATGTGAACTTCAGCCAGGGACAAATACTGAGGGAGCTCTGATTCTAAACTTACCCAGATAAATACAAATTTGCAAGTGAATATCTGCATTAACTGTAATAGAGACACTGCAGGTAGGGATAGGAGAGATAATAGACTACTAGAAATAACTTACTTGAACAAATCCATTTTCCAAGGGAGGAGGAGGTGAACAAAATTCTGTAGGAGTTATGGATAAATCAAAACAGTGTGGTTCTATCAAGCTATGAAGCAAATAAAAGTACAATTAAGTTTGAATTTAGTTTGCCTTCCTTTCAAAATCCTACACTCCTCAGTGAAGCCCATTGTCAAGACTATTATGCGCCTCATTTACATCACAATTTTACTTAAATCAGGCACTGCCAGGCTATATGAGAGTGCTAAATAGAATGGTGTCAAGTTTACTGGCTTTTACCCTCTTTTTCAGTCATACCTTGTATTGGATTCACAGCTTCTGAATTTCATTTTGTTCAATTTAAATATGAAAGCCCAGTAAGTGATCCTCTCCCTGAATTCAATAGCTTATGTACCCTTCCAAAATATTTTTTTTCGATCTTCCCCTAGTCATGCTCCAAATATATCTCTTTTTTCTGCTCACTGAAAATGTTGCAACTCTTCATCTTCACACGGTCTATTTTCATGCCACTCTCCTATGCAAGCCTTCCCTCCGCCACGTGGAGAGGGGTTGTTGCAGGTTCGACTCCTTGATTTCCTTCCCCCTGAACAAGAACTCCAGGAAGACCAGCAGCTCCAGTGTCCATCAACAACACCTATGCCAAATTTGAGAATATTTCACATTTAACCACTTTGTGGGTTCATTGTCCTTTAAGAAAAAGAAAAAGTATGTGCTCTTCAAATCTAATGACCTGACAAAGAATTCCATATTGCAATTATCTAATCTTACTCAAACTTATCTTTTACATAAGCGTAATTCCATGGCGTCTGTAAATTAGCTATTTTATATCCTCTTAAATTCTAATATCAGATATAGCTAATTAAAAAATTCAAAGCAAAAATTGATGAAGTTATGATACGCATTCATTTAGTGTATAAATTTATTTATAGATGGTTACATTTTTAGTGGTTAGCATTGTGCACTGCATTTAACAATAATAATAAAACCAGGTTTTTGTGAAGTACTGTTTGGACATGCTAAGGAAATGCTCAGGCTCAGCATGACCCTCCCCATGCTGTATGCCTGCAGTGATACCTGACCCAAGCAGCCACTGCACATCAGCCTTTTATTGAGGTTATGCAATGCCACAGACTCGGGAAACAGGAGAACATACCTTGCCACTTCTAAACTACCACAAGATGAGAGAGTACTGACCTGGCTGATCTTGCAAGAGAGTTCCCAGCTCACAAGCCGCTCCAAAGGTGTAAGGCTTGCAGTAACACATGCACTGAGTTCCTTCCACAACCGCCTCACCGCCATTCTGGCAAGGCTGACATTTGCAGGGATCATTTTCAGCCATATATTCTTCAATGGCTCGTTTTAGGTAGTATTTTTTGACTGAGGAGCAGGGCACTTCCTTTACCAGTTCATATAATGGTGTAAGCTACACACAGTAGAGAAACATTTATACTCAGTAGTTAAAGTTGAGATATAAGAGTTTATAAGCACATTTTATCATGTAAAATAATTTATGTCATATGCTCCTGCACATGGGAGTTGGCAAATGCTCTAATTTACTAGCTAGCTAGCTAAAATGTTAGTTTTCAGTATTAGCCTTTTTCTGAGAATTTAGCTCTGATTAACAGCATCTCTTAAAACTAGCGGTAGCTCAGTCATGTTTAAACATATTTGAGCTATGAGATTATGATTGAGAAAAAAGTGCAACATAGACCACCAATGTACAGTAACGTTAATTCTTACTTAGCTATTCCACGCCTAAAAAACTGGACATTTAAACAATCTGTTACGGTATTTCATTGAACAGTAACTGAAGGTAGCAACAAGCAAAAAAATCTCACATTTCAATTGCCTAATTTATTGCATTCTGTGCTTTTACATTTACTTGAAAACTTCCTGTCAGAAATTTTTTGGGTTTATATCATTATTCAGTATGTGGGTAGTTCCCAGAGGGGGCAGTAGTGAATATGGTCATGCCCAATTTAGAAGTGTCGTAATATCCAGTTATGCCAAAATTACAGATGCAGAGAGATATTTAGAAGTTTAGAAGTTTCGTAATATCCAGTTATGCCAAAATTACAGATGCAGAGAGAAGGAGGAGGGACAAAAGGGATACACAGAAGTTAGCAAGCTGAATGGAAGCAAAACAGACCTACAAATATGCATTTCAGTGAAGGGGTATCTGAAACCCAAACTTTCTAACACTGCCAGAGGGATCTTTTCTTGTTAAGAACTACACTAAAACCACTGAAGGATTGCAAGATTGTAGGTATCAACCTGCCCAAAGACCTACAACCTGGACAATGGCATTTGTGATGCAGCTGATCGTGTTAGGTTCATGGAATATTCTTTCTGTGCATTTTTCTCTTTTATAAAGTGACCTCAAAACAAATGATTGCAGACTATAGCCTGCTTAATCACCAGCTGTAGCTTAACCATCTCTCCCCTTGAGGTTATCTCTGCGTCATGAAAATTGCCTTACCTTTCGTTTAATTACTCTGGGATAGTCTGTCACTGATCTGGCCCAAGAGGAGTACCTCTGACTGTTCCCAGCAGGATCATTCAGCTCTAGATAACTAAGGCCAGCAACAGCACTGGGGCTTCCTCCTTCTATGTAGGGTTCTCCTTTAATCTTATTACCAGTGCTTCCTGCAGATTCAGAATTGGAAATACAGGAAATGCCAGCATTGCTATATTTGCAAATGGAAAAAGAAACAATACATGCAAAAAACATACTAGAAAACACCAAAAGGACTCATCAGTACAAATCAACAAAATGTGCCTGGATCAAGAGTTCCTACATGGACACAAGACAGGAAGTATTAGGTTTTTCAGGGGCCTTGGCAGTCCTGACTTGAGGGTGTTCAGAAAAGTATTAGTAACTGGGAAATGACTGGCAATGACTGATGAGTGCTGGAGAGCCTTTTAAACCAGACACTCGATGCTTGGGCCCGGCACGTTAAGATAGACTTCAACAAAGCTATCAGCATGTGCTCGTCATTTTGACAGCTATTTAGGAGGGGATGAAAGATGGAGAGGAGACATTACAACTGTAAGAGTCATTGTTGAACATTTACCTAAAGAAGTCTGTAGCAGTTCATCCAGTTTGGAGCACTTTATTTTCTTCTTTTTCACAATGAAAGCGTTCCAGCCTGATGTGGTACACTCATACATGTCTGTTATGCTCATACCTGCAGATAATTGATCTATATTAACAACACCATATACAAAAAGTGTGTTGAATTAATTTTCAAATTTCCCATTAACTTGAGATGTGTGAAAGTAAAGAACCATGAAGTATTATGCCTAAATTAGAAGACAATAAACTAGTAGGTTCTGTGTTTTAGCAACACAAATTGCTAAGGCCCATGGATAGAGGCTGAGAAATGGGAGGTGTATGTCGACAAAATTTACTCTTTCTTTCATCTCTTTTCTCGGCAATCCCTAATCCTACAGCACTGTTCTCAACTGAGTACCATCACACATGTCACTCTGGTGTTTGCTGTTTGTGATTTATTCTGCTTTATGTTTTACCCAACTTTCATTTCCAAGTAACTTCTACGCTTCAATGTTATTTGAGATTTAGATTGGAAGTAGAATTTAAGTTCAACCTAGTGAGGTCCTATATCAAACCAGCTATTAAACCTTTGCTATCCAGAGCACTGCAGATCACAGATGTAGATCTAGAGCTACAGGCTGAGGTTTGAGAACTTTTTCTAATTTTCTTTATTTTTCCTGTGAATAGAATGTGACAAACAGAAGTCTCTTATTTGATTTTAGATACTAGCTGGGAGAACACACAAAGAGATTTTTATTCTTATTTATTCTCTTGTTTCTTGTAACAAATATTCTAGTACTCTACCTTCTGCTTTCATTTTGTCAGTATCCATATAAAAAATAACTTTGTAATGTCCTCCTAGAGATCCAGAGTGTAAGAAATGAGTCCCAAAATGTTCAATAATTCTTCGGTAGACATTATAGTCATAGACGACTGGAAGGTTGGCCAGTTCCTTCCAGAAGGGCTCCGCAAGAGTGAGAAAGTCTGGGCGGTTGTTAATAAACTGAGCAACTTCCACACTGTTCTCAATAACCATCAGCTGCTTACTCTGAGGGAAGGAAAAGATGTCAGTCATGCTCCGCGTCATTATCAGGGTGGTTCCTACTAGCTAGGTGACATGTATGTTACATTGTCTGCTAACCAACAGCTTTACAGAGCTGTTAGATATGCCTAAGCAGCTTGGTCAATGCAAGAACAATATCCTGAAGCTAGAAATATCTTTTGGACCCTCATTTACCGTTGCTTTTTTTCTTCCTTTTCACCTGAAGGCTACCATAAGGACAAATAAGAAAGGAAAACATTACTCTTCAAAGATAATGGTGGAAGCAGGTTAACAAGCCTTGTCTGAAAGCAAATCTGAGGCACTAGAGAGGTCTCCTCTGCATCCAATTTTGTATAGGAATCTTTCTTTGTAAGGGATTGTAGGCGTTTTAAGGATGCTGCAGAATTGGAAAATCCTATATGCCTATAAAATAACGGTCACCTCAGCCTCTCAAAGTTGCTTTTGAATTTTTTTATGTTAAGTTTCAAACTGTTAGCTTGGGGACCATAAAATTTATAAATTTGTTACTTGATTTTATTTGCTATAAGATAGAGGATATACTTAATAATTGAGTTATTCTCAAACTATGTATCATCTAATGCATCTTGTTAAATAAGTCAAACACATAAGCACTGTGACGCCTGGTTGTTTAAGATATTGGCAAGTTCTGCTAGTGGAAAATGTGTTAGCTTTAATCATAGAATTATTTCAACTTTTTTGCTCTAACACACTGATAGAGGTAATAGGAGGAAAAAAGGCAATAAATCATTAGCAGAAAATGAAAAGAGTTAGTCATTTACAAGAAGCAGCGACTTATTCCTGAAATAGGGAGGAAACCAGCCAGTAAATAAATAATTTACTAATAAAAATGTAAAATGGAGAAAGTAAAACCAGCAGCCAATACTTCTTAATTGATATGCAAACCAGTGATCTCTTTGTAAAGTCTTTATGGGAATTTTTCTGCTATACACTTTGTGTCAAATGTAATAAACATTTACATCTCACTATAAAAGCACATAAAAACAAACAATGAAATGTTTATGCAAAATACTACGCCACAGTGACAACTTATACATACCTTTTGACTGTGTTGCAGATTTTTGTTCTGTGAATAACTATATCTACTGTTTGATGTTTCACACATCTCTCTGTGTTTCATATAAGACCAGCTGCTGTTGAAAAACTTGTAACTGAAATCATTCTGAATTTTGACCTAAAAGTTGAAAGACAGGATTCTGTATAAAAACCTTAATGAAAGATGTCAAAAATGATAACTTACACGGTAGAGTAAGTCTTTTCCCATGTGTTTTTGAGGCTGAATCCATTGTTGGTTTCATAAAAATGCTGAACACTATTGGAAAATTTCTTTTTTTTTGCATATTTGTATATTAAGTATTTATGTTATGAAGTAAATTAAGGATTTTTTGGCAAGCTTTTGATAAATGTGAGATAAAGCAAGCCTCTGAGGCAGTGACTTCAAACAAAGCTTGCCCCTGAAAGATCTCCACAAAGCACCACAAATCCTCGTGCATATAAGATTTCTTAAGGTAATTCAGGCCACTACTTATGTTAAGCAGATGGCTTGTATTCAGTCTGAGAGAATTAGAAGCCACATCTAAGGAACTACACTTTTTTTCTTCCATTTTAACAAGACATACACCAGTTTGTACTTCAAAAACTGACTGCAGAAAGGGAACAGGCATCATTCAGCTGTGTTTAAGGAAACCTGCCTACCAAGAGACTCTACAAACTTTGCAACATTCTCTCACTTTTAATCATGACAAAGCTATGCTTAATGGAAACATACCTGGAAAGTATAAGCAAGAACACTTTCACTCAGCCTGTAGTACTGTCTCCCATCACCACTAAAGACCTTTCTGCATTGTCCTCCAAAGCTTTTTGTGTGAATGACTCTTCCCCTAGTCTCACCAGTAATGGCATCAAAGCTATGAGAAGAAAAAAATGAAAGACTTTTAAGACAGAGAGGTAGCAATTTATTTTCCAGAAGATTCAAATTACACAGACACTATAAGTGAATACTCTATTTGCAGGTTAAGATTATGAACTATTACCCAAGAAAAGGAGGTATCAACTAATAGATTTCTACACCTGCAAAACTGCAGCATGCACAACAGTTTACAATATGGAAAGCAGAATGTTGTTCTTGATTTGTCAAAAAAATGAACACATATCAATATGTCTTAACATTTAGACATTCATATTTATCACAACTGATTTTATTGTTTTGTTTTATGGTTTTCATTTCATTGTTCCAACAATTAATGAAACATGGAAACACCAGAGCACATGGAAACAACAGAGCATATATTCCAAAATGTTCTTCTATTATATGTGAATTATATATCAAGTAATACAACTATGCTAAAAAAAACTTAAGACTATTATTTTGTTAGATTGCAGATGCAACGTATAAACAGAAAGCCATACGGATCCACAGGATTAAATGCAAGAGCAATGAACAAAAAGAATGAGCACTACTTGCTCATTTTTTTCCATGTTGATTATTATGTGTTGTTGGTTGATTCTTCATCTCACATCTTAAAAGATATTACTAAATAGCAGAAATGAAAGATAAAATGCTTTATTCTGTGCTTCAGATCAAAGTGCTTGGACATACTGGCTGCACTGAGCCACTGGCATGATGGAGGCAGTTACACTGAACACTTTTGCATATGGTCTGTTTTATCACAGGCCTAGGAAGTCTGTTGGTAGAGCCAGACCTCTTGAATACAACAAAAATGTAAATGCACTTGGTGTCAGTACTACTCAGCTGGGCACAGAAAATTACCCTGTTCCTGTAAGTTCTGCATTCGGAGGTGTTTTATCAATATCACATACAGTTCTTTTCTCTTCACATCGATCTTCATCTGCACCATCTTCCTCACAGTCCTGATCTCCATTGCACACAAGAGATCTGCTAATGCACTGACCTAAATCAGAACAAAAATGCATGGGGAAAGGAGAAGAGTTTGTTCATTTGAAAAAAAGTGTCTTAAATCAAAGGAAAAGTCCCACATATCTGCTATTTAATTAGCTTATTCACTGCCACGATGAACACATAGTGCCCAGGAGGGCTTGTGAACCAACAGTTGGTATAGGCATAAACAGTTCATAGTACACTTGAGGGAAAAACAGCCATTCAAGATTTATGATACATTAATGAAACCTTTGACTTCTAGACTTATTTCCTGAGCTTTCATCCTTTCACTCTATCACTTGTGATTAACTGTGATTATCTCACTGGTATCACCCAAACCTGTTTATCATGTTCCTTTGTGACAAATGTCCATCTGCTGAGGTAATGTGGGGTTTTTTTTGTGAAGGTAATGGAAGCTGCTTGGATACTAGCATTGGTTTAGGAAGCATTAGTTTCCATAACCCAGGTGGTTCCCAAGATGTGCAACACTCCAGATGAAATAAAAAACATGCATAGTTAAGGCTGGAAAAAAGAAAACATCCTCCTAAATCAAATTTTTCTGTAGGTGAAGGTTCTGCAAGGCCACTGCTCATTTATTAAAGTTCAAAGGTCAACATTTTAACTTTATGACAAGAAAATGGCGAAAAAAGGTCTTGGATGGTACCTGAGAAACACCTGAACCGATCCCCACATCCATCCTCTGTTGGACATCCTCTTGTGGGGGTGCATGATCTTGTTTCAAAGGCATCTCCAGAGCAAGGATTTCCCCCATATTGGCCATAAACTGCTACTGTCCGTCTCCGAATCTGAATGCAAATCAAGGGAGATTTTAGAAAATCCAAATGCAAAGCAGGAATAGTTAACTACTGTCAACACAATGCTATGACTCTACTGCTGTAAGGAAATGGCATATTAGCTATTTTTTATGAGAACAACCACACTTACTATAATATGTTAACAAGCTCCCATGTTAACGGAAAGACAAAATTTTATCTATAAGGTCTTTGGAATGAAGCATAAGCTTAGTGGGTTTGTTCAAAAATCTAGTATGCAACTGAAACCAAAAGAAAACTGCTGACAAACTTTTTAATATGACCAACTAAGCCTGATACAAATTTGTTCTTCAAAGTAAATGATGTTGCGGAAGATGACAAAATCTACCATCGAGAAAGCTACTTTTTGCTTGTGTGAAGAATAAATACTGTCTCATGATGCATCTTTCATTTTGACTAATCCTTCCCTAACTGATGCAACATCAAAGCAAATGAGATGGAAAATCAAAAGCAAGTGCCTTGCACATCTATAGAGTTGCACTGTAAAAAATATCAACTTGTTTTCATTGAAGATAATAATTTGTAAGTAGTTTTCTTGCCTTGAGACATGACTCCACTAAGCAAAATAAATGGATTTGGTACAAACCAGCATCGGTGGAGGCAAGTCTCTGTGTACCAAACAGTTCAGTTGAGCTTTTTGGAATTGTCTTCAAAATTAAAAATGCACATATTATTTTACGACATCAATATCTCAGGTGACCAGTGGCAGAACCAGAGGGCATGGACTTAAGCTTCGTCAGGGAAAGTTTAGACTTGATATGAGGAAAAAATTCTTCACTGAAAGGGTGATTGGCCATTGGAATGGGCTGCCCAGGGAGGTGGTGGAGTTGCCGACCCTGGAGGTGTTTAAAGGGAGACTGGATGAGGCACTGAGTGCCATGGTTTAGATGATGGTTGGTGTTAGTGTTGGTGTTAGTGTTAGGTTATAGGTTGGACTTGATGATCTCAGAGGTCCTTTCCAACCTTGTGATACTGTGATACTGTGATATCATAATTTTGAAAGGGAACATACTGGGGACAGACTGGAGGATTTCCCTTCTAGTTTTTTTTGTTCTTCAACCTTCTTTTTCTGCTCTTTTTTTCTGAGACTTGATTTGGGGTTTTATAGATACAGTGGCTCTTTAATTACTGGGGGGAAAAGCTTATGCTTATGAAGTCATGAGTATAGAAATACTGTATCCATCTGTACCTGTTTTTGAGTACAGCCATCACACTCAGACCAAGGGCCAAAAGAATTCCAGCGGCAATGGACTGGATGGGAAGCACTACTCCAGTAATATTTTTTGTATTTAAAAAAAAAAAGAGAGAGAGAGGAAAATAATTAGGGATTTCCACCCATAAGCATTACCACAAGTTTCCTTTACAGCAAATAATCCTTCAATATGATTAGGCTCCCTCTAAACCCTCTTGGATTTGCTTTTCACATGGAAGAATTAATAGTCCCAGCTTGGGCTTTCTGGTTACTGAAATTTGATCCATTCACCTAGCCTGGAGTTCAGCAAGGACTTTGCACAACTGTAATACAAGCTTCAAAGACCAGCTTCACATTGCCTTGGTATCGGGGCTGGGTTAGGGTAAGTCGTGTTGTGTTTCACAGATGAATGTTATTGTGGCTCACAACACCAATGCCTGGTATCTTCCCAAGGCACAGCTGAATCCTCTGGGCAAATGTAAGGGTCACATAATGCCTCACTGATGACAGCGGCAGTGCTGACACCAAACAGTGTCTCCTCTCCCAGGAATTACATCTAAAGACCCCTTTAAGCTCTTCCGCATGTCACACATCAGAAGTTGTCTGTTGTTAAAGTTTACATATGTAGTCTTCACTATGTAATTTACTAAAGAAATATTCACCTGGAAAAAATGGGTAAGAAGCCTGAAACTTCCAGTAACAGAAAAATCCCTAGCACCTGAAAAGAGAGGAACAAAAGCAAACTTACTTTGCTTTCTGCTTTTTCCACTAAGCTCATGCAGCTGTCCTAACTTCCTGCAATCTTTGCATTAGTCAGCTTAAGAAATAAAGGAGAGCACCTTACTAATTCTCCTCAGCTTTGTTGTGTAAGCTGTTGGGTTTTTAATTTTCTTGTTTGCAATACTGCCCAATTACAATTACAATTCCAGCAAAGTATTTATCCATATAAATTAATATTTCATTGCACTTGCCATATTCACTTCACCAGTAAAAACTGAGTAAGCAATTGTCTTACCTTCATGTTAGATGAAATACTAGATATCCAGCAATTACCAGGGAAAATGCACTTCCACTCAGTTCAGCAGCCACAGGAGTCAGTCAGTCTGTCTGCTACTGTGCATCTCTTGTCACTCTGCCGTGCTGCTCTGCTTTTATTTCCCTAAAAAGACTGAATATTGCCAAGGAATTTTAATCTTAACCCATCAAGTACTCTCCAGGGACACAGTCTGCTTTGGGAGGTGTTCAGTGTTTTTGAGGCATATAAATCAAGGCTTGGATGTACTGAATGGAGCTGGCACAAAGTTGTTAAGAGTGCTTACTGGAAAAACAATCATCTTTTCCTTATCTTCTCTCTCACAGTTTATTTCATCTGAACAACACTACTCAGAGATCCCAGGCCAGTCCTGATGCCACACACACTGCACCAGACTTAAGTGTCTGGCTTCAACAGGAAGAGCTGATCTAGATTGAGCTGATGCTGCCAAGGTTTAATTTTAACCATGAACTTTCAGTCTCCATTTCTGCAGTCATGCTGATTTTTGTGTATCAGTTCTCACACTGAAAATCAGCTTAAGGATCTGAATGCAGGTCCTGCTTGTGAAAGACATCTTGAGATCATACACAAACCCCGACACATCAACAATGGCTGGGTTTCAATGACACATCAACAGCTCGGTTTTTGTGAGAATGCCCTACAGAAGTAAGAACACTTCACCTGTGCTTTTCTCATCCTGCCATGCCCTCTTATTTTTCTTTTTACTTTATTCACTTTCCAGAGCTAATCCTTTCCAGTAACAGCAAGAAAATACCACTACTAGGGAAATTTCCATAAATCTATCCTAGCAGAGCCTGGATGAAGCCCTCGAGCAACTCCCCTATCTGAAAAATCTTCATATGCTACATTTCAGATTCTGTATTTATTTTAACACAGTTCTCAGAAGACCAACTGCTTTGTGTCACAGCATCACTACATGGTGACTTTTAAGGCCTACACTCTGTTGGCATGGTCTGCTTTCCTTAAGAATATGCCTGGATCTTGGATCACGCTATTCCATTCGTGTCAGAGATTCCTATGTCCACATCTCAGAAGTCAGCAACCTCAGAGCAAATTTAGCTAAGCCAGAACGCGTCTTTGGGACTTTTCAGGTTTAGTAGCTACGATCCTCTTTGATAGCAGAATGCATACTCTTTTATCTCTTCTGTATATATCTTATTGCTTTTGATCGAAGTCCTTGTGCTCCTCTTAAGTTTTATGACCAAATTGTGCAACATTGTCGGTGGTCATTTGGCTATGAAAGGAATTGTTAAAAACAAGTTAAACCCTTTAATAGCTGGCCCAGATTATGGGAACTCTGAAGAATATTCTACATCTCTAGACATAAGTCTTGGTCTTGCAGTTACCTATTCTAATGGCTTAGATAGCAATTTCACTTCTCCAAGTAAATCATTAGCTATAATAACCCTCAAGGTAAAGATACATTGCAATTTTCTCACAAACAAAAAATGCAAATAAACATAAAAGAGGACAAACAGAGCTAGCAAAGCAAGTATGTGTGGTGGTGAGGGTCTGCTCTTAATTAATGGGTAGCAAAATCATCGATAGTAAAAGGTACATTCAAATCAGTACATATAGATGGAATATCTCATTGCAAGTAGCATTTCAGTAAGACAGAAACGTTGCTTCGGCAGATGCTGTGTAGTAGTCCTTTTCGCACACATTTTCAGGCACCTCAGCCTAAAGATTTTATCTTATTTCACTTGGAGACAGGATCTTGATTTCTAATTTCTGCTCGCTTCAGCAGTAACAAAAGGGAAGAGGCTGAACTGTTAAGGTATGAAACAGAGGGAGATTAGAGCTGGACTTGTGACACTCCTAGGATGAAGTGTCCACAGGCCTCACGGCACTTTACTGGTTTGCAGTGGGTGGATGATCAGTTTCTTTTACAACAGTGGGTCTGTGTATGGTTGATCTTCTTTCTTTTCACAGGGTACTTACACTAGCATTTTGCTTCTTAGCATTCAGGCTCTGGACCATTTAAATAGTTACCTGCTTTTGTGCATTAACTTAAGGCTATGGGTAGCTGCATGATAAACTACCAACACTGCAATTTTTTGACAAGGGACAATGCAGCCCCTAGCACAACCCCAGTCCGACTGATAGGCACTTCTACAATAAAAATTTTGCGCTTAAAAATATGTTTAATCATAGCAATTTTAAGTCCTTGCTAAGCATGTCTACTGTCTTTTCAGAAACAAGCTCTCTTTTGGCTTAAAAACAACTTTGCAGGGGAGTAAAAGAGGAATAGTTTGAGAGACACAAAGGCTTAGCCTTAAGGGAAGGCATTTCTGGTCTTCATAAAATAATAATTCTAGCATAAGATTGATTAGGGCAATGCTTCACTTGCTAGGCTAATGATATCCTGCCAGGTCCGGAGACAGCATGAAATGGTATTGTCTGTATTCTACTTCACATTAAGGTCAGCCAGAATATAATTATATCAGTGATATTTCCCAGTAGACTTCCAGCCTTTTATAGGATTGATGCTAAGGTTACTCAATAGTTTACCAAGCTTTAAATAGTCTTGTGTCTTCATTGTCCAAGTTCATTATGCATTACAGCCCTAAAGACAGTCTGTGCTCTGTAGCCGCTGCAAAGGCCAAGGATCCAGTGACAACTGAGTGGAGAAAGAACATTTGTCACTATGGATTTCAATCATGAAATGGATTTGGAGAGTTTTTGAATTTGTTTCTGCTTGCTAATCCTATCTCACTGTATTTTTTTTCAAAAAGCATTTTAATTGCCTGTTTTAATGTATTTGTCACATTTCAAGGATTAATTTCAATGCCTTGGGGTGTGTCTCTATGAAATACATCAAATAGCATTAGGGCTGTGCAAAATGCCATGTAAATGATTCTCTCTCAAGGGACCTTGTCAAAGGATATTGCCTCAGATACTGGAATCCATATGCTCCAGAAACTACACCAAACAAAGGCTGAGAGAGTTCTGGTTTGAAGGAACTGGGTTGGAACATAAGAGCCTTTGTTATTACAATTTAGAGAGTTTTAGTAGCAGACAGGTAATAAATCAGACTTGTGTAGAGCATAGACATTTCAGCCTGTGTGTACACAATGGTCATCACTGGGCAAATAGTTACTGTTCTTTAGTGTTAGGTTCTCATTTTAGGACATGAGACATGGTGAAAAAACATAACAGCTTGAAACTGCCCAAAATGGTGAGTTATCGCTCTCTTTTTTCCCACACCTTTCCCTCATTTCACTTTCAAACCATTTGTGCTGCTAGTGACCCTGAGCTTGTTTGAGCTAGCTTTCCCAAGCTCTCTAACACTCAGTTTAAGCCCCTTCCCCAAAACTTGTCCCTTTTCAAAGAAAAAACTATAGAAAAACTGAAATCACACTAAATATATGTATTTATGTATTGTCTAAATAAAAACAACTACATACAGTAAGGATATTATGCAAAACTCCCAAGAAAGGGAAAAGGGGAAGGCAAAACGGGAAAAAGGACAAAAAAGAACTAAAACAAAACAGGTATGCACACTTGTAAGACCCGGTAACTAATAAAGTAAAGAACTAGCAAAATCTCACCACTTTCCTTGAGGAAAGCAGAACAGCTAAATCCAACCCAGGCATCGCCCCCAACACGTGGGCAGACAAGAGCAGCTACCACAGGCCTCAGCTCCAGACAGGACCAGCAGCAAGGAGCCTCCTGCTCTCCAGCTTGCAGGAAGAAGAAGAGAGCGACTTCCCTTATCTACACCGCATTTATATGTTGTGTTATGTTAAAGGAAGATATGGAATACTTCTATGGATCCTGACCTCCGTTGTAAAGGAAGACCTGTAAAGGCCATTTTTTTTTTAGGAAGATCTGAAAAATCCAAAAGTCAATCCACTACAGACAAAAACCCACATATGCTGTATAAAGGGTTGTATCAGAGGTCAGAAGTTGTATATTGTTCCAAGAGATTGTTCTAAGAAATTGATCTTCAGAACGAAATAAAGTCTATTTCTTAGAAATATTCCATGATTTAATTTTTAGTTGACTTTTTCTTGTATTCTTCTACATTGATTGAGTATGAATTTAATTCCTACAGTTCAATAAACAGCTTTATATGATTGCTTGAGGCAGCGGTATCTCAAGTGGATGATCCAGAAGGTCCCTTTTAGCCTGATGTCTTGGTGTTTTTCAAAATACCATCTCCTTCTGATTGTATAGAGTGAACAGAATGTCAAACATCAGCCATCAGCAACCTTACCCACGTTTTTATAATTTTTTTTCTTTCTGAACCTGTGGTACATCTGCACTATATATTTTAGAATTCTTATTGTAACTAGTTGGAAAGCTAAAATGCTTCAAGCAGCAAACTTTGAACAAAAGCCTTTCATCAAAATCCATCAGTCTCTCTCTGAAAATTTCCAAGTATCTTGAAATTAAAACCTTAAAAATATTTTTCAATAGGCGGAACAAAGATTCCTCTCTTATAAAGAAGACTTAGGGAAGAAAATAAGACAGAACTTCAAAGCAACAGATCTTATCAGGATGTCTTTTTGAACTACAACATTTCTAGGACCATCTGAGATTCATTAAAATTTTGTTAGCTTACTCAAGAAATCAGTAATTAACCCTAACTGTTACTGTGAAACTTTCTGGAAGGAGCTTTTGTAGCTATCTTCCAGCTGGAACCAAAGCTTAACAAATAAAGTAAGCTTTTGCAAACTTGCATAGAGGCAATAGAGACCCAGAGCATTGTGGAGAAACTGGAATGACGTAGCATAGACTTTTGCCCTCTCTGATTCTGGGCTGGCTACTCATAAAAAAAAATCAGACTGCAACAAATGAAAACACATATCAGGAATAAAAGAAGGGCTGAGGTTCACTCAAGTAACAGAGAGATTTCAGTGTGTTACTTTGTTAATAGGTTACCAAGCTTTAAATAGTCTTGTGTCTTCATTGTCCAAGTTCATTATGTATTACAGCCCTAAAGAGAGTCTGTACTCTGTAACTGCTGCAAAGGCAGCTATTTGTTAATTTGTTACTTCTTCCCTTAAAATTGGTGTGATACCCTTACGTGAGTTATTCTGGCTTCCTTCTATATTTGCAGTTCAATTAAAAAAATTAGCACCAAAGCACAGGGTCAAAGTACTCCTTCTATATACTTTTTTCTTGTGTAGATGAACATGAATCTCCTTCTGTGCCCACAATAATTATGCAATTCAAAATTTCCAGATATAAACCACAATTTCTGCCTATCAAGCCATGCAATTAAAAGTATATTGATTTGTATGGAAAAAGTTTAAGTTCTCTAAATTTGAAGTGTTTTCATCCAGTAGCAGAGATCATATCAGTAAATATCTTTGAAAGAATATTCTTTTCTGGAGATGGCATTTGTTCTTGATTATCCTGTAAACACAACCTATTCTGTGCTTGCTTGGTAGAAATACCATCACTAGAATGGTGTTTATAATCTGGGCAGAGGTTCTGTAGAACAATTAACAGATAGGAGAAAAGTATTCTGCAAATAGCAATGTTCAAACTTCTCAAAGCTAGAAAAATGGCTTTGAGATTTTTATAAATGATCAAAAAAAGAGATAATACTCGTAGTTCCAAGGAGAAAATGTAAAATGCAAAGCTTGTCCTAGCAGCAGATGAAGAAGCCTCCTGTTTCCTTCTAAACATGGGGTCATGCCTATTCATTGGTGAATATACACTGCATCTTCTGAGGTAGTAACGAAGCCAGGGCAGGGAACTATTGACATAAAAAAGGCTGGTGGTGAGTTTTGACAGAAGTCAATGAAAAACTTGTAAAATGGTTGAGAAACTCAGCAGAAAAACTCAATTACTGATATTGTTGCTTCGAGGGTTACCACATTTTATTCTGCTGTTAGAATGCAGTAAGACAGAATAAGTAGGCTTGGACTTGTCACAGTTTTATGACCCTTCTACTTCTACAGTGCAACATTTCCTTAGGCATTTTTCCCTTCTCAGGCACCCAATTTTTAGGCTACATCTCTCCCTAATATATGTTGAAGCATAACTGAAAAACATTTCTAATTTATAGCAATGTTAACAACCACAAACTAACATGATAACCCAAATCTAAAATTGTAATTACTGGCATGTTCTCCACCACCAGCATAATTACGGGCAAAGCTGAGTCTGCCCTGCTTCATCCAGAGGCAGCCTTTCAGAGGTAGAACAGTGTTAAGGTATAGCTCCAGTCATAATAATGGCAGCTATTTAACTGGGCATTTTAGAACACCTTTCTGCATATCTGCTGCCTTGGCAGGCAGACCAGTAGCAACATCTCCCTGTGCTCTGCTGGCTTGTGCACAGCCTTCCACTCCGGAAAACTGGCTGCGCTGCATGTGCTAGGCTACTCTGGGCCTTGTGGTCACGGGATTGTAACCTCCACGCTGTAATCACAGAATAAAAATTTCTAAAAGCTTCATTTCTTTTCCATGTCCTCTTTGCATACACTAGTAAGGCCAAGCAATGTTTTGACAACAATTTTTATTAAAGTGAAATAGTGTAAGAGGGAAATTTTGCACTGGTGTTAGGAGAATTCCCTGATGGAGCCCATATGCCTCAGTTCCAGTAAATGCAAAGCTGAAAATGCTTGATAAAGGGAAAACATATTCCAAAATAAACAGAAGATAACATTCGTAGCAGCAGAGTTGAGCTGACCTTTCTTAGCAAAGCATTTGTACTTAGGGAATGTTCTCAGCTGGTGAAAATAATAAAATGCAAGACTGATTTTGATGAAGGAAGGCAAACATTTTACCTGGGGAAACAAGCTTTATCTTCAACAAATACAAGACTTGTATTTGTCTACTTTGTTCCGCTGCAAAGCATTTTTTTCTTACAGATTTTATCTCACATCTGAAGGCAAACTCCACCATTTCATACAAGGTAAAGAGTGCTATACAAATGATGGGTGTTTCTAATTTAAAATGAGCTTATATTTTTATTTTTAGAGAAAGGACAGACTGAGCATGGAAAGGAGTCATTTGCAGTAGTCTCAGAGCAAGACAAATGTAAATTCTTTAGGATGCCTGAAGTAAGATAAAGTAAATAAATACTAAATAACACATTAGGCTTATTTTACTGGCTTTTAGATTAAACGTGAGTGCCCCAGTTTTCTCAGTCTTCTCTGACCTTCTACTTTACTGCAGACATATGTATTTTTTTTCTGAATGCCAGATCTGAAGTAAAGTACAATAAAATATATGAACAGTAAATGTTTGTGAGAAGTAAATACATATTTATGAATGAAAAACAGGCACCTTATATTTACTTGCACATTTTACGCACTGTCTTGTATTTACTCACATATTTGAATACTTCTAATTGCAACATACACCAAAAATTTGAAAATGTACTGTACCATATACATACTATACCAATGCTTTTAATGGTAATAGATGTCAAACCTGGATAGGTCTTGTAAAACCAAATTACCTGGTGATAGGTAATTTTGGAGACAGACAACTTTGGAGACAGAAGGCGCTATAGGGCATGCATTACATTTCTCCAGCTGCCCAGAAGCAGTCCAGGAGGAGAAAAACATCAAGTCATGTTCTCAGGAATGATTGGTGAGAAATGAAATAATTCACACATGCTTACTAAAGATAAAATCATTCACATATGCACTTGAAGCATAGCTGAGTAACACAGAGAGGGAAGGTGATTGCAGAGGTATACCTAGACAAGCATATAATTCCACATAAGAAGTGAGAAAGCTGAGAGGGTAGGATAGCCAACTGTTTGAATTTATCTTCAAATTTAAGATTACTTCCTTTCCTGATCTTCTGGTAAAAAGACTTTTACATCAACGTTTCTACAGAAAAGGGTGGGGTTTTTTTCCCAACCGGCTGAAATTATATTTCTTTTCTCAAGAGTATGCCTATGTACCGTTCACACTGGAGCATTTGGACAGGTTGCCCAGGGAAGCTGTGCATGTTCCCTCCCTAGAAGTGTTCAAGGCAAGGTTGGATGGGGCCTTGAGCAGCCTCGTCTGGTCAGAGGTGTCCCTGCCCATGGTCGAGGGGTTGGAACGGGATGACCTTTAAGGTCTCTTCCAACTCAAAACATTCTATGATTCTACAATTCTATGATTCTATGTTTAGATACTCAGCTTCCAAGTCAGCAAACTTCAGTCATAATGTCTGGGCTTAACATATAGGCTGTACCTAGCTATGAATCAGACAAGCTTTTGATAATTTTTTGATAAAAAAAGGGAAGAAAACATCACTAGTTCTGTTAAATGTGCACCGTCCATGTAATGCACCTGCACAGAGAAATAAACACCTATATACACATACAACTGGGTGAAATTTGCTTTTCTTTTGTTCAATAATAAATTTTTTGGGCTTAACATGCCTTAGAATAATTCTGTAAATGCAAGCCAGAGACGTAAGTACATTACTCTGGGGAATGGTGGATGTTCAAAATGCAGACCTGTTAGTACAAGGCAAGCTTGTAAGGTAAAGGCCACAGCATTTATTTGGCCAACCACCATAATGGGAAAAGCTATCAAAATTTGAAGACAGAATTTGCGAAGATCTAACCTTTTTTTTGCAACTATGAAAGTGCATAAACGCGTTTATCTGAGAACATGACAGCCACAGAGATACAAGATACAGTTAGGTCTTCATACTTTTAGAGACCTCTTATAAAATCATAGCACCACAAAATTATGGCTGGGAGGAGCTTCAGAAGATCAACCAGTCTGTCTTCCCACTACACATTCCATTACACCTAAGCCATTTGCCCATTATTTTTTCTCAAAAACTCCAGAACCGTGCGAAGGAAAATTAAGTCCATTGCTTTGTAGGCTGTACTGGTAGCAAAATTTTCCTAACAACTAACTAAAATATTATCTGCTGCAATGTAACCGGAATGTGGTTAGAAGTTTGGCTTTAGCCCCTGGTATGTGATGCATACTACAATTCCAAACTATGGTGGATCAAATGCCTTTTGTACATCTCCAGTGAAAATTTTGTTCTAGGCTTTTGGGTGTTTATATTTTGTTCATGAATAATGCAATAAGGGTTTAAGACAACAGTATCAAACAAACAAAAAAAAAAGACCAATATAAGTTGTTTTTTATCACAATAACACTAACAAGACAAGACCATCTATTTGTCATACAACTGACAAGAGAAGAAAATGGCTGTCACCTTGGAAAGGAGTCTGTGACTTCCTCCTAAGCACCCCTTCTCATGCTCAGCCCAAATTGCACCACAACCACCTCTGCAAGCTTGAGGCTAAGGGTGTGAAAATCCCCTCTGAGACTTACTGCTTTTGTGCAACATTGCACTCCAATCCTGCAATGTATCTAACTATAAGCATTAAAAAAAACAGGGAAATTTTAAAATTCTGAACAATGCTGTTGCACTGTGTAACTCAGGTTTGTTGCTATCTGTGCTGCACAGAGACATGCTGCCCCTGTTCTCCTAGCTAGATGGAAAAACAAATAAAGAGTTAAGTGATGTTTCTGGTCAGGAAGTATCATAGATTCATAGAATCATACAATTGCCTGGTTGGAAAAGAATTTTGAGCTCACCAAGTCCAACTGTATCTGTCCACAGCCCTAAGACACTTATCTACCTGTCTTTTAAATCGCCTCCAGGGATGGCGACTAAACCACCTCCCTGGGCAGCTTCTTCCAGTGCCCGACCAGACCTTCAGTGAAGAAACTTTTCCTAATGTTTAGTCTGAACCTTCCCTGGAGCAACTTGTGGCCATCACCTCTCATCCTGTGGCCTGTCACTTGGAAGAAGAAGCCAATATTGAACTTGCTACAATCTCCTTTCAAGTAGTTGTAGACAGCGATGAGGTCTCCCCTCAGCCTCCTCTTCTCTAGGCTAAACAAACCCAGAGTCCTCGGCTGTTCCTCATAGGACTTGTTCTCCAGGCCCTTCACCAGCTTTGTTGCCCTTCTCTGGACACACTCCAGGACTTCAATGTCCCGTTTGTACTGAGGGGCCCAGAACTGAACACTTAATCCAGGTGCGGCCTCACCAGTGCTGAGTACAGGGACACAATCTTGGCCACGTTATTTCTGATACAGGCCAAAATGCCATTTGCCTTCTTACCCACTTGGGCCACTGCTGGCTCACATTCAGCCAGCTGTCAACCAACACCCCCAGGTCCATCTCCATCAGGCAGCTTTGCAGATCCCCAGGTTCCCTCCCAGCTATCCTAAGGTAAAGGTTAAAGGCAGATGAGAAAATGAGTGGTGAGCTCTTGCTACTGCCCTGTTTGTGATGGTAGTCATGCTCCAGTCATGATCTACCAAGTACTAGTGATACTCTCAAGTATTTGCAGTGATGTGAAGACTACTATCTGGTCTCTCTGTCCAATGCTAAGGAGTGCTCCTCTAGTGTAACTTACCTGTATAAGCACTGTTCACAAGCACTGTAGAAGAGATGTAATGTGATCATCAGTATGAACCTATTCATGCTATCATAAACAGAAAGGATGACTGACTATGACAATTTCTAATTCAGTATTGAGAAAAACACTGGGAGACATTGTTGTGAGTTTGAAAAATTGATTTTTATTAGTAAACTCTGGCATTGATTTCTTGGTGCTATGTGTGAGGTCATATTTTGTGTCTTTTTTTATGGAAGAGTCTCAGTGCAGGGGAAAATTATATAGTTGTAATAAAGGGACTCTCCCAGTTCAGGACTGAGTATAGGAACAAACAGTATCCAATATATTTCATACAGATCGTATAATCTTTGTTATACACAGTTTTTATATATTTTGATCATTTTCACTGTATTTTAACAAGCAATTCCATAAGTTAGTGACAGCTGCTGGATCTTCTATCCATTTTCATCTTGAACAAACAGAAAGCCTTTGGTATTAATACTCATTAGTCTCCTGGCAGGATGCAACAGTCTTTTTCATAAGCATTGCTTTTCACGCATTTTAAGTTATTGTCATAGATATTTAAGAACAGTAAATATAAATAGTTTTCAATTCCTTAACTTATTTTACTGTTACTGGTTAGATAGAGTTTTTACCGAGTTGTTTGGGAGAAAAGCTTTAGTTGAACTATATTGCCATCTTGTGGTGAGCAATGCGTCTGATTCAAATTCACACAGGACAGTTTTCGACTACCGTACAAAGCTACATTTCTTGTGGCTGCTTGGTAACAGACACTCAGTGCAGTTGCTTCCTCACTAATTCCAACCGACGTGTCTACCTCTGCAAATCAAGGCAATATCCAGAAACAAAGGCATCCAAACTGTTCCTCATGAAATGTTGCCCTTCAGTTCCTCAGTTCTCCTGCCTTCGTGTTACCTAGGTCAAAGTGATCAATATCCAAGAGGATACTGAAAGGCATTCCTGCGATATACAAGATCACGATTAGAAATAATTCAGTTTGTCTGCACTTCTGAAGGTAACTAGTGCCAAGCACTGACTATGTTCTAGTATACATCAAGTCTGAATCTTTTCTATTCCTACCCCTTGTAGTCATCGCCACTTCAGAAAAGGGGGCTACACGTGCACAAACAATTGATGTCTTATGATGACGTTATGCAGAAATTTCTTGGATATCAGTCTTGCATTTGCCACACAACAGTCATTCCAGCAATGTCCAAGTTTTGTAAAACCAGTACAATGACTGTGTTGAGCAAATCCTTCCATGGACACGTCATTGACTGCGTGTCTGTACTGCGCCCTGGCGGTGATGTGATGTAGCAGCAGCACGACATCAAACCCAGGTAAGACAAGCGACACTGGGGTTGTGTCCTCACTGCTGCCTAGCCAGCCATAGCTTTGTTCTCCCTGTCACTGAGCTGGGTTTACCTTTAAGTGTTTCTGAATACTAAAGACAACTGCATGACAATATTAAAAATCTTCCTTTCTCAACAGGTTTGAAGAGATGTAAATGAACAAGATTATTTTTATCCCACAAAGGACAAGAAAAATTCCTCTGGCAGCTTATCCTTGCAGGCAGCCAAATCAGCATAGTTCCTTGGGAGGCTGTTGCCATGGCATCTGTCCAATGTCTTCACAGCACCTTCCAGCTTTCTGAGATCTAACAAGAAAGAGGAAAGGGGGCACTAGTTAAAAGACTCATAGCAGAGTTGCTGGGAGAAATATGACTCCAATCCAGCCTGTAGGATACACTCATACTGTTTGAATTGAGATTTTTTTTTTTTTTTCTTTATGGCATTTCATACATAGGACACTGAGTTATCTCTTGATTTTTGGCAAGGAAGACACAATTGCTACAAAAATATTTTCATTAAATCAGTCAGGGTAAAATCTGTTTTATTTAGCTTCAGTCACTGATGTACTTAGCATAAAGGGGCCGTCTAGGCTCCTGTTAGAATTAATGGAAGCAGAAGAGTTCCTCCCATGGATGGGTTTTACAGCCTACTTTAGACACTTAGTTTAAGACGGGACGATTTACCCTTTGGATATATTTATCTCTCTCGTTTAATTACTACGGGACCATGGATAGACTAAATGCCTCAGTTTTCAGGTGGGTAAAAATAAACATGAGCAAAGATCTCTGCTTTAGGTGTTATTCCAGCCATAGAAATTGCCAATCAAAATGAAGGAGCTGGTTGAACAGCCTGGGCCACATCTTTTGCGTTGTTTGGAAACAACACAACTAAAGTCAAAATGGCTTTTTGCCCCTTTCCTTAACCTTAGCAGAGGTCAAAACCCTCCCAGCACACAAACTAGCGACAAAGAAATTCAGTGAGAGGCGACGCTCAGGAAAAAAGGTGGAGATAAATCAATCTTAAGAGAACCCTACAACAGTGGTTTGTCCAGGAGTGAAAAATGCAGCAGTTGGATACAGCCTCGCTGCTCTGGGGATGATCCCTTTTTTTGGGCAATGAGCTCCATGTCACAAGTGTTCAACTGTCCACACATTCATTGTGGGAAGGTTCCTCAGAGTTTTCTGGGTTGTGGCTGGCCCAGGCACAACCTTATTTTGGAATAACTGCATCTTTAGTCAGTAAAACAGAAGAGGGTGGAGCCTTCCAGATGAATACAAACTTTTACCACGAGTTGTTAGACCAGGTTGTATAATTCTACTATCAAGGCTTAAATAAACAGGCTTTATCATCAATTTCTGACTTTGTTTGAGATGACAAGGTGTTGAACTGGTGATAAGCACAAATTTCTTCCATTTATCTCTGCACGTTATTTGTCCAAAATAAAATCTTCTCAGAAAAACTTGTGTAGTTTCTGTCTGCTGAAGGTGTGTGTAGGCTGGTATGCAAGAATTTAAATGATTCATCTGAATTTGTGTGAATTATGTCCATTATGATGCTTTGGGCTCGTGGCATGTAGGGGTTGACGGGACATGGAATCATAGAATCACAGAGTTGCTTGGTTGGAAAAGACCTTTGAGATCATGGAGTCCAATCATACCTGTCCACTACTAAACCATATCCCTTAGCACTTCACGTACCCATCTTTTAAACACCTCCGGGGACAGTGACTGAACCCCCTCCCTGGGCAGCCTGTCCCAGTGCCTGACAACCCTTTCCATTAAGAAGTTTTTCCTGGTGTCTGATCTGAACCTCCCCGGTGCAACTTCAGGCTGCTTCCTCTTGTCACAATGCCTATCATTTAGGAGAAGAGACCAACACTCATCTCACTACATCGTGCTTTCATGGAGTTGTAGACAGTGATATAAGATCTTCCCTCAGGCTCCTTTTCCCTAGGTGAAACAACCCAGTTCCCTCGGTTGCTCTTTGTAAGAGGCACACTGAGAATGCAGGAAGGAGCTGTCTGTTTTTGAAGGCCTCTCTTCTCCAGGCCAGCCAACAAAAACTCTCTCTGCCTATGCTCATATGGGAGTTTCTCAATCCCTTGGATCATCTCCATGGCCTCCTCTGGACTCACTTCAACACATCCGTGTCCTGCCTGTGTTGAGGATACCAGAACTGCACTGCGTGCACCCCTATTCCTACCTGCACCCCAACATCACTGTCTGTACCCCAGCATTGCTGTCTCTGTCTCGGCATGACTTCTGCAAGCTAAATCCTGCCTGCATCACGGCAGTGGTGACTGCACCCTACTCCAGCTCTGCTGCTAAATACCCACATCCCTGCCAGCACCCTGCACTCACTACCTACCTCCCAACATCGTTGCCTACACATCAGCATTGCTGGCAGCTCCTCAGCTCTGCTGCCTGCACTCTGGCATCGCTGCCTGCACCCCACACTGGTGCGACTGGGCTCGGGGTGCTGGGTTCCAGATGGGGTTTATCCCCCTCCCATCCTGGTTGCCGCTAGAGCCCCATCCTGAGCAGACACAGCAGTGGTGTGAGGGGCACTGGATCCTCCACCAGAGATGAGGGTGAGGCTGCTGGATCAGGTTTATTGTGAAGTGTGGGTCTTTGGCTGGTGATGGGGTCAGAAGTGGTGAATTGGGGGTGTTATTGATGGTATTGATGGTGCTGAGGGTGTAGGTGTCAGTGCGGGGGTCAGCGTGCCAGTATGGGTGACGGCATCACTGCTGGTATCATCAGCGGCATGCGTAGAGGGTAAGGTTAAATAGCCGGTGTCATTGGTGGTGTGGGTGGTGGAAGAGAGGCTGTTGGTTTTGGTGCAGGTGCCAATGTCGAGGTGGCTGTCAGTGAAGGTGTTGGGGTCGTGGTTGGTGTGGGTGTTGGTGCAGGTGTCCACCCACCTGCTCACCCGTGGAAGAGGGGTTGCCCGTCCTGGTGCGCAAGTTCCTCCAGGCACTCTGTGGGACAGCACCAGCACGTCCACCTGCTCCGCTGCCAGTATCGTCTCCTTCACAACGCGCCACAGGGGCCGGGCTCTGGGCTGCATCTGCAGAGTCCGACTCCACCAGCGTCCTGCAGACGCTTAAAAATACACTCACAGCCACACTTGTGGAATACCCACAGTGGGATTATTGACTGGCAAAGCGCTGGAGGGAAAAAGGAACTAAAGAAATCCATCAGTGAAACCCTGTTTATGATCTCAGCAGACGCTGGAGAGACTGAGACAAAGGCAGCCACGAAATCGGCGTCACTGACCCCAAAAGCCATCCCATGTCAGTGCCAACAGCTGAGCACCAGGGGTCTTCCCCTGTCTCCAGTCTCACCCTGCTCCTGCTGAGGAGCCCATCTGGGCCAGCTCTGCCCAGGCAGCAGCTGGAGACCAGGAACTAGCTCTGTATTTTTGTAGCCAAGGTCTGCCTTCAGCCGGGCAGCAAAGGAAAGCCTTAGGAAAGCAGGGCATGCTCCACAGAAGAGATCTCCCAGCAGCATCTGGGTTCATTTTGTGAAATTGGTCATTTGATGAAGTAATTTGCGAGCAGAGATCTGCACCCGTACCCGTATAGCGCTGACGTTCTGATTCACTCCCATCCACTCTGCAATTTAGATGACGAGTAGGGGTTGGTGTTGGGTCATAGGTTGGACTTGATGATCTCAGATGTTGGGAACAACCTTGTGATACTGTCATACTGGGATAGCCCAAGAAGTGAAGACGAGGCTCTGATGCTGGTGGGGGGCACAGAGATTCTTGGGATGCTGCAACCCTACAATACGGGGAGATCCTGGCCGAGCATCTCCCACCACTCTTTTGCATGGGGTCGTTGAGATCCTGGCGGAGCATATCAAGCCACAATGTGCCATCGAATGTGGGGAGATGCCGGACGAGCATCTCCAGTCACCCTGTGGTGTCACTCTAAGTATCCTGTGGATCCATCAGCTTTGGCATGAGTAAAGCCCCATGGAGCCATGGCACAGTAAACTCAGTGTTTCTTCCCAGGGTGGTTGTGGGCACTGGGAGAGGTTTTAAAGCACTGGGAGTTTTGCGGAAGCAGTGGCAGAGGCTGGGGGGTTTCTTGGTAGATAGGGAGGAGCAGGGGTATAGCGGGGGTGCAGCTGCGCCGGGCACAACGCCCGGTGTGGTCCTGGTGGCAGGCATGGGTACTGATGGTGAGCAGGCATTGTCCCATCTCTCCCCGCAGATGCTGATCGACACTGTGCCGGGTGGCTTTGAGCAGAAGCTCTGCTTGGGTGCCATGCGGTGCTACTGGGACGTGATGGAGCAGCTGGAGGTTCTGGGCTACAGCCCTGCAGTGCATCCAGACTTTGCTGAGTCCCTGGTGAACTCCTAGGGGACCCTGGCAGAGTCAGACATTCCAATTTTGGCCCAGAGCTCGGCTCCAGTAGCATGTGGTGAGGGAGACGGTGCCGGTGGCAGAGCAGGTGGACACACTGGTGCTGCCCTACCGATTGCCTAAAGGAGCTGGTGCATCAAAAGGAGCAGCTCCTCCTACACAGGTGAGCAGCTGGGTGGGTGCCCGCACCAAACCCACACTGACCACGACATCGACACCACCACCAACAATAGCACTCAATGAAACTTTTCCAGCCCCCTGGCCCTCGCCTGTTGTGGTAGCTCCGGCAGGGATCATGTGTGTAGCCAGCATGGGAGTTGCATCTGCTGAGGATGTGCCTGCTGCAGCTGCAGCAGCCGATGGGATGGGGGGGATTTGGAGGAGCACATGCATCTGGAATTGGGCACCCCAGTCCCACTCAGAGCAGTATGGGCCTGGGGGCAGTGACATTGGGATGCAAGTATTGATGCTGGGGTGCAGGGAGCAATTCTGAATGTAGGAATGATATTGAAATGCAGGAAGTGATGTTGCATTGCAAGCAGTGGTGTTAGGGTGCAGGCAGCCATCACAAAATCATAAAATGACCTGAGGAGGAAGGTAGCCACAAGGATCATTGAGTCCAACTCCTGTCCTTGCACAAGACAACGCCAACATTCGCATCATGACACTGAGGGCATTGTCCAAATGGTTCTGGAATCTTGTCAGGCTGTGACTGCTTCCCTGGGGAGCTGCTCCACTGATCCACCACCCTTTGGGGGAAGGACTTTCCTGGATAGCCAATTGTAACCTCCCCAAGGCATCATCCTGGCACTCCCTCCAGTCCTGTCATTCATCACAAGCGAGATGAGCTCAGTGCCTGATGCTCCTCCTTTGCTTGTGACGAAATAATGGTTCTGAGGTCCCCCTTCAGTCTCCTCTTCTCCAGACTGGGCACATCAAGTGACTTCAGCCTCTCTTCATATGATTTCCCCTCTAAACCCTTCACCCGCTTCGTGTCCCTCTGAAAATCTCCTGTAGTTTGATGCCCTTTTTGTCCTGCAGCGCCCAAAACTGAACACAATATCTGAGGTGGGGCATCCCCAGCACAGAGCAGAGTGGGATGATCCCCTCCCTCTCCTGACTGGCGATGTCATTCTGGCTGCACCCCAGGGCATGGTTGCCCATCTTGGTGTATGGGCCAGTGCGGGAGAATTATGAGGTCACAAGGCAATGGACATTGTCCAGGCTTCTCACACTCTTGCACCAAAACATGCTGCAAAAAAATTCCCTTTTTGCTCTAGCCAGCAACTGGAATGGGACAAATATCGTGCCCCCGCTTCCCTGTTCACCGATCATACGGATAAACAAATGGTATTCAGGCCAACCCACTGCTTGCACACGCCCATCTCGCACCCACCTAATGCAGAAAATTCACCTATGCCACACCCTGTGCTCCTTAGCATGGGGCAAATCTCAGTGATGCCAGAAACAGCTCCCGCTTGGTTGTCACTGGGAAGATCCGTCGTCATTAGGGAGCCCTGGGCAGAATGTGAGGGAATAAAGTCCTGGGGTTTGGCCTTGTCTTGCATTGCCTCTACGCATTCCTATCTACCCGGGGTTGCAAAGCCCCCATCCCTTACAGATAGGGAAGGGGAAGGGACAGGTATGGGGACGGAGATGGGGAAGAGGAAGGGATGGGGATGTTATAAGTGAATGAAGGCAACAAAGTCCCAATCAAGTTTTCTAAGTATTTATTTAGGTAGGAAAGCAAAAGCAGCGCTGGGCGGCCGGGGGCGGGGCTAGCAGCTCCACCACGACTCGCAACTTCAGATGTTTCAAACAGTCCTTTTTATCCCCAGTACTGTCGCTGGGAAGTTTTTCGGGGGGGGGGGGGGGGGGGGGGGGGGGTCTGTGCCCCCCCCCTTCGGCCTGTGTTTCTGGCACCTCAGTGTTCAACAGGAGGGGGTTGTGTTATCTCTTGCAAAAGGCAGATGGCCCCTTCAGTTTCCTTGGGAACCTCGTACCAGATACCAGCAAGGCCATAAAACCCCAGCCTGGTGACTCCTTCTTCCTTTATCTTACCTTTTCGCACACTGCTGCTGGCTTCAGGCAACTCCTGAAAACTTTGCTGCAGAGTCAGCTAAAACAGATTTTCCTTGTAAAAGACAAAGATCGCCATAGTAAAATAATATTTACAGTTTAACATTCGCTTAAAACAATACATTTAATAATAGGATGGCTAAACACATTCTGCTAAGCAGGTTGTTCTCATCTTTTGGGCAGCTACACTATTCCCTTTGCTCAGTTGGCTTGATCAGCAAATTATTCCCAGATACTTAATTACAATAAAGCAAGACAATTCCTAGTTTTTATGCTTGATTAAAAAAACATACCAAGATTCAAACCACCAAAGCAGTATAACATTAGAATTAAACATACTTGAGCGAACAAGACATTATTCTCTAGATTTGCTTAACAAATACTTCAAAGTTACCTATTACAGGGATGGGGATTGGAAGGGATGGGGCGGGAAGCACCCTCTGAAGATCACAGAATCCCAGGATGGTGGGCTTAGAAGGGCCCTCTGGGAGTCCCAGAATCCAAGGATGGTGGGGTTGAAAGGGTCTGCTGGAGGTCACAGAATCCCAGGGTTGCATCACACGGGGCTCTTTCCATTGGTTTCTTTGAGCTCTTCCACTGACTCCAGGCTCTTTCCAAAGGATCACGAGTGGCCTCTGAGTGAGGAGGTTGCCATCCCACCCTTTCTCCTCCTACCCCAGGCCGGCCCCTGGAGGAGATGGGAAGTGTGTGGACACTGGCATGGGAGGTGGGAACCCAGGATCTGCTGGCCCCATTCCTCCTCCTCAGGTGGCCTCTCCCACAAGGCTGTCCGTGGACAAGCAGCACAAGGAGGAAACGCACATGCGAAGGTGCTGCTGGAAGCCATCATGCGGGAGGGTATAATCATAGGACCATCTGGTTGGAAAAGACCTCTGAGATCATTGAGTCCAACAGTATTCGTCCCCTTACTAAACCACATCCCTCAGAAACTCATCCACCCATCTTTTAAAACCTCAACAACAAGGATGGGGACTCCACCACCTCCCTGGGTAGCCTCTGGCCTTCCCAGCTCATGGCCACCAAGGTGGGCCGGCACACAGTACGGGAGAAGGGGACCTTTCTGATCCTGCAGGAGCTGTACCATGGGGAGATGGAACCTGAGGTGCTTCTCATGGAACCTATGAGAAGCTCACCCAGGTGGGAGAATCCGAGGGCTTCCCTTGGGCTCTCTGACCCCTGCTGCACACTCCTCAACACTGTTCCATGTGCCTTTCCCTTGGCCCTGATCCCCACGCTATTCCCTTGGCCTCGATTCCTGATCTCCACCCCCGCCTTTGCTCCCCCAATCCCCAGTTTGTTCCCTTGGCCTTTCATCCTCTGCACCCTTCCCTTTGGCCCTAAATCCCTTCCCTTTTGGGCCCAAATCCCTTCCTTTTGGACCCTGATCCCTGACCCTTTTATTTCCCATCCCAGGAAAGGCACTTATTGGGAACGGGATGGGCCTGGCGCTGGAGAACCTGCTGCAGGTGGAGGTCCCAGAGGAGGTGGAGATGCAGCTGCAGCACCTGGACTAGGGGGAGTAGGAGTGGTGGAGGTGAGAGCGGGAAGGGGCACCTTGATGCATGCCACTGTCCCAGGAGAAGTGGGAAGAGGCACCAGGATCAACACCACAGTCCAAGACACGGGAAGAGGTTCCAGGATCGATGCTAACAAGCATAGAACAGGAAGAGGCTCGTGGATTGACGCCAAGTCCTGTGGATCCATCATGGTGAGGGGCTCTCATGGTCTTCCTCTCCCACCCAGCTGGGTTGCCCGGGAATGCTGCTGCGATCATTGATCCACTGGGGTGGCAGTCTGGTCCTGCTGCCTTTGGAGGGAATTTGACAGCCTGTGGGGCAGCGTTCCCCCTCTCTCCTACTGGGAGACAAAGTGCAAATGCAAGATGGGAGATCTGGGAAAGGGGAGCTGCTCCCCACCTGTCTTGCCCCAGAAGGAAAACCACAGAGTGCAATCAACACAAGAGCCCAAACTCTCCAATACCCTGTGAAATCAAGTGTTCTAAAGGAGGAAAGGTGATAAATAATTAGTAGTAATTAACAAGTTAAAAAATACCAGTTTAAAAGATGATGCATCTCATCATTAGTACAAGAGAGGTCTATTAATAAGTTAAGATGCATCACCAAGTGCCCTATGTATCTTCATCCAGATGCTCATTTCACAGAATCAAGGAATCATGGAATGGTTGGAGTTGGAAGGCACCTTGAAGACCATCCAGTTCCAACCCCCCTCCCACGGGCTTGGACACCTTTGTCTGGATTATGTTGCTCCAAAGCCCATCCAACCTGGCCTTGAACACCTCCAGAGATGGGGCAACCACCACCTTGGGCAATCTGGGCCAGGGCCTCTCCACCCGCACAGAACATTCCTTCCCAACACCTCATCTGAATCTCCCCTCTTTCAGCTGAAGACCATTCCCCTCATCCTACCCAGCACTCCTGGATCAGGAGACCCTCCATAGCTTTCCTGGAGGCCCTTTCCCTTCTGGAAGCTGCTGCAATGCCTCCCTTTGACAGCACTTATTACAGCCAAGAGTACTTTACCCCTGAATCTCATTCATTAAAATCACTTTCATTTAACAGGTAAGTTGTGCCAGGACTTGACCCTGTAGCCTGAAGCAGAACCATGGCCACCTCTGAACACCAGCACAGGCACCGCTGCAAAGGAGCAGCTCTAGAGTCAATAATGATGTGCCCATATGGCAGCTTAGGCAAGTTAAACCTTCTCTTTACCAGGCACAGACAGTCTTACACAGAGATAACTCACACCACTACTCCCAGGGCCGATTTGACCGTGGCTGAGGATGTATCGCAGCACCCCACCCACCCATTCTGGGCTACGGTCATCGGGAACAACCCAGCTTTCAAGGCCCAGGGACCCAAGGCTTCCACCCAGGACACAGGGTCCAGGGGTAGGTGGTCTGACCCAGCAGGCTGGGTCCCGTGGAGAGCAACTGCCATAGGCACAGCCAGGGAACTGACACTGAAAATGCTGGCAAAGCATGGAATCGTAAAACAGTGTTTGAAAGGACCTTAAAGATCACCCAGCTCCAACCAGGTGCCATGGGCAGGGACACCTTACACCAGATTAGGCTGCCCCATCCAACCTAGCCCTGAACATTTCTAATATTATTAAATTCACAACAGCCAAATCTCTGCTAACTGGAGCTTTGGAGCCAGCTCTTTGTCTGACCTTGCACTTTTAGATAGAGAAAGACTGCAAACAGAGTTGTATTTAGAAGAAGACACATTTGTTTAGCATATACCATACTTAACACAAGATGCTATCATTTCTCAAAGAACAGTGTCTGGAAAAACACTCTTTGAAAAAACCCACATGCTATAGAAAAACATACTGTCATACTGATATTCTGCCTAACTTCCAAAAATGCAGTTACTCAATTAAAACTTAGAATCATAGAATGGTTTCTTCTGGAAGGGACCTTACCCAGTTCTAACCTTCCAGCCGTGGGCAGGGATATTTCCCAACAGACCAGGCTGCTCAAGGCCCCATCCAACCTGGCCTTGAACACCTTCAGGGAGGGAGTAGTGACAGCTTCCCTGGGCAACCTGTGCCAGTGTCTCACCACCCTCATCGTGAAGAATTTCTCCCTAATGCCTAATAAAAATCTTCACCCTTCCAATTTACAACCGTCCCTCCTCGTCCTATCACTACTTGCTCTTGTAAAAAGTCCCCCCTCAGCTCTCCTGGAGCCCCTTCAGGCACTGCAAGGCCGCTATGAGGTCTCCCCAGAGCCTTCTCTTCTCCAGGCTGAACAACCCCAACTCTCTCAGCCTGCCCTCACAGCAGAGGTGCTCCAGCCTTCTTCGTGGCCTCCTCTGCACCTACTCTAACAGTTCCAAGTACTTGTTATGTTAAGCAATTAAATGAAAATACTCCACTTCTTGCAGCAGTACCTACCTTTCCCGCCAGCACAGCGCGGCGGCGCACAAGGCCGCTCCCACGCGTAGAGACATCCGGCCGCAGCGGGGCGGGGCGCTGTCTCGCGCCACCGGAAGCGCTCGCGGGGCCACGGCGGAAGCGGGGCGGGGCACGGCCTCTTTGGTCCTGGCGGCCGGGCAAGATGGTGAGCGTGGGGCTGCGGGCGCGGGGAATCCGGCGCCATCCGGCGCCGCGCCAGGCCCTGCGGTGCTGCACGGCGCCTCTGGGACGTGGGAAGGGTCTGCGCTGCTCCGTGGCTGCGCTTGGCGCGGGGATGGCGCTGCGGGGCAGGCGCTGCGGGGCCGCGACCCGAGGGCTGGCGGCGGGCCTGAGGGCTGCCGGGGCCCGAGAGCGGGCGGCTGGAGGAGGGGGGAGAGGGGCTGGCGTGGGGAGAAGGGAGAAGCGGGGCGGGTTGGGTGAAGAAGCAGGGCCGTTGAGTGGGGGAACGGAGTCGGAGGCGGGCGCGAGCGGGCCCGGGAGAGGGAGGGAGGGAGGGAGTAGGGCCGGTGCGGGGTAGTGAGGCGGTGCAGGAGCTCGGCTGGGGAAAGGAGGGGAGGGGGAGAGGGCGAGGAGCGGGAGCGGGGCTGGGGAAAGGAGAGGAGAATAGGGGCCGCGCTGCCTTTCGGCGGTCCCCGCCGGGGTCTTCTCCGTGGCCGAGGCAGCCGTGCCGTATCGTAGCAAGGGGGGGATTTTGTTCGCCAGAGCCTATTGGGCGGAGTGTGAAACGGATCCACATGAAGCGAACCAGTATTCTTGGGGGAAAAATAACCAGTTTACTTTTCTTCAGCGATGAGGGAGCTGGAGATGACCGCTCATTGGATCAGCCTTATTTAAGACAGGGCAGCGAGAGGGGATAGGGAATGGCGTACAGAGTCGTAAGGAAATAGTTTCTAAAAATGGAGGTGACCGGTGGGCAAGACTGTTGGTGTTTATCAGAGTTGAGTGCCTCTGGTGAGTTTATGAGACTCAGGATTTGTGACTATTCTGGGGGAGCTTATTCTTTTTCTAGCTACATGAGTGGGAAGTGCTAGTGGTATTTCCAGCATGCCGTGTCTTGAAATGCTTTTCAGACGAAGGGAACATCGTCGTTTGGTAAGCGACGCAATAAGACACACACCTTGTGTCGTCGGTGTGGGTCCAAGGCATACCACCTGCAGAAGTCTACCTGTGGGAAATGTGGTTACCCTGCGAAGCGTAAGAGAAAGTGTAAGTAATTGACTTTGAACTGATGTGAGCTTAAAAACATATTTTCTTCAGTTGTCTGATTTTGTTCAACCAAGGTGCAATACTGTTGTCATTTCTAGTGTTACTATATTCAGCAGTGTAAAAATTGATTTAGCCTGTAATTAATTTTTCCTTCTCTCAGATTGAATAATTGTGCTGTATCAGTGTATTGTGGAACTTAATTATTTGGCGCATATGAGTAACAGTAATTTGTATGTTATAGATAACTGGAGCGCCAAGGCTAAAAGACGCAACACCACTGGTACTGGTCGCATGAGGCACCTGAAAAAGGTCTACCGTCGCTTCAGGTATAGCATTTTGTTACAAACTCATGTAGTATGAAATTATGCATCAATATTGCAAAGTTAACATTTTTCATTTATTTAGTACTCTTAATCTGGTATGGTCTATGTTAAATATATCATGGAGTAAATGATGCCTTGTATTGGCTGCGTATTCCTTTGAGGGTAAAAATCTCACCGCTAATACACGGGGTATGTGACAAGCTCTGATATTTCTGTTAAATGTAGACAATACAGAACATAGAGGTTATTGTAATAAAATGCCCACAGTTAAAAGGATATCCTTTGTGTAGTATTGCCTCTATTTGTGTGTCAGCAAAATTGTCATTTGCACTAAAGTGTGGGATTTTGTAAAAGGCAAGTCTTGAATGCATTGCAGTCCCCTTATGCCCACAGAAAAACCAGTTCAAGACTGATAGCACCTTAGTTGCCTTTGTCTTTGGAGTTCAGTTAGCAGTCACGTCAGTAACTATAGCGTCAGATTCTGAGGTACATGTTTCTAAAACCTGTTCCAAAGCTCTGAGTTTACTTAAGACGTAATGTTTTTAATGCATTGAGAATTTGTTGTTGGACCTCTATTTTCTGAAATTGAACTCTGCAGCTTCTGGCCTAATACACAAAAAGGTTGGATGAAAAGTACCAAGTAATTCAAGAGTCTTGTCATAAAAACGTAGATTGCATAATAGCGAAAAGTAGGAGTATTTAAAGTCCCAGACAAGGGTATAATTGCGGGATCCCTTAATTTGTTTGTCCTGGTGAGTGCAGTCTTTACCAACAGCAGCCAGAAAATACATTACTGTGTGCTGCTGTAGCCTCCTTTCTGCTGAGTGTTGAAGTAGAAATGTTGTGTCCAAAAGTAAGCTTGGAGCCAACTCTTCTTTTTGGCTGCCTGTCTTCATCTGTAGTTGGAGACCTAGAGGATTTCTGAAAGAAATTGCTTTTGTGATTCACAAACATTTAAATCTTTTGCTGAATGGCTTAGTAGGAATGCAAAGTAGAGCACACTTGCTGACAGCAAGCCTTATCTGATGCAGTTTTGTAGTGTTTGCTCAGTTACAGAAATCTTCCTGCTTGGAAAAATTGAATTTACTTTAGCAGAAGAAAGCAAAAAAAAATGTCAGAACTTAGGAACTTGGTACTCGTCTCAGTGCATTCCTGAGATAAACCAAAAAAAGCTGGTGAACTTGATCAAAAATATTACTTGTCAGAAAATAACCTGGAGCAGTAACCATCCTTTCAAAAAGTGGTAACTGTATTTCTGCTTATAGGAATGGATTCCGTGAGGGAACCACACCAAAGCCCAAGAGAGCAGCCGTTGCAGCCTCCAGTTCATCCTGAGGACTCATCCATTTGTTAAAATAAATGGTCTTATCCAGAAAATCTGTCACTTTTCATATATGTTCTACTTGAGTGAAATGCAAGGTTCCTGGAAATACATGTATTTACACACACAGTTTCTTGATGGTATGAATTGGAACAGTTATTAAACATGATTCTTTAATTTGCTTTTCATTTGGTAACACCTCTGCCTTGAAATGGACTACTATCTCTGCAGTGAACTAAAAGGGCTTGGTATATGCTACTGAAAAGAACTCGCCTGCAAGAGAAATGGAGTATTGGCACTGTGAACTTGCCCTCCCTGCCTCTTAGTCCCATTGTGCTCTAGCACTGAGTCAGAGTTTATCTCAAAACCACTTACTTGAATATTGGGGCTAGGTGCTGTTCTGTGAGGCAATAGTTAAAAGAGGGGTTTCCAGCCTTAACCATTTTTGACAGCTCTGTGGCTCTGAAAGGCCTGCAAAAGCATTGCTTGCTTGGCAGGTCATTGCTTCTTGGGCAAAAAACTCCCAAAGGCTGGAGCATGCACACTGCCAAGGACAAAGGGATGGGAGATGTGCTGTAGTCAAGACAAGAGTAGCCCAAATGATCTGGGGATATGGATGCAGAAAGCTGATGCGCAGGAAGAGCTAACTAGGCTGAGTGTAATTAAATAAGTATGATACAGAAGTCAGTCACTTGCAAGTGCATAGGAATAATAGATTGATGCCTGATGAATCTCTGCTCTGCATGGTGTGTTACTGGACTACTCAGCTGGCTTCCAAATACAAAAGTGATTGTAAGATGCTTTTATGAAAATTTGGGGAGTTGCAGTAATGACTGCAAGGCATCAGAGGAACTTCAAATGTCTCCAAGAGAAAATACTAACCCTGCCAAACTGATGGCGCTTACAGCTTCTGAAGCTGCTGCTAGTGTGGTACCTTTCGTTTTTGTGTGAATTTCCAGAAGTAGCATACTGCTTTCTTGTTACTAAAGGATGAGTAGTTAACAGATAAACTTGAGCGAATTGACATAATTTTCAGATAGGTTTGAAATTTGAGTGCAGCTTATTGCGCTTTCTTATCTTTAAATGAAAATAGGTAATGGTTTTGGGTACTTGAGTGTGCTTACTTGGGCTGTCTAAACAAAAAGGGAAACCCTGCTCTGCAGATCTTAGCATATCACAAATAGTATAGTCTAAATTACATCAGAAATGATTACATTTCCTATTGCTGAGTAGCAAGCTTCAGTTTTTATAAATGTTGCCAGGTGGTTTCTCAAAGGCAGAGCGTTCAAGTGACTGGTAAAAGGAATTCTACTTGTTCCCATGAGCACTATATTGTCTGCGTGGGTTCATGGCGAAAGGGTTAAGACCTAAACACAGCTGTTCAATGCACAGGGAGCCATAGGTTATCGGGCAACTAACCAGCCCCTCGAAAGTAATGCAGACTTGTAGTACTACTAAGACATAAGTAACTTTTTCAAGTGGGCGATGTGTGGGAACTGGCAAACTCAACAGCATGGAGTGGTGCTAATTTCACTTTACCTGTAGATTCACATTACCTTCTCAGTCCCTGAATTCTGAGGGCAGTGTGCAGAGCAGTCTGGTTATGTTTTCCCAATGACAACAAGGCCCATGAGATTACTGGGAGTTCTAGAAAGGAGAGAGGTGGCTCTAATAGCTCACAAGATGCTCCAAGGGGAAAAGATTTTAAGTCACCCTTACGAATTAACGTAAAAAAACTTCATTCACTGATGGCAACAATTTGAAGACCTTTACTTTCCTAGTTTCTTTCCTACACACAGCCTAACAAATACACTAGATTGTTCAGCTAATCTGCTCTAGTCAAATTTGATTAAGAGCTCTAAATGACAACCTTTGAGGTCTTGGCTTTCCACTAAAACTGGAGACTTTTACTGAAATATCCATAACTGCATTTAGAGATGCTATTTCTTATACTCAAATGTGTGTAATTCTTCCACAAAATAACTTCCAACCTCAGTATTTGGCAGGTATTCAGTGAGGTATAGATGTTAAATGAACGTTTTAAGGCAGCAGCTCTCAATCCAGATTCTGGGCAAATTGGCAAAAACCTGCAGTTTGTTCATGGAAAAAAAGTTCTGTTTCTTGATTACTACAGAGATCTAACGGTTTTCATGCAGTGTTGCTTTCTAAATATTTTTCCCTCCATCAGGTACCAGCAAACCAAGGACTGGGCTTTCGGATGAGGCATTTCCTATGTAGATAATGGAGATCTTGTATTTATGTGTAGGCAAAGATGCAAGACAGCAGAGGACAGCATTTTCTAATTGCAGTAAAGCTAGGTAAATACTGCATTGAATGGTAGATTTTTTTTCCCTTATGGTAAACTTAATGATCCTCTAATGGGCATATGTGCATAAGTATCTGACCTTAGTACAGATCTTTGCCTACTTTACTACTCATGTTAAACTGTAGCATGGCAAGGGATTGATGTGAAACAATGGCATGCCAAGGGACTGCTGAACTGTCATCATGGCACAAGGTGCAGTCTGTTGCCTGTAGTACCAACAAATACCATTGCAACTGTCCCAAGTGATTACTGTTGCAATTGTTGGTGCTCTGAAGCAGTGAAATATTACCATATAGGAGAAACTGACATTTTTGGGATGCAACATCTTCAAGAACAGGACATGTATTTAAAAGCATGTCTTCTGAAATGCCTGTATTAATGTTCTCCCTCTTCCACCTGTCAGGAGTGAAGACCATAAAAGTAGCACAACAGGAGTCCATTAGCACAGAAAAGCTCATACAAGTTGAAACAGAACAGTGAATGAGAACTTATGAAAATCCATTAACACATTTTATTTCCACATATATATATATATCTGTTACACACCTCCACAACTTTACCTTCCTGGTGGGCTCAGGACAGCCAGTAAATGCTGAGCCCCTGCCTCTCACTGGTAATAAAGCAGCAGTCGTCACACTGGAAGTAGTAGACCACAGGGGAAGAAGAAATGCACAGGACCCTCAAAGAAAGAAACACTCCCATACCAACAATCGCTGAAGCAGGCAGGGCCAGGAAAACCATTCCATGACTCTGGGTTCCAGCGCAGAAAGCATCAGCAAAGAACTTACCAAGCACAACATCAGCACCAGCAAACACCTTGGCTTAGCACGCCAACCTTACTCAGCTGGTGTGTGTGCATGAGCCAGCTGGGCAAGACTCGCACTTCAACAGCAGCAGTGAGGGATACATGGTCACAATGCATCACTGCTACATCTTCCAAGGGGCCCTCCCTGCCTGCAACACTTGCACACGCATCCCACATTAGTGCTGTCCACCCCAGACTCCCATCATGTGTGTTGTGCTCAGCATCCCTGTTCCACACTAGTCACTGGGCCCTTAGTGCTGAGGGGGCTGCTGGGATCCCCAGGAAGGGCTAGGGTCAGCAGACACCCCTTGACAAACAGCCCGGCTAGGACACGCCTCAGGTGTCCCTCGTCCTACTCAACAGTGTGGGTATCCTTAAAACCCAGCCAATGTAAGGCAATGCTGTTCATCAGCACACAATGTCAACAAGCTGGTGGACAAAGTTCCTCATACACCTGCCCAGGGGTGCCTGCAGCACGTGGATCAGAGCCTCCCCACCCAGGCCAAAGTAGTGCAGGTTGGGTATGATGAGGCTCTGTGCCACTGCCGCTTCCTGGGCATCAAAAAGCAGTCCCAGCTTCCTATGCAGCCAGGGCAGCAAAGAAAAGACAGCAAGGCAGCCACAGGAAACAGATGCGCAGATTTTAGCATGGAGGCCACTCACTGCAGCCATGGGCAGCAACCCCAAAGCTGGTGGCTGCCATGTTGCAGGGTGACAGCGATGGTAGAGAGTTGGGTGTCGTGAACTCCTCCTGTCAGGCAGATGACCACCAATAGCACTGCAAGTGGTGGGATATCATGCTCTTCAAAGCTGCCACCCACCTGCTCTTAGCATAAGATGGAAGCTGCCCTCGAGCTTCCTCTCAGCCAACTGCATGACATACAGGGAGCAGAACTGGTGCAGTACATAGGAAGTATCATCCCAGCTGTCCATGCAGACTGCACAGCACATTTCCAGCTCCATTACCATGCTCTCCACACCTTCTGGTGGGCTCAGGAGGGCCAGAAATGTTGAGATCCTCCCTCTCACTGGCAATAAAGCTGAGGCCATCACAGTAGAAGCAGCTGAGCAGAGTCACTTCCTTGTCCAGGGAGGGAGGTGAAGAAACACCCAGGTCCCTCACAGAGTAAGCCTTCTCAGCTCCCTTGGGTGTGGTTTCCCTGCACAGCTCAACTCTGCTGCTCCCAGTGTGCCTCTTGGGTGCCTCGGCTGCCTGAAGCAGGCAGGGCTGGGAAAATCCAACTCCTCCAGGGCCAGAGAGCTGCAGCAAAGAACTCCCGAAGCACGTCAGCGTCAGCAACCACCTCGCTCAGCACACCAGCCTTGCTTTACTCACTCAGGTGGCGTGCACGCATGAGCCAGCTGGATAAGACTCGCATCCTGACAGCAGCAGTGAGGAACACCTGGTCAGAATCCATCACAGCCACATCTTCCAAGGGGCCCTCCTCACCGTCAGTCATACGCGTCCAACGATACTGCTATCCTTTTGTTTCAGCATCCCTGTTTCACCCCAATCACTGAGGCCTCTGCCATGTCTTTCAGCAGTTGCAAAGTCTTTCTGACCATGGCTGGTAACTCCACGCACGTGCGGAAAAGCTTCCATTCTCTAACATGTAGTGCACTCCCTCCGGAGCAGGGAGAAAGTCAATTACTGGAGGAGCTTCAGAGTCTTTGCACAGCCTGCCCATAGCCTGCTTTTTTCTCCCCACAAGCAGTGTAGTTTTGATAGAGAGCCAGACATTATAAACAGTAAAAGATAAGAAATTCTAACAATGCAAAGAGGTGAACTAAGGAATGTTGCAGTCTGTCATGTGCTGATTGTGTGAAGCACAAAGGATCAGGAAGGACAGGATGTCTGAAAGACTGCATACATAGATAAGAGGAAGAAGATTCATTGTGTATTGAAGTGTTTACATGTTCATCCAGGAAGGAAGATATGTAAATTATTTACCCAATAAAATGCAATCAGGTGTTACAGGAATCAGAGCTCTGTGGGGAGACATCCCCAGAATCTTCCCCGCACAAATAAAGATACCTGCTTTCTGAAACTCCAATTGAGTCTTGGGAAGTTAATTTCTTGCCCATTTCATGGCTTCACTTTCTCTGCAGGCAAAGGAAGGGTTTACAGTCATCAGCCAGCACTGGGAGACTTCTCTCCTGGAGCTGTGTGCCAGGCGGGTGGAGAAGGTGGTGTTACAGTGCCTGGACAGAGTGCTCTGAAGAGCACCTGCCAAAGTGTTCTGCCAGGAGAGAGTAAGAGAATGTGTCCTGTTAGCATCCTTGTTTAAGCAGTGCCCATGCAGTAAGCCACACAGCTTATATAAGCTTATAGTCACCAATTCAAATAGAGCCACAGCAATTCAGTGTATTCTCTGAACCAATTAGGTGCTTCAAGGACTGAAGCACATGCCAGTGAGCAGCTTTGAAATCCAAAAAGCAAACTGTTTTTGCACATCTGTGTAAGGAAGACGTTTAAAATGAAGACTCTGATATAGTAACTCCAGTATAAGATGGCTAAAAGCTACTGTGGTTGACTACTCCACATAAAAAGGCTTCCAGCTTTCTCAACCTGCCACTCAACTTGCAGGAGCTGCATTGTGTTCTACATGCTTAATTAGCAAAGTAACCTTGCATTTCCAAGATCACTGAGATATTGTCAGACTCCATTTCAGATGGTAATACTGTACCTATTTTAGCAAAGCGAATCACTTCACCCTTGTTAATTAGAATCATAGAATCACTTGGTTAGAAAAGACCTTTGAGATGGTCGAGTCCAATCATATGTGTCCACTACTAAATCATATCCTGAAGATCTTTGTCTACCCATCTTTTGAATACCGACAGTGATGGGGACTCAAAAACTTTCCTGGACAGCTGTGCCAGTGCCCCACAACCCTTTCAGTCAAGAAATTTTTCCTATTGTCTAATCCAAACCTCTCCCCGTGCAACTTGAGGCCATTTCCTCTCCTATCACCTGTCACTTGGGAGAACAGACCAACACCTACCTCACTACGCCCCTTTCATGGAGTTGTAGACAGTGATAAGGTCTCCCATCAGCTTCATCTTCTCTAGGATAAATAACCCCAGTTCCCCTCAGCCACTCCTTCTACGACTTCTTTTCCAGCTCCTTCACCAGCGTCATTGCCCTCCTCTGCACACACTCCAGCACTTGAACGTCCTTCCTGTAGTGAGGTGTCCTGAACACTGTATTTGAGGTGTGGCCTAAGCAGTGCCGAGTACAGAGGCACAATCACTTCCTAGGTCCTGTTGGCCATGTTGTTTCTGATGCCACTGACTTCTTTGGCCACTGCTAGCTCAGCTCATACTCAGCCAGCTATTAACAAAAATCCCCAGGTCATTTTCCATTAGGCAGCTCTCCAGCCACTCTTCCCCCAGCCAGTAACGCTACATGGAGTTGTTGTGTCCCAAGTGCAGGACCCAGCACTTGACCTGGTTCAATCTCATCCTATTGGCCTCAGCCCATCGAGGGAGACTGTCCAAATGCCTTTGTAGAGCCTCCCTGCCCTCCAGCAGATCAACATTTCCCCCCAGCTTGGTGTCATCCGCAAACTTACTAATACATAAGCTTACATTGAGCCTCGTCAGGAGACGTATTTTACTTTTTGTACTTGCAATAACATGATGGTAGGCAACAATGTCCGCCATGTTTCTGGTGGTTCTCAGTCATCAGAGTCTACGAAAAAAAGGGTACCTATTGCAGGATCTGATCTACATTAAGCTAACTGAAGAACAGACAAACAAACAATAACGTGTCACATACACCACCTTGGTCCAGAGAAACTGGGCATCTGGCATGAAAGGTGTTTCAGTAATGCCTCTGACTTGCTCATGCTCCTCAGGAAAAGGGAACTACAAATGGCTCTTTGGCTACATGTTGTAAGCAGCCATGAAGAACAAGGGATCTCTGCTTTCCTGCCAAAACAGTGCTGAAGGCTCTGCGAGTTCTGATGAAAGAAGCTCTTCCTGAGCTGTTCCATCAGCTATTTTTAAGCCCCCACACTGCTATTTGTATAACCATTTGTGTGGCGCTGGTATAAAATATCTGCCAAGATAACCAAATGAATGGTTATCATTAACAAAATGAATGAAAGAAGGAATTCACTCAATGTTCACCAAAGCCAACAGAGTATCAAGTCTCCTGTCTGAAAGGCTTTTTATAGAATCATAGAATTATCTGGGTTGGAAGAGACCTCCAAGATCATCAAGTTCAACCCTTAATCCAACACTATCATGATTACTAGATCATGGCACTAAGTGCCACACCCAGTTTTATTTTAAAAACCTCCAGGGATGGTGAATCCACCACCTCTCTGGGCAGGCCATTCCTATGCCTGATTACTTGCTCTGTGAAGAACTTTTTTTCTGATATCCAGCCTAAACCTTCCCTGGTAGAGTCTAAGCTCGTGCCCTCTTGTTCTGTTGCTGGTTGCCTGGGAGAAGAGTCTGACTCCCACCTGTCTACAACCTCCTTTCAGATAGTTGTAGAGAGTGATGAGGTCACCCCTGAGCCTCCTCTTCTCCAGGCTAAACAACCCCAGCTCCCTCAGCCTCTCTTCATAGGACTTGTGCTCAAGTCCCTTTACCAGTTTTGTTGCTCTTCTCTGGACCCGCTCCAGCACCTCAATATCTTTCTTGAACTGGGGGGCCCAGAGCTGAACACAATACTCAAGGTGTGGCCTCACCAATGCTGAGTACAGGGGAAGGATCACTTCCCTCGTCCTGCTGGCCACACTATTCTTGATACAGGCCAGGATGCCATTGGCCTTCTTGGCCACCTGGGCACACTGCTGGCTCATGTTTATCCTCCTGTCAATCAGTACCCCCAGGTCCCTTTCCACCTGACTGCTCTCCAGCCACTCTGTCCCCAGCCTGTAGTGCTGCATGGGGTTGCTGTGGCCAAAGTGCAGGACCTGGCACTTGGCCTTGTTGAACTTCATCCTGTTGGACTCAGCCCATCCCTCCAGCCTATTAAGGTCCCTCTGCAGAGCCCTCCTGCCTTCTGGCAGGTGGACACTTCCTCCCAACCTGGTGTCATCCGCAAATTTACTTATGATGGACTCAATCCCCTCATCTAAATCATCAATGAACATGTCAAACAGAACTGGACCCAACACTGATCCCTGGGGGACACCACTGGTGACCGGCTGCCGGCTGGATGCAGCCCCATTCACCAGCACGCTCTGGGCCCGGCCATCCAGCCAGTTCTTAACCCAGCTGAGAGTGCATCTGTCCAAGCCACAGGCTACCAGTTTATCCAGGAGTATGCCATGGGAGACAGTGTCAAAGGCTTTGCTCAAGTCCAGATAGACTACATCCACTACATTCACAGGCTTCCCTTCATCCACCAGGCGGGTTACCTGATCATAAAAGAAAATCAGGTTGGTCAGACAGGACCTGCCCCTCATAAAGCCGTGCTGGCTGGGTTGGATCTCATGTCCATCCTGAAGGTGCTGTGTGATTGCACTCAGGATGATCTGTTCCATAACCTTGCCAGGCACTGAGGTCAGGCTGACAGGCCTATAGTTGCCCGGGTCCTCCTTGCAGCCCTTTTTGTGGATTGGTGTGACATTTGCCAACTTCCAATCATCTGGGACCTCCGCAGAGTGCCAGGACTGTTGGTAGATGATGGAGAGTGGCTCAGCCTTATTACCCTAGGATGGAATCCATCAGGTCCCATAGATTTGTGTGGCTCAGTAATTCATACACTGTTTCCTCCTGGAACACAGGGGAGACATTTGGTTTCCTGTCTCTATCTGTGAGCTCCGGAGGCCAGTTATCATGAGGGCCACCTCTCCTACTGGTGAAGATTGAGGCAAAGTAGGTGTTGAGTACCTCAGCCTTCTCCTCATCCCTGGTAACTATGTTCCCCCCCAGGTCCAACAGAGAAAGGAGGTTTTCCTTGCGCCTCCTTTTGTTATTAATGTATTTCTAGAAGCGCTTTTATTATCCTTAACAGAAGTAGCCAAATTAATTTCAAATTGTACTTTTGTTTCTCTGATTTTCTCTGATTTTCCTTCTGCATGTTCTAACTATAGTCCTATAGTTTAGTTTCTGCAGATATAGAACTGAACACAACAAAAGAACAGATGTGCAGCATCTCATTGGGATAAAACTGTCTGCTGATCTGGTTTTGCTTTTCAGCAGGAGTAGCAAACTGCACAAAGAGTGGTCTCTGTATGCTATCCCATGTAGACATCTGCATTGCAGCTACACCATACACACAGGACAGCTGTGGATTTACCTCCAAGTGAAAAATGGGAAGATAGGACAAAATGGCAGCTGTAGGCTAAGCACAGCAATTAAGAGGCTGCTGGCGGACTCAGGGCACCCACTGACAAAATGGACATGCAAAAAAATAATCCTTTGTAAGAAAGAAAACATTGAACCATTTTGTTCCTTGGGTTTAAAGTGTTCTCTCCTTCAGAGGTCAACATATCTACAGCATTTTACAATAAAGCTTTTGATTCATGATTAACACTCACATACATGCCTGTAAAATAAGAAATAAGTCTTTCTGATTCTTTCTGAACTCTACTAAGGTGCCCACCACTAGCATTTCAACAGCTAGGTCTTAGTCCAGCACACACAAACTGTATCACTGGTTCACATCAGCTTTGTTTAAAAAGACCTTTGTTTTCAGTATCTGCTCAGAGCACAACAATACCTCCTTAGGAAAGCAGTAAGGGAAAACGTACATTCACATGCATTATCAGCAAGCAGCACTTCAGCTACACTGACATGTCTGAGCTTCCTGACGGACCAAGGCTTAGCTGAGTATCAGGAAAGCAGATTTGCAGTCCTGCCAGACCACATTCCTTGTTCTTTGCCCCTCTGCAGGCCCTCTCTGGTCTTCTAGGACTGGCGTAGGTGGGACACCTTGGCAGAACCCATTTCTAACACCTGTGAAAGTGAAGTATTTTCAAAGCAGAAGCTTTGAAAGAAGCTGGAGTAACCTTAAATGTCAGCAGGAGTGAGACTGACCACCACCCACTGACTTAATGGCAAGTTCTTGTACACATTTCCCTTTAGAAGATTACCCCTGCTTCAACCATTGCTTTTGTTCAGTTTAAATCCTCATCTCTAGATATGGACTCCCGGTGCTGCCAGTCCAGATTCCTCTAACAGGGCAGGGACAGGAAAGAGGTGACTGCTGATCTCTAGGATCAGATTAGAACACTGTGGAGAACTAAGAATTAGAAAGGAAGTCTGATTTAACTAACAAAAGTTTATGCTTTTTCCTCTCCTACTGGCAAGCAGTGGCAGACACGACTCTCGCTGTCTGCATGTGCCAGAAAGCACACTAACTATAGTTTGAAAACAGCTCTCCCAGCAAGAGTGGTTGCATATGGCAGGGACTCAGAATGAGCGTAAGAAGAGAGGAGGAACTAGTGAAGGTCCACTATTACATTTATTATATTAATCCTACTCCTGTTGGTGACACATCCATGACCAATTGAACACATTATTTTGGTGCTCTCAATCTTCTGTAGGGGGAACAGATAGACGGCTCGATTACCTGTTCGCTATATTTCTTTTTTTTATCTCATCTTAATGACAGCATGGGCTGTATTTCCAAACACTCCTATAACTGGTTAACTGCACTGACATCTCCAACCAAATTTCTATTTGCCTAACTGGTAACACTTCTACCAGGGAAATGCCAGCTAACTGCAACTAGAGCAGAACTGAAGTACTTCAGGCTCCCCTAAGAATACCACTCTAAGATATTACTGTAAGAAAACAGCATGAGCCAATAAAGTTGACTTTTTGGGGCCCTAGATGAGGAACGAGAGGCAGGGAATGGAACAGCTTTTTTGATTATGTGGCAATTACAGAGAAGCAAGCAGGATTTAGTTTTCCCAAGCCCAAGTAGACTGGCTGAATCTAACCCTCCTTGTTGCAAGTTATATCAAATGCCATTTTGCTGTCTCATAAAACATCTCACCCTGCTTCAAAGCCCTCAACTGTTTGAAAACCACTCAAGCTAAACTACCAGATAACTCATCCCACTTCTTAACTGCTTCTCAGAGAAGACATCTGCAGAACTGCGGCTGTGTCTTATTACTGCGACAAAACTAGGACAGCTTTCTTTTATTCTTTTTCTTTCTTGAAAGTAAACAATTTCTTGGCTCCACTCATATAAATGCTTGAATTCGTGGTACTCCAATTAAAAACTACATTTGTTTCCAAAGTGCTATTAAGGACACATTAGGGAGTGAGGGTTTCAATTTACTGTCATGAATGTAAAGCTTGTTGCTTTATGTGTAGTACAACAGTGAGGAGAGAGCATGCCACAGACCTTCAATCCACCATGGAAAAAAAATGAGAATCCTCCCAACAAAGTGGAGACTACAACGAGTGCTTTTCCCCCTTGTAGTATGTCTGGAGCACAGAAGCTGGCACTGGTGAGACAGAATGCCATTAGGAGTCATGTTCTAGTCAAACAGCTGGTAAACTTTCAATATTTACTCTGCCTTGTATCCAGCTCAACTGTTTTTTGTAGCACAATTAGGATTTCACATTCCCAAGTCTGTGGCATCACCACTCTCCACAGCAGACAGCCAGATATGCAAAACTATTCCAGGATCACCCAAGAAGTGGACTCGGTAGTACTACTTGTCTTAGAAACACTCATTCCCAGAAACTGCCCAGAAAAGATGATGCAGTGAGCTGTGACAGTTTGGAAATACACCCTGCCTAAGCCTTCAGAAGGCCTTTTCTTTTGATGGTGATTACAGCAAATGCCTGAACTCTGAACTTCAGATGAAACTTCAGTTCTCTGGCAGTATACAGCCTATCCCCCCTCTTTTAAGAGTTGTGTGCTGGCAGATAAGAACCTAGTCTTCACTGAGGGGCTGAGAAATGCCTGTCACATCCCAGATTCCTCCCCAACACAGTCCACACCCAGTTCTGGGTCAAAGCAACAAGTGGCAGGGAAGCGGGAGCTGACTCAGACTTAGGGATCCCCTTGGTGAGGATTAAGGTGATCAACACACAAAGCCCATACACAATCACCTTTAACAGGGAATTTAAAGGTAGAAAGCAGGCTATGAATGGCAAGTGGCTTAAATAGAAAAAATATGCTGTACCCATCGAATACCTTACAAATGCAGACCAATCTAAGTGGTGCAGCTTTATGGGGAAAAAAAGGAGAGCCTGTCCCCACTTAACAGCTTTAAGAGAAGAGAGAGGGAAAGAAAAAAAAAAAACAGACTCAAGTATTCAGAGTCCACCACCAACCCTCCTTCCTCCCACACATGCATCCGCCTAGGGGCTTCCGCTGCCCATATTTATACACGCCAGCCCAGGGCTTCTGGAACTTTCTCTAGCCCCAGTCCCCAGAGTGGCTGGGACACTTGCGATTCCCGTTCCCTTCTGTATCTCTCTCTCCGCCCAGCTCCAGCAGTGACAGTGTAATAGGTAACTTTGAAGTGTTTGTTGATCAAATCTAGAGAATAATGTCTTGTTCGCTCAAGTATGTTTGGTTCTAGTGTTGTGCTGCTTTGGTGGTTTGAATCTTGGTATGTTTTTTTTAATCAAGCATAAAAACTAGGAATTGTCTTGCTTCATTGTAATAAGTAGCTGGGAATAATTTGCTGATCAAGCCAACTGAGCAAAGGGAATAGTGTAGCTGCCCAAAAGATGAGAACAACCTGCTTAGCAGAATGTGTTTAGCCATCCTATTATTAAATGTATTGTTTTAAGCGAATGTTAAACTGTAAATATTATTTTACTATGGCGATCTTTGTCTTTTACAAGGAAAATCTGTTTTAGCTGACTCTGCAGCAAAGTTTTCAGGAGTTGCCTGAAGCCAGCAGCAGTGTGCGAAAAGGTAAGATAAAGGAAGAAGGAGTCACCAGGCTGGGGTTTTATGGCCTTGCTGGTATCTGGTACGAGGTTCCCAAGGAAACTGAAGGGGCCATCTGCCTTTTGCAAGAGATGACACAACCCCCTCCTGTTGAACACTGAGGTGCCAGAAACACAGGCCGAAGGGGGGGGCCACAGACACCCCCCCCCCCCCCCCCCCCCCCCGAAAACCTTCCCAGCGATAGTACTGGGGATAAAAAGGACTGTTTGAAACATCTGAAGTTGCGAGTCGTGGTGGAGCTGCTAGCCCCGCCCCCGGCCGCCCAGCGCTGCTTTTGCTTTCCTACCTAAATAAATACTTAGAAAACTTGATTGGGACTTTGTTGCCTTTATTCACTTATAACAATAGGGCCCCAGAGCTTACCGTGCCTGGCTCAGAGCTTATCCTTCCCACTGTCCCTGTGGGTACCAGCATGGTGTCACCCCACAGATAACCGAAGAAACCAGCAAATAAACTCTCTAAGACTTGTTTTGGAGTTTTAGAAAGCAGCATCCTTTATTAACAGTGTGGACGCATGAGGGAATGATTTCCATCAAAGGTGTAACAAGACAAGGGCTGGGGACAGAGTGTATTTCCCACTTACATGTGTATTTATAAATTTTCCCAGAAATCTTACACAGATTATATTGCTTTCCAAGGACTAATTTTAATATTATTATGAACTTCACAACAGCCAAATCAATGCCAATTTGAGGTTTCGAGCCAGCTCTCTGACCTTGCCTTTTAGATCGGGAAAGACTACAAATAGAGGGAGACACATCTGCTCAACACCTATCATGCTTAGCACAAAATATTATCATTTTTCTTTGAACAGTGTCGGGGAAAGCATTATTTGAAAAAAAACACATGCTATCAACAAACAATGCTATCAAAGGAACATTCTGTCTAACTCTAAAAAATACAGTTACTTAGATGAAACCTATGTTAGTTACAAAAATAATTTTGTAGAAAACTAATTCTACTTTCACTTGAATCAAAACATTCTACATTTTGTAAAAGTGACTACTTCTGTATCACCTGGGCTGCAGCTGATGTCCCACCCACCGCCAGAAGCAGATCTGCAGCAATTGTTGGTGTCAAAACTACCAAGATGTTTGTAGAGCTGGGCTCACAGGGAACAAAATAAGATTTGAATTCAAAGGAAAGCACTTGAATATAGGGAGTGATAGGCCCCTGCCTGTACTCAGCATGGCGCGTATTGCTGAAATGGAAAACCAGGCCTTGCACTGCTAAGCCTCAGTTACCATAACTAAAACCTCATAAACAAGTAGGGGCTTGTTTTCTGAAAAACAAGATAATAATAATAGATGCTGCTGTTTCTTCTTCTAAGTCATGCTTATAAGCAGGGGATGTTAGCCCGTAGATAACTTTGTACAGGGAGTCCACCTCGTGTACAGGGATGTTCACCTTGTGTAGAGGGGGTCCACCTGGGGGATTGAACAGCTCATGTTCCGGGGGTTTGTACAGGGAGGTCTGCCTCATCACAGGGGGGTCCACCTTGTGTACAGGGGGGTCCACGTCGTGTACAGGGATGTTGTACATGGGAGTCTGCCTCATATACAGGGGGTTCCACCTCATGCACGGGGGATCCACCTCATGTATAGCGGTGTTGTACAGGGGTCCACCTTATGTACAGGAGGGTTGTACAGGGGGGTCTACCTCATGTACAGAGGGGTCCGCCTCATGTGCAGTGGGGTTGTACAAGGGTGTCCACCTTGTGGACAGGAGGGTTGTACAGAGGAGTCTGTCTAAAGTGGACAATTTGGCAAGCCACGGCTGGTGGCATGCGTTTTTGTAAAGGTCATACCTTATGTAATCACAGAAGGATATATAGATCTGTAACTTTTCGTGTATATAGGTTCAACCCTCACATGCTCCAGGAACCAATAAATTGTGTTCTTTGCATTATAGCTCATATTGTAGAGCAACTTCTTTGAATTGTTGCTCAAGACAATAAGAGCCAGGTTCCAGGTATAAGGAAATGTCATTCCATTGAGTTTTAATGACTGGTACAGGATATTTTGAACGTGTTTAAAACCTGTCCTTTAAGAACTTCCACACACACCCAGGGATGAAAAGTCCAAGGACCTCTGGCTGAGGACATCTGATTCCATGACTCCCAGAAGCTTTCATGGGCTTTGGTCTTGGTAGTATAACTGCCTGTTTTCCCTGCTCTCTGTGCAGGTATTTCTCATCACTTTTTAGGCAACTAAGGCCAAGGTCTTAGGCACATTTACCATCCTCGTATCATGTAGCTTTATGTCAAAAGACAGAACAATTAACTTACTTTTCTTCTTCACATTGGGAGCAAAGGTGATGGTATGCAGAGGTGAGTCTGTAAGACGTTTTCTATCCGAGGAGACTGCAGCACCTCTGCAGTTCTGAAACCATCACATTGCAAAATATAAAGAACAGAGGGGTTTAAAACCCAGCTGCAAAACACAGTTCAGCAACTGTGGGCTTCTGCTATCTCCTGTATTTTATTGGATTCTTCCTTAAACTCAGAAATGATAGCATTGGAAAAGCTAAGGAAGATCCTGGAGAGAAACGGAATGCCTAATAGTGGATGGAGGAAAGCAGAATCCAGCATTTCTGTAATGAAAATTGAGCAGACCAATGTGAGAAGATTCTTAAAGTCTTAATTTTGCTTCTTATTACAGATTGTGTGTTGATTTCCCAGAAGCAGCAGTTATTGCAACAATCAGAGCTCCTCAAAGGAAATAAAAAAGAAAATTCAACACCCATAGTGCTCCTACAACTTGGTTGTAAAGCCAGAAAGAAACTAGCTGCAATAAGGAAATTATTTGTTCAAACTTGACTTAGAAGGAGAGGCTCTACATCACTGAAGCTTTACGTGTTATTTGCTTGACAGGATTCTGGTACAAGTAAACAAAAAATAAAGGGAAGCATGCAGAGGAAAACTGGAGTAAACAGACTTGTAAGACAGGTCTTGACTTCTTTGAGGAGTACACTTGTAAGTTTTACTGCTGATTTTTCCTATCTGAGGTGTTGCACCAGGAATGCTGATACCACCAAACAACTAGGCCAGATGAAAGATTACTCTTATGTATATCTGCTCTTGCAGGCAAGGATGAGATGGAAAGGAGTGCTTCAGTGGCTTCCTGAAAGAGCTCTACCAGTTTCTCTTCATTTCCTTCAAGGAAGTAATCCACAAAAAAACAGTGGAATCTGAAAGAGTAAATGCAAAGATTTGTCTCGGGTGTCTTTTCATAGTACAAAATTTCCGTGGCATAAGAAATCCCAACAGGTGGAAAGTTTGAAGCAACTTTTTTTTAAACTACTTAGCAGCAAGATCTTGCTGTAACTGTCAGCACTTATATATATATATATATATAAAAAAAAAAAGCGCATTTATGCTTTGGGAAATAAGGTAGGGAGAATGGAGTAAAGAGATTGTGGACGTACCTGTTTCCATGTGAAGAATTAAAGATCAAAATGCCTATAGTAGTTGACTGGGCTCAAAACTGTACAGTTTTTGAATGCTGTCATGTAATGCAGACATCATTTGGTGATACCTGTGATTCATGAAAAAGAACTTAATCCATTTCCAATGTAGTCTAGAAATTGTTGTACATTTATGACTGGGAGCAAAAGAATAAGGGGAAAAGAATTAAGCTAATTCCCCTTTACAGGTGCTGCAGGCTGTATTCAGGCAACACAAGAGTCTTCCTTGCAATGTCATGGAAAACATTATCCGAGTGTTTGGTTTAAGAAGAACAATGGATTTCATATTGTACCATGAGAATGTATAACTTTTGAGGGACAGGAAGAATCTGCTGTCTGCCTGATAATCCAGCATCTCAGGATGTCAATCCATTAACTACAGCATCAGTTCATTGTTTGCTCAGAAACCAACCTATGTGGGAACATGCGGCTGCAAACCTTGCCTCTGACTCCAGGGACACAGGCAAGACATTCAAAATGCTTGCACGGCTGTTGCCCATGTTCATCCTACACCCTGCACTGTACCAATGGCTGCAGTTCTTCAGAACTCTGAGAGTCTGTCATTTACAGGAATTTACTTTAATCACTATTTTCTAAAGGTTTGTGACAAAACTTTAGACTCCTCAGACTAGTTCATTTAAAATTCCTGTGCACATACTTGAACTATCTTAAACCAGCTTTCCTCCACTGTTTTTAACAAAGCTTGTGATACTGTCTCTAAGAGTATTGTTCTGGATAAAATGTCCAGCACACCGCTATACGAGTTCATAACACGTTGGGTGAGAAATTGGCTGATGAGTTGGGCTCAAAGACTTATAGTATAATAAATAGGATCACATCAATCTGGTAGCCAGTCACCAGTGGTGTTCCTCAGGGCTCAATTTTTCTAATTCTACACTGAAATTTGATGGCCTGACAATAAATATTGTTTCATCAAAATCTCAGATTATGAACTCTGCTAGTTTGTATATTCTGATAAACTGTTCATGCATGAAGTTAAAAAAACCCCAGTTTCTACAGGTTTTATACTCAGGAATTGTTTTTCTAAATTCTAGCTGTGACAATGTAAACAAATTACATTCAGATTACAAAGAAAGAAATTAAAGGCTTAACACTGCAGTAAGAGCACTGAAATCACTATAAAATTAATTTATCAGAAATTCATTGCTCTTGTTTGATGTGCTCTGTGGAAGCATGGGACACAAAAAAGATCTTGTATAAATCTTGATACTATTTCCTGCTTCTTTTTAGAGAATACGTACATGTTCTGCTATTGATTTGTTTGCAGCCATCTAGTGAAGCTCCGAAGTTTTCTGTTTTTTCTTAAAAATAGGAGATGCCATTTTCATTTAAGCATAACTGCAGGAAATCACATGGATACAGATGGGTACAAAGTCTAATGCTTGCTAATCTCCCCTCCGTGCTTTTTCTGTGCATATCCTGTTAGGAACCAATGGATTCAGCAGCAGAAGACAGGAGGTTCTGCTACAGAAAAATTGCCAGATTTCTGTACTCTCTGTTCTTCTCCAAGTACAAGAACAAAACCAAAAAAACCCAACAATGTGATTCACAAGCTTACAGATCCTGAGCATGAATTCTGATTCAAATTAGAATTTCTGTGGGAATATTTCTCTTTAGATGATGCCCAGAAAGGGCATAATTAGGTATCTGAATTCAGAAGTAAAAAAGTGAAAAATCTGGTACCTTTACACATTTATACAGGCTTACTGAGGAACATTACTGCCTGCTAGTCCTGCATTACATATTATCTTTTAACATTTATACTGGTCAGGTGGTGCAGGCTGAAAACTTCTCACCTTTTGTCATCGGAGATGATCCTCATGAAAGTGTTTTAAATCTAAATTCTAAATTACTCAAAGAAAAAATATATATTTTTGTTTTGACTATGTTACTATTTAAAATCTTACTTTACTCATATCATGCAAATTTCAAAAGGATAAATATTATAAGTATACATTGCTTACCAGCCTATGCTAGTGTCACTCCATCTTCAGGTTAATCTATTTCTTTGAAAGCAGGGTTGGAAAGTGATTAAAAAATAATCCAGTATAGTCATATAGTTATGGTCTTTGGTACATAGAAAATACAAAATGCATGAATGGAAGGCAGACTATTGGCCTAAATTGTGAATGAATGAGCTGGCAAGACAAAAGGGAGGAGAGGTTATCTGGTCAAAATAGGAGGAGTTTAGAGGATCCTATCTTGCCTACTTATTCCCATGATAGGGATCTGCATTTGTACCAGGGGAGGGGAAGAGACAAAGGGGAGGAGAACTAACAGATTTAATTTACAAGGCTTATTGGAAATAGAGACATGAGAAGTCTGTTTTTTTGAGGGTGGATATGTTTTCTGTCATAGGATCCCAATACTCATTTTTTAGGAATCTGACAGCTTACTCTCCTGAGTTGCTGCAATGAAGGGCTGGAATGGTGTTTCCTTATGTCAGAGCTAGGCAGAATGGAGGAAACTGGACTACACCATCTTACTTCACCTTAAACTGTGGCAAAGCTTTCTTCACTTGCTGAGCATGCGCAGCTGGGAAAGACAGTGTGTTCCCTGTGCACACTGGATTTGCTGGCCACCAGCCCACTCGGCAGCACTGTCAGAGGCGAGAGCATCACCAACAGCTGCATCTCAAAGGAACCTTAAGCCTATAGTCTGCCATCCATCACGCTGCCAGCATCTGGAGCCGAGTCCTGCCCTGTCTCCAGTTGCTGCATCAGTGGGAGCTGCCAATACCAGTCTCCACAGGCAGCCTGCCCAGCACACCTCATGGCACCCTGTGGCTGAGCTGTGCGAGCTCATAGGAACAGTGTGATTTTGTAATTAGAAGTACATGTAGTGATCTGGATGCATCAAGGGCACCCTCAGGAAGTTTGTAGGTGACACCAAGTTGTGCGGGCATGTTGATCTGCCTGAGGCTAGGAAGTCTCCACAGAGGGATCTGGACAGGCTGGGTCAATGAGCTGGTGTAAAGTCTATGAGGCTGAAAAATGCAAAGTACTGGGTCCTGCAATGCTACAGGCTTGGGATGAGTGACTGGAAAGCTGCCCAGAGTAAAAGGAACTGGGGGGGGGCGGGCGCTGGGTGAAGTGGTGGTGCGAGGAGTGGGGGGATGAGGTGGAGATGAGGTTGTGCTGGTCGACAGTCGGGTGAACATGAGCCAGGAGTGTGCCCAGATGGCCAAGAAGGCCAGTGGCATCCTGGTTTGTATCAGAACCAGTGTGGCCAGCAGGACCAAGGAAAGGATTGTTCCCCTGTACTCAGCATTGGTGCTATGTTCAGTTTGGGACACCTCATTACAGAAAAAACACTGAGGGCCTGGAGCGTGTGCAGAGAAGGGCAATGAGGCTGGTGAAGCATTTGGAGCACAAATCCTAGGAGGAGCGGCTGAGGACACTAGGGCTTTTTAGCCTGGAAGAGATTGAGGGGAGACTGAATCACTCTCTACATCTACCTTAAAGGAGACTGTAGCAAGGTGGGGTTTGGCTTCTTCTCCCAAGTAACAAGTGATGAGACAAGAATTTGCACTAGCGGAGGTTTAGATTGGATATTAGGAAAACGTCCTTTACTGAAAGAGTGGTGAAGCGCTGGAATAGGCTGACCAGGGAAGTGGAAGAATAACCATTCCTGGAGGTGTTTGACTTGTAGATGTAGCGCTTGGGGACATGGTTTGGTGGTGGACTTGGCAGTGTTAGGTTTACGGTTGCAATCGATGATCATAAAGGTCTTTTCCAACCGAAGTGATTCTGTCATTCTGTAACATTAATAGAATCATAGAGTGGTTTGGGTTGGAAGGGACCTTGAAAATCGTCCAGATCCATCCCTGTCCTCGCTGTGGCGCCACCAGGAACGCCCCGCGCTGCGAGGCGCGATCAGCCCCAGCTGCCCGCGGGTACACCCCCGCCATCACGGCAGTTCAGCCGCCACACGGAGCCGCCGCAGCTTACAGCGCTCCCCCCCCGGCACCCCAGTGGTTTCGTCCCGGGCGGGCGGGAAAGGCGGTAGGCGAGCCGTTCGCTTCCGGGTTTTGGTGCGGGCGGGCGCTGCGCGGCTGGCTCCTCCCCCGCCGGGGCGGTGCGGGCGGGCGCTATGCGCAGGCTCGGCCCGTGGTTCAAGATGGCAGCGGCGGAAAAACAGAAGCACGAGCACGGGCGCGTGAAGATCGGGCACTACATCCTGGGCGACACGCTCGGCGTCGGCACCTTCGGCAAAGTCAAGGGTGCGCGGGGACGGGAGGGGGCGCGGGGCGGGCGGCAGCGCGCGGGCGGGGTCGCTGCCGCAGCTGCAGCCGCCTCATGGCGGCCACTGGGCTGAGGCTGGGGGTGGGGCGGGGTGTTTGTCCCGGGCCGCCGCCGCCCCGGCCGGGGCGGGTGCTGCACTGGCGGCGGAGATGCGGGCACATACTCTCACCTGAGGCTCGTTTTGGAGTTGCAGAAAGCAGCGTCCTCTATTTCAGCGCTGGAGTACGAGGGAGTGATTCCCATCCGTCGGGTAGTGAGACGAGGGCTGGGGACAAAGCGCATTTCCTACGTACGTTCCCCAGAATTCTTGTGAATGTTCTTATACTTTCAAAGGATTAATTTTAATGCTATTGTGAACTTCACAACAGCCGAATCTCTGCTAACTGGACCTTTGGAGGCAGCTCTCTGTCTGACCTTGCATTTTTAGATAGAGAAAGAGTGCAAACAGGACATTTTAGAAGATAGTTGTGTTCAGCACATACCGTACTTAACACAAGATGTTATCATTTCCGTCTGAACAGTGGAGAAACACTACATGAAAAACAAAAAAACACACTATAAAAAAACATGCTATCAGAGAGACACTGCCTTGCTTTCAAAAACATGGTTACTTGATATAACTCTATCTTCAATCAAAACATTTCACTTTTGGTGACTACTTCTTGTATCAATGCTGCAGCCTTGGGAAGAGTGGCAGAAAAAGTGCAGGAAAAGGAGCTGAGGCTGTTGGTTGACAGTGACTGAACAGGAGCCAGCAGTGTGCCCAGCTGGCCAAGGAGGCCAGTGGCATGCTGGCTTGTATCATAGCAATAGAAATAGCATGACCACCAGGTCAGGTAAGTGCCCATGTACTTGGCACTAGTGAGGCAGCACCGTGAATCTTGTGTTCAGTTTTGGGCCCCTCCCTACAAGGACAAGGTGCTGGACTGTGTGCAGAGAGGAGCAACAGAGCTGGGGAAGGGGCTGAAACATAAGTCTTACGAGGAGCGCCTGAGGGAGCTGGGGCAGCTTAGGCTGGAGAAGAGGAGGCTGAACAGGAGACGTTATCACTCTACACTTGCCTGAAAGGAGGTTGTAGTAAGGTGGGTGCTGGTCTCTTTTCTGAAGTAACAAGTGATGAGATGACAGGAAAAGGAAGAGGTCTCAAGTTGTGCTGAGGGAGATTTAGATTGGATATTAGAAAAAACTTCTTCAAGGAAAGGCTTGTCAAGTGATGGAACAGACTGCTCGCTGGAGGCATTTGCAGATGTTAGGATATGGTGTTCGAGGGCGTGGTTTAGTGGTGTACTTGGCTGTTTCGGATTTATGGTGGGACTTGATGGTTTTGAAGGTCTTTTCCAATGTAAATGATTCTGTGGTTCTTTGATAATCATCCAAACTGTACACAGTGTGTCACAGTAATTGATGGAAACTTCACAGAAGAGGTTGTTCAGCACTGGAACAAATTACCCAGGGAAGTGATGGAGTATTTTAAAGATGTGTGGATGTGGTGCTGAGGGTCATGATTTAGGGGTGGACAGAAGCGGCTGGATAATCTCAGAGGTGTTTTCCAACGAGTTCTGGGATTTTATGACTTGGACCCTTTCCACCTGCAGCCCAGAGTGCTGGGATGGCTGTGGGCAAGGAAGTGGCACCTGGCACAGTGCGGAACAGTGGCTGTGGCTGAGTGCTTGGGACCCTCTGGGGCAGGATGCACAGTCCCACAGTGGGACGTGACCATGCGTTCCCTTCCATGCTTGCAGAAATAGCTGCTGGGAGCTGATGGTGCTGCATTTGTTTAAACCAATGCCTAATGTGTGATGGAAGTTGGTAGTCTCGATTCTTGAATTGTCTGGACACTGCATTTTGGTGCACAAATACCAGCCCTTGTAAGGGAGGCAAGATGTTTCCCTCTGCAAAGGGAGAAATAAGCATAAAGAGGTGAGTCTGGCATTATTGGATTAACTGGCAACACAACTGACATGCAGGTATGGGAGAACTTTATGCTCCATCTAGTTAACCAGTGATTGTCAAAGTTTTTTTCAGCTTAGACTTTAAAAACTTTCCCAGTAGGAGTGTGGACCCCACTGGACATCTGAAAGCTAGTAGAAATAAAATAGAATTTAAGTTCTCCTTTGATGCTGTACAACACAGGTAGCAGAACTGTGCATTGACTTACACTGCTCCTGTAAGAATTGTTCAAATACAAGGGCATGCGAATTGAAAACGTTCTTTCCTAAATGAGTTGGACTAGTCTTAGGTTGTGTTCTTGATAAGGCTTTTTTATGGTTAAACTAATGGATTGCTTACTATTATAATCATTAAAAAATGCTTGTCCTGCTGTATTCAGTGGGCTGGCTGGCTTTTGACATGATGCCTTTTTTGTCAGTGGTCCTATTTTATGTCTTGTACACAAGCTCTTTCAATTATTGAAATGTTCTGAAGAAATTACTAATGTATAGAAAATAGGAGTATATTTGTCTCTTACAGTATGTGGGAAAGCAGTGTAAAATATTTTGAGTGGAACCCTTCAAGTTTGTTTTTTTAAGATAGGCTTATAAAGTGACATCCCCAGCCACTGGGGAGCAGTGACCCAGCCCTCACTGGAAGATGGAGTACTATTCGTTTCCTTGAAACTTGTCACCTCCTTAAATAGAGAGAAGATAATATGTGGTAGAACACAGGCATCAGATTATCTTTTCTCATGGATGGACTGTATGATTGGGAGAGAAGAACAGTCAAAGATGTGGGTTTTTTTCCTTAGTGCACTGCAGTAAACTAAGATGGGAATACCCGTAAATGTGCTAATCTACATTTAAATTGTAGAGTGCACTGCTGTACTGCTGTACTGCTGCTGCTGCTCTTATGTATATTGACAAAAATGTGTCTGAAGTTGAAACTTTGTAAGATAGTCAATTTGTGGAGCTACTTTTGTAATTTTTAGATGTTGTTGAATGTCACTCTTAATATTTCAAGAAATAGAGTTAGCTTTAATTGAAAAAAAAGCTACCAGTTTTATTGTTGCCTTATTTCCATAATATCCCTCTGTCTGCCTTACTGATTGACATGAGTCATTCTTTTAGGCTTGTTTGTATTTATTGATAATGTGAAGAGTATGCACTGGAATCTATGAACATATTTATTTTAAGGATGGGGAGGAAATCACCTTGTGGTGAAATGCAGCATCATTCTGCATACTGAATACCTTCCTTTAGTGGCTTAGGAATTTAGGATCTGGAAGCAACTGCTAGCACTAATGCTCATGGACAAATAATTTTCAAGCTTTTTTGTTTCCTTGTCTGTGGATGATGTACTGTGTTCATTTTGTTTTGCTTTAGGTGTTCTTAATAAAGGACTTATTTTATCTGTTGCGCACTGATCTTCTGAGCACATAGCTTCTTCATGTAGCACCAGATCCGATTGTTATCCTGTAATGCTCACCATTTCCCTTATTTGACTGATAGGATTTCGTCAATTGACAATAATATGAAAAATAGTAGCAAATGTTTTCTGGAAAGTGAATCTTTTAATTTTAACAGCAGTGGCAGCCCAAGAAGATTGAACTGGAAGACCAGTGCTTTACTTAGTAATTGCTAAAGGTGCTTTGCTTACCCTGTTACCCTGTTACTGGTGTGATGTATTTCCAGTTTAGCTGTTCACTTGTCTGTATTGGCTTGAATTAACTACTGACTTGGCTGTGTCTCGGATGGGCAGTCAGAGATGGCTATTCCTTAGCCAATAACTAGGCAAAGCCAAAGTGCCATGGAAGTGAAAAGCTGTGGGGTAAAAGAGTACCGAACCTAAATCATATATTATGAGGCATGTTCTTGTTTAAACATTACTAGGATTCAATGTAAAACTTCTATCGCTATTGTGATAGATTTTTTTTTTTTAGTAACCACTGCTGATATTTCCTGCTGAAACCAAATGCAAACTTTTATATCTAGATATTTGTAGAAATGATGTTGGCTTTCTTGAAAAGAGGAGTAGTCAAGCTTCCAGTGATTTGTACTGTGAAAATGCAAGATACTACATAAGGTTGTAGATATGCAATATTTGTTCCAAGCTGTAGAAATAGGTTAAAAACTCTGGTCTGTATAGACAACAAAACTCAGGCGAATGGGTCTCCTTGGTCAAGGCAATGTTAAGAGATGTGGAATTAGATGGTGAAGATAAGTTTGCTGTCTAATGTTGTGCAGCAATGAGCCTTTGCACAGCATTAACTCATGGGTGATTTTTTTTAATGTTTCTGAAAACATTTGTTTAACTCATACTTTTAAAGTCTGCTTTTCTGTGGGCCTCAGCTTGGCTTTTTGGCCTCTTGCAGAAATAATTCGTTAAATACAACATATGCTTGTTCAGTTTTTTTTCCTACAAACTTCATGACTGGGGACTGTATTTCACAAGAATGCTGTGTTTATTCTGGGTGTCCTCGTAACCTGTTTTCCAGTCGAAGACCAGCTGAACTGAGTTTAGAGGCGGTTGCTTGTGCACTTCGGCAGTTAAAAGAGGTCACTGCTGCTTTGAGACTCTGTTCCTGTCATGGGAGTTTTAGTGCTGTGCATAGGCACAGTGAAGCTTGAAGGCAATTGGTATTGCCAGAGAACAAAGAAGTGTAGGGAAATAACAAGGTCTGTTAAGTTAATTTCTTTTTTCAGTGATTCTTATGAAGAACTAAGTCAAGGATTAGGGCAAATAACATTTGAATTTCTTCTAAGTTGTGAGCCTTCCCTTTTATAGGTGAAGCCTCTGTCAAGGCGCAGTACAAAATAACTTTACAAAAGGTAACCTGGGCTTCTTACTTTTCTACATGATCTTATCATTGGAAGTCTTGCTTTAATTTCTGTCTTTATGCCAAATTCAAGACTAGTCAGCAGTCTGTTACCAGTTGAGTGTCTGCTGTTTCACTGTTAAAAGATACCTTGAACTGTATCCAAGAAAACAGTCGCGTTTGATGAAGTAGGTGGTTAATGGAAACTAATCTCTTAGATTAGATTTGTTACAATCTTAGTGATATAAAAAAGGAGGCAAAAATACTGAAGAAAATAACGATTCAGTTTTTGGAATGTCTTAGGCGGACAGATTTTTGGGATCTCTATACACCTGCACAAAGCCACAGTATATTTTCATTACAATAATTTATTCATAGTTGGCAAACAGAGTTGAAGAAGCAGAAAACCTTGTTTTCTCCCAGTCAATGAATAAAATCAAGGCTTGATGCAATCTTGAAGGCTGAGATAGCTAGAATTGGTTTCAGTCAACTGCAGATGTTACTGTTTGATTTATTTGAATCAAAAATGTGTTCTGAAAACCTCTTATGTGCCTTGCATATTGAGCATAGTTTGTTACAGCTAATAAATTACTTTCTAATGTTGTTTTTTTAGGTCAATATAGGGGCAAAAAGCAGAAGTATCTTCTATTGGGAATGAGATTTGTAGATTGATAGGTGTTTGCTAATTCTATCTTAATTATCTGTTGAATGCAGAAAGATTTTTATGCATTGCTGCTGTTTATCACAGCTTCCCATGGATATATTTAAATAAAACTGGAAGCCTGGGACATAGTTAAATTTTCAAGTAAACAGAGGCACCCAGATGAGTGAACACTGCCTTTAGCTCAGATCTGTTGCAGTGTTCGTTCAGGTGAACAAGGATGAGCCATGTAGGTATCCAAGGAATTTATTTTATCTTGAAAAGGTAGGAATCAGGGTGGTGAATGAAGGTGAAGAAGTTATAATACAATCACTGCATGCAGAACCCAGTACAGATAGCAAAGTCATCTAGTGGAAAATACTTACCTTTGGTGGTCTAGTGTTGGGTTTAAGAAACATATTCTTGAAAACTTTGTGGCTACTTCCAATAGCACCTGCAAAATTAAGCATTTTAAGAGAGGTAGCTGTGTAGGAAATATTTTACATTTTTTAGTTCCTCTATTGAAAGGAAAGTTAAACTCTCCTAGAAGTAGGTAAGAAACTGAGGAATGTATGAGGTTGCATGTTTGCCTAGGTTCCCCTAGCTATTCTTGGATTTTATTTTGTGCGCTTCCTATAGCTTTTGCCATTTATTCTATATGACAAAGCTCTTTTTTACTGCACAGACTGTGGAGCTTGAATGAGGTTGGAATTGTCCAAGGACAGATCAATAATTGTTTTTCTAAGTAAACTGAACAAATACTTTTAGTGGTAATTCAGAGTAAGTGGAGAAATGGGCTTCCTGAGGGAAGGACAGCAGTGATTTATTTAGTAAGAGTGATCTTTGCAGGTGTTGAAAAGCTGCAGGAGAACATGTCTGAGTAGGTTTTCAAGTGAGCCAGAAGTTTGGAGTGACATACACAGGGAGAGAAAATGGTCTCCCTCATGGGCAAGGATGGACGTGTTTGGGATGTGCCTTGTTTGTTTGCAACAGGGTAAAAATTCAGTCAGGCTGCAAGACTTTTGAGTGTTAGGTGTAAGATTTTTCTTATATATCTTATTCATCTTCTAATCATAGAATTGTGGGAGAAATTGGAGTAGGGCAGAGGAAATGACATGCCATCTGTTTTTCAGCCTCCCTAGAGATTAATGGGGATATGTGGAATGCTGACTTGACATCAACTTGTATTTCTTGGGTACAGTCAAAATGGGCAAATTAATGTCTTTGCAGAGCAATTGAAAATCCTGACTAAATACTTCCTTGTTCTTTGCAGTTGGCAAACATGAGTTAACTGGGCATAAAGTTGCAGTGAAGATCCTGAATCGACAGAAGATTCGCAGCCTTGATGTTGTAGGAAAAATTCGCAGGGAGATTCAGAACCTCAAACTCTTCAGGCATCCTCATATAATTAAGCTGTAAGTTTCACTTGCTATAATAAAATGTATTTAAGCACTAATCTCTCTTTGTCTCACTGCTTTGTAACATTTTTGAATGGCAATATTGCTAGTAATATCTTACCAGGAAAATAACCATCTTCCAAGTATGCAACACTTTTCTGTGTCTTCTGTAATGCATTTTCACAGAACTGATCTCTGCAGGCCGGAGATCTTGCATTAGATTTTTGCTTACAAATTCCTTCAACAGGTGTATAAAAAGTGTTGGTATGATAGATAGATACTTGTAGGAGCATCCATCTCTATTTTTAGCTGCTACTTCAGTTTTCTTTTCTGTTAGTATTTGACTTTTATATGTTGTTTCTGCAATAAGTTTTTTGTGTTCTATTACTCTATGTTCTAGTGATGTGCTGGTCAATGATCTATAGTTTTCCAATGTAGATGGCGTGTCTGCTTTCCCGTTTGTCTTGGAATTGGCATTTTGAAGAAAATTGAAATTCTGTAGTGTGTATGTGAATTCAGTTATTTATTAAAATTTGGATATTTGTGTGCTTAAGTGTAGTACTTTGAAGCATTCATTTACATCCAAGTGCTCCTTCCTCTTCTCAAGTCTGAATTTTGACTGAAGTGTTTTCAGAGTTCATTTTCTTATGTTGTTAAAAACTGATCACTACTTACTTCTGTAAGGGGGGGAAAAATAGACAACTTCTAGGTAAACATATGTAGAACAATCCTAAACTCTCTTAAATAGGGAGTTTGACTATAAACTAGGTATTTCAAAACTTTTGTTTTTTTTGAAACTTAATGGAAATGGAAGGATGAAAATATAGTAACCAGAGTGTTGAAATTCTTAAATATGAATTAAAAATTTAGATCTCTTCTGCAAAGATAATGATCATTAAGAACACATTTTTTTCAGTCTTGACATACACTTTTTGTTTATGGAAAGTCAGGTGTTTTTGCATGTTAGGGTTGATAAGTGTGTATTTTTGAGACACTAGCCAAGTGCTTTTTAATTCCTTCCTCACTGCACCAAACTGTCTGTGAGACAGCACTGTAGATAGTCCGAGTGACTTCTAGGAAACTGATCTTAGTCCTTTGAAAGCAAAAAGGCTGATATTCCTGGCAAGGAATACAAATTGCCTGCTGGTCTTGCCAGTGGTAGTGTCACATAGTGAAAGGAGTAAAAATTGGTTTTGAAAAACATTATCATTCCAGTAGCTGCAAATTGACTGATAAATATTTTGAAGTATACTTTCATCTGACTCTTCACACAGCTTTGGTTTTAACCAAATGCAACTAACATCTTTTACTGAGTGTGTAGACTAACATATGCCTTCTCTTATCAGGTACCAGGTCATCAGTACACCTACTGACATTTTCATGGTGATGGAATATGTTTCAGGAGGAGAACTGTTTGATTATATCTGTAAAAATGGAAGGGTAAGAATTAGTCAAACTCTACAATTGAAAGACTTGCATTCTGATATTGTTTTTATAATGTTCCTGTGTCACTTGACACTGAGGGGACAGACAGGTTCTTACGGAGGATCTCTGGCAGAATGGTATAAATAAAGTTGTATTTTTAAAAGGATGTTATGAATAGTGTAGCACAGAATTTCTATAAACAGAATAAATAATACAACTTCTAAGTAGCATAATAAGAAATATATAATACAACTTAACTTTTAATTTTTAATCACCTAGACCATGAGCAGATTGTATGACGTGTTAATACGTGGTTTACTGTATCAGTATAGCAATCACAATCTGGGCTTGAAAATCACATGAAAGAATGTGAGTCACTCGCTCAGTCCTTGGAGGATGGAGACAATGGTGCTGGCGTCCATGACCACAGAGGGTTTTGGGTCTTACTGTACAGCAGCAGTCCTGGTCCAGGTTCCCCTCTTAGGACTTGTAAATACTTGATTTGATGGACAGTGGTCCGTGCTGTTACACTTCCCTATTCTGTGATAGGACCATCGCCACCACCTGGTTGACTGGGTGCCTGGAACCTTCGGGGCTGGTGAAGAAGGGTGTAATCATCCTGGCACGCCAGGAGCCTTGAAGCTGGTTGGGAAGGGAAGAAGAAATCTGTTCAATTTGTCTACTTGGTTCACAGGATCTTCAGGGCCTGGTAATGAGGGAAAGGGAGTAAATTAATGACTGTCATGGAATGGCTGTTTGCCTCATAAAATGGTGTTAGCTATGCTAACCACATGGCCAGGCACCAGGAGCAGGGGTACATATCACACTCTGATAAATGCAGGTTTGTTTGTGTGTAATTAGCATTAATTTTTCTGCTAGAAATTAAACAATACTTTATGAAAAGGGCTGTATGTTAACACATTCCAGATCTTTATGTAGGACTTTCTCATATAGACTTTTTCCTCTGTACTGATACGGACATGTTAAGTTGCAATTACTGGGTATAAACTGGATGAATTTGTATCCAGCTGAAGCAGCTGAAAACTATTTCTTCAGTATAACCCACTACTGGAAAGATACCATCGTGACCTTATTAACCTCTGCTACTAGTGGAACAGTTTCTGAAAGTTCCTAAGTCACTTTTCACAGATCATCTGGATAGCCAGGATACTTCTAGTTAGTTGTCAGAACACTGACATGGGTAGGGCATGTGTGTAGGAAATGCCCAGCTGGGTCTGCTGTTTGTGGCTAGCTGCTAATAGCACAAATAGCATCTAAAATGTATCGCTTCTGTGCTGCCTGTCAGCAGGAGCTTTTGTCAACTTAAATTTTATTGTATACTTAAATGTCAAAATTTATTGATATTCAAGCTAGATAAAGTTAATGGTTGGATGCTAATGTTTCTAATAAGTGAGTATGTAACTCTGCCTAAACAATTTAAAAAGCTTGATTGAGAAATTTCAGTGAGTTTCTGAGTCAGTGAGTATGTTTTGTTCTAGTTATTTTAGAGCTGTGGTACAAACAAAATGATGTAAGCTGTGAAGCTTTCCACTACGAATTCTGAAATTCTGCTCTATAAAGTGTCAAAACTATAAATGATAACTTCAGGTCACAGGGGAGTTTCCTTTAATTCATATAAATAAAAAACACATTGTCTTTCATGATCATATAATGGTTTAAAACCTTTGTCTGCCCTAGCTTGATGAGAAGGAAAGTAGACGTCTGTTCCAGCAAATCCTTTCTGGCGTGGATTACTGTCACAGACATATGGTGGTACACAGGGATCTGAAGCCTGAAAATGTGCTACTTGATGCACACATGAATGCCAAGATAGCTGACTTTGGTAAGGATCACTGGTTTATGTCTGATCACATTTCTCATTACTTACATCCTGTTAAATAATGTAGGAGATTTTTAATAGAATGTCGGTAGTTGAATATCTTGGTGGTGGGACACAATACAAGAACCTGGAGAGTATGAATATAATGCAAAGTTATGTTTATGCACACATGTAGAACTTGTTTGCTTCTCAAGCTTTCTTTTCACTTATTTTCTGTGACTGAGTGAAATTGTGAACTGATTTCTTTGGTTTTGCTTAGCAATGTTTTCTCTGAAATGGTTAAATAAGAATATTTTCTGACCTTTCCTCTTCAAAATTCGCTCCTGTTGCCTGTTTAATCATCTGTAAAGTGTAAGTGCTTAGTTCTCTTGGAAGTACAGTGCAAGGGCTGTTCATGTTTAAGAACCATGTTGCTGGGGTAAAATACACTTCTGTTAAAACTACTCTGAATTCACTTAAAAACTGAAGATATGGTTGAAAAAATGTAATTAAAGCATAAAAGGTAAAATAAGAACAATTAATGTTGCAAACTCCTATGCTTTTTTTGCCATATTTGTGCCTAACTAATCAGAAAGCTTAGTTGTTGATACTAGCTGTTTATGACACAGCAGCTGAGAAGGCTGGCAGTTTTTGGAGCTGTCTGAATAAGGCCATGTCACCATATAAGCATAGTAAGATATCCATACTGCTGTGTCGTCATGATATGTCTTTTATATAAGACATAGTGGATAATACCTGCCCTTCTAAAGCACTTTGAGGTCTCTGAAAGGTGCTAGGTAATGCTGATAGAAAGTATATTTAAAAAGTACAGTGTTCAAGTATGTGGACACTGTGAATCATTGTATTGATTTCTTGTGTGTAATAAATGCCTTTGGTGAAATGTCTTATGTGGTGAAGAAATTAAGTACAGTTACTTATAGAAATACCTTCCTGTAACTTAATTATCGGCAAAGCTGTAGCTCTCCGTTAATTGTGACCAGTGTATTAAACAAGAGCTTAAAAAATGCTTTTGTGTGTTACAATATGAAAGCTAGCCATGCTGTACTCTTTTCTCCTCCCCACCCCATAAATGGGTATATATCATTCCTTCTCAGAGACTTGACTTCTGTGGCTTGTGGCAGTCTTAGTCATGCAGCCTCTACTGAGGAAAGTAGAAGGTATCTTCCACACCTGTTCTAGGAATGGAAGTTCTTTACTGGTGCTAGACTATATTGAGTGAATGTCTAAAACTAAACTACTGCACTGCAATGATTTGGGAACCACCTGAGCAGTGTCAGTGTGTAAACTATGCTGAAGTCATGGGTTCTCCTCAGTTCCACTATTCTGTATAAGCTCTTACAGAATTTTGGGCAGTTCTGTGGTAGCATCTTCCAGTTTAAAGTTTAGAAGCAAGTGTGTTTTTAAGACTTTCTTGTTAATGACCAAAATCCTGTCTTTTTGTGCTGCTTCATCTCTAGAGCAACTTTGTTCTCTGTCATACCTATATCATCCAAATTAGATTGCTTTTTGTCATGGAATGAATATGTTTTCAAATAATTATTATGTTCTCAAATATTTGTAGGTTGTGTGCAGTAATTGATTGATGTTACTTAGATTTCTGGTAAACTAAATGTAGAATTATATGGCATGCTGATATAAAAATGTCAGTAATTTGAAACAATGTTACTTGTATACTGAGGTAAATTTAACTTTCTAATTTGAATTTCTAGTGATTTGTTCTACGTGGTATATGCAGTGTGAAATCACTTTGCTCTCTGAATTTTTAGTAGTTACTTTTATACACTTTCAGGTCTATCAAATATGATGTCAGATGGAGAATTTTTAAGAACAAGCTGTGGTTCCCCTAACTATGCTGCACCAGAAGTAATTTCAGGAAGGTAGTTTCTTTCATATTGGATACATGTGTGCATGTACTTAAGTCATTTTGTTGCTTGATTGTAAAGGGTACAAAACTAGTGCAACTGACAACTAGTGCTGAGAAACTGTGGGCTGAACTTTTAATTGTCTTGATAATTTTTCATGAGTATTTAAGACTTATGTGAAATAGCTTTCAGTAGTTTCTGTAAGGTGGAGGTGGTGTCTAATGTCCCAAAAGCAATGTGTACAGTGTGCCTGAGTTGATTTAAAAATCTCACTTACAGCTCAGATCTTGGAAGCAGAGATACGGATAGAATTTCAGGCAAAGTTTTCTGTGAAGTTGAGTAGCAGTGAAATATCTGCTGCAGAGTAGATAGTCTGAAGGAAACTTCCCTTTTATGGACTCAGTGATTGTCAAACCTGCTGCTTTCAGCTACCTACCCTAGTATTAGCTCTAGCTGTTTGGAGTCCAAATGTCTGCTTTATTCAGGCAGTAATGCAGAATACGTGACAAGTTCTGCTATATGGACTTGTCTTGAACTTTCAAGCATCCCAATTTTGGGGGATAGACAATTTTGCACAGATTCCACTAAAACAGTGGTAACAGTGTATAACACAGGCTTTCTTCGCAGTAGGTACGAGTTTCTTGCAGTTTGCTATTGTCTTAAATTACGTTTGTGGATTAGTGTTATACAACAGAGAGGAAAACCATGTATTTGGGCCCTGTTATGTATTTGAAAAGGAGGGACACTGAAGTTAATGGCAACTTTTTGTATTGCTGCTGCTGCCAGCACAGCTTTTGGTGAGTCAGGGGTGGAGTGGGCTCTGGGAAGGGTTCTGATCCTTTATGATGTTATAAACTGCAATGATTTAGTTTTAGGTAGTCCTGCAAGGAGCAGGGAGTTGGACTTGATCCTTACAATGCTCTTCCAGCTTGCAATTGTCTTAAGTTCAAGGGAGGCATGGCATAGAACTAAAATGGTATAGTACTTGCAGATTAGTTTGTCCAAGATTATACACTTTTAGTTACTGTGATAAAAAAATAAGAAAGTAGAGAAAAAAAATCTATTTAAATGTATTAAAACTAATGGTTGACTTTTTGTCAGATTATATGCAGGGCCAGAAGTAGATATCTGGAGCAGTGGGGTTATTCTCTACGCCTTGTTATGCGGGACGCTTCCATTTGATGATGATCACGTGCCAACCCTTTTTAAGAAGATATGTGATGGAATCTTTTATACCCCTCAGTACCTGAATCCATCTGTAATTAGTCTTTTGAAGCACATGCTGCAAGTGGATCCGATGAAGAGAGCAACAATCAGGGACATTAGGTAAAAAAATAACTGATGTCTGATCACGCAGGATAATCTCAACACAAATATTCAGAAAAAAAAATTTGTACAACTTGTTTGTGTTTTAGAGACTAGGATGAAAAATTCATCTTCTGATGGTTTTGCTTTAGCTGTGATGGTTCTGATCTCCAGTGGCCCATTAGAGGTCACAGTGAAACAAAGGATATACATACATACAGAAATTATAATAACTGTAGATGTAATACTACTCTAGCAAAGCTGTTTACCTGCAGATTGATTTGCAAAAGCTACACTGTGTTGATTTTGGAGGGCAAAGACAATTTCTTTGCTGTTAAGAACGACTTATTCTGTACTGTAAACACCTGAGAAGTGATGGTTCTTCAGGCTGATAACTGCTTTTATTAATACTTCTTCAGACTGAAAAATTGTCTGTTAAGACTGAATATTGCCTATGCAAGGTAGTGCTTTCTAGCTTCAAAACCTTGGCATAAATTTGTGCGTGGGTGATATTTCTTTCATGAATACTGGTAAGTTAAAGCTTGTAGGTATAGATAGCCATCATTGACTCCAGATTCCAAGGGAAGGTCCTGGAAAACATAATTGTTTTGACAAGTATGCAGTGGGTCAGAAAAAAAAAAGTAATTGGTAGCTGATAGAACTGTCCTTCATGCAGCAGCTTAGTTAGGTTTTCATGTTTCCTGTGTAAGAAGCTCAGAGAGAGCTCTGATATACCACCTCAGTGAAAATGCCGCTTCTTTTAGAGTTGGAAATTAGAAAGTTGGCAATATTCATGTTCTTCCATGGTGTGCTTATCCCTTGCTACTTTTATTACAATGGTGAGTACTTTATTGTGGAAATCAAGGCACTGTGAGAACCAAGCATTGTAAAATTTGAGTGGATAAGGAACTTGGCTTGTCTCTGTCATGTTAAGTAAGTCCAGAAGAAAAGTGGCATGAGAAAGATATTGAAAAATGTTGATTACAGAGAATGGATGGATTTTGAATCTGAAACAGGTCTCTGCTATTAGCCATAAGACATATCAACTGACAGTGTAAAAGAGAAACTGTGTGTAATTGAATAAATTATTTTTGGGGGGTGTGAATCTACATGTAAGGGGAGAGGTCTACTGCAATAGTAATAGCAACAAAATTGTTCTGGGTTCAGTCATCCAGCTATTGCTGTGCTTTGTGGTGGTAAAAAAAAAAGCTTTTTCTGCTTCCAAATTAACATGTTGCTTTTGATGATAGTGTGTATTTGCTCAGCACGTTTATACTGAGGCATATTCTCAGGATCACACTGACTAGAGCTTGGTCCATTGTGCTGGATTTGTCTGGTATAAATATCTCCATTAGTAGCTTGGATTTGTGCTGAAAATAGTCTTGATAACAGACGGATGTTTTAGTTATTGCTGAGCAGTACTTGCACAGAGTCAGGTAGCAACTGTGGGTGAATTGGCCAACCAACTGAGAATTTGAAGAGAATCTCACTTCCTCCCTATGGGCTTGTGTTTTGGCAATGGAGAAACTCGGAAGTTTCTTTTTCACTTTTACTCTTCTGATTCTCCTCCTCTATCTTACTAGGGCACAGGAGGCTGGTGGTTGTGGGAAGTGAGTGAGCAATTATGTGTCACTGAGTAGCTGGACAGAGTTAAAACATGACATGTATATAATTGCTCTTACATCTGTAGCAAGTCTTTGTGCTATAGGCTAGAATACTTGAAAAAATGATGTCATGCCATACCCGTTGGCTAGTTGAGCAGTTTATGCTAGGCACACAAGACATCTGCACACAAAACTGTTCTTTTTGGCATGATTGGGCAACGTGAGTATTTAGTTCCTTGTATATCTTTCCTTTTCCCTCTTTGAATATGAGCTCATGGATACAGTAGTAAAGATATGCAGATAAACACTTCTGTAGCTTCTGTCAAATCTTTTAAGTCTTGAAGAGACAGCTGGGAGGGGTTTTGAGTGAAAACATGATAGGCAACTTGTTTGGGGTGAGGAGCATGAGACTTTAATGATCAAAAATCCATAGCTGAACATCTACCAAAGATTATTCAGCTTCAACATTTCTTGGTTTTGCAATATATTATGTGCGTACCTGGGGAGGGACAACTCAAGTGGGTAGGATAAGAATTTCAGTGGAAGATATCTCAAACCGAACACAGTAGCAGTAAAAAAACCCACTGTTTATATAAAAAGATGGTTGATGAATTATCAAAAGATATTTTTGGAGCTCAGGTAAGTGAAACACTTACAGGAAAGGATTTTTTTCCAGTCTCATGCAAAATGTCTGGCAAGGTCTTGTGGAGGAGGGATTACTTATCATTTTGTACTGCTTTGTTTTCTGTTCTACACAGAAGGGGACTTGGACTGACAACTATCGTTCTTTTTGTACAGACTAAATTTTATTTTTAAAATAAGTTAATAGTAAAAATAATTGCTTTACATAAGTATACTCATACTGATTATTTTTAAATCTAGGGAACATGAGTGGTTTAAGCAGGACCTTCCCAAGTACTTGTTTCCTGAAGACCCATCATATAGCTCTACCATGATTGATGATGAAGCCTTAAAAGAAGTGTGTGAGAAGTTTGAATGCACTGAAGAGGAAGTCCTAAGTTGTCTGTACAGCCGGAATCATCAGGACCCTTTGGCGGTTGCTTATCACCTCATTATAGATAATAGAAGAATAATGAATGAGGCCAAAGACTTCTACTTGGCTACCAGTCCACCTGATTCTTTTCTTGATGATCACCATCTGTCTCGTCCTCACCCTGAGAGAGTGCCATTCTTAGTAGCTGAAGCACCACGTCCTCGCCATACTCTTGATGAGCTGAATCCACAGAAGTCAAAACATCAAGGTGTAAGAAGAGCTAAGTGGCACTTGGGAATAAGGAGTCAAAGTCGACCAAATGATATCATGGCTGAAGTTTGTCGAGCAATTAAACAACTGGATTATGAATGGAAGGTAAAAGAATGAAGCATTTTTACAACAGACAACAGTAAACTTTGAGCTGTTTTCTGCATAGCCTAGAAGACTGAAACTGTTTTCTTGTGCTGGGCAGTTAGCTATCTCATGTGCCTATGCTGACTGCTTGTTTTGCAGGAAGGCTTCTGGGGGAGGCTATTCATGCTGACAGGAAAATACTTGCCAACATGTCTAATCTTTTTCTATTGGGGCTGTAGGAATGTCTTTTGTTGGCTTAAAAAACCAACAAAAAATGCAAAACCGAAACCCCCCAGATCTCCACGGGTAAGCCTGACGTCACTTAATGCCAGTGAGTTGGAATGACAAAACCAATATGCAGTGCTTGTCAAAAAGTTTTAGTAACTAACTCAAATCTCTTGTATTAGGTTGTAAATCCATACTATCTACGTGTTCGAAGGAAGAATCCAGTAACAAGTGCATATTCCAAAATGAGCCTGCAGTTGTACCAGGTGGACAGCAGGACGTACTTGCTGGACTTCCGTAGCATTGATGGTATGTGAAGATGTACATAAGTTAATGGAGTTGTATGGGAAATAATACTAAATGCAAATATGTCTTCATTTGCTTGTTTAGATGTGACATGAAGTGTTGCCCTTTACCAGTTCGAGCCAGTCTAGACCTGTATTAGTGTTTCTTCATTCCTTCCTGGTCTAGTGTCACTGTGATCAGATGGGTAGCTGCTTTATCCCTGTTATTTATAACAGCTTCTTAGCTATGGCAATTCCAGAACTGCTCCATTTTGTGTCTGCACCAGCACTAATGCCACTAGTGCAAAAAGGGACAGGGCTGTGAAGAGGTGAAAACTGGATCAACCTTAACTGCCTTTTTTTTCTTATTATTACATTTTGTCTGTCTGTAGAAAAATTGATTTTATAGAGTGCAATAACAGTATACAAATCCTGTTTTGATGCCTTCCTGAAAATGAATGGAAGGGCTAATAGAGACTGGCTGTAATCCTTGTTTATGGGCACAGTAGGCTAAAGCAGAATCCTACTGCCACTGGTATAAATGACGTGCCTGGGGGAAAATGTGGCATGGAAAAAGGACTTACTGGAGAATGTCTGGGTTACAGTATAGGGTGGCTAAGGCTGTGTCTCATGACAGTTTAATCTGATCTGACTTGGCAGTGGCAGGGCAGTTGTTGCCGCAGTCCTTCTTACAATACAGGTGCTTACTTAGATCCTGTGGTACTTGATATAGAGGACTAAACACTTCCCTGTACTGACCTACTGCAGTATAGGACAAATTCTATCCCTGTTGGAGGGGAGAAGCCAACTTTGAGCCATGCAGCTTGGGGTGGGCAGCTTGCTGCAGTCCTGGCTTCAACTCTTGAAGAAATACAATCCAAGGGTATGGATTTGCCATCTCTCTTCCAATAGTGAAGCTGATGAGACATTCTCTCCACCACAGTTAACTGTTCTCTCTTCCTCTTACCAAGCTGTAGTTTAAAGTAGCTTTGATGTGAAAGGGCAATCTCTCCTGTGTCCACTGGTTTCTCCTGGAGTTAACTTTTCTGGTGCCAGGTGAGAGTGAAACTAATGTTCACTATTTAAGAATAGAGATACTTCACTAGAACATTACTTATGAAATGAAAGTATTACCTCCTCATGCTGAAGGTAAGCTTAAGTGCTGCATAGGAAAAACTTCCAAAAGTAAAAAGATAAATTAAGATAGGTGCTAGCAACTAATATATCAATGTATTATAATAAAACCACAAATAATAACACTATAAATAACGAAATACAAAGAAAACAAAAGTAGAATAAAAATAGCATAGATGCTAGCAGAAAGCATCTACAAAATGTTTGAACTGTTGTTGGACTTTTATGATATTATCCTATTTTTTGTTCTGAAATGACCTAAACTGAATTGTTAGCTGCTGAAATTAATTAATGAAAAGTACGGTGAGTGCTGATCTAAACCAGATCTAAACAGTTCTGGAGCACAGTTCAGAGTACAGGAATAATTTGCATAAGGACATAAGCCTTTTTTTTATCAAGTACCTACAGTTTGCAGAAGGTTTTTATTTGTTAATCAAGATTTTAAAAGACAAGATTCTGAAGTGTGAGAAGCAGATGTCTGCTGTTCCTATAACTGATGTGATACTGGTAACTAATTTTCCTCCTCTCTTCCCTTGCCCTCCAGATGAAATCACTGAAGCAAAGTCTGGGAGTGCAACTCCACAGAGATCAGGTTCTGTGAGCAACTATAGATCGTGTCAAAAAGATTCAGATGGTGATGCACAAGGAAAATCTGCAGATACATCCCTGACCTCATCAGTGAGCTCTTCACTTGATTCTTCTACAGCTGAATTAACTCCAAGACCAGGGAGTCATACAATAGAGTTTTTTGAGATGTGTGCAAATCTAATTAAAATACTTGCACAATGATTTTGAAGATGGGCTTATTTCTTCTATAGCAATAAGCATGCCTAAATCATAGTCAGATGCTTCCAATTATAATCAAGTCAAATTAGTAAGGCACTGAAAAAGCTAGCCACAGAATGCAATTTGCACAGGGATTGAAATGAGTATGGGCAGTTAACATATACTATTTTGAAGCTGGACTGAATTCTGATTGTCAAATAGTTTAATGCAACTTTAGGAAGTCACATGCCCTTGGGGCAGTGTTCATAAGTAACACTTTACATTTAGAGCACATTAGGCTGCATATAACGTTTAGGTTAGATGGACCTTATTGTTTTTTCACTGGTAATACATAGATCTGATGCACTGTAAGTAAATGTACACTTTACTAGTTCAGTGACCTAACTATGACGTGCTGATCACCATCTACAGTTGTGCCTCAGTTGGTCAGAGCTACCATCTTAACAGTAATGTGTTAAAACTGCTGTGTTTCTTCCCCCTTATTTGACAGTAAATGATAAAGAATACTTCAATGCATTGCAATGTGCTACTTTTAACAAATAATAAATTTTGTTAAATGCTTGCAAATCCACCCAGTTGGCATTGCACATAGGTGCTCTGTGTCCACTAAGGGTGGAATGTTGTGGGCTGTGACTAGAATTGAGTCCACAGTGATGGCGAGAGACTTAATGCTGAGGAGACTTTGCACCCCATGGGCTAAACCAAAGCGTTGCTCTGAAGGAGAACTGTCAGCAAGTTCCTGATTTGTGCATACAGCTTAGTGTGGTAGCACAGCAGCTCCTTACTGCTAGTGCAGACTGAAAATCATTTTCCTTAAACATGTGCATGTAGCTACAAGCACAGCCTCAGTGCTGTTGCATGCTATTTGGGGATATGAAAATGTCAGGTTTTTTAAAATATGTTAATGCTTTTATAGAGCTGTTTATCACGTTAACATAGCGTATACTACATAGAATTCACTTTTCAGTTGAAACTACATATATAGGCTAGGTATTCCCAGGCCACCTTTATTTAATTTGTGAAATTAAATATTCCAGGTTTTCAGTTGAACAACTTGAGTGCTAATATTCAAAAAGTTTTTAACTGTAGATTGCAATTACCAATAACATAAATCCTTCTGCATTTGTGGGTTTTGCAATGTTTCAGGAAGAAAACAGAACTTTGTATGTTAAAATCACAGCTAGTGCTTGCCCAAATACATTTAGTCTCTTGTAAATTTAATATAATTAGCTACAGTTACATTTTCATCTAGTGCTAATGGGCATAGGCGGTAAACTGTATGTCATAAAATGTTTAGTTTTGCATTCAAGAATTAATATTCTGTTCAAAGTAAGCTCATGACCTACTCAGTTTCAAAGGTTATTCTCCCAGGGAGAGACTGGAAATCAAGGCATTACAAGGAACAGTGAAACCTGAACTCTTAAAATTAACGGGGATTCTTGCCAATGACCAATGAGTCTGAGCCTTTATCTGCAGAAAACTGCTAGTAACAGATAGAAGAACAGTTTAATCCAGGCCAGCCGGCTTCAGTCCAGAAATGCATCTGTTACGAACATGCACAGAATCTGAAGAAACATAAAGCTGCTTTAAGCCCTGGAACTGCTGTAACTGCATCTTGAACTGGGCAATTGTGTGGTCTGTCCAGTATGTAGGTACAAGTTACAACTTCAGTTGTTTATCCTCAAGTGTCACACAGGGTCCCTGTGATGCAAGTCTGTATTACTGTATCTCAAGAGTGGAAGATTTTTCCTTAGATAATGTTTTGGGTTTAAACTCCTGAGATTGAGATGTTGACATGAGGGACCAGCTGCAAATCCTACTTTTAAGTCCTCTTTTTAGTCTTGTAAGAATTGGTTCTGATGTACTAAATAAATGTGTTAATTTTTGCTACCCTTTTGTTCTGAAATTGTTAAACATTGCACTTGTACAAATATAACACGCACAGTTTTTTTTTATTGCAGTAATTCCTCATCTGGAATTTGTTTGGGATCACTCATGCATATGTTAAACTACATATTTATAAATGGTATCTGCTTCTGATTTGCAAACCTGTAATGCTGACCACAAATGCAAGGTGTCAAGGTGCAGATAGCTTTAAAATTTTTTATACTTTTTTGGCCCTCTTGTGCATTAAGACAACCATCTTTTTTTCCTTTGTCTTGGTAACTGGGGGTTAAAGTAAGTTTCTGGCAGAAGTGTACTGTATGTGTAGTTTTAAATAAAGTAAATTTTATTGGTATGATAAATCAGTTTTGATGGCCAAAAGTTTTCTGATTGAACTGAGATTTTTATATGGGGTTGGGGAGAGAGAATGGGGGATGACAATGTAGTTGAACCCCGAACAGCTGTCGTGTGTCTTCCCTGTGCTTTGTAGATTTTGCTGCTGAAACAGCTTTCTTCACATATTTCTGCTGATCTCGCAGCCCCTTTTTTAGCATTGCAGAAGCATCTGCCAAGAGGCTGTGAAACAGAACTTCACTAAGAAGGCTGCCAGGGCTGTAAGGAGGCAGCTTATGAAAATACACAATAGGTCAAGTAAGTCACTCTGTATTCCCCAGCTTACTTCTGTTGGAGTACATTGAATTATCTTGCCTTTGTATTGTAATTTTTTCAAAGCCATGGATGAACCTGATTGTCCGTGTGCAGTATAACTCACTCGGTAATGGATAAAAATTCATCTTGGTGGTGCAATATTTAAAAAAAGCTGTTTGTCTTGATATAAGTGTTTAATACAAACTTGGAAATAAATTTTATTTTACCAGCTGATTACCATTATAAGATATGAAGTCCTGTTCTATAACAAAGATGTGCCTACTTCCTATGTTAATTTCTTTTGACAAAGCTGAATGGCAAAAATGCTTGTTTATAACTGTGTAACTTTTTAAACTTTCAACACTTTAAGTAAACATGAAATACTGACCCATTCTGTGTGAAACTGTGTGTATGCTGTCTTGTATCATTACCTGTTATAAATTAACAGAGAAAGGCTTTTACGCTTGGTTTGATATAGAGTACGGAGCACATGACAACAAATAACTGCAGAATTCCCACCTAGGCAGGCTGGGCCACCAGCTGTGCCAGCTTGGCCACTAACTGACTGTTTGCCCCATGATCCTGTAAACCTTTTTGTTGCAAAAAAGGAATTCAAAGGGAGTCCCACTTCCTCTGACCTGTGCTGACACACCTTACCTCCCCCCTTCACCGTGCTCTTCTCGTGAACCATGCATGGTTCTTTTGTGTTAGTATTCACCCCTGTAACTATGAAGCAATTTTAAAACTTGTAGTCCTTTCCTTTTTCTTCCTCTTGGGAGACTCCCCCCCTCATTTTCAGCCCTAGTCATAAATCATTAAGGTTGGTAAAGACCTTTAAGATCAAATCCAACCATCAGCCTACCAAAACATGTCCTGAAGTGCCATGTCTACACAGTTTTTGAACACCTCCAGGGATGGTGACTACCACTTCCCTGGGCAGCCTGTTCCAATGTTTTACCACTCTTTCAGTGAAGAAATTTTTCCTAATATCTAATCTCAACCTCCTGTGGTGCAACTTGAGGCCATTTCATCTCATCCTGTCACTGCTTACTTGGGAGAAGAGACCTTTCAGGTAGGTGTAGAGAATGATAAGGTCTCAGCCTCCTTTTCTCTAAACTAAACAAACTCAGTTCCCTCAGCTGCTTCTTACAACACTTGTGCTCCAGAGCCTTCACCAGCTTTGTTGCCCTTCTCTGGAGGGGCTCCAGCACCTCAATGTCTTTCCTTTACTGAGGGGTCCTAAACTGAACCACAGTACTCAAGGTGCGGCTTTAGCAGTGCTGTACAGGGGGTCCTGCTAGTCATGCTGTTTCTGGTACAAGCCAGGATGCCACTGGCCTTCTTGACTTGTCAGCGCACACTGCCCATTCACACTGACTGTTGACCAACACCCACAGGTTCTTTTCTGCCAGGCAGCTTTCCAGTCACTCTTCCTCAAGCCTGTAGCACTGCATAGGGTTGTTTTGGCCCAAGTGCAGGACCCAGCACTGAGCTTTATTGAACCTCATACAGTTGGCCTCGGTCTGCCTCTATTCCTCTGCAGAGCCTTCCTACCCTCACACAGCTCAACATTCTCGCACAATTTGGTGTCACCTGCAGACTTGCTGAGGGTGCACTCCCTCCTCTCATCCAGGTTGCTGATACAGATACAACTGGCCCCAGCACTAAGCCCTAGGGAAAACCAGTTGTGGTCAGCTGCCAACTGGGTTTAACTGCATTTACTGCTGTGGTCTGGGCTCAGCCATCCAGTCAGTGCTTCAACCAGGGAACAAAATGCCTGTAATGCATGAGCCGATGTGTTCTTCAGTCATTCTGTTCATTGTTGTAACGGGTCCAGAGGAGGCTATGAAGAGAATCAGAGAGCTGAAGCAGCTCTGCTGTGAGGACAGGCTTAGAGAGCTGGAGCTGTTCAGGCTGGAGAAGAGAAGGCTCCTCCGAGACCTCCTAGCAGCCTTGCAGTGCCTGAAGGGGCTACACAGGAGCTTGGGCGGGCTTTTCTCCAAGGGCTGGAAGTCATAGGATGAAGGGGAAAGGCTTTAAATTGGAAGGGGGAAGATTTAGATTAGACATCAGGAAGAAATTCTTTGCGATGAGGGTGGTGAGGCACTGGCACAGGTTGCCCAGGGAAGCTGTGGATTCCCACTCCCTGGAGGTGTTCAAGGCCAGGTTGGATGGGGCCTTGAGCAGCCTGGTCTGGTGAGAAGGGCAATGAGGCTGGTGAAGGCTGAAGAAGTCTTAAAAGGAGCGGCTAAGGGCACTGGGGTTGTTTAGCTTAGAAAAGAGGAGGAGGAGGCTGAGGGGAGACCTCATCACTGTCTACAACTACCTCAAAGGAGGTTGTAGCGAGGTGAGTGCTGGTCTCCTCTCTCATGACAGGATGAGAGGAAATGGCCACAAGCTGCACGAATGCAGGTTCAGAGTAGACATTAGTAAAAATTTGTTCTCTGAAAGGGTTATCAAGCACAGCCACAGCTGCCCGGGAAGTGACCGAGTCCCCATCTCTGGAGGTGTTTAAAAGACTGGAGCTTCTTAAGGACATGGTTTAGAGGTGGGCAGGCACGGCTGGACTCGATCTGAAAGGTCTTCGTCAACCAGATGATTCTGTGAGTCTCCGGCCCAGCGCCGCGGGCACGAAACGCTCCCACGCGGGGCACTGGGGCTGCGGAAACACGCGGGCGGCGCTCTCACTGCGGAGCAGCCCGCACACCCCGCCACCAGCCACCCTGCCCCGCCCCCCCGGCGGCACCGCGAGAGGCGCCACCGCCCGCACTTCCGCTTCCTGCGCCGGGGCTTCCGGCGGGCAGGGCGGCCGGGCCCGGCGCGGTGCGGTGCGGTGCGGGTACCGGCGTGCGCGCGGCCGGGCTGCTCCGCTCCCAGTGCCGGGGCCTCGCTCCAGTCGGGCAGCGGCGCCCGCGGCACCGACTGACTGCCCGGGGGAGGCGGGTCTGTCCCCGCCGCACCGACTGACTGACTGCCCGGGGGAGGCGGGTCAGACCCCTTGTGCTTGACTGACATCCCTGGTGAAGCCAGTCAGACCCCTCAGCCACTGATTGACATCTCTTGGTGAATCCAGTCATACCTCTCGGTGACCAGCTGACATCCCTGTTGAAACCGGTCAGTCGCCTTGTACCTGACTTTCATCTCTGGTGAAGCTGATGAGTCCCTTTGGTGCCTGACTGACATCCCTGGCGAAGCCAGTCAGCCTACTTGTGCTTGACTGACATCTCTGTGTAGTTGGTCAGCCCCTTGAGTGATTGACTGACATCCCTGGTGAAGCCAATGAGTCCCTTTGGTCACTGACTGACATTCCTGGTGAAGCCCGTCTGACCCCTTGGTCGCTGATTACATCCCTGGTGCAGCCGGTCAGTCCCGTCAGTGACCAGCTGAGATCTCTGTTGAAGCCTGTCAGACCCTAGTTGAGCGGCTGATATCCCTGGTGAAGCTGGTCAGTCACTTCAGCCACCGACTGACATCTCTGGTGAAGCTGGTGGGCAGGATTTGTGCAGAGCAGTGGCAATACGTGAAATAGTGTTGTTCTAGAAGCGAGATGAGCGAGGTGTATTTTTTATTCTATGTACTCACAGTAGCCTAACTGAGAAAATACATTTTTCACTGCTTCTCCAGATGGCTTCTTTTGGATGGAAGAGAAAGATTGGTGAGAAAGTTTCCAAAGCTGTGTCTCAGCAGTTTGAAGCAGAAGCTGCAGATGACAAGGATCTCTCTGATACTGGTGATGCTAACTGGGTGCATGCGACTAAGAAAAGAAAGGAAGTTCTCATAGAAGACTGTGTAAAGAGAAGTAAGCAGCTGAAGGATGAAGGTGCCAGTTTGGCTGAAAACAGGAGGTACTAGCCTTGTCTTTTTTCATTGTCTGAATAAGTGCCTAATGACATTTTAATCCCCTCTATAAAAAACACTAGGTAATTTGCGAGCAGCTGCATTTGTGTTTCTTCATATTTGAAAAACTGATCATTCCTTTCATTATGCCTCTAATGTCTGGTACTAAATAAGTTGTGTCCTTTGGTGGTGCTGGTGGCAGTGAAATGAAGTCTATATTCCATCTCATTTGTGTTTCCTCACATAACAAAAAGGTGAGGGGGGGGAGATGAGAAGCCAGTTGGATCTGAAGGTTGCAAGGGTAAATCAGACACAGTGAGATAAGCCACACTGGTGCTTTAACTGCTCTCATAGCTTTCTCCTCTCTCGTAAATGTATGTTTTATTAAGGGTAGGCTTATTTGAATGTGTACAGTGCCTAGACAAATACTGCAAAGCAGCTACTGTGCTGTTAATCTGTCTAATGCTTATGGGACGTGAGGTTCAGGTAGCTGCTCTGAACATCTTCTGATAGCAGGTCTTGAGTGTTCAACAATTTTGAAAAGATATTCAAAGATGGTTCCATTATCCTGTTACAGTTCAAGCAGACAGTACTCTTGGAGTATGGGAGGGTTAGAAAAGGGAGAGAGGGACTATAAGTTTCATAGTAATTACCTGATTTGGCTAGATCTTCTCTGGAGGGAGACAGATCAGTTCCAGGAATAGTCCCCTTAAAATCTCCAGAATGCTTGACATCTGAGTCTGTATCCTGACTTTACTTATATGAGCATCTGTGCTTTATTTGTTGTCTTAGACTCTATGTAACATTAGTTTCCTGTTAGAAACAATTCTATAAGTCATGATGTGCTATTAAAACATTTTGTGTTAAAAAATTTAATTCTAAAAAGGTTCCCTGGGCAGTATGGAGGAGAGAGCAGTGTGGAAGTTCAAAGCAGCCAAGTTTCTATATGATAATAAACACACTGTGTGTGTGGTCTAGCCTGATTTGAAAATAATAAATATAAAATGTCTTTCTATTTGAATATTTAGATACAGTTTCTTCTTTTTACTGTTAAATTGAATGGTGACACTACTGAGAGGGCAGTAATTCACTTCTGTACATCCTTTTGGGTTCCTGAATTCTATGATTCCTGAATAAAGTTTCAAAGTCTTTTAAATTTAAACATATTGCCATTGTATCAACGCCTTTAAGGCAGTGATTGGTTATGTTAATACTAATAGCTGAAAACACAGAATACACAAATAAGGAATCTACTGACGTCTGTTTTTAACACTGGAAATTAATCATACAGAAAGGTAAGCCTGTTCTGTCACACTGATACAGAGATTGTGTTTTAACCTTGGGAAAATGGAAGCTTTTTAAAATGTTTTCTTTCTACATCTGATAATCACTAATATTTACTGTTCTTACATGTATGAAACAGAGATTGATTTTCATTTGTGTCTTATCTTCATTCTGATTTTTGCCTTCCTTGTAATTTGCTTTGGATGTTATATAACCTTTGGATTTTGGTGTTCTTTTTTGATATTTTTAGTTTTTTTTGTGTATTATGTGAAGTGCAATAAACATCTTGGACAACAGCAAATAATCTTGTATATGAGGTTTAGGACAGGGAGATACAGACTGCTACATATTTATTTTGATCGGAGGTAATTTTTGGTGCTGTTCATGTCTTAGGTTGGTCTTGGAGATTGAGTTTTCCTTAATCTGCCAGTTAGAAAACAATAAAAAAGCTTAACCCTTCCATAAGTAGCAATAAGAGGTGTTTTTGTGAATTGAGAACTATCACTCATCAGAAGTGATTATGAGAGTTACTGAGAAATGCTGAATGGGTTATAGGAGCATGAGAAAAAAGTAATGAGAAATTAAAATGCAGCTTCTAGGATGCTTATCACATGCTTTTGTGTCAGCAGCCTCATATCTGAGGCTTAACAGAGGTTGTAACTTGAAATAGTAATTTCCGTCAATTACTGTGACACACTCTGTAAAGTTTGTACAATTATCATAGAATCACAGAGTAATTTAGGTTGGAAAAGACCTTTAAGGCCATGAAGTCCAACTGTAAACCTATCACAGCCAAGTCCACCACTAAACCATGTCCTGAAGTACCATATCTACACATACGTTAAACACCTCTAGTGGGGAGCCTGTTCCAGCGCTTGACAAGCCTTTCAGTGAAAAAAATTTTTTTAATATCCAATCTAAACTTCCTCTGGCACAATTTGAGACCTTTTCCTCTCATCCTGTCACTTGTTACTTGGGAGAAGAGACCAGCACCCACGTCACTACTGCCTCCTCTCAGGTAGGTATAGAGAGTAGTAAGGTCTCCCTTAGGAGGCCTTCTTTTCTCCAGTATAAACAATTCGAGTTCCCTTAGCTACTCCTCATAAAATTTGTGCTCCAGACCTTTCACCGGCTTCATTGCCCTTCTCTGGACTTGCTCCAGCACCTCAATGTCTTTCTTGTAGTGAGGTGCCCAAAACTGAACACAGTAGTCGAGCTGCAGCCTCACCAATGCGGACTACAGTGGCACAATCCCTTCCCTAGTCCTGTTGGCCACAGCATTTCTGATACAAACCAGCATGCTGTTGGCCTTCTTGGCCACTTGGATACACTGCTGGCTCATGTTCAGGTGCTGTTGACCAGCAATGCCAGTTTCTTTTTTGCCAAGCAGCTTTCCGGTTACTCTTCCTGAAGCCTGTAGTGTTGTATGGGATTGTTTGGCCCAACTGCAGGACCCAGCATTTGGCTTTGTTGAACTTCATGCATTTTACCTTAGCCCATTGATCTCAGCCTCTGTTGAGGCCTTCTGCCCTCCAGCAGGTTGACACTCCTGCCCAACTTGGTGTCACCTTATTGAGGGTACGCTCAATCCCCTCATCCATTTCACTGATAAAGATATTAAACATAATGATCCCTAACACTGAGCCCTGGGGAACAACAGTTGTGACTGGCTGCCAGCTGGATTTAAATCCATTCACCACAACTCTTTGGGCCCAGCCATCAAACCAGATTTTCACCTAGCGAAGATTTGTATGGAAGTATAATGGTGTCAGTGTATGTAACTTTCAGGCAGCTCTCTTAGAGATTTCACACAGAGTAGAGGCTGAACTCAGAATGGAGGATTTTATTACTTAAACAGGTGGAATAGTTAACATGCCATTACAGGGAACTTGAGGAGGCAGACTGAAAGGAATGTTTATTGTCTCTGATGGAAAGTTGTTGCTGGAATTATATTTCAGATTTAAATGCTCTGTTCCTTGAATATACTTTTCTTCTCTGTAAGCCAATGCCAGTAGATTGTTTCCTGAAATATCAAAGCACAATAACAGTTAAAGAAAGATCTGAATTGGATTGTGTAGCATTTAGGTAAAAAGATGGTATTTCTTCCATTGAAGAAGCTCAGAAGAAAAGCAGACTGATCACTAGAGGGTAACTAAGGTGGCATTTAATGGTGTAACTTGTGGAGTGGAAAGAATGGGATCCTGAAAGAAAACAGATGTGGGAAGAAGCAAAAGGCTAAAGGAGAGAATGGAAAGCAATAAATTCAACTTCACTTGTTAAGGAAAACAAAGTCTGATATAATGTGCATGGCAAAACTTTAATGTGATGAAAGATGAATTTTATAAGCACATCCACTATTACTTGGATAGAATAGTGATCACCACGGTGATGCTTGGTTTGGCTATTAACTTATTTTCTCAGTAAGGGGAGATAGTGATGGTGTTACACCCCCACCATGGTCTTGTTGGTCCCTGTGTATGCAGTAAGTTGATTTCCATGCATCAGTGAGCTATGACTGACTTCTGCTTGTAAAGGGAGTCTCAGTAATTCGTGGGGAGAAGGAATTATGGGCTTCTTGGGTGTCCAAATTTGTGCAGCCTGGTTCCTTTGCCCATTGGCAAACTCAAGAGTGGCATGGATGAATTGTTTTGGAGGTGGCAGCCCTCTATGGGTTTTCTGCTTTTTTTTTGGAAGCTGCTTGAGGAATACTTACATGTGCTGTAATGTGTGTGCATGAGCCTGTTAAGGCAAGACTGAGACACACATAGAAGAAAAATGGTGTTGAAGAGAGCAGTTTCTGATCCTTATTTTATTTTTTTGTGGAGTGGGAAGAAAGATGGTGAGACTACTAGAAACAGGTATTGAACTAGGTTGATAATTCATAGAATCATAGAATCTTCTGTTTGGAAAAGACCTTTGAGATCGAGTCCAACTGCACCCATCCTCTGCTAAACCATGCCCCTCAAAAACTCATCTACCTGTTTTTGAAACACCTCCAGGGATGGTGACTCAACCACCACCCTGGGGAGCTGTGCCAGTTCCTGACCACCCTTTTGGTAAAGAAGTTCTTCCTGATATCTAGTCTGAACCTCCCCTGGTGCAACAATTCCGTTGGATCTGTTATTGTGGAAGACGTGGCTTAGGACAAGTGAAACTTGTTCAGTGGACAGTTATGAAGATGGCTTGTGAATGAGTGATCTCATGGTCAGAACAAAAAGAAAAGGCGGATATATGGAAGAAGTGTCACATTTGTGTGCTCTTTTGATGTGTGGGGAGGAGCAATGAAACAAACATGCACATAGTCTTTTGGGAAACATAATATTATATCATCTTTTGGTGGAAAGAATGGAGACTATTCCAGAAAAAAAAGTACATTTTGCTTATAGGAAGCTTATCATACTGGTGAAATGTCCAACTTGAAACAACAGTACAGATGTGCCCACATGCACTGGAATTAAAAAAAAAAAACAAAAAAACCCAACAAACCAAAACCAACAACTATAATCCAGGTTAGGTTTCCTATGTTTATAGTACTGCAGTGTTTTAAAACCAGCAAAATCCAAAAGGATAAAAGTTCATGTGTTCAGCCTCAGTATTTGGAACATAGCTGTTTGCACTTAGTGTGTTTTTACTGGTAGGTAGGTAGTCAGTCCTTGGCTGTGAACACAAGCTTAAGAATGGGTTTAGGTGAGATAAAACAGTAAATAGAAAGTCATTAAACATATAGGATGTAGAGAGCTAAAAGCAAGGAGAAGAAAAACTGTCAGAACAGTACCTTCGATATAGTTAAGTTCCATATTAATTTACATGGCTTTGCTATCCCCCTGTGCTGTTTTCAAACTGCAAAAATTTTTGTAGCTGCACCATTAGGTGGAGACAGAACTCTTCTAAATATACAAGGTGTGCAAAAAATGCTCATTGAAACACTAAATTTATTTTGGAAATAGACACTGTTTGGTTTAAAGTCATTGATTTGCATTTAATTTTTCAGTTTTGCTAAATAGAAGTTAATAATATTCTTGCTTCTGAAGATACTTTATTCCATATCGCACAAAAAAAATCTCCATCTCTAAAGCTGGTAATTGTGTGGGAAGATCATGTTTTCAACTGGAACACGTTTTGGCTGAGCTTGTAGAGATTCAACTGTTAAGATAAATATTTGCACCGCTTTGTCACTTGATGTGTAAATTAGACTGATTAATAAGATTTTACTCTTTCTTTCCTTTAGCTTTTGCAGCAGCAAATTAGAGAAGGATGTGTCAAAGTGCTGTGAGCAGACCAGTGAATATGTATTAATAGGTATTAATTTTTGGGAATTGTTTGATTTAATTTTCTAATTATTAAAAATGGATTTCTGTGAAGTGCTACGTATTCCACATTTTAGCAGCTGAGATCTTTTTCCCCTGATGCTTGTATGTCGACATGATTTCAACATGTGTATTTTGTGATTCTTTAGCTATATAAGTTGTAATTGAGTTTGTATTTCTCACTTGACATTGTAAGGTGTCAAGTGCCAGATGATGAGGCACATTACTTTCAAAAGTGTGTTTAGTATATTAGTAAGTTAAGTGTTATTAAAAAATAATATTTAGGAGATGGAGCAGTAGAGTAGTACCTATTTAATTTAAGTTAAAAATTGGTTATATTCTTATAACATTTCTCTTTGTTCAATTTGCCTGTGTCTTTCAGTTTTAGGTTATCATAAGTACTTGACTACTAATGAGTTACGAATTTAAGAGCTAAAGGAACAAAATTGCTTTCAGGTTATCTTAATAATTCCTTTCATGCAAATAACATGGCAAAGGGCAAAGATCATTGTAGGTTGAAAATAACTGTTTAGTATCAATCTTAGATGTAATTTGCATGCCAGATATAATTAGCTGTTCCGTATAGTGCTTGCCTCTTTCAGAGTAAATGACCAGTATCAATATTCTCCAAATAAAATGAATTTTTTTTTTTTAATTTCAGTGTTTCTAAGATTTGATTGTGTTGGGTGTTTTGTAAGGTCAGTCATGTAGAATTGCAGAGGGAAGAGGTAGGCTTATCACTGTTAGCAAAATTGTATAGTACAAATAGGGGCTTGATTAAAATGGTCACTTATTCTAATCAAAACACCTGATCAGTTTTTAATGTTTTTCAGTATTTAGCAGTACTGTTTGTTGTGTGTGTATATGTAACTTCCTTGTTGTTTACTTCATTGAGAATGCCTTATGCATTATATAGTCAGTAGAATGAGACCAAGGGTGTATAAACTGTAGCTCCTGAGAGTGGAAGAAATGAGCTGAAATAGAAAAGATTGAACAAGTGTGGACTTCTTACTTCAATTTTTTTGGAAAAGCAGATGTTGTAGCTTCTCTCTGATTAGTTAGAACATATGATTTTGCAGGCCTCATAACCTTTCCACAGAATTAAACTAAAAAAAAAAAAGTGCAGAGAGTTTTTTGTAGTTTAGCCCCCTCCTGTAACCTGCCCTGATAAGTAACTTTCATTTTTGTCTTTATTTTTTTTCCAAGTTTATTGGTTTTCCTCACTTAGTGATATAGTTGTTGCTTCCTGGTGATGCATCTAGTTGTTTTCTCTCATTGAAGAGGGAGTTCTTTGCAGAACGCTTGTTTTGAGTAGTTCCTTTTGTTTAAATTGCAGGTTATCTTTAATTTAGCGGTTTTCCTTTTGTTCTAGCAAAGATTATTTTCCAGCGCCTGGTTATTATTTGCCACAGCAGGAGTTCAGTTTTGAAATTGTTAGTAATTTAATGCATATTTTTCTGAGAGTGTGTGCAAGAAGAATTGTACATTATTTAAGCTGGACACGGAGTTTGAAAAATTTTAAGAGTATCTTTTTCTTAGAACTATTTTTCAGGATTCTGAATTGTGATGTAGGATCCATCTGTGTATGAATGTGTGCATATTTGTGTAGATAGCTGTTTGTAAATAGAAACCAAAGGAATATTCATGTAACAACTGTAGACTGTGGAAGAATTTATATACATATCTGTATTTTCCTTAAGTAGAAAACATAGTTTAATTGATGCTTATATATCATCCTATATAACTTCAGGCACTTAGTGGAGGAAGTGTAAGGAGAAACAGGTATCAACACAATTCAGAACACTTAAGAACTTAAATTGCACTTTGGAGGTTCCTGTTGCACAGTTAATCCTTTGTGTACATGATGCGTGTACCAGGACTGTTTTGCAGTGCCTTTGTCTTCCTGAACAAGGGGGTAGTGAGCCATCAGGAAGAGCACTGGTTGGTTGCAGCCATGCTGAGGACCACTCTGTAAAACTGAGAGTAATGCTGCTCAGTGCCAGTGCCGGGAATGTTCCCTGGCACCACGCGTGTACTAGTGCAGCTACAGCCTGTGAGGCTGGCGGTGCGGCTGAAGTCTTGGTGTAAGTGCAAGAAACTCAGGTTTGTTATCTAAGCTTAGGCGGGGTGAATTGGGTCTGATTGCTAATACCTGGTTGAAGATGAAGGGTAAGGTTAGGAGGTCTGTTCCTTCTGTGCATGAAAAATAACTTACAGGTATTTATAAGTGTATTATTCACTGTTGTATTCACTGGACATGTGCTATGCAGTGTTTTTTTAAAATGAAAATGTGTCTGTTTACATTAAAACCCCTTATATTTAAATATGTAGAGAATGCTACTAGAACTGAAGAAGCATTTATTTAATGTATATTAATTTTTGAGTATATCCCCTCTGTATAGGGGAGTGATGCTTGACAGTTAGTTTCTTCTATCCTTCTACAACATGTGAAATTATTGGAAAATAATGAAGATTTGCCTCTGATTTTTACATTTTATTAAAAAAAAAAGGATTTTCTTAATAGGACAGGAATTGGTGGTTTACAAATTTTTATGTTGCTGGTTGCTTCTGTTCGTTCAGTTTAATTTCCAGTACTTTTTCCAGACAGCTTTTGTTTATGACCAAATAGAATATTTGCATCTTATCCCAGAAGAACTCTGTAGTACTGGTTAGGGACCTATGAGGACCTATTAAACATCATGGACTGTAAATGAATAATATAAATAATATAATTAGTTAATTTTTAGTTATTTTTGTTACTTTTTTTAAAATTTTTATTACTCATCATAGCTATGCTTTAAAAATTATTTAAAAAAACATGTGAAAGCACATGTGCTGGCATATTTCTAGGCTTGTAAATTATACGCAAGCAGAGTTAATTACTCTTTTTACTTTTTTCTACTTTATTATTTTGAGAGTCTGTCATTTTCTTTGAATCTTATGTGTGCGTGCCATGCACCTTTTGAGATATTTTTCATCAGCAACATTTACAACCTTTGCTGCATATGAGAGATAATAAATGTATACAGCAGAGTGCATCTGGTGCATTTTCATTTCCTCTAAGTCATGTGTTGAGGTGAAGTTCTCCACTATGAGTTTCTCTCACAGCTGGCTTTTTTGTTTTCAGAGCTGATCTCTGAAACTGTCTTCCTTTTCTCTTGCTGCATATTACTGTTATAAACTGTCCGGGAAAGGGACTATCTTTTAAAATTGCAGACATGGTTGCAGCAAAACTAGTGCTATTGCCATCCTGCAGAAACCAGTTTCTCCTGGCAGATCTGTGCGGGTATATGGTGGCTAGAGGTTTGTGTGCATTCTATAATGCAGGAATCTGTCTAGCAAGTTAAAGAACATGTTTCTGACTTGAGCTAAGAGATTTTGCCCATAACTTCAGTGAGACATTTTAATAATGCAGATTTTAAATGTAGAGTATTCTATTATTTGTGTTTGTAGTGTAACACAGTTTTGCAAAATCTAGTAAAATACATTGATAATATAAGCAGTTTTTACAGAAAAATCCAGCTAGGGGCCTTTTCCACATCCTTTGCTTGACAGAAACTGGCAAGGGTTGCTCTACTGAAGTTCTGCTGTCACAGTGTCTAGGATTCCCTATATTAGTGACAATATGTATTGTGGTTTGGATACTGTAAAAAAAATACTGATCATATATAGTTTTTGAAAATTACAGTTTTGTGGGTTTGTTATTGTCCAGATCTACTGTTAAGTACACACAGTTGCTTGTACTTGAATAATGAAACCTATATATTTAGAATTATTTCATAATATTCTTTCTCTTCATAGGGAAAAAACAGGGAAAAAATAAAGCAGTTTCTTTATTTAATAACTTTGTTCAGTTACTGTTAAACAAAGCCTAGTTATTTTTGCTGACAAAGGTAATAGTCTCCTTGTCCCCCTTTGTTTTAACTATGGTTCATGGAATTTAATTTTGAAACTGTAATTCAGTATCCCTTGCATGATCCTCATTAAGCATGAAGCGTACCTGGTTTCCGTGTCTTCTGAAATTAAAATGCACTGAGTTTCAGGGATCACAGTTGCCCACCAGGATTTGTTTCAGGAGTTTTCTAAAGAAGTAGGACATGGCAATGTCTTGTGGCAAAGATCTTGGTTTATATACTTATGTCAGCTTGTTTTCTAGTTCTCTAAATAGTGTCCTCCACATCTCATGAAAGTCTCCTTGAACTGGAAAGGATGTTTGGTGGTAAAGGCTCAGAATAAAAAATTTTTAGGAACAATGTCTTGTTCAGTCAGCTCTTTTGAATGTTTAGTTCACATAGCTGGAGAGGAAAATCAAGAGTGGTGCATACATAAGCCAACCCAAACCATTCTATGATTCTGTTATTCTCTTTGAGGAAATATTTGATGTTATAGGAGTGCTAATTGTGTAATAGTTGACTTCACAACATAATATACTACCACAAGAAAAGTTGTTTGTAAGGGTCTTGTACGTTAACATCTGGTCATGAAGTTAATAAAAAACCAATGTATTGTGGATCTTGACTTTCTCTATTGTTTTTTGTGTGGTTCATTTATTTACATGGGAGTTAACTGTTTAGTAATTTTGTAGACAATTGTTAAATCGTTAAATTATATCAAGGCTGAGTTAATTGAAAGCAATGGCTGATATTCATGCTACCTAGCTTTGGTTGTTTACAAGTCAAATATCTAGACAGAGATTGCAGTTCCATCACTAGTTAAGCTGATTTCAGTCAAGGTCAGTGTGACCCAACTCTCCTGTCCTCACATTTCCATCCTTTTGCAATGATCTCTTTTATTTGCTTTACCCCACGGGGAACCAACTTGGAGTTGGCTGGACAGGGGAAGAAGCCTATATGACAGAAAGCAGCTTTCAGGTTGCTGGCTTGGATCTGGCCACACAGCAAGGAAAGTGGAGACAAGCTTTTTCATTTGAAAGTTGTTACCTGTGTGTTGCTGTATGGCACTTATAATTTGAAATGGATATCTGGGAATATGTTTTCACTTAAAGGACAGACATTTCAGTTTTTAAGATTTTTAGATTTTCATCTCCCTCAGAATGCGTCTAATTCTTCTTTCACTTTATCACCTGACATTGAACAAAAGTACTCTTACTTAGCTTATAAGGGACTGTGCTAATGTGTTAAATGTAGAGCAGTTATTTCTCTAATTTTAGCAGAGCATAACTGAAGTATGCTTTTTTTTTACGGGGGATAGGTACAGAGGGAGTCATAGCGCAAGAAAATTCTTAACATTGCTAAGTACTTCTGGTAAACAGTGGGACATGTATGAAATAGATGGTAGATACTGTGCATTTTTCTTACTACAGCCATTTAAGTGATTAGTGCATCCACTTCAATCTCAAGAGAAGAATCTTGATATTTATAGTATCATGCTCAGCTTTCTATTATGGTGCTTAAATACCATAAGTTAAGCAATTTAGGCAAAGAACCATACCTTTCTATGTCTGGATGGTGTCTGGCACACTAATACCATACAATGAGGGATAATGACCCCTTCTCTCTTTCTTACTTTCTGAAAAACAATCATAGAAATCTTGGGGTTTTTTTTGTGAAGAGCTGAAGTTTGTTATTTTGAAGTTGGTTCAAGCAGATTGCTTTTTCAGGCTGTCAGTGTGTATTGCACATATTTTCACATGCTGGCTCTTGCAGCTAAATGGCAAATCTTAAAAACATTGTTTGTTTTGTCTTTGACCTGTCAGCTGGTAATAGAAATCTAATGTAGTAGACTGTGGCTTAAGCTTTTTGTCTTGTGCAAAAATTAAGAAATGACAATTAAGACAACATCCTTCTCTCTAAATCAACATGCTTCTTTCTAAATTGGAGAAATTTGAATTTATGGGTGGACTGTTCAATGGGTAAGGAATTGGTTGGATGGTTGCATCCAGTGGATAACCAGTCAACGGCTTAAAGTTCCAATGGAGGTCGGTGATGAGTGGTGTACTTAAGGAGTCCATATTGGGACCAGTGCTGTTATAGACAGTGAGATTGAGTACATGCTCAGCAAGTTTATAGATGACACCAGGCTGAGTGGTGCGGTTGATGCTTCTGAAGGACGGGATGCCATCCAGAGAGACTTGGACAAGCTGGAGAATTGGGCCCACGTGAACATCATGAGGTTAAACAAGGCCAAGTGCCACCTGAGTCAGAGCAATCCTTGGTTTCAATACAGACTGGGGGATGACGTGATTGAGAGCAGACCTGAGGAGAAGGACTTGGTGGTCCTGATGAATGAAAGGCTGGACATTAGACAACAATGTCCACTTGTAGCCCAGAAAGTCCACCGTATCTTAAGGGGATACAGGAAAGGTGGGGAGAGACTTTTCAGGAAGGCCTGTTGCGACAAGACAAGGAGGAATGGTTTTAAACTAAGCAGATTTAGATTGGGTATAAGGAAGAAATCTTTTTGTAATGAGTGTGGTGAAATAATAGAACAGGTTGCCTAGGGAAGTAGTGAAGGCCCCATCCCTGGAAACATTCAAGGTCACGTTGGATCAGGCTCTGAGCAACTTGATCTCGTTAAAGATGTCCCTTCTCATTGCAGGGGGATTGGACTAAATGACCTGTAGTTGTCCCTCCCAACTCAATGCATTCTATGATTCTAAGACAAAAAGCAAATCATTGCTGTAGTTTGTTGTTTTTTTTTTTTCAAATTAAGTTCTTTGGGTACGAGCTGTTGGCAATGAATAATGACTTGTATCAGCTGGCTCCATAATTCTATTTTACTATTAAAAATGGAAGACATCTGTTAAATACATTAAAGAGCAGAAATTTACTGAAAGATTTCTGCAGCCTAGGCTTCTCTGTAGGAAGTTGTATTTGTCTGGAAGTGTTAATGCAAGCTACTTTTTCTTTTGTCTCTTGTGATGATGATAAATTCATCCTCAGTGGATTTGAATGTTGGCATAGACAGATTTAATGGGTTTAATCTTGTCCGTCAATGAACCTCTTCTGTTTGTCAGAAGGTTAACATTCCTTTGTATTGCTCACACATATCTGGTTTTTTTTTTTGCTTATTATTTGGAGTATTTCATGTTCTCAGATAGAATTGTTGTTCAGTGAAGTATTTCAACTTCAGTCTTCAAAGAGAATTTCTGGTCTGAATTTCATTAATATTTCTTGATACTTCAAAAAGGACTTAAATGGGGCTTAATAAAAAAAAGATTTGTGTAAAGCATTCTCAAGGGTAGAATCACATGTTGAGATTCAAGTGAAATTTTCCAACATAGAAAATAAATTTTATTTTAGGTCATGCTAGACCATCTTCATCTCACTGTTGGTAGAGCTCTCTCATTATGAGGATGGTAGGAAGCTGTTTGCTAAAGATGCTGTTTTGTTTCATGCGTTCAGTTTCATGGCTATTATAACGTTTGTCTTTTTTAGTAAAGTAAGCACTGTGAACTTCTGCAACATAGAGTCATGTGTTTGAGATGTTACAGTTTAACTATCCTGTGACACCATTACAAAACAGTGGTGTCACTGTGCCTAAATAAAACTCCCTTCTTTGTGTTCGTCTAGCCAAGTGGATAATTACACTGGGGAGCTCCTTGCTGTTTTAAAACAATCTAATATTTGGACAGGTCATAACCTGGATTAGTCTGCTGTCTTGGTTTAAGAAGCAAAAGCTTTTATACTGGTGCAAAGCTGGGGCAAGAAAGTAGCCTGAGATGAGGAGAGTGCAAAATCACTTTTGAGAACTTGCTTAGAATGACTCTACAGGTTTATACTACGACATTTGCATTTGACTTTCAAAAATGTGGCAGAATTCCAGCACTTCAGTATTGTGGGTGGAATTTATTCAATGAGGTTTCAGAAACCATTTATTTTAGTAACTGATTTCTTTTGTGGGATTCAAAGTGAGAAAGGAATTCCAAGCAATACTGGAAAAAGAATTTAGAAATGTTGTTGACCTGCAGGGTGAAAGAAATAAATGCGAAAATTTGAATAATTAATATTAAAATGTCCCAATTAATTTACAAATAAATTGCTATCATAAAACCTAAGGAAGTTTTACATTAATTATAAGTATAAACAACCATGGAACATTGTGTAAGTATGGGAAAAATCTTTAACCCTTTTTTTTTTATGAGTAATTTATAGTTTTTGAATGTATTTTAACTATTGTGAGGGAGCCCAAGTTATTTATTTTTGGTCATCTTATTCTGATAATACATTGAGATAAACAGAGAGAAACCTTTAATATTGAGCAACAGTGGGTATGTTTCTCAGTCTAAATAAAATTCATTGAAGATCTTAGAGTTTGTGGATGGTAACTTTCATTAAATCCAGGAGAAGGATTTGTAGAGAGATAATAATGCTTTTGCAAGTCAGACTTCACTGTTAATCAGTGGGATCAACATAATGTTTAAAGAGAGAAGGTAGTAATGATTATAGATTAAAGGGCTTATTTTTATAATTAATTGAGACATGAATTCTTTCTCCACATGCAATACTTAAGCTATCAAACTTTGATTACTTCCCTTTTCTTTCCCCAGAGGAGATGTCATCCAGTTCACAGATGCATTACAGCTGTATGTATTGTTGCAACACTAGTGTCTGTTGTCCCGTTTTCTTTATTGGAAGTTTAATGGAAAGGGAGTGCATTCTTTCTAAATGTTCCCTGCTAGATAGAACATAGGATGAGTCATAAGAGGAGGAATTAATTTTGGAAGTTAGAATTCAGATACTGTGGATTAAATGGCTTAAGTATTCCTATCCAGTAATTAATGTAGAGAAAAACATCTGAAATATTAATCTTCTGTTGAATCTTTAATGTTTTATTTTGCATCTTGTGCTGTGCTATGGGAAAAATTGAAGGCGATGGTTCAAACAGTTCTTGCTGTTCTCTTTTGATAGGCACTATTATGTGTATACAAAATGCCACTGCCAACAAAAATCTTCAGTCTGGATCTGTTGGTTCTTGGAAGGTTTCTTATCAGTAGAAGCATAAAAGTATCGTAAGTGACTAAATAGCTCTGTCATGGAAACTGGAGCACAAACTTGCGATTGCCTCATCTGCCTCCGTGTAGAACATTTTTGCCTGGTGACACTGATGCTCACCACTCCTTATCTCTACGGTGCTGGCAGTGAGAGTGAGAACTCTTCTTGCAACTTCTGTGTGTATGATTTTCATGTTAGTCATTTTGGGATTTAGAGTTGTGTGATTTAGAGTTTGGGATTTAGAGTTTGGGATTTAGAGTTCTGAATGGTGATGTCCACTCTCTTATACAATCTGTATGCATGTATATTATGTCCTTGTAGGACTTATTTCAGGAGACTTGATTGCTTTTGCTGGCTAGTATTTGCTTTGGTGCTTTTCGTTTGTTTTACATTAATACTTTCTAAGAGTTTCAGCTGTATGAGGAGGTTTATAGGGTGTCTGCCTAATTAACTTACAGGTACTTCCATGAAAAAGAAATAAAAATAGCCCTTTAAATCTCAAAATGCCATAGAGAATTACATGTTTCCTCTGTCTTTATCTCTTTTTTTGCATATAATTTCTGTTATTATTACTCTGTGGTGTTTAAATCAGCAAACGTAAAGAGGACAGAAGTAATAGAGGGAAAGAAAGTGGAGGGCAATGACATTATTTAGTACAGATAACAGGAACATGTCAACTAGATGAAACGGAACTGCTCAGAATAGAACGTAAGCAGATTACTGCTTTTTCTCTCACAAAATGTTTTGCCCTGTTAATACCCAACCCTTGAACATCATATTTTGGCAATAAGTCATTTTGAGAAATATAGAGGAATACAGATATCTAAATCCCATAAACTTCTTTTGATCCTGTTGACAGCTTTTGACTTCTTGCTCTAGTTTCTGTGACTGATTTCTGAGAACCAGGAGGATCATAACATGGGGTAAGAGAGACAGAGCGGTCAGCCATCTGTGGAAAAAATAATTAAAAGGTTAAAAGGATTAAATACTAAGAAGAAAACAGATGGTACCCATCATTCTAGCTCTACTTCTGTATTTCTAAAGGCCATCTGAATAAATAATTGTCAAGACCAGAATATGACCTCAAAATTGTTTCAAATGCAGTATAGCAGTTTTTCTTACATTTTTTTCTTCCTGCTGCTTTCATAGGAACTACTGTTGAAACTATTTTGAGGAGCTAAAGCTTTGCATTTAAAACTTCTCTTTAGCAGTAAATATACATTACTTATCTGAGGGTATTTGACATACTGCAACTATCCCAGTGTTTAATTTATGTTATTTGCAGCTTTTGTTTAGGGTGTTAAAATAGTGAACTGATTTTATGGAATTGTACAATTACTTCCCTTTTGAAGCTTTTAAGGTTATGTCAGTCTGTTCTTGTTGCTTAAATAATTAAATGACAGGTTCAGGAGTAATAGAAGTTATATTCCTGTTCTTGAATTGAATTTCCGTGTTTAAACTTCAGTTCTGCTCCTATTTGTCCCTGTTTATTTTGGCTTCCTACAGAAATCTTGTCCATAAAATGGCAGTCAATGCACAATTTTAATTATATTATGTTAAATTACAAGGCTGGGACTTAATAAAGTGTGTTTATAGGTCTCCTTGCAAATGATTTCTATATCCCATAGAGGGTTCCTTAGGTGTTCTCTTTTTTACCAGTTGTTGTCTTATCTGACACTACTGATGAACATGAAAGCATTTGAAAATGGATTTTTTTTAAGTTAAATGTATGTAATTAATACGTTTTTTACAGCTCTTAATTGAACACAGTGGCTTTACGTCATACTAAATGTTGTTTTGAGTGATAATATTTCTCAGTGGAGTGGAACATCTTGACAATTTCTGTTTTTAAGCACTCTAATATCACTTAGAGTGTACCTGAATATAACTGTTATTTCCTCTGTATCAATAGCTGTTGTTAGACTGTGCATAGAGGAAGGATTGCTCTACTCTGTGTTTAAGACAAACAGAGCTATTACATAACTTGCAAATTATCTTGTCTCCCTACAGGTAAGTGCAGTATCTGAGTGGGGTGGTCCATGAACCCGTGATTGACCAGACTGTAATGAAGGGTATAAAATAAGCCAAAGGCAGCAGGGCCCTCAGTTCACAATTCAATATAAAATGTATTTGTGAAAGACATCTTATGGCAGACTATCAAATGTAGGCACTGTTTGCTCCCCGTTGTTATCTGATACTCTTACATCAACTCCTCTGTTACGTGTTGTTAAAATGATTTGCTGCAGTCTATTTTACTCCTGTTACTCAACAAAATAATTTTGAAGTACTAGTAAGTGATTTTTTAAATGAGGTTACTTTTTCATATTCTATGAAAATTAAATGTAGGAAATTAATTAGTATTCCCACCTGAGAGAAGATGTCGCGGTTTGAGGCAGTACTGGAATCCTGATTTTGTGCGTTTGTGGATTCTGTTTCTGGGTATTAGTTACAAGATCATCTTTCTCCAGTGTTGGATTTCATACCTTTTCTTTGACAAAAGTAGTATCAAACCTGTATTTGCCTAATAGATGCAATTATAAACAGCTTCCATGTTTACCTGTGTAAAATCAAAATTAGGAATATGGCTAGTGGAACTCACATTAAAATCTTAGTCTTGTAGTTTAGCATGATGATAGGCAGCAGTTGTTTTTGATGTGATGAAATGATATTTCCCATCTGTTCCTGTGTGGAAGTGAGATAATTCTTGAAATATTTGTGTAGCTATTGTTTTTATTTTTCAACTGATTTACTTCCAACAGAACTTTGTATTAGCTGCTTAGGAAAAGATTCTGCTGTGTAACTTCGTCTTATTTTCACTATATGCCTTACTAGTGTCCAGATATCAGTGACCTGATACTGAGGCGTCTAATATAAGCAAGACAAGAATAGGGCAGTTACAGCAAGTTTGTTTCTGTTTTACTCTCCTTTACTGTGGGGCAAGAGCATGTATATTGTCAGCTGGCATTGAAGAGTTGTCATGCACCTCTTTACCTGTGGTGATTTGTGTGGCCGTATCTAGATCAGCCTGTTAAATTAAAGTGTTGTATTGGAATTTTCAATAGATAGAGCAGTTCATTTTAACCTTCTCCCTTGATAATCAGAAATAACATATAACACTTTATATACCATGAAATAGCTATGCTTCTGAGCAGTAATAATGGTCCATCAACAGTTTCAGAAATGTCTGCACTAAAATAAAAAGAACATGTACTATTGTGTGTTTAAACACCTGCCAATCCTGAAGGTGAAGGTTAGTGAAGTTAAATGTGCTGACTGGCACTAACTGTGGACAAGGATTGTGCGTGTGCACCTAAGCAAACAATTTCCTTTCGCCTGTTCCTGCCCACTGTTCTTCTCTAGATGCTTCCATCCAGTGCCATGCAGCTCCCTTCCCGACCAAAGCAGAAGTATTTTTTGGTAAAAACATAGCTGGATTGCAGGTCCCTGAAGCTATTAAAGACAAAAAAGCACTGCTACATTCCTTCGTTTTCATTTCCTCCTTCACCTATTCTTTAAATCTTTTCTCCTACAGTCCAGCATTGCATAATCTCCCATCTTAAGAAGGGAAATCTATTCCTGTAATCAACTTTTGCTTTGGTTTTCATGTCTCTTTCTGTTTTATGTACTCTGTACAATTACTGACTAGTGTAGCTTCCACCTACATCTGAATTTGACCTTGCATTAGGTTGAAATTGTTCTAGCTGGTATTTCTGTTGGCCACAGACCATTCATGTTCATCATCTGTACTGTATTAGGCAATTAGCCATATTCTTTTAAAATTTATTTTTCCTCTCCCTTCCTTAATTTTGTCTAACTGTGTTTCCTTAGTTTTGTCTGTGTTTTTCCTTATCTTCCTGTAACATCTAACTGTAGGAGTTTCCCTCCAAGCCTCTAAGAATTCCCAGGAGTTACGTTGCTTCATCCCTTCTCCTGACAATGTACTCCTGTGATCTGCCTCTCTCCTGCAGGCCTGCCTCATTTTATCTGTATTTGATACCATCTCATCTCTTCAGTAAATCTTCAGATGCTTTCAGTGTCACTCTGAGCACGCCCTGTCTCCGTCTGTTCCTGGAGCACCAGCTGTGGCAGGCGTATCAGAGTAGAACTACAGGACACTGTGTGCCCTGCAGTGATTCTCTTTACCATTACACATACATATAGGTATGGTTAAAAAACTGATCTCTGTGCAACTTTAACAAGGTTTGGTAATATTTTTTACCCAGAAGCCTCCAATTAAATGTTGTTATGGAAATATAGATTTGTTTTAATGATTTTGTTCAAGAGATCGTGTTTTCCCAGAATTGGTGTTGAAAAAGCAAAGTGTAAGCATGAGATGTTTGTTTCAAAAATTTAGCAAGCTGTAGTAAAACGTGCCAAATCTGTATAGTTCCCAGATGGTCAAAAGCACGTCTAAAGAGAGCATTTTCAGTACTTTGTGGGGCTGATGGGATTTCATATGGTTAAATAAAAATTGGCAAGATCCATCAAATCTTCTACACTGGAGCTATCCCATATGTATCTAGTTCTTAAAAATTCATTCCTTTTTATGGCATTGCAATAAAGAAGAGAAAATGAAAATGAAGTTCTGGTTATAGTTGTATAAATTCTTATAGTGAGGTGTGCTGTTTTACTGAAATCATTATGGGTAGATAAAATTAAGTATGCTGTATCTCTGTACTTACATAAATAGAAATTCAATACTTCAAAATATGGTAGTTTTTTCTTTAAAAATGCTTTCTGTTTCTGGAGTTTAGATGCTTAGTTTTGATGGGTGTATACATTCTATTTTACTTTTGCTGAAAATACTAACCTAGTATTCTATAAAATCAGGATATGCCCATTATTAATATTCTTACTTCTTTACTACTACATTATTTAAATTTTTATAGTAATCCCAGATGTCTGAAAATTAAGGGGTCTATTTATAAGATTGTATTTTGCTTAGAAGTTGTTTTCATTTAGCCAAGAGATAATCATTGTTCATCTTAAATCTTGTATCACTGAGATTGCTGATGTCTTAATATCAAGCCTAAGGACGTCCTGGAGATTTTCTGCTCCTGCTCAAACTTAAGGCCAACTAGGGCAAGTTGCTCTGGACATTGTCAGTTGGGTTTTGGGTATCTCTAACAATCAAAATACACATAAGCAGAATTTCTTGTGGTTTAGTTTGTTTATGTTGCTTCTTGTCCTATCACTGGGCATGGTTGAGAAGAGTCTGGTTCAATCCTCTTTACTCCTTGTCCGTCTTTCAAATTGAATAATTTTTATGCTTTAATAAGTTCCCTCTTAAGCCCTCCCTTCTCCAGGCTGCGTACTCCTGTCTCCCTCAGCCTCTTGTTGTATGATAGGTGCTCCAAGCCCTTAATCATCAGTACGCCCATCTCTCTATTCTACTTGGCAGCCCAGAACTGGATCCAGCGCTCTAAATGTGTTTTCACCAGAGCTGAGGTAAATCTCTCTGTCTGCTGGTGATGCTAAGGCAGCCCACAAAGCTATGGAGCTTCTTTGCCACAAGGGCACATTGCTGGCTTGTACCCATCTTTGTGTCCCCCAGGACCTCCGGGTCTTTTATTTGCAAAGCTGCTTTCCAGTCAATCGCCCCTGCCAACTGGTGCTTGGGATTGATCTCCACTTTGATAAATAACAGAGGTTTATAGCATTATCAGTGGATGAGTCTGCGATTTTTGAAGCCTATCCTTGTTTCTGAGATGTTAGTTAGTTTAATTTTTGAAGAGGTAGGTTTCATACCTCTTTTTCTGAAGAGAAATAAGATTCAAATACATGTGGCTATGCATCAGTGGTGCCACACCACATGTTCTGAACATGTGTGCTCTCTTTCCGTATCAGGCATATTGGAAGAAGTTCAGGCAGGCCTCAGTGGAACAAATTTAAGCTAAAATTTGTTACTTCACTTTTGCCAGCCATGACATGGCAGTTTTTGCAGCTCAACTGATCCTTGCAAGCTTGTTACTTGCCAGTCATTCAGCTCTATGTGATCTTATTTACTTGCTGAGAAAATACATGGAAATAGCAAATGGAGTGTTCATTAAATTTGTGTTAATTAAACCTAAAGCAGTTGTTATATTTATATTGATATTTTCCTTTTCAAAACTAGTTCTCTCTCCTTATAACGGTAAATACAATTCAGGTCAAAAAAGATACTGAGAGACCTAATTTTTAATTATTTTGCAACACTACTCCTATGTGTTGGCTCACTTCTTATTTCAGCCACGATTTGTGGTTTTCATAAAACATTTACTGGAACATTGACTTTACAAATGTGTCTTATATCCACAGGCAACTTTTTCAGTGAGGCATTTGATATTTAATGCAGTATATAATATTTTCTTTCAAAAGAGTGAGGTAGAAAATTCTTTGAACTATCTTTATCGAAAGGAATTTTTTCCTAAAATTGCACTACTAGAGCAAGCAACATGGCTTAATTTCTGTTAATAAGAACTGTGTCCTTAGTTATTCCCAGAACAGCGATGGAAACTTTTTTTTTCCTGAGTATTTAAAAGAATAGGACAGTTATATTTTATCAGACTTTCTTCTTAAGGAAATATATGCACTGAAAAGATTTGTATTTCACAACCTTGTGGGTATCTCCAGACTGTAAACTGTTAGCCAGCGGTCACTGTTTTTGAGCAGGTGGTTCAGCATGTACCTGTAGACCAATCTTGTTTCTCCAGCCCTCTTCTGTTGTATTCTCCATCCTGGGAAGCTGTTCCAGCATTCTGTCATCGCTTCTCTTGGATCACACTTTCTGGGCTCACAGGCACAGCTGAGTAACTTACTGTATATACATGGAACACATGTAGCACCACATTTCTGTGAATGGATGACTTCTTTTTCGTTGCCCGTGTTTGTTCTGTTGCCAGACCGTTGACAAATTGGCAGCAAAACCAAACAGGATTTGGGGGATGATTTGCTTGTACTTGACACACCCTTCAGAGGTAGCATGTTATTGCTATGACTTCTTAGCCTATTCAGATGGACACTTTGAGCAATGCTGCCTACTCTATAGAAGTAAAAATGAACACTTCTGAAATGCAGCTTTCATCTTATATCTTTCTATTTGCAGAATACCAGTGTTACTCCTTCCTTTCTCGTTACTGATTTCGTTACTGTATTTCCTCTGTTCTCCAAAGTAATCTTTTTCTAAACTTTGTAGCTGTGCTCACAATACTTTACCTTGCTGCATGGCCAGGACACGCCCTGACTGAGCTGAGGACTTTCCTTATTTATGTAGGTTTGATTGTGCTATGTCTGTGCTGGGTCTTGAATAAAATGATAATCTTCTACTCAAAAAGTAGTTTTGCGAACTAAATCACAGCTTAAGGCTTCTATCAACGTAGGTAGAAAATGTGGTATTTCCTTTCATGCAAAAAACTGCCCATGGGCAGTGAATGGAGATGACAAATGTGTAGCTGGTAGCTAAACTTTGAGGAAATTTGAAAATTTTTTGAAACATCCTTTGATGTTTGATTTGAGTGCTGCACATACTTGTCAGTGTTATTTTAAAACTAACAGTACCTGAATCATAATGACAGTTTAACTTGAGTTGCCTTACTTTTCCAATCTGTTCTTCTATTCCAAATAGTTTCAGAATTTTCTGAAGTCTTCAGGTGACTGCTCTTGAAAACCTGGAGGTGTCATGCAAGCCAGAGGACTAGAAAATGGGGAAGGGAAATGGAAAGAAGAGTGGGGAGTAGTGGAAGATGAAAACCATTTCCGTATGCAGTGTGGATAAAAATTACATTTATCTATACTGTATTAAAACTGCAGAGTATGTATCTAGCAAGAGTAACTGTTTTCATACCTTTGCGGTGAAATTAATTTAAGTATAGGAGTCCCTACATAGTTCCATAAGACAAGTGGATTTTGAAACAGAGAACTTGTGGCATCCCACAGACTTGTTGGTATTAGTCTGAGGACACTTAAGACGTCTTATGCTGCTACAGTTCTTCAGTATAGTTCAAAAACCTAGTATGTTTTTGTCCAACTTTTACATCTTTGTTCAAGACAAAGACCTACTTTTTATTGGGTTTAGTCAACTCTTTTTTCTTCTGTTTTGTAGGGAAAGGCAGCATATTATGAGGGTGCAGCATACCTTCCCAAAGCTGCGAGATTACAGCATAGCTGTTTACTTTCATCTTCCTTCTTGTATTTATATAGCAAAGTTACCCAGATGGCTTCAGTGTCTTACAGTATAGAAATGCAGGAGCAGAACCCCTATGTTTCAGCCTTTTCAGACTGAAAAGAAATTTCAAATCATGATCGTAGCAAGGCATCTTGGGTTCAGGTTATATTTCTTTATGCCTGAGTGAGGATGATTTTGACAATGAGGGAAACTGGAGTAATTTCAAGATTTCTAATTTTAAGACATTGCTTTGTCATAGGTTTCCTGTGCGACTTGTAAGTTCACTTGAGGCCAGTTGTAAAGTAGCACTTAGTATCCATTTGGTCAGAAGAACAAACAGCCAATTCTTGAAAACAGTTCAGTGTGTCTTATAGGGAAGTGGTCAGAAAAATAATTAATACTAATGAGATCTCATGGCACCTTATTTAGGACAATGTCAAGGTATAAATAGAAATATCCAATGTCTTTAAATATAGTGAGACTGTAATATTATTTTAACTACAGGTACCACGAGGCTATTCACAAGTGGGATGAAGCACTTCAGTTAACTCCAGAGGATGCTACACTTTATGAGATGAAAGCACAGGTAAACATTGCAATTCTTTATCAGTTTGGAAATTAAAGAAAAAAACAGTGTGCTTGTGAACAGATGCTGTGCAATGTGGTGTAGTTCTTGTGTGCATAAACTACTGCACAATTTAGGTTTTTCATTTCTCCCAACACAACAGGGTATCTTGTAACAGGAGTTAAAATAATACTGTTATCCGAGCCAAATGAAGTAAACGTCTGTGTTAGAACATGAATTAGGACATTACAATGAGGAAAAGGCAACCTGAAATATTTAGAGATTGTGTGAAGAGGAGCAAAGAGAGCCTTGCTATGATAGATTAGCAAATTTGACCAGTAAAAATCTGCCTGGTCTTTCTAAAGAGTTGATTTACTATCGTCGTCATTAAACAAGGATACTGTATACAAAAGATATGGTCCAGTCTGTTTTCATATTAAGTATTACATAGATAAATTAGTCTTGAAGAAGAGTATTAAACAGAATATACTTATGGTGTTGATTCATCTGAATCTTTATTTTAAAGCTGTTCTGAGGAAAAAGGCTTCCAGCCATCAACGCTTCACTAAAGTTATGAGATCAGCTTGTAATTTCAGTTTGTCTTTGAGTGACTGAGATTGTGAAATTGATGCATTGTTTTGTTTGGTTTGGGAAGCTTTTGTCTCCATCTATGTGCAAAGGTAGAAGAATAAATTTTTTTATATGAAAAAATTGCTCTTCTGCAAAAGTGATTTTAATTTGGATTGAGGATGAGAACAAGAAATACATGGCTTCTTTTAATCATCTGGGCAGATTAGAATGGGAAAAAATGTTTTTAGGAAGGTAGCTACTCAAGCTGAAAAATCCATTTTTTAAAGTTAGGAGAAAGGAGAAGAGAAAGTAAAATCATGGTACTTAAGTGGACATGTTATGCAACTTCTAAGAAGGCCACTATATTGTTTAGTCTTAAAATCTTTGTTGTTACTGTAAGTATTTTCATGCACAAAAACCAAAACAAGACACACCCTTCCTCCCCTCCAACCTCCCCCCACCCTTCAACCCCCCTACAAAACCCAAGAAGCAAAGCTGGCTGTTTTCCAGGGTGAGATGCCAGTCACAACTCTTTTTTCCTGTGTGATATTGGATCTCCTCATCACAGTCGCTTTATCTGCGAGGTGGGGAAAGTTTGATTCTACAGCAGATTTCATGGAATAATCATAACCTCTTTTCAATACAGTAATGCTGAAGGAGGCAGTATAGTTGGATTACTTTCTCAGTCTATTGTATACAAGACATCCAGATAGACCGTGTTAGGAAAAATTTGGGGAGGGATGAGTATGAAGCGTTGATTTCTGAATTGGTTTGTTAATTTGAATAATGTTTGTAATAAAATGCAGTAATTGTTTTTACTTTAAATCACGGAATTCATCTAGTACAATTCTCTCACTCTGTATCCTCCATGATGCTGAAAAGTGAGCATTTCTTCTCCCAAGCTTCTGAAACATATAAACCTCCATCAAGTATTTATTTATATTTGGATACCTTTACATCGATGTTAACTTAAATGAAAGATGTGTCTAGCCTAGTATCCTGACAACTTCCAAGAGAGAATGTCTGGGAAAAAGTAGTATAAATTGTACAAGCATGTATCAGCAGTTCTCCCATGATGCTTTTCCTAGCTTCCAGCAAGCTTTGGCCCTGAGACTTCTCTGTGTTTAGAAGTGCTTGAAAGATTTTCTTCAAAAAATTTGTCTCAATGCTTTCTGTTCTCATATAAACTTTTAGCACCTGCAGAGTTATGTGCCAAGGAGTTCCAAATCTTCATTATGCTCTATTGGAAAAGACGGAATAATAAAATCCTGCTTTAATTAGTAGCTTTCCAGGTTGCTGTAAAGGTTGTTAACTTGCGTAGCTGTGCATTTATACATTTAATTTTTAACTCCACTTCTAAAAAAGTCTGCTTAGGTGTGAAAATTATTTTTCCCAAATTTTTTTTCCTGTAGTTTGAAGATTTAACTCTGCTTTGAATAAAAGAAACTACATAGCAGGATTTCTTCTAGGCTGAAAAGAAATGCTTCATATGCTCCTTAACACAGGGTATTTTTGAAGTAGCCTTTATTTTGCAATTAGAATTTCCTTTTTCAATTTAAAATAAAGAGAAAACTGTTGAAAAGGACAATAAAGCTTAAAGGGACAAATTAATGAATAGCTTTCTTGTAATAGTTCTTTATTATAGTCTCATGTGAATGCAGGAATCCAAAAGTGATCTCTTTAATTGAAATTATACCAAAATTAAATATTTTCACTGTGGAAGTAACAGAAGAACAGGGAATTATGTTAGCTGAACTATGGTGCAGTGACTAATGCAAATGGATGCATACTACAATATCCCTCAATTGGTGCTCCAGCGGCAATCCCTAACACTGAGGGGTTTGGTTGCTTACTCAGCACCCCAGTCCCTTATTTCAGCTAAATGGCGAAGGTGAGTTGGAGGAATAATGCACACAGCTTTTCTGCTGACCAGGAGGAGCTGGGAAACCAGCTGTGTGTCTCTGATTTGTCTTGTAAAATGTCTTTGCCTGTCTAATGAAATAATTTGAAAGTAATGAAAGCTGAAAGAATATAGGAACTCTCAGACATTTGCTTTCATTGTGCCTTTGCTTCTTTGCCTGAAGAGAAGAGAGTGCTGGGCAGTTGCACTGTTTCTCTTTGGTTTCCCTTTCTGACATTGCATGACTCCTCTGTTACACTGTGAACAAGAACACAATAAAAGTTTATGTACAAAATACTATGTATTTATATAGTTATTTCCTGAATCTTTTTAAGAGAACCTCTGATCTTTAAATTGCTAACATCTCTTCAGTAGATACAAATAGTTATTACAGATGTTTTTTGCAGTATGACTTACCCTTACTGGAAGCTGATTAGTCTAATACGTAATCCGATACCTTTCTGCTTTCAAAGGCACTAATATGAGCTGTAAAACCCAGTTTTTGCCAAAACAGAAATACATAATTAATTCCAGATGTATTATGGTTAATATTTAAATGATACTGTTTTAGAGCTGATTTTGTTATTCCAGTCCAGAATACCAGCACAGCTACTGCAGCTGTTACTTGTGTAGGTAGATGAGAAAGTTTTGGTAGCTCCAGATTTGGAAGAGCTCTACACCAACTTCAGGATGGGCTTGACCTGCACTGGGCCTATGAAAACCTGCCTGTCTTGGTGTGTGAGTCATGTGCTAGAGGAGATGATTCATGTTCAGAATGCTTTTGTGTGATATGCAAAAAATTCTTTATGGTCTATACAGATTCTCTTTCAGTAGGGAAAAGTATCCGCGTGAAGTATTTGCTTTTGAGAATTCTGGAGTGTTTTGCACAAGCTTGGATATGTGTATATCCTGTTACATTTATTAAGATAATCTTGTGTTTGGTTATATGACAGCTTCCCAATTCATTGCTGTTTTATTTCTCAGCAGCAAACATAACATTTTAAATACCCTGTTGTTTAATATACAGCTCTGAAAGATATGCTAATGATACAGCAGGAATCTCTAAATATTTATGGTAAGTTCTTAAAGATCTGTATTTTAACAGATGTAGGACAAATATCTTTCAATATTTCTGAAGAGGGGAAATAGTGTTTAAAGTTCCCAGTTGTCAATCACACTTGCAGTAAGTGTGTTTCCAGGAAAACATATGGGATTGTGGAATTGCTCAATTTCTTCAAAAACCCATAAAAGTGGGTGAGGTTTTTTTTGCATTGCTCTCAGCTCCTTTTTGAGCCACTTAAAACCAGATAATTCTTATGTATGGAAAGGTTAGGGGTGACCTTAAACTTTTATTTGCATGCATGTATATACTTGATATTCTGTTACCAGCCTAAACTGTTACCCCAATGCAAGAACATTTCTTGTATTTTTAAAAAAAAAAAGTCTTTAACTCCTGCCCCCATCAAAAACAACAGCCTAGCGTTGATTCTAGCATTAGCTAATAGTATTTTAAGTACATTCAAAGGAGTGTATGATGACTACCTGTATTAACATAGTCACTAGAACTTCTTGAAATTCATTGTGGGCAAAGTGTATTAAACATTGGCTGATTATTTTGTTGTTGCTTTGAATTACAAAGATGGAGGAACAGGCTTTAAGAAATTCTTTGAATCTGAATGTTTGTGTGCTGGACCATGTAGGATTTTTTGGGGTGTGAAGAGAGATATCAAAGGACTTAATACATTGTGATATATATATAGTAAACTCCCTTGGGTATCACACTGTCTGCTATTCTGCACCAGTCCTGGGAATTTACTTGGTTCACATTGCTCACCCTGTGGTACTTCCACCTCAGATCTCAGATAACATTGTCAGACGTGCTGTGCAACTATGACAGGATTCCTAACGTACACAATACAATTGTTTATAGAAGCAAGTAAATACAAATGTAAACAAACAGTTGGGTTCATCTGTATTTAATAAGCTTTTTGGATGTTTGTAATCAGCTATCTGAAGACCTATTTTCTGTACAGCCCTGCATCCTCAATTTACATTCATTGAAGAGGACCGGGATTTCAAATGTAGGTTTCTTTTTTTTTTTTTCTAAATAGACCAAACCCATCATAGTCTTATTCAAATCATTCCATTTCCTTTCTCCGTAAGTTTTTTCTAAACTTGAACTCCATGAAGGAATATCAACTTCCACCCATTCCTCTTTTGGTTTAAGAAATGGTAATGTTTCTAAGACATGACCAGACTCACAATCAGAAGTTTACGTTATAACACATCAGCCAATGATTGCTGATTATTTTTAAATGGACTTTGTTTGGTTGTTTTTAAGCTGGGCTGTAATGAGAAGAGTTTACCATAAAACATTGATGTAAACTCCAGAAGGATCTGGAGGAAAAATTGTTGTGTGGTGTGGTGCACTGGTAATTGCTTTACAGCAGTGGTAGATGTAAACTGCTTATGGGTAGGAAGAATTTTATTCATCAGTGCTTTGAAATGTGTTTCTGGATGGAAGAGGGAATTGGGTCAGTTTCAATGGACTTGGAATGTATCTATATATAGTGATTCAATTTCAAACCAGTGAGCTCATCTAAAACGACATAATCAGATTCATAACACTTCCAAAATACTGTGGGTAGGAAAGGACGGATCATTGTGCTGCCTGGATTTTTAGTACTTGATCAATCTCCTGATGACAGTTGCTATGTTTAATTGTTTCTGTTGCCGTTCTTCTAATTCTTCTCATGTGTCTCGTATATTTTTTTAAAGCTAGATCTGTGAAAATAAGAAATTGTGGCATCTATGTTCTTTGTTTTAATGCATGTGGTAGTGTGAAGTCTATGTTGGAATAAAGTAAGTTCTGAAAACGCACTCACTGAACATCTTTATAAGACATTTTCTTCTAGTAATTTTTAGTATATAGGTGCATGGGAGTCTTGAGATGTTTTTTCCGCTTTGCAAGGGTTTTTGTAATTGATTAGTTCTAAAAATGATTTCTAATGAAGTGTTATCACTGTGATTGGAAAATAAATCAAATACTCAATTAGATTACTTAAAAATTGAGTGCCATCCTGCTAATGAAATTTACAAAAGAAAATTAATCTGAGAAATTAATTTGAGAGCAACAGGAAAGGAATAAAATCTTGATGTGTCAGCTCTTAAAAGGGTGTTCATAAGAACACGCATCCTCTTTAGATGAGTCTGGCAAAGTAGTCCTGTCATTGCTTGCTTGAAAACAGATTAAAGACCTGTTTTTCTGCTGGGATTATCTCTTTTATGAACTTTTTCCCCAGCATAATTTTGATAAGTAAAATCTTAATATCCTCATACTCTTTTCTGAATGCATGCCATCTAAAGACTCTTAAGTTGTTGCTAAAACATTGAGGAAGGGAGATTTAAATGAAGTTTCCAGTGATACATGGTTCCTCTATGAAGCATCATATTATTTGTCTGGTTATTGAAAATATCTTAATGCAACTGAATTATTAATAGTTTCTCTGAAAAGTAAACATCTGTTTGAAAAATAAATGTTCCAAATACTCTATTATAATGGTTTGTGACCTTTTTAGAATGATGCTTGCTTGTTCCTGTTTTTACTAGTAATCTGAACTTTTTGCAAGTAGTAGCTAGCAGAAGATAACAGTTATCTCTGCTGTCAAAAGAACCCACCAAAACCACATTGAAATTGGTGTGAATGTAGCTCGAATCAAAAGAACATTGCACAAAGCTACTGATGAGGTAATTGTATGCAGGTCTGGATTGATGCTGATGATGGCTTCAGTTTAGAGTCACTTCTACTGAAGTAGTCCATAAAGGATTAGAAGAGCATCAAGAGTTTGTTGTATTAAGTAGAGGAGAGCTCCCAACAAGAAACAACTCCCCCCCCCGCCCCAAGAATTCACTGTACTCTTTTGATAGGAATTCAACCAAATCAAAGAACATGCTTATTATGGAGGTGTGTTCCCTTTATTCTATTTTCTATAGAACAACTGGTTTAAAACAGTAACTGAAGATAAATATCTAAGTATAGGCCAACTTACAAAGAAAGTGCCTGTGACAATGAGATAAAATTGAGCAAAGGTAAGAGCAGCAGCAGGCATTCTGCTCAAATCAGGTGTAGGGACTGCTACTGCTTTCCAGATTCACCTTTCAGTCACACATCTGAGTGAAAAGATAATAGTTTTCGATCAGCTCAAGTATTTCAAGCACGTGGGCTGAAATGAAAGAAGACCTGTGGACCTCTTTGTAGGAAGCAGAAAAACAGACCATTAGGCTGATGCCATGTTGGAGGAAAACCAAACAATAGCAACTTATTGAAAAAGAGGAGATAAAAGGAAATAAAATAAAAATTAAAATTAGTACTGTTGTTGTAATGACAGTGCTACAGATAAAAGAAAGTAGGATGATTTCTGAAGGAGGCAAGGAATTAAATTCTAGGTATGATTAAACTAGTGATGAGTTATGCAAGAATATCTGAAATGCAATAGAAGTAGTATTTCAGAGCATCTCCCTCTTTGAAAATAAGCCTCAAATAGAATCATGGAGTGACCTGAGTTGGAAGGGACCCACAAGGATCATTGAGTCCAGCTCCTGTCCATGCATAGGACAGTCCCAACATTCACACCGTGTGCCTGAAAGCATTGTCCAAATGCTTCTGGAATATTGTCAGGCTTGGGGCTGTGACTGCTGCCAGTGCTTCACCACCCTGTGGGTAAAGAATCTTTTCCTAATAGTCAACCAAAACCTCCCTGACACATCTTCCTGCCATTCCCTGGAGTCCTATCATTGGTCACCAGAGAGAAGACATCCTTCTCCTTCCCATCTGAAGAAACAGTAGCCGGCTGTGAGGTCCCCCCTTGGTCTCCTCCAGGCTGAATGACCAAGTTGCTTCAGCCTCTCATCGTATGATTTCTCCTCTAGACCCTTCACCAGGACACTTTCCAGTAGTTTGGTGTCCTTTTTATATAGTGGTGCCTAAAACTGCTCACAGTACTTGAGGTGGGGCCTCAACAATGTAGAGCAGAGTGGGACAATCGCCTCCTTCAGCTAGCTGGCAATGCCATGCTTGATACACCCCAGGGCACAGTTGGCCCTCTTGGCTGCCAGGGCACACTGTTGGCTCCTGTTCAACTTGCCTTGACCAGAACCCCCAGGTCTCTGTTTGCAGGACAGCTCTCCAGCCTCTCACATCCCAGTTTGTATATGTATCCAGGGTTACTGTGTCCCTAATGCAAAACCCGGGACTTGCTCTTGTTAAACCTGTCTGTGATTGCCCAGCTCTCCAATTTGTCCAGATTCCTCTGCAGGGCCTCCCTGCCCTCCAGAGCATCAACTGCTCCCTCCAAGTTTTATGTCATCAGCAAACATCTTCTATTGTCCTGTAGAATTGAGTTATGTTATGTTATGTTATGTTATGTTATGTTATGTTATGTTATGTTATGTTATGTTATGTTATGTTATGTTATGTTATGTTATGTTATGTTATGTTATGTTATGTTATGTTATGTTATGTTATGTTATGTTATGTTATGTTATGTTATGTTATGTTATGTTATGTTATGTTATGTTATGTTATGTTATTCAAGTATCTGGAAATATTGAAGTATATTCTGTGCATGAAATGCTGTCTATAGAGCTATGAGTATGATTGTGGGATTTTGTTAGACTGATATGTTAAGCTATTTCAGGATGAGAAATCTTGTGTTTTGATAAAGGCCACCATAATTCCCATAACCTACAACTTAGCTTCCTCCTTTTTGGACACTCCCTAAGGGGCACGTGTAAGGAATGACAATAACTCTTTAGGTACTTAAACATAGTAGTGAAATTGAGACTACACTGGACTGTGTGTTGTGGGGGATTATACATATACACAGATCAGTGCTTGATGTGCCACACATTGAGCGTGTGACAGACACATTGTGTGACATATGGGTGCGTGGTTTCTGTCTGGCTTTATCTTATCTATGTGGCCTGCCCCAGTGACCTCTTCTCAAATCTGTGCAGAAGAAACCTTTATGCTAGTGGTGGTTTTTATTCCTTTTTCAGCATGACTTTCCACATGTAGCATAACTGAGTGTTTGCTGTTTCAGTTTACAAATTGCAGTGGTATCTGGCGTGCAGAGGTATCTTATTAAAGTGATAATGACGTCACGGGTAATGTAACCCAAGGCAAGTCTGCACATATTCAGCTCTGCAGTTTTATGTTTATTTTGATGACCTGAAAACAGAAGTATAAGAAAGTGGTTTGTGCTTTTATATGACTGAAAAGTAGAGCTTATTCATTTTATTAATAACTGAAAAAAAAACAAAACCCTGTGCTGGAAAAAATGCATATAAATCCAAATCTGATGACATAGTTACTAAGAGCGCAGTAATTACCACCATGATCCGGAAGAGCATTTCTAAAGCAGCTGTCTAAATTAGTACGCACAACAGTCATAATTAGATGAAAGTGGAATAATTGCCTTTTATTAGTGAGGTCACAATTCAATAAACTAAGCAGTAAAATTCATTAAAACTACAAAAGACTTCCTAAATACTTATGTAGGTGTTTTGGAACTGTGTGGCAGTAGAAAGTACTGGTAGGAAATACTGAATAGTCAGGATGCATAAAAATGTTCATGTGAGCCTATACTTAGATTTGTTTTCTCTTATGAGAAGCGACACATTAAGAGGTTAATGTAAAACATAGCTGATAGATGCGGATTCACTTACTCTTGGTAGGATGTACACCTGCCCTCTGGTAACAGTTCAATTCAGTTCACAGCAGGTGAACACAAAAATGCAGTTGAATTGAAACTTTTGGAAAAATACATACTATTCATTGCAAACTTTGCTTATAAAGCACAATGATTGAGACCTTCTGAAGAAGAAAAAGGAAAATGACATGACATACAGCTATGGGTTATTTTTTAAAGATTTTTAGGTACTTGCCAATTCCAGAGTACAGCCTGGAATTAGATAGAATTAAAGAGAAACCGCAGGAGTAGTCTTTAGAAAAATTTAGTCTTATTAGAACAGCGGGAGTATGGAAATATGAATCCAAAGGGTTTCTTGGAAGGTGTGCTTCCTCTGTTTCTTAGGTACAGGATTACTTTTTGTACTAAAGCTTTTTTTTTTTAGCTGTACTCACCCCAGTGCTATGCAAGTACTTCATGTTAATTGAAGCAAATTCTCAAGATTATTGCATTTGAATCCTTCTTTACTCCACACTCATATTTATCTATTCAATCTATCACAGAACAGTAAGGTTAAATAAGTGCTTTCTGCACGTCAGCAGTAGTCCTAATATGTTCTAATATTATTCATCATATTTGCAGGTCAGTTGGGATGAAAGTGGTTGCCCACACATGAGTCTTACTTTTGTGGTTGACGTTCTCATCATAGCATAGGAATGCAGTTGTCATTTGTTTTTTACACTGGTATCTATCACCATAGCATGTGGGTGTTTGAAATCGTGATCTCAGCGTGATGCAGGTCTTCAGGTAATGTGCCAATCTCGTGGTGGTCTTGGAAAAATACTGCAAGCTCTGAGCCGTGTTATGTACCGTTAACTATGCTTTATAGGCTTAGGTATGGAGATAGAATGAAAGGAGTAGAATACTATGGTAACAGGCTGACACTAACCTGCACTGCTGAGTAAAAGAGAGCTCCACTTTCGGAAACCACTTTTTTTTTTTAATGTAGGTGATTTCATGTCTAGGTTAGGCTTTGCTATTGCAGAATACTTGATTTCCAAATACAGCAGTCACTGTTAAGGGTGGTTTCCATGCTGAATTACAGGGATTGTTTCTGTAATTATATCATGTGCACTGGAACTTTGTTTGGTAGATTCCAGTCTTCTATGAAGAAGGAAAAATACGATCTAGGAGTTTTTCAACAGTACTTGTTTATTTATTGTGTTTAATTCTCAGTGTGTTTATCCTTCTGTGTATCATGCTATGCTTTTACAGAACTTGGGGTTGGTAGGGAGGAAGAGAGAGAGAGGGACACCTTCAGAAACAATTACTCTATTTCTAATAGAGTTGCTGAAGTAGTTCAGGTGAATCATCTAGCATACCTATTTCGTTCTGTGGGCTACGGAATTAATATAAGTGACTATGTGAGATTAGTCAACTAACTTTTAAACTAGGAAAAGGTAGGTGAGATAAACCTGTTGTTCATATTGAAGCAATGGTAGTTGCCTGGATAATCCCAGAAACCTTGAGTCTGTTTTCAGTTTTGTTTATTCTTATTCATCTTATTTTTCTTTTTCTTTCATAGGTCCTGATGTCTTTACATGAAATGTTTCCAGCAGTGCATGCAGCAGAAATGGCTGTTCAGAGAAACCCACGTTCCTGGGATGCCTGGCAGACACTGGGGCGTGCTCAGCTTGGGTTAGGAGAGATAGCACTGGTAGGGAAACTGACAATATTAAAATGCTAAATTTGTAAACCACATCCTCTGAACTGTGTGTGAGAGAATGAAAGTAGAGAAATAGTAAGGTAACTGAATATCCTTATGTAATCTGAAAGCAAGCAAGGAAAAAGTTTGTTATTTATCTCCAGTGTTCCCTTTACTTTGTTGTTTTTTTCACAAATGCTCCCTGTGTGGTTTTGTTGCTGGGCTTGTGGAAGACTGGCTGAGCTCAAAGGCTTTTGTGTTATCTACTATTTGCCTGCTGGCTTTATGCAATGTAATAATTATGTTGACATAGCTTCATATACTATTCGGGCTCAGTTTTATACATGTCTGCTAATACGATTCTAATGTCTTGTTTGCTTTGTCTCCTACTTTTCTGTATTAGGCGCAGAAAATCATATGCTCATTCATGCTTTCCTCTGGCTCCTAGACCCTAAATGGTGGCTTAAGTTGGGTCTTTTCTTAATAAGACAACAAAAGGCTGGGATGCATTTTTTTCTCTGGCTGCAGCTGTATGCCATAGTGCTTGTCTTGAATACATGTTGCGATGCAAAGGGAGACTCTTCCCTCATGTCAGCTCACCCTCTGCCTAAAAATGTACACCTGTAAATAATGTCACATATACAGTGTACTAGTTTTCTACTAGTGTGGAAACATAATTGAGTGAACTTCTAAATTCAGACACATTCACAAAAGTGCATTAGAAAACTGATTCATCATGAGCTTTCAGATAAAAAAAGGATACTAGTTTAATTTTATTTCTGATAGAAGTAGCTGTGTACTGTTCTGATACGAATAATTTTGTTATTAATTTAGAGTGTTTTTTGAAGGTTGCAATGTTTGGTTTGAAAATTTTCAAGAATAAAAAATAGTAAATATTTTTTTGAGTAGGGCTAGTAGATCATGCAAACCCAGTTTCTTCCTAAATTGTAGTAAGGAGCACTATTTAAAAAAAAACAACAAAAGAATACCCAAATGATGAGTATAATGTATGACAAAAGCTTTGTGTTGCAGATGTGGTGTGCTACCTTATGTTGTTGCACTATCATAATATGAAATACTTAATGCAAATCTCTGCATATTTGCATCACATCACATAACTGGTGACATTCCATGGCATTTATGTTGTAGGATTAGATTGTCTTTCCTGTCTGGATCGTCAATCTATAAATCTTTTTTCCCTTTTATGTGCCAGAAATAGTTGCTGTAAATTATGTCTGAGATTTTTAAATGCATTAACCTCAGGAAATTCAAAGTTTTATTACCTGAAAGAATCCTAGGTAGCTGATGCTGCTTATTCTATAAAAATGCTGCGCTTACTGAACTGTGGATTATAGATATTAATATACCAGTACTATTACAGTTGTACCACCACATCTGCTCACCAGATTCTGTAAGCTTTGTCTACTTTGGCAAGTTTACATCGCACTGCCAGGACTGGGTATCTTGAGTTATTAGTGCCGAGGACCAAATGTCCCCATTATATTCATTTTGTTTTACTTCAGAGTAGCTCTGTTCTTTGGAGCACTTCAAGTGCTCTGTTGAAGTGTGTTGTTGAGCTTAATCAGACAGGAATCTAGTTTATGTAGTCTCACACTATTCCGTGATGCAAACAAAAGCATTTTAAGTAAGAACAGTTAGAGTTTTGCATCATAGCACATGATTAGTATTAAACAAAACAAAGATGCTCCTGTAACTGGTCTAGTGACCTTACTGTCTGTGAATAGAAATGGAGGAGGAGTTATCACCAGGAAATTTGCCCCCTGAATGTTTTTGTCTTGTCTTTTCTGGTTTGAGCTAAAGTAGAATAATTTTTTTTTTTTACTTCTGAGTAGGAAGCCCAGGGGTTGGTAAGCTCCTGTTGGTGTTTCCAGTGCTTTAGTACTGGGTGTTTCTACTTCTTTGCCATTCACAACTTGGAAGAGTTTTTCTAAAATGTAGATAACATTCAGTGTTTATTTTTGAACCAAGCAATTTCAAGGATTCTTAAAAAGGTTAAGACTGGAGGAGTCTTAAAAGGTTAAATGATTTTGTTAATATTGAACCTATGGAGTCTTCTTGACCAGATGATTGAAGTCATAATTATCCTATTCCCATTAGCTTTTTATTACCTTAATCTTCTAGAAGAAATAATAACATTTGTAAGTCAGGGTTTTTTGATAATATTTGAGAATTACTGTCCTTCTCAAGAACTTCTTCTGTTTCTTTGCTTCATTTCTCCCCCACTGATGTCTGTCTTCACTACCCACATCCTGCCAAATGGTCTGGTATAAACATTTTTATTGCTTCACAGTGAATGATGCACTTTTTCTTAGGCAAACAGTTTTCAGTATTTTGATTTCAGTGTCCTGATTCTGAAATACAGCTTCCAAACAAATATAATTTATACTATGAGCTGTGTAATGTATTAATTTCTTGGAAACAAAGAAAGATTTTGGTTTCATTTGGTTTTCTCAGACTTGTGACAGAAAGAGTGAAATAAATTAGCCCTTTTTTATTTAGCTTTTACAAAAGCTCTTTGCTCTTTTTTTTTTCCTGAATATACAAAATAGGGTAATTCAACAGTAATTCCTAAATGTGAGGAGGCAGAGGTTTATTTCTGTAAAGGTTGACATTCCTTAAATTCTTCAAATTGATTTGCAAGAACACATCTAAGTAAACTGAAAAGTGAGTATAGAAACTGTAGTAATGTAGTCAGGCTTGCAATATTGCTCTTATTTAATTGTGAGGGGATTTTTTACAAGTGTTATTTACTGTATTGGTGATGACAACTTGAGCAGTAACAATTTCAAACATATCTTCATTAGAAGAGTTCTTCCCGAGCAGCAGAATAAGCCCCACACTTTCATTAAACAAGTAGACAAAAAAAACAAAGATGAAAGCAGCATTTAAAAAAAACAAACCCAAAACTAAACAAGTCAAAGTGTGAGTCTCCCTCCTTGGAGAAGGTCATAAGCCATCTGGACATGGTCATAGGCAACCACCTCCAGGAGGCCTTGCTTGAGCATGGTGTTGGCCCAGATGACCTTGGAAAGTCCCAGTCTACTTCATCTGCTCTTTGATTCCATGGCTTAAGCTTATCCCATTGTGGGCTGTGGCCTCTGTGTCAGATCTGGACTACTGAAGGTCACAAGTAGGCACCCTGGGCAGTTGCATAAATACGAACAAATCGCGCATGCTTTTTGTTTGATGTTTTGAAGGATTTGGTTTGCTATCTTGTTATTAAGTAGTTAGTGGTATAGCAGTCTTGAAGTGTGATGCTCTAATACATTTTGTAAAAGGAATCCAGCCTTGACAATATGAATACTCGGATCAGCCCTTTTATTTCTCTCGAAATAAAGAGTTTTAGGTATTGTACATACTGATGGGAGTTATTTACTAGGAAAGAGATGAATTACTGCATTTTATTGGAATCCAGCTAATTAGCATTATTAATTATGAATGCGAGCGAATTTTTCAAAATGTTACTAATGTAAGCATGTAGACACATAAAGATTTCGATAATCGAAAGGAAACTAATGGTTTTTCTTTCCATTGGAAAGCAATCAGGTCTCTGCTTTGGATTGTGTTCCAATCAGCTTAAGGGGATAAATAACTTAGATTTTATTTTTTTACCTTTATATGAGATTAAAATATTTAATTACACTGCTGCAGTAATCTTCCTTCTAAGCACAACAAAATGTGTGGATTATTTAACTTTATCATTATATTAGTGTAGTTGATATTTACATGCATAAATGAAAAAGAGGCAATGCAATTTTAAAAATTGCTGTTTATAATTTTGGCCTAGAATTTCTTGTTGCTGCATTTACAGTGGTACTGCTCTCCTTATCAGAACGTCATAATAGATGTTTCTTTTGAAAATAAAATGTGATGGGGTATATTTCTGTCCTGGTGGCTCCATCTTGAACTACACTCCAGCCACATAGACATGCTAGCACATAGTGTTTGGGTAGTATTGTCAGAGAAAAAAATAAAATGCTTTGTCGGTTAAAGTTGGGCTCTATTACATTTTTTTCAATAGCTCTAAGCAGGTCTACCCATTTATAGGTAAGAACCAGTAGTACTGGCTTCCCTACAGATCCTGTGTTAGTCCTGCAATCTCCAGGTACTATGGTGTAATCCTTTTATTTTTTTAACCACTATTGTAGTCATAAATATATTTTGATAACCTACCTAAGGATTTTTTAATGCATGAAAATATCTTCTATCGAGTGGTGATTTTTATTTTCAGTGAAGAAAGCAGAAGGGCAAGAAGTCTCAAAAAGTTTAAATGCCATTTCTGCTACATTTCTAGCAGGGGTGCTTGATTCTTGTGAGTGTTCGTCGCTGACTTAGGTGGCATCTCCTAAGAGATACTCTTGTCAGATGCTCAGGAGTTTTCAGGCTTTAACCATGATGATGAAGTCCTTCTTAACATTTAGAGCTTACAGTTAAAAGCGTTAGCAAAACCATGTGCAGAGTGTAGGAAAACCTGGGATTGGGGAGAAAGTTGTTTTGTTGTTATTTTAAAATTCCTTGACATAATTTTAGTAGTATAAATTAGTAATAAGGAAGAAAATGTTTCCCATCCTGCTGGATATTCTTGATTTGCAAGTTAAAAGCACTCTACTTCAGGCTTTATTTTTTGAGCTAAGTATGTAAAATTCTATGATGGGTTAGATCTTTGTCGTTCTTTCAGTCATCCTGGATTATGTCCATGCCTGTAGTAGAGCATACTGTACAGACCTATGGTAAAGGCATCCTGAAGCAGTGACGTCTGCAGAGCGTGCTGCAATGTCTTGCAGGGATGCTTACTGAGGTTTCAAGGCACGTGAGGGACTTTGTCCACCAGCTCCTGGGTGCCATCATGTGCTGATGCAGCAGGAATGAATCATCGAGGCAGCTTCTAAGCTTCTTAAATATTAAATATATGTTTGATTGCTGTGTTTACTGTTGTTTATTGTGCATGAATATAACTATATAGACAGGTTTTAATTAGGGGCCCTCTTTCCTGGAAAGCTTAAAAGCAGATGGTATTTGTTCATATTTGGTTTTCAACAGAAATACAAAAAAAGAATGTTTAGTCTTTTCTCGTAGCTCATCTGTCCCTGGAAATTAAAGCTGTGAAGTTGAATAAAATGATGCTGTTTTGCAAGAATTGAACTGCACCCTCCTACACTTCAGAGCTAGCTGTGGACCAATAATAAGTATTATTTTTTTCCTGAAACTGAAAGGCTTCCTATTGCAACAGCAGTAATACTGATAGCATAATCAGCATTTCTTGAATCTGATTTGTAATCTCTTTGTCTGCTGAGTTTGTGTATTAATCTGCCAGCAGAAAGAGTAAGAGGTAGTTTCTGTCAATATGGATGAAAAGTTGTGATTTTTCAAATTAATTTGTATGGTTTAAGTATTTGTAAATTACAGCAGAATGTGGAATTTTATGGTTGTTCATATCTTTAAAGTCTTTATATACAAGTTTCTGGAACTCTTCCCAAATATAATCCAAACCTGTATCATCACTGTTTTCCCACCCTACAGGGCAGCTTCTATACATCATCACATAAGAGTCTGGCCACTCAGATGGTCATTTCCATAACTGACCATACTGTCATAAATGTGAAATACACACGTGCCTGAATGTACATACACGAGTCTGAGTAGGTAAGGTCAGTCAAAAGCAGTAATATTAGCAATAGTTCAAATCCCAGTCATCCATTTTCTGTATTTCTTTAAATCATATCTATCTGCTTTTGCCTTCCCTTACATCTGATGATAGGAGAAAAGTGGGATAGAAAACCATCAAAACAAAAATGGTTTTTACTTTTCCATTTTTAGTTACAATAAGATTTTTCACATGTCATATTTTTTTGACAGTATAGCAGTATTATTAAGACAGGTGTAATATCTGTGCCCGTGTTGCTAGGTACCTGATTTGTTCATGCGTTCTTGGTACTTTCAGACACTTGTATGCACGGTTGTTTGAGAGTAACGCTGCTAATGAACTTAGAGCTGAGGGAAGATAGTTCCACTAAGCACAGATTGGAGTAAAATCAGGTTTTTCTTTTTTTTTGAATGGTGTATGTACTTTTTTTTCATTTGTTTGTTAATTTCTGTGTTGAAATACGTAGACTTTAAAGTTTCCAGTTTCCAGTCCTTGTTTCTTCCCTATTTTGTTTATAGGCAATCCGAAGTTTCCAGGTATCCTTACACATCTTTCCAATGAACCCTGAAGTATGGAAAGAAGACCTTTCCTGGGCAAGAAAACTACATGACCAGCAGAAGGCAACAAAGACTGAGGCAGTGCAAGCACTTGCAAAAGGAAAAGAGTTTGCACAAGAATCAATCCCAGACTATGACTTTGAAAGTGATGAGATTGTGGCAGTCTGTGCTGCCATCGCGGAGAAGGAGAAAGCTCTTTCAGCAGCTAAAAGGGTAGTGGTTGTTTCTGCTTCAGGCACAGTGGAGACTGTTACTGAGAAGGAAGATTGTCTTACAACTCCTGATGAAACCCTGTTCATCAGAGCCCGATAGGGCAGCCTTATGGGCTGCCAGTACTGTTTTAAGAACTAGTGTTATTTATTGTATTGGGCTTGCTTTGTTTTTATTTCTTAAGAGTGAGAGAGCCTACCGAAGTTGAAGAACTGAAGTTATTTTACTTCTGTAAATTGAAAAAGCCATGACCTGAGTTATTGTTCCATCCATATTTTCTGAGAGGAAAGCCAAGAGTTGATTCTAAAAATGTTAGGAACAAATATAATGTTAAAATGCTTAACAACTTTGTAACAACTGTTTTCATCTTTATGTATGTAATAATTTTAAAAGTTATTGTCTGCATTTTCCTGGTAATTAATAAGCTTTCCTTTAAACTGTAAAAGAAAAAGGGATCTTTAAAAAAAATATATTTCAATCCTTATTTGTTATTCATCGTCCAGTTAAAAATGTGAACTGTTGTCTTATCAGAAGTCTTTATTTTCATTAAGATTACTATTTCTATGAGGAAGTTTCCTATGCTTGAGAAGCATAGTGCTTTTTGCAATTGAAAGTGTATTGTAGAAAAATTACTTAACTCGGATCATACTTCCATCTGAAAACCTTTAAAAGGACACTTACAGTCTGTGCAGAAATTAATTCCCCCTTTCAAAAACTAAATTGCCATGTTTTACTTATGAAGATTTAATTAATTTTTGCAAGACTCATCCTGAATATGTTCTTGTATATATGTTAATTTTTAGATCTGTGCTTCACACTCACACACAAAACATTTACAGTTCTTAACATCTCCAGAGTATCCAAAATAATTCTGATTAAAGCAAATATATATACTAAGAAATGTAAACCAGCACCATGCTGCTTTTTTATTTGTTCATTCAGTTCAGAAATAGATCTTAAATGCTTACTGAACAGCCATTTGATTAAGATTGGTTTGATATGCAGTTTAAATTGTCCTAGTTGAAGAATTTCTTAATCTTATTTTTCCTAAAAACCTAAATAATATATTCTATTCAGCCATAGAAAGAGTTAGTATGAGAAGGATTTGGGCAGATTTAGTCAAAGAAGAGACGTTCTCTGACTAGAAAAAGAAATGTCCCAGGAGCTTTAAAGTGTGTTTTCATTTTGAAGAAGCTCAGCTGTAATCCAGCACATCTTTTCCTTCTTTGTGCTTTACACTTGCGTCAATGTTATGTATTTACTGATACCCGAAGGCTTGCCTCCCTCCTTCCAGAGGTCCATCTTATCGCAAAATCTGTTTCCACTGAAATGATTTAAAAAATTTCTATTGACATCAGCACTGTGGGGCCAAACTGATGGAGTGCTGTGCATCTACACCGGTTAGCAGAATGGAAATGTCAAGTTCGAAAGGTTGTTTCCATCCCTGGCACTGGATGTGTTGAATTCTAATTATTGTCAGGACCGTAGTGCTTTGTAGAGCACTGTAGAGCAGATGAGTTCTTGTGACACTATTATTGTCAGTCTGGGAAGAAGTTCAAAATTTGATAATTTCAACGTTTTTTGTACAGCATACCACGTTTTGCATATATGGGATTTTTTGGATCTGTTTGAATAAAATATTGGCGTCTGTGCTGATTAGTGATGCCTCTTTAATCTTCTGGTCATAGAAAGAAAAAGGGTTACCGCTGACTATTTTTGATGGTTACTTATTTAATCAGTTGGCTTCTTCTGTCTCTGCTGAATATATTAATGTGTTACAGTTAAAAAAAAAAAGACATCTCAGAAAAAAATGTTTAATAAAAGGCAGTGCTCAGTGCTTTTAAACCTCTCAGGAGTGTCCAAATGCAATGGACCCAAAGGAGAAAGCCTATGTTATCAAGAATAGGATATCTGTGAAGCAGACTCCCACTTTGCCATCAGGAATTTATTTTTATTGTTCTTCATCATCACTGGTGGCATTGGCTGCAGTAGCTTCTATATGAATCATATGTTAAAATGCTAAAGTGTTGCAGTGTTGTTAAACGGGAAATCTCAACAAGAACAGTAGGTTAGGTGGAGAATAGCCCTGAAGGGGCTTGGGGATGCTGGTGGATGAGAAGCTCAACATGAGCCAGCAATCCGCTCCTGCAGCCCAGAAAGCCAACCATGTCCTGAGCTGCATCAAAGGAAATGTGACCAGCAGGGCGAGGGAGGTGATTCTCCCCCTCCACTCTGCTCTCATGAGACCTCACCTGCGTTCGGTTCTGAAGTCCTCAGCACAGGAAGGACATGGATCCGTTAGATCCTCTCAAACAGAGGAGGCCACAAATACGATGACAGGGCTGGAGCACCTCCCATATGAGGACAGGCTAAGAGAGGTAGGGTTCAGCCTAGAGAGCCTCTCTCCAGGAAGACCTTATAGCAGCCTTCCAGAACTTAAAAGGGGCATACAGGAAAGCTGGTAAGGGGCTCTTTATCGGGGAGTGCAGGGGTAGGACAAGGAGTAATGATTTGAAGCTGAAATTGGGTAAGTTTTGATTAGACATCAGGCAGAAATTTGTTCCTGTGAGGATGGTGAAGCATTGGCACAGGTTGCCTGGAGAAGTAGTGAATGTTCTCTCCCTGGAGGTGTTCAAGGACAGGTTGGATGAGGCTTTGAGAAGCCTGGTCTGGTGGGAGGTGTCCCTGCCCATGGCAGGGGAATTGGAACTGGATAATCTTTAAGGTCCCTTCCAACCCAAACCATTCTATGATTCTGTTATTTAATTTTTTTTTTCCCTTTGAATCCCTTTATATCCTGTGAAAAGAAATGTGCAGCCTCAGAGGGCCATTCATATTCCTTGTGTTAGATAAGTATCTTAGAATGAGTTGAATCAGCCTCCCAAGGTGCTTAATTATTTCCATTGCCTACAAATGAAGCTGAAGTTGATTGACTGGCAGTTAACTTCAAACACTGAAACAGGGCAGATGAATTCCACTCTAATAGAAAGAGATAATTATCTTTATAAAACTTAAACATAGGTTATATGGAGAGAGAACAAATCCTTTCTGACAACACTAGAGGGTAAAAAAAGTATGACTCAGATAAAAAAAACAGTGACTTTAATTTGATAATAGTGTAAGAGATCAGATGTTACAAGTAGTTATGAAGCGGAAGAAAAGCAAATGTAAAACTTTCCTTTACTCTTTTAGTTCCTGAAAGTTGTCTTGAATATCTGTTGTTGGTGGTTATCGTGATTATAGAGGCAGCATTGGAAATTTACCTTGCCATACAAGGCAGATGTGCCCCAGATCCCAAAACCAAGGGGAATCTGGTAAAAACTGGTGTTGAGGGCAGGCGCTGTCTTTATTTATTTTGAGGTCATATAATAGCTAGAAAACTAATTAGGACTGGCACACAGGAAAGCAAAAGCGTGTGGGTTTGGTTTATTGGTAGGTTATAGCACCATATGTTTCTTGTAAGTTGGTGTTATGTTAACATCATGTTCTGGAATGGATTGGAGTTCTTGGTACTAGTATCTCCAGAGGGGTCTAGTTTAGAAGCAGGAAGTGCTTATGAGCACAGGTGATTGCTGGATCCTGCCAGTTATGCTGGCCTGGCTTTGAGGGCTGATTTTCTATGAGCTGCAGCTCTAGGAGCTCTGAAGTTTGTAGAGGGTAAATGACCAAGGGGAATGATTAGAGATCCGGAATGAGTTGACTATTTGGGTTCAGAAAGCAGGCGAGGAAGACTTCAGTTGATTTCCAGATCTGGTAAATCTAGCAGGTCTAGAATAAAGCTTAGGAGTGAAAAGGTCTGGTGATAGTTAATAGCTCTAAGAGTAAATCTGCCTGAAGTATAACAGATTTGCAGAACCTTTGCAGAAATCTTCTTGATTAGGATGATGGCTAGTGGCATTTGAAGACACTGGATTACATCATCGATTTTATTAGCACTTTGGCATTGCACCTATAGCACTGATTTGGGTAGTGTTGCAGACAGCAGAGATGTACAATCTTGATTTAAAATGGGATCCTACAGCCCACCATTGCAGTCTAAGCCCTCTGTCAGTATACCCTACACCCTAAACCCAGGCCCAATTGTATTGCTAACTTGAATTATTGATCAGAGATTCAAATTAAAATACAAAATTTCATAGAAACTGCTGCCTCCTACAGACACTGGCTGTCATCCTGCCTGTGATGTGTAAATTCTCTAGGCTGCGCCACAGGACAGCGACTTAAAATTGAGTTAGGACTGGGTTTTGGGGTGTGGTAATGTGGTGGGAGGGATAGCAGTACCTCCGGATGGAAAGGGTTCTGTGAAGTGGTGGAGTGGGACACGTGGGCAAGACAGACTGCTGGAAGTGAGGGAACAAAACTGCCAGTCACAGGACTAGCAGTGTGGAGATGAGGTGATACAATTTTTGTATGAGAAATTTTTTAATATCAAATTAGTGCATTTTCTGTGAATGCAAAGGACTGGGGAAAGTGGATACTGATGTGGAAGACAGGCTTTTTTTGGGGTATATGGATCTCTGGGGGCAGCGAGTGGAAGGGAGTTATTGTGTGTGAGAAGGGAAGTCCTTTTGAACGTATGGAAACTACTCATAATGCCTAACAGGAAAAGAACCCTTTTTTTTAAATTTCCATTTGGCAAATTAATTTGTGTAAACTTGTAGCTTTATTTTATGAGACTTGTTCTACTCAGGGAGGCTGAAGAAGATAATTCAATAACGTGTTTGTGGTCAGCACGGTGGAAGGTGCCAAAGCTGAGTGGGACTGTTGGGCAGGTGATGGAGATATAATAGTCTGGCACCCTAAACAAAGGCACAATTGCTCAGTCCTTTTAGCCAGGCTAGTTCTGAATACCCATCTGTGTTTGCAACTAAGTTGTAGAGGTTCTCCCATTTTGTCTTTGTGCAATGTCATTGAGTTGTGGCAGACAATCCCAGCATCGCCCAGGAGACTTTATAGTGGGGTGGTTGGGAATCCTCGAGTTCATTACTGAGGGAGTTATTGTTAATGATGTGCGCTATGAGTCCAGTCCATTGCTGACACACCCACAATGCCATGAGCAGGAAGAACACCTCAGGTTTACCATAGGTGTTTGCTAAGGTCAGCTATTTAAGATGGTCTATTCCTGCTTAATGCTTTTCCAGACCATGTGTATTTCTCATCAGTAATGCTGAAAAATAATATTAATGTAACAATATTAATAAAATAATAAATAAACCCCATTTTAAATAATAAGCCCTGGCTTATTTAGATGCTTATTATACACTATAGATATTTAATTCTGTCATTGCATACGGTACAGATAACACTGGTGTGCTGCTTCAGGCCAGCCACGAAGGTGTGATCCAGCGTTGGTGCAGGTGGTGTATCTGCAAGTAGCTGTCCCACCTTCTGCTCTGCCAGGTACTGTTTCCAATGTTGGGCAGTAAAATGAATGTATTCTATTTGTTGGTCACGGGTAAGCAACAGACCATAGTTAAGTGGTTTAATTGCAAAGAATTCAGGCAGATCCTTAATTGTAGCTGCAGTAGGAATTTGAGTAATGATGTTCTCCAGATTAACTGGTGGAAAAGTGGCTACTGCTGCAAATATTTATGTAGAGATTTAACTTCACTTTCTACACTGCTCCTCTGTTGAAGGAAAATAATGGAGCAGTCCTGAGGCTTAACTGAATATAATTTTTTACTTTTTATTATTTGCTTGCATGAAGAACTTCCATGACTCTGTGTTGGTGCTTTTGGGGACGTTTTTGAAGGCAGCTGCCTCTTGGTGATGGCTATCGTTCTGTGGTGTTTTGTCAGCAGCTAAGCACAAACCATTCCAAGATGGGAGGCGTGTTAAGGTGAGGAGTTGGCACTGAATGGCAGACTCATATAAACTTCTGAGATCAAGCAGAACATTTCATTTAATTGTGATTTCCAAAATTACTTTGGTCAGTACAACTGCTTAAACATATCAACATAAGGCTCAAGATTACAACAAAGCATTTCACATGAAAACACTTCAAGCAGCATAACATGCTTAGTATTTGACAAAACATCCTCCAAACATCTGTACAGAATTTTAATAAACAGTGTTTGTGAAACAAGAATTAACCCTTATAACATAAAACACAAAACTCCTTTTTGTCAGTGGTTAACAGCTGGTTTTGGTGATGTATTTGCCATTAGAACTCTAGGAACAAATGATCTGCAAGGGCTGAAAGACCAGGATATGTTTCTATATATTTTAAATGAAGATTCTGCCTCCATGGTTTTGTACATTTATTTGATGGAGTATCAGACTACAGAGTCATAAAATTCTATTTACTATTGAAAGTAAAATGATAAATGTTATGAAAAAATACCTTTATTACATCAGTGATGTTTTAACTAAAGTGACTATTAAGACTATTAACGAAGGGTTGAAAGTTTTAGGCCCTGATACGGAAAGCACTTCTATATGTCCTTAACTTTACGTGTAAGGAGTCTCCCTGGCAGCAGAAGGACTACTCTGATGGGTGACGTTACGTGTGTGCCTAAGTGTGTGCAGAACGTGGGCCAAAGTACTCAGAGAGGCACAGATGTGTCACACAGAGAAACATCCTCAGCACATAAATAAGATCTGGCTTTTTAGTACGTACATATACTGAAAAAGAATATTCTTAACTGAAAGGATGTGGTTTTTTTTTTTCTCTTAATAGCGCACATATTCCCATTTCACTCAGAAAGTGCTTATGTGTTCTCAGCTAGAGAGTTACCTCATCAGCTGTGAACCTAGTACGGACAACAAAGCTAAACCAAGAATTTCTTATCAGCAGGAAATACCGGGGGAAGAGAAGGCTGGCAATCGTTTCTATATACCTTGTATTAGTACAAAACCTTCTCATAGAGAAGAATACTTTTAAATATTTTCAATCCTGAATATATACAATGGTAAAAATTCACATTTTCATACTTTAGTGAGACCCTTTAAAATTCTGCCCCAGGCAGCTCTCAGAGTAGCTGTGTCAAGTTCCTAGCAGCTCCTCATATTCAGCTCTAGTACCAGAAGATTAAACTCTTGATAGCTGAGCAACCATGGGGAGAGAAAACACAGTTCTATCAGATTTAGAAAGGAAAAGAAAAAACGAAAAAAAATAAAGTGATGGGTCTTTCTATTTCTAGAGGCCCAGACGCTCTCTGTGTCCCCAAACAAAACAAGGCAGTTCATGTTTCCAGTCCCATTAGATCTGCCTTGTACGATTTCTGATGGCAGAGCGCAAGTGCAGTGTCTGTTTCACACAGTCCTCAGTAGTCTAAGATAAATGTACCCATCACATGGCAAGAGGAAAATAGCCCTTTGGGGCACAGCTGAACCCCTCTCTCCTCAAGTAGGCAAAACACCTATCTATTGCACCAGTTTTTCCAATATACCAGGAAGTATCCCCAATGTTGACACCTTTTGCGGCTATCTATATACACTTTTCTGATAAATTCAATGTCTCTGTTGGGAAGGTGACCTGGAGAGGGCTGCCCTTGGATGCAGAGCTGGCCCCACCACCAGACCTGATTTCATTCACCAGTAAGATGCTCTCGGAGTCCTGTCCCTGAGAAGAGTCCGAGGTCTCCGAGCTACGCAGGGTCCTTACTGACGTGGTATCAGACTGAGCCAAGCTGGTACTGGGGCCTGGAAGCAGCACGCGACCGCCGACGCTGCTTTCGCTTAACTCCGGAGGATAGAGCAGTGTTTGCGAGGTGCTGCTAATCTCTCTCAGCTCACGGGAGATGAAGGAGGGTGACTGACTTGACATGGCAGAGGAGGTCCTGCGGCCATCCACGCAGTTGAAATTCCCCCCCGAGTGCTGCCTCCGAGCCCCCCCAATACGGCAGAAGAGGCATTTGATCTTCTCGATGGCTTTGCTGAGCACTGTCTTGCGGAGGAGGATGTAGATCCATGGGTCCAGAATGGGGTTCACTGAGGCAATCCGGATGGCTTGCAGGTCAGGGTTTTGCCTCACATCCTTCACTGATTCTGGCTGGTACAACTGGTTCACAAAAACACGGACCTACCCAAGAAGACGGGGAAAGAAAAAGATGTGATTATACAATTATATCAGGAGATCAAAGTTTACATTTTAAAACAGAGATCTAGATTTTCTACTGCAAGCTATAACAAGAGAAGAGGCTAGCAAAGCCAGGCATCTCAGATTGGCAGGTGTCAGTTTATTTTTGGAAATAGCAAAAAAATCATAGAGATGAATCTGCTGTAAATTTGCCTGCTTTATTATGGGTGGGAAAGGAATGACTTTTTCTCTCTCCTTCTTCTCAGAATTAATCCTTGAACCTCCAAATTTTTGCTGATATTTATAAAAACTCCTTTTTCCAGGTAGAACCCAAGGCAAAGATGTAGACTTGCATCCTGCTTCCTTGATATATATACATCTTGAATCCTATGCTACCTACAAAGACACCACTGAGGAGACTTGGAGAATCAGTTTCTCTAGCAAAGTCTAATAATTGTTTAGAAACAAACTGAAACAGATTATAATCCAAATACACTAAACTCTGGAAACAAGTCCAGCTGTCAATTCCCAAGTTTAGAAATGCATGTTGCTGGCACCTGTCCTTACTGGAATTGTTCGTACATCCTCAACTCTTTGCTTGCTGCAGCATGGTTTGGTAAAAAGAAATGTAAAAAGAAAACTGAAAAAAAAGAAAGGTCCTCTAGCTAGATTTTTAATAGGACAAAATGATCAGATGACTGCAGCACTGGACTGGAGTGCACTGCTCTCCATGAGCCAGAATTTTGGTTCTACTTACAAAAGCATAAAAGTACTGATGAAGTGGTCAAGAAAGATGTTGAAGCTGCAGCATGAAGTGACTATTTAATTAGCAATTTTTGTTTATTATGCACAAAATTTAAAATTAAAGGATTGTTTCTTCTGCACAGAAATGTCTTCAACTTCTTCCTCTGAATCCAGGAAAATAACCTGTAGCCTTGTCCCTCTCCTGGTTTAGAAGCCACTTTTGTAAATGCTCTGTGAATAATGCGGAGTCCAATTCTTTCACATCAATTCTTATCTTTCCAGTGTCACTAAGGAGGATGGCATCAAATGAGTTTGCTATGTTATCAGTCTCAAATAGCTGTTGTCCATATTCACAGATCTACACAGTGTCCAGTTACCCGAAGGCCTAGGAAAGCCACTGAAAAGAACTGATAATAGAAGATGCTGTTTTCTACAGAAGCGCCCTTAACTAGCGGGCGGGGGCGCAGGGAGCCCAGTGCCTGCGCTGGCGCGGGGGCGGCGCTAGGTGGCGCAGGCGTCCCACGCCGCGCGGCTCCCGACACAGTCGCGCTGCACAGCCCCCATTCCGCAGACTCCCACCAGCCCCCCGGCTCCACAGCCCCGGGAAGGCGAGCGGCTGAGAATAGACAGCCCCTCACCAGCCCCGCAGGCAGGGAGACGTTTTGAGCCTCGAGTGATCAGCCTGTGAGCAAGTAAAAGCTGCTTAGGGGTGAGAGCAGCGTGAACCCACAACACAGCAGTTTGGACTCCTGAGGCTGGAAGGCTGAAAAATCATAGAGCGGTTCAGGTTGGAAGAGACCTCAAAGCCCATGCAGATCCAAATCCCCTGCCATGGGCAGGGACACCTCCCACCAGACCAGGCTGCTCAAGGCCCCATCCAGCCTGGCCTTGAACCCTTCCAGGGAAGGGGTATTCACAGCTTCGTGGGCAACGTGCCCGTGTCTCACCACCCCAACAAGCTGCAGCGATGGTGTCTGGCATCAGCTAAACTCTGTTCTTGAAATACTTACTTTTGTGTGAGAGCTTTTTTTTCCCTCAAAAATGATGAGGTCAAATATAGATATACATACACGCATATATATGTATATATACATAGATACATATGCATATATACACAGACACGTATATAAAAAGTCAAATATATAAGTATACAAAGGTCAATTTTCCCAGGGAATTTCACCTGCGCCATAACCACATCTCTTTCCAAACACTCCTTTTCTTTTCATGAACTGAGATTTCCTTATGCAAGACAATACACCTTGGAAGCATATAAATGCTAGTCTATGCGTTTGACCAGCTGATCTTTGGACGGATATGTGCCCTTGGAGCCAGGAGTTCAAAGGATGATGTTGAGGGAGTGGAGGACTTATAACAGCTCATATAACTAAATGCAGTCACTACCAGGAAGATCAGAGGTGTGACAGGGAGGGGTATTTGCTGATAAATTCATACAGATCACAGAACCGGAAGGCACAGTTTAAAGACAGCACAGTCCAACTCTGGAGACTTTAATTTTTTAAACTTGGAGCTATAGTTACACATCAGTGATTTAACAGTGGGATTGTTCTTTTGATAAGCTACATATGAAATTGAGGTGCCTTTCACCTTTCTCTGGCTACATGGCAGTCTTCATGGAAAGACAAAAACCTCTTTAAGTGCTGACTCTGTGGCTGCAAAGGACAATCGTTAATTGTACAGCGCAGATTGCTTTATATTATCTCTGTATGTTTTATTTCCTTTTAACAGATATGCAGCACACACAGGTTAAAGATTCATATAATGGATCTATTTAGTGAAAACTTTGGACTGTGTAAAACTGTTGCCACTTCCCTGAAACGTCTTCTATTGGAAGCCCCCCAGACTGTCACATGCATTTATCAGTTCAGGCCTACTGCTGGGTTTACATTCTAATCACAGTAACGTAAAAATTAATCTGTATGGAAGTATCAGTTTTATAATTTCTTTACATACTGATGAAACAGCATTTACTGATGTGTCATCTATAAAAACAGCAAGAGATGTATCATGTTTTGGTTAGAATTCTTCTGTTGCAGGATGCAGCACAATAAAGGATATTGCCTTGCCTCTTCTAAGTAATTGCTGATTAAGTGGAATCCACTATTAAGTTAGCAAGCAAATCTGATGTTTGAATTTGTGCAGTTTGAAATTCCAATCAAAGAAGCAAAGTCAAACAATCCAAACCATAAAAGAATAAGTTTTGTATGCTAGCTTTGTAGCTGTAGAATTCAGGCAACATACCTTTTAAGTACTAGCAGTTTGTTTGCAATTGTGTTAAAAAGCACATATCCCCAAGGTATGTTGAATTTATGCTCAAGTGATAGGTACTAGTAGGATGAGAGTCCTGTGAGCTGTTTGCTGCCTTCCATTTTTACTTGCTACAGATGCAAATCGTGATTTATAATCCTATGAAGTACCGTAAAGTGACTTGTATAATTACAGTCACACTGGTAATTGTCTTCATAGCTCCCGTCTTCAAAACCTTCCCACATAGCGATAGGATACATCTAAAAAGGTTACTGTAGTAAGCAGGACTAAGTTTTTCATCTCTAGAAGCCAATAACCTTTGCTCTTCAAGGGTGTCTTGAAGGTGTCTGCTTGGTATCTAATCCATTGCTCAAAAATCACATCTGCAGCCTTGCTGTTGGCTGCAGACAGTCTGGTATTTAAAGAGAAAAGTCAAAACCAACCAAGCCAAAAGAAAATCTAAACTTTTAGATCAATTAAACATTAAGTTAGAAACTCTTATTTCATGCAATCAACCATATGTACACCCTGAAACACTGTGTTTTGTTTTCAGGGTCAGAAAAAGATCAGGCACTTAAAAATCTTTAGAATAATCTGATAGACCTCTGGAGTGAATTACAGACTTTAAGAAGTGTGTGCCTATTCACTTTTGAAAGAGTTCGTTTTTTTTAAAGGCCAGATAATAATTTCTACTTATTCTTGACAACATCCCTCCTAATAAAACTTATTCCCTACTTTAAACTCTATCCAATTTTATTTTCTAAAAACTCATATTTTAAAAGATGAGATAAACAATCTGAAGTGCAAATAAGAGTCAGCACATAATTTAAGGATTTTCCTTATTTCATTTTTAAACTATTGTCGGATTTTCCTTCATGCCTTGCACATCACTTTCTGCACATTCAGAACACATCAGGTTATATCAAGTGTCCTTTCACTAATGTTTTTCATTCAACTTCTCTTTCCTTGACAAATTTTAATAGCCTTCAGTTCTGTCAAGTTCATTCAGCATTTTGCAAAATCCCCCGTAATTTTGCTATAACACTTGTCACTGTAAAATTTTGCTGATTTTATGAAAAAATCATTAAGACACTAAACAACCCTACTTGTAAACTGAAAGCTGGAGCATCTCATTATTAAAAACTGCTGTTCTCTGTGACTCAGCTCGTTGTTCCTTAACTACTTGTTAAATCAACACAAGCCTTTGCTTATTATTTCATGGCTATTTAATATTTTGACTTGATTTTTTTTTTTTTTGTCAAACTCTAATAAATAAACGTAGCCTGCTGGATTGCCTCTGTCTGCTATGTTATTAAGTTGTGAAAGTGTTCATTCTAAGACGTTAGAGGTTCAGGTCTCTCAGAAGTTGCTTTGCTTTGTCTTAAGAGATGGTTTATTCAGCTGAACTCATCAGTAGGAAGTCAGCTCGTCAGAAAACTTCAGTCACAAAGCACCCTCTGAGCTTGCTTTGTGCATCTGGAATACACTGCCACCCGCACCTTACCACTTGGTATTCCTGATGATTGCCAGGCTGTCCTGTTACAGATGACCAGGCTGTCCTGTTACAGACGAATCTCTCGCTCAGTGAGGACTCCCTAATACTCCTTGAGTCATGAAAGCATACATCTATATTAGTGATTTATCTGTCTCTGCCTATGGCTCTGTTTAGGAATTTGTACCATAAATTCGTCACTTCTCTGAGTTTATATCTGAATTCTTAAGCTCAGTTTATATGAACTAGAAGGCTTAATACAGCAGCACATGCTGTGCTACATTGTGGCACAAAGCAGCTTATATGGCTATAGTTTATTCCAATAGGGGGAGGCTAATGACTTATAAAAGCTACTTAACAACGAAGAAATCTAACCACACTGGACACTGTGATGATGTGTATGCATGTGGTGCTTGTTTTTTTTTTTTTTAAATAAAGCTTCCTTTTTGTGTTAGTCACCCACCTAAGTGAAATGACAGTCTCTTACCTCATATTAGATACAGAAAAGATCTGTTGCTTTAGCAGGGAACAGCTAACTTACGTGAACACCGCCAAGGTAACACTGTGCCTTTGTAAGTAGTGAAATCAAGGTCTGAGAGAGCTACGCAACTTCATCACCTGCACCTTCACATACCTTCTGCTATATACAAGGTTTTCACTAGCTACTGTTTAAATAATAAACCTTCTGCCCCACCCAGGTCCATTAATTTTAACTGTCAACAATCCAGTTCCTTTTTGGTAACCCCTCCCTCTTGATTTTTCCCTTTTTTAATTTTTTTTTTTAAAAACAAAATTCTGCAAAAGACTACCTAGCTCCACATAGATATGAAAAATTTCCTTTTGCATTTTATATTCAGACTTCTCAGCCTTCCTCTAGCTGCTCCTCCACAGGACAAGGTTTGGCTTTTTTCCAAATCTGCTGCAAGTCCCTCAGCCAATACCCTGTATCACATTATGACATTGCATTTAATTTCCAATCCCCATTCTCTGCATTTAACAGCGTCTTTTCTGAAAACATAGTATTGTTCTTTTGTGAAGTAGCTGTTATGATACCAGATTAATCAAATTAAATACTGTCAATCCACGGCACTGTTGAGGTTTTAGCCACTCCATGTCCTGATGCCTCCTAGTGTAACAGGTTGGCTCACCCCTGCATTTTCTGGAGATGGACTGCAGGGCAGATTGTGTACAGTCCCTCCATCCAATGCACCTGCACCTTTCAGAGGCACCCTGCCTGCGGCTCAGATGGCATTGCTCGACTTCCTTCACATGTCAAACACTGAACATGCAGCACTGCACTCGGTCATACCATAGTGCAACGCAAAGTGAGAAAGTCAAAGGACCTGAGACAGCCTTCAGCGATAGCCGGGGCACTGGTACTCCAGCACAGCCACACTTCACTGGCTCCTGTTTATGTCAGTAATGTGGCAAAACTGGCCCGACCCTTGCGACTATAGCTGCTCTGAAGAAGGGGGATGGACCTGCTGACCTCTCGAGTCCTGTTCACATGTAATTCTCTAATATTCCTTACTGCAGTATACAGTCTTGCATCCCCAGCTGGCCAGCTGTATTTCATACAGATTGGAGCCCTTCTATGACACATGGATCACCTTACCAACAACCTTCTTAAAACACCTAATGTCTGACAACAACTGCTTGGCTTCCTATGCTGTGTTTTGGAAGGTGGCAAATAAGGCAAGCCAGCTATTTGTTTAATGTCTCTGAGCCAGAAGAGAAGTTTGCCAACTTTTACTACAAGCCTCCAGCTGGTGGGTTTAATTTTTTTTTGTCTTCCTTGGAGGAACAGAAATAAGTGGATCCTGCATATTAAATTCAATGACAATAATTGTATCAGCCATCTCAGAAAATTAGCAAATCATTAGTGGTAATGTTGTCTGACATTTTGTTATGATCTCTAGGTTTATGTGGGCAAGATTCCTCCAACTCTCATTTAACTGAGAATTACACCAATGAGTGGTTCCACTGGGTTTACTCCTCCCACAACAGGGGAGCTGCTGGAGGGATGTAAGAGCGTGGAATCTACCCAGAGATAGTGGGTGAATCCCTCAGAAGGTGAAGTCCAGCTCAGGTTTTGGGTGTGAAGCACTCAGCGCATTGCTGGTGCCAAGTGAAGAGAGCTCTCTCCTTCTGCACATCAAGGACCACTGTACCTTTCAACAACCTCGTGCACATTTTTAAAATAGGGTAAACATCCAGAAATGCAGGCCAGACACAAACCTCACTCACCACAAATTAATTTGGGAAGTGAACTTTAAAGCGTCTTTATCTCTCAGTAAGACTTTCGCTTGTAGATTCTAATTAAACAGTGGAAAAATTACTGAGAATTTTTGGTGTTGTGTTTTAACCAAAGGAGCCCATGACTTGAGCTAAGTGTTTTCTTTTCTTGTAAATATACACCAACACAACTTTCTCTCACCGGGCATGTATGCTAACAGCCTTTAAGTTGTTCTAACAGTTGCCAGCACCAGCTAAACAAGAGTCTGTCCTACAAGCACAAACAAGGAGAAGAAAAGACTTATCAGTGCTGGTGATGGAAAAGAAGCGTTGCACAATGTTACTCACCACCAGAGGAATGGAGCAGATGACCACCACCAGGGAAGTGGCAATGAGCAGAATAACCATTTGGATCTCTGCTCCGGCCATCCGACGGAAGCTCCGGCGTCTGCGAAAGTCTGATAAACGGCTGGAGGTGGTATCTGTCCCCAAGGATGTGCGTCGCATGAACTGGCGGTGCATGCGAATGAGGGCCACACACACCAGGATGTTGCAGATCACAGTGACCATGATCAAGAAGGAGCTGAAGCCAGCATACATGTAGGAATATGCTGCATGGGTGGCCTCCTTTGTTCGCCAGTCTATGAAACACCAGGTATAAGGGTACTGCAAGGTAGATTTGCCGAGACCCATGCTGGGGAGGGCACAGAACAGCACGTTGGAAGCGTAGATGGCAAAGAGCGTGAGTCCTGCCAGCTTCTTGTCTACATAATGGTTGTAGAAATAGGCATGGTTGATGGCCAAGTACCTCTCTATAGACATGGCACAGATAATGCTGAGGCCAGAGAGTCCAAAGAAGAGGAGGATGAAGGAGCTGTACTCACACAGCGCTGGTCCTCCGGGCCAGCGGTTCTGCAGGTAAGTGGCGATGGTGACTGGGCTCACCAGGCAGGTCCCCAAGAGATCAGTGACGGCCAGCCCACAGACCAGTGTGTAGAAAGTGGTCTCCTTCTGCTCCTTCCTGGACTTGCAGAGCACCACGATGGCTGTGAGGTTGCCCACCACACCGAAGATGAACATGATGGTGGGGATGGTGGGGGGCTTCCCACCCTCGGTCCCACTGGCGGTCCCGTTGGTGGAGCCGTTCGCAGGTGGCATGATGGTGGGGTTGAAGGACATGATGTCGAGGAGCTAAGTGACAAGAGCAGAGTCTGAAAAGGGAAGGTAGGCTAAGGGAGACGAGGGGATAGCTTGGAGTGAAAATTTCAAATGAGGGAGAAGATTAGAAAAAAGGAAAAAAAGAAAAAAAGAAAAAAAGGAAAAAAAGAGAGAAAAAGAAAATAAATCAGAAAAAAAAAATGGGGTGTCTGAGTTATAAAAAGCAAAAGAGCTCCTAAAAATGACCCGAAGCGAGCGACGGCAGCCGGGGCTGCTCTCCCCGCGCAGCCCGGGGAGCGATCGGTGCGCCCCGATCGCGGAGCGGAGCCGAGCGGGGCCGCCTCAGCAGCTCCCGCAGCAGGGAGGGCTGAGCGCGGCGTTGGGGCGGCGGCTCCAGGTGGAGCCGGGCGCGGCGCGGGACGGTGCCGGAGCGCGGTGGGCGCCGCTCACCCCCTCGCGCCGGCTGGGCTGGGCTGGGCGCAGCGTTGCGGTACACGGGCACTCTGCGACTCCCCGCGGCGCTCCCGCCGAGTTTGGCCGCGGAGGGCGGGGGCGACCGCGCCAGCTGCCGCCGCTCCTCCCCGCCCTCGCGCCCCATTGGCCGCAGGTTGCGCGGGGCGCGGCGCGGGCGCCTCCCCCCGGGTTGCCGGCGGGGCGGGGGCACCTGCCCGTGATTCGGCCGCGCTGAGCGCGCCGCGTTCCCTCGCGGCGGAACCGGGCGGGAGGGAGCGGGCACCTTCCCTGGAGCCTGAAGCGGGGAAGGCTGCGGGGAGACCTGATAGCGGCCCCTGAAGGGGCTACGAGAAAGCTGGGAGGGACTTCTTATAACAGCGTGTAGTGACGGGAAGAATGGCTTTAAATTGGAAAGGGGAAGATTTAAATTAGACGTTACGGAGAAATTCTTCACAGCGAGGTTGGTGAGACTGGCACAGGTTGCTCAGGGAAGCTGCGGATGCCCCGTCCCTGGATGTGTTCAAGGCGAGGTTGGATGGGACCTCTGAGAAGCCTGGTCTGGTGGGAGGTGTCCGTGCCCGTGGCACGGGGCGTGGAAGTGAATGGGCTTTACGGTCCCTTCCGACCCAAACCAGTCCTTGGTTCTATGATTCCCCTGACGGAGAGCGGGCTCGGCGCGGGTCAGGCTCGCCATGCTCCTGAGCAGAGCCCAGGAAGGCACCTTGACCCCCCGGGGAATGAAGGGTCTGGTGACCCAGGGCTTCTGATTCACGAGTTGCAGCTGGAAGAGACGGCGGCCGGGCCGTTTATCACAAAGATAAGCACAGGTGCAGTGAGGCGATACCACAGGGCAGGAGGGCTGGCAGGGACGCTTTTGCATCCGGTGAGCACGCCCGGTGTCTCCCGCTGCCGAAGATCTTCTGATGATCGGGAGAGGTTACCAAACACAGGAAGGGTGTGTGTGAGTTCGAGGGCAGTGTTTGTGTGTTTGCTTCAAGAACTTGTTTTGTCTTGACTGCGAGATGGTCACGTACGAATTGGAAATAGGGTGACACTTGCCAGCAAAGCCTCAACATTGCAGTTCAGTCTTCATCTGGGCTCATGGAGGGACAGCAGTTACCTTTATGCGATGCCTTTTTGGTGGCTTTCACTTACATGGTGCTGGTGGTGGAGTCCCTAGTCCAGAAATGGCCACAAAAACCTGCCACCACGACAGGTACATGCATAGGTGTTTGTGCTGGAGGGGAAAGTGCTAGTGACCCATGTCAATAGACACCCGGATCCAACTGGTCTACCGCCCTTACTTGTACATTATTACAAGAAAGTACTTGTACATCTTGTCCTTCAGTGGCTGTGAAGGATACGAAACCTGTGCCCCAAAGCATGACGTTCATATCCTTGCAAGAATATCTTCTCTGACAAAAACGCAGAATGTGTTATAAAAGTCTGGTCGTTTTTTGATCTTACTATCCTCCCACCACTCTTTTTAAGCCTGTGAAAGTGATGCCTGTGGACTTAGTAGCACTTAGTAAAGTCATGGTAATATCATGACATACCGACAGAATGTACGTGAGAGAGCAAGCGTGTACCATGGAAAAGAAGAGTTTCAGTTTTCAGTGCTATATGAACAGATACAAAGAAAAACCCCATTTTTTTATTTGATCAGCTTATCAGACTGCTTTGAGAACTAAAATTCAGTTTTAGAAAAAATAATTGGTTTTAAAATAACACATAGAGATAAATTGTAGTAGTGGTGGTGGTCTGGTCTGCTCAGAGAAAATAAACACAACTTTTTTTTTTATGTGTTGGTAGTATTGACAGCTCTTTGTCTTTTAAAAAAATCGTGTCACAAGCACAAAGCTATGTGTGGGAGTAGAGGTTGCTCAATTAGGTTAGCCTAATTGCCAGAAGCAAATTATAGGCACTTCAAAATACTTTCAAAAGAAAGCACAGCAAAAAGATTGTTTTATTCTTATCTTTTACAGGTTTCTGGCTGCTTTGGGGAAGCTGACCCAGGCCCAGCGCTCTGAATTCAGGCAGTGTAATTACACATACTTTCTCAGTAGTCCTTCTTCATACATTGAGACTTTGGTGCTCTGGCATTGGAGGCCAGAATGTAGAATTAAGTTAACACAGGTGCAGCAGTCATTACTAGCACAGGAAAAGAATTATCTTACTTCCCTAAGGTGGTGCAAAGTTTTTTAAAGACTAAGGGCAGAGGAAATGATTTGTGTATCTTTGTTGCTTCCTTTTTTCCCCCTTTTTTGTTATTCACAGATCCAGTTTGATGAGGTATTTTGATTATCTCAAAACAGACTGTGTCGTCAGAAGCCTCAGTCTATAGTAGAGGGTACTCAGGGCCTTCTGTGGGTATACATGTGTGCATGTATGTGAAGGAGTGAATGGTGGGGTTTGTTCTGTAAGGTCTGTCTTACAGTAGTTTTTAGTGCAAGGGTAGTAAGATCAGTTTTGTCAAATAGTGTTAGTTCTTTGATTAGAGAAGAAGACAGGAATCAGCCTCAGAATTGTGGGACAGGTTGCATAGGAGATTACTGTATCTAGTCTTGTAAAACTTTTAGAGTTTTTAGGAAAAATCTAACTTCTAGGAGTTTCGTTTTGAGTAATGTTTCTGATATCTAGAACTCTTAGTCGAGATGAAAATATATTCACATGAAAGCCCCAGTCTTCAGACCAAAGAAGAAACTTAAAGTGGAACTGAAAAACTGGAGAAATTCCACTTGCAACATGAGTGGTCGTGCTGTCATGGCAGCACGTTGTAGCATTGAGTAACCACAGAAGAACCTATGTTTGTGTGGAAATCACTTACGTGAGAAGTAAATTAGAAAACACGAACACTGAAAATGATTAGGGTAAACTTTTACTTGCCTCAGTGTAAACTTTTTCTGATTTTAACAACACAATTTTTAGAAGATTATTACCAAAATACGTGAGTCAACTGCTATAGCTTGATTAGTTGAGCTGTGTAACTAACTGTGGTCATATTTCTAGCTTGGTGAAAGATTTAAATCACCATAGTTGATTTTTTTTTTTCTTCCATGGTGTTGTAAGAGGCTCATATTTATTCATCATTTCTCAGCTGCCATGTGATACCTGTTGGGAACTTTAGCCAATTGATGATTCCAAAACTTTACCTGCATTGCTCAGGGGCAGCTGGAATGTAGGCAGATAAACTAGGCAAATGTCTCCCTGCTGGATTTTAACTGTGATTTTTAACATCAAAATGCCTATGTAGGCATGTGAATTGATAGCTGTTTTCTGGAGGTGCTCAAATGACCTCTTCTTCCAAAGGAGTTGTGTCTGTAGCATGCAGTGAAAGTGGATATACAGCCAATTTTAGAAACTTTGTACTGAGCTCTTAACATGCTTCAAGTCTGGAAAACATTTTGCATGTTAAATTCCTATTAAATATATGAAGTTCAGTAACATTCTTGACTTAGTCAACAGTTTGTCAACCCTTCTCCTTTGGTGGGAAATTTATTTTTGCTTGATTTTTGTTCATCATAAATGCTTTTGACACAAAGTTTTTCAGGAAAAAAACCAGCCATTAGACTAAACTCTGTGTACGCCAAAATAAAATCATTATTAATAGACAATGGAAATAGACTGAACCAAATATTACATAATAGTCTAATTAATCACTAGAAAAGGAAAATTGTATAAGGAGTAAGTTCAAAACTGTGTAAAAGGAAGTGAGAAATTCTGTAATGTAATTTGAATAGAAATAGCATTGTAAATAGATAAAAATATATTTAAAAGTGTATAATATTTCTCTGCCCACATATTTTCATATTAAATCATCACAGATAGTAACAGTATTAAATTTATTTTAGGAGTTTTGGTTATTATTAGTGTGACTAGCAATATTACTAGCACTCCTGGCATAGTTCTCTGGTACCTGATAAAACATCTTGATGAATGGGGGATTTCCCTGGGTGGGGGAGTTCTCTGGGAGTGAAAGCAGCCCTTCCCCATGCTTTTCTGGTTAGGTGACTGTGTAGGAGAGAGCTGCAAACTGCTATGGCCGGGGGATCTGATGGTGTGCTGGCACACGAGGCACCTTTGCAGTCCAGTAGGACTCTGTCATGCCAAAAAACACAGCTCTATAATTTACTCCACCGTCATGTGTTCCGTATTAGTCAATCATGCTACTGAAGTTTGGGTTTTTTTTTTTTTCCTGTTTAAACGATGCTGTTAATCTTTATAGTACGCTGAATGACTTTTTCCTCTATAGTAACATTTGTCTCTGCAGTGGTACATAGTTCTATTTTGCAGTTATGAATTGTGCATTAACAGCTAAAATACTTGTAAGTTGATTTTTGACCCATTTCTTTGAAGCAGTGTAGATGAAATTATCTTCTTCCTTAAGTGTTGCTTTTACTGTTCAGTTTTTTATTTTTCTAAATTTTTGGGGTTTTTATAAGCTTGGCAGTTTGTACTTTCAGAAGCCAGCAGCGTAGGGGAATTTCATAGAATAGCACTCATAATTATCTGTCAAAGTATTTTTGTATTTTAGAGCCCTTAAAATAATTTTGATTGAGGTTCTTATGTGATGAATTGCAAGTAGAGAGCGAAGTCACGCCCTGTGGAGGGAAAAATGTTACAAAATAAATTCCTCTTGGGAACTCTGGTGTCTTCATTGAACTCAATATATTTTTAAAATGTATGCTAGGTTGGTTTTACAGGGAACTTTAGAATGTACTTTGTAAATATTAGTAATTGGATTTTTTTTGTATTTTTGTGTTGTTTCACTTTTCTGCAGCTGTTTGTGTGTGGTGGTGGTGATGGTTTACTTTGTTGTGATGAAGTGTGGTAATCCACGGCTATAGTGGAAGCAGGAATAACTTCTGCATTGCAGAAGTTTTCTGCTAGGTCCCATTCAGCCTGTTCTGTAAATTTCCAATTAGAAACACGAAAATTCTTTCTAGGGACGCTCATTTTAATTCTTTGATTGTATCTGTGTGCCAGACGTTTCAACAAAGTGGTAGGCTTTCTTCTAATTCTTTTTCTTCTTGAGGTGTAATAATGGGACTAGGGAGTGTGTTAAACAGTCATATTCTGTCACTTTGAAGAAAGAACTGAAGTTGTACATTTTTGTGTGAAAGCTGAAACTTTTATCTTGTGTTAAAAGCTGTGTACCAAAAGCATCTGTGATGAAATCAGTGGCCCTGTGATTTTTTTTGCAGCTAGATTAGCACTCATGGAAGTGGTTTAACTCATGATAGGTTTTTGTAGCATTCCTTTCTTTGTTGTCATACTTGGCTTTGTTTTTTTCAACACCTCCTTGTAAAATAACATGAAGTTTCTCTGGAAAATATACTTCCTTTGTACAGAATGTGTTTTCTCTTTCTGTCCTGGTGAAACACTCAAAGAAGATTGTCAGTAATTATGAGGTGAAGTCTGTTTTCTTCTGTGAAGGTACCTGGACCATCTGGCTGGCTTGGGCATGTGATTTGAGGCTTGATGTGAGTTATGTTCAGCTGAAAGTTTAATAGAAGCTGCTTCTTGTACCATCCTGCCCACTATGGGGCTGGGCTTGAAAGAGTTCAGCTGTTAGGATGGATTAACGATTAGTAGTGCAATGCAACAGCTCTTTCATTGCCTGGTGGAAGAATTATCCTAATAAATGCTGAGGCTGGGCTCTTTGGGAAAGATTTTTCCTTTTTATAAATGCTTGCTATTGCAATAATTGGGAAGGTTTTTGTACACTATGTAACTATTGTATGCAATTAAATCTTGCATGGAGTAAATCATATCATATTAAGCTTTGGATTATGAAAGATTCCAGGACAAGAAAAATTATACAAACCAAGAAGTTACTGGATACTACGTTTAAATCAGCAGCTTTGTTCTTAGAAGAATCTATTTAAGCTCATTGAAAAAAAGGCTAATTTTGTCAGAATGATTCATGTATTAGGTGAGTCAGTTATCTTTCACTAAGAGGGCGCTGGCTGCAAAATCATTGGGATAAACCCCAGCTTTGGTAAAGCCTGCAGCAAGTGACAAGGTGTATTTTCGGCTGAATGCTTTTAAGAGGGTCTGGAAGACGTTTTTAAGGAAATGTTTTCTTGCTTGTAAATTCTCTGTTATTCCAGCAGAGGGTGGTTTATCCTCTGGGAAGCTAGGTGCATTGAAGGAATGATCAGAAAAGGTAACTTAATGATTCCCATTTCCTTTCATTTGAGCAAGGCAATAAAAATTAACTTCAACAGACTGATTTCATAAGATTAACAAATACTGAAACACATTGTTAGGCTACGGCGTATTCTTAGGCTGGAACTGGAAGAGGCAGCCAAATGCAACGGTAGTTCCATTTTTGTCCTGATACCAAGCACTTCACTTGCCCTTCTAAGAATTATTGCAGTTTGCTTATGCTGAGAACAGTTGAATTATCAGCCTGATGCTTAAGAGCTACTTTCATTTGCCAGCTAGTAAAGTTTCTTTATGCTGAATGCATAGAATCATTGTAGTTGAGGAGTATCTAGGTTGTTCACAGTTGCTTAAACAACCTTTGAGATCTAGACTGATGCATTCGTGCCTGGTTTTAGCTCTTTACTTTAGGGCAAGGATATTTTAGCTGGTTGGTAGTGAGATGCACAGCACTAATAGCCTGGTACAAAGATAGGAATGGTGCTGCTAGAGCTGCTATCTGTCACCCTTCTTTCTGCTGCCCTACCCACTTCTACATCTGGTGATGTTACGGAGAATATATATTTGTGGATAGTCATGATAGTTCCTGCCTGCATCTCCTTTCTGCTGTACTGATCATGCATGGTGACTGAGGGGTGGTGGTGGGGAATACTCCTTCTGAGGTATCCTCTTCTCTGATATTTTATTTTAAATCAGTCGTCAGGGTGCAGCCCTGCCGATAAGCTTCTGTGGCTGCCGGTCTTGAAGTGCAGCAGAAGCTCTTCTGATGCCAGAGCAGCATGAGGGAGTGCAGTGACCACTGAATCTTTGATAACAGAAGGGCTGTGCGGTTCCACAGCTGTTCAGTTACCATGGTTCAATGGAGCCCTATTACTCAGAATTTGTTTCCATTCAAATCAGGATTTCAGCTCCTCATGGGTGTTAGACTTTTTACTTAATTTATAGGAAGAGTAGTTTGGTCTGCTGATCATGGAAAGAACAGGCATGTTGTGCTCCGAGAGCCTCTTGAGGAAAACCAGTTCTGGGTCTATACTTCAGGCTGCTTTAGGACTGTGTGGATCTTGCAGCTGGCATGTGGAATTTTCAACACAAACATTGATAAACCATCTAACTGAGCAGCAAATAAAATAACAGTAACTGATATTTATCATTTTGTTCATCTTGGTCGGAAGTCTAATATTAATCACTACTAATAGTGATAGGACGAAGGATAACAGTTTTAAGCTGAAAGAGGGTAGATTTAGATTAGGTATGAGAAAGAAATTTTCTACTGTGAGGGTGATGAGGGACTGGAACAAGCTGCCCAGAGAAGTCATAGAAGCCTCATCCCTGGAAGTTGTTGAAGGCCAGGTTGGATGAGGCTATGAACAACCTGATCCAGTGGAAGGTGTCCCTGTACATGGCAGAGGGGTTGGAACTGATTTGATCTTTAAAGTCCCTTCCAACGCAAACCGTTCTATCATTCTGTGATTTTAATTTTGAACTTCTGTATCATTTGCTCTGGGGGGGAAAAACCCCCAACCAGTACTCCTTTAAGAAACCTGTGAATATGATTGGTATCAATCATATCCATGGAAATTCTTCCATGGCTAATTTGATCTTGTCATTACTATCACTCGGAATTTTCCCTGTGGTGTATGGACTTTTATTTTCTTTATTTATCTTTGTTAAATGTATGTCTGAGTTAGGTGGGCCTGTAAATCAAATCTAGCCCTATTCTCCTTTTGTACTTTTGAATTTGAGCTGCAGGTATAATTACCGTGATTCCATTATTAATTCTGTGTTCAGCATAATCAGAGGAATAGAGGAGAGTTTTATATGGATCAGTAGAAAGTTTATAGCATGCTTTCCACTGATTATACAAAAAGCCTATGTAATTAATCTCATAAGGCAGGCACTTTGGTTAGGTATCTTATAACATGGGATGATTCCAGGCCTGAGTTCCAATCCAAGGTCACTCTTGTCTAAACACCAGACTGGCAAAAGAAGGTGGAGGAGCCCAGCACAGCTTTTCCAAAGTTACACAAATGATTAGTGCCAGAATTGCTACTTACCTGTCTCTTGCTTTCCAAAGTGGAAGTAACTTTATATGGAGGAGACAGACCCATTTATGGTTGATTTAATGTACATAGTTTGAACTGTACACTTTTCCAGTGGTGAGCAGTTTGCGGAATGCTAATGTCTGGTTAATTGATACTGTAAGCTTGTCACAGATGGCAAATGTGTGTGTTAGCACTTAATATACTTTGAAAGGCATAAGTAAACTTTGAACCCTGCATTCTATAATCAACAGTTCACTATTTATTGAAGGTATGTGTTAGTAAATTTCTGAGCAGTTTATAAGTGAATCTTCATATGTACACTTGGTAGTTATATATCCTATCCACTATTATGCATCCGGCTGTGGCAGAGTAGCAGACTAGGACAAAAATGAAATCAATTGCTTTAGAAATAATATACAAATTGAATTCCTGATGCTGTTTTCTTCAGCAGCTGGAAAGCCTCTCGCTGTCAGAAAGGCATTCAGTGTGTTTGACATTAAGGGCGGGGGAATATTTGTGTAATTATAAATGTTAGACTTGCAAACACGCCTTTCGATTGCACAATTGCAACAGCCTGAACTTCCACATGTCAACAGGAATCTTAACTTTACACGAGATAAACCTTGGCAGTCTTTCTGTGCTTTTCTATATAATTTCAGTGTGTATATCTCTGAATTGTAGCTGAATTTTAGATGCACGCATGTTTCAGATGAGACATTTAGATAATGTAGGTATTCTGGACTAAACAGTCAGTTGCTACAGCTACTGTATGCAGCTGTAACAGTTTTGGTATTGTGATGAAAGCTCAAATCACACAGAGTATGAGTAATTACCTGTGATCATAATAGGCTTGTGATATCTTGTGCAGTGCTGCTGAGCCTAGGATTAATTTTAGAACACTTGTTTGTTGCTGAGGTTTGAACGTTTTCAAGGAACTTAACATGCTTCTTTTCCTAGTTATGTAGCATGAAAATACTTAAGTGCTCTAGTGTCTCTACAGGACTTCACAGGTAGGGTTTTTTTGTAGTGGTGATTTTCAGTTGGATGAATTATTTAAGAACCTCAGAATGGATTTAGGAAGTGGGGTGGTTGCAGTTGTTATCTAATCTGAGGAGGAAGAAAGAAAGTAGGTTGAAGCTGCCATGTCATGTGAAGGATTGCACTTTAGGACTGTTTGTTTTAGTACAGTAAATGAAGTATCTGTGTGCTTCCCATCCTTTCTTAGATAAACTGACTTTCACGTGCCTGACATTGTCTAATCCTGGAAATGACTAGTCAGTTCTCAGAAAAGTGGTTGTTCAAGATGTATTAAGCTCTATATTAAGTATTTCTGTGCTATGGGGGACTCCTTGAGACATACTGACAAGAAAGGAAAAGGAAAATGCAAAGGAGCAGTGTTTCTTGTTGGATAATAATGGCCTCTGGAAATCGTAAAGGTTTATGCCATCTTGTTTGTAGTTTCTTCCTACATTTGTGTCTGTAATACTCTTGTTGCAGTACTGCTTCTGCCACACCTACCTGAACAGAAGTATAGCAGTGTTCTGAGACACCCTCTCTGACACCTCAGATCGGGAAGGAATGTCTGTGATGTATCACTAAGTTCATGGACATGTAAGCCATGTGGAAAGCATTCCTGCATAATGGCCTTATGCATATTAATTAGACAAGGGAGATACTTAGGCGATGTAAATCATATGGTTTCTTGGAAATGTACTGATACATATCACTACTGAGAATCTAATGCAGTGTCCTTAATTAGGGGAAATTACAGTCTGTGTTACAAATAATCTAAAATAATTTTATATATGTTCAGGGAGAGAGATACACATAGAATGTTTTACTTTAATTAGTGATTAATGGTTAATCATGTTAATTTTATTGGTGTGATGAGAGAAGGGATATTATCTGCAAGGCTGTGGAAAGATGGCAGCTTTCAAGAAGACAGCTGGTGCAGCATACAAATTGTGGGAAGTTTGGGGATAAGGCTGGAAGTTATGGAGGAGAGAAACACAATGGGAGCAGGTGGAGAAGTAGAGTTGGAGAAGACTTGTTTTGTAGGTGCACTTCTTTTCCTTTGAACTTCACTGTTTGTATATCCTAAAGGTTTTCTTCAGTCCCTTTCCTTGTGACTTTCTGTTGAATTAAAGTAAGTGCTTTCAGTCTGGGCTACTTGCTTTTAAACTCAGTTGCCTATTGTCCACCCAGAATTGTATTGTATTGTATTGTTGCTCAAGGCATCAATATTTCCCCACTCTGGCAGTGACACTTTGCTATTGGACCTCTTCTCTGATTTGCTGGGCACTGTACTCACAAAGACAAGCACATGTTGCTGCAGCTTTGAGCTTTGCAATGTCTAGGTGCTGGGTGTTAGCAAATTAGCATTGTTAAAGTTAGCCACTCAGGCAGTCCCTCTGAAAAGGAGAGTTGTATGGCAAATCCCAACAAGCTGAATGGAATGCTGCTTGGGAGAGATCTTGTAAATAACTCCAGATGGACGAGTGCTTTATGCAGTGTCATTGCCTGGGACTGGAATACCATGGTGTCCTTCAGCTCAGGATTCTTTTCCTGAAATTAGACTTATAGCCTTTTTTATTCAAATACTCTCACTGTTCTGTTTCTTGCCTGCCACTCCCAATGCGTGCTATGCACTAGGTCAGCAGTTAAAAGGCGTGCATTTGGTTCCTTCCTCTGCCTGAGGGAGCCCTAATCAGCATCTCCTATCTTCCAGGAAAGTATCCTGGCTATAAAATACTCTGAGGTGGGATGGTTGCCGTGTCTCCTTTTGAAGGTGTTTTGCTCTGCATGGAATAATTAAATATTAATTTGGAGTGAAAAAGAAGATCAGTTTACGGATTACCTCACATGTCTGGGAGTAGAAAGACCTGGGTTTTAAGCACTAGCTCGAGGGAATGCTTCTCTTTACTCTTGCTGTCTGTCTCGAGCCTGGTTTTCTGAGGATGTCCTTGATTAGGGTGTCATAACTGTGGGAAGCACAGGAATGTGGAACTATCCATAGATACGAACAGAAATGAAACTGATTAAAATTAAGGTGGTACTAGAGATGCCAGCTATCTTGAGTAATAGCAGCTGAGTGAGCTGATCTTCAGGGTTAAGTAGCTGGGATCATGCTGACTTTCTAATTTTGGAAGTTAACCCCAAATCAAGTATCTAAATCCTATCTTTAGGATTATACAGATCTAACCATGCATGTCACTGCTGAAAATGTAAGGTGTTTTTGAAGTCCAATGTAATCTCTTGTGCTGCTGTCACTGCTTTAATCCTTTTTTGTGTTGTATACATTTCTCAAATGTCCATTCTATGTCTCTTGTTTTCATGGTTTCACATTTCCATCTATGTTGTTGTTTGTTCTTTGAAGAGTCTCTCAGTTCCTTTTTGCTAGATTCCATTTCTACTATTACACCTTTGAATACACTGCATCTTGTACCTGTTCAAAGCTGATTATCTTCAAAATACTTTCTGTAGTTTTCATCACTTTCTTAATGGAGTATTTTCTGATACCGTATTAATCAAATTGACTAATGTATGACCATCAGAGTATCAATGTTCTTTCTTTTGACTTTTTTTTTCCTATAGGGACTAATCAGTCCATTTTATCTGAATTATTATCTTAGTTTTTTGTTGCTTGTTTTGCTGGATAGCTGTTGGTAGTCACCTTTTGAGAGATTAATGACTCATCTGATATCTATTACAAATGTATAAAGATTTAAATACTAGAAATTATCTGTACCAGTGATATTTTTATCAGTGATCTGAACTATTTCAGCATTTAGGAACTGTGCAGGTTATAGGACTTTGATCTATTTCTATAATAATAATTATGACCATCAAGAAGATACTACATTTTGTTTCAGTTTTACTACTGGTTCAGAAGTAACTGGATGATAACTGAATTGTATATTCGAGGTGTAATCTGATACGATTTCAGTTGTAATATATTAAGCATATAGTTGTAACTTTGATCTTAAATTTGTGGTGGATTTTTTTTAGCAGAATCCAGATATAGTCAAGAGGGCTAATCTGGTTACAGTAGTTTAATTGGGCTGTCACAAGGCTATGCTAATAAATAATGTGCTTGGTAAGGTTCCCCCAATAGTTAACAAAACCCCACATAAACCCAGAAATTTCTGGAATAACATATATGAATTCTGTAAATGCCTTGTCTCTCTAAATGGTTAATACAAAAGCTGATGTTGTAGACATCAATTTTTGGAGTAGTTCGTATTCAGGAAACTTAAATGCCAGAGGCATCTGCGGTGAACAGTATTTTGAAAAAGTGTGTCTGGTATTGTAGGATCTTACTGGCAGTCCAAAGCATTGTGTTTTGTCTGGAATAAGAAGAGAATGTTTTAGAGCAATATATAATCTTTTATAAACTATAAACCTCTGTCTAAAGTGCATTATAACAATAACCAGAAACCCGTTTAGATATCTGAAGTGTCGCAGCATGGCAGATTAATGGGTATTTCAGTGATAGGGAAACGTGCAGTATCTATTTCAGTAGACCAGCATGGACTATTCAAAATACTAGTTGTTTTATCTGAAGTACACACAGCTATTAATATCAGTCTGTATTAAAGAAAACTAATCACCATGACATTTCAAGAATGCCAGTAGAGGTACTTTTGACTATATGCTTTCCCACTGATTGGAAAGCATAATGCATTTTCATTCAGCCCCAATATACATTATCTAGCCCTCTTATCTGTGCAGAGACAGAGTAAGAAAAACTTATTCTTTTACTACTTTTGTTAAATGTTTGCAGTGTTATTCACTTTTTTTCTCAATGCTGCATTAAGCCAAGGTTATTAAGTGTAATGTATGGTTTTCATTCAGAGTGACATGCACAGTTTCTGTACTCAAGGTGTTTAGCATTGCAACAATTCCTGATACCATAATTCAAAACTGAATTAGCTGCTTCTACAATTTTTTTACTCTCCAGCTCTGATTTTTTTTATTAATGAGAAAATCTGATTTCTTTTGTGAAATAAACAATGCAACATAAAGTAGTTGTGATGCTGGTTGTAGGGCAAAAAGTATACACATATGCTTGGAATTGCCTAGTTACTAACTTTGCTCTAATTTCCTTCTAACAGGGAAGAGGGTAGAGAATTTTTGATAGCCAGCCAAAAAAGTTGACAGTACTTTGAAAATGTTGTCAGCCCTTGTCATGACAAGGTGTGCAGGTGGTCTAAAAGTTTGGTTATTCCTTTGTCAGTTATTCATTCACTTGCAAGCTCTATGTTAGAGATTTGATCTTCTTTTTTCGTTTTTTTTTAGTCTTAAAGCTTTTTCTGTGTTCTTCATTTCATTTTTCACTTCTGTTTTTTTCAAGAAGCCTCAAATTCAATTTGAACTCTCTGATCCATTCAGTTGTGCTCATGTCTCAGAGTAAACCTAATGTAAAGTAATATGGAATAACAGCTACAAACTCAGGGTTTCTTATTTCATTTTAAAGACTGAGATTTTTCGCCCACCTTTTTTTTCTTATGTTGGATATGTGGATATAATCCCTGAAAGTGCCAGTTTGGGTTATTCCTGAAAATAATATTGATGCAATTTGTGTAGGAAACAGGGGATTTAAAACTGATCTGGATCATGTCTCCTGTCTTCAGATCACTAACCTTAAGGCCATATCTCAACTCCAGTGGGGATGTGTTTGTAGGAAGATTGCAGAGTGGTGTGGAAGAACTGAATCCTAAATTTACACTTCATTTCCTTCATGCACTTGAATATGGCCTGCAGAAGTTTGTTTAGCAGAATGCTTAGTAGAGGCAACAGAACTCTTGAGCAGTAATGAGGTACAGAAAGATAAATACACTTCATAATAAATTCATGTTACTATCCACTCAGAACAAATTTTAAGGAGGCAAATGAAAATTAAATATTTATAAATAAAATGAACTGAATTGCAAAACAAATTTTAGTCTTTAGGAGGAAGAGGAAGCCTCTGAAAGCAAAAATTGCTGTTACAGTAACTGGAAGGCTCAAATATTGCACAAGAGATTTAAACTGACAGCAGATGAACAGTTTAGGGAAATGAACAGCAGAGCAGCTCTATTTCCAGTAGGAGTAATAGACTCAGCAGATTACTTGTGGAAATTATGTGCTCAGGATTGGAGGGCTTCTAAAATGTGTAGTTTTTTGCTAGTTTTAAACCTTAATGTATGTATAAAAAGCACGCTGAAAGATGCTGCTGCTAGTTTTTAAAGAAAGGATCTTGAACCTTAGTAGCATTTGTCTTCTCGGTAGGACTTTGACCCTTGCTGTTTGCTTTTCAGCTTGCTATTTGATCTTCAGCTTGTTCCTGAGCCTTTGCCATGATGGTTGGATGCTTTATTTTTGCTAAAAGTAACATGCAAATTAACAAATTTTAACAAAGAATTTACTTGGTATCCTGCTGAAATCTGCATTTCAGAAACATTTGTTTTGTTGGTTTACATCGATAACTTAAACCCTTCATCTTAGATTGTTGAAAGGCAGACCTTTGTCTTCATAGAGGTTAGATCACACAAAACCAACTAATATGGAGGTTTGCACCCAAATAATGACTGTATACAAATCTTTATAGATCTATACTTGTTGATCTATCCTGTAGGGTTTAATTGCAGTGATAATCTACTTTCTGAGAGGAAATTATTTTCACCTTTTTAGTACATCCTTTCAATGATGCAATGAAGACACACATTTTGAAATATCTCCTCTATTAGGTGGCCTCAGTTTTGCTTTCCAAGAATGTTTCCCTAGTAAGTCCAGCATTTCCCTCTTTCTCTCTTGAGTATGAGGACTACACATATCGCCATTTCCTTGGTAATTATAAGGTCCTCCCATGAGTTTCCTTGTCCTTTTCCTTGTGAGTAATGTCTTCTCTCTCACTGTTTTTATTTTTCTTTATTTTTTTTCCTGTTTCAATATATCTTCATTTGTCAGAGGCTCCTACGAACACTGTCTCCTCTTGGGTTTGCCTCATGTCTCTGGTATTCCTGATGGTCTGCATCTCCATTCCCCTGGACACTGCAAACCAGGAAGAATACCTAGTGCTTTTTGTTTGTCTTTCAATTTCCAGGCTTGTAAAAGTCAGTTCTGCTCATGTTGCGACACTACTTAGCAATGTAAAAATTTTCTATGTATATGTTGCTTATAGTAGCTTTTGTTTGAAGAAAAAGTACTGATGTGTTTTTTTCACAAAGTTAAACCTTCCTGAGTGAGACTTGACTGGATGAAGAAGATGGATTGCTAATACTATTTTCTGCCATCAGGTGATTTCTAGCATTAAAATCGTGAAACAGGCATCCCTAAAAAAAATGGAGAACATACAGTCTAAACATTCAGTAATCATATTTCTTCCATAAAGCACTTATTTTAAAATCCGTTATAGTTAGCAGATTAAGTATGCCACTTGTCTGTAAATGGGGTAATGGACTAGATCCTGGAACAGAAGTGAAAGCAAACAACTAAGGTGGGATTGTAGTTTTAATTGTGTAATATTGAATGTGTGTCAGCAGAAGAGACAAAAAGAAGGAGATCAGAGGATCACAGATTGGTGTTGCCATGCAAGCATGCCAGCTATTTCAGTGGCTGTATTGGTTTGTGCAGGTGAATTGGGAATAATTCAACTGGGAAAGCACACACCTATATAAAACAGCAGTACTGAGACCAAGGAATAAAAATAGGTTTCAGATACATGTTTTTAGGAGATGATACTGATACCTTATATTTTTGCTGGCAGCAGGAGACTTTTTGGGTTGGAGAATGCACAGTGAAGGTAGAGGGCTGGGTTGAATCCTGGCTGCAAAGGCTCTCAGGAACCTTGTGCCAGATCTCATAGTTGTGTAGTGTGCTTGAAGGCCTAAATTTTGTCCTTTGTCCTTTGCTAAGCTTATCTGTATGTCCTTGACATTAACAAGGACTTATATATCGTGTTTTCTGTATTTTTCCAGCCACCATCATACCGATTTACTCAAATGGACTGTGATTTTATGGTTGTTGGGGATTTTTTTGTCTTTGTCTCTCTTCAAAGAGTGAGAATACCGCGTAGCATATTGTGAGTCTGGTAGCACCAGGAGTTAGCATGGTGCAAGCCCACAAAGGCACACTCTGGAAGCTCTAGGATACAGAGGTAATTTGGTGTTTGTGTTGCTAGACTGTCTAGTGGGAATAGCATTCAAAATGTGAGATGTGCTGGGAGGCATGAAAATAGCTCAGAATGCAGCTATAACCATGTGAACAATGGGACATGAAGCAGTGAGCCATGTACCAGTTTATCACATACAGTTATGTAAGAAACTCTGCCTTGTGTATAGCTTTGTTTGCACTAAGGCATGGTGGCCATTTATAGGAAATATGAAAGGTCTGGTGCTGTCTCCTCGAGCTTCATAAACAACCTGGGAAGTCTTAAATTTATCTTAAATGATACAGAAATTATGGAAATTGAAAATTCTAAAATGAAGTTTTATTTTATGTATGTGTACCCTGAGTCTTAAAAAAATATGAAATATGAAAATTTATTATCTTTAAAGAGAAGATTATTTTTTCCCTGGGTAAACTGTGTTATTGGGTAGTATTAAGAAGGAGAAAACAATGCTTCAGATTCTTTTTAAAGGGAAGGTTTAACTTTTAAGAAGTCTTGCATCATCTGAAATATCAAATCTCAAAAAATGTAGCATAGGAATTGCAAAAATATATGTACCAAATTATTTTCAGTACTTTCTGATGTATGATATTTTCATTTGCTAAAAAAAAAAAAATCCGTGGAGATTGTCTCCTTGTGCTTGGAATCTGTGCAGGATCAGCTTTCAGTGTTTTCAGATTTGTGAACTAATGATAAAACAAATAAGTATAGTTCTAAAAAAAATCATGGAATCTCAGCAGAGATTAAAACAACTCTACAGTAGTCATTAAGGGCTTTTTCTGCAGCTCTCAGATTCCATAACTATCAGTTCCCAAAAAAAATCTATAGTTGTCTTAAATTATTACCCAGAAACTTTCTAACGTGGAACTCAGTTGCACATGAAGAAGTTCATGATTTTGTTTTCTGAAGTAGTAAAATTGGACTACCTGGCTACACTAATGCAATAAAGGAAAGGACAAAAGCATCTTACATTTAGAGGCCCACTTTATGGTTTGCACCTTCACTACAAACAACTGAATGGTATGTGAGAAAAAAACCTTCTTCCAACAAGCACTATGGGAAAACTCTCATAACCACACTCTGTAGGCTATAGGGAAATTAAGAGTGATTTAAGCAGGTCTCATGTGATTTTACGGGTCTTATAATGTTGTCTAGGTTCCTTCTGTAATGAGGAAGGCCCTTTAGTGAGAGCAGTCTGGAAAAACCTCCTATTTTAGGCTACAGTTTTATTACCATTTTAAATAAAACTGGGCCCAGGCTGCTTTTTTCTACATAGAGATTATTTTCGGTAGCCATTTGTTGACTTACATTGGGTTTTATGTTTCTGAAAGATTGTTGACTGGAGTGTTCTCACCTGAATTTTCACCTATGTCTGTTCCCTGATCTTGTTGAATGTGAGCATATGAAGATCTGTAGGAGCGTGTGGCTGAGGAAGGACAGGGTTGTTCCTTTCAGCAGCAACCTGAGTTTAAGGGTATTTCAGGTGCATGGAGACCTCCCCGGAAATCACGTGGAACGGCCCTCTGAGAGTGCCTGTCTGTCTCCTCTGACCTGAGAGGAATCTTGATAACTTACTGACAAAACATGCTTTATTCTTAAATGGTGAAATGTCATCGATCCTGCTCCTGAATTCTGTGTTTTAGTGTATGGGATTATGTAAGAGAGGACTTGTGGTAAGGTACAGGCAGATGCCAGAAAAAAAACAGCATTAATTTAAAAATCAATTTCCATGACATTTTCTAAACTTGCTGTCATGTGAAGCACAAAACATTAAAAAAAACAAAACAAACACTACAAACCAACCTGTATAGAAAGATATGCTTTATTCTGTGCTTGGTTTGGTGTGTTTTCTCTCTTCTTTGTTTTCTTTTTGAAGGATCAGTTGTGATGTTTCTACTTTGTAGTCAGTAATGGAGTAATGCTGCCATTCTGTCTTGGCTGAAAAATACTATTCGCAATACAAAGCAGTCGTAAGGAATATAGTTGGACTTGAGCAAAATAAAAGTCTGCTTTTTCTGTCCTATCTCCTGGTGAGCATCAATTGTTGCTTGCAATTTTTTTTTAAAGTAATCATTCTGATTTCACTTAGTTGCAACAATAAACTCAATGGAGTCAAGTGAAAGCACTATATGGCAATCTGTTTTATTAATTTCATTGTTTATTTTGTGTAACCTGATTTATCCTCTAAAAATGATGCTGCAGAAATGAAATTATATATTTATAGTAGTTTAGGTTTCGTTACAGTGAATATATGGAGAATAGGTTTAATTCTGCAAACTGCTACCCATGGAAATAGCACCATGTATTGAACAGCCACAAAACTTATGTCAGGCTTTGTAGGGGGCCCTTAGTATGTGCCTTTAAAGTATTAATGTTGAATCAAGTGCCTTCAACATTACTGTCTTTGGGTTTAATGGGGAAAACACTACACTAAGGTTGTTCAGGGATCTGTAGCTCCTGATTTTCCTTTAGTCTCTTTGTGTTTCTTATTATTTCCATGCTGAATTTAGTTTAATTTCTCAGCTGGGTGTTTTTACTTCTAACTTTTCCTAGCAGCTTTCAGAAACCTGCAAGGAACTTGAAGAAAACAGCAGAAAACAAAACTTCAGCTTTTTCTTCTGTGTGTTTTTCCAAGAATAGTTTATTAACATTCATCATTTTTCAATAGAAAAAATCTTTCTCGATCTACATAGGAAGTTGACTGTGCCTCAGTCACTGTGAATAAAACAGCATTATATAGTATTCTTTTAGAAGCCAGAACTTGCCTTTTTTTTTTTTTTATACTGTAACCATTATAAAGATATTACATATTAATCTGTTGCTGAGACTGAGTTTCAGCTTTAGCTTGCAAGCCTATTCCAAGGAACAAAAATGGAATACAGTGGGGAACTTTTTCTATGGACGTGTCTTCCAACCGGATGTTTTTTTACCATGGAAGTAAACTCTGTGTGTGTGCTTTGGCTCTTGTTTTCAACTGCTCATTCTTGAAAAACAAAACAAAGGAAAAAAGAGGATTAAAGAAGCATGCTTTTGAGCTGAAGACAGCTACTATAGAGCTTCCAATTCTTACCGTAAGCAAGAACAAAGAGACTTCATTGAAGCACTGGGTAATAAAATAATGGAAAATGAATCTGTGAGGTTAAAATAATTGTAGTGATACAATACTGTGAGGACTATGCCGAAGCACAAAGGGATGGTTTTTGTTTCCAGTGTCCTCTGTTATTAAACACTTCTCATCAAAACATTATCTCAATATCAGAAAGACAACATTCTCTGTGTCTGTCCTGCTTGTGGTAACACTGATTCAAATCTTGTCTAAATTGTGCTATCCTTACAAAAATCACATGTTCAGCGACTTATCTACAAAGGCTGATTTCTTGTACATCTTGTTCGATATCAGCCGATGTGAGTCCTTTGGGCCAGTTTACGGTTGCCATCTAAGCTGAATTACTTCATGTTTGTTAAGAATTATTTCATGCATGTTCAGTGGCATTGATTCAAATGGCTCTAAAATTTGTGTGACTATTCTGTGAAAAAAAGATTTTCTTGTCTGTTTCTTTAATAGCAAAGAACTATTCTATGCCATTAAATCCCATAGCTATTTTGTTCCTTAAAACATTAATGTGTGTGGTCATTGAAAAGTAAGATAGTTATTCCAGCAACTGATATTTTCATCTCAAGGTGCAAAAACATTTAAAGTTAAGGGGATATTTTCGGGCTGCATACATGTATGAAGCTACAACAATATTTTCAAAGTCTTAGTTTTTGAAACTTTTAATTTGTTAATCTGTGATGTGTTAGCAGCCATTGTTTGTGTTATCTTTCTATTTCTGGTGGCAGATAAGAACACTTTACAAAATACTGTTTGAAACCCTGGTTTTCCTGAAGTTAACAGCAGCTACAGATGTTGACTATAGTGGGACACAGATTTCGACATCAGCATCCTCTTCGACCAGTATTCCTGATTAGAACAAAACAATCTTAAAATTCTTCTTCATAATGAATTTTACCAGGGATCAGCACAAATACTTGAGTGGGACATAAGATTGCAGTTTAGTCTGGACCTGAACATTCCAGAGATATATCTCATCCTCTTTAAGCTATGTGGCAGCATTCTTGATATGTACTTCTCTTGTTTATAAACCATTTTAGCATATGATAAATATGAAAAATGCCATATAGAAGAAATTAGATCTCAGAGGTATAAAAGTGAACAAATCACTGAACATGTTTATATCTAGGAGTGTAATTTTTATTTTATTCTTTTAAATTTTAATGTGCTATTTTGGAACAAAGTGATATTACTAGATTGTTGTTTCACTTAATAGCTTTAATTTTGTCTCTTTTAATGGCTTGGACTAAGAATGAGTGTTCCCGTACTAAGAGTTAGATGAATACAATAAAGCAGGTTTTTGTTTAACTTAAGTTAAACTTATCAGCATTCTTTCATTGATGTTCCATTTTGGAGAATTACTATGGAAAGACGATAGATAAATCCTGTACAAGCATCAGGTATACAAACTTTGCACTTGACTCAGTTTGCTGTTTGTTCCATTTTCCTTTTATAGCAAATGTTTCTTGTGAACAAAACAAATGACAGTCTGTATTTGTAGGGTTTGATTCAACACGCACAGCTGCTTTTTACATCCTTGAAGTCACTTGAGACGCTTATTGTCTTAAGATAGCACATATGGGTTCTACTAGGTTAAAGCCCTAGAAATATGTCTGAATTTCCCCTCCATCCCTTCCTCACCTTCATTTATACACTGGAGCATTAGGTCACACAATTTCTATAATTTTGCATTTTAGTAAATGTGCTGTAGCCTTGGATCTTCCCTCTGGTCCCTTCACTCGCAGCGAAACGTCTTTGCATCAGTCTTTCTGCAAATGTAGTTGAATTTGTTCATGCTCGGAGGAAAATGTGATCATGGGAATAGAAAAAAATGTAAAGAAGCATCATTTTTAATTCATAGAACAGGATTTTTTCATCCTTAGAAGTAGAAAAGATTTTTTTTTTTTTTATTAATGACTAGCACAAAAGTGGACTGTACAAATCTGGAGATACTTGATGTAAGAAGAAAATTCCTTCCTGCATGCAGAATGTACCTATGAATTTTTAAAGAACTGGAGATTTTTCACCTAGAAATGGCTTTTGAATGTTAGTACTTAACTTAAATTTCCCCAAATAGCAGAATCTCACACAGGAAATTGATTTAAAATGCCTCTTACAATATGAAGATGTGTAGAGTCATCTTGGAGTGGGTAGATTTCCGTTGGCCTTTTGCATACTAACAGCAATAAAATAAGCACTTTTATTTTCTGTTTATGAAATGAAAGCTTATGCAATTTTATTTCTATGAGTAAGATTTATGGTTAAATGTAATAAGAAGTGCAGACCAGGCTGAGTCACAGCATTCTGTGTAGTGAACAGTACCATAATGTGTGGATAGTACTATTGTCATCAATGGGACTATTCAGTCTCGGAATGTATTGAACAGATGGGCTTTCCAGTTGTCAGATGTGTTGGAATTTGTTCAAAGGGAGTGTTTTCACATTAATTTTCCCCACGCTGAGGGGTATATTATCCAAGTTAAGGTTTATTATGTACAGCTTGATATTGTGCTCACCTGTTCATGACAGGAATTCTGTGGGTATATATTGGTAATTTCATCACAGTTCATTTGGTAGCTATAAGTTCACCCAGAGCCTTCACGTGCATAACACAATATTCATTTAGACAGCCTCAAAAATGAAACATGTTTCTGCATGATCTTTCTCCCTTTTTTCCTGGGGGAGCTCAGACCTACTTTCTTGTGTAATGGATCAAAGTGATCCAAAGTTGTTGCATTGTCTATACATTGAATATAAAACTACTAAGCACTTTAAGTGGTGCGTGTAGCTTCTGAGTACCAATATTCATCTGTTGCCGACGTGAATCCATACAATGGAAGAGCAGATTGTACATTCCCTCTGGAATGGCATAATATCATTTTAATATAGTTTTGGAACCGATCTGTTACCAATATTGTGATAAATAAATCAGCAGTACTGTTTTCTTTTCAAGAAAGCGGTGGGACGTGACTTGTAAACCAGGGTCAAATATTGGCACAATGGAAGCTGATAAGGTTTGCATTGATGTTCATGGAGCAGGATTAGGCCCTTGACTGTCAGAATGTTTTTTTTGTTGCACTGAACAAATCTTTCATCTGTGATGTCAACTTCAAACTCGTGCCACACAGACCTCTGATCTTGCTTATGCCTTACCTTGTTTACTTTTCAGGGGACCCACTCATGCAAAGCTTGAAAGAGGACTGGAACTAGAAAAGAGATGTTCTTCTAGACAGAAAGTCTGCCTCTTAAACACCTAACCAGCTTTTTTGAATCTGATAGTAGTCTAAGTGGTTGAATATATTTGAGCCTTTTGTATTCCAAAATAATGAAAAAATTTTGGAGGGGTTAAACAAGTGGCATGTATTAAAATACGTAATAAGTATACATATCTGAATTAGGGGAAGGTAAACACCTGCAGAATTCTGAACAAGTAAATATTGTTCCTAGTGACTTTTATGGCAAATTTCCTGTTGATTCATTAGGGTCAGGAATTTACCTTGAAACAGAAGTTGAGGTTAGGTGGAGAGAAAGGTTAATTGGTAGTCGCTGTGCTTTGCCAGCAGTGAAAGTATAAATGGATTTTCTAATGCACGCTATTATCTGGAATATATGGTATGCTGTGGTAGCACACTGTGTGCCATATGCCTCACCCTTTCATGTTACTCCCCCTCATTTTTAATGACTCGCTCTGGATATTAAGTGTGGAAACTATTCCAACAGTGAGACTGGCACATTCTTTACACAGCTGAATTGACAAGTCTGAAGCTGCCTCTGGCTACTGCTTATAGACTGCCCTGCCTTTCTTTCATGGAGAATATTTTTGCCTAATTTTAGTCAAGCAAATCCCACAGTATAATGTTGTCATAAGTGCTTGCGCAGTAGAAGGCGGCAGCCTGCCTCCTTGTCCATATATGGCTTTTATGTTGTTGCCATGTACTGGTTCTGATGTCACCTGAATATCACATGCATTTCATTTTGTGTGAACTCAGTGCATCATAGAGGAAGGAAAAAACCATTTCTGCAAAAAGGAAAAATACCTATGTTCTTCAGAAGGACAGTAATGGAAGAACATATAATTGTATTTTATTTGATGTTCCCCCTGTTGTGAAGAAAAAGTACCACGAAAATTTTAAAAAACACAGCTCAGATGCTGGCAATCAGAGACAGGGGTCCAGGAGCTGCTTCGTACTAACAAGCAGTACTAGGGCATCTTACCTAGAACTGTGTCTTCTCTGCTGCTGCACTGGCAGATCAGCCACTGCTGTGCCCTGGCCCAGGCCAGTTGCCCCTCTTCCAGGCAGTTCCTACGCAGGATTTGGCATTTAGCACTGCCCAACATCCATTTCTAGGTTGTACCTTCTTTGTTTTGCAGTCTAAACCATTTTAGTAGTAGAGACCCAATTAGTTCGTTGCCAGTTGGCCTTAGTGTCAGAAAATGGTTCTGGCCACATACCTATGTATACATGATTATGCATGTATAAACAAAAACCCAAACATATATTTATATATATAGCGAAGGAATCTTAGTTCTATTAAGAGGATATTTACAAAGCTGCATATGCAATTAGCAGTTTTCTTTGGAATATCAGTGGGACTTAAAAGTGTAACTCCTGTCCGTGAAAATCTCCCCTTGAACTTATTTAAATTCCAGATTACTCATTGTGGAAAATGAGTTACCTCTGCCTAATTCAGCTGTTTGCAGAATATAGGCTACTAGGTCACTTGTGCCTGGAATTCTGCTAGTCCCTCAAATGCATACTTTGAAATATAAGGTAGTTTCCTCAGTGCCTTTGCGGAGCCTCAAACTGGAGTCACTCTTAGGGCTACTTTCTGGACCAAGTTCCTGTTTTCCCACCTTTTTATATCATGGAAATTCAATTTTAAAGCTTGTAGGTGTGCCTTTTTCGAGGCTGGTGCCAGCACACCTTTACTGTTGTATAATATACTCCATTTTAAACAAAGCATAATTGATTACATTTTCAGCTTTAAAAAGGTTTGTTAGTTATTGCTACGAGACACCTAGAACGAATTTCCTTACAGAATCTTGACCTCTGCCAGTTGCATATTCACATCTCTGCCTTAGTAAATCTGCTTTTTTTACTCTGTTTATGTAGATTTTATTTTGTGTTTGGCACATCCTTGTTCCTTCCATGGTCAGCAACTTCAGTTTAGTGTTCTTGTAATTCTTAAATTCATCTTTGATTAATATATTTCAATAATCTCTTATAAACTGATTTTCGCTGTTTCTCTGTAGTGTTACGTGATTTCATAGCAACTTCTGTCTTAGCTGTCTCCATTGCTGATTTACAATGCACGTCACCCCTTCATCTCTCACAGATGCTGGAAAGGGACTGAAGTAAGACCAGTCTTGTGGCCGGTTTAGTTCAGCAAGGTGCAGTCAACTCTGGCCATTGCCAGGTTGCTGAGGAAGTACAAGAAATTACTTGTAAAGTAGAGGGTAATCTGCCTCCTAGACTTGGCTTACTCCTTATCCCTAATTGGTCTACTGTTCTTTCCAAATTTTTGTAGCACTCCGTAGTTCTTTATTATTTTTTTTAATTGCTTCATAATATATAGAAAGAAAATGACCGAGTATAAGTACTTGGCTTTAATCACATTTATGCTTTATACAGATTAATTATGTGTTAGATATGAAGTATCTCCTTTTTTGTTTTTAAATTTGTAATGTTTTCATATCAATTAATGGGCTTGTTCTTGTGTCATGAAGCTGTGAAAAGGAAAACCTATATTTGCTTTCCTTATTTCATCATACTGCACATTTATCGTTGATGGGCTGTTCCTTTCAGAAGCTGAGTAATTTTTTTTTCATCCTTTCTGGTTATTGTATATGAGGTTTTCAGCATTTTCATCATTTGAGTTATTTTTCTCTGAATCCTGCCTAGTTCTGCAGTTCCTTTTTGAGACTGGGTAATCAGAAGCATATAACAGCATTCCAGATGAGACTCCACCACTGATTTATATCATGGCATTACAATACTTTCTGTATTATTCACCATCCTATTTCTTATCCTTCAAAACATCACGTCTGCTTTTTTTACCACAGCCCAGCACTGAGCTGAGGTCTTTAATGAGTTTTCTACAGTGATACCAGATTATTTTCACAAGTTTACATAGTTAATTTGGGATGATGAAAGTATGCTCTTCCTTTTTTCTTCTGTCCAATGTGGGTTATTTTGTATGTATTAACATCGAGTTTCATTTGCCATCTTGGTGATTACTTTGGTTTCTCTTGTAAACTTTTCACAGTCCTGTCTGGACGTGACCACCCTAAATATCTTTGAAGCACCTGCAATTTTTCTTGCTTACTACTCAGTCTTTATTCCAGTTTTGTTTAGGTTATACTTAAGAAGAGACAGACAGCTTGATCTTACACTGATAACTTACTTTTTCAGTAAAGAAAACTGACCCCTCATTACTGCTCCTTTGTCTTTCTTAGACAATTCTGATTTATGACACCATCTCACAGCCCAAAGACTTAAGATACTGTTTCTGTACCAACATTTTTGTAGGGACTTTGCTGAAGTCTTGATTTTTTAATTTTTTTTTTATTGTGAAGGTACCAAACATCTCCTGTGTTCTGTGCTCAATTTCTAGCACATCAACTTCCTGGCTTCTCAGACTGCTGCTGAATGGATCTGCTTCTGTAATTGTCACCCCTTTCTCATGTTTTTCAATGGTTAAAAGATGTCTTGAGTTCTTGCATTTTAATAGCAGAGTAAGTGACGGTCATAGAATACAAGGCAAACAAGCACGGTTAATAATTTGTCATTCAAATAGTTTAACCTATTTTTAAAGATCTCTGATGGTGCCACTCAAGCCATTTCTCTCAGTCCTTAACCTGTATTTATTATTATCAAGATTTCTTGAACTTTTGAAGGCTTTTCTCTTACATAAAATTAATCATGACTGTGGAAACTTATAACAATGCTCCTTTGCCTGTCCATCAAAGACACAGAGGACAGCTGATTCCCTGTTTTTTTTGATTATCAGGGTACCTGCACTTTGGTTTTAGATTTCACCTTCACTCTTTTCTTCCTTGAGGTAAACATTATCAATCTTTTTTCACAGATCATACTAGTTAGGTTTCTAATTATTATTGCTCCATGCCGCATTATTTCTAGTTTATACATAACTCTGTAAAATGTAGATCCACAGACTGGACACAGCTGACACTTCCCCAATGCTGAGCAGAGCCAAAAGACACAGTCATAGAAAGCTTACAGAAACTGTCTTACAGAAAGACGGTTTCAAGCATCAGAAAACAGTACTGTTGTGAGAGTCAAAGAACAGGAAAACCCAAATTTGTATTTGTGAGGGCTGAGGGCACACAAGAAAAATTTTGGGCCAATCCCTTCGCTTGTCTAAATTATCTGCTTAAACTTTTTTCAACTTCATAACAACTAGACTATAGTTATTGACATACCTGCTATTTTTTTTGTGTAGTAATGCAGGAAATGTGTGAAAAATACAGCAATTACTTTACAGTTCCCACATAATTAAGTTTTTCTTTGAAGAGAAGTGGGCAAATTGTGGTGCAGAAAGCTGTTTTTATGTGGTACAGATTGGAAGGAAGGGGATTAGATTGTAATGTATTTTTGGCTTTGTAATTTTAAATAAATGTCAGAATTTGCTCTATTTATTTGAAACAAACGGGCTAGAGACATCCTATAATTCAAGTTGCTGCTCTACAAGTGTGAATATTGTTTTGTCTCTAGAATGTACTGTATATTGTATTTTGGCAAAGGAGGAATGGCACAGATAAGAGAGTTTTTAGAGTGGTGTCAGAGAAGCAGAACCCACAGCAAGAAGTTAAATGAGTCATGTGAAGGAAGAAGGCTACTGTGATGCTGAATGATGGGCTGCTGTGTGCATTATTTTGCTATTGAAAGGTGTTCTGTATTCTGCAGATAAATACCAGCCCTTGCCCAGCCAATGCTGTCAGTTGGGCCACACAGTAAGAATGAAAATAAAAGTGAGGCTTTTCAGAACTTCCTCAGTTTCTCCTACAGTTTTTATTTTTAAAAATTTTTGAAACTGAATAAATAGAACTGAACAGTGTATTGCAGATGAGAGTGCAGTGCTGCTTTCTGCAACAATTTTATAATATTTATTTGAAAATCCTTGCTTTTTGTTTGGAATGTTATTACACACTGACCAGCATTCTTAACTAGATGATTATTGGTAAGTGCCAGTTAACTGAGAACCAAAAATGTTCAGTTTAGGCCATCTTTGCTTTGAATGGCACAGCCCTTAACTTTATTTGTTGCTCCCCATTTGCTTAGTTTAGTAAAGCTCCTCTGATATTTCTCACAGCATTTGATCTGGATTACCTGCAGCATAGCAGGTAATCTGCAGATTTTATTACTGCATCGTTTGTTACTTTCTCAAATGACTCATTTTAGTGTGAAAGATTGGATATCCCACCTTTTAATTACTAATATGCTTTTCTTTCATAGTCTGCCTGTATTGTGCCAGTGTTTTATCAGCTGCACATCTTGTATTAAAGCGTCCTCTGATGGCTTGTATAAAGCTTTTCTTAAATGTTTGCTTACAGAATTCGAGTTTTTTGATACCACTTGGATCTTGACAAGGATTTCCAGAGGTTAATTAGCCTTGGCTGTGAAGTTTCACCAATTGTTTTTCAGGCTTTCTTGCGGGTAGGGGGTGGGGGAAGTATCTGTGTTGAAGTCTTAGGTATGACAGCAATTCACGCCAACATGCCTAACCTGAATTAAGTAGTTCTGATGATGATAACCACATAACTGTGGTAGTGTGGTGCTTAAGCATGCAATGCAAGGTATGTCTGGAAAACTATATAAACCTCAAATGATGAACCTGCATAGTGCAGTTCCCTGCTCCAGTTATTGTTGTATTTCCAAGACAGCTAGTTTCTGTACGTAGACTGTAGTCAGTCTTTTAAGTGGAGTCTGAATACCATAAAGTGTTTCAGTAACACCATCAGAAGATTTCTATTAGGACAATATGATCAAATTTATCTTTTTGTTTTTAAGCTGTGTGTTACTTTTGGGAAATCTGTACTGTGATTCTGCCATCTGTTCCATAGGCTTCTGGAGTATTCATAAGCTTGACTAGGTGGCTGCTGATTTCCTACATTTAAACTGTGACTGGCATCCACGTATCTCTGCTCACAACACTTGGATATGGAAAGTCTCAGAACCATATTACACCCGAAGTATTCCTATTACGGCATGGATAATTAGGTTAGATGTCCTTTGCACATGCTGCACAGTACATATTTGTTCATAATGGTACACTCTTTATAAGCCCATTTGTATGAACGTTAACCATCTGTTTTGCTTCTTGCATAGTCAGGTGATGTGGCTGTCTGAGAATCAGTGAATTATTTTACCTGGCAGCTTCATCGGCCTTGATATTTTGTGCATAGGTCTCCACTCCCTTTTCTAAGCATATCCTGCTTGTCTTGTTAACTGTAGAATTGATTTTTGTCACCTATCATCTCCTACTAAATTTGCATAAATGCCTTTTCAAAGATAAAATTCTCCCACTTTTCACCAGTCTGGACATCTGTGACTTTTGTCTGTCTGTATATATTTCTCACCCTTAGGACAATATTTTCTGAAAGGTGACATTAATGCCTAAGGAACATTCTTCAACACGGCTTGGCAGGTAAACAGATGATTACTGTAATTAGCAAAGGAGGGTTCAGTGCATAACGCACAAGTAAGCACATTCAGAAGTAACTGCCTAGCACTGGATTTAATTTTGTGACTGTGTCCCAACTGCTAGCATTTTGCATAGCTCGGAGATTTCAATGGCTCTGTGTCAGCTCACAGTTGCTGAAGACGTGACCCAAGGTATGCAACACTTATTTTTCAGGAGATATCTGGCTTACGGAGTCTGCTGATCTCTCTTTTTTTCCTTTCCTACAATAGCATTCAGCAACTAGGCTTGCCAGGCTGTCGTCTCAAAGCTTACCCCTCTGTGTTAGGAGACTTCTGTAACTATGACGTAAGACAGTGTTGGGCAAAGATGCTTTATGTTACATCTAAGCACATTAGCTAGGATCTTATTGGATTAGCAATGCCTGTGATTATGAGCTTTACATGAATTAACACGTTGCCTTGAAAAGCACTGTGCCAGTGCAGTTTCGTTACTCTAGTACTGGAGTTAGCTCACCTGAAGGTATTTAATTTCTCTTTGATGACACTGCTTTGTCTGTGTAATCGCACTTTTTGTTCCTCTCTGATAACCTCGTTTTTAATGCTTGGCTCAGTCTGTGCTTTCCAGCCTTTGTTGCTATATGTTTCTCCATCTCTCCTGGGAAAGATCATCTTTTCAAATCATATGGATGTCTGGAAAAGGGTTTGTACTGCAAATCCTTAAGGATGTTATGAAGTTCATATATAAGGTGCAAGACCAAACAGAAGCACAACATCCATGTCATTACAAAAGTACTTGTAAGATAAGAAATACCCATTCAAAAGCAGTATTTTTGAGCAATTACTCTTTCAGATACATGTCTTTTGCCATGTTGATGCCAAAGGAAAATATGCTTAGGTTTTTTTGATTTTGATGAGTAGGCTCACACAACATCAATTCAACTCTTCAGCCTGTTCCTTTACTATTGCACTATGTTCATGTGTCATCAGTCTGAATGGATGATTTTTCTTTTGTTTTATTGCCATTAAGCCAGATGTCCATATTTGTAAGACTCATTTGGAAATGTGAGGCAGAATTTCTCTCTTAAACAAATGGGGCCATCTGTTCAGAAAGTAGGAATGACAAGGTCTGGGGCTGAGAATGAGCCAACAGTTCAGAAAAAAGTTTGTTCCTAGGCAGGAAGATGAATCCTTCTTCCTTAGGGAAAAAAGAAAAACAAACATGATCTGCTCATTAATATCTGTGCTGACATCTGTTATGATGTTAGTCTACTGGTCATAAGATAGCAACCAACAAATCCAGGTAACAGATTAATACATTGAGTAGTAATGGGAATCAATGTGGAAGCAGGGTAGAGAACATATCTGAAGATGGACTTGCCAAACTTGGAGAAGTAGCCCTTTTGCATGCTGTTCAGGATTGTGAAGTCCCAGAAAGGGCAATTTCTGAAATTCTGCAATACTGCTACAGTCTTCTACAGGTAGAAGTGGAAGAAGTGATGAATGCAGAAGGGTATAAGTAAGGGGAGTGTGTTGAACATGGTTGATGCATGTCTGACCTTATGTTTTTTAAGATACTAAACCCTTCAAGAGGGCTGGGGTAGAGTAGTTTTAGAGAGTGGCAAAGGGAACAGTAGTCACATTTTTTGGCCCATACATCATCTTATTTTAACTTACATTACTGCCAGGTTCATATCTCCTCCTTGTTCCTGAGATCTAAGCTAGATGTATTGCCATTATAAGCTGAGAATTCAGTAGTCATATATGCTTCTGTAGAACTAATTTAAGATTAATGGGTGTGAAATTGTTGGAGCTTGCTATTACATGCTATATGCTAATAGTCTTTCTCCCAGAATCTCTATAGTCTTCTGATATATACATTAGTTCTTCCTGAGCTATACAGTGTTTTCCTTATGCATGGCAAATAACAACAAGCCTATAGAGGAATTTAACTTCTCAGCTCATTCCTTAAGTAGGCATCACTCATATTTAAATACATATAATGAGTATCTGTTTGGATTCTGCAGTTGTAGTTAGGTTTTTATCTTGTTTCTAGCTGTACTGAAATGAGGAAAGACAGTGAGCTGATGCCATTTAAGTGGGTCAAGCCTAGTGTACAGTTCAGCTATGTAAGTAGGTCTGGTTTCCTGTATGTTTGGTTTAAGGAAGTATAAGTATTTTGAATACATGCCAAAATTATGAGATTAAACTGCTTCATTAAATTAATAAAAAGATTAAAAGAATAGTACTGAGTTGTAAAGCTCATGAGTACATACATCTGCATAGGTCCAGAATCCACCTGCACTACAGTTCATAGGAGGTTTCACAGGTATGTTTGTTCTCATTGTCAGAATCAGATGGTTATTTTCCATACTGAAACAAAACTGGGATCTAAAGACTTTGTAGATGATCCTAAGTCTAAGGAAATAAAATGAATCTGCTTTTCTATCTACCAACTCTTACATGAATTTAATTCTACTGTTTCAGTAGTGGTACTACTAACTAGATAGAAGGAATATAAGCCTTTACAATTTTTACAGTGGTGTGAAGTTCCATTTGCTTGAACCAATGAGGTCTGAAGAACAGTTGACAATAACAAATTTATGGATAAAGCATAAAAAGAAATAAATTTGGAATCATCAATTTTGCAGACTTTTGACTTCTTGATATTATATTGCACAGCAGTGTGAACTTACTTGCTTTCATTTCTCTTCTGTTTTTTAAAGACTCACTGCTTCTGTCATATTTAAATTAGGCTGTATTTATTTTTAGAGGGAAATGCACCTTCTGTGCTTGTATTGTGATAGTTAGGGCTGTAGGTGCTCAAAAATGATCATAACGTCAATTGTTCATAGAGATAAACATGGAAAGAATATTCTTTTTTTAATTAAAATATGATACACCAGTCCATTCATATACTCTCATTTTTTGGGTTTAAAAACTAGTTTTGCCATTTTTCCCACAAAGAACTGCTTACATGGAAGAACTGGATTTCCCCTAGCAAGCTGGGTTGCTCCCATGTACTGCTGTGCTGTTTATAATACTGCATGTTGGAAGGGCTCACCATTTAGGCTAAGCTCACTTGTCAAACAAGTGGAAGATTGAATAGATAAGTAAACTTTGGGTATTTTCTGCAAACGTGTATTGCTAGAGTGCAATTTATGTGGAGTGTTTGTTACTGAGGCCAATGTAATAAGACATGGATTCCTGAATTAAGTGTAGGAGATTTCCAGTTTTGCATTAGGCGAAGAAGCTATAGACAGTGACTCCCACAGATGATCAAGACAGGACCTTTTTATTTAGACACCTGTTTTCCCAGAGAGTTCTAATACCGCTATTGCTGTTTTGGGATAAATTCTGTACAAGCAGGATAATTTTAAGTCAGATCATTCTTTAGGACTAGTGAAGAATTAGACAGGCACATTAGGTTTGGGATTTTTCTTTTTGGCAAATACATATTGTCATTTTTAAGAATTCAGTTTGATGTTGTTCTAATGAAGTCACCAGAAGACCTCCCTCTTACTTTAACAGAGGAAATGTTCCATCTTTATGAAATGCATTTTATTTAAAATCCTTGACAAGTCAAAAAAAGCTATCTGAGTTTTCCTTAGGAGTACTTGAGAACAGGCCAGAGTCAAAATGTAACTGGAACATACATTTGTTAACAGCTCTAGCAATCGAGGTAGTTCTTGTAGCATAAATTTGTGGCTCTTCAGTTTTTGCAGTTTTTGTCATCAGAGTTTGCAGAGGTATTAACCTGACAGTAAGAAGTCTTACAGTGGTGTTTGTGAATGCAATTTTTTGGGTGAGAGTAAGATCAGAAGGAAATGTTTCCATTAATAGGTAAGGAAAGGTGTGAATTCTTAAAAATTATTTTTGTGACTGTTTAAAATGTTTTGTGTTGGTAATTCTGGTCAGAAATTTTTGTGGTAAGCCACAACAGGCCATTGTAATTATTTCTGCTTTTATATCAATGTGTTACAATATGCACTTCCCAGATATTTTTACTGCAGAAACCAGACTGGCTGAGGGAACACTTTTGTTCATCTGTGCATGTGATGTTATTGTATATTTGCTGCTGGACAAGGCTTTAACAGTGATTAGAGCTCAGTCTTATTACACATACTTGGTTATTGAATGTGGGAAGAACTACAGTGGAATGCAATATAAAACACAACTGTGGATGAAATGGGACGTTGATTCTACTGCTCAAGGGGCTACTGGTGCATTAATGTTTCAGCATTTGCCAGCTTCTTAATTTCTATGACAGTCTTTTAGTTGGACAGAACTGATTTTTTGATAAGGAACATTTTTTACTGTAGTTCCCAAAGTTACCAGGAAGATAACCATAAGTACTGTTACCTAATCAGGAACTGCTGTGTTTTGTTTTGTGAAAATAACAGCTGGTAATGTTGTTTTTTTTGTCGTTGCTGCAAACACTCTGCTTCTACTGCAATTAAAATTTGTTTCTCACATATAATCTCACTTTATAATAGATCTTACCACAAATTTCAGTATATATTCTGCTGCTTAGCAGTTTATATGCATAACAATGTAAATCCATTTAGTCAAAGTGATAGTAATTTGGAGCTTCTGGGAGTTAGTATTGTCTTAATCAACTGATTTGCATGACTATTATTATTCAAAAGGTGATATAAGCGTTCTAAACTTGAAGAAGATAAAAAATAATATCAACTGAAATAATATCAGCTCTTATAACATGGCAGCTCTTTTTCCTCAACAGTGGCTATTGATAAGAAAATCACTGTTTTGAAATTTTTAAGCCTATTATATTTGTGGAAAAAACTTTTAAATATTTTAACAGGGCTCTGCAAAATGTACTTTGTAATTTTTCTGATCATAACATTAACAAGTTGTACACTGGATATATCCAGGTGCAATTTAATTAATATGGAAGAACTAGTGCATCTGGAGGCTTAAAAATTTAAAGTGAATTTCTGTTCATGACTTATACAGCCATAGGGTATAAGTGGTACTTAGAGAGATGTATAATTTAGTATTTGTTAAGGAAATACACAGTTAAACAGCTTGCTTTAACTGTCAGTAAACTTGCCTAGTGCACTGTGGAAAAAAATAGCACAAATAGAAAATGCTTAGAGTAAACTTTGCCAGATATTTATTCAACAAAGCTTTTAAATAATGTGGCGTAGTGATGTTTTGGAAACTGTTAAAGAACACTGTTAAAGGAAAGGTTTTATTTCAATATTTAACATGCTCAGAGTTTCAGTCTTTAGTTTTCGTATGAGTCAGTTCAGGGGAACATCTAAGTGACTATTGCTTTGAATACATCGGGATTATTCAGATGCTTTAACTTATTCTTATGTTAATAAAACAGTCTAGATTGAAATCTAAGACCTGAGCGCTAAACTCTTAGCTGGAGCCTTAGGGCTCTAACGCTAAGATGAGGCTTAGAAGCTTGTCGTTGTTAATGAGCATCATTCCATTGACCTTCATGAGAAACTATGGCCTTTCCACCTGGGCAAAGCTTGTGCTTTAGCCAAACACTTAAATACCATGGTTTCTAGATACTTGTGCAGGACTCCATGGCCTGGAAAAGTGACTCCTTGAAAAAATCTCCTGGATGTTCAGAACACATCAATAAGTTTCATTTTCTATCTCATGGACATAATCTTCACTTGCATTTTAAATTAGAAGTAATCCAATACATTCTCAATTACAGACTGAAAAGAGATCTACTACAGAGAGTATTAGTATTAGTACTATCTCACAGCATGTCTACCTTTATGCAACCCATTTTATCCATGAACAATTCTTTTTTTTTCATTCTTTGTGTATTCCCTGTATTCCCCAGCACACAGACTGAGATCATTATGGAGTTAGGCTGCATCCTATGTATCCGTGTATGAAGTGTTCCATGTGTAGATGGGTCATTACTTACCCACTGAAGGTATATTCTGTCAGGCCCCTTACAATGATGTGTTCGGTGTCTCTTTTCCCAGGAGCGCTTTTAGGGCTTGGCTACCACAAGTAGGAAGCTATCTGATAATTAGGTATTTCAGGAGAGAATAACAGCAACTTAGCCGGAGCGCAAAGTTAGGATGCCAGTTTTCTGCCTTCCAGATTTTCAAGTGTTAGGAAAAGGCAATTTAATTCTAAATGATCTTGATTTTGTATGCCTACAATTGGGAAGGACTTTCCCTTTTGCTATCTATGGAGTGCTTTGAAAACCTTCATTGACAGGATACAGTAGATTTCAGAGGTAAAAGCCAAGATTGTCAGTCTACACAGACAATTAAGATGATCATTTAAGTATTTGTTTTCATTAACTGAGTACTTACCAGCTTTATTTCAGTACCTCAGATCCCAGGTCATGGAAATGTGGCTGGACCTCTGAATGTTTCCAGTCAAACTTTGTGCTCCAGGGAATACTGTCACCATGGCTTTGTCTGGCCAAGTGTGAAAAAACCTGTGGGCATGGAGATTCTGCAGCTTTGGTTGTCTGCTCCAGTGCTGCTCTGCTGTAATACTTAAAGGGCTTTTTTAGAGCAAGTAAAATTCACAACTGTAGTTTAGATAAAAATACCAGAATAGAAAACTGATGCCATAAATGCTTGAACATTTCAGTCTGTCGTAAGCCATAAGGAAGTCCCATCCTCTGCCAGTTCTACTGTGCTTATACTTGCTCAGCAAGAAATGTGTGACTTCATCTGAATCAGTTCTGCAACCTGTGCTTGTACAGATGGGCAAACACTAGTACCTTAACAAAGCTGAATAGGTGGCATGCAGCAGGAAAGGAAGGACTTGGCAGAAGGGACGGGTTACTTTATTTCAGAATCAGTACCAAATTAGACCATTATAAAGGGCTTGTGGAGTACATTCTGACATAACAGTGAGAGCATGCAATAAAACAAGGCAATGGGAAAGCTTGCTGAGGGATGATTATTGCAGTCCCATTATCCATTTAATCTCAAAATTCTGATTATTTTTTAAGAAACTTTCAATAGCATTAATTAATCTTTGATTTAAAAAATGATATTAAACTACCATTTCTTAAATGACTCGAGTGGGAATGGAAAACATGCATTTCAAAGGCATAAAAGATTTTAGGTACTAGAAGGAAAAGTATTATATTCCCCTGTTCCAACACCAGCATGTATTCCAAGTATGGGAAAATTAAAATAGTAACAGACAAGGTTTGTCCTGCCTTTTAAAAACAGCAATGCTGCAACAGAAATAGTTGGTTCTGAAACTTTTTCGCAGTCTTATTTCATCCGATAGTTTTCACAACTGTTTGAAAAGACCACATGCACCTTAGAATGTAAGTCTGGAAATTTTTAGTATCCTGTAGGAGAGAATTTCTTCCTCTGACCTTGACAAATTGATTTATAACGAGGAATACAAACTGTAACATGAGAAATACAATTACATTATGTATATCTGCTTATAACATAGCTGTATTCTTCTCTTTTCACATGTATTGTAATTCACAGCTGGTCTGAATTCAGGAAATAATCGTAGAATCATAGACTCATACTGTTGACCCTTTTCTAAGCATTATTTGATGTCTCAGAGAGAAAATGGAGTAAAGTGTTCTCAAGAACATCTTAAAGAGTGCAAGCATTACAAGCTGAAAACTAGAGTCTTTGAAAATGGGATAATCACTTTTTTTTGTATTTACATGTAGTGGAGCAGTCACTGTGCCCTCTGTATTTTGTTCATGGAGGATATGACGACAATGTCCTGAAATTCATCAAGGAATTGTGCATGTGTTTTTCCTTTCTGGGAGGAAACAGAGACTTTGCTGCTGGCTGAGCATCAGGATCTATATTGCTACCACTCCTGTCTTCTTGTTATTATTCAAGAACATAGACTCCAGTTTCTGTAATTGGTTGTCTTTAAAGATATGATCCAACCCTCATAGAAGCCAAGGGAGAAAAGTGACTGGTTGAAAGGGTCTTATCGCCATACATGAACTACATGAGTGCATGTGTTTCCAAGGATAAAGCCTCACTGAGAGCACACTTTGACATTCTTAAGACCTTAATTTAAATTCTTAATCATGCAACTAAGAAGACTGCACACTTCAGATAAATGTGGAGAACATTTGTCTTTTTAAAATATGAATAAGATACACAGCTTTTAATATTTAAAAGAGAGTAACAGACCTAGCTTATTATTTACCCTACAGTAGTGCGGCTGTGTTAGCTCATTAGACTGTTAATTGTGGAGGAAGATAAAATGACATCAGGTTACTAGAAGAACTCGTGGTAGTTTACAGTAATAAGTTGGCAATATTCAGGCTTTCAAGCTGTATAAAAGCAATTCCACAGCTAGTTATTTATCATTAGATTGAAAACTGTTTGACATCTGCTGTGTATGAAAGATGTTAGTGTTTGCATTTGCTTTCCATAGGGCTGATGTTCACCTAATGCTGTTCTATTCATACTGAAAGGCTCCTGAAGCAGCTGCGGCGTTATTAGTTCTAGAATCATCTCCACAAATTGCATGAAGCTGGGTGTAACTTCATTTTACCCAGTCAAAACTACATGTTTCAGAAACATTAGAGTCAGTTTTTTTTTAGTAAGGGAGTATCACTGCATTTTAAAATTAACTCTTCGTTAAGGAACAGGCATGCATGAAACTTACACTATCTTCATTATCTTTAGGGAACGTATTCTTTCATAATTGATGAATTCAAGCACTATACTAAATCCATTATAGCTGGGGACTTTCCTAACACAGGGTTTGCCTCTGCACTAGTAGCTGGTGTAGAATGTCTTAAAATAGACTCTTGTGGAAGTTCTGAAATATAAAAACTTAATCCATATGGAATAACAATTGTATATAAAGATTTATACATTTAAAAAAAACTCAAGTCCTTAAATTCATCTCTCTACTACCTTCCTAAATGGGGAAAATCCTGTAGAGATGATGCAGTTGACAAAAGTCCAAATTTAGACCTATCAGAAGAGATAAACTTGACTTCAGTGAGTAGAGTAAGAGTCACTGATGAAAGCTTAATGCATTAGCAGCCTCAATGCACAACCTCACAGAAAGGCAGCGACTGAATTTTTTGTGCTTATGAATAACAAAGGTAATTAATATATACTTGAACATCTATAACTGGAACAATGCACTTCACTTTATATGAGAAGGTAATAGAAAGAAAATGTTTTTCTTTTTCCTTGGCTTTGTAACTTGAGACAACTAACTACCTTAGAAGTTTGAACTGGTAGGAGAGCGGCATTGTAAAATGAGAGAAATAGAGAGAGAAAGCCAAGCCACAAACAACTGCAATATTGTGATCCCTTAAGCCCTGCAGTTAAGAAAGGACAAAAAAATTCTCCTTGCTGAGAATTCAGAGAGAGCAGAGGAAATAAAATGGGTGAACCGCAAGATGGAAAACTGGTTCCAGACTATGATGGTCTAGTGACGCAAGCTAAAAAGGTGCTGCGGCACAACTGTGCTCTCCTGAGACCCGGCAACAGTCATTTCTATAGGAGAAAAACCACATGAAGACAGTGAGTAAGGGAAATTTTAATACTAAAGTAGACTGGAAGAGACTGCAAATGCAAACTGTTTCCGGAAAGCAGTTCTGTGTCTGGGTGGGAAACAATGAGACCTTATCTGCTACTGAAATGATGATAGAGAACGTACTGGGCATTCTGCTAAACAGCTGAAAAAGTTAAGGAAAAGGAGGGGAAGAGGGAAAGATAAGTAATCCCATAAAAAGTAAAAAAGCAGAATGCCTAGGTGAAAGCAGGATGGTGGTAATGGAAGTTTAAGGAATATGTTCACAAGGAACATGGGTAAATAGAAGATAGAGGCTGTTCTCATAATGAAGAATGGATCAATTCTTGTATCAAGTCCTGTATCAATTAGGTCTAAATCTGTCAAAACTGGTGTAAAAACACAAGTCCCAGATCCTCTGCTAGCCTTTGTGAGGGGTCAACCTCTACTAATCAATTTGTAGTTAATCCAAAGAAGTTAAATTTCTGCTTTTCTTGGTCAACAGACATGCCTTGTTTAAGTTAGACAGTTTGAATCACAGAGACTGACAAGAGATGTAGGAGCCATCTTTTTTCTTTTAGCCTTTATAGAAGACTTTTTCAGTAAACATTGGATATAATTCTTGAGAAGGGTTATTGAAGAAAAACAGATGATAAGTCATCCCTTGTCTGTAGATGCTAAGAAGGAATTTACTCAATGATTTACACTGAGTGCTTTTTACCATGATAACAGTGAGAGGTGGGGAACTGAAGAGTCTCTCGACTAGATTCGAGTTTGTTTTGAAATTCTAATCTAAAATTTGTGAAAGAGAAGTACCTATTAATACTTATATGGCTCCCTCATTTAAAAGACACTGCCCAGTAACTTCATTTCCCTTCTTCGATTTCTTTCTTGATTACCTGATGTTACCTGCCCAGGGAGGTGGTTGAGTCGCCATCCCTGGAGGTGTTTAAAAAATGGGTAGATGAGTTTTTGAAGGACATGGTTTAGCAGAAGATGAGTATGGTTGGACTCAATGATCTCAAAGGTCTTTTCCAACCAGAAGATTCTATGTTTCTATGATTCTTTTTGGTTCTGAAGGCTAGAACTCATAACAAAAAGTTAATTTGTTAAATTCTTTGTGCAGAATTACCTCCTTCCCTGAGATGGCAAACTTACACAAAACGAGGTATGAATTAATTGAATATTTTATACTTGTATCCTATAATATTTGAGCACTACTATGAGTGTGTGTGATTTTCCGTATTAATGAAGTAAAAGGTCTGTAGATGGGATCAAGGAATACCTCTGTGCTTAATACTTAACATTGGATAAATACTTGTAAACAAATTAGGATGTACACAAGGAACAAGCTGAATACGAAGTGATACAAAATGCTCAGAAGACTGAATTCTGAAATGAGACATAAATTGATTTGTCACAGTGCTAATGAAATATAAATTTTAATGAATGTAGTTGGCATTGATGATATGTTGTACAAAACAATGCAAAAACTTTCTGTATTAATTCCAGAAATCTTTCTATGTTTGCATAACAGGCAGTTGATGCTGCCTAAACCAAAAGAGTATTTACTAACAATTTTCTTTAGGAGTGCATGAAGAACATATTAATTTCAGTTTCAGATAGGTCTTAATGCAATGATATAGTCCAAATTCTTTACCTTTACAGTTCTTCTATGTGAGCAAGTGATTTCATTTTATCCTCCCAAAAAATCTTGGGATGTCATAACAAAGTCCAAGTAGGTCTTTCCCTGATTCTGCAATTTTCTATACCGTTCAGCTGTTCCCACTGTTGCTGCTGTGAAGATGTTGTGTACTCTCTGTCCCCTAATCAAGGAACACACCAGGAAGATTGCAGACTGGAGACTGGAGATTGGCATCTGAAGATCACTGGATTACTGGGATCTTTGTCTTAACAACACCCTGCTCCAATTCTTTTTTGACTGGTGCCCTAACCTCAGGCACGGTGCACAGAACAACCGTGGCCTCCTTTAACATCTGAGTGTGGAACTGTGTCTGCTGTAATCTTCAGACTAAAGGAAGTCTTAGAAGACCTTGGCTATACCATCATATGTCTAAGTGTCACATTTAGGCCTTTCCTTGGTACTAGACAGATCTAGGTCCAAATTGTGGGCTGCTTTTGTTAAAGCTGGGGAGTTATATTTACCATCTATGCACAAACCATGTAAATATTCCTGTGTTTCTGCAGGGAAGCTCTGTTGAACTTGTTTTGCCCTTTCTGATCAGTTCATGAACTTCGGCATTTCTCCATGTAACCACAGTCTCTCCATGGAAGAGATTGGAGTCTCCTTTTGGGAAGCTCACATGTATCCAAAAAAGACAAGCTGATAATAGCAAGTGAAAGAGGAATGCTGATATCTTGCCAAGGCCATGTCACGTAGCAATATGTGGTAAAAAAATTGGAATGATCAAAAACAATATCACAAGCTGGTGTCCATTCCTACATCATTCATGCACTTTTAAAGTAGACTGCTTACGGGTTTTATCCTAAAGCCTATTCCTTGGATGAGTGGACAATATTGATTCAGAGATAGCCTAAGCACCTGCTCCACTGGAAGAATTTAAATCATCTTGTTTTGTGTGATATCCCAATAAGTGATACTAGAACTAATCAGAGGCTTAAAGTTCTTTATGTGTGTAACTGCTTTGCAGGATTCAAGTGCTCTAGACTTTCAGGAATTAAACTTCAAAATGCTTAAGTAACGATACTGAAAACTGAAGTCTAGGTTACTAGTACAGAGAGATCAAGTCATTTTATTTCAACAATCAGGAAGAAGGAGAGGAATCCTTTAAAAGGATCACTGGGAAGTTTATGCATATCATTTGTTCCTTGTTTGGTTACCAGTTAAATTTCATAGTAAGTTATAGGTAGTTTTATCAACAGTGTGTTTTGCGTTATGAACACCTGTCCTTAGGAATTAGATGGAGCATATATTAGAACTTATTGATGTAATGCCAAGTGAAATAAATATTTTCCCTTAAAATATATGTATAACATTTTTAGGTATACAATTAAAGTGTTTAAAGCTAAACACACCTCATCTCATATTTGTTCAGTACATAATAGGAAAATAAAGTAATTTAGTTAAATCAATAATTTACACACTATACAAAGAAATAGAATCGATAATATTGTCATCATTTTAACTAATTAAGTTTTTATGTCAATGTTTTTACTCTGACACATTTAATCTTAGTAAAGATACAGGGAGCCCATTTTTGAACCATTAGTTTGCATTTTTCTCAGCTGAAATGAATGGAAAAGCAAATATTTGGCAGAAATCAGTATCAGAGAGAATTATGGGACTTTTAAATCATTTGACATTCTATCTATTTATCATTCTGTACACTGGCAGCCAAAGATGTTTTAATTATGAGAAACTCAAAAAGGAGAAGTTGCGCTAGAATAGAATCTTAACTGACATTCATTCCCATTGTAGGAGAGGGCACAGAGAGTAAGAAAAAAAGTAATCAATAATGATTTTAAAACCTAACAGACCAAATAGGTCTACAGAGTAAGTATGAGGAGTAGCTATTGAAACTGTTCTTGGAGGCGTATAGGAAGGAAATCCTTTCATGCCTAGTGCACAAGGAATCCACATTCTTTGGGGTTTAAAAAGGAGGGCAGCCAAAAGCTTATGTGGAAAGCAAGCAAGACCTCTATTAAATAAGAGCTTCCTATGAGAATGAAGCATGTAGAACTGCATAGAAAGAACAATGTATGATTTCATAAACATAAAGATGCTTCACTTAAGAACAATTTAACTGAATGCAACAGAAAGGCTCCTACTCACCTTTGAGCGCTTTGTATTAAATGTAACACTCCTGAATCTTCCATTAGATAGTGTTCACTTACTTTTTCATAGCTTTAGATAGGGTAACTCACTATTGGCGTAGTATAAATGACAATTGGAGAGCAGAGATTCCTAACTTTTTTAACCATAAAGCTAGTTTAATAAATATAGTAAACCAACAAAGTTTCATTTTAATAATTAAGAACCTAAAAAGTATTTAATTATGTGTAGTCATTCGCAATTGTGTTAAAAGTTTTAATGACACACAAAACTTGTCAGAACATGTTAAATAGTAGGCAGTTTATTTTAAATCCTGTTTCCTCATGGCTTTCAGGGTGTATTCGTATATACAGATATAGTTATATTGTGAGATACTCCATGCCTTTTAAACCATTATTTTCAATTGTCTTGAAACAACTTTTATAAGAAACTTCACACACACGCATCTACTAAAACCATCATTAAGCAAATGTATCCATCTATGTTATAGGGTGCAGGGGTAATATGAAGATTGGAGGCTTGCATATAAAATGGTAGAGTAAATGCTGGTGAGGTGAAATGACTGAAAAATAGCTCTCTGGGTACACAGTACTCTTATTGCTTGGGTCCCAGTCACGTGGATATTGCTTTATACACTTCTGTAAAATTCCAGACAGAAACGTAAAATTTTCTCTCTCTCCATCTGAATACGTACATGAAGAGCTGTTTATGTAAGTAGTTGTCACAGTTTAGCCCCAGCCCAGCCTGATCTGTAGCCAAGTACGAGCATTCATGGTGGTCCAAATTTTCCTCTTTCTCTTCCAGGGAGAGGGAAATGAGAGAAAAAGATTTGTGGGTTGGAAACTAAAACTAAAAGAGCTTTAATGAAACAATAATAATAGTAAGGAAAATATTACTAATAAGAAAATAATGTATAGATACCTATATAAAAATACAAGAAATTGCACCTTCCCCTGATGATTACATCACCGTTAATGCTGCAGAGTAGACACAGGGAAAGGTCCTGGACTGGAGTCAGGAACTGGATTCAGGAATGTATGGATCTGGGTTCAGGGTGAAAAGACAGACAAAGTCCTCACTGGATGTCAGCCATGGAAGAAGAACGTTTTGCACTTGTAATTCCCCTATTTTTATACAGAGTAAGGTGTATACAGGGTGGAATACTCAGTCAATTTGGGGTCATCTGTCCTATCTGCTCCTCTCTGTAGGTGGGACCCTTTTTTGCCCCTTTCACTTATGGCTCCACCAGCTTGAGGGTGGGCTTGGTTTCTATAGGAATAAGTATAAGCAATGACCTTTCAGCGTACTGATGCACTGCGTTATACAACTGCTAGACAGAAACACTGTGAAAAACATGCAGTTAAATTTCAGAAAAGGAAGTTGCTTAGGTGAGATTTAGCTGAAATTAGAAAACTGATTCTACTTCAGCTCAAACCAGAACAGTAGTTTGGAAATTTTCAAAAGCGTAAAAATGAAATATTGCCAGAGCTGCTAAGAATGACAGTAAATTAAATTCTTCAGTCAGTTCCTGAAGTTCCTGAAGAGAATATCTGGAATTTAAGGAACTGTTCAATCTCACACAACTCAGGCAAATGTTGGTGTCAAACAGTTGGCATAGTTCATGCTTTTTATGGCAGTCTTTATTTTGTTAGTGAAATAACTTATTACACAAGGTAAGTGAAACTTAATGAGAAAAGCAATCTCCTTATTCTTTCAGAACTCTATGCTTGTTATGTACAGTTATTTTCAGTCGTCACCTTTCACTGCACCTAGAGAAAACGTACCATGATCTTAAATTTTTCTTGCCAATAGTGAAACCTCCTCTGAGATGAATCTTGCTACTGTGTTATTTAGACTTGAATTCTACTTTGCATCAATTTACTTTTTTTCACTATATTGTTGTCAAAAATAAAATAAGAACTTATTTGGTTGATGTTTAAATCCATAAATTCTGACTGTCATCTTCTAGGTTCTTGGTACCAGTTCACAAGAATTATTCCTCAAGAATTATTAGAAATTCCTTCAAAAGTCTGGTTCCTAGTAGTATAGTTAGTGTTTTAAATCGCATTATGACTGCAGTTGCATAGAACATCCTTAAATAGCCATTCTTATATTGATGCAGGTTTCTCAGTCTGTGAGATTAAATGTTATTCTTTGTGTGCACTCCTTTCTCAGATCCCTATAGTGATTCAAAAGAAAAAAAAAGTTTTTTTAGTTTCAATATTTTAATACTCTACTGTCAGAAGACAGATTTGAACGTCAAAGGCTTTCGTTCTATATTTTAGGTCCTTGGGCACTGTCTGTCTTTTTTTTGACATGGCAGTCTTGCTGTGTTACAGCCCCACTTACGATGTTTCATTGGCTGAGAATGTAGAACATGTGGTTTTGGCTGAGCTCATTCCTGAGCTAGCTGAGACACTGTTGCATAAAGCGCCAGGGGTGTTGTTCTGCTGTATCATCCACTGACCTCAGAGACAGGAGTCCTGAAGCAGTTCTCCCATACAAGTGGTAATGCGTATGTTTTGGTTTTTCTTGGCTGGAAAACTCTTTGGGCACATCACAATTTTGTCCTGGCAGAACAAAGTATGAAACATAACAGGAGACTTGGATAATTTCTGGTCTGTGTGCGCGTGAGTGCACATGATTTTTTCCCTGTAAAGAAATAAATGGAAGGCAAGAAGATGCTTTGCATATCATTGCAGTTGTTCCTTGACTGGAAATTGTTGAAAATCCATTGAAGTCAGTTCTAGGACTGTGCTTTACTGATGGATCCACATCACACTAGAACATCCTTAGTGTGAATCAGAAAAGCTAATAATGCTCTAGTTCCTGAGCTTCAGAAGGTAAAACAAGGGTCAAAATTTAATTCAGGTTGCTATGTTTTTTTGTACTGCCCATTCACTGTCCTCTTCCCCCTACTTAATTTTCCTTATGTTATCTAATTCAGGAAAAGAACTGGAATAAATACTATTAAATACTATTATTTCTTACAGTGGGTTGTTTCCATCTACGTTTGCTTGCTTTATTTGTCATATTACTGATTCATGAGTTGAAAATTCCATCACAATATTTTTCAATAACTGTTGAAATTCTTTTATAGTCTCCAGTGGCACTCTGACATACTTCTGAATGCTGCGTAACTCCTTGTCAGTTATCTTGTGGTGAAATAGCGTTTAGTAATACCATTGTCTGCTTGAGAGATTCTAAGAAACACTTAGTGTTATTTGCTACTTAATAAATAACGATGAAGTAGATCTTGCTCAGGTAATAATGAGATAGATTATTAATTCCTTCATACCCATCATTTGTCAAGAATTGGAATAGGCTGTCTAGGGAAGTAGTTGAGTCACCATCCCTGGTGGTATTTAAAAGACGTGTAGATGTGATGCTTAGGGACATCGTTTAGTGGTGAAATTGGCCGTCTTAGGTTTACAGTTGGACTTGATCTTAAAGGTCTTTTCCAACTTAAATGATTCTATGATCCTATTGTGGTCTGTTCTATCAGCAAATAAAATTGCAGATAATACATCTGTAACCTCTTTAAAATTTATACTGCATAAGTTTGTGTGAACTTTACTTGTGTTTTGGCCTATAAACTGTATTGGAATTGAGTGTGAATACATGGTTGATATGAATAAGCATATAATTACTCAAATGTGTATGACTAAGCTAAAGTCCTAGGACTGTTCTCTAGCACTAGCTTATATCTAACAGCCCAAACAGTAACAGCACAGGCAAGTGAATCCTTCCTGGGATTGTTCAGTGGGGCACTTTGATTTATAAACTTAATGTTGGCCGTATGACCAACCTCTTTTTTAACACCTGAATTTAACTCTGAGCTACTTAAATTGTTCCATTAGCAATGGATTTTGGTATTTGACCTGGTCATGTCAGTACTGGAGACTTACTAGAAAAGTAATTATTAACTTATGTTAAAAAGAAGTACAAGCAAGCTGACTCTCTATCAACAGCAACACAGAAAAGAAAGCATTTTAAACTCCAGAGGATAGGTTTGGGTAAGCTTAAAAAGGCAAGAAACAGGGAAACTATCCCTGTTAGGAAAGATTTTTGAAGAAGAAAATATTTGGAGTGGTAATGATTTTCCCAGCCAAAATCTGGGTCACACAGTCAGCCAAAGAACAATGAATCAATACAATATATCTAGTTCTAGACAATGTAAGTAAAAGGACTCTAACAAATGACGTCAATCAGGATTTTGACATTACAGTGATTTAAATCCCTATTCAGCACATGCTTGACTTCAAGTCTGTGAATCAGTCAAATGAATGAGATTGAAATTAGGCAAATTCTGCAGAAAACTGGTAAAAGACACTATTTCTTTTCCTATTAATTGATTCCATTTAGCTTTCCTTTTCACTCCCTTATTTAAAATGCAGAAACTTTCCAATTTATTGTGGCTCAGATATTTGTATTTTTTCAATATAAAGTTTGTGTCTTCATACACACTTATACATCACATGTACACCTTTATGCTTATATAACATATAGATGATGTAGAATATGCATATATTGAGGGTATAAGTGCAAGTTGCTATTTTTTTTCTGATAATGGCATATAAACCCTTCCTTCTGTTTTCAAGCGATGTTAAACAAGAACTTCTTTGTCAGGCCAGCTCTGCTCTCTGTAAAGCTAGAAGGGCTGATATTTAGAAGAGAAGCACTACTAAGAAGCAGTTTCTGGTCTGGAACCAGGTGACTTCAAACACACATCTCCTACAGTGCATCCAGCACTAAGTGCGATAAATTTATTTGGACTTTAGCTAGTCTGTTTAATCACAGCTGGGATTTGCTTCAGATAGGAAGGCCTTGTAGTCCAGCATAAGCAAAGTGTTGTTTGTGCCTCAGACTTCTCTGTAGGCCCCCATAGCCTGCAAAGACTCAACTTGGATCTGGTTCAGAAACTCTGACTTTGTCATTCTCGCAAATCAACTATAAGGAACAGTGAGTTTATGAAACTGATTTCTAACTAGAGTAGTACTGTTAGTGTGGAGCAGCAGCTCTCAGAATCTGTTTGGAATTTTTTGCTTTTTTTTTTAGTTTTACTGTTGCTACTGATCCTCTTGAAGCTACTGTATCAGACTGAGATCCTCTGTTCCATATAGCAGGTACTCCTGCTGAGTCCTCTGTTTGAGTCATTGCTTCTTTGCTTGTCTCAGCCTGGAAGATGTTCTTTGTGTGTCTCACAATGACTTGCCCTTCTGACTCATGTGATTCAGACTTTTGAAAAGGGCAGTGTTACTCTTTCTAGTTAGTAAATCAGACTATGTTTGGCTGAGGAATATGCCCACTACCTTTGTAAACAAGTGCTGCTCTGCTTGAATTTTCATCTGCTTTCAAAACCAGTTCTATATCTTTAAATATGGGATACACTATGTTGAATTACTGGCTGTTAGGAGGTGTGTGCAAATAACCTTATGTGGCTGTGTCTGAAACTGGTCATTCTGGCGATTGCTGGAGCAATGCCCAAGCAGCAGGACAGAGGAGTCAAATCGCTCTGCTTACACGAAAATTCTGCGAAACACAGCAAGATGCAGGAAGGGAATTCTCAGCTGCAGCAGATGCTTCAAAACTTGTGTCTAGTAACCTCTGGAGATCCTTCTCCTGCTGGGAGTGTACTGCTGTGTGAATTTGCTTAGAAAAAGTCCAATAGCTATGTGTCCTATGGCACCGACAATTCCGAACACTATATAGCAATGTAGCTGTATGTGGGTGGTATACAAAGATCATTTGGATGGGCTTGTGATGGAGTGTGGCTAAGCAGCAGCAAACTTCTCTGCAGATGAGTTTTTTTTGTCTTGTTGGTCCTTGTATTGCCAGTTTTGAAAATAGTACCTTCCTATGGAAACCGTAACAATAAAGCTAAAATTCGGGGGGGACTCCAGCTTCCTTTACTATCCCTGAAATTGTCACTGATTCAAAAACAAAAGCCAAAGCATTCTGGAATGTTTTCTTTTTTCCCTGTGGTTTTGGCATTGTAATACTGTTACTGAAGCTCTCCGTCTGTTAGATGTCTGGAAGACCATGTAGATATTACACGTAATTAGGGCAGCCACTTTACTTTGTGTCTGATCCAGCAAACCAGTATGATTTGTGCAATTTAGTATGGCAAGAATTAACATGACACATCTGAGGAAACGTGAGACCAACCTCTCAGCTAATAAAACAGAATATTGTTGATTGAATAAAAACATCTGTTATTTTTCTTGTCTTTGATTAAACATGACACAGACTAAAGCTGAGAGGCTTGTAAGATCTATACAGTGCCAGCTCTTAAAAATATGCTCAATGTGGGTAGGAGGACCTAATAAACTGCTTTCACAGAAGGACTAGGCCAACTGCAGGGCATCCCTTTTTCCTTCCAACCCACAGTTTTTCCGAGCAGAATTCAATAGAATGAGGCTTCTACAGGTGAAGACCATGCACTAGAGCACCAAAGCTGCTCCTTTTCCACCTAAAGAAGCATTAACTGTACCCCTTTACCTGGCTGAAAGCTCAATGAGACACTTTGCAGAATGCTTGTGCCCCATTCTTAGTCCTGGTGACATTCTAACTCCAGGCTGTAACTATTAAGGCTCAAACTCTGGCACATATAAGGCAACAGATCAGACTGTGAGGTATTTGAGTAAAAGAGATCTCTTTTTGACTATCTTTTTTTTTTTTTCCTTTTTAGGAAGGAAAAGTAATTGATCTCTTCTCTGTGCACAAGAGAGATGATCTTTGCTGCCCAGCTGTTTTTAGGGACTGTTGGAGGAGAGAGGTAGATGGCAGCATGCTGGGCTTCAAGGAAGTGTGCTGTAGTCTAGCTTCACACTGGTGCTTTAGGATTATGACTTTTTAAAAAACCTTAAAGCTGTTTGCAGTAGGTTAGAATTCATGCTTCTACAGAGTGTGGGAGATGCTGTACTTTTACCTTCTGCTAGGAAAGACTGAACTCCACAGTTCTTACCCCTCAGCAGGGTGTAAAAATCTACCAGCTCACCTGGAGCTGCCTTACAATCCATGAAAAAAAAATCAAGATTCAGTGACCAAATGTTTTCTTGTTTTGTAGCTGAGTGACCATGTGGCTACAATGGAAGACAAATAACTTGGGTTTTGAGCCCTTTCCCTAGCAATTCTTGTGTAACTTGCATAAAGTTTTGGAAAATAAATTGATAAGGACCTCAAGGAAAAAGATTATTTAGTGTTCCTAACAGAAATATGTATACTATATTTTTGAAAACTACTGGCAGTGAAAACTCAGTATCTCCTTCTGCAACTTATTGCAATACTTTGTTGTCCCCAGTGTTAGAAAAGCTATCCCAGTATTTAACTTGAATCCTCCTTCCAGCAATTTATTTCTTGATTTATCTCTTGTGACCAGGGAAACACACTATGCCCTTTCTTTTTGCAGAAAATTTGTATGTATTTGAAGATTGTTCTCACCTGCAGCATGGTATGTTACAGATTAAACAATCCCAATTTTGTAATTTCTAGTTGTTTCTATAGCTCTGATATTACTAACTATTTCCTTATGAATCCTGTGCAGTTAGTCCACAGCTTTTTTGAAGGACAGTTCTGAGAACTCAATGCACAATACCATCAAAGGCCTGAGCAGTGATCAGTAAAGCAGAAAGCAATACTTGCGGATAAACATCTGAGTATGGCATTTGTCTGTTTTTTTTCAAGAGCATTACTTTGTTGACTCATATTCAGCTAGTGAATCACTGTAATCTGTTCTTGGACAAAACATGTAAACAAGGTTTATCCCTAAGGATACTCTTATATGAGACAGTTCTATATGTTGAGTTTTTCACTTCAAGCTTTAGAAAGCTTCTGATTCATGGGAAATCTTGAGAACATTTAATTTTGGACTGCAAGAAAAAAGATGTTCTTTTCTAGATTCAGGTACAAGAATCAAATGTCTGTATCAGTACCTGGCCACTGTTCATTACATCAACACAAGCATTACTTTTTCTTTATGTAAAATGATGGTTTATCAAACTGTTTGCCACCTTGCCTGCTGAAAGCATTGTGCTAGCGGGAGGGCTGAGTTTGAAGCGTGGTCAGCTATTTTCAGTCTTTCTTTTTCCTGAAAGCCTGGGAAGGCAATGGGCTATGGAAAGCATGCATATTTGTAGTCTAAACTTTACATGTAGAGTTTCTGCAGAGCTCTCTTTTTCCTTATATTAAGATAGAAAAATGCAGGCCTAGGACCTTCTGCTTGCCACAAAGGCACACACTAATGTTCCTAGCAACACGGGCTCAAGATTTGAGAACAGCAAGCTGCACCATGGCAAGGCTGAGCTTAGAGAGGCCAAATGACAGAGCTGAGTGATAGGAGACTGTGTACGGCTGTCATTCGTTGGTAAGGCTGCTGTTTGTGCACAGGCTCAGTAGTCACTCAGCCAGCAGACTCAGATGTTGCAATGCTGGACATTGCAGCATGTTGCTCTGTAGGGGAATCCACAACTGTAGATAAAGCACACAAAAGGATTTTAATGACTAATGAAAGAGGAAAAATAGGAGATCTTGTAAATCCTAGCATCTCAGTTGCTTGCTACAATAAAGGCATTAAATACGCATTGCAACAGGGAACGGAACTAAATTTTATTTAGTTCAATCTTAGAAGGCAGAAAAAAATCAAATGGTATTAAGGGAGCTTAACATGAGATGACTTTTATTTTGGTGGTGAGAATTGGTTCCCTTTGGGCACAGAAGGAAATTGAACCTGCCTTGACTGTGCATGAGATGACTGCTTCAATCCATGATAAAAGAGGAAATACTGTCTTTGCTTCCAGCTGCACTTACTCAGTGTATGGATCCCCCAAGAATGTTTATTAAATGTTTCTCAGAAGTGAGACAGACAAGTTTTGGTTGTGAAGGAAATATCTACTCAACGTATGCTATGCCCCAGTAGTGGCCGTAAACTGGGCATAGGACAGAAACGTATAAGAATGAGTAGGGTAGATTTGATCCTATTTCTTGCTATTCTGTCATCCACCAGACATTTTCAGCTAGGCAACTTCATGAGCTTTGTGTATTTCTATTTAGTAATCTTGGGTAGTTCTCTATAAATCTGCCTGGTGAGTCAAATCCATTTAAACTTTCAGCATCCTAAACATCTTTTGGCAAGCAATTCTATGGCTCAGTTACTTGTTTTGTGAGGAATTACAGGATTTGTTTATTTTAAACCTGCCTCTCACTAGATTAATTTTATAATAGTTTTAGTCTGAATTTAGGCAGGTCTGTGCAACAGTAGTCACCTATGGCACTGTTCTGGTAGAGGATCTAGGACTGGAGCACAAAGTCTGGAAAGTCTCATTTTGGGATTTAGGAATCAGATGGTTTAGTTAGTTAAATCCTTCTGTGCATCTAGACATGTACCCAAAAATAAATGTGTTGGAGTTAACAGCGAAATTTGCAGGTTTGCTATTCATGTTACTCACAGTGAGACTTGCACAATTTCACTCTATGTAATTTAAATTGAGTTTGTTTCCTTTTTATGTCAGGTGACTGGGGAAGTCTGTAAAGACTAGTAAATGTATGAAAGTAAATATATAGTAAATATAATAGCTTTATAACAGTACTTCGCATTCAGGACAGATTTTCAAGGGTTCATCAATAAATTAAGAGCTGTCTTTTCACCAGAGCTCATCATGAGTGATTCTGAGAAAGTTGTACAATTTGAATGCGTAAATTGTAGACAGTTGAGCATATTTGCAAATGCGTCCTTTTTAATTTTTGTATTTTTCTTCCATTAAAGGATCTAGACCTAAGATATGAGTATTTTGAAATGTTACCAAAGTTCTCTGTAAAAATGTGTCCAAATTAGGCAATTCCTCATTTAGAACACTGAAGATAATAGAACTGTTAAAAGACATCTAACTTTTCAACTTTCCATCCAAAATTCTTTCACTCTTTCTTTTCTTCTTTTCTTAGAGTTGCTATTAAATCGTGTTACAGTATTAGCTCCAGGCTTGAAACTTAAAAAACTAAGTGTTTAGAGCTTTAATCTGCAGAGCTGGTGTGGTTTTGGAGCTGTATCTATCCTAGGAGGAAAGTTAGCAGAACTCTATGCTCATGACACTCACGTGCTTCAGTTCTCAAATTCTACGAAGTGTCTCAGAACTTAGATTTCCCTTTTGAATGCATCTATAATTATGTGAGCTAAGGACGTTTTAAGATATGTTTCATATAAAGGTGCAGATTTCCACATTCATACTCACTTTACATTAAATGTTAGCCAGAACAGGAAAAAACAGTGAAAATGTTTTATTTTATGATTTCCAGATCTTCAGCTCAGTGGTTAGGGACAGCACTGGGACTATTTACATGAAGATCCTTTTTGTGTGTTTACTTGGTCAGAAATTACCAGTTATGCTCAGCACTGAAAATCCTGGAAAAGGCATAGCTTGGTGAATCTGAGATAAAAACAATTCCATGTAGACAAAAGTGCATCTTTTCACCCCATCATGTAAGCTGTTTAGTCTGTTTCTTCTTTTTAGGCTTATTTTCCTGGCAATCCACATCTGGGAAACAATATGCTATTTGTCAATTTAAACATAAAGAAAGAATCGAGGAAGAAATAGTGGGGAAAAAGAGATGTGTGATAAGTTGTGCTGTTAGTTACGGATTCTGTTTTTTTGATAGGAGATACGAAACTAATATTTTTCATTTATTAGTCTTGCAGACTTTCTTCTTACAAATTAAAAACGTGCCTTATATTTTCTTCCTCGTGTAGAGATATGTAATGTTTATATAGTGTGCAGGGATAAATTCTGTGTTTAATTATTATGATGTGAACCTAAACAAACTTTAATATGTTACCTTGAATATTCCTCTCTTTATAGAGGAAAGAGAACTTTGCTCCCAGATTAGAATGTTAATTGAATGTGTGAGTAGGAAAAGCATTGGTAAATCACAGGAAAATTGCCAGACTTAGATGTTTTTGTAGCATGCAGTTTTCACTGCTGGGAAGTAACTGGGAAGATTTCCCAGACAGAGCACATTTTATTGAAAAATATAAATGATCCAGTATTTAATACAGGTGTTCAGCTCTCTGCTGTATAGCTAAATAAAAGTAGTTGTATAAAAAACTTTTTAATAAAATATCCCGTGTTGAACCTACGGTGTAAAATCTTTTCTACATCTTACTGCTTTTCCATTAGGTCTCCCATACTGCAAGGTATGAAGGATGATGATGTGAGTTCCTGCTTTTATGAAGTCCAGCTATATTTTTATGGGATATTTCAATAGCTGCATCATTCAATTTCAGTGTATTTCTGAGTTCACATAAGGGTAGTAGCGAATAAATAATATTCTCTATTACCTGTAACAAAGTAGGTACAATGTATGCATCATGTGTGCAAGTTAGAAAGCAATATATACTGAAGCACTGTTTAGAAAAGCGGTTAAGAAAATCTTCCAGCTTTGGCCTGGTTTTCTGCAATAATTAATATATTATTATATCAAAATATTAATAATAATGATTTTAAAGCAATTAATATTATGATTTATTCATGATCGTTTCCTATACCAAGTTGCGTGAAGTTCTTGGGTCAGGGCAATGAAACCCCTACCTATATGACCATGATAAAATTAGTTTACTTGAAAATTTACCAAGCAGGTATGTTAAGACAATGTTGTAGCAATTAAAATCTTTTCTGTGATATGCAGACTTGAAGTTACCAGTTTATATAGTTTTGTGCCACCACAACTGCTGTTTTCCACCTGGTAATGTTTTTTTTTTCAATTAAAAAAACCCAGGCAATACAGGACCTTGTGCCTATCAAGACCTGAAGGCAGTCAGCAGTGTCTTGTACTTCATGGTACTGCTTGGGCAGGGCTTTCATAAGGTTTCAGGTCATTGAGTTTCCAGTTTATTTTGGTTTCTAGTGCAGCAGACTCCAATGATCAAGCTGTGTCTGGGAAAAACAGCAGGATTTTGAGAAAAAGTATTTTAGGTGACAAAAATGTCATACATTTAGCAAGAAATTTAAAAATGTTTTCCCTCACTGCAATTTATTGCAATTTAAGAAGTCCTCCAAGGCTCTCATTATTAGCATCCAGGCACGGAGTTTTACCCAGTCTAGGAATAGTATAAGTGTTTTGAATAGATTTAAATTTGAGGTTAAAGGAGTCAAGAGCTGGGAGATTCTTTTCTCAAGTAAAGGAAAAGGAAAATAATAAACACTGTGTTTCCTGGTTCTAGTCTTTCCCCCTGTTTCTGAAGTGTTTGGATGCTGTAGCCACTGAACTGTTTATGGCAGGAAAGTTCAAATTTAGAGTTATTGAAATGCGAGGTTCTTTTTAGAGCAGAAACATACTCAAAGCCACATATAAGACTATATTTTTGCTTATAATAGAGTTCCTTTTTACTACTTTCCCTCATTAATATTATTTATAGCCATTTTAAGTCTCATTGACCTTGTCAACATGATAATAAGGAAGTATAAGAATGAAGTGGGTAGATTTGATGCAATTTTCTACTAGTGAAGTATCTAGTCCACTTCGTTTCTTAGAAATCTTGCTTCAGAGATATGTTTTGTGGATTTTAAACACCAAATAAAAAGTTCGTAACAGAATCTGTGATTTACTGGACACAATTTATTCTTAATTTTTCCCTGTTGTTTTCAAGGGTATTTTGCTAGGCGTTAATTGGTTTCGTTATCAGCTGATCTGTGGTATCTTCATAGCAGGATCGCCAAAATCATGACCCGCAGGCTCAATCCGTCCCTCCACCTTCTTTCATCTGGCCTAGCACCTTGTTCCTACCTGGTGGCAGTGCCAAGCTCCTTGCCCCTCTGCTCTTGCCAGCGCTGGTCACGTGTGCAGCATGTGACACGCGTTACGCTGCAGGAGCAAGAGTGCGGCAGGAGCCACGAGTTTGACACCCCTGCATTAGACGTATATAAACTCTGACTTTTTGTTGTTAAAATATTAATTCTCCTAGCAATGAGTTGGAATCCCTTATATAAATATTGGTCAGAACAAAGCCATTCTGAAGTAACAAGTAGAGGTTACATCTGTTGACACTAATTAGCTATTCTTTTGGTTGCTTTCTGGTATTAGGGTTCAGTCAACGCACATGACCTGTGTTCATGCCATTAAACTCTTTTCAAAACACATTGCATGTATTCAGCATGCCCCTTGGGAATGGCTGGTACTGACTCATGATCTATGCTTGGGAATTATTTGGGAGCAATGGAGCATATTGAGAAAAATTCTCAGGGTTTTTCTAATGATAAGCAATTGAGTCTTATTGCCCAGGACATCCACAGATAACTGTAAGACTGAAGAATGGAAACTGAGGCCAGGCTACATTTTTGTGCCAGCTCAAATATCCCTAACCTTGGTGATTATGTAAGTTAAATTAGAAACTTTAATAAACTTTAAACTAAGTTTAAAAATAAAACTGCAGAGAGAAGTGAAGGATTTAGAATCAGTATGAATCTTCATAGCTTCAAAATTATTCATTAATTTTAAAAAGATACATGACTTTGAGTGAAAGTGTCTCATTCATGTACTCCACATAAAAATACCAGTAAGAAGGTACTCTGCTCATTTTCTCTTCTCATTTTCTTCTCTGTTTCACAGAAGCAATTTCCATGTGACTTCCTCTAATTGTCTGGCATAACTTCCCCCAATTATCTGGTAAAACATGGAGTTAAACTCATTTGAAGTTATTGCTAGAGACTAACAGGCACTTAATTAAAGCATTGCAAAAGCTTCAGCTGTAGCTCATAATTACCATACTAATTTCAAACATTGAAAATATTACATACATTGAAGTATTTCACTATTCAGTATTTCACTCTTGTAACTCACAGATAGAAGTTGTCCTTCATGTGTGAATATTCTCTTCTGGCAGAAAAAGAGGTCCATAAGCATCTGCGTCTGTGGGAAATCTATTGTTGTATACACAAAAGACCACATGAACAGAAGTTTGTATTCTTTGAAATTTCTACAGTAGATTTAATGTATGCTAGGGGATGATTAAACCCTCTTCTCAATGCATATATGTCTCCTAAAAGTCTCCGATGATTTTTTTTTCCATATCCCAATACAATAATACCTCTGCAAGATATATTTAGAGCTGCAGAACAGGTTATATCACACATTAATAATTAACATTGATAGATATGGTCCATGAACAAACCATGACAGATCGAGACTCTGCTATCCCGTGGAAGGTATGTAATTTATTAAATACGTACATAGAAGTAAGACACAGATGATATAAAATGAACAAATAGGGCCAAATCAATAATTTACAATAAACAAACCCGCAGAAAAAATGTGATTTTCTGTCACATGTGGCGGTAATTAACTGTACATTTTGGCGGTAGCTCTCCTTGCTTAGCAACTCTAAAATGAGACATTCTAGATATTTCTTAAGTGATCCGAATGCATTTCAGTTATTTGGAAGTTGGTAACTGCATCAAAACATGACTGTGTTTACTCCAGCTTCCTTTAATGCAATTTCTTTAATCTTTTTGTTTTAGTTTTTAAGGCCTGATTATGTTCCCACTCAAAGTAGAAAAAGAAAAAACAAACCAAAATAAAACATGTGATTTCATTTGGGCTGTACTAAATGTTGCTCAACAGTATTTATTTTATATTTGAGGTTATAGAGAAGATAACCAATTATAAAGTTGGACCCTGATCCTGGAAATTCTTAGACATGTCCATAGGGCTACTGACATGAGTGATTTTAGTCAAGTAAGAGCTGCTTATAATCCCAAAAGTTTGCATAATAAATTTCTAAATGACTGTAAGATGAATATTACAGAATCTACAGGTCTGAGGAATTTCCAAGCAACTTCTAGTGTTACTTATTTAAACTCTATGCAGCTGCTTTTTCCTGTGGATTAATAAGATTAAGAAATGTGTTTAGATACATTACTTCTTTTAAATAACGTCCTATCTGGCTTAGGTTGAAGTCACAAGAAGAACATGTATTGACCTGAATCTCTGTCTTCACAGAAAGCACAGAAAATTAAGCCATCAGTGACTTGTTCCCTTAATAAAAAGAAAACCAATAAAAGCCAAAACGAAATATCTAATGGTCTAAAAATACTATGTAGCTAGTGTTGAGCACATCCTGAAATATCGAGTATTTTTTGTAGGGGGTTGCTTCTGAAGGAAGGTTGATTTTTGATTGTTATTTGTTTTATGTAAATTATCTGCATTTTAAAAATGTATTGATTTTTGTCCAGTAAAACTTCTGATTGTTATTTTAGTTGAGAATTCTTAAACTTAAAAAAAACCAGTCAGAATTGTCTTCAAAAATATTTTATGAAAGCTTTTGTACTGTTTTTTGGAAAGGAAAATGGAAAGAACTGTTTTATATTATGGCACAATACAGTTTTGAATAAAAATTGTGTTTTGGAGTTACTGTTGAATCTTAAAACTGGTGTTACATAGAAAATAAAAACACTTGAATCATAAGAACAGAATTTTAAACACAGAAAGGACTGGTATGAAGTGATTCTATATTTTGCAATAATATTACTTTAAAGGTACTGTAGAAATCATAGTTTCTGGTAAGCAAAATGCTTACAAAATTTCTCAATTCTGAGTTTCATGGTTGAGAGGAACTACTTACCCGTGTTCTTTATGGTTAATGCCAATTTATCTTGTTTTCATCAAAGTCTTTGTCCGTTTCTTCTATGTCTTTTGAATCTTTTATAAATCAAGTCTCATTATGAGAGATCTTTTCCAGAAAGTTATGTGATACGTTGTAGTTCTGGAAGTTAGTCAGTTAGCCTGTCCAACTTTGTTTCCATCTTCCACTCCTATGTTAGCTTTTTTTTTTTTTTTTGAGTTATAGTCGCCTACATTATATCTTTGAAATGCAAATAGGAAGTATTTTACAAATAGAGCTATTGACCTTCATGTTAAGAACTCAGTAACTCTGACAAAGAAAACGTCTGACATGTAGGTTTCCTTGCAGTGCTGGTGGTTGAAAGAAAGCTTTCATCACTACAGATTTTGATTGTGCTATTAAGGTCACTTGCCAATCTTTGTAGCATGGCAGAACAAAATCAAATCCGTTGATTTAAGACTTTATGAATTAAAAAAAAAGTAATTTTTTCTCAAGGAAAGAATGCTGTTAATCAAAAGCATCAGGCATGACCAATCCTTACTGGGAAAGGGTTTAGGTGGAACCACAGTGTGGTAAATTTTTAAAAATTAAAAAAGCAAGAAAAAAAGTTCTGATACATTTTTCTGTTGTTGATATCATTTTGAATGAGGGGAAAACACCATGGGAAGTGTAAACATCCAGAAATAGAACTGTGGTTTACATAAATCTTCTATGACATTACTGTGTAAATGTGAATCTAACAGCCTGGTCAGAGCTTAGTTCAAAACTTGTATTGTAGGTGACCAATAAACTTGAAAGCTGAGTTGAGAGAAATGTAATAGTGAGAGAAGTGCCTTACGAAAGTGAGCAGACAGATTTCCCTATGTGGAGAGCAGTTCTTCTACAGAGTTCCTGCTCAACTGGCTTTTCTGTAAACCACTTTCTCTGTTCTTGGAAGTATGGAACTAAATGGCAAACACTAATTTTGATGTTCAATGTACTTTGTGTATTTCATGTACACATCATATACAAATGTAGTTTATAATTTCCTATGAGCAATATGTCATTTACTATATGTTGACAAAAATATATAGAAGTTAAATATAGCATTTACAAAAATGAAGTGTTAAATGGGAAGTGGTATTCTTTCCTAGTTAACGTATCAGGCAGGTATTCTGGAGTTGTGGCTCTACTTGTAGTTCTTCCAGAAGTTTGGACAAGTGTTTTCATGCTTTCCTATCACTTCGTTGCTTTTCTTTTGACACAATCTTGAGGACATATGTACAAGCAAAAATGCTTTAACCTCATCAGTGCTTTTGGACGCTGTTTTAACACACATGAACAATTTTAGTACTTTCTTCCTGCCTGTGATCCCTTCATCATCTCTCAAAAGTCTGTGTCCGCATTCCAAATAGAAAAAGAAATACGGTGTTAGTTTCTTTACTTATATTAATTAATTAATTACATTAAATTAAAAAATAAATAGAAAACAATTATATATCTTTATTCTGGCATCCCATAGAAGGTACTGAAAAATTATTGCATTGTCTTCCTGAAAAGAGTTTCAGATTTTCCTTTTTCTCACTGTAAGAGGGGTGTGAGTTTAGGATCAGCTACTGCTGAATATATCTGGGAGCAAATATGCCCAGTTCCTGTGGTAGTGTTTATAAAACCCACATATGTGGCAGAGAACATAAAGAAGCATTAAGAGCATTGAAATATTTTCAGCTGATCTTCAGAGCTTTGCGATCAAGGAATCCTGCTTAGTCACAGACTATATTAAATGTAGTTACTGCACTCAGTTTTAATATTGCTTCCTAAGGAAATGGAAGAGAGTAGTAGGTGCTTGTGAAAGAGGAAAAGAACTTGTGTATCCTTTTCTGTGTGAGAAGGCAGTGCAAACTTTTGTTCCTACAGAATATTGGACAGATAGATCACCTGTCACTCTCGGCCAGAAATTTGGGCAGAGAGTGCCTAGTGTTCACTGCAGTCAAGATTCTGGTGTAACAACTTAATTGCAGGGAAATGCCATCTTGCTGCGGGATTTCAGTGAAGGACATAAAGCTAGCAGGAGCTTACTCTGCCTGTCCAAAGAATGTCAGATAATGAAACCCTCTGGGAGATGTGTGACTATTTCTGTTTTCCACTTTCAGGGTATCTCTCAGTACAAATGATCCCATTTGACATATGAAAGACATCATTGATGACTCTGATTGGAAAAAACAAGATTAACAATTCAAAATGTATTATATAGCAGAAGATAGGAAGAAACTATTACATCATCCAGGATCTTGGGGCACTTCTCTCTCACATTGAATTTCGTTTGCAATGACAGCTTTTTAATGCCAACTTAATCTTGCAGCCCTGCTGCGGGACCTGATATCCTGTAAACGTAGAGTAACTTAATGGAAGAACAGGAGGCACAATGTGAGGTCTTTAATTTAAAACAACACATACTTTTGCCTTCCAGTTAAAGATCTGTTTCACAGATTTTTTGCCAGTATTTGTAGAAGAGTTTGCTACCAGCCTTCGTTTTTTCTCTTCTTCGCAATTTTCCTTTAAATAGGGGTGTATAACATGAAATGTGCATGTAGTTGTGCAAAAGGAAGTTGGGCCCTGGAAAACGCATTCAGTTTAGATGCAAAAGAAGAGAAAGAAAAACAGGCAGTATGCTCCAGTGAGGAAAGTGTCATTAAGTCGGCTCACTAGAAAATTTTTACTTCGGATGGTGCAGTTTGCACACAGTTTTGAAGTAAGGCTAGAGGTTGAAAGCTTCTATGAGGAATCAAAGCATCTCGAAGTAGAAAGATTTACCGCTTCTTAACTTTTGTGCAATAAAGTCCATTTCAGGAATGCTGCTCAGTATGTGACAGTTATGAGCTGTTGGAATAAGGGGTAGTAATTCCAGGGTAATAGGAATGGGTAATTATTCCTTGCCATAATCCCTGTGTGAAAATTACCTTGTTCCAACCTTTCTGCAAATACTGAGAATGAGTCTCAACCTGGTGCATTGAAGTGTCTCCTTTCCTTCTTGTTATGCACGGTTCTTGTCCAATTTTCTTGTGCATTTTGAGACAGAATTAAGTAAAGACAGAAAATGTTTGGGTAATTCTTGCATTTGCTATTAGTGGTGTAATTTATATTAAAAGAACAATCGGAATACAGGTCTCTGGTGATCTGTAACATCTGACTTCAGGGCACTCTGCACCTTAAGTAGAACCTAGTGGTATGTCTATGCAGATGCATTGAGTTGATTCATGGGGAATGGAGGTGCCACAGGAGAACTTTCAGAATGGGCTAAAAGAAAATTTCAAACCTTCTTCACACTGAGATCATTCCATCTTCCAGGAAAATGCTCCAACTATTGTCAGAAGGCAGAAGATGCTCAACACCTTTCCTGTGGTGTCTGGGCTCTGCATAAGCACTGCTCAGCAGTGACTAAAATATCCTTGTGTTATTGTTTCCAGCACAAGTCCACAATATAGCCCCACAGGAGCTACTATGACGAAAATTAACCCTACTCCAGCCAAAACCAGTGCAACCCTCTGTATTCAAGCCTTCATAAAATAAGACACCATGTGAGTAGAAGGTTGTCTTTCAGCTCTGAGTCTCTATCCCGTCCATAGTTCCTTCCTATGGATAGGTGTGTTCCTGCACATTATGCTGACTTCAGGTGGTTTTCTGCTCCATGTGCTTTCTGGTTTTAATCAAGTCAGCATTGTTCAAGCAGGAGAGAAGTTTGGCTTTCTGGTAGCTGTTCAGGTAGCCCAAGGTAGTTATTTTTCTGAGTTAGGATGTACACAGAAAAAGTTAAGAATTAAGTAACCAAAAATAAAACACACTAGTAGTAAGTTCTTAAGTAGATTTAGTTCTCAATATTCTACATCTTCAATTTCGGAAACTGACCAAACGTTGACTTAGAGTTTGGAAGAGAGCTGGTGTCTGATAGTTGCTTTCCAGTGCTTGCTAAGAAGCTGGTTATCTAAAAGCTATGTGATACTTTCCCTTTTTTTTTTCAGTATTCTATTAAGCTGGATGAGTGCACGCATACAAAGGTTGTAAAACAACCGATACAGTTATGTTACCATCTCATTATTCAGTAGTGGTGAACTTGTTACATATTTTGAATTTCTTACGCGGCAGTTGTGTGTTCACTGCAAAGCCTTATAACGGCTTTTCAACTGAAACAGAGGAATCATGATAATCACTGTAATAAAATCTCATATGTCAGGTAGTTTATTGAATCTTGTATGTACAGGTTGTCTTACGATACCGAGACTCATGTATTTTTCAGCAGGACTTGGTTTTGAGTCATATGGTTTTAGAATCTCAGCTCTCATTTCATAAAAGGACATTTATAGCTTTTGATTTTGAAAGCAGAAAGAGGGGGGGAAAAACTACTAATATCTCATTATCTGGGGATGTTCAGCATGAGCTTTCAATTATCAGCTGTTTGCAATACTTACTGAAAGTAACTTGTCACCAGACGAGAACCAGGAATAATGGTGTTTTGTGTGGTCATGAGATCCTTCTCTGATCTCAGTATTAGTGTGAATAAGGCATGATAAATCTTTCAGATTTGATATGCACGGCTGAAGTGCAGTGAAGTGCAGAGCAGCAGTGTAATAATTATGATAACTGTGTGTTTTGTGCTTATGGCATCATGTTGGCTTTTCTCAGAGTTTTCTGGTTTGCTGGATTATGGAGCATGTTATTTGTCTTGTCTTGGTTTTTAGTGATTACAGATGTTTCTGTTTCTTTGTATATTGCTAGATTCATGACAACTGGAGAGCTTCCAGTGGAGAACTAAATGGTGGGAGGATAACAGGCAGTTATGTTTCCCTGGAACTGACAGAACTCTTTCAACTTTGCACTCATACCAGTTCACAAGTCATTCATGAGGGGAGTGACGGGGCCTGGTGGGGAAGAAGTATAGTGTGTTTGTAGCTTTAGTGCCAGCAGATCATCCTATTTGAATGAACCTTCTTTGTGTTCCTATCAGCTCTTGTAGACCCTGACTTTCTATTTGAATGAGAGATTTGTTGTGGTTTTTTTTATTTGCCAAATTGAACATTATCAATTGGGCCATGGATGCTTACCACATCAGACTTTGATGAAAAGAGATATGTCAGCATTCTTTCAGTACAGCTGCAGGGCTGCTGGACTTCAGCTGACCCTTCTTGCAGACTCCACAGTCTGATCCTTCTGCTGGCCATCGCTCTACACCCTTTCCCCTAACTCATGCTTTCACCACCACCTCTTTCACCCCTTCCATTGCATTTGCCAAGCAGCTGTTTAATAAATCTCATCAGAACTCAGGATATGGCCCAGAATTTAAGCTGATTGATGTATTTTAGCTGTAGGGAAAATGGTAAGTAAGAGCCTGAGAAACAAGGAAGTGGGAAACTGAGCTCAGTCTTTATGAGCAAACCTCATCAACATAACTTACTTGCCAGATGGTGTTGCTTAGAGAGTTGAATTTACTCTGAGAGCAGAATAGCAAGGCTGCTTAATACTTAATGATGCAGAATATTTCCTTTCAGTTTCATACTCACACATGCTTATCACACAATTTCTTGGCAGGTGTGTATGGTTTTGTTGTGTGGTTCCTGAAAGCTGTCCTAGGTTTAAACAATGATACAAAGCTTGCACTTAGAATTCAGGGAACTAATGACAAAAATTAGACCTTTCCAATTTTTTTCAGAAATTGAGTGTGGTTTAAATAAATAAATCTTAGCTGGGTCAACGGAAAAGTCGAATGAAAACTGCTTCCTCTGAATTATACGTCTTTCCTTCTTGAAGAATGAGGAAGTGAGGAGAAAATTGATTTGTCCTATATAACTCATAGGTGAGCTGAAATAGTATAGAAGTGAATCTTGAATAGCAGCATCTTCAGTTGGTAAGAGATCCTCATATGAGAAAACCAGGAAAAATCTAAAATCAGTATGTTGATATGTGGAAAATATGTGTTTCCATAGATGTTGATCAAAATGGAAACAGAGCTGATGATAGTTAATACTGGTGGGTCAGTTACTTTGAGTAATTTGTGATAACTGAAGTAATTAATGGGCTGCTGAGAAAATAATATCACATTGATAACCTAGCGGTCACTTGTTCTTGCATTTATACACTTAAAATAAGGTTATGTGGTTTGAAGTATTGGGTTTTCATATCAGTAGTCTTTACACATTGTAGTTTTTACATTTTTAATGTTGGCTGTGTGAATAAACTGCAAGAGATTAATGCTTATTTGCATAAATCTATATTTATTTTACCTACAAAATTATAATATCAGTAAAAAAGAGTCTAAATCTTTTCAAATAAGTTCTTGAACTGACCAAGAGTATATAAAAAAAAATTTAGATATTGTATTCCACTCTCTTGCTTTTGATCCTGATCAAACCCAAGAAGAATAAAGGAATTTTCATTATTTGTGGCAATGGCAGATGAGGTTGGTGAATTTGGATAAATTTGATCTACTGACCTGCAGTCTCTAAAGGAACCCTTCATTAAAAAAAAAGCCCACTTCAGAATAATGTCCCTCCTCCCCAGATTCTCAGCCTGTATTTTATACATTCAGAAACTGAAGGATAATTGAGCTTTTCATCAGATTTTTTGTGTCTTTTTAGAATATTACTCTCTTGATTTGTAATATATTTTCCATTAGTGCATTGAATACTCCTATTAGTTAGGAGTGTCTGATTAACTATGTAATAGTTCCATAGTTAAAACATATTCATGAGACCAAAATGCTGCAAAAAAATTCTCCACATAAATGAAAATTAAGTGGCCTGTACTGACTGGAAAGTCCCTCTCTGAAACTATGTTATCATTGGGATAGTCATCTTTGCTGAGTAGTTCACCTTTCTCCCTCTCCAAATATTTTAGTCTTATGTGAAACACTTCGGACGCATATAAGAACCCTGCATGGTTGATATGGAGTTTCTAATCTCTTTCTTGAGCTTATTTTTACCCGATTTGCCACTTTTCAGTACTTCTTCTAGTTGAAGAGTTTTTACTTTTCAGAACTATTTTAAGCTATGGCTCTGTCTTTTGCTCACACTGAAGAACATAAATCAAGACACAATCCTCTGGCAAATATACTTATAAAGATTTTAGCCTAAAAGCAACCATATTTGTAAACTATTACAAGATAATTTATTGTATTAAACTACCAGTTGAATATTAACCACCACAATAGAAGTACTAATTTAAATAAAATTGCTTATATAAACATTTATAAACCACACCAATTAAATGGAATAAGTTAAAAGCATCAAGAAAAATTTCCATTTATTTTTCTTATAAACTGTTACACTAATTTGTATTTCCTATGTAGTGATCGTGTTGAGAAACATGGTAGATTTGTGTAATATTACTATGACATATTTATTTTAAGAAGTACTTTGGCCGCTGCAAAGTTTAAGGTCATTGAGGAGCTAATTTTATTTCATTATTCAAGAAAATTGAATGTTGATGTTAAATTGATGTTAAATAACTTCTACTCTATAACATATATTGTGAAAAGCTGTGGATTGCCTTATGCACAAAATGTCTTTGGAATCTGGCTTGAAGCAGGACTACAGAATGTAATTTAACCTAGAGATTCCAGAGGCTGACAATGATTTGAAGAAAATACTGCTTCTGTATATTAGATATCTTGTCACAGATGCTTCCTGGAAGAGGAGAAGTATGGCTGAAGATAAGATTTTAAAAGAAAGTGCAGATGCCTAAAATAACATACAGACAAACTGTGCACGATATATCCAAAATTGGAAAAACTTCTTCAAAATGTTTGGCTAAGAGTCTGTTGATCACTGTATAATCCTTGCCATACTGGGTCACTCAGAGAAATGTTAAAACAAAAAGGGAATCCTTGAAGATTTGCATTGTGTACATTTAAGGAAGGCGAATTGAGGCAGGTGTTGGTCTATTCTCCAAAGTAACAATAGGATAAGAGGAAAAGGCCTCAAGCTGTGCCAGGGAAGGTTTAGATTCGATATAAAGAGATATTGCATCACTGAAAGAGTTGTCAAGTGCTGGAACAAGTCAACTGGGAAGTGGTGGAGTCATCATTCCTGGACATATTTAAAAGTCGTGCAGAGGTGGCACATAAGGACACGGTTCAGTGGTGGACTTGGCAGTGTTAGGTTTAAGGTTGGGCTTGATAACCTTAAAGGTCTTTTCCAGCCTAAACAATTCTTTTGTTTTGTGATTCTGTGATCTGGTTTCTCTCTGCATCTTTCTGAAATAAAGAAGCAGTGAAGAGTGGCACGAAATAGAAAACACAGAATGTTGACACTTTGACTCTGCTCACCACACCTGGGCCGCACAACCCAAAGGGCAGCAGTGAATTCAGTATGAGCTAGAGAAATTCCGCTCACCTTCCTTTAAAAAAATCTGACTGTAAAAGGATAGATTTAGTAAATTCTGTATTATTATACAAATGCATTTTAAATTTGGCCTCAGGTTATCACAGCATGTGCAACTTCCCTTTATTTTTCATAGAATCTTTGTCACTGCAGTGCAAAGCAGTGGTTGTGGCATCTTCAGTTCTTGCTAAAGTTCAGGTTTACAGCCTTTACTTAAGGTTAAATTTGATTTTATATAAATAGTCTATCAGCTGGCATAAAGATGAGGATGTTTTCAGCCTGAAGTTGAAAGTTGCAGAACACAAACCAGAAGTTATAGTGAGAGATGTTTTATTACAGCTTTAAATATTGCCAACAAGATCAGCATGCATTGCATTAAGAATCAACAAATTAGTTACGGAAATATAATACAGAATTATCTTGTTCTGCTGCATCTTACAGAACATCTTACAGATATCTTTACAGTATCTTACAAAGCTGGACAGACCAGATTCTTTCACCCGTGAGATAAAAGAATAGAAATGAATTGTAACAACACACAGTTTTAAAAAAGCATTCTCAAAGCAGTACAGTTTGCATCCTGCTTTTCCTAAAATTCAAGGAAATTTTCTGAGTATAGATTACTCTCAAAATTAAGGACTTCATTGGAAATTATCTTTATTGGAACATGAGGAGAATTAAAATTTCTTGTCAAACAAGAAGAAAAAAGGTATTGGAAGGAGTTACAGCCAGAGAAGGCAGAATATCCCTAGATTTCAAATTGGTTAGAAAAGCAATAAAAATATAGACAAGAATGTTTCTCACATTGTTACCTGCTGCAGAGAATCACAGTTCTGGTCTAAATCTGGAGACATTACGGAGAAACAGACAAGAAGATAATACACAGTATTTGAAAAAGATTAGAATGAGAGAATAGTTCCTTGAAGGGTTCCAGACAATGACTACAGACAGTTTCTAAAATATTACAGACCTTTTAAAAGTAGCATATCATCAATCAAATAATATGCCTTTATGATTCTTCTACTTCTTTGATTTCTAGAAAGTAAAAAGTATGCCTTCTTGTTCTACCAGTTGCTTACATAGAGTGGGATTCATCTTGGTCACTAGCAAGATAGTCATCTAGTGCAAAACAGATTGTTTAAATTATCTCCATAGTTTGTAGTGGAAGAGAGCAATTAATCTCTTTGTAAGATAGGTATCCAAGGTAGGTAGGATGTATTACTCTTGGGAAGTCTCTCTCCTGTTAACTATGACTGTAGTTTGTTCTAGATGAGGACCTTTCATATGTCTAGTACTTGGTGAAATGAGTCTGGCTTACAGATGGGAAGACAGCCATTTTGATGTGCCACTTAGGACCTAAGTTATTACAAGTGAATAAAGATGAAGGAACTATGGTTAACTGCAACAAGGTATGTTTATTTAGTTCACATGCATGTAAATCTTGAAATTTTGTTATCAAAATGAAGGTTTCTGTTTGCTTATGCAACATTTATGTGTGTTTCATACCATAATCATAAAACATTTTGGTACAAAAACTACTTATCTCTGGATGCAAAATTTTTCTAGAAAGACTTGCCCTTTTTTTGTATGAAAGCCAGTAAACTTTGGCTAGATTTTTCCAGGCAATACTGTATTCTGAAATCCTGTATGTTACGACATGCTGATGAAAGCCAATGTGATTCAGTAGAAGAGCTAGTTCACAGAAACAGTCTCCTAATCCAGTTAGCTATATAATTGCAGGTCTGGGAACAGCTTGCTTCTGCATATATTCAAATTCTAATTGCCTGCTGAGTACAGATCTTTGTTTTATTTCTGAAATTCAGGAGTCTGCATCATAATTGTACTTAGGCAGGAAGCCTACCAGAGATCTAAGGCAAGTGCACTTTCAGGGATTTGAATGATAATAGCGTTTAGACTAATGTTATACAATTGAAGTAGTGAGCAAAATACACTTTCCAAACGTTTTGGAGGGACACAAATCTGTTTAACACCTTGTTTTTGCCAAAGGCATTCTGCTTATTTTTGTCTCCAGCTCTTGAATCAGGACTTTTAACACTCACATCTGATAATTGTTACTTTTGCCTTAGTCTGCAATCAGACAGACTAAAACACCTCTGCAATGCCTGTGTTCCAAGTTCTTCTAAGCAGACAGTCCTCTCTCCCTCGCCAAGCCCTCTTCTGGCTCTTTGTTGTCTTTTGCTACAGGGACTTGTCACTTTTGTTTGTTGCATCTAGGTCTGTACTCAGATTTTTATCTTCTTTTATCCCTGCACATTTACACAAATGGACTTCTTGTAGGTAGATTTGCCTTGAGACATTTCTGCCATGTGTGCACAGTTGAACTTTGCCACACAAAGGATGGCAAGCTGTGACCAGGCCTCTTCGACTATTATGAGGGCGAGAATAAAGCCAAGACAGAGTGAGTGAAATCAGCTTTGAATTTGCTACTCCAGCTGTTGCAGGTGCAGACAGGAGGCCTTCCTTTCAGAAAATGTCTCTATTGCTTATTAAACCTCGATTCTGGGTTGGTAACAGTACCAGGACCAGCTAGCTTGCCTTATCAGTGAGTGAGCCTGTGGCTGCTCTGCCAGCAGAAAGCTTCCCTAGAGGACTGCCCTCACCTTTATCTACAGTTGGTCCTGATCCTCCACGTGAGAAATGTATTGTGAACCCTTTACCTGAATTCCCTTTCTTTGGGTAGATATGCAACTACTTTATGCTGGGAGTAGAGTTCACATAGCTCACACAGCTCACACAAGGGAGGTCAGAGTATCTTTCTCCAACACATTAGGTACAGAGCCTTGCCAAATTAACTTTCTTCATGGAAGTCCCCCAGAAAATCTTGTTTATATTGAGCAAACAACTTTCAGGGGAGGAAAAAGAGAACAATCGGTTATTCATGCAACAGCATTGGTTTGGCTAGAGGAAATGTTCCTAAACCCTTACAACTGCTCTTGAAAGCTAGCCAGTGTGAAACACAGAATTAATGTTAAGTTAAATACAATTTCAAGTAGCCAGCAAAGAAAGAGCTTACCAAGGAGATAAATGTCTCCAAGTGCTTGCCTGGGGTACCAAATAGAAGAAAGGAAGAAGCTGACTTTTCTCAGACAAGGAGCTACAAACTGAAAATTTGCCATCATATTGCAGGTACAATAAACATGAAATCCATAATACTTAGCCTACTTAGCAATTTTCAGAGCAATTTCCCTTCTGTCTGATTTCTTTTATCTGATGTATCTTTACCTGTCCTTATCTAACACAATTGCTTTTAATTAAGCCATCTGGATTACGACTTGGCAGCTGTGGCAGTTGGGTAAATCAAGATCAAGTTCTTGAGTGTAGAGGAGAAGGAGGTATCAGGATGCCAATTTACAAGCAGTGCATAACATTCTGCTTTTCCACATTAGAGCTGAGTGTGTTGTTGGCTTATACTGATATAGCACATGGGCTCATGTTCATCCTATCCTACTGTGGCACTTATCAGAGCCATGTAAAGTAGGACATTATTTAATGTTGTCTTCATATCTAATTGGAGAGAAGCAAGCAGCTCCAGAGGGTAATTCATCCCACCTGGGATCTGACTGATCCTCTGCAGATGCCCTTAGCTGACTCCTTTGGCTGTGGAGGGAGTGGAGACTGACTAGTATCCTAATTTATTTGCCTTAGGTAGGTGTTTACAATTAGATGGGGAAATTTAGGCCAGCAGGCTCTGTGGGCTGCTTATATACTAACCCTCATTTTGGCTCTCAGGCTTTGCGTATAGTTAATGGAGAGAGGTAAAGACATAAAGATAAAATCCGTAAGAGCCAGCATGCTCTGCAGAAAAATTGCCTCAGCCAAGGAAAGCAGTGTGCATCAAGCTCACACTGCTGTTAGTATCTCATGAAACACAACATCCACAGGTCTAAGTCCAGGTATGTTACTTTGCCTGTGCCTTGTCCGTATAAACACGGACATTGTGTGCTGTTTCCTACTAGCAATAGGAGGCCAGACAAGTTCTTTAGGTCCCTTTATCTTGTTTAAGTCCAGAAGAAAAATCTGTGTATGACTCTGAGTCTCAAACAGTGAAAACATGTGTGTGTTTTTTCTGTTAGTGAATGTTTAAAGTGTTTTCCCAGGGAGAATTTTTTTGTGTATTTATCAGACATAGCAATTTGGTCAGTGTTTCTGAACATATTGCCACCATAATACTTGATGCTTGAGGAGTTGTACAGCAAATTAGAGGTACATCCAAACAGGAATTTGAGTGTTATGATGCTGTAGCTCACAGAGCTAGGTGTTGAGGCACATTATCTCCACAGCAGAGTCCAGAGCTTAAAGTGGTTCTTAATTCCTGCTGCAATACAAAGAGAAACATGTTCCTTAGAGGCAGATTCATAACACGACAATGCAGAGAGAAGGACCCATATGCATCATAAACAGGAAGATCTGAGAACTGCAGTGTGGCTGCAGGCATTTGCTGTTGTATGTTAAAACAAAAATAATATTTGTTTCGTAGCTCAGAGTTCAGCAAAGGATTATTTTTTTTTTCTGGGAGGGGATAGAGTGCTCTTCCTGTTGCCATTGATTCGGTGTGTGTATCTGTGGTAGTATTAGTGAGGCTTCTGGTTGAGCACATTGTCACCTTATTAACAGTGGATTTAATTCTTATGTGCTATTTAAATAGTTTAGCAGCAGGGGAAAGCCAAATGGGATCGTCCCAGAAAAATAGCAAGCAAATGGGGTGATGTTGGAAATCAGGCTTGAGGAAGCAGAAGCACTGTTTTGTTTGTGTGTGAAGGTGCCATTTCAATGGCTGTGCAATTCCCACAGCAGTCTTTCAGTGCCAGGAAGAGTGAGTGGGCAGCAATTTGGATGGGGATGCTCACGCAAAGATCACAAGAAAAACACTGGCAGCAGTTCCCCTGCTTTTGTTTTGGGCTGTGACACAAAGTGGATGTGGTAGGATCAGTATTCTGGAGGGAGTATACAAACAATCCCTTGACTGAAAATAGTTCCACCAAGACGTTAGTCATCTGAAGTAGGACCCAAACCACAGCATACTGGTTGAAGAAAACTTGGACCCTTGCCTAATCTAAAAAATGTGAAGCAGTAACAAGAACCAAGTTCTGTCTGCTCTGCTGCTCTGCGCTGTGTATGCTGTAGTATATGTCTAGGTTTGCTGTGGTTTATGTCTTCTCGCTGTCAGAGATCCAAACCTGCACTTGAGTCCGTATGTGAAACTTCTAAATAAAAATGTCTGTACAAGGGCTGTGCAACAAATTACTCAAAGGAAACATGACCTTGTTTTGCATGCATGAATTCATACCCCATATGCCCAAGTACAAAAACTGTTTCTGCTATATAGTTAAAATTGGAATTTAAGTGTGGAAGAAGAATCTCTCTGTATCCCTATGGCATCTATATCCTCAAAAAAAACCCCAACAGGCAGCAAAACCCATCTCATCTGTATTGTGAAGCAGAAATCAAAATAATTTCTGTCTTTAATTGGTCTCATGGCAAAGGAAAAACAGGGCAAACTATGTAGTCTGATTTTGATGTTATCCGTATTTTTTTTCCCATAAGAAAAATGGGGAAATGCAATCTAAATGCAATGAGCATATGCTCAACAGATACTCATTGTGACAGTATATATCAATGTATTACTGTCAAAATCTGTGCTGAAATAAATCTCTTATTTCTGTTCTGAAGTGAAATTGTCCATTCTGCACAGACAACTAGAGAAGCAAACAGGTGCAATATGAATCTCTTACAGCCATCATTATCCATGTTGTTGCTCTCAGACGGTGTCACTGCTTAGCTGCAGACTTCTCATGAAACCTAATGACTTCTGGAGTGTTTGTGGCATGTGACAAAGTCTACTTATCAAACCCAAAGAAGAGTTCAATTGCAAAAACAGGAACACAAATTATAGGATCAGTGCAAATATGTTTAGTCTTGCTTTGATTTTTGAGATTTATATGAATCTGCTTGATGTTTTGTTACAAAGCTCTTGTTTGAGAATGGAAGGGTAATACCTTGCACTAGTAATACAGGAAATAATTCATTTAATAACGTAGAGAGTGGCTATTTGAAAGCAATTGCTTGTTTAGTTATCACTAGCAAGAAAAAGGAGAATCTTAGTTCAATGATTTTCACTTGAACATTTCAGAAACCTGTACCAGTTGCAGGTTTTAGAAACTCTTGCATTTTCAATGGGAATTAACAGGCATCAGAAGTGGGATTTATGACTTGACTTTCACTTTTATTTCAGTCTGGGGAAAGGTGATCTCAATTGCTTCTTTGTCTTGTAAATATTTTCTGACATTTATTGGTATAAATGAGAAGAGATTTTAACCTATTATGAACTGCCCATATGATTTTCAGTTCTGGAGGAATGACATAAATGTATTATTTCACAATCTTTTTCACTTAACTCTCGCTTTTTCTAAATAGTTGTTTCTGTGAGAATTAACCAGAATTACTAGTTTAAAAACTTAAAGTGTATGTAATTATTTCATAGAAGTATTGTAGTCAACATTTCATAAAAAAAAATCCTAAATCAGTCAGGATATTTTATATGCAACTTGTATGTTCTTGCAACTGTACCAATGGGGGGATCTTATTAATCTGGTGGCTGACATTGTTTGACTCAAATATATTTAGTCTCCTGTTGCTTGTGCTCTGCTGAATGTGTTTTGTTGTCTTTTTTTGTTACTACTTTTTTTTTAAGAAACAAACTTAAAATTGAGTTACATGATTGACAAGTTATGCTGCTAAATGTAAGTTTAAAGATGTAAAAAAAATCTATGGTTCATCATTGTAATGCTGTCAGTCACTGGGACTATGAAATAAGTTTTAAAAACATTTGAATAGATCAGCATTATTCTTAAAAATTGTTTACGTAAATCAGTATAAAGAATGGTCTAATCAAATTGGTGCAGTGTTCTTTTCTGGAATAATTGGGTACGTTTAACTTGAACCCAAATAAACAGTAGTTCTAGTGCTTCTAAAAGGTTGTTTTTACACTGAGGCAGCTCTGTCAGGATTACCTCAATGTTAATTGTATTTTCTTTCTGTTTAGCTGAAGAATATGTTTCAGTCATGTGGACAGAGGAAAAAATTACTGGTATCAGAACAGACTTTGTTATATTTGCAGTACAGAAGGGAAAGGGAAATTACTAAATTTTGCATCAACCATCAGTCATTTAACTAAGTCAAAGACATTTTAAGGTCACTGTTCAACATTATAGTGGAAATGCAATACTCACTTTATTAAAAACTATATATTGTAAAGAATTATGTAGTTCAGAAATTCAATATATTTACATATATATGGATAAATTTATCTTGAGTGCTACCATACAGCACTGACAAGACAACCAGGAGATCAGACAGAGTCAACACGGGTTTATGAAAAGTGGGTGCTGCCAAACAAACCTGATCTCCTTCTATGACAAGGCTATCTGCTTAATGGATAAGGGAAAGGCTGTGGATGTGGTGTACCTGGACTTTGGTAAAGCCTTTAACACTGTTTCTCATGGTGGTCTGCTTGAGAAACTGGCTGTCATTGGCCTGGATGGGCACACCCTCTGCTGGGTGAAAAAATGGCTGTATGGCATGGCCCAGAGAGTTGTAGTAAATGGAGTTAAATCCAGTTGGAGGCAGGTCACAAGCAGTGTTCCCCAGGGTTCAGTGCTGGGCCCAGTCCTGTTCAACAACTTTATCAACGATCTGGGTGAAGGAATTGAGTTTACCCTCAGTAAGTTTGCGGATGACACTAAGCTGGGCAGAAGTGTTGATTTTCTGTTGAAGGCTGAGTCTCTGCAGAGGAATCTGGACAGGCTGGATCACTGAGACCAACAGGATGAGGTCCAACAAAGCCAAGTGCTTGGCCTGCACTTGGGAAAAAACACCACCAATGCAGCATTACAGGCTTGGGGAGGAGTGGTTGGAAAGCTGACTGGTAGAGAAGAACCTGGGAGTGTTGGTTGACAGCAGTGTGCCCAGGTGGCCAGGAAGGCCAATGACATCTTGGCCTGTATCAAAAACAGCGTGGCCAGCAGGACCAGGGAGGTGATTGTGTCCCTGTACTTGGCACTGGTGAGGCCACATCTCAAGTACTGTGTTCAGTTTTGGACCACTCAATACGAGAAAGACATTGAGCTGCTGGGGCACATCCAGAGAAGGGCAATGAAGCTGGTGAAGGGGCTGGAGAGGAAGTCCCGTGAGAGGCAGCTGAGGGAACTGAGTTTGTTTGTCCTGGAGAAAAGGGAGCTGAAGGAAGACCTTTTCTCTGTTTACAACTGCCTGAAAGGTGGTTGTAGTGAGGTGGGTGCTGGTCTCTTCTCCCAAGTAACAAGTGATAGGACAAGAGGAAGTGACCTCAAGCTGCGCCAGGGGAGGGTCCAATTGGATATCAGGAAAAATTTATTCGCTGAAAGGGCTGTTAGGCACTGGCACAGCTGCCCAAGGAGGTGGTCGTGTCACCATCCCTGGAGGTATTGAAAAGACAGGTAGATGAGATACTCACGGATATGGTTTAGTAGTGGGCAGGTACGTTTGGACTCAATGATCTCAGAAGTCTTTTCCAACCAGAAGACTATGATTCTATGATTGTAGGATACTTGTAGCATAATATGCTTTTTCAACTATTAAATTCAGTGAGTGTTAACTGAGTAGAGAAATGGATTGACAGTGGGTGAAAAATCACAGCTATTAGATGTGGACCTGTGCTTGTGCATTGGATAGGTAAATTTGATAAGTAATTTGTTTAAATGAACTTCTGTGTAGCTCCATGAGGTACAGATTTAGCACAAAAACGTACTTGCCTTATGCTGTCCTTATGTTTGGAATTTTATCGTTATCAAATATATACATATAATACAAGCCTTTTAAAACACATCGGTGTGTATTACTTTAGTAGAACAAGTAGTAGACCATAATGGTTATCATTCCATTAGTCCTGAATTTATAATGTATGGTTTCAAAATTAATATATCTGAGAGTAAATTCAGGTCTTCTGAGTGCGTTTATAGTATTATATAATTCCTTGATTAAATTAAGGGTCATGCTATCCCAGCCTTTTTTTTTTTAAATTCACCACAGTTATTTGATCTCAAGATCAAATACTGCTTTCCAAAAAACAATACCATATGAAAACATGGGTTCACAGGCATGAGGTTAGTGCCTGAGGGAACTCCTGTCTCTTTTGACTGTAAACACTCTGAGGATTGTATTTCATATGCTTTTATATTAATATTGAATATTAATATTGAATATTAATATTGAATATTAATATTGAATATTAATATTGAATATTAATATTGAATATTAATATTAATATTGAATATTAATATTGAATATTAACATTAATATTAATATTAATATTAATATTAATATTAATATTAATATTAGTAGTTGCTGTACTTTAGCCATCAGAGTTGTAAGCCAGTCCTTTTTGACCTTTATTTCAAATATCCTGATTCTCTGTGACCAAAGTCTTCATGATTCTGTGCTCTGTGTTGATTAGGAATAGATAAAAGGCAAAAGTAGCCCAGGACATTTGTTTATGGAGAATGTTATCCAAAAGTTTTTCATTATTCTGGAAAAAGCAACACTTTTAGAGCATGTCCCATTTATAGAAAGTTTGAAAACACATGTTTTTAACTTAAATTGGAATAAAACTTGCCTCAAGATATTTTCGTTTTGAAGTTTCATGTAGGTCTGCTGCTGATATAATGTCACTTTGCAAAAAGTCTAAAGGGTGAAATTAGGATTGAACTGGACTGGTGTAATCAAAAGAAAAATATCATTTTTAAGTTCAACTTTACTGCACACATAACGAAAAAATTGTAACATATCTAGGTTTTCAAATACCACATGGTAATGATACTTATGGAAGAGTATTCAGAACAATTACTGCATCATGATTTTTTCCACAAAGTGGTTTAGTTTGGGGGAGGCACAAAAAAGCAGGTCATAATAGATAAAATGAATATCAGAGGCAGGTATGATATTTTTAAATGCTGAGAGAAGAATTAAGAGCAAGCTTGAAACCTGCAAAATAAGTAATAAGGACAACAGAAAAAGGTTGTAGTGAAGTACGGGTCTGTTCCATCTTACTAGTCTGAAAGACTTTTCCATTCTAAGAAATTAATAGTTTTGCATATGCATTCGTATAGGTGCATTATTTACAGACAGGTGGAATTACAGCCTGACACTTCCGATTTTTTTTTTTTTTAAATACCCTGGGAAACTTTCTTGAAAAGAATCATAATCCCTGTATATTGCATATGGAATGGTATAGCTGGAGGTTATTTCAGGTCTCAAATAGAAACATAAATGTTTTAAAAAATCAGGAAATGTGACAACATGACCAGCAAAAACTCAGGCATTATTCTTCTAAAGGCCATGTAATACTTGGATAAATGGTTAGGTATACAATAAAAAAAGAGCAATGTGTTTTCTGAGGTTGAAAATACCTGTGATTTTTAAACTGCTGTTCTGACAGTGAGCAGGATCATATAGACTTCTAGCAAGGAAAATCTGGTTGAACATTACTTTCCTTTGTGAAGAAAAAACCCTGCATGTTCAATTTTCTGGGAGTTCCTCTTAGTCTGTTCCTTACTCTGGGGATGAGGCTGATGTGTACTTTGCTCTTTATGTCCCAGGCTAAGGATAATACTTGAAAGTGTGGTGCAACCTTGAGGAGATGCCATGGCTCTTCCTGTGTGCTTGGGTGAGTGTGGTTGTGACTTTTTTTTTGTCTTTGTAGTGGAACACAGCTGTAGTGAGTTTGTGACATGTATTTCTGGGGAAAAAACTTTAAAAAATCATACTCCAGACTGCTTCAAGTGAAATGGTGGCATTTTATTCCCCAAATAGAAGAAGTCCTTTGTAGTCATATAGAAGCAAGTTAGCCTCCAGTCAGGGTGTCAGAAATTGAATGCTGTTTTAGTTGTATTCATATATTTGGATTTTCATTCTCTGTTTCACAAAGATGTGAAACGATTTTTTTGTGAATTGCTTGTTTATAAAGTGATATTTTCAAGCTGTTTTTGTTTTCCCTAGTGCCTCAGTGGAAGCAATGGCAACAACATCAGATGAGATTAATGAGCACCTCTTGGTAATACAGTGATTCTCATCAATGCAAACCAAAGTAGCTCACAATCTCTATTAGTGACAGAGAGAAGGTATTTCTGGATGAAAGACAGTGTATCTATGCAGCACAACATGTCCAGTACATCTCAGTAAAATGTAAGGTGTTCCACGATTACCCAAATGGCAGTGTTAACGCTGTCGAGTTTGCCTTCTAAGTTACATATTTTGCTAGGGACACGCAGGGGCCGCTACATGAACTGAATCATAGCATCATGTATCAACTTGTGACTCAGAGAGAACCACCAAAATAGAAAGTGGACACAGCTCACACCCTGTTTCCTGGAGTGTATGCAATGAGCTGTGCTGAGTTTCTGTTTATCTTGGGGTAAACTCACCCAAGAATTGCTGACCAACATCTGTTTTGAGCTGTGCTCAATCCTACCATTCTCAGTAAAAGATGGATCTTTAGAAAATGAACAATTCTTAAAATCTGTTACGGCAATGGAAGAATGTCTTGGAAGTTTATGATGACAACAGTATTACAAGTTCTCTAAAAAACATTCAACTGACTAAAGTTCCTATTTGCACTCTAAGAGATGCAGAAAAGTTAGCTTTAATCAAATGATGCATATAATGGTATCATTACATAAGTCCCATTGCCTTAACAAAACTACCTTTTGTATCTGTTCTGTGTTCTAGGGGTAGTTGAAAATGGTGACTGCTTTTGCTTTGCTACACTCAGCACCACCACACTGTTTTGAACAGAGCCCTCTAAATACATTTCAATAGTATGTATGGACATCAAGCCACTTTTTCTACAGGGTCTCTGGAAGGAAACTTGAGATAACAGTGAGGCTAATGATGGAAACCTTTTAGGAACTTCTAGAACCAATCAAAGGAGGAATTTGCCCTGCTAAAGTATCCTCCTGACTGTGGAGGTGTGAATTTGTCATATCTATCAGCCATTTACCTTGACTTGAGCAAGTAAACAAGACCAATATCTTCTGCTTTTGTTACAACTACCTTTGGTCTCTTCTGTCTTGCTCTCAACATGTTCCTTAGGTTATACATTTTAAGAGAGGAGACAGAGAAGCTGTGTTTAGGGAAGCAATGCAGAACTCAGAATCTCCCTTTAAAGACTTCTGCAGTTTATGCAGAAGCCAGATTACAGCCATCTGAGTGTTTTATGCAGTCTGCATTAAGTGAGCTCATCATTTTCTTTAGTAGGACAAAAGCAAATGTAAAAAATAGGATCTGAATTCATGACCTAGTAAACCAAGATGGTTAATAACACAATGTTTGAAGCAATTGTATACGTGTTAACTGGGTCATATATATTTGTGGTATGACAGCTCATACCAGGAAGTTAAAAATAGATGGCAGGAGGAAGTAACATGTGACAAATAGGAGGCAATGCAGACAAGAAGGTGGCCTTCTGATTGTATTCTTCCTATTTTTTAACATTTTGTAGAGAAAGACTTCCAAATACCAGACCCTAGTTTCACTAATGGAGAAAATACTGTAACATTATAAGGTTCACATCTCTGCTTATGGCAGATTCAGTTCAGCTGTATGAAGTTTAGCAGAGATAGGAAGATTCCAAAATGTTGGTAGGAAGAGAATCTAATGGGAGTAGACCTTCCCTATTCAGTAAAAATGTAACTTTTTGTATGTAGGTGCATCTGTTCTGTGCTAGCTCTATTTTGCTGGGCGGTAGGCAAACAATGTGAGATGTGCTGAGAACCTGGGTGTTCCTGATACCTCTAGGTAGCTGGGAAAGGAAGAGAACTGAGGGTATGACACTGTATCTTATCAAATTTTCAGGTATGGTTACACCCATAGGGATACATATGCATACATAGGGACAAAAATCGGGCTTTAAAGGTGTATTTACGCTGTTTGTGATGGTATGGAAGGGGCTGATTTTACAATAGCATAAATACGCCAAAGTCTCTAGCTATTAAGTCATAAGATTTCTGCCTTAACTAATGATGTGACCTCCATTACAGCCAACAAATTTTTATTTGCTTTCCAGCCACAATTGTGAGGGGATTTTCATTTCTCCTTCATATAGGGCTATCAACTTTTATTCCTGATAATTTTGTCTCAGAGGTGCTTGCGTGTCAGTAGTGACTACTAAGACTTTTTTGATATTCCAGTGTTCATTGGATGCATTGGTGTTCATTTGTGTAATGGCTGCTCCATAATCTAAATACGGTTTTAATCAGCTTGTAAAACCACATCAGCCAGTGAATTTATCTTCCACCACAGCATTTTACAGTACGTTTATGTAAGAGATCTTAGGTTTCATGAAAACAAGATTCTTATTTTATACAGGAAAGAATTAGGCGTTCCAAGCTCCCTAAACTTCTGAATTGTTTTGTGAAAAACCAGGTCTTCCATGAGACACTTTTTAAACTTTTTTTTGAGGGAGCTTTGAAAATAGTTCAGCGTGAGCAATGAAACAGGGAATAAACTTAGATTTCTGGTACTAGCTGATTTCAAGCATGGTATCTTAAAATATGCACAGTTATTGATCATTTAATTTAATTTTTCTTTGGTGATGAATCTTACCTTGGTGTAGTGGTCAGCACAAGGCCCTCTATTACTTTGCAGCTATTTATGTGCATGTGTTTTATGCTCACTTATTGCAGCGTCGATTTATCCTGCCTTCCTAAGATTTTATTAACTTTTTATCATCAGTTTTCCCTCTTCAAATTCATCTCTAATTCTCTTGATCTTGTTCTTCAAATACTTGAGGGATTTCTTTTCTTGACTCTCTGAAAGGTTTCATTTTGCACTTGGTCCAAATCTCCATGTAATTCAGGGCCTATGCCTACTGTGCAACATAGCACGTTGCATACATTCCTGAGCTAATAGACCCCTGGAATCTGGAGGGGAATGACCGTGTCAGCACAGTGATGCCAAGCTTATTACCTGGGTGTGGTATCACACTGATGGTGCTATCCCGCTTCCAAGACATGAGCTGGTAGCCTGGCACTTTGCTATGCCATGTAGACAAACTAGTTTGGGTATATGCTCACTCAGGATCTCTGCTTTCTTGCACAATACAAACATGCTTTCTGATTCTGTTCAAAGGGCTCTGCCCATCCCTTGCTCTATACAGCCTTTATTGTTAAAATTACACTGATGTTAACTTTTCTTAATTATCCCATTGTTTGTTTGAGAACAAATATGTTTTCACTGCAATACAATGTGTTGTTTTCACATGGATATGTTCTCAGTGGAGCTCAACATGCTGAGGTGCCCTGGACATTGAGCTGTAACACTGTTCCTGGCTTAGCTGCACCTCATAAAAGCATTTATATAACACAACAGCAAAAAGAGACAACGTTACTAGATTACGCACCAAAGTGATTCATCTCAGGTGCAGAACTTTGTGCAAAAGCCAAGCCAACTGTTTTATGACATAATTTCTATATGCAGAAATATTTATATGTTATTACACATCAACTCGTTGCAGCACTGCCAATTATCCTGGCCAGTCTGCCCAGATTGTGTGGTACAATTCAGTGCCAAATAAAGAGCTTTAGCAAGAACTTCTGTTTTATATGAAATGTGCTGTCTTTAGATAAAGAACCTGTGTTATTTCTTACTATGTTAATAGAAACCAAACAAGACAAGAAAGTTCATTTTCAGAAACAGAAAAAAACGATCTCCCATAGCCTGAATTCTGTGAGCTGAAGCCTTTAGCACATCCTGGCATCCAACTCTTGCCCATGCTTAATTTAAATTAAGCACCTGACCTGAAGCACGTCAGGTGGGACAGGCTGTGTGTTACAGTCATGGAGATGAATCCACACACTGCACCAATTTCGTCCTTCAGATTGCACAACCTTGCTTGAGTGATCTACTGTTTGCTCTGATATATTAAGCAGGATGATTGTGGCCTTGTCTCTTTCCTTACCTAGGCCAGCTGGAATCACACAGAGAGGAGGGGAAGACTGCAGTGGTACATGGAGGGTGTACAGGGGTACAAGGGAGGGAAAATTGTTTGAAGAACCTAACCCATAGCTAGGACAACCAAGGTAGTGAAGAACAGTTTGATGTCTGAGACGTAGGGAACTGCTGCTGTCTCAGTGTGACTTGGTTATCTAAATTTGCATGTTTTACTGACTTTGTTAACCCCAAGTAGCTCAGTTTTCTCCTCATTCTCATTGTCTTGTGTTCCTTTTGAGATTATCTGCTCCTTACTCTCCACTTTTAGCTCTGATAATTCTCTCTCTGGAGAGACCTATGCTGTAGACTGGAGTATAGTTTAGAATTGACTTGATGCTCACTTGAACATTCTTCAGTAAAATATATATTTATTTACAGGAGCACGAGCTTAGAAACTGGCTAGTACATGAATGAGCCTATACTGTGCTTTGCTAGTTTTTTTTCAGGTATGATTGTTAAGTTTTTAAATGTAGGACACCAAATCCTAACGCAAAACTCTTGAGCATAATGGTTACAACTGATGAAGTGGATGGCAGTCATTTCTTACACATAATAAAACATATTTCTAGGCATACCATGTGTCTCCAAAGGTCATTCGTGACCTATTCCTATAATGTAAATCTAAAGAAGGAATAAAAAATTCTTAAAGCTAGCTCCAGAGAGATCTGACTGTGCAGTGTTTCAGAAAGCCAGTGGTCAGAGAGCAGAATCATCTGCGCATGTCTGGGGACTTCTCCACCCACAAGGCAAATGTTGCACTAGAAATAAAGACTTTCACTTCTTAAGGCATCACACACATAACAACAAGCACATGACTAGACGTTACATGATTGTTCTACACTGACAGAGTAAATATTTGACCTCTCACTAAACTGTACATTAATCTACAGAGTATTTTATTTCTCTCGTTTCTTCCCAAAGCCTTTTTTACATTGCTAGATTACTTCACCACTTTGGAAATGTGAGTAGATTTTGATTATTTCATGTTTCTAGCATTGTAGGGAAAGTAAAAATTAGTCTTTAGTTGTGCCCGTGTGAGAGCCATGACTCTTGAGATATGTTATGGTAATGACAGAATTGATTTGGCAAGTTTAGACTCTACTCTTCACTGCATAAAACTGATAAAAACATAGTCATTGTTCCACAAACTTTAGAATATGAAAGAGACTATACGTAAAAACAGAAATGGGAAAAGGAAGAAATCAGTATCTGAGAAGAAGAAATACAGCATTTTTTGATAATGGTCTTAAATAATGGAGAGGAAAAGACTTGCTATAAATACACCTGGCAACATTCTTTTCACAGATTTTGGGACTCAAGGTCTATTGAATTCAATGAAAAGACTCCATTCGACATTAAAAAGCCCTAGGATAATATATTGTACTATTTGGACCAGTTCTATATCCAGTCTTAATCAGGTTAACTCTTTACCTCAGCATGTTATTCTCCACGGAGAACATATGCAAGTAAAAACAACATATTGTATTCCGGTGAAAACTTATTTGCTACCTTTTGTGACTACCATCCCTTGCCTGTGCCAAAGGAAGATGGAATGCTCTCTTTCGAGCTCAGTGGTTTCCACACAGACACAGAAACTAGAAGCCAGACTTTGTGGCTTATGCATTCTGATAAGTGTAATCTCATCTAGGATCAAGCTTTATGTACTGAATGGGCAGTATATGACCTACCTACAACTGCCCAAGTATTCCTTTAGGCAGAATTTTTGCATTCACTTTCAAGAAAGCATCCAAGCTGTATGGAAATGTACTTACGTACTCAAGCTTCCTGCAGTGTGTGCCAAGTGCCTGACAATACTGTCCCCAAATTCCGTAAGTTGCCAGAGATAGCCAAATGAAAGCATTGAGCGAGCTCTGTGTGTGGTGGGAGAGGAGGAATGTTGTTGGATTGTAAACCTGGAGAAAATGCTTCAGTTCTTCCCCAGTTTTACTTTTGCTGTTAAAGACTTTTGCTGTATGTTGTGCTTGGCTTGTTTATTATGCATTTACCAAACTGAGCTTAAATAAATTGTTAATATTTGGAGGCCATCTTTTATTTAAAATAAAAGCTCTGTTGCCAGTACAGCAATAATGAAGAACAAAATATTGTGAAGAATTTAGTCCAGGCATTCTTTTAGGTAAATATTCTATTTTTACTTGAGAGTTTCAGCATGAGGGAAAATTCTATGTGAAGATGTTAGCTGGTAACTAAGCTTTGTTTTGTTTTTTTCTTTTTTTTTTATTAGAACTTAGTTTTCCATCCTTTGCAATCATAGCTGAAATTCCAGTTAAACAATAAATAGAAAGTACTTTTTGTCCACGAGGCCATCTTCAGCATTGGCCCACACCCTAGAACAGCATGCACACTTGCAGGTGTGTGTATGTATGCTAGCAGAAGTATGTCAATCAGGCATGACATATACCAACACTGTGCTTGGCTCAAGCCATTATTAACATTTAATTGGTGATAATTTTTTTTTAATCTCCTAACAGTAGTGTGAGCTGGGTGTGGCAGGTAAGAAGAACACCTGTAGCACAGCAAACAAGGATGTTGGGGAATGCATACCGGAATTGGATCCATGCAGTCACAGGGTTCCTGTTCTTAATCTGCTCACTTTGTAAGGTGACTGTGGGAGAGTTTACAAGTGAATCATGTAATGGTCTCATGCTTACTTCTCAGTTGACAGCCTCTCTGAGCACAACGGCGTTGTAGTAAAAGGCCTCAACTGAAACAGAAGATTCTTTGGCTACATCACAGTATCACAGTATCATAAGGTTGGAAAGGACCTCTGAGATCATCAAGTCCAACCTATAACCCAACACTAACACCTACGCTAATACCAACCATCATCTAAACCATGGCACTCAGTGCCTCATCCAGTCTCCCCTTAAACACCTCTAGGGTCGGTGACTCCACCACCTCCCTGGGCAGCCCATTCCAATGACCAATCACCCTTTCAGTGAAGAACTTTTTCCTAACATCAAGCCTAAACTTTCCCTGACGAAGCTTGAGTCCATGACCTCTAGTTCTGTCACTGGTCACCCGAGAGAAGAGACCAACCCCTGCCCGACTACAACCTCCTTTTAGGTAGTTGTAGAGAGCAATGAGGTCTCTCCTGAGCCTCCTCTTCTTTAGACTAAACAGCCCCAACTTCCTCAGTTGCTCCTCATAGGGCTTGTGCTCCAGCCCCTTCACCATCTTCGTTGCCCTCCTCTGAACACATTCCAGTATCCTAACATCTTTCCCAAACTGGGGGGCCCAGAACTGGACACAATATTCAAGATGAGGCCTGACCAGTGCCAAGTACAGGGGGACAATAACTTCTCTGATCCTGCTCACTACACTATTGCTGATGCAGGCCAGAATGCCATTGGCCTTCTTGGCCACCTGGGCACACTGTTGGCTCATGTTGAGCTTCCTGTCAACCAGCGCTCCTAGGTCTTTTACTGCCTGACTACTCTCCAGCCACTCTGTCCCCAGTCTATAGCTCTGCATGGGATTGTTGTGTCCAAAATGAAATACCCGACATTTGGACTTATTAAACATCATCCCATTAGAATCAGCCCATCTCTCCAGTCTGTCCAGGTCCCTCTGTAGGGCCATCCTACCCTCTAGCAGATCAACCCTTCCTCCCAGCTTGGTATCATCTGCAAACTTGCTGATGATGGACTCAATCCCCTCATCCAAATCGTCAATAAAGATATTAAACAGGACGGGACCCAATACCGATCCCTGGGGGACACCACTGGTGACCGGCCGCCAACTGGATGAGACACCATTCACACCACTCTCTGGGCCCGGCCATCCAGCCAATTCCTAACCCAGCACAGAGTGTTCCCATCTAAGCCACGGGCTGCCAGCTTCCCTAGGAGTCTACTGTGGGAGACAGTGTCAAAGTCCTTGCTGAAGTCCAGGTATACCACATCCACAGCCTTCCTCTCATCCACCAGGCGAGTCACATGGTCATAAAAGGAGATCAGGTTGGTCAGGCAGGACCTACCCCTCCTAAACCCATGCTGGCTGGGCCTGATCTCTTGGCCATTCTGCAGATGCCCATGATTGCACCCAGTATTATCTGCTCCATGATTTTACCTGGGACCGAGGTCAGGCTGACTGGTGTGTAATTACCTGGATCATCCTTATGGCCCTTTTTGTGGATGGGCGTCACATTGGCCAACTTCCAGTGTTCCGGGACCTCTCCAGAGAGCCAAGACTGCTGAAAGATGATGGAGAGTGGCTTAGCAATCTCATCCGCCAGCTCTCTCATCACCCTAGGATGGATCCCATCCGGCCCCATTGTCTTATGAGGGTCCAAGTGGCTCAGCAGGTCTCTAATCTCCTCTTCATGGATTGCAGGAGGGCCGTATTTCACCCTGCCCCCATCAGCCACTTCAGAGGACCAACTGTCAAGCGAGCTGACATCCTTGCTGTTAAAAAATGAGGCAAAGAAGGCATTAAGTACCTCAGACTTCTCTGCATCTTTGGTTACTATATTTCTCCCCACATCCAACAAGGAGTGGAGGTTGCTGCCGCCCTTCTTTCTACCATTGATATATTTATAAAAACTCTTCTTGTTATCCTTAACAGAAGTGGCCAATTTGAGCTCCAGCTGGGCTTTTGCTTCCCTGATTTTTGTCCTACACGACTTAACAACATCTTTGAACATGATGTGGCTTACGTCCCCTTCTTTCCAATGGCGATACATCTTCTTTTTCTTACTTAGTTCCTTCAGTAGCTCCCTACTCATCCAGGCCGGCCGTCTTCCCCTACAACTCTTCTTACAACACATGGGGACAGCCCGCTCCTGCGCCTTCAAGATTTCATTCTTGAAGTGCATCCAGCCTTCCTGGACCCCCTTGTCACTAAGAGCTATTTCCCAGGGCACTTTCCTGACCAGTTCCTTAAATAATTCAAAATCTGCCCGCCGAAAGTCTAGCATCGATGTTCTGTTCCTGGCTTTGCTTGTTACATTGTTTAGAGAGAACTCAATTATCTCATGATCACTACACCCCAGACAGCCTCCGACAATAACATCACCCACCAGCCCTTCTTTGTTTGTAAACAGCAGGAAGCCTATGGTACAACCCAGTGCACAAGACTTATAAGATTGCAGGAAAAGGAGGTAGTCCAAAAACTGGAAAGTGCATCATGCTGGTTCCAAACTAATTATGTTTACTGGAAAAGGTCTATTTGGCAATATGGCAAAATACCTCTCAGTCTTTGTGGTGGCTTCTCTACATGGAATAGCAGGAATGCAGGCTTCATTGCTACGCTCTTGAGTTCTCCTCTGTGCTGCAGTGTTCTCTCTGTGGCAAATATTTTCTGAATGCTCCTTAAATTTGGAGGGCTAAGCTGTCACGATGTTAATTGCTTCAGACCTCCTGCAGTGGCCTTAAACAAAATGATATTTTGCGGTCAATCCGTGCTCCCTGAAATATGGTTATGGTCTCTTACCTCTCCTCCAGAGTCCTGCTATGTGATGATAACAACGAGTTTCCCCAAAGATTTATGGGAACAGCACATTTCAGAGTTTACATGTAATTAGTGTGGGTGGGGCATGTCATATCGAATCATTCTCAGTGAGTGCATTCTAATGCTGTATAACTCTCAGGGTAGCAAACAACAAAGGGATCAAGACTGTAGAAACAATGAAAAGATGCTAGAAGAACATCCTCTTCTTGTGTTCCATGTAAAACACTTGTCAGACAAAATGTAGATGACACTTAGAAAGGTATGTAGAGTGCCACCTGCTCCTGATGCCTCTGGAGAGTGATCCATAGACACTAACCACTGACAACAACCGATTAAAACCTAAGTAATTGTACACTTTATCTTCTCTTTGGAGCTATAGTGTTGAAACCATAACTGGTTTTAAAGCTCCCCTGTATACTCAGGATCGCGAGCATGGAAGGTTTTTGTTTGGGGTCTTTTTTTGAAGGTTAATGACATATGGCTTTTGCTCCAGAGACAAAGCTCTTTAAAAACAACTTTTTGACACTTCCCTGTCTGAACCATTGCTCATGACATCATTCAGGAGAATGTTAGATACACAGTGACAAGAAAGGGAGTTCCTAGGGAGCTATGGCCATTCCACACAGTGCTGGAAAGCATGCTGCCTGGATGCTTTCTTGAAAATATATAGAAAAATGCTGCCAAAAGGAATACTCAGGCAGTTCTAGGTAGGTCTGATATTGCCCATTCAGTGCATAATTATTCATCCTTGATCCAGTGCATTTTCTCTCATTCTATCACTCTTCACTTGCAAGAAGAGACCAGCACCCACGTCACCACAACCTCCTTTCAGGTAGTTGTAAACAGTGATGAGGTCTCCCCTCAGACTCCTCTTCTCCAGGCTAAACAGCCCCAGCTCCCTCAGCCACTCCTTGTAGGACTTGTTCTCCAGCCCCTTCACCAGCCTAATTGCCCTTCTCTGGAAGCTTTCCAACACCTCAATGTCCTTCTTCTGCTGAGGGGCCCAGAACTGAACACAGCACTTGAGGTGTGGCCTCACCAGTGCTGAGTGCAGGGGCACAATCACTTCCCTGGTCCTGCTGGCCACACTGTTTCTGATACAGGCCAAGATGCCATTGGCTCTCTTGGCCACCTGGGCTCGTATTCAGCCAGCTGTCAACCAACACCCACAGGTCCTTCTCTTCCAGGCAGCTCTCCAGCCATTCTTACCCAAGCCTGCAATGCTGCATGGAGTTGTTTTGTCCCAAGTGCAGGACTTGGCACTTGGTCTTGTTAAACCTCATCCTGTTGGTCTTATCTCATGGACCCAGCCTGTCCAGATCTCTCTGCAGAGCCTCCCTGCCTTCAAGCAGATCAACACTACCACCTGGCTTGGTGTCATCTGCAAACTTGCTAAGGGCGCACTCAATCCCTTTATCCAGATCGTTGATAAATGTATTGAACAGGACTGGACGCAGCACTGAACCCTGGGGAACACCACTCGTGACTGGTTTCCAACTCCATTTTTCAGATGAACAGGGATTTTACTGGGTCTGCAATAGGCACAGGCACCAAAGTTCTTCCTCTGTTATGTTAACATTTTGACCTTTGTTGGTTTTCTATATAGGACCTGTGTGTTTGCTGCCTGGATCATACACATAAATCTCACTAGCATTATTTTCCATCACTGGCCTTTCCTAAGGTGTGGAAGGCTTGCTGGGAGATCTCTGAGCATCATTCCCTAAATGCCTGAGCCAGAAGGCTCCATATTAAAGCAAATACGCGGAATCCTTCAGTTTGACCTTTGAAAACCAGAGTAGCAAGCTTCCTTGCTTGAGGCTACAGTAGATACTACTGTGCAGGTGAGGGAGTTTGAGTTAATGTTATGAGATAAATACAACTGCAAAGCAAACCAGTTCAGATAGTTTTCCTTCCTTCACAGGCTCATTTGTAAGTTCAGGGAATTCTTTAAAAGCAATAAACTAGAAACGGAACAGGAAAACAACTCCCCAAACTAGCACTGTTAGAATTTGTTATCCTCCTTATTACTCAGGTATAAAATATCCTGTACAAATACCAATTAGAAACCAAAATAACATCCAAGTTGTGCTTATTAAAAATCTCTCTTTAATTCCTCCCTTGGATTTCAAATATAATTTTACTTTTCAGAACAATTCAAAATCCAATGTGCTGACTTTCTTGCCTATGCTCTGGCTTTCACCCTTGAGTTAGTTTGTCCTCATGTCTATAACCAGAGCAAAGTATGAATGAAATGCTCATCAACTGTCATTTTCCTGGTTCGCTTCCTCTATCACTCCTCTTTAGTACTCAAAATATCCTTCCAAGTCACTCTGTGAACAATATTATAAAATCTTACTCATTTGCTAGGACAGTTGTCTTACATGTGAAAGACTTGATTTTCAGCATGTCTCACAGTCATGAGTAGAACCATTTTTTTAGGACACAAAAGCATCCAGAGAGTCTTTGAACTCGGTAAAAAAAGCTCTGACTGGAGCTGGGGGTTAGGGAAAGATGCATTGAATATACGGTCTAGATGTGACTTACCTAAATTACTGTGGTATAAATATACAATTCATGGTTGAGAGATAATGATGTCAAGAAAGAGTAAGGTTATGAAATGCTTCAGGCTGACTGACATTGTGAAAAACAAGGTGTCACAACTGATTCTGCTATAGATGCTCTCCCTATCTTTGGCCAAATTACCTACGTTCGTGCTTTTATCACAGTATCACACAGTATCATAAGGTTGGAAAGGACCTCCGAGATCATCAAGTCCAACCTCGGTAGGAATTATTTACAGATAGGAATTATTTACAGGTAGGAATTATTTACAGGTATGCATTTACAAATCCAAGAAAGGTATTTGTCATGAAGTTTTAGGGCATAAAATATTTAGATATATTTTCCCCTTACTCTGCCGCTAATAATCTCTTCTTTCTCCCTAGACCTTTTCTGTGCTGTCTGCTTAGATTGATAGAGCCTCAAAATGGAAACTGTCAATGTTCAATTTGCCAATGAATACCAAGGGATTTTTATCTGATGCCTCTAGGGTTCTTCATAATACAAAATACTAAAAACAGTGTTAGAGACATAGAAAATGCCTTGGAAAACGTACAGGGCTATCTTGCTGCAGGGATATCTTAATAATATTTTTGATTTCTGTCTTTGAATAAATGACACTTATCTTTTAAGACACGCAAACGAGACATCGTCAATAGTGATATGAATGATATTTTATTACTCTACATTTTCTCTGTATTTCATTGCTCTAAATTTTAAATAAAAGCGGCAATTCATATCAGAAGCTGCTGATAAGGCAGATGCATATTCAGTTAAATACATTACTTTCATATATTTTCTTTTCTTCAAAAAAAATGTTATACTTTCATGGAAGATTTTGGGATTTAATAATTATTCCTTGGGGTCTGCAGTTTGATTTACCTTTAGGATGGCTTTCAACAATGTTTACTCCACAAAATGGTAAAGCTGCTCACTGTCAGACTGTGAAGGCTGTCCTGGCAGAACAGGATAGAAGCCAAAAGACTCTTGGCGTGGAACTGCAGTAAACCATAAGGAATTTTGTGATATTTAAATGGACAAGATAAGTCATCAGTGAATTGTTCACAGTCCTGAAATATTTCAGGTTATTAAGTCAAGTCTAGAAAGCGTAGGCCTTGGAAAACTTTTGTAAACTGAGGGATCCAAGTGAAACAAAGAATTACATGCACTGTTGTTCTTCTGTTATATTATAGCATTTTGAAATGTATCCTTGCAGTAATTTTTGTAAACTGTGAAATTTGACTAAAAGATAGCTGCAAGATTTAACAAAAGAAATTAAGTTTTCTTTTTTTTTTAATTGTAAGTAGTTCTGGTGAAATAAATTACAAGTACAAATTTTGCATGTGAATGCTAACAAAGTGGAATTAGTGGCTTGTATGTCACAATCTTACAAAAGTTTCTGAAAGACTTCTGGTGTTAGCCTATTTTAGGACCGTAGGGTGAGGTTATAGAAAGATTAACTAGCTAAACCTCAAATTAAGCCTAATATAGATACAGTTTATTGCTATTTAGATTGACTTAGTAACAGGCATGGTTTGCTGCAGATTAAGACTGACCTCATGGTGACTTCATATTGTAATCAGACTTGTTTGCAGCAACTTGCAGGATTTCAGTAAAACTGCTTTTACAGCAGATGGATATCCTGGCTTCTGCTGACTGCTGTGAAAGCTGGCACTGCGCTGCTGTCTCCTGAAGGTTCCTCTGAAGTCTGACAAACAGGTTCTTAAAGTTCCTGAAGGTAAAACAATAAACAAAATTTTCTGTGCTGTTTTAATCACAAGTTGACCTTGAAAAAAGCTGACAGAAGGTGAGCTGTGGAAGTTTCTGGCAATGATCATGAGTTGTAAAATGTTAGAGTTTTAATTCATATTCATCACCTGGTGATGAACCTGGTGAACTCTGCCAACTCTCAACTGTCTGTCCAATGACACTTTTAAAGTATTCAGTAACTCCAAACATGTTGTTTTATGGTCATCAAGGAGGATTTGTTGTAAAATAAGACTTCACTATTATATCCTTTGCTGACAGTTCAGCCTTTCAAATACAGGGATAAATAAGTTAAATTAATTTTCAGGGTATATATAAAGGTGTACATAGATAAATATGTCCATGTTGAGTTCAGGAAAGAGCTATAATTTGGATCTTTATCCTGGCCTTCCCTGCTCTCTCAATAATTTTTGTGAAGCTGCTCCACTTGTTGTCCAGAACTCCTGTAACCTGTGATTTTCTTTTAAAAGACCCTATTAATCTTTTTTTGGGGCAAAATGGGGTTTCTGATGTTCTTCTGTGAAGAATTCTTCACAGAGCTATTGTTTATAATCCAGATTTTCCCTTTTGCAATGTGCTGAACTAAGCTTCTAGAAAAGTAGTTAAAACACAAGTGCTTGCATTTTTGACAGCTTTGAAATGTAAGTGGAAAAAAACTTATTTCTACTTCCTCTGTGCACACTTCTTTTGTCATGTGGCAAGGAGTTGTGAATCACCCTGGGCATAGATTCCAATCACTGGTCTCTCCTCTGCTCATCGTAATACAGATAGCAAATATGAGTTGACGTAAAATATGTGCAGGGAAATGCAACCCACGTAAGAGAATCAAACTGAAAATTTACTCCTCTTCCGGCATCACTTTTCCAGCCCTCAGATTTCCCCAACTTTATGAGTGTGATAGCACTAATGGGCATTTGGAAAGTTCGTTAAGGTTTCCGAGTCCTAAGGCCTAACTGTCACACAGACTCTGGAAAAGTTTCTTGTGCATCACAGCCTTCTGCAGCCCATTATTAACGAAATACTTTCTGAAGCCCTTTAAAAAGTCAAGACCTTTAGCACTAAACTCCAAAAGTCATAGCAAAGCAATCTGACAAAAGAGGAGAGCAGGAAAGATAACTGACAAGCCAGTCTTCCCAGACCTGCAAGAGCAAAGGGATTGTTAGGCGAAAATGCCAACAGAAGTCCAGAAAATGAGCAAGTTCACTGCTGCAGAATGGTGTATCACTCCCTTCTCCTCTGCTGCCAGCTGGACCTGGGGGAATGCTCCCTCCATGTTTAGCACTGAGGATACAAAAAAAACGCTGTTTAGACACATGCGAAACTTTAAAAAAAAAAAATCTTCGAGTTTCCTTTTTGATGAGGATTTTTTTCTGCTCTAGCAGTTGTCTCTTACTATCTGGGAGCAACCTCCTGTATTTCATATCACAGTGAAGATACCACGTTCACATCTCCTTCACCAGAACCTGAGCTATCCATCAAAAGAAAAGAAATTTGTAATGCCCTGCTGCATTGTCTATATGAGTGCTAAAGCATAGTAAAGTATAAATATTTTGAAATACACATCCTTGACATGATAATTCTAAGATTACTCAGGTGTAGGTATCTGTCATTCTGCAAGATCTACACACTGGACACCCTAATAAAAATTTTCTTAGCAGTGCTATTTTTTCTTTTAATGCATTATGATAATCACAGTCGTTGGAGCGACAATAATAACTAGTACTAAGAGTAATGCTTCCCCAAGATATTTGCAAGGAGTCTTATTGACTTGAATTTTACTGTAAAATTATAGCATACTAAACAATAACAAAGATGGTAAAAAAAAAAAAATTACTTGGACCATGATGCTGCAACTTCCATATGCAAGGAGCGGGAGACACCATAATGGAGTTCAGTCTAGGAAGGAACATCTTTTCTAGATGCCTCTGATGTATCTTGTTCCAAGGCCAGCCTGCCTCAGAAAGCACCTGTCCATGTAGAAATATCCTTTGGGAAGTCAAATTGCATAAAAAACATTTCTATTGTGTTCTTGAGAACTTTTCTGAGTGAAGTAATTGTTTAGCACAGTGTGCTGTTTTTGGATGTGATGCATGGGAAAAAGTTGAAGGTGGTTTTAAGAAAGCTGGAGAACAGGTTTTTTTTTCTTATGAGAAAACATATAAAGCATACAAACACATACATCCTCACAGATATCAAATCCACATTGCTATTACTATTTCAAAACAAATTGATTTCTGTAAGTATTTGAGTTGAATTTACAAAATGTAGAGGGATAAAGTGAATCCTCTTGAGAAGAAATCTTCCAACCCTGCATTAGCCAAGGAATCCCAAGAAAGGCTTTCCATGGCATCTCTACCAGAGGTATGGATGAATCCTAGACTGTCTCTTCAGAAAGTTAATGGCAAATTCAATTTCCTTCCTTCATAAACTTATTATGAAAGACTTTAAGTGAAAACTGGAAGAGAGGGAGACATATCATATTAGAGAAAGAGGAAATAAAAGCCTCCAGATTTTAGGGCTTGACTGTAAAGAAGATGATACTAATGCTGATTCTGACTTTACTTCACTCCTTTAAAAATATTCATTTGGCGCTACGATACTGATCAGCTACAAATACCACAGATAGTGCTGGTGTTGCTCACAGTGGTGGATCTAGGGAGACCTGCAAGTTTGCAACGTGTTGTACCAGTGACTGAGCTCTATGTGGAAACTTTGACATTTTTTCCTCATGCCTCCCTTTTGGCTGTGGATTTTTCCATAACAGTTAGAGGTTCCAGACGAAATAAGAACACAAGCAAATAAACGAATGGACTGTGGTTACAGAAGGAAATGTTTATTCAAACACAAGAGTATTGGTAGTTGTAAAAGACTGGATGCTTCTTGTATATAGCTCTTGCAGAGGACATCCAAATGGATAATGTTTCCAAATACTGAGCAGTATCCAAGAAATCTTAATTTTTAAAGAAGAGAATTTTTTCTGTTCTCAATGTGTTATTGGCTTTTGATAATGACTTATTGCTCTGTAGGTTTAATGGGAAAAAGCTTTTGATGGTGCTGAGGTCCATTAATGCTGGTCACTTTTTAAGTACCGCCTCCTAAGAGCAGAGGACCAGGCAATTCCAAAATGCCAGAAGTCAAGCCAGAGAGGCATAAGGCCAGCCTGGCTGAGTGGGGATCTTCTAATCAAACCAAGACATAAAGGAATGGTATATGGCCAATGGAAACAAGGACAAGTGACATGGGAGGACTACAGGGATGCTGTTCATCACTGTAGAGTGGAAATTCATGTGGTCAAAGCCTAATTAGAGATGAAGCTGGCCAACACTGTCAAGGATAATAAAAAGGGCTTTTTCAAATGTATTAGTAAAAAAAGGCAGGCCAGAAATAACTTTGGCCCATTACTTGATACCCATGGGCACCTCATAATCAGGGATATAGACAAAGCAGAGGTATTTAATGCTTTTTTTGCCCCCATCTTCAATATGATGTTGTGCTCGCCCCCCCCCCCCCAGAGCCCATGGCCAGAGGACCAAGACTGTGCAAGACAGCTGTCTCGATCAGACATAATTTCTATTTCAGGTCCATGGAAGATAATGAATCATAGTAGTTATTTTGGATAATGATAAACATTTATGCCCACAAGAAATAAAGACCAGCTTTTTAAAGCAAATCATGAAATGTGACAATGACATGTTTAGATCTTTGTATTCTGCTGTCTTTGTGAGTGTGGCAATACAATGCAATATATTTTCAACATATAACATAGGAAGAATCCGGTTTCAATATTAAAATGGAGATAACAGACGTGTTCATATATTCTACTGTGTAGTCCAGTACATCAGATCTGTATAGCACAGCAGTAGAAGTCAACAGTCTTGTTTCTTTAACAGTAATAATAAACATCTAAGCTTTTATATGTAAGCCTTTGTCTAGAAGTATTTAAAACTACATGGTAAAAACTGTATAGAAGGATGTTTCAGTTAGGTCCCTAAATCTGTGTTTAGGCATCTACTTCCCTTTTAGCTACCAACAGCAAGCATTGTCTTCGTTGTCCTGAAAACTCTCACTGCCAGAATGGGATGGGTTTATGTCAGTTTTTGTAGAGAAAATTATTAAAGACTATGGGATAAGGATGTAATACTCTGAATCTAGACCTGGCAATGTGCTCTAACTCATCTGGCATATGTTGGAAATCTCTGGAATGTTGACTCCTGCTAATCTAGAATAAGGTGTTAGAACCAAAACAACCCCACCCTGCATGCTGATCATCCCCAAACAGCAAGAAAGTTAGCTCTGTGTTTAAACTTTGCTCTGTATTCATGTGAATTTTTCCACGGTTTTAAAGTAAAATGGATCATTTTCTTTATAGATTTTTAATTCCTCTGGGTTTGAAACTTGTGAGTGGAATGAAGTAGGGCAAGAATAGTTAAAAATCATGTCAATGCCTCATACTCTGAGATTGGATCCCCAAGGATATGCCATTGGTCAGGTTAACTTTTCCACTTCCAGCTCTCCATGCCAGTGGCAGTGAGTGCCAAGATGTAGCTCTCCAGAAATCAACTACCATTATTTATTGATGACTCAAAGGGCTGCAAACTTCTTGGATCCCGCAGGGAGCAGGGAAAGTGCAACAGAGCAAACCCAGGACAAGGAACAAGAATTACAAGTTCCGTGAAACTGTGCAGGAACCTGTCACACTAGTTGGGCACGTTGTAAGACGAAAAGGGTAATTTTTTAATACTGAAACCAAGTTATTAAAAGGATGACAAAAGCTTTTAAGCTGTACTTACGCCAACTCTTCATGTTAGGAAGCAAATACCATTATACATAATAGCAGCTACATTTTTAAATAGTTCTCTGGGTACAGTGTCTCAGTAAGGAATAACACTTAGATCGATTTTACAACAAAATCATGTATGCAAAAAAAAAATTCCCCACTCTCTCTGAGAAGGGATATGCATCCTAGGCTGGCTGGTGGAATAGAAGAGTATATTCTTTTTGGCAAACATGGATGGCAGTGAACTGTGGTTAGGGTAAAAGTTAGAGTGAAAAATACAAATGTTCTTCTTGCATCACAGAAGAGAAAAGACATAAATGTGCCAGTTAGTGCATCTGAATTATTGAAAGAAGAAATCGGTGTTCAAACTGATGTAAAAATGTCATTCTTCCCTGAAGAAACTTCTCTTGGTCTGGTGAAGCACAGGGGCTGAGTACTGTGTTGCAGGCTTTCATACCTCTTAGGAGAATAAAGGAAGAAGTGAAGATTCTGGAGCTCCAGGATTCATTCCTATGATTTTAGACTAACCCTGATCATCCTCGGAGAAGGGAGCAAGGCCCAAGGTTCCCTTCTCCATGGAGAAAGCACTGCCTGATGGACTGCAAGGTTGCTCATCCTCCTGTATTGTCTCTTTTACCTTACGAATTCATTTCTTTCTTACTTTGGAGTAACTTTGGAGTTGGTGAAGAGGTTCCTCAATGTAGCAGGTTTATTAGTGCATGCTGAACCCCTCTGAGCTTGTACCTTTTCCCTGGTATTTCACAGATGTGAGCCTCACTGGTATTCATCCTTCTGACTATAAAAGGGAGTTTCCAGACTGGCATGTGGCTGAGTTGCCTCATCAGAAAAGGTCTCCCTGTGCATCTGCCCGTTTTCCATGGCTACATTTGCATAGAGATCTGATATAGTTCAGGTAAAAAAAAATCCCTTTGATAAACAGTCACTTTCACAAGAGCAGATGCATGGAGACAAGAAGATATCAGCGTGCTGCCAGGTCCTTGCCATGCTGTTGAAGAACTGTAGGCTGAGACATTTTTTTTTTCTCTTTCAGAATGTAAAGCCTAAGGAAAAAGTAAATTTTCTTAAAAGAAGCTTAAAACAATCCTAAGAATTTTGACGTACTGTATCTGATTCAAAATATTTCTGGTACAAGTAGTATCTCCATTTAAAAACATCACCTCCGTAGATGGACATAGTTTTAAGAACAGCTACATGACCTTTCATGAACTGCAGATCTATACATTTTTGGGTGTAAAATGGAACTTAAGATAGAAACAAGGAGTGATTAGATATTACAGATTTCCAAGTGACAACCTACAATAAAAACAGGTCTTCACACCTACATAGTACACTACAACTATTAGCATTTCCATTTAACTGTTCCCAGTTTTATCTATGTTAAAAAACTTTAGAAGAAAGCTTGACTTCTTTTTGATACGTTGACACTGAAGAATGGTACTTGACGTTCTAAAACTGTGACAGTCTTTGCAGGTTTACAGTAAACACTGACTTAATTTTTACTCTTTTTCTATGGCGTAAAGTAACTCTTGCAATCAGTATTACATGAAGTCAGTATCAAAGAGCAAATGAGAAGATTGCTGTGCAGTCCACATGGCCTTGCGCTGGGACTGACGTCAGTGCTATCCGTCACTTGGAAATGTACATTCAGTGTAGGCAAGAGTCGATATCTCTTTGGCTACTGTTTAAGAAAGTCAGGAGCTGGACTTTACTCTCATTTGTGAGTGGGAACTTTGATTCTGTTGCACTGAAAGGTCAATAATGCACTACAGAAGTTTCCAAAGAACAGAATGAGAAAAGTCTTCTAGTTCACGTCAAGGAAAAAAATCCGTTCAACTGTCTTCTAATATTGCACATATCAGGCTTCTACATTTACAGTAGGTTGTCATTTGCTAATACCCTTTCTTGTACTGTGTCTATATACATTAAAATACACTATTGGCTATTAATCACATACTAAAGAATTCGGTTTAGATAAAAGAATAAGTTAATATCTCTGGAGTAGAAAAAACAGTGTCTGGGAAATTAGATTTATGGTCTCTCCCTGAACGTCTGCATCAATTCCTTTAGTTAAGCCTTCAGCATCTCAATACTAATGCCTCTATATTCCTTTCCCTGTATTGCCCTTCATGATTTATGCAGTATTTTATGGTTTGTGTTGTACTCTTATCTACAGGATGGAGGTACTGGGTCTCTGCATTTTTTAGCTTTCTCGGTGGAAAAGTGGGGATTGCAATGTCAAACTTTTAGTCAGGGAGGCAACCACAGTTGCCTTAGGAGAGCATACTGCTCCTTGTGTCCTTGCAGCACTCATGTGAAGTCTTAATCTCTTTGGCTTTGAAGTGGAAGTAGGAGAACAAGGCAGGGATGCATGGGAGCAGGTGGAAGAGGAAGGCACTGCAGAGAGACAGAACACTTGCGGAAGTCTTTGCAGAAGACCTTTCAGAGCATTTCTAAATGTTTATTTCTCTGGATTTTTACTTTTATTGGTGCTGCATGTTACCTCTCAGTTAGGCTGGATTAAATTTGCAGTAACTCCACTGAAGTTATATTATTATAAATTATTTTTAAGAGACTGTTGTACCAAAGCCAATATCTTTGTTTATAGGATTAGACAAATTCTGCTTATTCTGGATATGCATAATGAAGTAAAATCCTTAGATAATTGTTCTGTGTGTTAAACTTTATGCACTCAAGTTTAATTTGATTGTGTTAAAATGAAACAAACACTCACTGCTTTAATAAGAAAGGCTTTTGCAGATCAAGTTTTTCAAGTAAAGTTCATTATCTAAATCCCTCTGAACTAACTGGCTTTGTCTGTAGAGTTACTGAGTACCAAAACATGTTCACTGGCAATACAGAGATGAACTAGGTTATTATTGAAGTGTACATGTATATAATGCCCGAATTTGAACTATTAGTCCCATATATACCAACTGAAAATGGATTTTAATTTCTTTGACTCTTCTGATGTGTTAATGTCAGAAGATTAATCTTGCTATTAAAGGAAATATATCAACATTTTAGAACAGCAAAAAAGCAAGAATATTAAAGGCTGAGATGATCCTTTAATGATATTGGCAAAAAAAATGGCTTTGCTAACCCTACTCTATAATCTAGTTCATGAAGTTTTCATTTGTTGTCACAACATCTTTCTGTATGAGTTTTTGTTTGTCTTTATTGTGATGACAAAAAATTTTCTTTACAGTAGCAATATCTTGTTAAGAAAGAAGCAAAGTGAGACACAGGCAGGTATTAATGGAGACAGACTGTAGACCTGTGTAACTTCATTTCATACCACAAAGCTGAGTGGAAAATAACAGTGGGTTCCTGAGGAAAGGACTAGTTTCTGTTTCAGCACACTGCATGCTGTGACGCGTAGGCTGTCAAAGTCTAACCACTTCCTGTACTTTCATAGCATTAAGCTCCTCACATAGGCCCTTCAAGAAGTTAAATTACAAGGGAAATATCTGTTTGGTATTTTTAAAAAGAAATATTGCAGTGTTAGTCCAGCCTGCTGAAATGCACAGAATTGCAAAGACCCCAAAAGTTTGATTTGATGCATCTCATGCAAATATGTCTTGCAAAGTCATTTGCAGCCAGGTCTCATTTTGCCTGGATATCTGCAAGTCTGCTTAGAAGGTAGGCTTTTGGATATTCTTTCTTCCACTGTTTTTGCATACTGGCACGCACTGTGGATTGGACAGCTGCCTGGATTTCTTTTTAATTACTGCGAAGCAGAGATATTTGACAAGTTTCTGAAGAGAAAACTCAAACAAAGTAGTCACATATTGTAGCAGTTGGGAGTTAAGCAAAAGTAATAGAGATGTGTTGAGATTTTGGTAAGATGCAAATACATACGTTACAATGGTACAGAATCACTGGGATATTTGAATAGCAAATTGTATTTGGCTATCCGGATTTATTGTGCAACTTGCATTTTCCTGCGTCTTAACACTGCTTAAACAGAAACATTTTTTACTTTTTCTACTTTGAAGGTCAAGGCAAGGAAAAAGCCCCTCTTAATTAGCAGAAACTTAGGGTGCTGAGCTAACATGTGGAGAAAGGGAGATACAGGATGGAGAAAAAAGTGCACAGCTACTGTTATTCACTTTTACAGATAACTTGAGCTCTAATTATGTCTCATGAAAGTGGAATAGTTAGCAGGTGATCAGCTAATACACTCTTTAATTGGCTAAGCTCTTCCTGTGCAGTACAGTCCATGGAAGTCTCAGACACCTCCAGTGAAACTGAGAGGTTTGTTTTAGTTAAATCAAGTGACCTCATGGTTGAGCACATTCTATTTTGTCAGAGGTCCTTTTTAATTTATTTTTTTTTTTGCATTTCCATACATTGTTACTCTCTCTTTCTTCCTGCTCTATTTCTTCTCTTTGTTTCAGACTCACAAGCTCAGTTCTACAAACAGTTCTTGTGTATCTGGCAAATTCCAATTTGAGTATTTTCTGCTGTGGACACAGAAGAAGAGCCATCTGTGAAAAACAATACCAGCCAATAAAGGTGCTGTCTTTTCGCTTCTTTCCTGCATCTTTCTTCCAGTCTGCCTCCTGCAGGACAGTTGCAGGAGTTCCAACCCCACAATCAACTTCAGGTAGCTCCTGCAACTCATGTCAGACTGTCTTTCCCTACAGAATTACAATGCCTCAGGTCTAGGATGGGCAAAATTCAGCTCTGTATCAGCAGCAGTCCTGACAGATTTTGGATTGTATTGTAGAGGTATGAGAGTCAGGACCTGGAAAAGTGCTTCTTTCTAGGAAGGCACAAGATAAATTTCAGCTGTGTGTGACAGAGTTCTTGTTGTTGAGGTTTTTGGTGAACATCTACGTGCTTTTGCATCTTTCTTTTTATTCTAATGCCTTTTTCTGAAGTTTCTCTAAAGCATTTGTTACTGTGGTATCCTACTTTACTTACTGGAGAAATAAAAATGTAATAATGTATAAAATGTTCGTAATAATACTGTAAGAGTTATGTCAGAGTAATCTCTAAGGTGTGTGAGGGTGCACAGCTTTTATGTGTGTAGTTTTATTTAATATTGTATTTGTAGGTGGCTTTTCCTGTCACTGTGGTTTAATTAAACAGTGCTCTCTGACAACGCGCATTTCCTGTGAAAAGGAAAAAAACACTGAGCAATGACGTTTGATTGAGATCAGAAGCCAGCCACACATATCTCAACTGGATGCTGACCTGAAGAATGGGAGTTGTTGACTTCAGGGCTGAAGAATATGTTCTTGTTTTGTTTTGTTTTGTTTTGTTTTGGTTTGCTTTGTTTTTTTATGTAAACTTCCAATAAATTAATTAACAATGGTGTAAAGGAAGTATGCTGTAAATATCACTACCATGCTCATAGCAGCTGTAGAAGGAGTTCACTGTGTTCTCTCTTTCAGTGTCATTTGTGGTCTGCAAAATGCAAGGAAGTTTGTTGATGAAAAGTCAGATGACATCGTGTTCTTTGTCATTATGCTAGCAAAATAATCTACAGAGCATTGATGTGGATAGCCAGTCAAATAAAACAAATGCAAAAAGGATTTGTGGACATGTACAGGCACTTGCTCAACCAATTTATCTTCAAACACATCCATTCTGGTTCTATTAAGTTTCCTGGTTTGAAAACATTTATTAACAGATATTAGGCATCCACCTGAAAAATAACATGTCTCAGAAGTTCAGGTATTTATGGCACTTCACTGTAATATGAGAGCTCTGGTCATTTCTCACCCAGAAGAAGTAAGTGCTTATCCAGTCCTAGATGTCCCCATTGTACTCGGTGTTAATCTGCCTAATACTTCTAAACACTGAAACATCAAACTTTGAAATGTTCAAGGGAATGTCTAGGCATCAGCTATGCTGTCATGACTAGGAAATTCTTGAATGAAGAAACGTAGAGCAAAAATTTCAAAAACTGGGGACTAAATTTTTACCTGTATTGCACTTCTTTTGTATCATTAGGCACAGCAGAGCTAGAAAGCAAGTTAGACTGGCCGCTGAGTTATCGGAGCAACCCACACGTGGCCTTAAACAGTGACTCACTGTAAAGCCTCTTTTTGCCTTAGGTGTTAAGTGCATAGCTGAGAGAAGTCTTACGTATCTCATAAGCCCAGATAATGGATAGGCTCTCATGTACACCAAAGCAAGCTAAAATAGGAGTCATTATTAATTAAGGTGGGGATGCTCAGCCTGGAAAAGAGAAGGCTTATTCTCCAGTACTTAAAGGGGGCTTAAAAGAGATAAGGACAGACTATTTAACAGAGTCCATAGGAAAAGGACAAGAGGTAATTGTTTGAAGCTAAGAGAATGTAAATTCAGGCTAGATACAAGGAAGAAATTTTTTACAATAAGAGTGGTTTAACACTGAAACAGGTTGTCCAGAGATCTGGTAGATGCCCCATCCCTGGAAACATTCAGGGTGAGGCTGGATGGGGCTTTGAGCAAGCTGATAGAATTGAAGATGTCCCTGGTGATTGCAAAGGATTTGGACGAGATGATCTTTGCAGGTCCCATCCAACCCAAGCCATTCTATGATTCTATGATACCCCAGGACTGCTGCATAGGCCTTCAGCTTTTGTTCTTGAAAGTGGATATGGGAGAAATATAAAGTTTGCATGAATGTGTAGAAAAATGACAGGTAGATAGACAATTTCTTTGCACTAACTTGCCTCTTTTCTACTTGCCATCAGAGAAAAATTCAATTGCCAAGCTAATTTGTCTCTTTAACTCATTTTAAGAGGTCATAAATGAAGTCATTGCTGAGGATACAGCCATGCTAGAGGAACCAGTGCCAGGATCCTTTTATCTATCTGTTGACTGCTTGCTTCTGAAATAGTTGTCCAGGCCTTGCGCCAGGTCTGGCTGTGCGTGGGTGTGTGAATGAGCAGGTTACTGCTTCAACTGCTGGAGCAGGAGACTTGGTCTCTGCTTCTGTTGATCTTAAAGATCTCCACCTTGAAACACTCAGGCAAACCGCACAAAACTCCTTTTTTCTATGGTTTCTGTATGACGATATTTAGATATAATTTAGATATACTCTTCAGCTGTGATCGTACATCATGATAGGATACACTGCTCGTTGAGTAGAAGAAATAATTATTCAAAGGTGATGATGCTATAAAGGTAGGAACCATTAATACTATGAAGCTGATTTGGCTGATTTCTGTGTTAAAGGTTATCATAACTTCATTCCTATACTTTCCTTTAAAGTATCCTAACACTAGGATACTTGACTGTGCATATTTCCGTAGCAACCCATGCAGAGTTCAATTTGTTTATTTCTCATTGTCCAAACGTTATCATGCAATGAGTATAGAAGAGATGCTATCAAAGGAGTGATTTATCCCTGAAACTTTATATATATCTTCAAGGGTGCTCTGAATTGTTCATGGGATATATCCATCTCTCTCCTTTGGCTGTAGTCAGAGCTTCAGCAGCTGCCCAGATGAAATGACGGGTCTCGCGCACGGTGGCAGGGTGCACCTAATTTTGAATGACCAGAATTCAACAACAGTGGCCACCTCTTATGCAGACTGATGAGTAGGAAAACACTGAGGTGAAAGAGAGAGAGATAAAGCCGTGTGTTCATGTGTGTGTAAAAAAATGAGGTTTTAAACCTAGCATATATTCCACTAGTGGAAAACATTAACCAAGATAACTGCAGAAGAGGAAAGGGAAAAATTAAATTTATCACTAATGCTTTCAGACAGGAAACAATCTCAGGTACAGTTTAAAAGTAGAAGATTCCACACAACATGTCTCATTTTTGTGGATCTCCTGTTCACTACAGAGTGAGAGCTACAGAGAAGCTGAGGCACAATTAATGTGCTAATTATATGTCTGGTGTGTCTTTCTACTTTGATACATATTCTCCTTTGCAGTGTTTCTTACTATTTTGACAATGGAATAAATTTTGTCATAATTATATGGAAACAAAGTAGAGCATCGGAAAATTGGAGCAAGTACATTGTGTGAACCTCTAGCATTTTACAAACTAGAAACAGCATGTGCCAAAATAACTCAGGAAAGGTGGAAACAGTTGCTAGCTAGGCAACACAGACTAACTCTTAAAAGTACGATTTTTTGGGATGGTACTTTATAGGTAAAAAAGTACCTGCTCAGTTGATCTCCAGTTTCTGGTCTTTGTGTTAAGAAGCTGTCATGTTGCGGAGAGTCACTCAGATTCTCTGAAACTATTATAGGATCCTATATACAAAAGAGTAACTACATTTTCCAGAAAAAAATCCCCATTTTGCCTGATTCATTTTTGCAGCTTCTAATTGCATTAATTAAATTAAGTTATTTGAAGAACAGATTTTTGAAGAATGAACTCCCAATTTGACGTTGGTTTTGTTTATATAGTCACAATCAATCAGTATGAGAATTTATTACTAGAACATATCTGTTATTTTTATTTTAAAGATAAGGAATATCACAGGAGTTAAGACTAGCATTTCCAAATTACTGAAGTATAGCTCTTACTGTGCAAGTCCCACTTCTTGAAAAAATGTGAAGCATCTTTGTGTATTGAGTGTTTGAATTTCTGGGTTCAGTTGATGACCATTCTGACTGTCAAACAAGTTATATATCTACAATGGTTGTGTTCTCAGCAGTTAAGTTCCTCTAAAACTGTGCTCAGAATAGTTGTGTGATAGTCATCTAAATATTAAGTTTCTCCAGATCAGGGTGTTTCTGAAATAGATTTAGTTGAGTCACTTGAAATCAGCCAGTGGAAGAAATCAGGTGTCTCTCTTGTCCAATCTCATACTAAACACATTGGCCTCTTTCTTCAGAAGTCCAGTGCAGATTTCTGTTTGACAGTACAGGGAAATGATTTTTCATTCGTCACTTAGCTAAACAGCAGCTGTCATAGTGTAAAAATGTATTTCTCTATATTGATTTAGAAAATAGTCCTGTATTATGAACTGAGTAATCATGCTTTATCCAGCTGCCTTGTCCAGCAAACATCCTGGAACCAGTGAACCAATTAAGCTTAATTTGGAGAATATTTGTTCTACATATAGCTACTTCTCCCAAACACGTCAGTTCTGTATTATCAAGAAGCTTGGTCATTTCTTTGGTTCATTTTCATTATGGACAATGTTGTACCTAGCAATCTCACTTATATTTTCTGGTTTATGCAGTAAAATGCTATTAAAATCTGGAACACAAATTAAAGTAAAATAAAGCTCACGGAGTATTTTATTTGCAGTAGCAGTAATTTATATATCCAAGACTCCTCTTAAGACAGTTTTGGTCTTTTTAAAATTAATTTTGTATCTGCTTAAGGATTTTCACACAAGCTCCTGAAGCGCAGTGAGAAGCAGTCAGATCACAGGACAGAAGGGTCATACCCCAAGCTGAATTTGAAAAAAAATGAAGATATAGTCATAAAGATCAAACCTATAAGTATGCAAAACACAGTTTTAAACAATCAATTACACAAATAAAGAAAGAGGTCAGTTTTTTACACAGCATTTCTTATATCTCAGTATTATGGTATATCTTGAGATAAACAAGAACATCCAGAGTGGACTGCATAAAGCAAAGCGTGAACTGTACTTGTATTCTACTCAGCATTGTTGAGGCCTCAGCTGGATTACTAGCTGTCGTAGGTAAAGCAGATTTAGAGTTACTGAAAATACTAAGAAGTACAGCAATGAGAATGATCAGGGATGTAAAAGTGAATGAACTGAGGGGTTTAACTTGAGGTAGAAAAGATGAGGGCGGTGGGGAGAAAGAAGGAAGCAGAATGGCATGTCATAAAACAGGGTGATGGAAAGACGAGCAACATAATTTATCTCATTTCCATGGCAAAGATCCTTTTCCTCTGTATTTACTGCCTGACTTGCCTCTGTACGGACCCTTCTATCTGATAGTTGACTCCAAAAATACGATATCTGGAGGGCATAAGCATAATGCTTTTTCCTAGTTGTATAAGAAAATATTGTGACTCAGGCCTAAAGAATCAAATTCTTTCTTCAGTCACAGAGTGGTCATGGAAAAGGAGCAACATACATTTTTCAGCTATAGGAGTCAGTCATTAAATTTGTGTGTGCTTAACCTCTGATATTGCTTCTGACATCATGAACATGTCAGCTGTAGGATGATAGCCTGAAACTACAAAGCTTGTGCTTATAGATTTTACAAGGAAAATAACAGATCTGCTACCCTGGTTTTCTTTCTAAACAGGCCCAGAAATACTGCGTGACTTTGCGGACGGAACAGTCATGGCTCAGTGTAAACAAGCACTAAGCCAAATTTGAACCAGGGATTTAGAGTGAAGCTTTCTCTTGTTCCCATAATCATCCTAACTTTCTCTGAATAGTTTAATTACTGTGTTCAAGTCTATTTGTTGTGGCTAAACATTATATTCTTCCTGAATGAAGCAATGTAGAACTATCTGCAACATTTTGTGTTGTGAATGGTTTAATGTAAAACAATAGTTTCAATGCCAATAATCAGTAAACTTCAGTCTTCCCCATCAATGTAAGTTAACAGGAAGTGTGTTTTCCAATAGAAAACAATGCTGTGCAAAATTGTGACACAGCTGCAGGAATTCATGATACTCCTGGGCTAAAATCCTTAGGGACAGTCAAAATACTGTCACACACTGTTAACATGAGAGATGTGCTTCAGATGAAGATGGATTGCAGCAGCCTTTGAGAGTGTTTTTCAGAGATCTGTCAGTGTGCCACAAGGGTCACAGATATCTTCTTTATGGGCAATCTTTTTCTTTCTGGAGGTTTTGGTTTGTCTTCAAAACAAGAAAAGAGAAACAGACTTGTATAATAAACTGTTTGATGCACATCTGCACTGCAGCTCAAAGGCTGAGCAGCTATTTACTCCAGGATTCTTGAGAGCCAAACAAATGACAATAATTCTCCTTCCCATCCTGGCCAAGCCCAGATCACTGAGTCTGATGCCAGAGAGCTCCTGACGGAGGCTGTGTCATCTTCCCCTGAGTCACAGACGGTCCATGTCTACGGCATGGTGTGATCCTCAGGCTATCACAGCCCTCCTAACAGCAGGAGAGCTATGCTCTCTGGTTTCTCTCAACTTGCCTGCTCCCTATCTATTTATAAACTCTTCAAAGCATTTTTCTTCTCCCATTTGACTGGTCATGGGGTTCCCTAGGGATATTTAGAAAAGGACTGATGTTTTTAAGAACAATTACTCAGTTTAAACCTGCTCATCGGAGTGTGGAAACTATGCTGTTGTCAGCCTTATGTAACAAGGTGTATAAATAGAAATAGGTGGTTAAGATGATGGAGACTACTCAGGTGTCATTACTCTCCATCTCTGAGTGTTTCTGAGTATGCAACTAGGGCAACAGCATGTCACTCTCTTACAGATTTGGTGAGGAGTACTTCACTGGGCTAAGATAGCATGGCAGGCAGATCAGTGTTTCTAGACAAACCAAACATGTAGGATCATGTTGGCATTAATTTTTACCTCCATTATTAGAGGTTAGAATCATCTAAGCATCTCTCTGAGCTTGTACTTTGCACTTCTTGTGCACATACCGTGAGAAACAGAGCAACTTTTATGGCACTTAAATGCAGCAGAGAAGAAGTCTGAATGTTGTCCCCTGATAATCAGTGGATCTGGTTTTAATTTGCAGTGAGCAAATCCCACATTTTTCTGTGGCTGATTTGCATCCTGTAGGGACCATTCCCCCACACAAACTGATGTTGCAACAGGAATAATACTTAGAACATTTATAGTGTGCTTTTTTCCCGCCCAAGTTTTTTGTAAACTGTCTGTGAACTGCTTTTCCTTTTCCAGTTTCACTGTCTGTATTTCCAGCCCACAAATGGGACCCTTCCTCTTAGTTAGGGTTATTTAGCTTCCTTTGAAACCTGTCAGTGAGCTAAATTTGAATTTTTTTTCAAAAACATTTTTTTAACAAATAAATTCACTGCTCTGAATATCAGTTCAAAACCAGACCATAATGAGCCAAAGCTGTAAATCATATTCAGTGGGACTGCTAGCAGTGCAAAACTCAACCCAGTCTCCTCTATCTAGCCCAAACTCCCTAACTTCAAGATAAAAGACTTCCAAAGAATTAACATCAATTTTAAGGCAGGGCAGGATTTGGCCCTTTTTCTTTCATTTACTTTAAATGAAAGAAATTGCAGATGAACTTGGAGAGTAACTCCTTCCCCAAACATATACCTAAGGCACAGAAAGTTACTTTAAGCTGCAACATGTTTAGTATTTAATTAGGTTTAAAATATCAGTCAGTGGGAGCAAATATGCTCATTTGAAGTTACTTCTTTTCATTGTGCTGCCCCCTGTTGCTGTCACTACTGGGATTTACACAGTTATTCAGTCGATAAGCTTGCAAAATACTGTGGCCAGACTGCTCAGAAAGGTGTGCAGACTATAACCTTAATGCCTGTAATACAAATCAAGTATTTGAAACTGATGAAATAGTCTTGAAAAACCTCATTAATAGTCTTCCATCAAACACAATTAAAAAAGTAGCATGGGATATTGTGTTTGCTGAATAGGCTCTAACCACTCCACACTTTTAGTGTTGAATTTGTTTGAGAGATTGTCCTTTACTAAATTTGCTGTTGTAAAGATGTAGATATGTAGGCATTTTGATAACAACGTTCACAAGGAAATAAAGAAACTCCATCCCAGATCAGGAATTAAGTTTCGCAATACAGCAAAAAGTCAGTTGATCAATAATACTGATAGAATGAAGGAAGAAGTTGGAAGATATAGTGAGAAGGTTAACTGTAATCATGATATATAATTAGATGATTTTGCAAACCTTTAATGTTAATTTTCCATGATCTCTGATTTTTTTTTCTTGGTGTGAATAAGTTGAAGAACTACATTCTAATTTGATGTAACTACTTACTAGATGATTGTTTTAAATATGGAATTAGCTTGCCAAAATCTGAAAGTTTTGTGTTAGTTTGTAAAATAAATCATACAGACCTTGAGGAAATTAGTACTATATGGATGTGCTACAGAATGAAATATAGTTTTAACTTGACTGGCGGTGTGTGTATTTATGAACATACACACATACACACATATCTGTATTTATCTGCAAACCTAGGAAACATGTGTGTGAATTCTTTCTCCTACACGCACATAGACACAAATAGATTTAACATCCTTGTTTTTTTTCCTTCCAGCTGCATTTGCCCTGGCAACTCACAGGTTTCTCACAGTCTATTGTGTATTTTAATGTGTTTATGTCATAACTGCTCATTGGAAAAGATATTTACTTAGGTGGATGACACCTTTTTTTGGGGTACACTCCTCCTTTCTCAATTTCAAATCTAGGTTGCTCTGAATCAAAATTCACAGGACAATGAAGGGGTTTCCGTAGCTTATGTTCTTTTGCACGTAGACCACTGAAATTTGGAAATAATTGATTTGTTTTTCAAAGAACTCAAAAATCCTGTCCAACAGAAAATGTTAGGCAGTCGAAACCTGTGAGTTTGTGCAAGATCTGCAGTAAAAAATAATCTGGATGACAAAGAGAACAATAGTAAATAACCATTCAAATGCTTACCTCGTACTATGGTGAGTCACTGCACAAACGCTTTCGACATGCATCCTTTCTATGAAGCTGCCTGATTTCTCTGCACATTGTTTCCGAAGTGTCTTGGATATACATGGCTGAGAGAGATTTCAAGAGGTCCAGTGAAGACATCCTTTCTTGGAAGAGGATCAACGACATTGAGACCATTTATAATAGAAGTCTGTCATAAAATCCTTCAGTGAAGGACTTTCTCCAACAACTGCTTTGTTCAGTGCTAAATGTCTTTAATGTTAAAATCTTATTCTTGAAAGCAGGATTTTTTTTTAATAGAACACATTAAAATGAATTATTTTCTAATCCCTGTGGACACGAAGAACAATTGAATGCCAACATCACAGTGCTAGAATATCTTCTTTTTACTCTTAGCTTGCCTAACCTAGACAGTCCAAGTTTCAAACTACTCATCTTACCCTGAGGAAAGTCCTTGGAAAGCAAACCAGATTTGCTTTCTTAGTCATTGTCCAACTGCTGGTGTAGTGGGTGTTAAGCCTGAAGCTGTTTTACAACACAAAGAAATTAAAAAAAAAAAACAAGTGATGTGCAGGATTATCTTGCAGAATTAGCTTCATCACACATTGACGTAAAACACACACGTATTTTCACAGCATGTGAGTATGTTTGTCTATTTCACCACAGTGAACTTTGGGGCCTTCAAATAGACTCCTTATATCCTGTTTCTTTCTGCTCTACAGAAATTATACCAAGACTATCATAAGTGAATCTTGTGAGTCCTATTAAATATTGTCCTGACCTTAAACAAGTTAGTTTAATTGATGAAATGGAGCTTTTCATTTATCTCAGACCCCCAGTATTCTGTGGGGTTCTCAGCTTCCAAAATCTTACAGGTGTCAAAAGGAACCTCTGTTTACTGACTTTACTCCGTAGTTTAAGACATTACTGTGAATTTTCTCCCATTTTTTGTGCAATTACAATTATTAATATGTTTTTTGAAAAGTATCTGAAATAAAAGGTTTCTGGACATAAATATTCTTACAGGTTCAACATCCATGATTTTCTTTTCAGTTAAAATCACAAATAGGAACAGGAATTCAGCCTGGAACAGTCAGTAGCAAATAAGCCGTGAGACATCCTATCTTACTGATTGGTAAGAAGCTCAACATGAGCCAGCAATGTGCACTCTCAGTCCAGAAACTGGAAGTATCCAGAAGTATCCTTGAGCTGCATCAAAAGAAACATCGCCAGCAAGATGAGGGAGGTGATTCTTCCCATCTATTCCACTCTCATGAGACCCCACCTGGAATATTGTAGCCAGTTCTGCAGTCCTCAGCATAAGAAGGACATGGAACCATTGGAGTGGGTCCAGAGGAGAGTCACAAAAATGATTAGAGTGCTAGAGCACCTCTACTATGAAGGCAGGCTGAGAGAGTTGGGATTGTTCAGTCTGGAGAAGAAAAGGCTGCAGGGACGCCTTATAGTGGTCTTCCAGTGCCTGAAGGGAACCTACAAGAAAGTTGGAGAAGGACTTTTTACTAGGGCAAGTAGTGATAGGACAGGGACAGGAAGAGACGGGTGGGGTGGGGAGGGGGGTGGCTTTAAAATGGAAGGGGGAAGATATAGATTAGACACTAGCAAGAAATTCTTCACAATAAGGATAGTGAGACACTGGCACAGGTGGCCCAAAGAAGCTCTGGGTGCTCCCTCCCTGGGAGTGTTCAAGGCCAGGTTGGATGGGGCCTTAAGCAGTCTGGCCTGGTGGGAGGTGTCCCTGTCCATGTCAGGGTTTGGAACTAGACGATTTTTAAGGTCCCTTCCAACTCAAGCCATTCTATGATTCTATGATCTTAAAAAGACATTGGGATTATATTTTACTCCAGTTGATGTGGAGGACAAACCCCTATCAACTTCTATAGTACTGATTTACGACTTAAGTGAATATAGAACTAAATCAGGTAATATGGGTCAACTGTCATATGAACTGACTATTCCTTCAAGAAACATGCTTATTGGTATATTGGAATTCAGGTCAGACTTTTCCTGTTACACTGTAGAGTCCATGCAACCAGCCCAAGGTCTCAGCATAGGACAATGTGTGCCTGGTCCTGCTTGCTTGAGAACAGAAGTTGCAAGGGCTGAACCGTAATGAGTTACCGGGCACGTAGAGAGGGCCCACGGCTGCCATCAGTCATCTGGGCTGCTTCAGTCCCTATCCCATGGCAGTCTCATGTGAGTGTGAAGGGACTGGAAAGGCTAGAGCAGGGGTGTCAAACTCATGGCTCCAGCCGTTCTCCGGCTGTTCCCCTGCTCTTGTAGCATAACGCGTATCACACGCTGCACATATGACCAGCGCTGGCAGGAGCACACAAACAAGGAGCTCGGTGCTGCCACTGGGTAGGAACAATGTGCTGGGCTGGATAAAACAAGGTGGAGGGCCAGATTCAACCTGTGGACTGTGAGTTTGACACCCCTGGGCTAGAGCATAAAACTATAACCATATCGCTTAAACGCATTAATTTCACATCCTTTTGCTCTTTCCTTTCTTTCTTCTCTAAGAACTTTGCACATAATCAGTTCCTCTCAAGTGATTCATAGAAATGCTGAACAAATCTGAACAAAGGGACTATATTTGAATGGAAAAAAGAACTGTATTAAAATTATCTGCTTCAGGACATCCAAAACTTCCTATCAACTATTCTGAACATTAGCTTTGGTTCAACAGAGTGTGTTGAAATGGTCTGCATCTGTGGAAGGTTGGCTGTGTACTGTCCAGTTTACTAATCCCCAAGAATCTCTTTATCTATCAAAATATCTGATCTTCCTCCACAGAAGAGACTTTACAAATAATCTGTTAAATCAGGAATTTCCAATATTTAGAAGTACTTTTACGATGTTTCTTCTGAGGTTGCAGTTGAAATAAGAAACTTGTAGTTAGAGCCAAGCAGTTGCTAGAAATAAACCAAATGTTAATTTAATTTGAAAAATGCAGAAAATTTCAAGTTTAATATAAAGTTACAACATGGACAAGACTTAGAAATATCATCTCCAAATCAGGAAATTCAGACTGCAAGATTGACAGCTTCACATTGATTTATTTAACCTTTTAAAAATTCATCATCTTCATGTTCCATCGTCAGTCACTTTACTTTTAGCTCATAACTTAGGAACATAAATATAATGAACAATAAGAAATAAGCTATTGGTTTTACTTGTCTCAAACTCCATAATACTGTCTATGCCATGCTTGCCAAAAGTCCCATTAAAGACATATGTGCTTTTGACTCAGTAGTTCCAGTGACAGAATGTGTACCAGTTCCTAGCAGCTGGAGTTGAACATGTTACTGAAAATTAAGATAGGAAAACTGAGAACTACTTGCAAAATGTTGTTTTGGTAGTCTATTCAGAGTTCCGCAAATTCGTAAGTTTGAGATTAAAAATGACTCTCCTTAAGTCCTGTTTTCAATCAGATAACACCCACAGCTTGCTAATTTGTGAGTGCAAGAAGACACCTTTTTTCGCACGCAGCTTGTATTTCTCATTGTGTGCTAATTCGATTCCTTCAGTAATACATAAAATTGCAAATGATGTTTATCTGCAAGCAACCAATCTTGGAACACTGCATCATGTGGTTCATGAATGTAAATGAGAAGAGAGAAGAAATTGCTCTTTTTCCAAGTAGCAGTCTCACTACTTCACACACTCCACAACAGCATGTTGTTAAGATACTGGATTTTTTGAACAGATGAAAACTCAGGTCTTGTATATAACATCTATATTTTTAATTCAGAAAGTGATTTACCAAGTAAGCTAATTGAGGCTGCTAAGTAAATATCACTTCTATTTATGCCAAAATTTCAGTGTTACTAGTAAAATTCTTAAAAATATAGAGGATCCTTTGGAAAGGTGAGATTAGAGGAATAGGAATTTCTTTCGTGAACAGTGTAAATCATGGTTTACTGAGAACAAACAAAAGAGTGCGGTAGATTGACTTCAGTGAATTACAAATAAGAATCAAAGCCACTGCTGTAGTCTGAGGGCAACATTGGTAATATCGCTGGGGTGGGTTAAAACCAAAATCACAAATAAAGAATGTCTATTTAAGAAGGTGTGCCTCATTTCTTTACCCTCTAATCACTAAAATTTACATTCTCATTTTTATCTGAAGTATACAAATCTATAAATTTGTACAAATCCTAACAAAATTGCTCGGAGCACAGAACTAGAAATGAGTGTATTTTGCTCATTTTGTGTCTAGGGTTAAAAAAAGTTGCAGAACAGATGCTCTTTGGGTGGAGAAAAAAAGGAAAATCTTATGCAGCCAATTTACAAAATATATGTTAAAATGTAGTCATATTGTAAAATGCTCGTCTAACTGTCATCTTGAAAAAATGTTATGATAAAGAAACTAAGAGACCAAATGTCTGGAAATGTCAGATTTTTTTTTTCACGAGAATTAGGAACTTACATTCCATTGAACCAAATAACAGCAAAGTGCCTGTCTTCCTTAACCTCGAGCCCCAATCTCATAATCCTCTACATAAGGGTTGTTTCCTTGTGATGATAAGTGTGCAGAACTACTTCAGCCAGGGAACTGCAGCTATGCATAAGGACAGAGTTTTGATGAACTGCAACAGTAATAAAAATGAAATTAGATGTTACAGAGAGTACTTTGTGCTCAGAGGAGTGTTTGTTCCTGGTTTTGTGCTCTGGAGGATAAGTGGTGGTTCAGACTGGTTCTTATTTTATCTGGACAGGTTCATTTATGTAAATACTCTGTCACCACTTCACCATTTTTCAGAACACAGCAACACAATTTGAATTTACAAAGTAAAAAGGAAGAGTGTACATGTAAGCAACAAGGAAAATCTAGCTGAAGTTTCTTGTTATTTGAATCTTGATAAAACTTAAAATCCTTATTTATTTCTCATTTAAAAAAAAACATCCTTTGTGTCCTCATCACACAAATGGAATGTGCTGTAAAATAAATCCTGTGGAGTAAGGAGAAAGAATATGTACATCCTGCTCCTAACTGCTTGGTGAAGCAGAAATGCAGAAAGAGCTATTCCTTGTCATCCCCTGGGGAAGAATGGAATTGCAGCCACATGACCTGCACTGTCTTCAAAATGACTAAAAAATAAAGATGGGGTGTAGTCAGTATAAAGAGGGAACAAAAAAAGTGGTGTCTGATTGCTCCAGAGAGTGGTCTTGTCTTGTTTTTTCAAAGGCCTGAAATATTAAGAACAAAATACTCTCACCAAAAATTCCTACCTTTTCTTCTCAAAAATGGAGATGAGTAAATTAAGCTTTTATAAAACCAGATATTTTCAGTCATCTTCTTCAGAAAGGTTAACCTAATTTTTATACTTTTTTTGTATTGAGGCAGTGTGATAGTGAGTTGTGCGACATCTGTGTACATTTTATAATCCAAGATACTGTTGTAAATGGATCATTGTATGATGGCATCTTGATATAACATCCAGCCCAGAAAATCTCAAGACTTGTTTTCTTTAGAACAGTTTTTTACATGAAAAAGTATGTGATAGTTGCAATGGAATTGCTATTTTTGTAGATGCTCTCCATGCTATTTCAATGGTTACAAAACTGAGACATCATTTTGAAGCGGAAAATTAGTAGGCCTTACTCCAATTCAGACTTCTTTCTTCTTTCTGATTTCTCCTGCAGAAAGTAAGCACAGAAATGGTCTCTATGTTCTATCAGGTATATCAGCATGCACCTCCTCACTGAGTCTGACAGCCAGCAGTCCCACTCTGAGAAGCATTTTAAGTGCAACACTTTAAATGCACCTGATGAGGCCTCGACACAGCTTAGGGCAGGAGAAGCCTTTTCAGATGCTTACTGTTGAGGGGCCAAGCTTCACCAAGCATTGCTGAGGCATGAACAAAATTGTGTGCTCCTGTGCTCACTCACTGCTTCACCCTCTCCCTCCCCACTCACCCTCTCACTGGTTTGTTGCAGTAAACATAAATTATTTTCCCACATCCTCTAAGGGATAGAACAACAGCATTTTCTTCTGGTCTATACCAGCAGTAAGAGCTAATATATTGTGCTGACTGTAATTTCAATTCCCTTTCTTTGACCATGTTGGAGGCTGGTGTGATTCATGAGGGGCCCAGATGCTCTCAGGCATAGCATCATCCCTCAGAGGGACACAGCAAAGGGCACAGCCAAGATCAGCTTCATGTGTTTGATGTTCATTTATTTCTGTGTACCCAACTGAACCTGAAAGCTGCATGAAACAATATGGCCTCATTGAAAGGCTCTAGCTTGAGATAAAATCACAAAACCTTTTTATTTTCCTGAGATAGTTAAAGGAATTTATCAACAGTGTCTTCCGTTAAAGCAGCACAGTGTGGAGTAACAGAAAAACGCAAACAAGTCAATTTTGACTTTTGCTGATGTCTCTGTCAGTGGCTGGCCTCAATTAAAAAAACTTTATATTACTCAAGTAAAGCTATATTGCAAAAGCAGAACTACCAGTATTCTTAATGCAAGGAAAACAATTATTTCTTTCTTTCTCTTATGCTTGGAAATGACTGAGTCATTTTGGCTAAATTTTCACAAAACTTATTCACTGAAGGCAGATATGTAGATGACAAAGAATGTTGTACAAATTTTGTGCTTGACAGCATGATAATCAATGAAAATTGTATTTTTTGGGTGCTGTAAGCTCCCAGGTGTCAGGGAGTTGTCTTCAACTGGAATATAAGAGTGAGAAAACCAAATGTTATTTAAATCTGATAATGATGCGAGAGAACTGATTTTTTCACCAGTGGAATTTACAGAATGGATGGATCTAGGGATCTTTGCTCTGGGACTGGCACCTAGAAGGGTCACTTGCACCTGGAAGGCAATTTGATTTGGTTCATGAGAGCCCACAGCAGACGCAACCTAAATGCGTGGTTTGGGTCTGAGGCTTTACCCCTGGATCCTTATGTCTACATCATTTCATCTTTGCCATGATCCACCTTTCCTGCATGATATCTACACATTCAGTGCATGTCAACAGGTTGGTTTTAGCTGATCTCCTAGAGGAAGCCACTGAGAACTGGCTACAGTGACTTCGCAACACAGCTGAGCTGTGACTCATACTGGAGTCAGAAGTCTGAAAGTGGCTCTTGAGGTAGGATGTTCTCTACAACCAGATTTCTCTGTGAACAGTTTGTTTGGCTTCCGAGTAGATATATTCCTCCAATTCATCCAAGTTTTACTTTCCAGTGAATGTTCTAGGAAAATAACATTTCATTGTGGATATTTTCAAAATCTGGTTGTTTTAAACAGACAAAAGGACTCAGTGATGGTGGTAGATAAACAAGGTACTGAAATCATATAACTTTTTTCACACTTATCTGGTCACTCATTACAAAAACTATTAGAAACCACTGGAAGGTAAGGAAAGAATGAACTTCAAAATGTGAATACTTCGCCTCTGTATCTTTGCCGGTCCTTAAGGATGTTTGCCTAATCTCTTCCTAAAGGCTGTTGATGGTGATGATTCTCCAGTGTGCCTAGGCTCTGTATTCCAGAGCTCAAGTCTTTTTAGGATTAGACAGCTTTTCTTTCTGTTTTATATGTGTTTTCATGGTAGTGAAAGAATGGCACCTTTTGTACTCTTTGCTGCTATCCTCTTCTGTGTCTGAGAGTCTTTTCTATACCAGAGGGGATGTATGTGGTAGATCTCGGGCTTCTCCTCAATAACTCAAACAACCTAATTTCCTTCAACTTGTTCCCAGAACTCATGTTTTCTGGTGTTCTGAGTGTCTGACCGCACTCCTCTGCACTTTCATTCACAAAAACCTAGTGCAGCACACCAGAAGGGACATGGGGCTGGAGCCCTGCCAGTACAAAGTAAAGCAGAAAGACTGCTTCTTGTCTGATTGGCTATATTCCTCCAGATGGGAGTTTGAATTTTCTTTGCAGTATCATAATCTTGACTCTCATTCTGCCTATGCTTCATAATGATCTTTAGATCCATTTCTTCAATGTCACTTCCTAAGCTGAGAGTTCCCTCCCCATACAGCTGCCACTTCTTGCCTGTATATAGTATTTGGCACTTCCTTGGTCTTTTGCAGCTGTTTTGATTTGTCGTTGTCGGCTCCAACATGGTGGTGATTGTCAGTTTGTATCACTTTCCCTGTAATAAACCTTCTGTCCATTCTCCTGACCCATCATCAGTAGGAATACTCCACAGGACTGGACTTTGGACAGCTATCTGTTGCTCATCTTGCTGCTATCTTCTTTAGGAATGTATATGAGTCCAGTAATTGTAATTAAATTGGATGATTTACAATTCCTTCATTCTAGTTTTGATAAGAGAGTTCAGTGTTGCCTTTTTACAATGTTTTGGTTCAAGAGTTTACAGAGTTAATCACTCACCAGTTCTGAGATTGCTTTGGCCAATTAGTTTTTGCATCCTAGTTTTCCAGGTTCACATGGGATTTCTTTTTAAGAAAAGATATGTTGAAGGATGTGATCTAGTCTTTACTTTGTTTTTAATGATTCTAACCTGAAATACTACACTTCTGTCACTAGCCTTGGGCATGTGTTTCTAGTAGGTCTTTTTAGTGAATATTGATACAAAGAAGGCATTAAGAGCCTTCATCAGTAAATTTACTGATGAAAAGACATAAATGGGTGGGGTCGGATGGGAGTGGGGAGTAGGAAGTAACATTCTTCAAAAACGTGTTAAAATTGGGAACAAATTTTAGATACATTGAAATATTGGTTATGCCTTTTGAACTCATTCACATCACTGAATTTAGAAAATATTGAGCAGTAATGACAACCACCTAATTTTGTAAAGCAGTTACTGTTAAGTACAAAGTTGGATAAATTTATACATGCATCCATCCAGTTGCTTGAACGATTTTGGATTTTTAACACTAAATTTTCTTCCCCCTCTTTTGGGGGGAATAATTCAATCTAGGGAAGGATCGTCATCTTATCAAAATAATGCTAAAGTTACTGAGATATACTCAGACGTCACACTAGCATTTAAAAAAAATTTGGGAGAGTGGGAGGAAATAAAATGCAATTCAAAAATTATGTATGGGGTGCTTTCAAGGTACCTAAAGTGGGAGGGAGAATCTGATGGGCCCTGGCTTCTTATTCTCCAAGAGCCAGCCTACAAACTTTCTACTATTGTATTTATCCTAATTCACATTGAGCAAGAATGGGCTCTATGACAAGGTTACCTGTTTAATGGATGAGGGAAGGGCTGTGGATGTGGTGTACCTAGACTATTGTAAAGCCTTTCACACCGTTTCTCACAGTACCCTGATTGAGAAACTGGCTGCCATTGGCCTGGACAGGCACACCCTCTGCTGGGTGAAAAACTGATTGGATGGGGCCCAGAGGGTGGTGGTAAATGGAGTTAAATCCATCTGGAGGCCTGTCATGAGTGGTGTTCCCCAGGGTTCAGTGCTAGGTCCAGTCCTGTTCAATATATTTACCAATGATTTGCATGAAGGGATTGAGTGCACCCTTAGCAGATGACACCAATCTGGGTGGCAGTGTTGATCTGCTTGAAGGAAGGGAGGCTCTGCAGAGAGATCTGGAAAGGCTGGATAGATGGGCTGAGACCAATGGGATGAGGTTCAACAAGACCAAATGCCGAGTCCTGCACTTGGAACACAACAACCCCATGCAGTGTTACAGGCTTGAGGAAGAATGGCTGAAAAGCTGCCTGGCAGAGAAGGACCTATGGGTGTTGATGGACAATCGGCTGAATATGAGTCAGCAGTGTGCCCAAGTGGCCAAGAGGGCCAGTTGCATCTTGGCCTGTATCAGAAACAGTGTGGCCAGCAGGACAAGGGAGGTGATTGTGTCCCTCTACTCGGCACTGGTGAGGCCACACGTGGAGTATTGTGTTCAGTTTTGGGCCCCTTACTACATGAAAGGCATTGAGGTTCTGGAGAATCCAGAGAACAGCGATGAGGCTGGTGAAGAGGCTGGAGAACAAGTCCTACAAGGAGCGGCTGAGGGAACTGGGGTGCTTTAGCTTAGAGAAAAGGAGGCTGAGGGGAGACCTCATCACTGTCTACAACTACCTGAAAGGAGACTGTGGCAGAGTGAGTGTTGATCTCTACTCTCAAGTGACAGGTGATAGAATGAGAGGAAATGGCCATAAGTTGCACCAGGGGAGGTTCAGACTGGATATTGGGAAGAATTTCTTTACTGAAAGGGTGGTCAGGCACTGGAACAGCTGCCCAGGGAAGTGGTTGAGTCACCATCCCTGGAGGCGTTTAAAAAATGGGTAGGTGAGTTTTTGAGGGACACGATTTAGTAGAGGATGGGTGTGGTTGGATTCGATGATCTCCAAGGTCTTTTCCAACCAGAAGACTCTATGAGTTTATGATTCTAAGAAGATATTATGGGCTTAGAGAATTATTTTCATGTGCTCTTTCCAGAACAGCCTGACTCATTTTAATAAGTATCTTTAGCTGCATTCCTAGTTTAGTAACCTATATTCTTATTCATTTATTTGTTTGTGTGTTTGTTTATTTATTTCCTTTCAATCTGGTATAGAAAAGGGCTATGCTTGTTTCTAAAGGTGATTAGAGCTTGACTGTTTAAGTGTTAACAGTAGTCTTCACGAGGTGAGGTATGAAAACCAGCCATCTGACGTTGCTTATAAATTAAATTACATAAACCATAATGTGAGGCACAGGAAAAATATTTGCTATTATCTCTTTGTTATATTTAAATATTTATGCACACATATCTGTTCAAGTGGAACCTGTCAGCAGTGTCAGCAGCAGTATTCCATAGCCAGAGCTGAAACACTGTCTTTTTATGGGAAGTACAAGCAAGAAAAAATCAGTTAATTTAAAGGGGATTTTCAGAAGTACTTCATGGGAACCAGTGACACAATATTTCTATGTAACACCTAAGAAACTTTTCCTTTCTACAGCTGAGGCCACCACAATCTTTAATATTTTTTTCCCATAATAATGTTCTCATGAGCTATGAAATGTAATTTTAGTTAACGATAAGAACCTGGGAAAAAAAGGTGGTTCAGTGTTGCTTTTATTTTATTGTTTTGCAATATCTGGTGTTTTGCTGGAAATGACCCAGGTCCTGGAAACAACATGAAAAAGATTGCAAGTAAGAACTCAAACCAAAACACCAACATAAAAATCAATATTTTTTCTTCATTGTCTGATCATTCTTTTCAAGAAAAGATGAAATCATGGTAATGAGTTTTGAATGCTTTGCTGAAACATCTCTTGTGAACTGAAAAGGGAGATCTATAAGAAAGAGTACTGACTTCAAGCTTTTGAAGTTCTTTTTTCTTCAACTTTGTTGAGGACCTGAAATAGCACTGTGTTTTACAATTCTAATTTCTAATGAAATCATGGGATCATAGAGTTACTAAGGGTGGCAGGGACTTCTGATTAAAGGACGTCTGATTAAAGCAAGAAAATCTTCATAGCTAGCCAAGGTTCTTTCAGGCCTTGTCCCAGTGAATATCACATATTGTCAAGGACGGAGATTGCACAGCCTCCTGGGAAACCTGCTTATGCCTAGCCATCTTCACTGTGAGAATTGGTTTGGTTTTCCGTGTTGCAAGGTGCAACTATTGCCCTTTGCCTTCCTTGTACACCTCTAAGAAGAATCTGTCTCATGTATCCCTACAACCACCTGTTTGGTAACTGAGGATGACAGTGAGGCCCCTCCTTGTCTCTGTCCTCTTTGGGCTAAGAAAGCCCAGCTCCCTTGACCTCTCCTGGTGTGGCATGGCTCCAGTGTAGTGGCCCTTCATAGGTGTTACTGTGGTTTCCTAAGGTCTCTCTTGCTCTGGTGCAGGGAGGGCTGCAAAGCTGAGCTGGTGGGAATAATAGCTTTTTCCTACCTACCAGCTATGTGCTTTCTCATACAATCCTGTAAGAAGTTTTTCTTTGAGCAATGAATTGTTAAGGGGGTATGTTACAATGCAAAACTCAGATCAGGTTCTTTAAAGCTTATGAATCTCTATTTGCACTTGAAAAAATATGTTGTGTACAGAACTGTGTGTTTGCTCCATAGGCTCTAACTAAAATCTTACCCTCTGCGTTCAAATAGGTTAATTTTATAACTTCACTTCTGTGCTGATTTGCATCCCTTGATTGACTTTGATTAGGAATATTGAGGTAGTTTGAACCTGCATGAGCTGAAAAAAATGCTAGTTTTAGTACAGCTGTGTTCCAACAGATAATGTATAAAAATCAACTCAAACTGAAACCATAGATTCCCATGTTCACATAAACCAGGAGTCAATCACCCATGACATCTGAAAGATATTCAGAGTTTTTTATTGAATTGTAACCTCTCAGCTGCCACATATCTTCTTGTAAATGGGTTATGTTTGTCTATCCTAATGCAGGCTCAATCATAGAATCACAGTATCATAAGGTTGGAAGAGACCTCTGGGATCATCGAGTTCAACCATGCCTGTCTCCCTATTAAACCATTACGTAACACGTCAACCTGTCTTTTAAACATCTCCAGGGATGGAGACTCCACCACCTCCCTGGGCAATCTGTTCCAAGCCCTGACCACTCTCTCAGTGAAGTGGTAGTCTATGGATGAAAAAACTGGATACACAAACCAATCTGCAGGTATATTAAAAAAAAGAATATGAAAGTGTCCAGAAAAGGTAAGATCATCTTGCCCTCTAGATCTTCTCTAGATGTTTTAAAGGATGATATAAGAGTTCTACATTGGAAATATGCAAATAAATCTTGTTGAAATCAGTGTACTACTTCAGATGCAATTGTTAGTGTTACATCCTTAAACATCCACTGAGCTGAATAGGAATTTATCCTTTCCTGTAGTTAGGTCTCCAACTTGCATGTCTTTTTAGGTCTTCATTTCTTGGTGGGACATTCAGATGTACTAAAACAGTCTTAGAAGATATTTTCATATATTTCTGGTTTAGCCAAAGCAGGAAACACTGAAATACTACAAGTGGTTCAAGTGCCTCACGGAATTTCCAACTTGGCTGACCAAAGAGATGAACTGATTATGCAATATGAACCACTGACCAGAGTGTGTTTATCACTCATCATTATTAACAAATACACTCTTGTTAAACAACCATTGACTCATTTAGTTGACACAGCTAGAGATTTTGAATGGTGCTTGTTGTGGAAATTGAACCTCCATGGTTACAAAATTGTTTGCGACTTACTTACCTTGACTATTTATTGTTCATTACTTGAGCTGGATGATTTGTTCCCGGAGCTATGCTGTTACAGTTTGCTCTTTCTGGCTGAGCGTTCTGAACAGCAATTTGACTTGCAATATATGCTATTAGACAAACATTACGCTACCCTAAAACTGATGAAAGTTTTTGGATATATTAATACTTCAACTGCAAATTCTTACACCATGGACATGTAAGTTCTTTGATGAGAAACATTCCAGCTCTGATATTCTATGTATTCTTCAGAGGTTCTGTGTTTGTATTGGGTTTAGGTGCAAGGGTGAGGTCAGTAAGAAGAGGCGTGGGGCTACACCCATGTCAGACAGAGGCAGTTCCAGTCACTTCCAAGGTGGATACGCTGCTGGCCAAAGATGAGCCCATCAGCAACTCTCTGATAACATCTTTAAGGAAGAATGAAAAACTGCCATGCAGCAGCTCTGGTAGAGAGGATTGAGAAAATGTAAGAGAAACAACTCTGCTGATACCAAGGTTAGTGAAGAAGGAGGGAACAAGTTGCTTCTGGCACTGAGAAGAGATTCTCTGCAATCACTGGGGAATAGCATAGTGGTGCAAATTATGCCCCTGCCGCCCAAGAAGGATCATGTCAAAGCAGATATCCACACTGCAGGCCACGGATGACTCCAGGCTGGAGCAGGTAGATGTGCTCTGAAGGAAGCTGTGGCCCATGGAGAGCCCATGCAGGTACAGGCTCCTGGCAGGAGCTGTGGCCCATGGAGAGGAGACCATGCAGGAGCAGGATTTCTGGTAGATCCCATGGGCAGCCCACACAGTAGCTGTACATTCCTGAAGGAAAGAATACATGCTGGAACAGCTCATGGAAGACTGAAGCCCATGGGGAGCATCCACTTTGGAGAGGTTCATGAAGGACTATGTTATATGGGAGGAGTCCCATGCTGGAGCAGGAAAACAATGTGAGTAGGAAAGGACAGTAGAGACAAAGTGTTAATGGACTGACTGCAGTTTTCGTTCCCAATATCCCTGTGCTACTAAGGGAGCAGATTAGGAGGTAGAAGAGCTAGGAAGGAAGCTGAGCATCGGAAGAAGTTAGGAGGGTGAGTGGAAACGGTTTAAAAATTTGTTTTATTTCTTGCTATCTTATTCTGTTATCAATTGGCAATAAATCAGTCTTTCCCAAATCAAGTCTGTTTTGTCTGTGATGGTATTGGTGAGAGATCTCCCTGTACTTATCTTGACCCACAAGCTTTTAATTGTATTTTCTCCCCCTATCTTGTTGAGAGGGAGTGAAAGAGTAGCTGGGTAAGTACGTGGTAGCCAGCCAAAGTCAACCCACAACAGCACTCTTTCTCTAGATTGATCAAGCACTCTTTCCATAGTTTGATCTTTCACACTGACTTATTAGGACCAAAAAGATCATAATTAAAAAAAAATCTCACAATAATTTTTCTCAACTTTTATACAGCAACAGAGGTAAAGCCAAATATACAAATACATATGTGTGATTGTGTAAACCAATGTATCTGAGACCCCATATTTAGTTAGTAAAGGAAACATGTCTGGGATGATGTTTGTTGCTTTCTGGAGTCTCTGTTCATTTTATTAACAGGAGGCTGTAAGTCGTTTAGCTGGCACAGCCCAAGCAATTTTCCTGACACCACCAGGACCAGGATTTATCTCTGCTCCTCTGATCTGCAAAACATGTGACATAGAAAGCAAATTCCCATAGCACTTCTATAGCTTAATGGAAATAATTTGTACCCCCTTTTTAGCTATCCTGCAGAAATGTATTCGAGCACTTCACTCTGCAGGAATAAGCCAGTACCAGAAGCAAAGATCCATGTGCCTCTCTGGATGCTTTGATGTTTGCCAGATGCTTTGAAATCATCCTTACTCCTGGCCACGTCATGGTAATAGCAAGTAAAAGCATTTTATTTACAAAATAAAATCATAGCCAACATGGTTACAGAAGCTGTGAACAAGGATGACTAGAAATGAGAGAAAACCGTGCATATATCTACTTCTCCAAGATTTTCTGTGCTCTCTGTAACTGCTGGCAAGCTTACTTAATTTATAGGTGATCCATCTTTATAATCAATCAGTTTTTTTCATGACCAGGGCATATTTGTAAGCTATTCACAGCATTGTACGCTTCATATTTTTACAAAACATGTTACTTAACAATCACATTTAAATGCAAACATCCAAGTAGGATTAATGTCTGTGGTTCATTGCAGGCTCTTATTTGCAATGGTACCTGCCAGTAATCAGTAGCATTAGGATAATTCCAAGTGCCTGACTTGCCAGGGTCTTCTCTGTATCTAATACAGGTTGGCCTAATTTCATCATGGTTGCCACTTCTTCTGTCTCTGTTGTAGGCCATTTCTTTTTGGGGAAGAGCTTTCTTGTAAGAAGTAACTGCCATTTGTTGCAACCTGACAGAGCTACCACACAGCTCAAGTGAACTGATGTTTAATGAAACTTAGGCAATGGTATCCAGAGGCAGGTAGCAGATGATAGATTTGGAGTATTCCACCCCACTATCGCCACTGGTGTGGCTATATCACGGAGATGTTCAGATCAATAATCAGCTCAGGACTGCTGTAGTATGTAAAGTGTTGTTATTATATGTTATCCCAAGAGCAGCTGAAAAAACCCGAAAGATTACGTATCCTTTGTCAATTATGGATATGTTTTTTTTCCCCTATGAAAAGGATTGGATGATGAAGCCAAATTATTGTGGGTTTTCAGTGTTTTAATTACTCAATCATTTTCACTCCATCTATCCTTGTAAAATGGTATGAAGTTACTTTTTGCAGGCTACATGCTTAAGGGAGCTTAAGCAAACTGATTCCTTTCATAATGCCCCTTGTAACAGCATTTCAAATAGAGTGATTCATCTGATGGATTATTTAAATTGACTTGAATAAACAGAGTGTTCCTGTAAAATTGGAAAAGCAAATCTCAAGCAGCATCCTAGATTTTCCCCAAAAGGAAGAATACATTACGTGTTTCCACCTATAGGATAATAAGTCCTTGAAACATCTGGAGATGTATCATCAAAAAAGAGTTACAGATCATATTCCTCTTAACTTTCTCACTGAGCAGTGAAATTGTTTGGATAATTTGCCACTGTCTTCCTTATACATACGTGAAAGATTTATTTTAAATTTATGCTTGGGTTTTTTATTTAAAAAGGTGTCTATTATGCAAATGCCTGTGCTCTCATGCACTGAATCAATTATTTCAAACACCAAGAAGACCTTTACATTTTGCTGTTGCATATACTTCAAACTTACATTTTGAGCTTTTGTGCTGCTCGAATGGGAGGACACAGAGCTTCCATCCATCACCAGCATCCTCTTCACTTTGCTGCACAGGAACACAGAAAGTGCACAGGACTCATATACTGAGCAAGATCATCTGCTTGTTTCCCCCTATCATGAGACAGTCCAATTAAGAAGTCAGCCCATGCTCTGCCAATCTGTCATACCATACCAGAGATGATGAATATACTCATTTTAGTCCAACATATTTTGCTGATTCTGCTGCTTCTTCAGTTCATCCATCTCTACTATTAAACCTGTTGACAATTTCTAGTACACTTATTCAAAGCATGACCTGAGAATGCAAAGGTATTGACTATGATATTTTCTCCCTCAGCTCTCCAACAATGCACAGCATCTCATTATTCATTTGCATTGCACAGGCATGTAAATACACAGAGGGTGACCAGAGACACTGGAACACTGTTGCCTTTCTGGATTTCAACATGGCTGTTTGCTGATGCTGCTTTCTAACTGATGTTCGTTGCCAGTGATTTTTCAAGCTAACCCGCATGAGCAAGAGTGGAAGGTGTGTTTTATATAAATGTAGTAAAGAAGTCCTCAGAAATGTTCTATTGATTCTTTCAGTTCTTTGTGAAGAGGTGATTGTTGAAACTTGGGTTTAGTGTCACCCTGGGTTTAGCGTCAGGTGACAGATGCAGAAATGGACAGGCTCCACATGCAGTACCTGCAGTGCTGCTCATTTTGTGCCTTTGAAAACTGAAAGCGTGCTCAAGAACACTACAGCATACCCATGTAGACATTGACAGAGCTTACATCACATACCACTCCATCAGTTTTGAGGTATGTACTCACATAGTTTGCTTTGTTCTCTGCAGTTGTGCTCATTTTCATCCAGCAGGTCTAGCATCATAGAATGAATCATAGAAAGGTTTGGGGTGGGAGAGTCCTCAAAGATCATCCAATCCTCTTGCCATGGCCAGTGACATCTCCCACCAGACCAGGCTGCCCAAGACCCCATTCGGCCTGGCCTTGAACACTTCCAGGGAGGGGACATCCACAGCTTCCCTGGGCAGCTTGTGCCAGTGTCACACCACCTTCATTGTGCAGAATTCCCTCCTAATGTCTAATCTAAATCTTCCGCCTGTCAATTTGAAGCCGTTCACCCTCATCCGATCACTACATGCTCTTGTAAAAAGTCCCTTTCCAGCTTTCCTGCAGCCCCTTCAGGTATCAGAAGGCCACTATAAGATCTTCCTGGAGCCTTCTTTTCTCCAGGCTGAACAAGCCCAACTCTCTCAGCCTACCTTCATAGCAGAGGTACTCCAGCCCTCTGACCATCTTTGTGGCACTCATCTGTACCCACTCCAACAGTTCTCTGTTGAGGATTCCAGAACTGGACACAGTACTCCAGGTGGGTTCTCATGAGAGTGGAGCAGAAAGGGAAAATTACCTTCCTTAACCTGCTGACAACGCTTCTTTTGATGCAGCTCAGTACATAGTTGGCTTCCTGGGCTGCAAACGCACATTGCCGGCTCATGTTGAGGTTCTCCTCAACGAATACCCCCAAGTCCTTTTCTGCAGGACTGCTCTCAATTTAGTCTTACTTTGTGGAAAAACAATGAAAAGACTTTTTTTTTTTTTTTTTTCCAGTCATATCATATGAATATAGAGGGATAAATTATCAGTAAGGAAAAGACTATCAAAGAAAACTAAGCTAGGAGTTTGATCCAATGCACCTGATAGAAACTCAGTCATGGGAAGCGGTTAATGTTGATACAGGGAGGACTTAAATCATTTGAATCCTATTTTTCCCTCAAAATAATGTGGTTCAATAAAGAAAAATACTTATTTTATTAAATCAACTAAATTATTTGGAAAGAGGTTAACTGAATAGTATATTATAGTTTGGTTTCAATTGATTAGATTTCAGGATTTTTCAGTCAATGTTCCGTATAGCCCAGCTTGTGGTTTTTGCTCAACACTATGTGTATTATTCCTGGTTAGCTATGTTCTGGTTAGTCATCTTGCTTCTCTCTCAGTGCCGTGCATCTTAGCGGGGACCTTTATCTAGATACACAGAGAAACCATGTTTTTCCAGTGAAACTCTGGTTTGCTCCACATCCTCAATGTGCCACCAGTGAAGATGGTGTTACAGTATTTTGCAGCTTCATGGATTCATCCTGTATTTGTACATCTCCTTAGCTGCTGCAATGGACATCTCCAGTACCAGTCTAACCAGCAGCTGCAGAGAAATGTCCCCTCCTGCTTCCTCCAGAAGAGTGACATATGGAGGTGTGAAGCGGCAGCTACTTTTCTCTTCACTCACTCTTTCACAGGTGTATCACCACAGTCTCCTTCATTTCCAAATTTAGGATTTTTTAAAGCTGCCATGAGACGATGTCTAACCTTGCTTTCTGCTTAGGTTGGTGATGAGTGGTGTTTCGCAGAGACCAGTGATGTTTATTATCTTTGTCGGAGACATGGACAGTGGGACTGGGTGCACCCTCAAAAAGTTAACTGGTGACACCAAGCAGTGTCACATGATCGACACAGTGGAGGGAAGAGAAACCATCCAGAGGGACCTTGACTGGATTGAGTGGTGGGCCTGTGCTAAACTCAGGAAGCTCAACAAGGCCAAGTGCAAGGCTCTGCACGTGGCTTGGAGTAATCCCAAACACAAATACAGGCTGAGAGGAGAATGAATTGAGAGCAGCCCTGAAGAGGATTTTGGGGTGCTGATAGAGGAGAAGTTCAATGTGACCTGGCAATGCACACTTGCAGTCAAGCCTATCCTGGGCTGTATTAAAAGAAGCATGACCACCAGGTCAAGGGAGGTGTTTCTTCCTCTCTACTCTGCTCTCGAGAGACCTCACCTGCAGCATTGTGCCCAGTTCTGGAGCCCTCAACATGAGAAGGATTTGGTCTTATTTAGCTCTGAGAAGAAAAGGCTCTGGAGAGATCTTATGGCAGCCTGGAGGGGGAGTACCAAAAGCTGGGAAGGGGAGATTTGTCACAGAGTACAGAGATATGATGAGGGATAATGGTTTAATCTGAAATAAGGGAGATTTAGATTAGATACAAGGAATAAGTTTTTTACTCTGAAGGTATTGAGGCACAGGAAGAAGTTGCCCAGGGAAGTAGTGGATGCTCAATCCCTGGAGGTGTTCAAAGACAGTTTGGGTTGGGCTTACAGCAACCTGATCTAGTGGAAGGTGTCCCTGCCTGTGGCGAAGGGGTTGGAACTAGATGATGTAAAACGTCTCTTCCAAGCCAAACCATTCTATGATTATATGTTACTTTCCCGTTCCAAGAAAGAAGCAAGTTGAAAGTTTAAGGATGTGGAGTATTTTAAAAGAAAATGTTTCAGAAAATTTGAACTGCGTGTGCCACCCAGACCTTCCAGGTAAATATTTCACAAATCAACATGACAAAACATAATATACAGATAAATCAAAGGTTTTAGAAACTAATATACTTGGCATTTGTGTTCCATGGAAAGTTATTAATAAAAAAAATAATAAGTAATTAATAAAAGTAATTAATAAAAAAATACAAATCTGTGTATATTGTCACGATTCAGGATGAAATGACCACTTTTTTCATTTGTCAGTAGTTATACATACTTAGTCTGAAAAAATGTCTCTCTCAAAGTGGAATGGAACTCAGCAAGAAAAAAACTTGTATACATAGTCATACTTTTATAAGGACGATTAGAAGTATCAATACTCACTGAACTGCAGACAGCAAAAAAGTGAGCTGAAAATACTAGGGTATGGCAATCTCGGCTTTATTGTATTCTTTGGTTCTACGTTGTAGTAGGGAAGGAGGACAAAAAGTAATTGTGGGACAAAAAAGGATACACAATATGATTAGTTTAATGACACGTCTCATTTGTTTCTATAGTGCAGTTGCAAGTACAAAATAACTTGCATTTTTGTTTTATCTTCAAAACAACATTTTAGCTATCAAAACACACAAGTAACCGTTAGGATTTTCTTAGAAGAGAATACTCCTGACAGAAATGCAAGCAGTTTGAAAAGCTACAGACAAAAATAGAGAGCAGACACAGCTATGTAAATTTTCATATCTGGCTTTGAATCTTTTCAATTCAATGAATAAATCCTGTAAAACTCGATACAGAGATTTCCTTGACTTCTGGAACTAAAATGGAGGGAAGACTTAAAAAAAATGAAATTTAGATATCACTTAGGGGACCAAAGAAAATCATATATCTCATGTCTCATTTAAGCCTTCATCATCTCATTTAAGCCTTCATCATTACAACATAAACACCTTAAAATATTTGTAGAGGTGTTGTTCTTGCCATTCTTAAACTCGTAAAAAATGGAAACCTTGCACTTCAGGTTGGATTTGCCATAAGCCATAAATACCTTAAGAAAGGGAAAAATACCTCCTGTGAAAAAGGGAAATTTGCTATTAAATGGTGGAATTAATATTAAAATTTTCTTTGCTTCAGGAGGAAAAATCAAACCTAATCATGTTGACTTAGTTGTCCATTTTTACCATGACAGAGAGGGAGAATAATATTTTTGAGTCTCCACAAGGAGTACAGCTTTGTTTTGACACCATCACAAAGATAGGTGGCAATCAAGTTGAATCAAAGAAAATGAACTTACACACGCACATGCACACAAGTATCTTCTGTGCCACAAATAGTCAGCTTTCAGAGTTCTTTGCTGCAATAGGTAAGTCTTAGTCCACATGGTTGGATACATAAGGTGAGAGGGATAGGACTACATATGCATATTAGCATTTCATTCTTAAGGGCTTAAATACATGAATGTTTCAAAAGAACTTTCAGTAGACTCTGCAAGTAGGCTTCTGGTGAGACCAGAAACAGTAGTTATGGTAGGTCTTTATAGGAAGAGTACTAAAAGAGTGTATTTCCTTTAATAAAGCTATAACGAAATCCAAGTTATTTTTCTGTTTTTGAAAAAAGAAATGTCTGAAAGCAGCCACCCATTCTGTTTTCCAGAATACTAAACACTGTTTTTTTAACACAGTTTGAGAGACAGGATCTGCTACAGAGTATTTCAAAAGTGGACTTGAAGAGAGCTTTTTTTCCAGTTTATGAATAGTGATTAATATCCTATTTGATGCTTTACTTTGGAATTTAATCTTCTATTAAGAAGCACCCAGCCAGCACGGCTTTGTGAGGGGCAGGTCCTGTCTGACCAACCCGATTTCCTTTTATGATCAGGTAACCCTTCTGGTGGATGAAGGGAAGCCTGTCGATGTAGTCTGTTTGGACTTCAGCAAAGCCTTTGACACTGCCTCCCATGGGATACTCCTGGGTAAACTGGTAGCCCATGGCTTGGACAGGTGAACTCTCAGCTGAGTTAAGAACTGGCTGGATGGCCGGGCCCAGAGAGTGCTGGTGAATGGGGCTGCGTCCAGCTGGCGGCCAGTCATCAGTGGTGTCCCCCAGGAATCAGTTTTGGGTCCAGTTCTGTTTGACATCTTCACTGATGATTTAGATGAGGGGATTGAGTCCATCATAAGTAAATTTGCGGATGACATCGACTTGGGAGGGAGTGTCAACCTGCCAGAAGGCAGGAGGGCTCTGCAGAGGGACCTTGATAGGCTGGAGAGATGGGCTGAGTCCAACAGGATGAAGTTCAACAAGGCCAAGTGCTGGGTCCTGTACTTTGGCCACAACAACCCCATGCAGCGCTACAGGCTGGGGACAGAGTGGCTGGAGAGCAGTCAGGTGGAAAGGGACCTGGGGGTACTGATTGACAGGAGTCTAAACATGAGTCAGCAGTGTGCCCAGGTGGCCAAGAAGGCCAATGGCATCCTGGCCTGTATCAAGAATAGTGTGGCCAGCAGGACGAGGGAAGTGATCCTTCCCCTGTACTCAGCATTGGTGAGGCCACACCTTGAGTATTGTGTTCAGCTCTGGGCCCCTCAGTTCAAGAAAGATATTGAGGTGCTGGAGCGGGTCCAGAGAAGAGCGACGAAACTGGTGAAGGGACTTGAGCACAAGTCCTATGAAGAGAGGCTGAGGGAGCTGGGGTTGTTTAGCCTGGAGAAGAGGAGGCTCGGGGATGACCTCAACACTCTCTACAACTGTCTGAAAGGAGGCTGTAGACAGGTAGGGGTTGGACTCTTCTCCCAGGCAACCAGCAACAGAACAAGAGGGCACGAGCTTAGACTCTGCCAGGGAAGGTTTAGGCTGGATATCAGAAAGAAGTTCTTCACAGAGCGAATAATCAGGCATTGGAATGGCCTGCCCAGAGAGGTGGTGGATGCACCATCCCTGGAGATTTTTGAAATAAGACTGGATGTGGCACTTAGTGCCATGATCTAGTAATCATGATAGTGTTGGATTAAAGGTTGGACTTGATGATCTTGGAGGTCTCTTCCAACCCAGATAATTCTATGATTCTATGATTCTGTGATTTAATGCAATACTTTGGATGGTTAGGTCTTTTCCTACCCATAAATAAATATTAGTTTATTATTTCACCTTAAAGGGTTTCCTGTTCAATTAGATCAGTTTAAACATGTTATATATTGAAGTGAGAGTCTATGGCCTTCTGTAGCATTTTGACACTCAGTTTTACTGTCCCTTTTTTACCCTGTGAGAGACTTGAAAGAGCTTTTAGGAATTTTACTGTGATCGGTCGTGTCTTAGTTGAAATGGCAAAAATATCAGTAACTGTATTGGAGTGGTTGAACAGTCAAAACCAAAATATTGTGCAAAATCCAACCAAAAGTCAACTTTGCTGTCAAATTGCTCAATTGTATTCTCTTTAGTTTAGCATGACATCACCATTCAGCAGTTCCCCTGTCATCATACAGTCTTGGAAGAAAGACAAAACCTGAATTTATGCTGGAAAAACCAATCCAAGTAAAAGGAAGATTTGCATTTGTTTGAGGAAAAACAAAACTAAAATAAATGTTTCAGAACAGCTTTATGTGTTGCAAAGACACAAAAATTTCCTAGGTCCAATTCTTACTTTTTTCAACCGCTGGAGAAAACCAAGTGCTATGAAGTTTTTCAACTACAAAGTGCCCTAACTATGGAAGGAAAGCAACATATCATGCATGGCCAGAGACACAGCAAAGTTAGCAAACCTTTGTGAGGGTGTGCAACACATCACAATCCAGAAAACCATGCTCCGGGGACTGTTCAGGGACTCTGCTGCAATGGGGCTAGAAGTCTATGGATGAGGGTGTGCTGGATGCTTCCTGCCTTTGATTACTGCAGGTCAGCAGTGGCTGCCAAGCCTGAACAAAGAGACAGACCAAAGCCTTGGGGGCCATCTGCAAACAGAGACCAGAAATTTTCAATCTTTTTTTTTCTTTAAGCATGGGAACTACTCAAATAAAACAAGAAGGTAACCTGAGATCATATGATGGCCAGAAGAAATAGGATGTAGAAAAATAGGCTACAGTACCTAGGCTACAGATTTTCATGACAGTTACCTAGGTATGGAAGGTAATGACTTTCTCCCAAAGAAGAAAACATTTGAAAACTAGGAATGTATCCTGGAGGTGATGGTAGGTTTTGAATGGAAATTTGAAGTCACAGTGGAGGTGAAAAGGCAAATTCTTCACTGTAACTGTAAGAATTACATCTGTCGATCTAAAGCACCTAAGAGCATCCCTTCAAGGATGTTCTTATGCTTGAGAAAAATATAAAACATTTAGCTCAGTGGTCCTGGAAGGACTTCTTTTATACACCAGCATTTTTTAAAATTCATGAATTTTAGCCAAAATGTCTACATGCCCAGTTTAAATAATTGGCTTTTGTGCAATTATTGTCCTGTAACATAAGTAGCCCTTTTCTCTCCCTGCTTCTCCTTCATTAGAAATTTATAAACAGTAAGCATACTCTTAACACTCATTCAGCCTTCGTTTTCCTGGATTTGTCAAGACTTTCCAGTGTCTTCAATAGAGATCTGAAGTCCTCTGGCCAGCTTAGTCACCTTTCTCTGTGTTTGGTCTGTTTTGAATCTTTATTGAACATGGATGACTGGAGCACAAAATAAATGAATTATCATCAATATCCTGCACACAAAAAAAAATGTTTGTCTCTGACCAGATCCTGCAAACATTCTTGATTTTTATTACATTACTTTGAAATTTCATTGGTATTCTGTGGTCAACTTGTATCTGTGTGTTTCAGTCCTCTTGAGATGTTCCCAGCTGATCACAGCCTCTCTTCTTTGGTCACGTGCTTATTCCCAGGCCTTGCATGTCACGGAAACAATTTATTTCCTCCCATCTATTACTCAAGTAGAGAATGTAATTTGTTTCTGTGCACTCTCCTACAGTTTCAGTTGGGTTTGTTTATGCAAATATTTAACAACCTCTGTCATGTGGCTGAGCATAAGAAACCCCACTAGCATCTAGCCCAGTATCTTCTCTTTGAGCTGTACCATCTGTCATTTCCTCTCTAATATTCCCAGTCCTGTGTGTCTGCTGAAGAATACACCATCCAGCTATTTTCTCCTTTCCTCCAGGTTCCTGTCTTTTGTAGCACTCTTGCCTTACTTTGATTCCTTTACAAAATATAATCCATAAGCCTTAGCTAACTCTTCCAGGTTTTTACCTTCTCATGTGGCTTCATGGTAGTTGATTGTGTTGGGTAGAAATTCTTTCCTGTCCTACAATTTATGGCAGCTATGTTATTGACCTCTTACCGTCTATATCACCCAACTCTCTCTCCCCACACCTGAAAAACCTGAAATTTTTTTTGAATGACTTTCAGTCCATCCATCACCCACTTCTCTTTTCATGTTGACAGTTTCTCAGATGACAAATCATGATATGTTCCCATCAGACAAGCCGTATGTACCCATATTCGCATGGAAGTCTATCCGCCTGTTCACAACCCTATCCTCCCCTCTATCAGACAGATACTTCTCATCTGCTCTGTTCCTCTAGGCCATCTCCTTACCCAGTGACCTGTCGTTATCCTTTTCCCTCATCTCAGGCATGTCCTTTTCCATTTGCAGAAAAGTTAATGAGGCCATTTGTTGCTGAGCTAAAGAATGCTGCTATCTTCTTGGAGCTTTTTTACATTCACACTCCTTCTCACTCCTTTAGCTGGTTTTAGCGTGGCCCCTCAGGCAGAAATCACTCTATACATTCCTGTTCCACATCAATGTGATGTCCTTTTTCAAAAGCATTGAAACACTGCATTTCTCCTATTAGAAGATATTGCGGACTAGGAGTAAGTCTATCCTCAGCACAGAGCCGCTTGCCTAGGATGTCTGACTCAGAGTTTAGCAGCGCTTGGAGTAAATTGTAGTCTGTGACCAGGTAGTGCAAAGGCAAGACATTTCACCAGCTCATCCCCAGTCAGCAGGAACGAGCACAAAAGCAGCAACATTGTAGCACTTCTGTCTGAGATGTAGAATGAATGCGCAGGAGAATCTGGGAGCGGATCGTCCTAATGCCACTATTTGAGCAAGTATGTCACCTATACACATGTGCCAATTCTGACATGTCTTCCAGTGGCTTGCTGCTATGAAATGGGCATAAAAATGAATTCTCATAGACAAGTTCAGAACGCTTTATATTTTAGTTAAAAAAAATGTGTAAAATCATGATCTTTGCAGTTGTGATTCCTGGTAGTCTTCTGTCTTTGGTCTTAATTTTATTTACATTATGAAGAATGACAATAAACCTTCGGTCACAATCGCCACCTTTTTATTTTTTTCCTCCTCAGTAATCTGCTATTATAGAATCATAGAATAGAATCATTAAGGTTGGAAAAGACCTCTAAGATCATTAAGTCTGTCAGCCCAACACCACGATGCCTACTAAACTATGTCTGAAAGTGCCAAGTCTACATGTTTTTTGAACATCTCCAGGCACGGAGACTCCACCACTTCCCTGGGCAGGCTGTTCCAGTACTTGACTCAGTAGAAATTTTTTCTGACACCCAATTTTTTCTGACTCTCCTGGTGCAACTGGAGGCCTGTGTTTGTTATGAGTCAAGGACTGCTTGGCAGTTCAGTGACTGCTGCTGGTTTTGATTTGTTGTATCCCTGTGATTTCAGAAAAGTAACATAATCAATCACACTGGGAACAATTATAACACTTAAGTAAGCTCAAGGTAAGTCTTAAAGATACATTGTAAATGAATACCAATAAATGTCTGACTCAGCATTTTCAAAGTTTAAATCACATTTTGTTTTTGCAGCTCATTATCATTATCATCTTTTTATGAATGGTTCCATGTCAGTTTGGACTGATACGATTTCTGTGGGACTTCTCAGCATTGTCAGTATTCTAAATAGTCACCACCTGAGAAAAAGCAGTTTGAAGAGACTGAGGTCAGGCTCTTATTGTAAGTGTGAATGTCTTCATCCTTACAACAGCAAGTGAGAAAAATGTGAATCCAATTATTATCTCCAGACCACTGAGACAGCAGTCTCGGTCTTAACATCCCAATGGCAAAATAGGAAACTTACGAAGCAGTAAATAAAAGCTTCTAAAGAACATGTGACTCAGAGCTGATGCAAAAATGTTTAGTTTCCTGGGTGAATAGGCAATTAGGACTCAACAATAATTCTTCTGGATCCACTTAAAGTCCAAAGTTTTCCAAATGGAAATGTTACTGGGAGACAAATATCGCAGCTGTGCACAGTAAAATACACATGTAAGTGTACCTGTCAGAGAAGAATTTACTTTTCATGCAATATGATAAATTACTCTATAAACTTGAATAATTTTGCCTTATTATTCTTTCTCTGCCATGTTGTCATGCTTTGTGTCACTCTGGAGGGTTTGATTTTAAAATCCAGCATGTATTTAATGTAGTTAAAACAAGGCATCATTACCTGAGGAATATCTACCAAAGGAATATCTAGTTAAAGTTCCCTGTTTTATCCCTGTATTAATATTTCATCTCAGTCTAGAAGCCTATATGTTGAAGCTATGAAAAACATCTAGATAATTACAAACTAATTAAGACAGTGACTCAGCTGGCAAAGTTTCCAAAAGTCCGAGACTCTGATATCCCCAGGCAAGAATAATCAATCTAAATTAAATATTAAATAAAGCGTTATTTTAAAAAGAGAAAAACACCCTAAAATTTGTTGTTACATAACAGCCAATACATAATTTACATAAGTAAAATTTCTGAACAATTTAAGAGTGTAAACTTCTCCTTTTGAATATGGTCAAGATTGCTCATAGCCTTAAAAAGGAGTTAGCTACTTTATTCAGACCTCAGAAAAATCTATTAAGTGTGTACTTTTCTTTTAAGATACCTAAATATCTTTGTAAATCTGTTCCTAGATGCCTAAATTTTTTAAAGGAAAATTATTGATTTAATAAAAGATCTAGGGAAAATTCACATAGAACTTGACTCCTCTAGCCAAAAACTGAATAGCAATAATAGACACTAAAACACATATATTACTACCTGCATTTCTGTGCATGTTCCTTTAAAAAATTCACACAAACAATTTTGGAATGAAAAGCAAGTTTTATGTTCAAGTATAAACTCACAAGAAAACAATGCAATTCATTAGTCAGTTCTTCAAATAGAACAGATACCAGGGACTCGGTCAATGTCTAGGCAGTCAAATGAGTTTAGTTTCAAAGTTACAGTTGAAAAACCACGATAGCTTGTTTTTTTCAAAATGCAACCTACATGCCTTTAACTGATATAATGTCTAGGTCAGACAGCTCATGCTGCAATGAGAATATGAGAAGGTGAACAGACCCAGCACAGGCTAGTTTTCCCAACAGGGACAAATATATCTTCCATTTGTTTCTCAGGAAAAGCTGGAGGACCTAGAGAAGAGAACAAGTTTTTGTTTTCGACAAGGTAGCTCAAAGCGTAGCCTGTGCTGGACATCACCTTTTCAGGTATAGTAAGGTCAGTAGAAAAACTTCACAAAAATGCACAATAAAATAATCTACAATACAGAGTACGTTGCCACAGTGACCTGTAACTGCACTTTTAAGAGTAGTGTGAGCTATCCCTAGCTGTTGCAAGAATTTCTTTACCTGCAATGTTTGCTATCTTCATGAAATGGACAAGGACAGAGTTGAGAGCGAGCCTGAGTCTCTCCAGAGTGTCACGTGCATGGCACAGGAAACTTCTCTTCACCTAAACCACATACTGATGCCATTCAGACCTTCATGCCTTGTTAGAACTGAAAATATATTTGTAAACTTGACCATCATTGGAGGAAAAAAACCCAAACTCCTGGCTTATGGAATTGCTAAAACTGATCCCAATGCAAAGTTAGACAAAAATCCAAATGAAGTAATGTTCATTCGCGTTGTGATATACATGCTGGAATCATCCTAACTTTCTCTCTTCTGGAGTAAATTATTATATCAAAAAGAATCCTTGAAAGACAAAAACATCGATTCTTTCATTGGCTCTGAAACTTTGTTCAAGAGGACACTGCTTGGCAAAGGTATGTTTCTGTAAAAGATGCACAAATAGGGCCACTTAGAAAATCAGCATTTGTTGCCTTTCCCTACTGACATCAGGAGCGATGTGTTTGAACTCACTACTTGGAAATGGCAACTGCTACTAAGGCCTTCAGCTCATGTTGACTGCCACAGACGCTTGCCAACCACACCTGTAAACAGAGGCAAAAATAAAAATGTAACTGGCAAAAAGTTATAAAAAGAGTCAAGGAAAAACAAACACTCAAAACAAAATATGGCTTCTACAAAACGTCCCAAAGGTCACCATCATTATCACAAGAGAGGAAAGAAATCCCAGAGCTAATTTTTTTTTTTTAATCTTTGGCCTTTACTGCAAATTGATTCTAGATACATGTGTTCCTTGAACTATGAAAAAATTCCATTTTGAGAGTTTTAGAAGACATTATTAGGCTATAATCAAAAACAACATATCACGGTATTCCTAATTTATTATCTTTGAGAGCACCATAGAGTTCCTGCTGTTCAGAAAAAAAAATATGTCCTGTGATTTGTTTTTATTACTTCTTGGGCTAAGGAGGAGAGTTGCAGTTTGTTCTTCAGTAGAATTAAATGTTATGCTGATACGCAAATAGTTTATTCATACCAAATGATCTTTTTAAGCTCTATTGAGTCCTTTAAACTGCTCCAAACATTAGTTCTAGTCTGAATGGAGGAAGTAGGTTACCTTTTTGCCTCGATATGATGCAGACACAGACAGCAGATGGTGGTCTTGGGGTTGCAGCCAGCAATGGATACTTCGTGCACTGCAGGTAAAGCCCTATTCTCACTCCAGTAACAGATCTAAGACATGCTAGCATTGAACTTATGGATCCATCCAATGGTTTTGGAGAAATGAAGCAGAACAAGTAACAGAAATCCAGGGCAATATAACAAATCTTCATGTAAACATGACTAGTTTCCCGCTGTAACTGAGGCTAGTCATTTAGAGCCAGTTCAGGTGTTTCTGCCCAGCTCCATGACATACCACATGAATGACTCAAGCTAGTCAAGCAAAGCTTCAGGATATGAGCCTCACCTAACCAGGATGACGAAAATGCCGGGTTACAGGCAGGGCTGAGGTGTCTCAGACCCTGGTAGTGCTGGGAAAGAACCTCCTCTTCTCTTCCATCATTCAGGACAGAGACTGCTGGAGGTCTCATTCTGCAGAGGCCGATGGGCAGTAGATTCACTCTTTTTAATTAAAGGCGTTCTAAGACACTGTGGTAGCTGAATTTGCACTTATGCAATCACAAGATTTAATTTATATGAAGACATCCTCTGTCAGGAAAAAACTAACAGGTAAAATAGCAGCCAGAGGGCTTTTGACTGCAAGATGTGGAGCTTCTGGACTAGAGTCTAAAACTAGAAATAATTGGGAGCATTTTTTTTTGTTGTTGTTTTGGAGAATATCCTTAGGAATTGTACATGTTGATGTTAAGACATGGAAATGAAGTGCATCAGAAAATAATGACAGTGCCAGGACCTCTTCAGGTCTGTCTAGGGAAAAGGGCTTCCAAGTTCTTCTATTCAGAGCAAAAGGTATCCATAAAAGAGGGGAAGGAGGACAGTGCTGGAAACTGCACTCAGACCACAGAACTTCATCCGGAGAGACTGCACTCGATGAACCATGTCTGAGACAAGAAGGACAGAAGACAGATTGCTGCATGCTTCATATATCAAAAGAAAGCCAATACCTTGGGGATAAGACTGGGAAAGCCTCAAGCAGCCAAAAGCACCTCTCCAGGGCATAGCCAAGATAAGTCAAGCGAGCAACGACTGGCCCGGCTCCAATAATTAGTTGTTACAGAGAGAAGTAGCAACATTGGACCCATAAATTCCCACCCCTTTCCCATTCCACATTTATGGATACCTACTCTTAACTGATGTGAGCTCAGAGAAAACCTATGGTGGCCAGATCTCAGCTCCGTCCACTGTATGAGATCAGCCAAGTATTCAAATCCCTATGCAGGCAATAAATATGAAAGGAGTCACTTTATGGTATTACGACAACACTCTTTTTCTAATGAGGGAAGAAAGGAAAATAATTTGGAGTGTTACCTGTGCTTTGGTACCAGAGGGTATCAGCCAAAAGGCATTTGTTTTCAAGTGCTGAAATGCAGTCTTCTGAAATCTGATGCACAGTAAAATATATCACTGCATGAAACTCTGACAGATAGCTCTTTTATGCTTTCGTTTGTCATTTGCTGTTGAGGGCATCAAGAGAAAAATGAAATCAGTTCAAGCTGATTTCTTGGTTTTTGTTTTTTTTTTTTCCCCAACCGTGTTAATCTTTGTGCTATGTCATGTATTTTTAATGTGTTCTTAACCAGTATGGCACCACGAAAACTTTCTGTCCTCTGCCGTCTTTGCAAAGTACTTTCAAATGCCAGATTTTAAACTTTCTGTACCCAGAACAATTATTTGAGAGTGGTTCCAGCGGCAGTGCAGTGGCAGGGACCAGATGCTGATCTCCACAAAACTGTCAGTGAGATTCCCATTTCCCATTTTCAAGCACAGTCAGGCCTAATACAACATCTGGTCTCAGTGCTTATAAAGTACCATAAACCCCACACAGCTTCTTGGCATATGTTCTTCATGCGCAGACTGACTTCAGCTGCTTGATATTTAAGCCGTGTTTTGTAACATTTATCCAAATCCAAGCACAGTTGCACTTACCCATCCAGCTACTCACCCACTGAGAACACTATCTTTAAGCCTGCTGTATTTGTCATAATACAAGTAACCCTGCTTCTAGCACTGGCTTATAAGTTATGAAGGCTGATTTAAGAAAACAACCTTAAATCTGTTTCTACTACAAATCAAAGCACACAACAATATCAACAAGTGTAGCCAAATAAAGAACTCTCAAAGGGAAGAACTGCAACAAATGGTACTAATTTCTCCAGTGGGGAAGTCTTTGCTCTAATACCCAACGTGATACATTCTTGGAAAGGTGCTGTTTCACAGTGACATAAGACTTCCAAAGTGTATGACATCAACTTGAAAAACAATACACCTATTCACCACAAAACCTGAAAGTACATTTACTCTTTTAATGGAAGAACGCACTTTTGTACAATCTCAGTTGTAGATTCTGTCAATATTTTTGATACTCCTTAGTTTCCAAAAGGATCTACATATCTACACAAATACCTTGGCAACAACACTGAAACCATACTCATAACATTTTTTTGGAAATGTAATTAAAGCTTGTGCAAAAATTTACATATCCTTATGTGAAGAAGAATGCAAATGCATTACGGAATTAAGACAGAAATAAACGGATTTACATTGCTTAACTCAAGCACAAAAGCTGCTGAAGAATTAATCTAGATCTGAAGTAAAAACCGCTTGAGCCATGAAACTCCTAATGACTTTCGTGAACATCTCACACTTTGAAAAAAAGGGATTTGAAAAAAATACCCAGATGACACCAGACTAATGCCTTCTACATCTGCTTTTAACAAGTGGAACAATTTGAGCTTGACTTGTACAGAGAAACATAATCTACTATACTGTAAATATGAGTACTATTTACTGAACACCTGCCTTTCCTTCAGAGAACCATCACCTCTTAAATGGGAGATGCTGTACAGCTCGCAGGCTGGGGTAAGAAAATTGTTGGCCATTGGTTTGGTGTCAGCCAGCTCTTCGCGAATTTCCCCACCTGGTGCCAGCATACCAGGATGTGGTAGCCCGATGGCAGGTGTCCCAGCCTTCTGCTTGTCATGGTGGGCATAGGAAATAACAACTACAAATGCTCGGTCTCTTTCAGTATTTAGAGACTGGGGGTCAATAGCACCCTATCTTGCACATTTACAATGTAAAGAAATGTTACTCCTGTTGTACCAGGAGTGTGCAGGCCGTGCTTCTTTTTTTCTGAAATGGGGTACCTGTGTGTGCAGATGCTCATCTTTTTGGTGCTCATCTGAAATGGTTGCTTTATTGCCAAAGAATAATAACCCTCAAAATTCACAGCTCTGATTCAATCTCAGGTTAAGGTACACATTAAGTTAACATCACAGCATGAGGCATAGTATCTGTGTGGCTTAATACGAGCTGCTTTTAGCTACGCTGTATTTCTTTGTTTTCTCTTTCTTACAAGATTTCTTACTGAGCAGTGGGGACACATTCTGCAGGGCCTCACTGACACGTGTTGAGCAGTAAACCCTGTTTCTGGCCATAGAAGGGAGACGAAAAAAAAGCAAAAATAATAGACAGAAAAGTAACAAAAAAAAGCACAAAGGAGTAATGGAAAAAAGGGATTGGTCAGCACCCCACATTTCCTTATCTTTGCAACAAGAAGTTCATAAACAGATGCATGCACTTTACATGGAGAAGGAGAGGTCCGAAATGGAGATGTGGTTAAACAGTAAGTACAGCTTCTCACTCATGTTGTTCTCAGGGACAAATTTCCAGTGACTTCGGGGGCATTTGCTTGCACACGCTGATGTGGACTCAGAGGCCCTCATAGTTTGAGAAAGAGAAAAGTGCCAGGCAGAAAGAAAATTGTCAGCTGTAACTTTTCCAATTATGTAGCAAAAATGCCTAACTGAAACTGTGCCAGTCTCCCTAGAATCTTCCCCTTTGCTCCCCCCCGTTCCTGTAATAGCCTGTAGCATTAGCCTCTCACCTCCCAGGTTGCCCTGGGGACAGGCACCCCCGGAAACAGTCCTGCCTCCAGAACAGCTGCTTTTGGTCTTTTAAAGGAAAATGCTGTATTTCAACGGTCATGGGAAATGAATAGCATGAGATCTGTCCAGTCTTTCAGGCATAGCCTTACAAAAGGAAAAGAACTTTTTTTCTGTTTGGATGCTGGGACATCCCCTCCACTGCTCATGGCCAAGGGAAAATGTCACATCATTGCAGTGCTGATCATTAAACTGCTCCTAATTTTAGTTCTCTTTTTGAAAGCTTAGAATATTTATTTTGCTCGATTACCAAATTAAAGGGTAAAATAAATGCAAATGAAGGAAACAGCAATGCTAATGCCCTTCATACCCTTGGTACCGATGTCTTGACTGATTTATTTTATCACTTGCAGAGGGACAGCAGAAACCCTCTGCTGTGGCTGGTAGTTCTGTCTTCAATGCCCACAAGCACGCTTCATTCAGAATAAAGATTAATGCTACTCTACAATTCTGCTAAGGACGGGAGTGAGGGTATAGCTATAGTATATCGAGTTGTGATGCTCAGGAGCGAGAAGATACTGGATTTACATGCGTGAGAGGTGGAGTTCTCAGGAATGTATTCAGAGTGCGAAAAATCCCCTTTGCTACCGTCATTGCTGTAAACAAAACCCAGCTCATTGATTCACCTCAGTCTTTGCCTGTATGTGTCCTATTTCACTCACAAAAAAATACCAACCTGTGTTGGTTTGCTACAGTGTGTAGGACCACAGTGTGTTTATACAGTTGACCTTTTAAGACAAGATTCAACTTTGAAAACCAGAGTCAGGACTTGAGAAAATGGTCTTTTCAAGGACTTCTTACAGAGGGCAGATGTTTTGATGCTTTCAGCACCTCTCATTCTTTACAGGTTTCTGCAGTGTCTTGTTTGTGTCTAGTGGGTCTTTCAGTGATAAACGACTCATTGCTCTGAATGGAAAGTAACAGGCCTTCCCTTCTGTGCAGCTCCTGAAAAAGTGCCAAAGAACCTCACTGCTCCACTTCACATAGTTTGACTATATTTAGTATGTGCTTTACCACAAACTAATACAGGCTGTGAATCTTGCCTTTTGTTCAAGAGTTGCAGTCTTTGCAGTCTATGTCTCAACCAGAGACCTGTTCACATGCTTTCACATCTCCTGGTTGTCCAGTTTCATCTCTCTTCCTAAACCTTCAGCACTGTATCCTGCATAAGAGTAAGGTCATGGGCTTATGCACTGTGTAGGAATACAGCAGAAAACTCATGTAAAACTATTTTTTAAAAGACATATCTCATATAACAAACACTTTAGCGGACTTTTTCCCAAGTTTTCTCCCTTATTTAGAGGAGATAAATAATCGGTTTTGATGTGAATTAGTTTCTCCATTGGACTGTGATAGTTCTTGAAGGCAGTCGCTATGTCCTGGTTTACCATTTGCTGTTTTGTGATCTTTCATATTAAAGAGATTTAATTTTTTGAAAGATAAAGTAAAAAAATAAGTTCAAAAGTTTAAAATTGGAATTGTTTCACCAGCATGTTTTTATTTTCAATTACAGTATACCTATTGGCGAAAATCAAAAGATTTTGTGGGAATGTGTTCAGAACTGATGGAACCTCAATGGAAAGCAGGTGGTCTCTTTGTTTATCAGAACACCTGAACTTGTCTTATATCTTGTTGCATTTTGGAAATCTTGGTATGGTCATTCTTCTTTTAAGCACTGCTAGGTTCTCCTGTCTTTAGCTGGATTGTCCCAGAGCCCAGTGTTCACAAGTTTATAACTTTACATTTCAGCAGTCTTGTGCATCTTGTCTAGGAATTATCAGTCTTTTGTACTTGAGTTGTTAGAAGGCTTGAACCTTTCAAAAAGGTGGAAATGAAATGTAATTGCAATTTCTGGAATCTGTGAATTTTCAAATGACAGTTCAATGGAGGTACTTGACATAACCTTGAGCAAAACTTTTGCTGTTGGGGTCTGAATCCTCTTCCATGCTGGAAACCCAAGTTCCAGATGACTCTGATTAAAACCTTATACTACTCTGCAGAATCCCAGACCAAGCAATAAAAGCCCATGGGTTACAATCCACTTTTTTTTCCAAAACTGGTCTCTGAGTTTATTTCTTAGCTGCTTCATTCAAAAAGATCAGACTTTCAGAGAACAGCTGAAAGGCTTAGGAGAACCTTTTGTATCTATTGCTGCTTTGAACTCTTATATTCAATTAAAATGGAAAATGGAATCACATGACTTCAGAAAGTGTGATCTTACGTAACTTTTTTAAGGTCATATATTAGGTATGAGGAGGGGAAGTCTTGGAAGGATGGACCATATGGTGCAATAATTTGTGATCTGCCCTGCTGTTTTTTGTAAAAAGAGGGGAAGCTAATAAAGTGTTTATCTGCGCACGTTAGGGCATTTTGCAGTTTTTACTGTTTCTACCTTGAGTTTATGCAAGACCTTCCCAGAAATGGATTCACTGAAACAGATTCCCAAAGTGGTATATTTGGAAAACGCCTTGAAAATAATTACTGTGACAACTTTAGAAGGTCTGCTAAAAAACTTAACAGCATATTTCAGTGGCTGGCACTGTCTTGTGATATATTGGAATTTCTAAACCTCAAAATTACACTCACAGCAGGAAGCTGTTCTCCACCAGTCACTCTCAACATCTCTCTCTGAAGCATGACCATTAAAAGGACTGTGTCAGTTTCAGCACATCTGCGCTTATGATTTTAACACCAAAACCTATTTTAATTTTGTCTTTAGTGTCTGAAGAAATGTGCAACTAGAAGCAGAGGTCTTTTTTTTTTAAGAAATATTAGGAACACGTCCAAATTCTTCAAGAATTCACATTTAATCCGTTGAGATTGGAGAGCCTTGATTTTGACACTGTTCTTTTGAAGGGAAATTGTGATAGCTTTTGAACAAAAAAATATTAATGTATTTGGAGCCAAGGCAAAAATGATGTTGCAGACAGGAGACACACATTACTCTTTTAGAAAAATGAGGTATTGTCAGTCTCTGGGAGAAGATAGTGGCAGCTTGCTGCCGCTTGGGAGAGGGACCACTTTGACCTGCTCAGCAGCCACTGTTCTGGGTGCCTCAGGAATTTTGATGATGGGTTTGGGATCAAGCCATATTCGTTCCTTGGCTCGTAGGCGAGTCCGCGTGATGCATGAAACTAGTGAAGATGGAGAAGATAATATGGAAAAGGCACGGCTGTTTAGCAGAGGCTGTAAATAAAAGTGCTCCTGCAATCATCGAATAACTGTAAGATGTCAGAAATTCCAAAAGCTGAAAAACATTAAATACGGTATTGCTCAATGAAGAATAACCTGTGCTTTCCAAAATATTATGCACTTTCTTGGTATGTACAGAGCTGGGCATACATACTTCCTCCCACTCTGTCTCATCTTCTTCTTACTTCTGACTGTATGTAAAAAACATTAAAAAGTTATGAATTCATGGAAATTACAGGAGAATGAATTAATTGAAACCCTCTCTCTGTGGACTTCTATTACTGTACACAACCATGCCATCTTAGTGAGACATGAGTTATTCTGATTTACAATCTTCATCTTACTAATTAGAATGAGTCACTTAAATATAAGTGTTTGCAAATTAATGTTCAGCCTCGCTGTACATGGGGGACTGACTGATGGGGGAAACTCAGTATTCCAACTAGCCCTGTAAATAGTGAGAAAATGTAAAAGGAGGAACTCTAAAGACTAAATCTAAAGGTTTACTGTTAAATTGTTTGTTTAGTGTATTTATATGACTGTGTATTTGATAGAAATATTAATTTATTTTTAAATACGTGAGTAGAGAGTTCTTTCCGTGCACACATTATCTTGCCTATGTAGATTGCCAACTTTGTCTTTCATTCCTTGTTTCTATTCCATGTATAAAATCTTTGTAAAAAACCCTAGTGATCTTTTCTAGCATCCTTTATTCACAATGATGGGTGCTTTGAGAGATTCAATATAATTCTTTTTTTTGTGCTCATTGTAATGAAATGCAGATGTTTGGTGGTCTCCATTTTTGTCAGTGGTTGATTTTCAGAAAGTCAGATGCATCAACAGAGCTGTCAAAAGTATAACTATATTCCCAAGGGCAGCCACATTCAAGTGCATTTTGTCTGAAACAATATTTGTTTCCATTATTTGTGCACAAGAAAGCACACGATTGAAAGGCTGCTCATTTTTGTGTTTATGATCATTTGACGTTTTCCCCCTGTGCTTAACTAGAGTATCATTTTAAAACTAAAAATATTTTTGTCTCCTGTTATCTATTCCAGATTTTGTGAATAAAACAACATATTAATCCACCTCATTGCTGCATTTATAGTAAGATTTTCATTAATAATGCCCTTCTAGATAAGTAAACTATCAAGTGTTACCAAATGCCTCAAAAATAGCAGACTTTCTCTTGAAGGTGCTGAGGACAGAATACTCAGCTTTAATTGACCTCAGTGAAGTTGGTTCAGTGCTTAGCTTAAAGTCAAATTAAATGGCAGTCAAATTAAATGACAGTTACATGATGTGATTCCTATAAAGATGATGAGCATTTTGTAACTGTCAGGAAGAGAAATACGACCATAATGATCTGGTAAAGGACTTTCCTTTATAAAATTACATTTTAATAGCAATTTGATTTGTAAGAGGAAGGACTTGCATTCAGACATATCCCTGCACATCGTCTGTGTCATGGCCGTTCCACGTGTGTGACTCTTGTCTGTGGCAATACAGAAGAATTTATGTAAGCCCAGCATTTTTTTCAGTGAGACTGAGCTAATTTGAGTTACTTCACCTCTTCCTGAGGCAGAAAGTACCCACATGCATAGGTACCTCATTCCAGCAAGTACGGTGGATTGCTTATGGCTGTGTTAGTACGCGTAACATCACCTGGACCAAAGTTTGCTTCCACTCTGAGATTTTACTTCTGAAGCAGACCTTTGCAAAGAGAAGAAAATATTTGGAGCCTGGTCAGGAGCCTGATGAGACCTGAATGATAAGATACCTTATAATCAGGCTACCGTGATGGCTTTGGTCTGGGCTGCAGTACCCTTATATAAAATAATTTCCTTTCTCATGCGGTTCTACATATGAATCTAAAAAAGGCTCTTCTTGCTTCACACAGAGCCCTGTCCAAGGCTTGATAAGCCCATGACAGCAGTTAAGGCACAGCTTAAGCTATGGCTGGTGATGTATAAGAAAACAACTGAGTTAGCATCAAGATATTCCTGAGCTCCCTACAGATTTGCTGTGTGGAGGTGGAATGAGTAGGGGCTTATATGTGTCTTTACTCTTTAGCAAGTCCCTGGAGTTCTCTCCTTCCCTGGATTTGCTGCTCATGCTCTCTAGGCGAGGGGATCTCCTGCTCCCTGCCTACCAGTGCAGGCTGTCTGCAGAGTAACAGGAGCATGAAGGCACCCTGCTGCCACTACTGCTGCATTGTTACTACAAACAGCACCACAAGTAGCAATGCAAGAAAAGCACGGTGTGTGCTGTCACTGATGAATGTGAACCTCATAATCCTGACTCTAAAAGTGCAGTTTTTTAGTGCCAGAAGCAGGACAAAAATGCTAGTTTGCATGTATGCATTTAAGAATCTTTCAGGTCATAGGACTGATATACAGTGCCACAGAGTGTTAGCAAAGACAGTGGCTGACTAATCTCATAACAAATCTGCCACAGATAAAACACAAAACAAATCAAAGTGACTTGTTATGTAAACCTGGGATTTTGCATGCTTGTTTTCAGCCTGCTGTTACCCAGCTACTGCCTAGTGAGAGAAAATCTGCAGGTGAGCATGATTTCATCCAACACCTTTATTCACTATGCATATAATAAATATTGCTTTTCACTTAGATTCTGAGAATTATAGTAATAGAACGTTCATGTTTTTTTCCTGTTACCCCCAGATAGATAGGTGTGATCCAATTCAAACACTTATGCTTCTTCAGTGAGCTATTTGTCTTAAAAAGAAATTCTTACTTAGCATACATCTGCGTCTAACAAATAAAAGATATTCAGCCTTGCTCCGGAAAGTGATCCATACATTGTTCCTGGATGTCTGTTTTTTCTTGTAGTGTTGGCTAGGGTAGGGAGCTACATCACATACATAGAAGGAGCTGTGGGTTCACTAGTGTTTAACTAATCAATAAATTCATTTGGCTGTTGCCTAGGATTTGTTTTCTCTGTTGATTTTCATTGTTGTTAATCTTACCAATATTAACAAAGACTGCTACTGGAAAGGCTGGAAATAAAAAAAACAAAAGTATCCTATAGAAAGATAAACACCTCTGAAGGCATGCAGAAATCTTCAGATAATTTTTAGGTTTTTAAAAGGCAAATCAACATAGATCCACACAAATTTTCCAGCATAAGATGAAACAAAAAGTAGGAAGGACCTATGATGTGGTTTCTATGGTAATTAGAAATTCAATCTACATATTACATTGGTATTTCAATTATGTTAGTCAAGTTTACTACACAATATGTTGTTAGATGTATATTTTCTTAAGATTACTTTTCCTCTCTCCATTTTTCCTTCATTTCACAGCCTCTTTAAATTTAAAACACTGTGTTCTCTCAGCTCAGTCAGAAAAAATAGTGCATGTTTTCATCTGCAACTGGTAGACAAAACACTCTAAAATATATATTACACAGGGGAGCGCTGTATAATGATCTCATACGCATGATATTAGCGTGCTTGCATTTTTCATTAAAATTTTGTTTGCTAAGAGCTAGATCACTTCAATTTGCTTCCTTGGACAAATTTTAGTGTTGAGAATCTGTATTGAAAAGGAATAGAATCTATAATTTTGCAGAATTCCCACTTTGAAAAACATGCCGCAAATACATGGGACTTCGACAGAAAGAGGAGTTCAAGAACACTCTCTGTGATCTGCACAAAATATTTTCTTTTTGTAAGACAGAAAGTGAGAGGCAGTGCACTGTGAAGCACTACGAAAGTGTTATAATGGCTTGGTAATGCAAACCCCAGAGTGCCTTAATACAGTTATAAAATGGATCTGTGTAGCTATAAAAAGATTAAGTAAAAAGGATAAAACCTCTTTGAATAATTTCCAAGTCTGCTTCACAATGAGCTTATGTCATTCCACATAATTAGGAAGACATAATCAAAGAATAATGATTCACCACTAGGCCATCAGAATTCTTGAGTTCACAAGGCAGTTAGCAAGGAAAAAAAGAATAAAGTAATTTGGGAATTGCGCCACAAGAGAAAAAAAAATCATCCTTATCTAGCATTTTGGGTCATGGAGTGTATAGTGTATGATACATCAGAAGTCTCACATTACAAAGTTATTCTTAAGGTTAGAAAAAATATAATTCTAACCCATTTTATTCTGACTCAGGATATTTTTTAGCCGAGTAAAACAATAGTCATTCTCTTTTTTTTTTTTGAAAATAAGTGTTACTTGCTTTAGCATAAAATATCTTTTCTTTCAAAAATATTACATGTATGAGAATACTGGCTAGTATTGTGTTGTATTGAAAATTTATGAACTGTTCTGTTCAGATTTTATTGTGTTGTTGGTATACAAACTCTTAATCTTCTCATCCTTGTTAGAATAAATACTGTGCCTAAAAAATCTTTCTGGTGTATATGCCTTATTATCTCTCAGACTTTTCTCGAGGCTTCCTGAGTTTTTTTTTTTTTTCTTGAGATGAACGCTTTTACTTATTTCTAGTGAATGACCATTCCCACTCCACTCATGTAATCTCTTTGATCTATTTGAGGCACATACATTTTCCTGACCCTACATTGTTCAAATCCTCTCACTGCCTGTTTAATTTAATAGCAAATAGATCCTATAACTGATGGAATAATATTTTCACTAGTTTTACAGAAAACCTACGGTTTGAAGGCCAGATTGAGATAATAGGTGCAAAAATCCTTCTCTGTATACCGTAATCACAGCTGGTTCCACTGGTTCAAACTTGATTGAAACTGCTAGCAATGCAAAGTTATCCACAGAAATAAAACCATCTGAATGTATGTGCTTGAAACTTGGCAGTAAAATGAAAGCATTTAGTAAAAACTTGTTCACTGGAGTGATTTATGTAGGACTGATTTCTGGTTCTGTGTATACTGGACCTTCCCACACTGCTGACAGCTGAGATACACCATCCCGGGAGATCATCAGGGAAACACGTGGCTCTGCTGGGAGTGCCTCTTCGAGTTTGCTGGTAGTTGTGTGTAATGTAGCATTTCATGCTAGTGTTGATTCCTTCTTGTGTATCCAGCAAGTTTCAGGGCCGTGACAATGTAAGGAAAACACTGACAAGCTGGTTTTACACAATTTAACCAGTGCCAGCTTTTGAGATATTTCCTTGCCTCAGTGGTAAGAGAGTGTGGAGAGAGGCAACATTCATTGAGCTTGCACAAAAGTACTGATGCCAACAAGAAGAGAAGTAATGAACTGAGAGACATCTGCAGAGGCAGAAATACAAAAAAGGATTTGTTATATTACAGATCACTATTCTAACCCTGATTTATGTGTTATTTATACCACTTGGTGCTTTTAATTAGCTCCTAAGAGGAAAGAGAAATCCTTGTTAGTAAGACTGCTAATTCTTCAGGCTGTGGGTGCTTAAGGCTTCACCTGCACCTTGCAATAACATCCCTTTTCTAGCGCATCAGTTATCTGCGACACTATCCACAGGTCAGCAGTTTGAGTATTTGGAGGCTTTTCCTGCCTCTGTTTACAGCACAGAGATTACTTAATGGAAGTATATTCTGGCATAAAGAGAAGTATCTGGGCTATGCCTTTTATTCAAGAGAAGTATTCCCTAGCATGATTTCTCCACCAATACCCTGTGAAAGCAAAGGAACAACTTGTCCCCACATGCAAGTTCTATTACCATGTAACTACTGAGTCTGTTACGAACAGGGTTGGGGTTGACTGCTACTGTTTAAAATACAGTGTTAGCAGTTCTAAGCGGATTTATCCAGCATATGGTGAGGATAGAAAATTATAAAATTGTTCACTAATTGAAAATAATATGATCCATTATCGACTTTCATTGGCATTCTCGGGGGTATTGCCTTCCAGTAAATGCTCCCAGCTAAATGAGATTTAGTGAATTTTTTCTGTGCTGACAAGCATTAGTAAATCATTTAAAAATCCATATTTACTTGAAAAAAATAGCCAGGGTGGTAAAGAGAATGAAGTTCTCTGTCTGAAAGAGAACACATGTTGGCTCTGTTTCTTCTATCACTGAAGTCAGCAAAGCAGGATCACACAATGAAGGAATCTTAATTAAGGAAATGTATTCCTTACAAAAGGCTTCTAAAATATTTTCAAAGTAGAAAAATCATTGCAGTAATGGCTCTGTATAATTAATACTAAAAAAATGCATTCCCTTTTGCCAAAAGTCATGTTTACTTTTGCATAGTAGCATTGCCATGCTTTACAACAGGATTTATTAGTTACTTTTCTGGAATGTTAATTCTACCATTAAAAGGAAGTTCTAGGCTTTGAGTCTTCTTTCAGAGAACTAGACATGTTGTAGTATCAGTCACCTATGGAGAAGGCAAGAATTTCAAGACCCTTCTTCCTCTTTAGATAATGCTATCGATACACATGACCAGTTTCACAGCCATCAGACTGAGAATTCATCATCTGTTTTGTTAATGTTTCTAATGGTGCTATTCTCCTCAAAGAGCTCAGTTTGAGGGTACAAAATAACTGGACACAATTCTTAGTTTTTCAGTCTCACGATCTGACTGAAACAAAATGACTGCTAGCCATTTTAATTTTGTTTTCTCTCTGAGGGAGGCTGTCATGCTAGGAGCTAGGGCTGATGTCACAGTAAATCTCTTTGGGTGGGCAGTCTTTTTCTGCTTAATGCAGTGTCTGGCATGTGGGAGTCCCTGTTGGTGGCAGTAGCTCTTAAGTGCTATCATTACACCAAGCTGTAAGCAAAGGCAATGCTTTGGCAAAAGTGAATGGTAAGAAAGGTAGGTATGCTGCTGATGTGGAAAGGAATTAATGTGATATGGGTGGCCCCAAAATGTGGATGAGTCTTAAGGAAGAAGTACATCCCCATCAGCTGACCAGTCCTTTCTGACTAAAGGCACTGGAAGGAAAACGGTGTCGTGCAGAGCTGAGACTATGGATCCGCATGCGTCAGGAGGAAGGACTGAAATGAAAGGCACAAAGGACTGAAGCAACTCTGGTGTAGATTTAGCTATGCTAAAAGTATACACTCAGCAGCACATGCTGCGACATATATATAAGCAAATTTCTGGCTTTTTTATAGTGGAGTTCTTAAATAAGAAAGGCATATGTCTGGAAATAAGAAAATACAGTGCATATATGTAATACAGTGATCATTCCCCATAATCACCCAGCTGCCTTGAGAAAGGAAATGCCGCTACCTCAGTACTTGTGGTATTTATAGCAACAGTATGTTCTAACCATTGTGACAGCCGTGAGCGAAGATGAAAGGAAAACACATTAAGAAATCAAAAGTTGACTGCAGGAGGTAGAATAATGAGTCAACCATATGGGAAATTAAGGTCACGAAATGCCTGCCTGCATCTTACTCAGGGGTTTGCCTGGAAGGTTAGCAATGAAATCTGAAACTATATGAAAATGGCTTGGTTTTATACTGCATTACAATCCTGAATATCACCGCAGTTTTCTCAAAACAGGCCACAAAAGACCTGCAGGAAAGCTGTGTAGTGTCATCACTCTTTCAGTCAGCAGAGACCAGAGCTGTAGGTCCAACAACCGACTGCAGCAGAGTGCGGTTCTGTTCATTGGGGACTGGCCACCACACAGCTGCATTTGGAAAGCCTGAAGTGGGGGGCCCTGCTGATAGACCGCAAGGTTATGTGTTCATATCCAAAGAAGTCATGAAACAGGAGCCTGTGAGTAGACAAAAAATACAGAGTAATTAAGTACTTGCATAAGTCTGGATATGAGGCAATAAGATCATCTCAATTTTTTTTTGCTTATTGGGTCCTATAACAGCATCTTCCAGTCACCTGCATCTGCTGGCTCTCAGTTTCGGGTACAGCTTTTTGGCAGACCCAGTTTCCCTTGCACTCATGAGGGATGTTGGATTTCTGCTGACACCAGAGAACTCTACTTTTGATGAATTACTGAAATCTGTAACAAAATAATTTTTGTCCTCTTCCATGGTCAGAACAATCCCTAAAACTTTATTTTTTGTCTTCCTATCTTGTGCCTTTGAGACGCAATTCTGTTACCTTCTTCGAAAGACTTCATTAGAACTCAACAAACTAATGCAGAGGGTGGCGTTCATTTTTCGTATGTTGTACATTTGCAGCAAAAATATCTACCTCTAAAGCTGTTGTTTAACGTGGGCTCAGAGGGAAATAAAGCCATTCTCGGGAACAATTAATTTCATCTCAAAATAAGTAATCTGTAATAGGTCAAATGAATCATGGGATGAAAACATCTATTTCTGTCATCTGACTACAGAATGATAACACCTGTCCCAACCTAGGAGATGTTTGCAAATGAAACCCTTTCAGTCTTTTCCTGGAAGCATCTAGATTATAAGTGTAGAAAGAATCTAAGCTCTTTCAATGCAAGCCACCTTTGATTTGAACTAGAAAGCTCTGTAAGCATGGGTACAGCACATGACACAGTTAGAACTTCCTTTGCCAGACCTCTGACACAGTCTAGGATGATGAGATGTGTGGTACTTCGTTCAGATGTTTCAATTCTGAGAAGTGGACCCTAAGCTATGTGATATAATTTCTTTTCCTTCTTGGATGAGAGAATTGTTTTTTTTTACATTGAAAATATTTTTAAACTCATTGCCTCACTGTCTATTCACAAAACAAAAACTTCTAATGTATTTATGTGAACATAGATGCACAAGTAAATATCTTAAAATAGTAATTCATGTGTAGATCACTCACTTTCTGAACATCTGAGGGTTTGGTTACTGATACTGACATGTTCTGCAGAAATTGAGTGTACAAATACAGTTATTGCCTGAAGGTTCAAAATATTTCATGCCAACATTTAAGAAAGTCACTCAAAACACGCTCTATTATTTCCTAGTTTGAGAAAGAAAGGAAGTTTAATACAGCTTAAAAATCTCCATTGTTTCTAAGTATAGAGTGCCTGATTCCAGTACCACTTCAGCATTTCTCCTTCTCCTGCAAACCGCATAAAGGTGCCTAGCAATAGCACTCATCTCTTTCAACTCTTCATCTGTTAACACTACTAAGAAGTAGCATTTTAGATTATACACAATTACATTTCTCCTCTGACATTAAAAAAGAAGCTTTCTCCAATAGCTGGTGACAAATACCTGAAGAGTGTTTACGCATAAGATTCCTGTATGCATGAATTCCTATAACAGTTCATACAAAGAAGAAGAATAGGTGTAAGCACACTCCCCACTGCTCATCAACTGATCAAAAGTGTAAAAATCTTTTCAGTAACAATTCATCTTGGCTGTTTGTAAAAATTTGTGTTAAAAATTATGGCTAGTATTTCTTCAACTGTAGAAAGGTATTATTGCTATGACTCTCCCTCTGTCCGCATTCCATGTTCTTTAGAGGAAGATGATTCCTAAGTGCATTTTGAACAATTTTTCTGGCTGCAAGATTAGCAAATCAAACCTCATGCACAAATATTCTGAGAGTTTTGCTCTTTGTTCACATATACAGCTGCAAAAAAGACTTTGATGCTAGCATCAGGAAGCATGAGATCATATGATGTTTACAGATCAGAATGGCATCAAATGTAGGAAATTGTCTGGTTATTTCCTTTATTAAGTCCAAAACATTATATTTATTACTCATTTAATTATGATTTCAGAAATGACTTTCTAATGATGGAGAGATGAAAATATTAGTCAATTATTAGGGAAAGGAGAAACCTGTATTTATTCAAGTAGTCCAGCCCTTCCATTTCTTGGGTGACAAATATTAAGGAAACATGATTTCATAAGGTATGTTATCTTACTTTGACAACATAGGAACGAAATGTCCAACTGAACGCTAAAAAAAATAGGCAATTCAGTGGGGTTCCATTATTCTGTTTACAGAAATTCTGCACACTGAAACGCGTAATAATTTTGACCATAATAGAGTATATATTTACATATTTTTTTAGCTATAAACATATTTACACTCTACAACAATGAAACAAATGGAATACAAAATAGAAGTGTACATTTCATTGAACTGGACTCTGAACACTTAGTGACTACTAGACATTTTCTCATAAAACTTAACAATGCATTAGAATAATGCAATTTCAGTTCTTCAGGATGCTTACAGTTAATACTTTATATGGAATATATGCTATTGTACTTTAAAAGGCTTTCTTAAACCATATATTTTAAATTTAATGTTAATTACACTGTTTTGCTAGATGCTAGTATTATGAATTATACTAGTGCAATTATTTTTTTACTTGATTCTTGTACACAATGTTCACAAGACACATTTATTTTTGTTTAACCTCTGTTGGTCTGAAGTCCTGATTTTTTATCATCGTTCATTCTACAAAAGCCATGCTTATGAGAATTTCTAATGAAGCTAACAAGAAAAGAAGTGCAAAATTTTCTTTCTGGTGTTATCAATGGTTACATAGGATGATGTCACAGGTAGCTAAATGCATCACTTTTTATTCTCAAGAAATTAGCTCTATAATACGATTACGGAAGTAACCTGTCACTATCTGCAAATATACATCAGAAAAATCTACATAACCAAACCCACTCATTGACACAAGGAACAATCCAAGTTGAGCAGTCTCAAAAGCTCCATTATTTTTACAGTCATTGCAGAAACAGGAAATGAAGAGGGTGGTTATATAAATGAGTGTAATACTTTGGGCAGAATGAAATTCACATGATTAGGCCAAATATTATACAAGTAGATCTATTGACTTCATAAACGGCATACAGACGTAATTAGGATTTCCCAATCCTTGTTTATTAAACTGTCCACAAAGTAGAGATCTGTAAACTAAAACCCCAAATGGAGAGATGTTGTTTGGTGATTTGTATGTGCAGTTTATATGAATATTATATAAAAGTGATGTTTAAATTTAGATAAGTATAGGGCCTTTTTTAGAGATTCTGTAGGAATTAAAATGTTTTAAAATACTTACATAATTGTAATTTTATGTATCTATACTTACATCACATATTTACATATTTTAATTAGGTTTTATAAACATATTGCCACTGTGCTAAATCTTATATGTACAAACAGAAAGAACAGTACATGAAGCAAATAGTAGTTAAGACTATCATTTCAGTATTATTTTATTTTTCACTTTTTTTTTTTAACTATGCAATGTTTTTGAAAATTCCAAAACCCTACTTTTGTAATCCACTTCACAGAGGGAGTGCTTCCATCTATAAACTCCAAAGCTAATCTCCATAAAGAATTATACATATATTTAAAGGAGTATTCAGATTTTCTGTCATCTGTGACTTGGGAACAAACAGTACAAAGTACTCACCAGTTGGAACATGAGGATTCAATAAAAAAATAGAGTTGGCCAGTGGGCGGCAGTTCCAAAGCATAACAAAATGTTGAAGTTTCAAAATTTGTTTTTATTCTGGGTTAGAATGAAAAAAGGATGTATGCAAGCATTTTGGAAAGGGATTCTGTTGAAACACTCCTTTTTAAATTGAAAAGGGCTGTTTTCTTAATTTCTTTTTCAATGAAAACGAGCCTTGGCTGCTCTCGAGAACTCTAGTGACCCAGCCATACCTCTGCAAAATGCAGGCCTCGGCAAAACATTATAATTGAATAAAAACAAAATTAAAAGTAAAAGTATAAGTCATCAAGTTTTCTAGTGACTTCTAAGACAAGCAACCAGCAAAATCTCAGTGATTATGCTTATAAAACAGCAGTCATTAAGTGTTACAGCATCTTGGGTTAAGACTTTAATGACCTGAATGTTATAAACTTAGGATCCTTTCCTACTTTAAGGAGAGGTTGCACACATCTGGGTAGCAGAAACATAATTCATAATTTCCATTCAATTATTTGGCCAAAATATGAATGATTTTATCATCAAGTCTTCCCAAACAGGGATGATACTGCTCAAATATAATGATAGCATTACAAGAAGTAGTTTATTTTATGACTCTAGCACTGCTAAAGTGTTTAGTCTTTTTAATACATCAGGAGCCATTAACCACGCTGATTTAATCACCGAAATCTGCTCACCATTAGGTATACCTGCTGAGCAGCATCCTATAAAATGTTTTGACAGTTTGGATACTCTACAAGGGGTCAAATGACTTTAGTCAGGAAGAATATTTAATTTTTCATACCTTTGTTCACTCTTAAAAAATGAACTGAGGAGCACAGTATTTGTATGTGTGGATTCAACTGTAAAACCCAGAATCTGGTGTAGCTCTTCGTAGTGGCAGAGCCCTGATAAGTTTGCTAAGTGCAATGGCACTCAGCAGTCTCATGCCAGAGTACAGGTATCATCATGTAAACAGGAGGTTCATAGCACTGTATTGAAACTCCAGCTGAGAGTCACTGCCCTCAGGAACAACTTGGCACCCCATTAGTCAAGAAGATGTTTCTCCACAGGGGACTCAGGAATCTGGGGACATTGCCTCCTAACTTGGAAGTCTAAATTAGTCTTAATCAGCAAGGCTTATTTCCCCATGTAATTCCTCATACTTTTTAAAAAAAGACCAAAATTATTCCATACTTCCTTTCTTGTACCTTTCCCTTGGCAGCTGGTGTTGGCCTCTGACTGAAACAGCAGAGAGCTAAATAAGCACATGCAACCCTTCTTTCATCCTCTTTGCTGGTAGATGTCTTTGTTTCCAAACCAAGGACACAGGATATCAATAGTTAATCTACTTTCAGATCCGAGTAATTTATCATCTGTCTCTGTGTGCATGAACTTCCAAAGTGCAAGGCTCCCCGTCACTGCAGAAATTTCTTTCCAGCCTTTCTAACAGAGACAACCTTATACTATCAACAGTATTTGATACTTACACTACCAACAGTATTTGGTAACAGTATTTAAATAATTTTTTTTTAAACAAATCCTCTCAGCTGAGGTTGATAGTGTGCAGTGAGGTGGGGGCTGGTTTCTTTGCTTGCTGGTAACAGGATAAGGGAAATGGCTTCAAGATGAGACAGGGGAGATTTAGGCTGAATATTCTTTACTGGAAGGGTTGTCAAGCATTGGAACAGGCTGCCCAGGGAGGTGGCTGAGCCACCATCCCTGGAGATGTTTAAAAGATGAGTAGGTGTCATCCCTGGGAACATGGTCTAGTGGCAGACTTAGTAAGGCTGGATCTCAATGATCTTTAAGAACTTTTTCAACTGAAACCATTCTGTATATATAAATCATGGTCTTTCTTTGAACGTCATTTTTTTGACCTCAATCACCACACCAAAGCAAGACACTCAAAGAAGAGCACAAATTTCAGTGTGATAACATCTATAGTTCACAGTTCCAGTAGCAGGGCTACAGAGCATGTTACAAAAACTAGAACTTCAGAATAATTTCCTTTTCATCCTTTAGTTCAAAGACATTAAGGGAATCAAACCTCAGCTGTTCTTTCTAACCACATATTCTTGCAGGTTACTTTAAGCATTAATGTTTCCCTTTGAAATTTGTAGTCTTCTTTGTATGCATTTATGTAATTAGTAGCAACGATTAGACTTCACATTTTTTAAATAAATGATACTTTGAAATGGGCCTTCATCACATAGCAGACATGTTTTAATCCATTTATTGGGATGCACTGTCCTCCTCAGGCTTACCATGGGATTGGGTAGTTCAAGGTGGGTTCCTAGCAGTTTTCTTTCAGCAAGTATGCTGTTGGTGTTGTGTTTGAACAAATCACATGAAGCATCTGATTTTTTTCTGTCCTACAGAATAGGCAGATGTAATTTCAATCTGTGTAGAGCTGAGGTGAGCCGCAGTCCACTGCAAGCTAACTGGTACAAGGCATCTGACCAGGGGGAATAGGTCTAAGAAAGAAGCTGAAGTTTTGTGGTCCATTTGAGCTCCAAATCACTTTGTGGTAGGAGAAAAACACTGAGCAACACAGCATAAAGCTAACACTCTCTTAACCAAAAGTTATGCTTGTGGAAAAACACTGGTACCTCATGGATGTAGGGTCCTAAGGAATTCATTCACCAGACTAGATTTAGACTGATTTCTGTATTTAGCTGCAGCTGACAACACTAGTTAGACATCTTTCCAGGGCTGAGTTTTTAGTAGTGTTGTATGTCATCTTGCTGCATCTTGGTACATCTAAAAATGCCACAAGACAGTTCTTACCCATAGCACATTTAAAAATAATCATAAACACCACGCTCAGAGATAACAAATCACTAAGAACCAGCTCCCACGTAATGACAATACACATGTCCAGGGAAGAGATTTAAGATATTGACAGAGTTTGGATGGCAATAGCCATTACCATTAAACCTAAAATCTCAGTTCTGAAGAAGGTATTTTAAAGTTTACAACTGTTATAAACAAGGAATGTTGACCCTGATATAAAGTCAAATAAATTAGAAATGCAACAGCTGTACCAATCCATGTCAGACTTGAAAGCCAGTTAGTGCCAAGATGCTCCTTAGAAAAAATTTTTGGAGGGCAGAATATTGCTCAGTTTTGAATGAGAGCTAGAGGAGGACCACAGAGAGCACAGGCCTTCCTGGAAAGAGATATAATCAGTTCCTCTCCCTGTCTCACGCTGGAGCATATACCAGGGAAGGTTGATGGACTTGTCTGGAACCGAAGAAAAAGAATCCTCAGGAATATGTAGAACATAATATATAACATGCAGGAATCTTGGATTAAAATTATACATTTAGAATTAAACATTCTATTTCGATTTCCACTGACAGACCTTTAAATCACTGTCTTCTAAATATCATCTAATAAAATCATTATCAATATGTCCAGTGATTTTAACCTATTTAAAACAAAAGTTATGAGTAGTATTAGCTCAGTAAGAGTTCAGTTCATCCTTATCCAAATGACATTTGATTTAACTTTGCTTCATTTCTGGTGGCTCTAAATCAGGATATGGAAGAGAAGATTTCAAATCAAAGGACTGACTGTATAATTGAAAATCATATCTTGTGACTGTTTAATAAATTTGGGCAGCGGCAACAATGCAAAAGGATTAGTAGTGGTTGAGAATGACACAGGTTGGAGGAAGGAGGTGGCAAAAATCAGCAGTTCTCTGGGTGGTGGCTGTCCTGCTGTGCCAGCTGAGTGCCCTGGCTGAGACGCATCGTGGGTTCTGATTCACTAGGGGCTGGTGAGCAGTTCACGCCAGGTTTACATCACAAGACAAGCAGTAGGTCTGGCATAGATGCTGCTGAGGAATCAAAACTCTTGGCAGTGGCAAAAGATGATCCCACCAGATGTGCTGAGACAAACATGATTGTATTACTCTCGGTATGAGGTGTCCTACAACCTCCCCTCCACATCCCCTGGCAGAGCATAGGGCTTGCTGGGAGGTGCTGTCAGGAACACCAACAGCACCTCTCCTCCTGCAGACATGGAAGGCAAAATTTGTCTTGGGTTCATGGTCATTAAGATATGGCTGGTAGGACAACAGTTTGCCTTTGGGTGTATGGGACTCTTAAGCAGTAATTTCAGAACAAAGCAGTAAATTGTGTTCAGGAGATACCTAAATATTATGCACATTTTTAAAAACCAGACCTATCTTTGGCAATACTCATTTAGAATTTATGGTGGTTTAAGTCCTGCTTACTGCAGTGTGAAACTAAATAATGTCATATGATCTACGTAAAGTATAAAAGACCTACCACATTATAAGTATTAAAATATATAAGATAAATAAGTTATACAATTTTTCATATGTATGAATATAAACCATATAGGAAACATGTGTGCATGAAAAAAATGAAAAAAAAGATGAAGCCTTTGTTGCATTCAATTAAAGTTCAGGAATGTCACACAGAACTCAATAGTAGCTAAATAAATAACTTCATTGCTTAGTTTGGAATCATTTTGTAATCATTGAACAAAGAGCTAATTACAATTATGTTAATAGACACATAAATGTCTGCTGAAGCCTGTAGTTATTGCAATATTTTAGGTAATCAGCTTAATCCATGATCATTGGAAATGGAACATAAAACGTAGTTAGACCCTAATAAGGGTATGGATTCAGCCTCCCATCTGGAAGCCAAATCAGTATGTTACTCTCTCAAAGACATTTGATTGAGCAAGGTATCTGGGTTTCTGCCTGTGCCTGCTGCTAAGATTCTCCCCAACCCCTTTCGTATGTATATTTTCAAATCCCAAAAGAAATTATTTAAAGTACTTTCTATGTGAATGTCAAATCTTTTTCCTACAAACTTATACGACACTTTCAAAGCACTTTTTCCATTCAGTTTCTATGACCAGGTTATAGAAATATTCAGTGCCAAAAAGACATATATTCCCTAAGAAGGACTAAAGTAGAATCAGATGCCTATATATGTCATCATGGTCTGTAAACTCTTCATTTAATTGCCATCTAAAGTAAAAGGTTCTTAACTCTGTAAGTACCTTATTTTTTACCTTAACATTCTCCAGAAGCCTAGCAGCTCAGGTCTATTAATTCCTAACACTGCAGTTGTGTCCATAGCACTAAGCACTTGGAACTTAATTAATGTCCAAGCTTAATGATCATCCCAAAGTTCTCTTCTTTGAGGCCTTGAATGGGTTTATCCAGGAGGCTTTTGGACAGCAACAGAACACCACATGTAACAAAGATATCTGAGATTGTCTCTATAAGACCTCACTGAATGCACAAGGCAGTCCCTCTTGCTCTTACACATACACACACACAAGTACTTTTTTACAATCATCAGTGACACATATTTTTCTCAGACATCATTCAAGAAACCAAATGGATTTGGGTTTCACTAAGAGCTTTTTTTAAAAAACTTATCTTCTTTTGATGTGCAATCACAGTCATAGAACAATTTATCCTGGAAAAGGACTTCTGGAGGTTGTCTGGTGAAATAGCCTTCTCAAAGATACCTTCAAGGTTAGATTAGGCTACTCAGGGCTGTCTCCAGCCAAGTTCTGAATATTACCAGGGACTGAGAGTCCACAGCCTCTCTGGGAAATCTACTGACCTGCTTAATCACTCTCACCGTGATTTCTTTTTCATGTATTTAGTTGGCATTTTCCTTGTTTTTTTTTCTTTTTTTTTTTTTTCTGATGAAACATATAACTCTTATGTTACTGTGCACTTTTGAGATATGCCTGTGTTCTGCCTTTTTATAAATTCCCTTTTCGCTTTGTATGGTTGAAGAGAACAATTAGATCCTTACTTTGTCTCCTCTTCTCCAGAGAAAAGAACTAAGCTAAGCAAAGATAGCTTCATCACCCTCTCTGTAAAATTGTTTCAGCCCCTTACCATCTTAGTAGCCCTTTGCTGGACTTTGCCTATTTTGTCCTTATTTGTCAGTATCTGCTGGGAAACTCAAAGCTGGACAGCAGCTGGCCTCCAATCCTCCAACGGCACCCTGCTGTCTCATCTCTTACTTGCTGTCCGTCAAACTGCTCAGATTCTTTTCTGCAAAGCTGCTTTCCAGCCAATGGCCCCCAGACAGCACTGCTGCATAAGGCAGGTCCATGTCAAGAAAAGGACTTGACACCTGTAATTTTAGAGTGTCATACTCCTATTAGTTCCTAAGCAAGGCCAGTCGCAATTGATGAGTCATCACTTGGACTTCAAAACACTAATCATCATACTTAAAGCCTCATGGTACAGACAGTTTTCTGTTCACCTGGTTTTCCACCCAGCCAGTCTGTACTTCTCAGTTTAACTATAAGCCTATTACTGGAAAACACATTGAAAGCATTCCTAAACTCTGGATAACTGATATTTACTGCTCTCCCCTTGTCCATAGAATCTGGGCAACTAGTTAAGTCAGGCATGATTTGTCTTTGGGAAGTCCATGCTGGTTGTTCATCATCATAATTTTCCTCTTTCTCTCACTTAAGTGAGAGCTAGCTCAGTATTAATTTCATTAAAGTCTAGAATTTGGGCTGTCCCTTGACTTTTTCAATTAAAGATCCCCCTATGATCACTTCACTTCTCTGTCTCAGGCTCCTCTAAGTAGGAATCAGGCCTTCTAAGTGAAAAAACTTGCAAGATATGATTGCACAGGCTGTTTTACCAGAGGGAGATGTGAGTTTTGTGGTGCTGTTAGATGTTTTCTGAAAGCATTGATTTGTTTCTCTATGATGTAAATAAGTACATAAAGCCAAGGGAATTTGAAAATCTGACCAATAAAGCCATTCACCAGTTGATGCACTGATGAAAAAATAAAAATAGAAGAAGCCCTGCCAGGTCAATTACCTATTCAGACTCACATATATGCAAATTTACAAGCTGCGAAGCAGGCTCTTCAGAGGGAAAATTCTATGAGCAATAGGACCTGAGCAAACTGGGGAAGCTCGGCGTTTTTTTCTGACAAATGCTGTATGAAGTGTTCTGCCAACAAAGGCCAGGCTGTGAACACATTAAGATATCAGTAATGTAGATTGGCTGCAAATCAAACCATTTCATCACTTATTACCTTTAGCAAATCACTAAGATATATATTAAGTAAATATCTTGCTAGCGGTTAAAGATTTATCGGGCAGAGGGAAGAAGGTTAAAAGGACTAAATCCTCCTTAGTACAAGTTCTCAGTATAATCTGTCCTTGCAGAGTGGAGGAGAAGCTGTGCAACTCCTTCCCTAATCAGCACTGAAATCATGCCTAGACCTGTCTGGCACATGTCTTTAGGCATGCCTCTTGTCTTTTGTCGTGAAGAGAACAGATTATTTCTGATGTTTTTTCTTTCTTCATGTAGGTAATTTGTAGTCCTTGACCATTTTGTGCTCTCCCTTACTGATTAAGCCTTACATTAAGAGTAGTACACCCTATACTTTATTCCATCAATTTTCTCCATCTATTTGAAGTTCTCACCTGCAATACACCATAAACTACAGAGGAGTTTATGACAAAACAGAAACAAGTATTTGCAAGTGTAAGTTTACAAGATTTTCTGAACTTAAGAGCTGAATGAAATAATGAATGTCTAACCGTTGACCTTCCACAACTTAACATCCTTTCATCTTTCCTCTAATTTGCTGTTCCATCTCTAAATGAAAAAAGTTAGGAAATATTGGAGGAGGGGTGACAAATATGTTGTGACATTTTGCTATGTGATTATATTTTGCCCTTTGACAGGTAGAAGATAGAGCTGCAGGTTGGAAAAAAAATGTTGCAGTTTGACACAAGCTCCACAGAGAGAACAGGAAAGTACTGCTACTTTACCACTAAGGAACATATGAAGATTTTTCTTTTTATTGTTTCTTCTTATTAGGGGGCAATTCAATGTGACAGCACATGCAAGAGTGATGTATTTTTTTCTTAAATGGATATTTTACTTCAATGTGTTTGATTTTACATATCATTGTAAAACTCCACTTGATGGTATGGATTAACAAGGTCAGTTTAGGAGGACCTGGGTTTATTAAAATTATTAATACTGCCAAACACTTTGGAGATATATATTGTCTTTTGATGGACCCAAGCTATGGTTTATCTGATTTTTTCCTCACTAGAAAGCCTGCAGATTCAATACTGGATCCAATTAAGGATTCACAAATCCAAGGCATGTCTTTGGTGGACCTGAAGAATCTAATTAGAATACCAGCCTCAGTCCCCCACTACTCAGTGGACACGCAGCAGTATCAGGACATGAGTTCACACAGTGCTTCCCCGCACAACTTGGCAATCTCCAAAGCACCCCTAGTCTTGCTCTTGTGCCTGTGAAGGTCTTTCCCATATTGGCAGGCTGGTGCTTAAGCCCAATAGGGATTTGAAAAACTGTAAATTCAGTGTTCAGGTCTCCTGCAGGGTGCCTCTGTGCAGAATGAGGGACAAAATGCATGAGCCTCTGGGCTGGTAGTTTCAACACACAACAGGTGAGCTTTGGTGCTTCCCAAGTTGACTACTGTAACATTCCATGGCTCCTGAATACAGCAGAAGTAGATGGGGAAGGATGTGAATGGCTGCACTGATCTGAATGGCTGAATGTGAGAGGGACGGTCTTAAATATCCTTAGGCTGGGAAGGTAATTGGTTCAGGCTTCCCAGTTCCCCAGGTGCTGTGAGGACTTGGCTGTCATTCAAAGCAGAGGGTATTTGACTGTCTGCAAACAAAATAGCACAGTGGGATCAGGGCTGCAGCCCCTGAGCAGCTGAATATGCCGCCTGCGTGAAGTGTTTCTGGCTGAGGGCAAGACGTGGTGCTGGACATACCCTTGTGCTCAGCAGTTTCTATTGCCAGCCCTGGCAGAGCCCCACTTGGTGTTCAAGCGTTTGCATCATGCTTCCAAGCCTTCCAGATCTGCCTGTGCCCTGTAGCACCAGGGCACCTCGCAGAGTTGCTGGTCAAGGTACTTAAAAGCTACCCCACCTACCTTTTTTTTTTCTTTTAGTTAACTGGACAGAGACTTTATGACCTGTGATGACATAAATTGCTCTATCCAGTAAATTACTGTTCATGTGAGATTTTTAATTATAAATCAAATTACCATAGGTTAAGAAAGAGAGATGAGGGAGCTTTGATGATTCTTGTGCCTGTTTCATACGTAGGGATATTCCTGATTCAGCAGCTGGTGGTGTTGAAGACTCATTTACAAGAACTTCAAAATATTAAATATGCATTCTTGTAATTTTTCCAAAGATTATCTGAGCAACTTGAGAGTTTAGACTGTTGTTTTTCTTTTCTTAAATCCATGTTTATTCTTTGCCATTAGAAGCCATGGCCTTTTGTTTTGGGTATGTCTGCACAGAGGTAAGGTTTAAGAGCTAGCCACTCAAAACCATGTGAAAACTTAAGACTTCCTTCACAGAGGATCAGGTGCTGTTGTTATATTACAGCATTACTCAACTTGATGGAAAGATTTTAATATTGTAACCATGAGTATAAGGGATGAGTAACAGTTACTGCAGTTACATGGCACTCCTTGTAGTACGAATTCTAAATCTGAGAATATTAAATACTTTATTCTTCTGTTTAATTTTCCCCTTAAAAATATTTGGAACACAAAAAGCAGAAGAGTGTTGTCCAAATTTTTCCAAACAAGCATTGTTTGAAATCAGTGTTGCAAACACAATACTGCTTTGTTATAAAACATGAGTTAGGCGTTGCAATTCTTAACTGATGCTATCCCAAAACAGTTGTCACTCAAAAAACTTCAAGAAATACCAAAAGGACAAAGAAAGCATTATCAGGCATCAAGGAACTACTTGGTACTTCTGTATGTGGTGCAAAATGCAGTGTACACAGCTTCATGTGAACTACTGAATAAGCTCCTGTCCTTAATTAAGGCAGCTGCAATTGACATTGCAGTTCTGCCAGCAATAACAGCTATGACAATGGGTGTCTCAGCTCGTGGCATGACTTTCAGATCATAGGGTTATTTTTGAAGAATACACTTTTTCCCCCAGTTGCTCTCTTGTTTCTGGCATACGGCATCACAAGATCTGCTCTAGCTGCAGATCAGTATTTTGCTATTTACAGATAAAATCTGTCCAAGTGGACAGCAATAGAATTCTGTATGGAGACGGGCCAGATTAAAGAACAATGACTGAGCTACCTTATGATGTATTACTAATGAAGGCAACCACAGGTTGTAAACCCAGCAATTCTTTTCCTGATCACATGAAAAAATGTCATGATTAAAATTTGGGAAAAATTTTGCTTGGTTTTGATTTTAGTGAAAATCATGGGAGTCTTCCCTCCATGGGTAGAGGTCGGGAGTAGTCTTACTGTGCTCAGTCTCCTCGGCAGGGTAGGTGAGGGGTAGGGGATGAATAATAAGGGAGAAGTGCTCCAAGTCCACATGCATAGAAACTAGAAGAAAGGGCTAACCCACTGACAACTCTTGGATGGGACAGAAGGTTGGGAAAAAAGGAACAAGGAGGAAGACTTGAGAGACACACATATGAATCTGAACCCTGATTAGGTTCAGATCCTAGTTTTGGGACCACTCAGTTTAAATTAAGAGCAAATTGAGGGTGAGTGAAAGGAAGAAGTCATGATGCATGGTGAATGAAGCCATGTACTGAAATAGGTGTGGATGACTCAGCCAAATACATGGCTCGGGTGCTGGAAAGTCTGACATTGACTCCTCATCATGATCTTGGGCAAGTCCCAGCTTTTCTTTGGGTCACATCTGACTTCTGAGTAAGGAAACCAGACTCCCATGACGGTCAATGAAGTTATATTTACATATATCACCTTAATATTTCACAGAATGCTTCATTTTATAGATCTGATAGTGTCTGTTTTATTTGAAGAGATGCTAGAATAACAACTTCTATAAAGAATTTCAGAATGGAAATGCCAATTTCAAAGGGAGTGAAAGGAAATGACTCAAATAAATGTCATTATTAGAACAATCTACAAGTCTTTTAATCCTGTTTAAAATCATTGATCTTATTTTCAAAGATACTGAGCATCAGTTCCCTACTACTGAAGTTAAATTCCTCAGGAACTCAACACCTCTGTAAATCAGATCACGCATTCACCTTCTGGGATGTTGAAAAATCACTAAATCCAATTGTGTAGTCTCAGATCAGCCAACTGTTCTGCTTTACTGAGTTAGTTCCCTGAAGATAGATAGTTTTGGTTCATTTTTCTTTGTTAGCTTTTCTATCTTCTGATGATAAACCACAAATTTAATTTTCTTTTTTCTCCCAAATAACACCCTTGTGAGGATTAGTTCACTTGTACACATTGCTATTGATCATCTGAATCTGTCTGGATGCCCAAGACGGTGCTGATCCCATAAGTCTATGCATAACAGAGCTCACCATTGGGACTATACACTGAATTGTTGGGAAAGTAATAGTGTTGTTGCAGTTTTTCTATCTCATTCCCCAAGGCTAACACATATTTTTGCCAGCTAGGGTATTTTCATGTAACGAATTCCCTTCTGTAACAGGGACCTAAGAGAAACTAAATTCTTGGTTTCTCCAGGTTTTTATGTATGTAATAGGATTTTGATAACTTTTGGGCCTTCAATTTTATTGGTATTGTTGGGTATGTTTGGGCATGTAGCGTTGCTGTATCTTGTGTGTGGCTGTGCAGGTGGTGGTGGAGGTGCAGAGAGCTGGACTAGATGACACAGGTATTCTCCAATCTTCCATTCTAAGATCTATGATTAGCTCAAATTAGCTACTGTTTTCTAAAAATAAGTGCAAAGTACGTCCTAAATAATACAAATAAGTCAAGTCCTAGCCTTCCAAGCATAACTGAACTAAATGCAAATACTTCCTAATACAGGGCAAGATCCCAAAGGCATCTGAAGTCATCTGTGTTGCATAAATAGGAGCAAACTTGTTACCTTGAGAAAAGAGAGGCTAAATGAAAAAAAAGACTTAAAAAAATCAAACAAACTCAAACTGTGACAAGTTAGTGTACTTTTCACAGTTATATGAACAGCAGAGCAAAATGACTGCTTTCCCAGAAACTAAGTTCACACAGTTACAAGGAATCTGTCACAGAGATGACTAAGTGCTATCTCAGTGTGTGAAAATGAAACAACAGTGATTCTGAAATTGACCATCAGGGAAAAAGAATATCAGAAAGGAAGCGACTTGGCAAAACAGGAAAGCATAGACAGTACCGAACTGATGTGCTTGAGTCAATGAACCACTGAACTCAGATGACTACCATGCCCTAGGGGCAATGAGGAGTCTGGACTGCTCTGATGACTCATTCCGTATATGTAGAGGGTCGAGTTAGGTGGAGATCCAAGCATGTTAACACTTCTCCGTCTTTTTTTTTTTTTTTAATATTAGGATGTGCAATTTACTTTGCCTGTTCCCTTGTTTTAGAAGTGTATAAAAATGTCAGATCCCAAAAACAATTTTACCTCTGTAAAATTTTTCTCGTTCAATAAACTTCTCAATCTACTTGAATATCAGTATACAAAATGTTAACATGCATTAGTGATGGACTTTCAAAGGATTTGAGGTATCACAAAGTAAAAGAGCTACTGAAATTTCATAGCAATACCTTGAAAAACAAATGAGGCTTGCCCACATCCAAATTTGATACAAACCTGAAATTGAGTCCAGACAGTCTTAGATTTAAAATTCTTATTTGTTTTGAGCCAGCAGTGTGCCCAGTTGACCAAGAAGGCCAATGGCATCTTGGCCTGTATCAGAAACAGTGTGGCCAGTAGGACAAGAGAGGTGATAGTGCCCCTGTGCTCAGCACTGGTGAGGCCACACCTGGAGTACTGTGTTCAGTTCTGGGCCCCTCACTACAAGAAGGACATTGAGGTGTTGGAGTGCGTCCAGAGAAGGGCAACAAAGCTGGTGGAGGGGCTGGAGAACAAGTCCTATGAGGAGCAGCAAAGGGAAATGGGGTGGTTTAGCCTGGAGAAGAGGAGGCTGAGGGGAGACCTCATCACTCTCGACAACTGCCTGAAAAGAGATTGTGGCAAGGTAGGTGCTGTTCTCTTCTCTCAAGTGACAGGTGATAGAATGAGAGGAAATGTCTGTAAGTTGTGCCAGGAGAGGTTCAGACTAGACATTAGGAAAAATTTCCTCACTAGAAGAGTGGTTAGGCACTGGCACAGCTGCCTGGGGATGTGGTTGAGTCACCATCCCTGGAGGTGTTTAAAAGACGGGTAGACGAGTTTCTCAGGGACATGGTTTTGTAGTGGGCAGGTGCAGTTGGACTCGATGATCTCAAAGGTCTTTTCCTACCAGGCGTTTTAATGATTTTATGAATAAGCACTACTTCTGGGAAAGCTTCAAACTAATTCATGTTCTCTTGGCAATCAGCACATGAAACCTACCGCTTTTACACAGGTTAATCTGAAATCAAGAAAGACCTGGAAGTTTTGGCTGAAGGTTGAACTGAAATTTGCATTTGTCAACCAGTTTCTCATTCCTCCATCAATCAGAAAAGCAACAGATTACTATGGAAAAAGGACTATAAACTTATGTGTAGTGGAATATTTGCTGCATGAAAAACAATGAAAATTCTGATATATTTTTCCTATAAGACCATGGTATGCTCCTCTAAGACGGCATGTAAATATTTTCAGGTGACATTTATCACTGCTCACTTCACATTGAAAAACATTTTAAGCTGCAGAAAGCATACAGTTTTTGAGTTACATACCCAAACTTGTAATTTCCTTAGAGAGGGAAAAATAGGTGGGATTTTCTAAAGTACTGGAAGTTCCACCCTAACAGACCCACTGCAAAAGCCCACTGACATCCAAGAATAGAGAAGTAAGCCAGTGTTGAATACATTAAAAATCTCACCCAACTTTGCCTTTCTGATTTTGATACATTGGCATCATCCCTTTTAGTGATGAAAAGAATGAAGAGGTCGCCAGTATGTTACAAGTTTATTTGCTTAGATGTTTCAAGAAATCCTTTTGGCACACATAGAAATTACTTGTTTTATTACACCTCGTAATGTTACTCCCTAAAAGTGAACTTAAAGCTGGTTTTATTTGACAAGAAATACTTCAGGACCAATTTTTAATTTTTTTTTTAAATCTTTTTTATGTGAAAATATTCGAGATATTGTTTCATATCTCTAACTGCTCTGGGAGTAGTGACTTTTACAAGTCTTTCTGCTCTCCAGATAATTGACGTATTGACTCAAGTGTGAATTTGAAAAAAACAACAAATAATCAACCAATGAAATTAAACTATTAGTGCTTGCCTAGTTCAACGACAAAGGATTTGAGATAGTTTAGGGGAATTACTTGACTATTACAGTATGAAGACAACACTAATGAAGTTCCTGGATTGAATTCAGTAGTCTGAAATAGTCCATATGCACCTTTTTCTTTCCTGTGTTTAATTAGAAAGGACTCAGATAATTAAAAGGGTGATATTCACGGCCATGGTCTCAGGGAGAAACACCGTGAATACATATTCCCTTGGTAATACCAAAGCACTCAGGGCACTATAGAGTGGAGCCAGCCTGCTAAAACTTGGATCTGAGTAAGAAGAGAAGCAGGAGAAATAGCATTTGTTTAAGGTATAAAAAAAATTACACAACCCTGAAAGAGGAAGTGGGCAATCTTACTGTAAACTGTAGAAAGGTATCCTCACCTGTAAAGTTGGTCTCTTCCAGGACCCCTTATCTTCTGTCCCTGAAGCCCCAGCCTGGGCTGAAGTCAGTCCCTACCAAGGATTATTTTCTGGCTCTTAGCAGCTGTGGGGGGAAACCGTGTCCAACATGCCTTTGGATAATCTTCTCCATCCTGTTTCCTTGGATTGTATCCAGGAAGGCCTTGGAGACAGATAGGCTTAGGATGTGGCCACCTCAGAAGTCATGGAAGAGATTTAATGATTTGGGGAAAATTGGCCAGTGTTCAGGTCACTTTGTGAAATTCCTTAATTTATTAGTATGGATGCCCGAGTGTATCATGCAGATGATATAGAGGTATCTCAGAAAGCCTCTGTCAAAATAGTGAAGGATATCCACACAACAGATTTTTTTACATAGATAGAGCTCAAAACTACCAGTACTTCCTAATCTGGATTCATTTTTATACTAGTATTGAAGTTCAGTAATTGGTTTCATTATTTAATTATTTTCATTATTATTATAATATAATTTTTCTTTAAAAAGTAAAACCTTATTGGAGATCCTATGCAATACGGTGAGTGGCCTACTGCATACCAGGTAATTCTGAAAGTCCAGGCATTTAGGAAGCAACTCTGCTTTTCTTTCTGAAAATGTTTAGTTTATGATCAGGAGAACTGTGCTGAAAGTCAGTGAATTCTTGAAAACTTAACAATGAAATAAGCAAATGGACAAAACATTTCTACTTCCACTCAACTGGCAGTGGATCTAAGCAGAAAAATGTAAAGAAAGATGAATTCCCATGTGGGGAAAAAAGATAGATGTTGAAAAGCAGAACTTTCCTGCATTTGCTGAACTGGCCAAATAGTAACTGAACAGAGGCAAACAAAAAGTTTTAACATTTCTTAGCTCAAAAATTATTATTACTAAAGTTAGAGGTAAAATCAAGTCATTAGTAAATGAAAAATTGCAGCTAAAAAGCGGGGTAAAATCCTTCACACTTGAAATGGATTTAAAAGCTATCCAATGTTTCAAAAAAAATCGAAAACCCAACAACCAATTCACATTTTACAGATTCCAGCATGGCCAATGCTCGTTAGTTTTTTCTTTCAGGGATGGTGAAATATGATGTACAGATAATTTACTTTTTTTTGTGTTACATCAAGCACTGCTCCCTTGGCATAAGAAGAGCCATTCCAGTGTAGCACGCTGCTATAGAGATGACCCAGAGCTGAAAAGTGCAAAGGCACTTGTCACTTGTCACAAACTCTTTGTAAAATGGTAAAAGTTATAGCAGCTGTTCATGTATTCTGATTTTCTTCTTGAATGGAAAACAAGAAAGTAACAACTGAATTTTGACACTGAATAAGTGCTGAAAGTCTGTTCTTATCTTGCTGTTCATCTCCTTATTTCGTCTTGAGGCTGCTTTGTGACATTTTAGTCCATCTTTTAAGTGATGTGCCAATCATCTTCTGTGGTCAGATTAGCTCATGGTTCATAACCTATTAATTTTGTTGTTGACCTATTCAATGTGGTTATGGAAGGACGTTGAAGTTGTTCCAATCACATACAAAAAAAAAAAATTATAGCAAATGAGTTAAAATAATTTTAATTCTAAAATTTTGAAAGGTAATTTGGGTAGTAGGGTGGGAAGATAGAGTGGCTGCATTTTTTTCAGGAAAATTTTTAATGAAAGCACCCAGTTCTCTTGGGTATAGGGTTTTTAATTTTTTTCTTACACCTGTTTTGCTTTTTCTTTTATTTCCCTTCCCTTTTTCCTCCATCATTTCTTCTCCTGAAAGAATAGAAGGGGTGGAGAAGGAGAAAGTAAGAATTAGCAGAGGGTTGCAGTCCATTTAGAACAAACTGGACCTTTTGGCTGAATATTTTCAACCTATCACATCAGAGAATGTTTCATTTCTGGTTAAGCGCAATCAAAATTTCAACTTTGTAAAAGATGTGCATGTTCAGGCAAATGCCTGTAAGATATACTGTTTAGCGGGGTCAGCTTTTGAAAATGAGATCACTTTCCCCTTGCAATGACTGTTCCTCTTTTTTTTTTTAAATGTAGCTTTAAAAAAAAAATCTCTCTTCCCATGAGGAGAAATGCAGTTCAATTTTCAAAAGGACAGGTAACATTAGACTCATCCAACGTTTTGTTTTGTATCATCACTTAAAGACCAGGCTCCTTCAGGCCAGAGAAGAGACTGTAAATTTCCTTGTTCTCATTCTTGATACAGAGATTTTTTTGGCTCAAGTTTATACTGGGACATTTTATGGTGGTCAGTATTCTACTGTTTACAATGCTAGAAGAGATGTCATTATTTGTATGATGCTTTGTATTATTTTCTATCACAATTTATCAGTCAGCTTGCTGTAAGCTTCAATATTATCTAAGTGCCATAAAGCTTAATTGGGTGCCATTTTCTATACACTTTCTCATGCATGTTTATAGAAAGTTGTTCACATTTTCATAAATTCAGAAACATCCCTTGACCAGTTAGATGTGACATAAAACTGCAGGTAAGTAGACTACAGATTCTGAAATTATAATTTGCTACTCTTTTCATCCTTATGAGCTTCCACTAGTTACTTTGCCTCTTCTGTTTTACTTACTATAAGATGAAAATTGTCATAGGGTTGATTAGCCAAGCAAAAGAGCAAAAAGAAGTATTAATTTACAACCACGACTGTAACATAGTACACTTGCAGTACAAAGCAGGAACTTCTCTATTGAACTCAGTGGCAATGCAATAAAACAGAAAAATGGAGACATAGGAAATTTCATTTACTCGCATGGAGAAAACCGTGTAAAATCAGGGTAAACCAGATTTAATAGAAGATTTGTTAATGCCACATGTGCTACCACAGGTGGAACATCAGGCTTTCTTTTTTTGACAAAGGCAGTCATTATCAAAGATTCCTTGGATTCTAAATGGAGAAAAATCTGCCTATGTTGTCACTTCAATGTATTTGGCTTTCCAAGGGTAGCTTACACGGAAACGAGATCAAGAGGCTCTCAGGTGAGCAGAGATCTTTGCCCCAAAGGTAGGAATAAAATCTGTGCAGGAGAGGTAACGTGAGGTTACTCCTTGCTAGATAAGATTAACTGAGTCAGTGTCCTCACTCTCCACTGTAAATTATTTTCCAAAATGGGAAAAATCCTCTTACAAATATTTTACATGTCTGACAGACTTGTGAATCTGTACTGCATCCAGCTAGACAGGCAGTTTTACAGCTTCCTCCACTCTTATGACAGCTACATGGCTATCCATTGCTCTGCTGCCAGACAAAATAATCTAATTTATCTTCTTTGTGGTTAATGGAAATACCTTCTCTTGATAGAGTTTTAGAAGATCAGCTGTCCAGTGAAAGCAAGCAGTGCTCTTGACCCTTTCACCTCCAGTATGACCCTGTCTACTCATCTACTGCCATTATTATATTTGAATTTTAAAAGGACCAATAGACGACCTGTAAATTTTTTGTTGGCTTCAATCTTCTTGAGATGAGAAAGGGCGAAGGAGCACATCTACTAGACTGCAGCAAACTGCTAGGGAACTCCAGGTGTCTCACTGACAGCAGAAAACCATATTCACAGACAATAAGCCTGTGAATTAGACAATGTAGTGAACTTTTTCCTGCTAAACACCCTCAGCACTGCTCACTTCAGGTTTAGAGGATATCTGCAGTAACATCATATTCATTGTTTCATTTCCATCGAACAGTCAGGGAATCATCAAGGGAATAACCTTTTTGCTGTCAGTGGGGTAATCTGATGTGACATTTTTGGCCTCAAGTGCACATGTTGCTTAAATATGGCAAAACTAATATTGGAAGAGAAAAGTTGAATATTTAAAATTATTAGTCATATTAGTTCTCTACTTTGTCCAGCAGAATAGGTTCATGTTAACAGTGATTCTCACTGCTCATGTTTCTTCGCCTGGCACAGTGTGTGGGATGAGAAGAAATGATATGCTTAGGTTACAGGAGGTCACTGAAAGTGCTTTTATGTGTCTCAGTTCATTCAACCAAGAAATAAATGGAATTTTACCTACTGAATAACAATGTTCAACAGCTTGTCTGATGCGTGACAGCAAAATAAGGATTGATTTTTTTCACTGCATTCTTAAAACAAGTATCTATGATTTGGGGAAAAAAAACTCCAATGGTCCAAAATGATAGATTATGTATATTTTGTATCATTTTGAAGAATATATCCTAATCTCAGTGGTTACTTCGTATTTACAGAGCACTAAGAGCGCTGATCTTTTGCTGAAAATAGTCCTGCTTAGAGCAGAAGGTTGGACTAAATGTTCTTCAGAGCTCCATGCCAGCAAATTTTTCTATGATTATGATTTTTTTATTCTTCCAAAGAAGCTTAGAGTTGTGCTTTGCTGTCACAGACTGTTTGTGCCAGCTTTCCTGGCTATGAAGAGGAAATCAAACATTTGTTCCACTACCCCACAGGGGCATGGGGAGGAGGAGTATATTTACACAGTGGTATGAAAATGTAAACTAGGTGTCACAGGACTACTGCTGAGTAAAAGCCCTTGCATTTTGGAGGGGCTGTGTTTGAGGAAAATATGTCCCTTCTTTGCCCTGTACTGGGTCCTGAGTTAAATATTGTTGAATTATTTATTTGATTGGGAAAAAGGTATTTGCAACCTGAGAAGCTGCTCAGGCACTGCTTTCCAGCTGTCCTAAAGACATGTGAATCAGAGAGATGAGCTGAGTGCAGCAAGGTACCACAGTCAAGCCACATGGCTCTGACTTTTCATGGTCTCTTTGAAATCACCAAAGGCACCACCTCATAACTTGTTACTGTAAGTATCCTCTAAACCTGAAGTGAGCAGTGCTGAGGGTGTTTAGCAGGAAAAAGTTCACTACATTGACCCCAGAGTCTGCTTCCCCCCATTGTCTTTCAAAGTAACTAAATAGGATTTTGGATAAACATACACTGTTGTTCTATTTGCATTTGCAGATTAATGTTTTCCCATGTCCAGAACTCCAGATGAAGGATATAAAGTCAGGCTCTGGAGGAGATTTCTAGACAAGACAATGGGATGAAACAGGTATTTTTTTTTGAGAGCAATACTCATTGTTTCCAACAAGGAAATGAAACGAACATTCAGTGGAGCAAAGTTTAGCATTAGGTATGAGGAAACATTCTTCTAATAAATTCCAACCTTTAAACCCTTCTTGGCTTTGCCATTTCTCTTGATGGTTGTTTATTGCTCTTTAGAAAAAGGGCAAGCTCATGCCATAAATATGTTCCTGGAGTGTTTTCAGCTATAAGCAAGTTTCTCAGCCTAATGCTATTCTAGTTCTCTCCTAAAGCAAGATCAGCCACAAGGATGACTGTTCCTCACTGTTAAGATTTTATGAGGAAATTTCTACATTTCTACCTGGATGGGTTTTTTGCTAGAAGAAGAGAACAGAATCTTCACATACAGAATGTCTATAGCAATCTTTCTTACATTTCACTCCCCTTATTCTAATTTATTTATACTACAGCAGCATCCACAGGCCTTAACTGTGGAGAAGTCTCCATGGCACTAGACAGCGTACAAACACAGAGGAAGCTACTGAAGAGCTCGCAATCCAATAAAGGAATATTATGGTGCCTTTTCTTCAGCTACAGGAGAAGAGACTAAGGACATAATTAGATTAAGATCATGCTTAGCCCAAATCTATGAGATTACATTTGCAGTCTCTTCCTGACACTCTGTCTCTTAGAGAACACTTGCATTAAATAAACCGCATTATGGATTATGCGGCAATATCAGCTATGTTTATTGAAGTGGAAAAAAAATCCATACGAGAACAAAACGAAACATTGTGTTTATCTCTGCCTTGTCATAAATCCAGTTATTTACTTAATCTTTTCCGTGTGTGAAGGTTTTGTGTTCATTTCAGGTTTTCCTTGTGTTGACATTATTTCATAAATATTGAAGTCAACTGGGATCAGCTGAATTGAGGTAAGCTTGTTCTTGGCTCTGATGATGAAGAAACCATAGCAAATATTTTTAGGGTTATATGACTGCTCTTTCGGCTGTATGTACATCTGAGCTTGTATCAACATCATGAAAGCAATCCTAACGATGTATTTTGAATGTCTCCTGGGATGAAAACAGGCTGACTGGAAGTAGCACCAACTGCCTAGAGAGGAAGGTCACATGTTGTATTACAGTTCACGGTATACTTGCACCTGAATAGGGAATCATAAAATCAGGGATGCATATTTTTGGCATCATTAGCCTATTAAACATGGTACTATATAAGTAATGATCATTTGATATGGAGGAAAAAGGATCAATTATTTTAACTCAGGGTCGCAATAGCAGAGCAAACCCTGTTCTGTGCAAGCCAAGTGAAAGATGTGCCATACAGGCATTTTTATTATACACATCCAGTAAAACTAAAATACACAGAAGGCTAAGTATTAGCAAAACAGAAAATGCCCTGAAGCTACAGTTAAATATATTTCCAGTTACTAGTAGAGATTTATAAGCTGCATTCATAAATGTTCAAGTTGTTATTAACAAATTTTTATGTCAATTTAGAAGAAACCAGTTAAGGGAGACCTAAAGACAGATTCTGAACTTGACACGTGGCAATTAATAAGTCAAGAGAACTGTTACAGGAAAAATTTCAGAGAACAAAGAATGAAGAAATTCTGCTTTTTTCCTACTCCTTCCCAAAAAACCTTGAGGTTTTCAGTTTCTGTTAAATTGCCAGAACTGGGAATAGGAAAACAGTAAGATAAAAGGTCTTTGCTTCATTAGTTGTTAAGGAGTTTAATTAAGCTTTATCTTCTAATGTATTACTTGCACATTTAGAGACCCACTCTATGCACAGCTAATGATTTCTTTCAGAGGTGACGGAGTGCCAACAGAGACATGATGTACTCACACCTGACTCTCCCCTGCCCCTATCTATAGCCACAACGGCTGCCTGTCTGTCTGTGTCAGATCTTCAGCCACTCATAACACTCTGACTTCCACATGTGCAGTAGCACCACAAGCAGAATAACCACAGCTTTTACAGTCAGGAGCAGAAATACTTCTGATGGCAACATTGAAGAGAATTCTCTAGTGGTCTTGTTCCTGTCAGCAATGACACTACCTGTGTGAATAATTGCAACATTCTGAGTAGGACCTTCAAGACCTTCAGAGAATTTGACATTTCTTCTGTGACATATAGAATCATCTGCTCCAGCTGGATGTATGTGAGCCTAGGGGCCCTGATGGGAGTCATCCCAGGGTACTGATCAATGTCATTGTGGAACTTCCCTCCATCATTTTTGAATAGTCTTGGGAGGGTGGAGAGATTACAGTTGACTAAAAGCTGGCAAAAGGCATCTCAATTTTCAGGAAGGATGAGAAGGAAGACCCTGATATTTGGAGGCCTTTCAGTCTCACTTCAGTGCGTGCTGAACTTACAGAGAAGTTTGTTCTGGAAGTCTTTGAAAAAAACAAAAGAGACTTGAGAAACAGTGCAGTCTTTGGTGATAGCCAGCACAGGTTCATGAAGAGAAAGTCCTTGCTTAGCTAACAATTTCCTTTCATTACAGTGTCACCCATCTAGCTGAATAAGGGAAGCTAGTAGGCATGGAGTTTTTGGATTTTAGCAAAGTTTTTGATATTATCTCTTGGAATACCCTTCCAGACACAATGTCCAGCACACAGATAAACAAGTCTATAATACATTAGGTAAGAAATTGCCTTGATGGGTCAGGCTCAAAGAGTTACAGCAAATGGGGCTACATCAGGCTGGTGGTCAGCCACAAGTGGGCTTCCCCAGGGCTCAATTTTAGGACCAAAGTTCTTTAAGGTTTTTATACATAATCTTTATGAAAGAATTAAATGTATTTTAAGTAAGTTGCCAATGGCATTGAACTAGGAGGAGCTGCGGGCTCCCTTAATGGTAGAGAGATCTAGATAGATTGGAGAGCCGGGCGATTACTAACTGCATGAATTTTAACAAGAGCCAGAGCAGGTTCTCCACCTGGGACAAGGTAGTTCTGGTTATGTGTACAAAGTGAGGGATGAGAGGCTGGAGAGCAGCCCTGTGACGAGATCTTGAAGTTTGTGTTCATGGCAAGATGAATATGAGTCAGCAGAGTTCCCTGGGAACCAAAAGGGCCAACCATGTCCTGGGGTGCATCCACCACAGTGTAGCCAGGTGGTTGAGGGAGGTGACTATTCCACTCTACTCTGCACTGGTGAAACCACATCTTCTGTACTGTGTTCAGTTTTGGGTTACTCAATGTAAGGAGATCAAACTCTTTAAGTGTGTCCAGAGAAGAGCGACTACAATGGTGAAGGGCTTCAATGGCAAGACTTAGGAAGAGCAACTGAGGTCACTTGGCTTGTTCAAATTGGAGAAGAGAAGGTTGAGAGATGTCCTTGTTACAATCTACTGCTTCCTCATGGGAGGCAGTGGAGGAAGCGATGCTGATCCTCTCTCTGATGACCGGTGACAGGACAAGAGGAATGGAAATAAGCTGCATCATGGGAAGTTCAGGATGGATATTAGGAACAGGTTATTCACTGAGGGGGTGGTTGTCGCTGGAATAGATTTCCAAGGAAGCGGTCGTGGCAACAAGCCTGTCAGAGTTCAAGGAGCATCTGCACAAGGCTCTTAGTCATATGGTTTATTTTCAGGTTATCCTGAAAGGAGCAGGGATTTGGGCTTGATGATCTTGATGGGTCAAGCTCAAGATATTCTGTGATTCTATAATTCTGTCTGGGATTCTGGCAGACCAGTCCTGGCTACAAGAGGTGCTCAGGGTGGCAGTGAAGTGCACAAGGCAGATCTGAGGAGGAAATCTCTCTCTGTGACGCTCAGAGAACATAACCCCCGCATTTTCACTATGACAGACAGGTGAATGTTTTCTGTCCTGTACTGTCCTTTTCTCCTAAGCCTAGTGCCACTTGGTAGCAGACAGCTTGCAGACCCTCTTGTGAGCATGTCATCCAGCAAGGGGCAGGTGGAGGGAGTAGCAGTCTGTTCTTGCAAAGAAGAGGTCAGAAGATCCTGATAGCCATGGTAGGGAAACGAGGTGCAGTGGGACATCTGCCTTCCCCTAGGCGACATCAGCAATATCTGACAGCCTTGAGGATATCTGCCCCTGTGTTACCTTGACCTCAATATGGTGTTTAGGGCAGATACTTCTCACAACGCCTCCTTGCATATTTGCTGCTGTCTCTTGAGCTTCCTTCAGCCTTCCATAGTGTTTGTAGCTGCTGTCACTGTTACCCATATTGGTGAAATACAAGGGACAAAGGAAGAATGGCTAGGACGTGAAGAGGTGAGGATGAAACATGCACAGGAAAGGGCTACAGGTTACGTTGCTGAAGCCGGGGAACATGAGATTTGAAAGTTTTTGTTGGCTCCTAGGTCAAAGAAAGCCCTTATCTGTGATGAATTCTCCAGATACATGCTATGAGACTGAAGGGGCAGACTAGCTTTCAAAATGATAGACTTTTGCTTGTTCTACTCCTACTATTCCCTCAATGTCTCACTTGCAAATGTGCTGTCTTCATGCTCGCAGGAAGCATGTCGGATTATAACTCACAACATTGTCAAGGGTATCTCTTACTTTGGATGTTAAGGCTATGTTTGGAGAAGACTAGGCTGACTTTACTTTAGGTTTCTGTGTGTAGCTATCTAACAGCTGTTCTAAATCTCGTTTTCATAATGCCCCTCACTGGAATTTTTGGAGTTTCATGACTCAGCTAATACTGACTTTTTTTGGTGTACACAAATAAACAAAGCAATATCAATTTTCACAAGGGAGTGACCTTTCTGCTAAAGTCAGTAACACCTCTGAATATGTTCCATTTTTTTTTTACCTGCTCCGCTTATTAGATAGCTCTTTAAAAAGATGTATGAGAAAAGACAGCATGATGTTGTCAGTCAGACTGTGTTGGTATTGGAAAAAATATTACTCATCACACTTTTTTCCCCATAATTTCGCTCATCAGTTCAATGTTTGCATCTTAACAGGAATTATTTGCACAATCAGGAGGATGTTAACATCCTACACATCTTGGTATAACGTCAAAGTGCCTGGCTGATTAACTGTTGTGGAAGGGTCAGCTGAAAGCTAATCAGCAGGTAACAAGGAATTTCATTCATTTGCTGGAAAATGTCACAGTAAGCTTTAATTAAATGGGAAGTCGATTAAATGTTTTTTTCCAATGCTTGTCTGCAAAAATAATCTTTATCTAGCATAGACAATTTAGGTTTAAAAAAATGTTGTGAATTGTGACGTGAATCACAACATTATACGTTTCTTCATGGACAGGATATGTTTTCATCATGCATGTTTGTGTATACGGTGTTAACATATAACCAATTGAATGATCAGCTGCAAATTGGTCATTACAATGCTTACCTTCCATGTCTTGGACATCCTGACTTGAGATCAATATGGAAACTAGAAGCCAGATCCAAATCCGAACACAAGTATCCCTATTTAATTATAGAGGTCTTGTCCCGGATTCAACACCTGATATTTCCAGCAAGAATGAATTGCCTCAGGACTGCAATATAAAAATCTGTGCAATGTGCAGGTAGCTACCCAGAGCGGACCCTCCGGGAAGACTAAGGATGTGCCCAATCATCCTTCCTTTCCAGTCTTAAAACCCAGTCTCTGGTATCTAAAGTGTGAAGTTCAAGATCTTCCCTGTGGGGTGCAGATCATAGCATTATCTTCTGAGGGAAGGTGTACAGTTACTCTTTGGCAGCACTAATACAGATCGACAGTCCCTGTGCCCATCTTTTCTGTAACAGGAGAGTGCTGGGCTGTCCATCCTTTTAGTGGACTCAAAGGGCTCACGCCTGCTGTCCCGAACCTGAGAAGAATGTTTTACTGTGGTCTTCAAGGCTGCCTTGTCCGGGGTATTTTCTATACACTTATTAGTTCTTGCTTAGCTGCCAAGAAAATGGCTGATAGGGTCAGAAAAGGAGTATTCGAAAGGAATCCAAGAATCCCCTGCAGGGACGTGCTGAATAATACAGGTGCTCACATTAACTCAAAAATAGTTTAAATAGAGGGCTACAAGTGGGTGCTGCTGCTGATTTTCAGCTATCCCTTATGCATTACAAATGCTGGCATCAGCATACAAAGTTTGATGTAAAAACAGCATCCAGGGCTCCCACTTCTCAGACGATTGCCTCAGGGGTCTGAATTACATTTCTTTTGTCTTTTTCTTTCTGAGATCTGTTATCAGTATCACTTACCTTGTTGAATGTGTTGCTCTTGAAGGACTCCATTCTCAAAATCTGAATTGCCCTCCCAAACTTATTTTGACCCCATGAACAGAGTGTTGTAGTTTGGAGTCCAGTTGAGGAGCAGAGGGAAACTATTTAGAATTGCTTGTCAAAGCAAAATTAAGTATCTTTTTACTTTTGGCCGATGCTGCTAAATTTGAGAGTTATTCACTAATAGTTCTGCTCTACCTCAAACTGCACATTTTCATAAGTAAAATGACCTTTTGACCATTTTTTATTGTTTGTCTTTTTCCCCTGCAAACTAAGGAAAATTAATTAGATGAGTTCTGAAGCAAAACACTTACAGCCTAAAGTGTAACAAAACACACACTGCAAATTGTCCTTTAGAGATTTTTGTAAGAGAGGAGAAAACAAACAGCAGAAAGGTGATGAAGATCCTATCAATAAGTTAACAACTGATAGAAATGGAGATTAAATGTTAAGAATAAAGGGGAACGGTCCTAATATGTTTGTTCTACATGCTGATTTACTATGTTTATCTTGTTAAAAAAGAGACATATCATAAACTGGAGGTATATTTCTAATTGTAATTTATAGAAAATTGACCTATATTGCCATTTTATGTTGTATCATCCTACTGTTACACAAAGCAGTAACTTCTAGCACAGGGAAGCAAAACAAGATATTCTGGAAAGAGAAAAAAAACCTAACAAGACTGACTGTTGTAGGATCTGAAGTACATAAGTCTTTAAGAGTCTCATGAGTGAAAAGACTGAGAATAATTTTCTTAATTTGTTAGCTCCACTAACAGCTCCTTCCTCTCCTTGCCCTCTGCTCCCCACACAGTCCCAAACACCATCCTCGCTGCTTTCCCCAGGAGGTGGACAGATGTTACAACGATTCGCTGATGCAATGAGCTCTTACTAGCACAAATAGTCTCACCAGCATCTAAGAGATACAAAGAAACATTACACAATCAACAGAGCAGGAGAAGCAAATCAGCTGAGCGAAAAATGTCTGGTGCTGCTGTATTTCTTTGCTCTGAGTTTATGAGTATTCCATTTTTCTACTGGTCTATGTGAATTTTGTTTCTGAACAATTTTATTAATAGGGATTTGGTGGAGACATTGATAAAGAATTTAAGAAAGCCTTCCTGGTAACAAAACACAAACTGAAATCAAAGAGAATCATCAAAGAGGTACTTTATGATTTTCTGGTAGCTAGTAACTACTAGTCATAAAAAAGGAAAGAAGCAAATGGATTGAATACCCTACTAATGTGCTTAACTCCTAGAAGTCTGGGATATACCAGCAGTACATCTGTGGCTGTTGATAAAAACTCTGTTTACAAATATTTATTGTTTTAAAATTGAGTTTATTCAGCTAAACATTAACTTTGTGATATAGTAGCATATGATTTGCTCCAGTTTCTGAGCAATATATTTTCCCAAAGGTCCCTTGTTTAAGAAGGGACTGTGTGATGATAGTTATGCCTTCACCAACATATTGCTCAAAAATATTAGTATCTAAATTTACTCAAAGATTACTATGAGAATGGCAATGCAAAGGAGTCTTGTAGCCTAAGCTATTTTGTTTCCTAATCATTTAGTGAAGTGAAAGACTTTCCATTTTGTTGCTGTGAAGGAAGTTGGAAACCCTCACATGCTCTTCCCAGATGTATGTCTCTCCTGCCAGAGAACCCTGGCAGTTCAACTCGTGAAAGCCTACAGGGGGATTTACAGAGGTTTAAAGATTCAGTAAGCTTAAGTTGAAAGACTCAATAAGGTCAGCAAAGTCTTTTCCAAATTCTCTGAATTCTACAAACAGAAAAACTAAAGTGCTAATCTCATCTCCAATCCCCCAAAGATTTTTGATATTTCCTATATTTTCCTGGCGTGTAAATATTGTCACATCAGCTTCCATCAGAGTTTTCAACCACATCTATGGTTCTAACTCTTGCTACAACTACAAAATATAGGACAGTGAAGTGACACTTTCCTCATTTTGGAAATTATTTGCTCTGATACTTGCATTCCTCAAAATTCAAAATAGATTTGGTTTAGACTCACAGGAAAAGATTAGACAGAAGTTTTGGAAAGCTCTTCACCAAAGCTGAGCTCTATCTTGTCCCTTTGCAGCTGAATGAAGGTATTATAGCTCAGTCCGGGCAGAGACTGGTTGGTGTACATTGCTCAGTGAGAGATGTGGGTTGTGGCTGGGGCCACAGCCTGAGCACAGTGCAGGTCCTCTGTTCAGGACACTTCATAGCATGAGAACTTGGCTCCTCAGGACAATGTGGAGAAGACAAGCACTTGCTGAATATGCAGTGGCTTGAAACTGTGAAAGCATTTCTTTAAAAACAAAGATCCCTACTTCTTGGGTTTATCGTTATCAGGCTATTATGGCTGTGTCTTTAGCTCTGAAGATGGAGATCTACTTCACAATACACACAAACCAGGTGACTGGGGTAAGAGTTCTTCCAAGAATTTAAAAGTAAGACCACAAAATTATACCAAAGTAACCCTGCCTAGCCCTAATTTCTACTCTCTACACATCAGAGATTTCTACAATATTTTTAAAAATACTATTAAACTCTTTTTGTTACATTTACAAAAAAATATGCTTTTAAAGCTATAGTATTCAATCCTTGGTTTCTGTGTTAGAGTTGAAAAGGTCTTTTTTAAATTTCTTTGCTGCATCTAGCTCCTTATAGGCGTGAATCACATGTCTCACCATATACAATATAATTGGAAGGGGATATTGTACATCCTCATCTATCTTTGTCGCATAATGTATATAACATGTAATATAACTTACACTATGCAAATGCAAAGAAAACCATGATAGGATCCAATGCTGACAAAAGACAGTTATTCTGTATTAAAGATGTGATTCATTACTTTCAAATTCAAATAATGCAATTTCTTTTCCTGTAGTTCACCCACTCCAAAGCGATAAAAGCAGTCCTTTAGCCTTTTGCCTGTAAGTATCAGAAACAATAGGATAAACATGTTTTCAACCTAGTTCAGTGCTCACTAAATAATATGGATTGTTCCTCAGAAATTAAAAAAATGGTAACTATTAGTTTTGATTGTACAAAATGTCTAAGCCTTCAGGGATCAACTTTGAGGTTCTTAGACATCCAATGCCAAATGTGCTTCTGTATGGAGAACCAGTATAGATACATAGACTGGATCTGCACAATGCCTGTATCTGTCCAGTGCAATCATGGAGGCTTCCATGAAAAGCTTCACTTAATATGGGTTACATATAGATCTCAGTTGCCCTTACCGCAAGAGATGTTAATTCTCTTTCTAGATGAAGCCATGTCCACTCAATGGCACTGCAATATTACTGAAAGGATAGATAATACACATTGAACTGTTAAAATATTGCTGCAGTCCCTCTAGGACAGCCTACAATCCCACACCTGCTCATCTTGATCACCCAAGTTAGGGACCCACAGTGTCACAGCCAGCCCCATGCTCTTCTTCGCTGATATTTTGAGCCACCAGCTCTTCACTCAATGCATCACATGCTCAAGGGGAGTGAGAAGTAACAATTATTCCTCACCAAGCAGTGTCCAACATCCCTCCTGGGGATGTAGGTAATGGGTTTCAGTTCTGAAGACCAAAGGTGAAGCTGGATCTTCCCCACTACAAAATGAAGGCTCTAAGGCTTTGCTCTATTATAAAATGTCAAGAGGACTGTGACTGGGTTTAAGAGCAAAGATACTGGCTCATGACCCCAGCTAATAAGATCTCCTGGCCTGTAGCAGGCAGATGCTCTCAGCAGCTACCGGGCTGTGTGAACTGGCTTACTGGGTCCTGGCCTCTAGATTTGGGGTTTAGCACCAGAGAAAGAAGACCTGCAACACATATTTGAAAGTAAGATTTTTAGCTACTGTGTCTAAAGATATTAACAATAAGTATTTTCATGAAGTCTTCACATTGTAATCAGTATTGTGTTCTGAACCTAAAACAACAAACAGTCCCTTCCCTTTTTCTGTACTTTTTTTCTTGTGATAAAAAAGTGTTTGAAAGCACATTTGGATGTGTAACCCTATGGTACATGACTGTAATACTGCTTCAGATGACTCAAGAAGTATCAGATTTGTCGATATCTGATTTTCTTAAATTTGGCCCTTTAAAACTCCGAAGAGAGGTGTGGGGTTTTTTTTTTATATGATTTAATTATCTTTTTTTTGCCTTAAAGAATGCCTAAACCAAGAAAGAGCTGCAACAGGAAGCTGTAAACTTCAGGGACATGACTCGTTATTCATTGTGATGCCTTACTGTAAATAATTAACATATTTTAATGGCTTAAAAAGAATGTAAAGCATCAGTTTTCATTCATCTATAATAAAAAAAGGAGGAGGAGTAGTGAGCTGACAGGAGAATATGAGCTAGTATAAATTAAAGTTAATAAATAATGCCTACTGTGTTAGTCATCAGTTTTGCCTTTCACATGCCATATACCGCACACTGCAGCATCTTATAACTACTTTGAAATCGGTTTGTTTTGTGTGGAAAGAAACATGGATCATATTTAAGCAGACCTTCTGAAGAACTCACTTCAGATGGGAATTAAACAGAGGGAAATAAATTTAAACATTACTTTCTCTAACAGCTTGTTTTTCTATTTTTGTATAATGTGATATGATTCATAAATATTTGATGGGATGTGGCTCAGTAAATGTCATTTTCTTGGCTCTAGGAGGAATTTCAACTTTGAGTGTTGATCATAATGATATATAATCTCTCTGGAACAAGTAAAACAAGTACTATGTATCCGAAAGCCAGATTCTAGATCAGTCAAAATAGGTCGCAAAATCTCAAATGTATTCCAAGATTAAAACAGTCAGGCTGTTGGGGAATTCTACTCCTATACTAGCAGATATTTTCTCAGTTTTCTTTAACTCTTCACTTGCTAATAAAGCTGTAATTTCAAAGAATAATTTCTGGAAATTATAGAGGTGTGTCATACATTATGAAAAATACTTAAAATGACTATGGCATTTTTCACTGATGTTTTAAAACTTCCTTATGCCTAAGACACAAAATTCTTTCCCTCTGACTTCAGCGATGTGCTGGCAATAAACAAGGGCAAGCCTCCTTTTGTGCCTGCATTCCTCTCTCTGGACTATGCTCCAATGGTGAGAAGCAGGTGAACAAGGAGATAACCACAAATCACGTGTAGTTTATCAAGTCCTTTGTGGACTGTGCAGCAAGCATTTAGCAACAGCAGCTGAAATTGAGAGGATAGAGGACAATTCAGTCTGCCTCCGGAGCATCATGGTGAATCACTCCACCTCTCTGTGGAGTTTGGTCAGACAGCAGGGGAACATGCAAGAAGATGCATTCGTTGCCGATTTGTTGTTGCCTGATGCTAATTTGTAAACCCTTTCCCCTCTCAAGAGACAAACAAGTACTGTGTCATGGGGCAAACCATGGGCAACAAGCAGCTTGGCAGCCTTCTGAAAGAGAAATTCTTCGTTTCCAGTTGAAACATTTTTGACTCAAAATTTTCAGTTTCCAAAATAATGGAGCACTGATAAAAGCATTTTCCCATACAAGTATGGCTGCTTCCCTAAGACAAATAAGACCAGAATTCAGTAAAAGCAGAGAAAAATTAGTAATGTTAGAGATATCAGCTACCAACCTACACAGTTCTTTGATGACATTTATTGGCTTTCATTCTATGAGCACTGAGAGCAATTAGCAATAGAAAAGATCTATTTCAAGGCATCTCATCTGGCTCCTTAAGATATGAAGTTGTCCTTACAAATGGGTGATTACAACAAAAATATTTTGACTCTTGTTTCCTGGGAACTGTAACTCATGCCCTGACACCATTGGGAGTGCTGGTACTTGCATTTTCTTTTTACAAAATTTTTTGATACCATTTGCCCTGTCATTCTTGGAGATTCGAATTTTAACAATTTCATCCTAAGAATATGTTGAAACATGGGGTTTCGGGTCCTCCTTACATGAATATTTCAATTACTAGACTATTATCTTAATGAGGAGGAAAAAAAGGAGGCAATAAAAGCACTTCTCCAAAAGGAAGTACTGTAAAAGGTGTCTGTCCGATACATTTTGGAAGGAGCCTGATCTCATTGGTGCATCTCAGGTGCTGCCTGGGAAAGTTGCCGGAGTTTGGGTCCATGGGGATCTCTGCAGGAAGGAGGCCAAGTCTGGGATGTAGCTAGGATTACTTGTTATGGTGGTGCCATCCACCTCAGCCCTGTCAAGGTGCAGGGCAGTTCTGGATGTGATCAAGAGCACTACAGTTGCTGAGTGTGTTGCCTATAGCATTTCACTTTTGCAGAAATGCCAGTTTAGAACTATGAAGCTTTCTGGGAGTGGAGCGGAAGGAGAAGAAAAGGAAAATTAACCCTTGTTTTCCTGATCTTTTAGTTAGCCAAACACTGGATTGTAAAGATATATCAGTTGTTTTGCTTCACTTTATTAAAAAGTACCGAATGGATTGATATCTGCCTGCAAAATTCCTTACGAATAAGTAATGACATGAGTTGATTTGCAAAGCTTCTTATTAAAGGAAGGTGATCACTTTAATCCTAATGTTTTTAAGCACTTATTGAACAGTGCAGTATATGTCTTTGTCTATTTTGGAACAAGTTTTTAATGGCCTGTGCAACCCGACAAAGTCCTTTTTCATCCACTCTCTTGCCTTTGGCAGTAGGCAATTAAGTCAGTATTTCAGAAGATTGTTGTAAGCTCCAGAAGTTGCTTTTGTCGGGTAATTAATGCCTCAGAAGAAAATTTTTATCCTTGGAAGCACAGATGGGCAGTTGTAACTAGATTAAGGAGGATATCGTTAGTATTGATTAAGCGCACAATATTTTTTGAATTGTCTATTTAGCTTTTGTACCATAGGACCTTACATAAGAATGCACTTGGTGAAATTGGATGACAGGTAAAGAGAACTGTCCTTTTCACCTTTCAACATCCACTTCATTCTTCATTTTCCACTACTCACCTAAGTAAACTAAACAATCCCTTCTGTTGACTTCACCTGGAAGTCCCCTGTGGCTGGTTTTGTTCCTTTTGATGAGCTGAGCTCTGAGTTTGGGTTGCATTAACAAGTGAAGAAGAACAATTGCAGCCCACTTACACAACTCTGTGATGACACCAGCTAAGAATCACCTTTACAACATCAGTATGAAGAATGACAGCCTTTTCACCAAACAAGGCTTCCCAAAAGAGGCAAAAGAATGGGAACCATAAAAGGAGCCCTAAACACCCAGCTTTTACAAGAAGGGTATGTTAGTGCAAGCCATATGGAAGGTTGCCATGAGCCACCCTTGCAGTTAAGACCTCTCAAGCCAGCCAAAGGGTGTGTGCAGTGTATCGTAGAGCCAAGGCATGTCAGTCAGGATGAATTCACACAACACCGCAGAAACTCTCAGCTTTCTTGAACGCAATGAAAGGAGACAGCTTAGCCACAGTTAGGAGAAAGAAAAGACCATTAAAACATCTTAGCTTAGTAAAACGTATGCAAAACTTTTCCAAAGAGGGACATCAGTGATACAACTAAGGAAACAACTAGGGAGAAAAAAAAATACAAGACCAAAATGACTGATGATAATCTCTCAGCTTCGAGAGGTTCGGATCAGGTCATCAGAAGGTATTACTTGGAAGGCATCATGGAATTCTGTGGCACAGCATGGACTGTTATAACATCAGCAGAGAATAATTTCACATGAAAACAGTTTAAATGCCCAAAGTATAGCCATGAAAGAGAGGTAAGTTTCCTTGCAGCTGCTAAGGGGTAATAGCACAAGCATAAGCAATAACAATGAAATAGAAGTTATGCTGTGCATTTTTATCCTAGCGTATTTCACACATAGGCCTTATTGGACTTGTGTGTGCAAGGGAACCCTGTTACAAGGGACATTCCCCTACCTGTCAGAAGCATGTAAGATTTTTATTTCTTCCAAGGCCAGAGCCACAATCAAAGGGCATGCTGTTTGATTAAAGAAATTAACTGAGAAGAAAGAAAGAATGGGCAAGCTTAAGCTAATATATTTCTGTTATAGAGGCACTATGAGAATTGCGTTGGGGTTGCCCATCTCCTGCATATCAAAGTTAGCAGTCTGAGAACAGAGGAATTTATCCTAAACTTGCAAGTAAATCATAATGTTATGGTAAGATAAGGATGTACAGGCCTTTTGCGATTTTCTGCTCTTCTTCTTCTTGATGGGATTCATCAGGAAAAAAAAAGTTTGAAGAAATTGTAGAGTTACTTTAAGCGATTGCTTAAGGGGAACACAGAAAAGAAGGGCTTGCAGGATACCTACCTGGCTGGGGATACTGTCCTGGTTAGTAATCAGTGATGGGTGAATATAAGAGACTTTGGAAAGCCCCTCAGAAGAAGGGAAAGAAAAGCCCCAACTCTGCAGGAGGCATGCCAGTGGAGCAAATATCTTGCTCAGTGGCATACGAGGACACTGTAAGTTTACTGCTTATGAAGAGATACTGGAACAAAATTTCTAGTTCAGACCTGCTCACAGATTGTGTATTCAAGCCCAAAGGTATTATTTAGTTTAATTATATAAATTGTTTTGTAAAGCAGAACATGAAAAGTGGTATACAAATGGCTGACAGAACAGAGTATGAATGACCACATTGTTTGACGGATTAAAAGAAAAGGAAAGTTTATTTTGGCTTACACTTTGAGGTGAGTTTTCCCTCAGTTTCAAGCAAATAAGGAAGGATGCATCTGCATCTTATCTGGCCACTCTTTTGAAAAACAGCATAAGGTTTACAGCCTTAATCCAGATCCCAGGAAAGTCAGAACTGTGATTCCTATTCTTATCCACATGCTTAGCATATGTTTGCAGGCGAGCACTACTGAGTGTGGTAGAGGATTGTACATTAAAGTACCAAAGATCATTTTCAGTATGCATATATTAATTTTGCCTAGTGAATTGTCCTGAACTCTGTCTCAGTAGAGATGCTGAATGTCTATTACTGAACATGGAGTCTTCTCTGGCACATTTAAAAACAGAATCTTAAAGAGTGGAGGAGTTGATAAAAATAACTGTTTGGGCTGTCCCAAACCTCCCCCAAGAGAGGACGATTATAGGAAAGGTCTAGGACCATACTCAGATGAATCATAAATTATAAAGTGTATCTAATAGTTAGAGAGGGAGAAATACAGAACTATGTAACCTTCTGACCCTTTCTTCCCCAAACAGCTAAAGTTCTCAAGAAAACATGAACTATTATAAATATTAGTAACTCCCCTTAGAGTCTAATTTACTGCTGAAAATCCTGCTACAGAAGTTTTTCTGCATGAAAAAATACATGGCAATTTAAAATCAGGATCTGAGAGAATGCATTCATTACTGTGTAAGACAATTTTTCCTATAGACAGTAGCACTCTGAGGCAGGAGAGATTAATTAATTTTGTATCTTAATGCTGAAGCATTAAGGAGGAGTAAGTTATTACCAGAAGCAAAGTGCAGAGAAAGAATATATCCTCTACTAAACTAAGGATATCATTCTGAATTCATAAAAGTGGGAGAGGAGTGGAGAGGAGAAATATCAGTTTTGATGCAGAACTGTTCTAAATCAAATTGAACCATTCAGTACAGATTAAATTATCCAAGGTTAACTGGCAAGATAGAATTAGTGTTATTCTGTACTGTTCTCACATGTATGTAAAAATCAAAGATAAAATTCACAGCAGACAGAGGGTTCCAGTTCTGGGATGATATCCCTGACTACTTGACCATGATGCTGGCACTTGACGGTGTGTCGCAGGCATGTCCAGAAAAATGGGGAAAGATTTCCTCTGCGCGGGTGGAAGTAGTGCCAGTGCAGCAAGTTGAACTGTTGATATTTTGGAGGATATTTTTCAGAGCACTTGAACTGGCAGCACATAGTCTGCCTTTTTAGAACCACAGATCTTATTAATAGCGAGTGACTTAGTTTAACGCCGGTTGGGTAGAGTTTCTTCAAACAAAGCTAGGCATGTAACACATGCCAGGTGCCAAACTATAAACACATACATAGTTCATCCAAATCAATTTATATCTTTAAAATATATGCTCCTTATTAACATTCTGCACCTTTTCATTCAGACACTGCATGTGCTTCCCCTCATTACATTTTTCTTCCATACCTTTACCTTACTTAGTTGTCTCTATACAAACTTGTATTCACTGTTATCATTAGTGTTATACCAGTGAAGTTGACTGTATCTTTGTTCTTGGTATTATATGGAAGTATTTCCTTCTAACGACTACAGAAACAAAATTAACTGGTTTTCAGATTAGCTCTGTCCTTCCTCTATAACAAACTACAGATACAGCACAGAAAGTTGTTATCTGACACTCTCAAAGATTCAGATGCTTACTCTCTCAATGAGCTGACCTTCAAAAACACAGTAAGTCATGCCATTAACTCAAGTGTCACATTTCTTTGAAGTAGTATAGTCATACATCTCTTGGAGAAGTAGATTCTGTCAGCCAGCTGTCAATTTATTATTTTCCATACAGTTAAACATATTTTAAGTATTCTTGGAAAGGAACAGTTGGGAAAAAAAGTGTTTAATACATGGTCATTCAACAAAAATAAGGTAGAAAGCTAGCGGTATGCATTTTTTTTAAAAACTTAAGATGCTGAAGGAGTTGGCAAAGAACTTCAGTAATATTTATCTTTAGGGAGTAATGCCTAATAAAGCCCTTCTACGTTTTTCATTGCTTGGCTCTTTTTTTTTTTTCTTTTAATTGGAAATGCTTAAATGTAAGCTTCTCATAATATTTATTCCTGATTTTATATTACTGAGGCTGAGATCCACGTTGGTACACGAGAAGATACAGCCAAATATAAACCTGACAAATATTATTGAAAATACTTGATTTTAAACATTTTTTTAGGCTGAAAATAAAGATTCATATCTTTGTTATTGAAAAAATATCATGATTATAAATTTCTTTGAATTCAGTTGTGGGAAGAAAATATACGATTACTTTCAGTATCTTTTTCTGTAGATTTCAGTGGACAAACATCACACTTCTCCCACGATGGATAACCACTGCATTCAAGTATTAAAATACAAGGTGCATAGATACTAGGAATTTCTGCATACAAGCTTACCCTGATCCTAACAAAGATCCATAGACTTGTGGAAACCAACACTGAAAGCTTCCAGAGAAAACATCCCAGAGCCATTTTTAACTGATGAGTAACAAAACATAGGTTAGAAATCTCTTCAGAAAGTAATCCAAACCAAATGTGTTTTACTTACAGGAGCAGAAATGGATGCAAGCCATGGAGTGAAAAGGAGTTATATTCATGTCTTATAACTAACAATGAGCCACTCAAATCTGAACCCAAACATACATTTTAATTCCCAGTTTCAGATGTTCGAAGTGGAGATTTTTGTTCCGATACACTGGTAATGTAAATAATAAGTCTGAGTTACCTTGCTTGATAGGCTTTGACTGGGAGGATATTTATATTGTTCTGCCTTTTTTTATCTGATAAGTCTCTTCTTTCCGTTGGTCACAGTTGGGGACCTGCAGCTGGACAGCCAGTTTGAAAGGACTGGTGTGCTGAAGAGAATGCATAGGGGAATGTGTGTTGTACACTGCTGCACTGTTTCTGTGAAGCCCCAGTAGGAGTTTTAAGTTTAATGCATTTAGTACTTAGGAAATTTCATAATATTACAATTTTCTTACAAAAATTAATTTTTTAGAAATTTAGTATATTTTAACAGGTAAGCTCTTCTCTCAGCTTAAAAGCTCTTATTTTTCACAGTAACAATGGAAAACAATTTTATCTCTTTGGTTTGATGTACAAACAATCACAAATCTGTACAAAAGGCTTGTCTACAGCAGCTTTCAGAGGCTATTCGTGCAAAATGCTTTAACACACGCATGATCTTCCTTGATGAGGAGACAGGATGTTCACGCCCATTCTCCAGCTTTCAAAGGAAAGTTTTTATCCACCTCCAGTTCACCACAGAACCAAACTGGAACCAGATACCTAGCATTATGTACTTTATAGCAGCTTAAATCTCATTCTCATAATCTGCATTTTTACTTCCTTTAAGGCCCTCTATCTGTTTTGGAGAAGTATAGAGTAGAATAACATATCCTGACAAAACTGTAACCTACTCCAGTCTGCTGATAAGGGTAACATTTTCCCCAGTTCTTCCAAAAGGCAACAAGCTAAACTCTAAGAGATAGGATTAATTACTATCTCTAAGCATACATCAGCAATTTATATTATAAAAAAATGTATTGGCTAACTGGCCTATCCATTGCCTTTCTCTCTGACTGCCACTCCCTACCCAGAGTCTATGTTTACTTTTTCATACTTAGTCCAGAAAAAACCCTCTGAGGTGGCAGGGCTACACACTGCTGCTCTGAACACAGATAGAGGTACTTACAGTCAGAACATACTGACAACACCAGGAATATAAATGCTCTGCAACATTGCATGCGCATGCCCATGAACACCCTGTTTGAGCATCACCTGTCTAGAAATGAGGTGGATATAATGGGGAAAAAAACACTGGAATTCTAGGTGCATATGTATTTGTTTGGCTCCTAAAATTTTGTGAATTTTTTAGCACAGGGCTGAAAAACAGTTTTCTCCTAAAAATTTGCCTAAAAAAGAAACCTAAATGTTTAAAAATGTCAAATAATTTCTCCTTAACTAAGTCTTTCAGGAGCTAACCCCAAGTATTCTTTTCCTTATGGAAGGAGGAATGGAAACGGAAGTTGGGGGATGCACCTAACTACCTGTAAATGAGAAGTGAAAATTCATACCTCTACAAACCTTATCAGAATAGTTTTAGATGCTAAGAACTAGAACAAACAAACAAACAACAAACTTCTTTGTGCTGAGTGATTGGTTTAACATAGAATCATAAAATCACCTGGTTGGAAAAAACCTTTGAGATTGTTGAGTCCAACCATACCTGCCCACTACTAAACCATATCCCTGAGCACTTCATGTACCCATCTTTTGAATGCTTCTACTCAGCCACCTCCCTGGGCTGCTGTGCCAGGGCCTGACCACTCTTCTAGTGAAGAAATTTTCCCTAATGTCTAGTCTGAACCTCTCCTAGCACAACTTGTGGTCATTTCCTCTCGTTCTATCACTTGTCACCTGAGAGAAGAGACAAACACCCACCTTGCCACAACCTCCTTTCAAGTAATTGTAGACAATGATGAGGTCTCCCCGCAGTCTCCTCTTCTCCAAGATAAACAACCCGTGTTTCCTTAGCCGCTCCTTGTAAGACTTGTTCTCCAGCCCCTCCACCAGCTTTGTTGCCTTTCTCTGGACGTGCTCCAGCACCTCAATGTCCTTCTTGTAGTGAGGGGTCCAAAGCTGGAAACAGCACTTGAGGTGAGGTGTCACCAGTGCTGAGTACAGGGGCAAAATCACTTCCCTGGACATGGTGTTTCTGATACAGGCCAAGATACTGTTGGTCTTCTTGGCCACCTGTTCACACTACTGGTTCATATTCAGCTGGTTGTCAGCCTCTTCTGTATTTTGCAGTAGTTTGCAAGCATCAGCAGAAGTTTGCAAATAAACTCCACAATCTGTGTTCACATGATGAGACCAGAAGTTGAGAGTGGTTTATATAGCTCTCTGATTTCTTCAATTCAACCAATATCTAACTAAAGTATAAACACAAAAAAGCTTCCTGTAATTTAACCTAAATTTAATTAGCTACTTGTTCCTATGCTACAAGTTGCTATACTCATTTATGGTTACAAAGGATAACTAAAAACATTTCTGAGCGTTGACATTGTACTCGCTATGCTATATAGAGTATAGCTATGGTGTTGAGGCTTCTGTCCCCTTAAAAGTACATTGAAGTAGCTCTGGAGGTTGTAATAGGAAAACAAGCAGCATCCAATTAGTCTATCAAAATAAATGTGCCGTATTAAAGTAAAATTTTCCTGCCTCGTGTATCATTTACAATTCTCTCCAAGGATGTACTGAAACTTCTGTCAGTTTGGGTGCTTTTTCAGTTCATTCTGAAAATAACAATTAGCAAATGAAACTTCACCTGGGAAACAAACAAAGATGCCAATGAATTTGTGTGAGCATATGGTTGATTCTGCACTAAAGCAGCCACTAATGCAGATTTAGAAACACAATTTAATGCTCATTTTAGGAATATGTATAAAGTTCATTCTGATCAGGTTAAAAGAGAGCTTTCCCGATATGGAAGTTTTATTCTTTCTTGCAAAGCTCAGAATACATACCCTTTTTAATGAAGCACCAATTGAGAGGGCTAATGAGCAAGTAGCTGTGAGCAGGAAAAAAGAAAGAACTGGCAAAAAGAATCCATACATGTTTCACTTCCTTCAGAAAAGTCAGTTGGAGAAAATATAAAACAATCTTGATACTCCTTTCTTCTGGAGGGCATAATAAACTGTAGGCACAGCCAGGACCCAGAAGAGTGGCAGATCAGGAGAAGCCGCCACAGTCAACCTTTGTCCCCATCCATTTCAGTTCCAATGAGGTAGAAGTCCATCTGTTTACTAGAATGAAGAAACAAATGTAGAAAACCTATATTATATTGTGTTAAATATGTATCTGTTGATTTGTATATAGCCTTCTGGAGTAATCCTGCTTTGGGAGAATCAAAACATTTCATTTCAAAATTCTGCAATGGTATTTATAAGTGTGCAACATTATGGAATTAAAAGAAATGGGCCAACTATTATTTTATTATTTACTTGTTTCCTTTAGAGCCTGATTCATAATTTTCATGATACAAGTCTAGTCCAGCATGTTTCGCTCTCTTGATTACTTTGCAGGTATGTAGCAGAGGTGAATAGAAAATACTTTTCTCTTGGGAAAGAAACAAAAACACAGATGGGAAAATGCTTCCAGATAGAAATAAAAGAACAGATACTGCAACTACAAATGATGGCAAGAAGATTCTGAGAGAGTAAGAAATTAGTTTATTGGTCTGCTGTCACACTTTTTGGTCTACTTGAACAGCGAATAATCCTGGGTTCTCATGGGTAACTCAAAGACAGAAGATCAGATCAGAATTGACCCTTCTGTTAATTGACATGAATTGACATGTAGACATTGAGGTTCTCCAGAGTTTTTCCCCAAAACCCAAACCCATTAGAAAATATGTGACCCACTCTGCTACCTAGGAAACACTTTTATTTAGGATCCTTGAAAACAAACTGGGATGAAAATCAATTTAATAACTTATAATAAGCAAAATCCACACATTCTTTCCAATGTTCAGATGCAAAGCATGTTCAGCTCCTGACCCCAGTCAGGGTTTCTTCCCTACCAGAATATGCTCTCAATCTGTTTGTTTACATGTGAGATGTTTGAGTATGTGGTACCAGTTACATTTAATGTTGCTGTTAGAACAACTGCCTGTGCATTATATGGGTAACTATAGTTATCTCACAGTGACATCCAGTGAATCTGAAACAATACATCTCCTAAGCAAACCAAAGGAAAATGCATAGATGTGGATGATTTAGCCACCCAGAGCAGACCAGACTGCAGAGTATCCTAAAAAAAGCTCCAAGCAAGTTGACAAGTCCTTGAAAATCAGGCCATGTAGAGAAAAATAAAGTAACTAAGGAAACTCTTTCTCATGCAATGGAGAAGGAAGTGGCTGACAGTCCCATTCTGAGTAATAGCAAGTAGTTAATAGGGTTTGGAGAGGCAGATCCACTTTCTCCTACTATCTAGCTGGATCTGCACTGATATCCACATGAAGATTTTACTTCCCACACCTGCTATGGTGGCAGAACCTTTGCAGAACAGGGCTCCTTCAACCTGTCTTGTTGAAGTTTCTTTCTTTTCCATCTAAACAAGAAATTTGAATTGAGCCAAAGTGAAAAAGAATGACTATATCACAGTTGTAAAGACATTCATTTAAAGAGGAAACAGTTGAAGCAGAACCCATAGCAAGAGGAGAGATGAGTAACAGCTTACATATCGTGCCATATCCTGGAGGCCTGGCTACCTTTCCTGAAGGTGAATTGTCCTTTAGCATCAGAGCACTTCAGCTGAGAAAAGAAAGAATTCTTGGAAGAAGAATAAAATATCACCTAAGCAGAAATGAGCAAACAGCCCTGCTGTAAAGAATGGAGGTAAGGAGTTTGTAAGGGTCTGCCAACTACAATATGTAAGAGAAATAGAATTTATCAGCACTTTTTGTCAGCCTCAGAGACCATGCATGCTGTTTTGGGTCAGAGTGTGAGAGACTATCCACTGCCACCTCTAAGTTTTTTCAGAGACAGAACTTTCCAGGATCTTGTTCTCCATGAGATAAAAAAATAATTGACAGCTGTATGATGAGTGACATGAGTTGCTCCCTGTTTGTCTACCACGCTCAACCTAATCAAATTTTCTGTAACATACACTGTATTGCATGCTCATGAACGGATCTAAGCCAGACTGAGGGAAAAACTTTAAGCTTTCCCAGCCCTCACATTGTTATTAGTGCTTCCCAAAAGCCATAATCTTGATGTACTTTCAAGATCTCACAGTTGCTGAATGGTACATTCAGAATCTAGAGTCTGGCCCTGGGCATCATGGGGGCAGATTGATGCTAGCCCTTTCACATAGCCTGTAAATACGTATTTGTCAAATACTCCCTTGTTCAGCTTTTAAGTACTTGCATAACCTGAAGTGTTCCAGGATAGGCTCCAGCACAAGAACCTGGATAAACAGACCAATCCTCTGTCTCTAATGAACCAACAAACAACAGCACTTGAGATTATGGAACTGCCTCATTGGTGCCAGACAGAGTGCTGGAGGTTCATGCCCAATCTTGTACTGCATTTAATGCATTGATGAATGATTGCTCACAGGAGAAAGAAGAAACATGATGCTGTCCTTTAGCTGACAAACTTTAATGTAATCTTTCAGAAACAAGAGGTACATCTCATAGGGACCACATATCCAACCAGATACATGGGAGTGCAAACTATTATTTCTTATTGGCCCTGGTACGTCACCTTTTTTTTTGGTACAGACTCTTCAGAATGACTGAAGTGCTTTCTATACACTATGTTTGTGCTGTAATTTGGACCACTGAGCCATTCCGCAAGAACAGTCCTTCTTGTAGATTCCTGTTCTATTTTTATCTATTTTTGAACAAATCACTCAGGAAAGGTTTTAGTTCAGATAAAGCCTGTAAGGTTTACCACTTTACATCAGCAGGCAGGTAGGTAAACAACCCCTTTAAAATGCTGAAGTGGAACTCTTCTTATCTTGATGACTTGCTTCAAACATGAGCATCAGTGCTTAAAGACCTGCATGCAGCAGAGACCCTGCCATCATGTTTCAGATTTCTGAGTAACACCTGCTCTTAGTTTTGTGTAACTGCTAACACTATGGCAAAGTCAATCCTAGCAAATTAAACAGAAAACCAGAGCAGGCTCCCAGACAATGAAATCATTCTGGCACAGTTCCGGGTGGGATATAGATTAGCCTCTCACATGATCTCCAGATATTGATCAGTAGCTAACACAGAGTCAGACCCATTACATTCAGAATTGGGATGTAGATACTGTGTGCTGGAGTTTAGTGATACAGACTGGGTCTATGAGTTTGTGTTGATGCTAGGCGAAAGTCCTGTGTGTGATTGATTTATTCATATAGATGAGAAAAATATACTCCAAATAATATAGCTCTTTGCTCTATCTTAGGAATTATTCTATTCTTACCAAGATCTCATGAGATCCTAGCTAACTGGTTATGTTTACAGTTGAGAGAGACTGTTGGTGCATTTGAGGTCCGTATTAGAATGCAAAATTATCTTGGTAAATTAAAGTACTATATCCTGAGAAAAGAAAATCAGACAATGAAATTAGCCCAAATACAAGACTTCCTTAGTTAAGGGCAATCAACTGTACTGTTTCTTGAGATTTTCTAGTGAAGAGATGAGAAGCACTTTGCATGAACCAGAAATGATCCTCTCTTGACAGCACTGCTAACTAGGCTAAAATAACAACCTTGGTGTTCAATCGGAAAGGAACTGTCCTCAACAAAACCCATATAACCCTAAAAATCAACATTTCCTTTTATTTAGTGTTCCTTATTCTGATATTATCTTGATCAAAAAGGACAGGCATGGTATACCACAGAAAAACTTTTAAGTCATCTATCTTTGTTCTATTTGCTCAGAAGAAGAAAGAAAATTCATAACTGGCATCATCATCATCATCATCATCATCATCTCACTGCTACTTTCTCTGATACCTTCTCCAAAGAGGAGTTTCACTCGTTACTTACTTACACCTTCTTTAATATGTTCATGTAAAATGAGAAGGTATCAATCTGTGCCCCAGGTACTGCCCTTCTCAAACGCAGCTTGCCCTCATTTGACAGTGGAGGAGGCTTGACTGACATGAGAAATGCAACCCCAAGCTGATTCCACTAAGTGTCAATTGGGACAAAGGAAGTCTTTGACAAAGGTCTAACAGGAATGGGAAGGTGGTTGACAAGGTCACTTCATATGAGTCATTGCACAATCCTTATGTGGTAGCTACTTCAAGTATATCCTTTATGTAACAAGAGAACATCAGACATCTGAGACTCTGATAAACAGACCTTACCACATCCTGATTTGTATCCAAACCCTAGAATGAAAGTGTTTTCACTGCTTTTTGCTGTGCTTACTTTATATACTTCTTGGAGGGAAAAAAATTGTTGAAGTGACCTCATATTTTGCAAGCCAAGTCCCCAGATTACAAGAAGTTGAGCAATATTTTGGCAAAGATTTTGGCATTTTATTTCCTTCTTTCCTGCATATATCTTTGGTCAAAGTAGATTTTCTCCATGATTTTCCTGTCTAAACAAACTATTGTTTTCTGAAGGAGTCATCACCTTCTTTCAAGCCTTTATGAACTTTGCAGCTTGCTTTATGTTTTCTGCTGCCTTTATGGAACTGTTTTTTTTCCTCAAGACTTGTAACAGCTTTTCCCTCCCACCAAAGGCTTTATCATCTATTTTTTTCTGTTCTTTTTACTCCTTAGAGTGTCTTCTAAGACAGAGTTTTACAATTAAATTACTATGTTAATGTGAAGAAAAGTGTGAAGACACTCCAGACTGATAACTGAAAACGAGATTCTAGTATTTCATTTAAATAATCTCTGTTTCTGTGTAGTTTTGAGAGCACAAGGGGTGATTTCCATACCCACAACCCTTTGAGAATTACATCAGCGAACAGCAATCTGAATTCCTCTGAAAATCTGTGGGAACAATGCAGATAGAGGCAGGAGTTAGGAATACCGTAGCTATTTTGATCCTGGCCTGTACAAACTGAAATACTTGGGATGAATTCATGCCACAGAATATAGAAGTCGTTCAGTGACACTTGAGTTTACAGAACAGACCTGCACACTGAGATCTCTTTTTCAGCATGTTTGGACAATGTGAGTAACAGCTTATGAGAAAAGAACACACTCCATTTTCCAAAGTAGCTAATAAGCTCGCCTCAATATCCAGCAGGAAAGAAGTACCATCTGACATGTTTAAATAGAAAGCGAGTAAAAAAGATTGGTAACTACGTTTGTAGAAATGAAGCAGAAATATCTTGTTTTGAGATAAATGTCAAACAAAGTGCCATACTTCCAGAAGAATTATTTCTGCGTGCAGATACACGCGTCCACACACACTTTTAGATATGCCTTTTCTCAATTAGATATCAGGAGCCTGGGCAACAGTATAGAGAATTTTGCTGGCATTTTGATAGTCTGGCTTCATATCAAATATGTTTTGCAAAAAATTACCAGGCAGACTGGGATTGTTTTTCAATGAGTTAGGCTGACACTTTAACAACTAACATTTAATTTGGGAAGATCATAAATCTTACAGGTTTTATATATTCCTTATACATACCTTTATCCAGAAGGTGTATGCTGAAAGAACTGCTCTGTAGACTGGAAGCAATTTGAACTGCCATTATGTCTGCATCAAAATAACATTTTCTGGGATAAAGTAAAAACTTTTGATTAATTATTTCTCTGAATTGCTGTCTACCTGTGATGGATCACAGATGATATAACTGTAATTCTACCTATTTATTCTTCTTCCAAGACATTGTGGTAAGTTTTAAAAAGTAGACCATGGCATGAGTAAATAATTCCGAGTGCTCTTATGATATTTTCTTTAAAATCCAACTGAATTTGGCTATATGTGTTTTAAACATTCTTTCATCATAAAATATGACATTAAGTGTCTTCATTTTTTTTTTTAATTTTCCATGGAGAAATGAGGACTTGGAATAATAAGAAATAGCAGTAAAATTAAAATTGTGTGCTTTAACCTTTCTGAATCCATAAGTTTCAGCAATTTTTCAAGAATTATTTAATGGAAAAATTGCTTTTTTATACCCATTCGAATCAGAAGAGGAATTCTTCTTCCAGGATTTTGCTATTTGTTATCAAGAAGTAGTCTACTGACACAGTACACATACTCAGAAATCCTGTATTTCAAAAGCTTGTAGTATTACAATGAATCTTTTTGTATACTTTGCTGATAAACATTTTTGAGTTTTGGGGAAACTTCCATTTGAAGAATTGCATGTCTTTGCTTTTAGAGTGAAAGGCTGTGTTTTCCCTTCTGCCTCTGCACCTTTATAGTAGTATTTGCACTAACCAGAAATATCAGCGAATCATGCCTTCTCACCTTTTATTTTTTTTCCAGATTAATGGTTTGGTTGAAGCAATCACCAGTACTTAAGGCAATACCATCTAAACTACAGAATGGGAAGAAACCTTCTCAAACAAGATCACACAGTACAGGGCCAGATTCTTCATATTCTTACAGCTTCAACACCCTTCAACATACAGTAAGAGTTAATAAGGCCTTATCTGACGACGTTTGTACAGAGAAAGGCCATGATCTCAAGTGGCAGCATGGGGAATTCCAGCTTTATATAAGGAAAAAATATTTTGCAGTACAAGTGGTTTAGCACTGGAACTAGCTACCCACTGAATCTACAGACACTCCATTCCTTAAGATTTTCAAAACTAGACAATTCCCTAAACAGACTGATCTGACTGAAGTAGACTCTCCTATGAAGGACAGATTAATGACACCTAAATCGCTGTTTGATCTTATTATTTCATAATCAGTCTGTGTAGGTGAACAGGATGGATTGCAGAGCTAAAGCAAAGACTAAGTAAGAAAACTGTGCAAGAATGGGACAGGTAGGTTCAAGACATGCCAGCTGCTACTGTAGGATGAGAAGTAATATTGTAAATGAGATTTGTGACTGGAAAGAGCTTGGATGAAAGAAGGTGAACGGAGAGAAGGGGAGAGCTATGACATAGTTGCTATCACGGAAACGTGGTGGAATGACTCTCATAACTGGAGTGCTGCCATGGAAGGGTACAGGCTCTTCAGGAGAGACAGGCGTGAGAGGAGGGGTGGAGGGGTAGCCCTCTATACTAAGGAAACCCCGGATGCTGTCGAAGTCGAGATCGGTGATGACCAGATTGAGTGCCTATGGGTAAGGGTCAGAGTCTGACCTCCTGGTTGGAGTGTGTTACAGACCGCCCAAACAGGAGGAGGAGATGGATCTTCTATTGTTTAAACAGCTGGAGGCTGCCTCTAGATCGGCTGCCCTTGTTCTTTTAGGAGATTTTAATCTTCCAGATATCTGCTGGGAACTTAACACTGCCGAGAGGAGGCAGTTCAGGAGGTTCTTAGAGTGTATTGAGGACTGTTTCTGTCACAGCTGGTGAGTGAGCCTACCAGAGTGAGGCTCTCCTTGACCGGCTGTTTACGAACAAAGAAGGGCTGGTGGGTGATGTTGTTGTCGGAGGCTGTCTGGGGTGTAGTGATCATGAGATAATTGAGTTCTCTCTAAACAATGTAATAAGAAAAGCCAGGAACAGGACATCGATGCTGGACTTTCGGCGGGCAGATTTTGGACTATTTAAGGAAGTGGTCAGGAAAATACCCTGGGAAATAGTTCTTGGTGGCAAGGCGGTCCAGGAAGGCTGGATGCACTTCAAGAATGAAATCTTGAAGGTGCAGGAGCGGGCTTGTAAGAAAAATCGTAGGGGCAGACTGGATGAGTAAGGCGCTTCTGAAGGAGCTACGTAAGAAAAAGGGGACGTAAACCAGGTCATGTTCAAAGATGTTGTTAAGTTGTGTAGGACAAAAATCAGGGAAGCAAAAGCCCAGCTGGAGCTCAAATTGGCCACTTCCGTCAAGGATAATAAGAAGAGTTTTTATAAATATATCAATGGTAGAAAGAAGGGCGGCAGTGACCACCACTCCTTGTTCGATGTGGGGAGAAATATAGTAACCAAAGATGCAGAGAAGTCTGAGGTACTTAATGCCTTCTTTGCCTCAGTTTTCAACAGTAAGGATGTCAGCTCGCTTGACAGTTGGTCCTCTGAAGTGGCTGATGGGGGCAGGGTGAAATATGGCCCTCCTGCATTCCATGAGGAGGAAGTTAGAGACCTGCTGAGCCACTTGGACCCTCATAAGTCTATGGGGCTGGATGGGATGGGATCCATCCTAGGGTGATGAGAGAGCTGGCGGATGAGATTGCTAAGCCGCTCTCCATCATCTTTCAGCAGTCCTGGCTCTCTGGAGAGGTCCCAGAAGATTAGAAGTTGGCCAATGTGACGCCCATCCACAAGAAGGGCCGTAAGGATGATCCAGGTAATTACAGACCAGTCAGCCTGACCTCGGTCCCAGGTAAAATCATGGAGCTGATAATCCTGGGTGCAATCATGCGGCACCTGCAGAACGGCCAAGAGATCAGGCCCAGCCAACAGGGGTTTAGGAGGGGTAGGTCCTGCCTGACCAACCTGATCTCCTTTTATGACCATATGACTTGCCTGGTGGATGAGAGGAAGGCTGTAGATGTGGTATACCTGGACTTCAGCAAGGACTTTGACAATGCCTCCCACAGTAGACTCCTAGGGAAGCTGGCAGCCCGTGGCTTAGATGGGAGCACTCTGTGCTGGGTTAGGAATTGGCTGGATGTCCGAGCCCAGAGAGTGGTGGTGAATGTTGTCTCATCCAGTTGGCGGCTGGTCACCAGTGGTGTCCCCCAGGGATGGGTATTGGGTCCTGTCCTGTTTAATATCTTTAATATGTTTATTGATGATCTGGATGAGGGGATTGAGTCCATCATCAGCAAGTTTGCAGATGATGAGAAGCTGGGAGGAAGGGTTGATCTGCTAGAGGGTAGGATGGCCCTACAGAGGGACCTGGACAGACTGGAGAGATGGGCCGATTCTAATGGGATGATGTTTAATAAGTCCAAATGTTGGGTACTTCATTTTGGACACAACAATCCCATGCAGAGCTATAGACTGGGGACAGAGTGTCTGGAGAGTAGTCAGGCAGAAAGGGACCTGGGAGTGCTGGTTGACTGGAAGCTCAACATGAGCAAGCAGTGTGCCCAGGTGACCAAGAAGACCAGTGACATTCTGGCCTACATCAGGAATAGTGTGGCGAGCAGGACCAGAGAAGTTATCGTCCCCCTGTACTCGGCACTGGTCAGGCCTCACCTTGAATATTGTGTACAGTTCTGGGCCCCTCAGTTTGGGAAAGATGTCAGGATGCTGGAGTGTGTCCAGAGGAGGGCAACGAAGATGGTGAAGGGGCTGGAGCACAAGCCCTATGAGGAGCGACTGAGGGAGTTGGGGCTGTTTAGTCTGAAGAAGAGGAGGCTCAGGAGAGACCTCATTGCTCTCTACAACTACCTAAAAGGAGGTTGTAGTCGGGCAGGGGGTTGGTCTCTTCTCTCAGGTGACCAGTGACAGAACTAGAGGGCATGGACTTAAGCTTCGTCAGGGAAAGTTTAGGCTTGATGTGAGGAGAAAGTTTTTCACTGAAAGGGTGATTGGCCATTGGAATGGGCTGCCCAGGGAGGTGGTGGAGTCACCGACCCTGGAGGTGTTTAAGGGGAGACTGGATGAGGCACTGAGTGCCATGGTTTAGATGATGGGCTGGTGTTAGTGTTGGTGTTAGTGTTGGGTTATGGGTTGGACTCGATGATCTCGGAGGTCCTTTTCCATCCTTATGATACTGTGATTCTGTGAAAGAAAGTAGTTTTCCTACTAATTTGCCTGAATCTTTAGTGTATCAGACTGCAGTATGGGGGAAACAATGCAAATGCCAGTAGAAATCAACCTCACTGCAAGAAGAACCAACATGCATACTAATTAAAACTAGCTCTATCTCAAGACCTCCAGGAATGAATGAGAGAATGGTGGTTTCTTAATAATATCAAGAATGGATGTGTAAACTACGAAACACAGAGAAAATGTGAGAAGCCTATCAAGAGACCTTTCTTATCAAAAGTTCAGGATAAAGAACACATAAACAAAAAGTATGTGAGAAATAAAGGGATGTATTTCAAGAAATAAATGGAGACATCAAGTGGGGACAAAATCAAGTACAAGAAATTTAAAAGGCAAATGGGGAATTTCTGTAATCACATTTTTGCTAAGGAGAAAGTCAGAAGGGAAAGCTAACTGCAGTAAACACAATGAAAATCTAAGTACCTTATGCTTCAGTAAAAAGACTGATAGGGTAAGAAAGTTAATAAAAGAAATAAGATAGGTGACAAAGAGAAGACTCAGCCTGTATCAGGAAAATAAGATGCTGTTTATATGGGCTATGTGTTTGAATTAGGTTGGTGGGAGTGAAATGTTTCCGGGGCAATCAAAGAGCATTTTATGACTGGGTGAGGTTCCAGATGATGGAAAGATCAAATAAGTAGCCAGTTTTGAAAAATGGGATGGGAACAATCAGGAGACTGGTGAGTGGTCAGCCTGACTTAAATTCTTTGGAAAATGCTAAAATAAAATATGAATCCATTATAAGCATCCCAAAGATAATGCATAAATAAATAACAGCTAACATTGATTTGTCAGGAACCAAACAAATCTTACTTCTATTTATGGCAAAAAACAGCTTTTGAGAAAAATGAGAGTTATGTACCTCACCACATTGGGGAGGACCTCTTCTGTTTGCACCACTTATGTTAGTAAAAACTTAGATTCAGTATTTGCTAAGAAAAGGCTTATATTAATTGGAAAGCCCAGATTGTATTTGTTGTGGATTTATTGTCACACTATGCAGTTATGTATGTGGTAGGATTTAAAAAGTATATATTGGGGATTTAATCCCTACTGGTGTTTCAGTTATTCTGAGAATCAGGATTCAAATTCGACAGGTTCTTGACCAATGAATTAAGTTGCAAAATACTGGGTTTCAGAAGAAATAACCAGGAATTGAATGGTAGGGTCCAGGTATTGGTTATTAAAACTAGTCATAAAATCTGCACAAAGGGGGAAAAATCCTCAAACTTAGTGTCATGTCCAAAGAGAAGTTTCGTATCTGAGGCAGAGGGAATAATCTTTTCACTTACGGGCTGCAGGCAACTTCTCGGTCACTTCCCAGGAGAAATGCAGCTCAAGTGGGGAGTGCGGAGGAGAGCTACAAACAGGTCAGAGGTCTAGAGAACATGACCTGTGAAGAAAGAACAGGATTTGCTTATTCTTAAAGAGAAGAAAGGCTGGACAGACATGAAAACAACCTTCAGATACTCAAAAGGCTGTTACTAAAGAGGAGTTAATAATGTCTGCTGTGGAGAGAGCAAAACATAATGGGCTTAAGCTGCTGGCTAGTACATCTGAATTAGGTACAAAGAGTTATTGTGTAACAGTGAAGATAGTTAGGGACAGGCTATCTCAGGAATTTGCCAAACTTCTCTGTCAACAACTGTTAGAACAGTCAGGGATGTTTTATGACTACCTCAGGAATGGTTTGGAAATTGTTAGTCCTGCTTCAGGACAGAAACATGACCTCTTGATATCTTCCTCAGACTTCCTTTCAAGCCTTTGTTCACACCTCTTACTCTACGAGAATAATACAACTACTGATAAATGTTTTCAACAAGCACTTGAATTTGTAAACCAGATAATAATAAGAAGGAATAAGGGCAGTGTGATTATTTGTTTGAAATCTGAATCTGTAAACAAATGAAATGCGAAAGGTTTTACTTAATTAATATTTCGGGATATGATTTAGGAATGATCTTTCATTCTCTCAGTCTCTTGTAACTGTGAGACATATCCTAAGTTTGGATATATCCTACACCTACAAGCAGCTGTAAGATTTTGTATAGTGAAGGACATGATAATCTGTACAGGACACAGCTGACCTGCTTTATTGTACTAGGTCAGGTATCAGAAGAGGTAACCATCTGGCCAATTTATCCTTGTACAAGTTGCGTCAGTCTCATGAATGTCTTTTTTATCACACTTATCAACAGGGACAATTATTCGTAATGCCTCCCGACTTTGTGTCATCACCTGAAAGGTAAAAATATTGTTCTCGCCTCTGAGGAGAGGAAATAAGAAAGTTCTTAGAAACAGTGAGGTCTTCCATCTGAGGAAACAGTAAAACCCTACTTACCTTCCTGTCACAGTAGAAAGTTATCCTGTAAACACTTGTATTTTGCAAAAGGGTAATTTTAAAAATCAATACCTTCAGATTTATGGCTAAACACTGTAGGTAACACAGTGTCTTTAGTAAGTTCACTTAATGGGGGCTTCTCTACCATGAAAAAATATCCTGCATGTCTGTGTTGAATTATTCAAACAGTAAACCAAAATCAAATACCTGACAGCTTGCAGACTTATCTTTAAGCACAGTATTAAGGCTTTTCCTGAGACCACTTGTGTGCATACAGATAACCATATCTCACAAACACTTGCAGAATGATATTCAACGTAAGGAAACACGATTTTTAGATATAGCATATAGATTATGATAGTTTAGATGGATGTAATTCATAAGAAGAACTTGCTAATACAAAAACCACTGTAACCTCTGCAAGTATTTTCTGGGTCAGTAATTCATTGCTACTAACTGTGGTCTGTGGTTTATGTTGATTTTATTTTTAACTGTGCAGAGGCCTCATTTCACAGGCAATAGAAGAGATATATCCTTTTCCTCTGTCAGTTTTGAAAGCAAAAGGCATTCCGCTGAATTTATAAGACCAAAAGAAATCAATGCTACAGAAAGTAGTAATTTTAACAGAAAGTTGGTAATTTTAACAGTAGGAGTCTGTGGGTATGCTCTGTTTTAGTGGAACCACTGCTGAGAACAGTAAACTGGTGCCTTCAAATCTCTCCCCCAAGACTTCAGTTAGAAATTTTGAATTGCAATTAGCTGAAACAGCTGGAGACCTAGAGAACAGTTAGAGACCTAGAGAAGGAGGAGATGGAGCTCTGTTCTGCCCTTTCTCCACAGAGGAAGACACCTGCAAACAGAAAAAAAAACCCTGTTCTGATTAGGAGAATGAGCAAAGGCAAACAGTAGGTCTAAGTACTCCATCCTGCAGTCTCGAGCACACTTTCTGCAAAACCTGAGAGAACGGGTGATTCCCCTAAGGAGGATGGTCCCCGTCCTGTTAAAGTCAAAAGGAAATCCTCATGAGCACCAAAGAGAGAAGTTTGAGCCCTATAAACAGGCATTACCATATTTTTTTGTCATAGACGTATTTATGCTTTAAATAAATAGAATTACTGAGGGGAAGACTATATAGATTCAAGGAATCTGAGGAAAAATCCTGTAAATTTTCAGAAATGAACATATTCTTTCAAGTTTTCCTTAAAAGAAAATTAAATAAATAATAGTTACATTATTGTCTACTACCTATTTAACATTTTTTTCAAGACCTGTTCCTAAATGTCTGGATAGGCAGAGGTTTGCTGGGAACAGGACAGAAGGAAAGAAGAATCTATTTTCTTTCTTAGGGTCATACCAAGATTGGACAGTTTTATTCCGGAGTTCCACCGAGCCCTAGAACCCTTATCACCAGTTCAGCTCTCTCCGTTGTTTTGCTCTATGTGGAACATGGTCTACTGCTGCTCCAGGAGGAGAGTTCAACTCTTTTAGCAGTTTAGATCCAGAGATCTTACTCCAAACCTCAGCATATTGGTAAAGGTAACAATTGTTTCATATGAAGAAACCTTCATTAGGGCTTTTGTCTAACGCCAAAATGCAGGAAGCCTACTACTCACAAGCAGTGTGTTGCATTAAGAACCATCCAAAGAAAAATGCTCCGGTTCTTATTTTTGCCATTTTTAAAACAGACCTTGGTAATTTGAACATGTCTTTGCACCCCAGATGGAGCAATGGGAGCCAGAGATCTTCCCTTTTTATCCCTTTTGTTTCTAAGTCTTTACTTGTGCTAGAAGAGTGCACCTGCTGTTCACTGTTTTGTTAACAAGAAAAATCTTAAAATTTGCATTGTTACTATTTAAAATCAAGCCTTATTAGGCATTGCAGCAACTGTTCTGGACAGTGTTACTCTGTTTAGTTTTGGGGCTCAAATTTTACACTTTGCAAGTGGGTGTACACAGACACGCGTTGTATAAAGTCAAACCAGAAGCAGACAAAGGATGTTTCCAGAATCATCCACATATGTAGAAACACTTTGTTCATCTAAATGTTCTCCATTCTGAGTATCTTGGAGCACGTTATAAACAAGCATTACTATAACTTCAACGCAGCTTCTATGTTAGTTACATGCTCTTCCTACATTAGCCTCGGAAAGTCCACAACTGAAAGAAATAAATGTTCTTCAACAATGAGTATATGCATTAGAGAGGTAACTCTTTGCTAAGTTGCTACTAAGCCATCTACTTAGTTGCCTTGTCCTGAAAGCATGTATTCCTCAAACATATTACAGTTTCTAATTTCAGACTAGCCTGATTATCACATTACCTTCCATTCTATCACCTAGTGACACCCTAAACCCCTCAATTTTTTTGTTTCACAGATTTCTACTAAAATACTTTGTACTATAAGGCAGTTGGTACTCAAGTATATCTCTTCTGTTGTCAGGAGCTAACTTCCCATGCTTTGTCACTGAAGAATATGATTTTGTGGCCACCTGACTAGGCTATTTCTACATCATCATATCAATCAGAATGCCATGGGTAAATAAATGAAAGAATGAACCGTGAAAAGTCAAAGCTGCTTTAGTACAAAAAGGGAGATGTAGTTTTCTACTTAAGTAATAATTTATTAATTGAAAACATTATCAATGGCAGCCTTGAACTTCAGCCTATTTCTGACATTTTCCAGCATCTGTGTAATTGTGATAAGGCAGTATGCAACTATCTTTGCATGGTAGTTTGCTCAGTAACAGGATGCCTGTCACCAATTGCTGATCTAAGTACCCAAACTGTATCTTTTTTGTACTAATTCTTATGTCTTCCTTAATGCAGTAAATCAAATTAATCTGGAAATTATCCAGCGTATGTAGTAGAAATATTTTAAACCATCTTCTTGGTCAATGTTAAAGACTAATTCTAGTAAATGAAGGTGTTTGGATCTGAGTATTATGCCATGTGTGGAAGATGTAGTTTAATGTACATACTGAGGTAAACCCTAGAAATATGAAAGTTAGGCAGTTTTATATGCTATGTCTTTGTTATTACAATTCAATGGGAGCCAGGCTTTATCCAGTGCTGTTATACAGTTCTCTGGAAAGATAGTAGAAAATTTAAATATAGTTAAATAAAAAGTATTACTGCTATCTGAGCAGATTACCAGCATGTCATCTCATAATTCTATTATTACACATGCAATACTCCCCTGAACTTTCAGATTTCCCCTGGATTTGTGAAATAGTTGTTTACAAACCATGTTTCTGAGAGCTGGGGAAGGCAATGGTACTAGCCGAATTACACAAACATTCTACCTATTAGTTACAGTGAAAGAACAGACTTGAAGACTTGAAACAAAAAGGAATAATGTTTTATCAGCAAGGATATTAAGAAAATTATCAAGTTGCAAAATGACCAAAATAAATATTTCTACTGGAAAAGTATCATAGTAGGTTTTTTTTCTATGAAATCATGTTTTCCTGTCACGCCAGCTATCATTTTGAATTCCCTTATTTTGGAAACCTCAGTCTAAAATATACCGGAAGGAATTCTTGACAATGACTGCTATTAAGCTTATTAGCATAACAACAATTTCTGTTCTGCTCATTTTACAAAAGGCAAAATGAAAAACAAAAAGGGGTTCCATTTGAAATACTTATCTCCCAGCTACAGAAATAAAATAATTTGGAACTGCAATGATAGGAGCTTCCTGTTGTAGACATATTAAGCACATTTTTTCTTTTTAAGAACATTTTGTACTAAAGTAACAGAATTTGCAGTGTCAACAATAATAACTGTCCTTTTTCCAGTCCCATAGTAAAAGGCAGAAACATTTTGTTTCCTGATTTCAACCATGGAGGCTGCCGTCCTGAAAGAGATTTTTACCACAAACAGGCCTCATCCTAAACACATTTCAATGGCTTACGGTAAATGAGACTGTTTTGATGATTAGTACATCACTTCTAAACTGATTGCCTTCTACTTGGTTTTATCGCTTGTCACAGGATGATTTTCTGTGAGGTAATTAAGCATACGTCTGCCTAGAGAAAAAGTTGACTGTCAGGATAATGCTGATTATGTTGAAATTATCATACTGAGGATCATATCTTGCATCCTATCTTCTCTATTTTTTTTTGGGCTATGAATCACTCTTTGTTTCAAAAATCTTCGATCCTCTTTATTTGTCTAAGAGAAAGATCTTGCCCAATAACAAGGTGCTTGCTCATATCTTCAGTAAATAAGCACCAGCATGGACACCAAACATGATATAAGGAAGTAAATATGTTTTAATGAGATTTTATATAAGAACATTAGAAATTGGAGGAACATGAACAATTCTCACCCTTTGTCCCTCTTTATGGTTTACATTTCCTTTCTTTTTTACCTTTGCCAGACTTCTCCGATATCAAGGTAATGTGGCTTCTAAATTTCTTTTTTTTTTGCTTCACTTTAAGAAATGCATCTATATTACATGTTAAAATACATAAGCTTCTTTTTCTAACAGAAGCACATGAACCTAGATCTCAAAAATAAACTTTCAGGGTTTTTAGGAGGGTGATTATTTAGCCTGTATCAAAAACGTTACAAAAGCAAACAAAATATAGATCAACTAATTTCTTAGACAACAAAAGACTTGCATCAGGGTCTGGATCAATAACATCTAATTTCAAATTTTCCAGTAGGTAATTTCTTTTCTAATGTGAATAAGTGCCACTTTCTATCCAGGTATTCACAACTTTGCTGCTTTTTTTTTACAAATCCTTTAATGGAAGCCAAAATCCTTTCACCTAAGCTCTAAATATTATTTTTGTGGGATGCCAAGATGAGAGGTGCTGTGCTGAGCCCATACGATATCTGCTGAGCTGAACCCATATGATATCTGCTGAGCAGGTAGTCCTGCCCTTGCAGAGTTCATGGTTTAAGTATACCGAGACATTCAGTATTGGAGTGAGGGGATTGCGAGAAAAAACTGTGGTTTTGTGATCATCTAGGCAAAATTGTCTGGTGAAAAGAGGAGTAAGTTACTGAAATGCCTATATTTCTCTTCTAGACTGTTTTCAGTGTGAGTCCCATTTGCTGGTGACTGAGGCTGTTTCCGATAGATTTTCTTTCAGGGATTGTCACGCTGGGCACGTGTTTGTCTTTGCACCTGTTGACTAAGAGTGATGGGATCTCCCAGACACTTGTGGACTCAGGAATACCTTGTGGCAACCAGGAATGTTCCTTAGCATTACAAGTGAACTCAAAGTGAACACTATTTGCAACCACAAAGTCTCGGCTTATTTAAACAATATTCTTATTTGCCTGTTTGTATTTGAAGAAAAGTTTCAGATATTTTTTTCTTAAAACAAGTTCTACCTCCTTTTTTCTGAACAGTCTTTCTTCCACTTCATTTCCTCTAGCTCCCAGACTGTGCTGCACAGTGTTTACATTTCACCCAGTCATCTAAACAATCCACACAGTTTTGAACTCACTTGCCTTACATTTCCTCATCTGTTTCACAAGGTTAGTATTTGTGAGCAGGAACCTTGCCACTACCAGTCAGACCATTTGTGTCACCTGGGATCAATTTACTGCATTATTCTGAAGTGGCTAAAGTCCATTGTGACTAGCAAAATATCTTGTAACAGACTTATTCTAGAAGGGCTGTAATCAAATACGTATTCTTATAAGCAAATACTATACTGAAGTGACTCCATAGAATGATTTAATTTATTTATTAAATAGTTTTTTGGCAATGATACAATTTGAAATATATTATGGGTTATTTCTCATGACCCAGCCTAACAGAAAATATTATCAAAAGCTTTAAATGGACAGACAGCCTGGCATATTGGATGAGAACTTCACAGTTTCACAGTATCATAAGGTTGGAAAGAACCTCCAAGATCATCGAGTCCAAACCTATAACCCAACACTAACACCAACACCCACACTAACAACAACCATCATCTAAACCATGGCACTCGGTGCCTCATCCAGTCTCCCCTTAAACACCTCCAGGGTCGGCAACTCCACCACCTCCCTGGGCAGCGCATTCCAATGGCCAATCACCCTTTCAGTGAAGAACTTTTTCCCAACATCAAATCTAAACTTTCCCTGAATTTCAATTCTGTATTTTCAAGTAGGTATAAATACTTGCAAAATGAAGTGGCGTTATCCTGACTTAAAGTATTTTTTCACATCACTAATGTACATTTCTGGAAGTCATGCCTTTTAGTGCTGAAATCCTAGTGGATTTCCCCCTTCAGCCCTCCTTGCTGCTTGGTGGGCTTTATATAAAACCTGGAAAGCATATCAAAATCAGCTTCATGATAGCCTACAATGGGGATCACATTTCTTCCTGAGATCTCTTGGTTCATTGCTATGTGAAAATCTCTTCATTGAAACCATATGTGACAAAAAGGTGGTCATTAGAACTGTCAGTCTAATGAGGCTTTTAGAAAATTGTGTTTAACTTTTTACTTTGCATTAATGTGTCTCAGCCTGCAGTTAGAAATTGGACAGAGTTCCCTACTTGTACTGCTGAACACTGTTTGGTCAGAGAGTACACTTGAGCTCCAAGCCACAAGGGCTTACATATCCATCCAGCTGTGACAGAGTGGGACTCTGGCTTCCCGCCTGCCAGTGAAGCATTATTACTTAGTGGTTATTATACTAGATATGGCCAGTCACACTGTTACTGCCTCTTAAAAAAGGGTGAGACCAGCCTTTTTCTTCCAAAAGTCACTAGCAAATCTTACTCTCTCGGGTGAGTTGAAGGCCAAAATCCTAATGGGTATCACTGCATCTATTATAGCAGTGGCTCAGAGAGCTAACTCTTGAGATGTGGGATATGCCCTTAGATGTGTTTCCTGCTATTTCACTCAAACCAGATGCTTTCACGGCATTTGATTTCTTGTATTACTTTCTTAGGTCATCCCACTATTTTTCAGGTTCTCTTTATACAGCCAAAGATCCTGAATGTTGAGTTTTGTAGTTTCTATTTGGAGTCCAGGTTTGTAAAATATATGCACGGCAGCACCTGGGGTGTCTCAGGTCTGAGATAGCTCTGGCTAGACTCACAACCAGCTATGGCACTGTGTCCAGAAAACCTAGCTTTCTTTGGAAATGAGGTGTATTAACCTGGAGACAGCAACACCCCAGCTTTTGTCACCTAGTAAATATCTTTGTTGACTTGGTGGTGTACTGTAGAAATCAATGTTGATACTTAACCGAAGTTGTGCAAGGGGCAAAGACATAAAGTATGTTCAAAGTACAGCTCCACAGCCTCTCTCTGTAAGACCATTTATTTGCCATAGGTATGCCTCCTTCCCATGGTTTTACTACAGGTGACAGTGTTTGCTTGTTCCGGCTGCAACCGCTTCCCAGAGAACACGGAAACGCATAGTGTGCCAGCTACATTCGATTAAAGCCTCTGACTTCTAAGTAGTCTTGCTGGTATTTAGAAACAAAGTAGCTTCTACTTACTTGGAAATGCCGATATGCCTTTTAGAGGAAACAGATGGGAAAAAATTAATCTGAACATTATGTTGTATTGATCATGTACAAAGGAGAGAGTGATCTGGTAATCCAGTCTTGTGCTTCTCACAGGCTCTATTTCTGCTGTTATTGAGCAGAGCTGCTCTCCCTGCATTTGGACTGTGCAGCAAGCAAAGGTAGCAGGGCTGGCTTTCCATGCTGCGCAGGAAAAGGTGACATGTGCCTCTCCTGAACTGATACAATCACATTGCAGGAGGCAGTGGCCAATTGTTGCTACTCCTCGTTGCTTCAAGGACAAATTAAGGCCGGAACATGAGGTAGCAGTGGAGAAGAAAGGCTGGAAGCCTTGTCTATTCAGTGCTCTTGTTCCCTCTCTTTGATGGCAATTGCAGTTTAAGTTTATATAATAGACAGCATCTGCTAATGTACGTGTATCAGTAAGATTTCCATGAAACACTCATTCCATATACTCCATTCCAAGTATGCTGAAAATCATTTAATTTAAAAAACATTCAAGGACTGTCTTGTTGTGAACTTTTATTTTGAACCTTTGAAGCGCATGTAGTTCAAGCTCTCAGTCTTGTAACAGTGAGGGTCGGAAACAAGCAAACTAGCCTAGATATTCTCATGATCACCTGGCTACAAATGTGTATTAAGAAAAATCCCCAATAAAATATGTCTTAAGATCAGAGCCCTCTGTTAATCAAAGCTGACTACTGTGTCACAGTGTCTATATATACAGTAGGTCTCTTTGCCAAACTTGCACTCTAAAAACTTCTTGAAAAATGCAGTGTACTATAAGCACTGTACTAGCTGTGCTGTTTCTTCTCTCCAGTTGTTTTTAGAGGAGAACATTTTTGTTTAAGTTTAAAAATAAATAGCTGATTCCCCTGTTCCCTGTTGAATTGCCTTGTATGCCAGGGCTCACTGGAGGGCAAAAGAGACAAGTTTTACAACATCTAAAAGTGTCTTAAAAACAACAATTACAAAAGATCAAAGAAATCTGCATCCAAAGGGCTCTAAGAATAACCTTTTTGACTTACCTGTTGTCAGAACATATCAACCCCTTTTCATTTCTAGAAGTTAGGGAACTGGGAAAGTTTCAAACTGAATTTTCCACAGTTTGATATGTGAACCTCACCACAAAAAATAGCCCCCAAGAAGTCACTCATATCTAACACCTACACCTACTTCTTTTCTCAGACTCATTTGTAGTGCTAACAGTGAAAAGAGAATGCATCTACTCCCTTTAAAATAAAAAAAAAAATTATCATGTAGCAGAACCATTGCTATACAAGATATCATTTTACTCTCTGATGAAACCTGAAGGAAAAATAAAGCATTAATGCGTACTGGACTGCTTGCCAAATTATCAACCCAATTGGACAAATACTCGCAGTCTCAGAATATTGATACAGTTTTCCTATGATGCTTTACACCCAAGACTTCAGATGAAGTGCTGGTGGAAGGCCTTTTAGAAACACCACAGACTGCACAGCTAGATTTTAACTTATTTCCAGCTTCCAGACAGGAGGGAACCTGGAAGCAAACTGCTTTGTGCAGGACAAAAGCACTAGGAAGGCATTCTGGAATACAACCTGACATGACCTTGACCCGCCAAGGGCAATTAATAGCAGGGAGTTGTCTGTGTGATTGGTCTTGATGATTGCTTCCTGAAATAATTACGCAGAAATAGAAGTCAGACATGCACTTGCCAGCCTAACATTTACAGAACTGAACATGAGAGGCCCTGCCCTGTCCTCTGAATTTGCTTTGCCTTCTACTGAAATCACCTCTTTGTCAACAGAGTAAATTCATGAGAGCTCAAGCTTCCCATACAGCACATATAAACTAACACAAAGGCTATGCACAAGCAGATAATGTAGTTAGGTTTGCAAATCACCTCAATCACTTCTGCAAACACGTCTCTGTATGAGCATCTGACTAATGCAATAGGGGATATACTACAGGAGTCTGCACCTACCCTCCAGGGATCTTCATAAAAGAATCCCATGGTCTATCTATTTTAAATTTCCAGAGTGATAAAAGCCCTCAGATTTCTCTATTATGACTTTAGAGTACAGTATTTTTATAAGCAAACACAAACTCACTACTTTTTAACACTCTGGAATGTTCCACAATTATCTTTGTGGTTATTCTATATATGCTCATTTTATTCCAACCTGACTAAAGAAAACAGTAACTGTCACTCTCAGCAGGCTATTAAGAAAACGGAGAGTAGTTAATTTCTACGTCCAAGCTGTCCACACGTCTACTATCAGTAACTTCAGGAGATCTCAGAAATTCTTCAGTAATGACTCAGATCTGGGGCTCACTCCCACCTCCCTGGCCCCATCTCAATCTGCACCAGCTTCTTAAACCAGCTCAGCTTGGTACCAATTGCAAAGTGTTCTGATTGCTGGGAGAAGATTTCTGCGTTTCCTTACAGGTCTGCTTTCTCTGAGTTGAAAGATTCAAAGACTGATGCTTAAGTAGGAATTTAAATCCTTCCAGTGCCAGTGTAATTACTGGTAAAAAAATTTCATTTTATCTAGGTGAAAAATATAGTGATATCTGTTATTAGTGCATAAAAAAATCGTATTTGGTGGCAACTGATCTGTTGACCTTGATCTGTAGCTCTTCAGGTTCTTTGTAGCTTAGCTATTTGAGATATTACTTTGCCTTTTTTAGGCACTACAGCAACTATAGTTAGTCAAATTTTCTTAGGATAGAGTCTGTGCAGTGAGCTATGTTCATCTGGAAAGCAAAGGACTGACAGCAGCGTTCCTTAACCTGGGATTCACTGGAGGCAAAATATGACAGAGCCAAAATTTATTGATTCTTTAGTTCCTGTGCAAGACTTGACTATTGGCTCAGGTTTCTATCCAGGGTTGGGTAGGTCTTAGTTTTTTCAATACTTGTGTTTTATCTCTCTGCATATTTTTACTGTTCTGAGTGTCCAAAGCAAGAAAACTAAATGCTCTGCTTTTCCAGATTCTTTTCCTTCTCGTTATGCTTTCCTTAATTGATTGCCACAGCTGAGACTGCCTTTGTTTCATGACTGAAAAAAAGGCTTTTTCTTAGCATATTACAGGAAAGAACACAGAAAATAAATCAGTAAATCAATAAGTTTTGAATGTCTCAGTATAAAAAGCCTGAGACGCTGCATAAAAATCTGCTTCCAAAATAGGACTTGAGGGATATATCCTAGGCCTTAGTACAGATATCTCCATATTTTATGAGATATTATGAGTTGAAAGGAACAGTTCTTTTCTGGAGTCTCTGAAATTCAAAAACTTGGAGACTGGCGCCTATGAAAATGTCTTTGGGATTTAAAAGTTATTGAATGTTGTCCTTCAATCAAGGTTATTTTTTATATTGTGACCAGGACATTTTTAAAGTTTTAGTTTTATGTTTTTTGGGATCAGGGAGGAGTGCAAAGACAGAGTAAGTTTTGGCATGGGAGGTATACTAGACTGCCAAGAGATTTCCCCGGAGAGGTTTTCCCTTCCTATGCTGTGCAAGTCATATAAGAGCAATGTAGCCTTTACCTAGTAGGTTGGCGTCACATGTCTCCTCCTCCTCTCTGCTTTGGGTTAGTTTTGGTTTTTAACCCCAGCTGGCAGCTTAGTATCACAAAACCACTTGCTCACTGTTCCCCCCTGGCAGTGAGATAGGGAGGAGAGCTGGAAAGTAAAACTTGTGGGTTGAGATAAAGACAGTTTCATAGGACAATGAAGATATAACAACAACAAGTAATGCATAATACAAATGCTCGCTAGCCACAGAGACTGATATCCAGCCTGTTCCTAAACAGCGATACCCCTGTTTTCAGTAATATCTCAATGCTACTGCAAAATAGTTTTGAATATCTGTTGGTGTCTCAGATTTGGTGATTTCTCTGAAAATATAATACATGGTACCAAGTTTTCAGATAATATTTGACAATATGGGCAGACCACAACACAAAATAAGCTTTTCTCCAGACATGCACTATAGAATTTCCACCTGCAGTTCAAACTGCATGGGAGGAAAAGATTATTGTGACAAGACTATTAAAGCTCACCCTTGCTCTCAACTGGAGCAAATGTAAAATGTATACCGAAAAAAAGAAGGTGGTCAGACATGGCCTATCTCTGACTGGGCTGATAAGTCTATCTCATGGACTGATAAATCTCCATCTGACACTTCAAAAATTGTTTCCCATTTTATATTAGCTAATTTGAAACAGAAAACTGTCAATGGAATTTTCAGGACAACACATTTCACCTTTTTGCTGCAGGCTTCTGAAGTCATGCTTTACTTAAGGAGGCTGAACAAGAAGGACAGGTTTAGAAACACAATTTTAATAGGCAACAGTGAAAAACAAATGCATAGCCTGTAAAATAATTTATTTATTTATTTAAAAGTATCACTGAACCAATGACAGGGAGCATTATGCTGCCTAGCAGTTCTGCTTGTTGTCTGAAGCTTTATTCTCATGCAGTCCCACTGGTGCCTGCTTTTAGAGTAAAATGATGTCTGGTCTAAACAAAGTACAGAATATGGTCCTTGCTTATTAAGATACATTAGGAGGAGACACAGAGAACCTTTCCCTCATGACACACCAATTTTCACGGTCTCAGGTTCTGCACCATTGGACATAAACCTATTAGAAACTCAGCAACGATGTGGCTGGCCAGCCCTGAGGACTGGTACTCATTGGATGGTACTTCTCTTCCTAGCAGATTCTCACTCTGGGAATTCAATTTGTCAGTCAGGCGTTGTAGAGAAAACATCCTAAACCCTCATGATCTGTCAGATGTATAATTGAGTTCCATGTTAGCACTTGTTGGTACATTTATAATGTTCCCTCCTGCCTTTCTCCCTTTATATTTTTTGTGTGTCAGTTTTACATAATCAGTTATGGGACCTTTGAGCCTTCTGCACAAATTAGAAAGTCAGCCTCTCGATTGAATTAAGCACTTCCTAACAGCGATTTCCTCATTATTTCACTTATAAAATTCTTATTATGTTGGCAACTTTTGCCACTGAAGGGTCCATAAAAAGTTGTTCCCTGCTTATCTCAGATGTAAACATCATGTTTCATTGCTTTTTATATAAACATTGCTAATTCAAAGCACGTTTTTGTTGGATCCACATATCAAAGCATAATTTACATCAATAAACAACTATAGTATCACTTTTGTTCATGGGCACAAGGCAGCACTATGTAGGTTTATCATAATTACCTAAAATTTTTGTGGTTTTCCTTCACTCCCCCAAAACACAAGTAAGGAGATTCAAAGAGTCTCAATCCATTGTAGTCTTCTTTCATGGTAAGGGAGGAATATCTCTGTGCCTTCAGCTGTACCTCCAAATTTTTGCTCCAATCTTGGTTTGCTCCCCAGTCCTGCAGTCAAAAAAACTGCTAACTCTTGTCTATCATAAAGACAGGCACTTCTCAATGGTTTGAGAATTTTTTTTTACTTTACTGCTCAACAGTATGTGGCAGCAAATATGTCAAGGGAATGCACCCAAGTATTTACAATTTTATTTTGACTAATTTCTCAGATAGTCAGCTAAAAGCTAACACTAACCAAGATAGCCTTTTTTTCACTCCCCATCTGCAATCTTCATAACTCAGGTTGATTCTGGTCTGTTTTCTATACGGAGACAACCTCAGGTATTTCAAAGGAATTATTCCTGGCTTGTTTCTGTGGGAAGAGGATCAAACGCACTCATACATACAGCACCACTGGACACCGTGACTTTGATCCTTCAAAATCTTGAAGCGATTGAGAAAGCTAGAAAAAGAACTACTTCATTGCTCACTGAGAAACACAAAATGAAGGTTGCCTACACTTGTGGAAATCCCCAGAACAGAGAGTATAGTGTAGAGTTTACTCTAAAACATTACACCATTTTTCCTTAAGGCAATTTTCGACCGGATTGTCATAACGGTGTCTCTAATAGGGATATATTAAACTTTCCAGATAGACCTAAAAGCAGGAAAAACTGATCTAATTCTTTGGACAAAAACTGAACTAAGTGGTTTTAAGGTATGAATATAATAATAGTATCTAAAATAATTATTAAGTTTAATGCTTACATTTCTTTAATTACAATCAAAAACACTACCAAGATAGGTTAAACAAGTGTTTTCCTCTGAATTTTTTAACCCGATTTTCAGACTGCTCACACTACCATTAGAACTCCCTAATGTGAGATAAACCAAATCAACACTCTACTGTCAAATAAACGCTATGCCTGTGCTTCTGTTTCATTTTCATCCCTACTTTCAGACCAGAAAACCCCCCAGACCAAATAAAACTCTGCCTTTGAGTGCATTGTACTATACTCACTATAATATTATAGAAATCTGAGTTTGAAACCGGTTTCCCAAACTGTGTCTGTGAATTGAAGCTGTGCTTAGAGCTTGGTGTTCCCTGTGTTTGGGTGTAGAAGATATGCTATCAAGAATGAAGCCTTTCTTCCCCAACCAGAAAAATGCTAGTTGGTCTGTCCTATGGGTAGGGAATACGCTTGCAGTTTTAATCTGTGTGGTGCAGTGACAACTCCGATCCCATATTGTTTATGGAAAAAACCCCAGAGAAGTGCAGTGTTAAAAGGGAAAATAATGATCAGAAAATTACAATAGAAATAAAATATTTTTTTTTGTGTAAATTTCCTCGTAAGTTCAGAGTCTCAATATTTGGTGCCAAGCTTGAATAACAGAAGCAGACAAAGGTGAGGAGCTACAGTATCCTTGCTTTGCATGTTTGGCTGTTCAGCACAGATTAAGTTGTCTTCTCTAGTGTCTGAATACTTCATGAATGAAAAGTAGTTTCTAATAGATTTTCAAGCCAGAGTAGTTTTGGAGAATTTTATATATGCTATAGTCTCAAGAAGAACTCCAAATTCTCTAGTTTGTCATGTTCACAATTTCCTTTGCGTTCAGGAATACAAAGCATTAAACACAAAGGCCAAATAAAAAATGTAAGCTCAGAGGGTAAAAACTGAGTCTGGTTATTATCTGTAACTCTTGGGGAAAGGCTAAGAAGGGGTGAATTTTTTTCCAGACTTGCTTAAAAATAAATTATTTTTAATAAAAGAAGTCCATATTCTGGTCCCTGAGTGGTCGGTAAAAATGCCTTTAGCTTAGAGAACGTCCCAATTCTCTGAGAGCAGAACACAGATGAATACTCATAGCATTGGCTATAAAATTCTTAGAGAAGCAAATTAAGCAAGTTGGCAATTGACTTGCTGCTCTCTGTAATGCACTTGCTCCGAGGAACTGCTAGGCTAATCCAATACTCTATTGATTAACATGTTAGTAGCTGCCAAATATCTTTTCTCAAAGCACAGGAGCTTTCTGTATACGTATTAAGCCTAGAACAGATGGGCACGAGCTTAGCTGCTCAGCTTTCGTAATGAGAGGAAAAGTCTGGGAAAGAAACCAGCTTTGTTCTCATCTGTTCTGAAGATTTAATATGTCCCCTTGTGATTTTGAGGTCTCATGGGAATTTACCACCTGCAGTAAATACATAATTACATTTACATATCTGGAAATTAATTGACCTGAGCTTAAAAACTAAAGTTTTTCATTTATAAACATAGTTTGTAGCAGTCATCGTATGGACACACATTTGATAGCTAAATGTTGTCCTTTGAGGATAACCTTAGCAAGGTTACACTGTAACTGTGAAGATAATGAATCCAATTATGTTCTGTACGATAGTCATCCATTTCATGTTTTCATCACAAAATGGGGCTGTTTGTTGTCTGATGATTATGGACTTGAGAAGAAATAAAAAATTAAGAAAGAAAATATTTCTTTAAGACCCTCTACCTGGGTAAATGTTCTATTCTACTTACATAGTTGAAATATCTTATAAAAAAGTTTAGATACCATGAAAAAACAGATCTCATCACTGTTTCCCCTCCTCTTTCTCTCATTTTTGGCTGTCAAAGAATACGGATATAGGATTTACTTTCTGAATTTTAATTTAAACAAATCAAAAATATAGTACCCTTCTTAAGCTTCCTCAAAGTTTTTGAAAAGCTACTGTTTTTAAAATAATTCCAAGTGAGGCTGATTTTTCCTAGTTATGGTCCGTTGTTAAACAGACTTTACGGAGTAGAAGGAAAACAACTGAATCTGTATTCCTACACCTTTGTGTATTTTTAACTCCTCTTTTCCTCTCTTTTGGGATTTTGTTCCACCCACTGCACTAGTTCATTTATGCATAAGTTTCTGTTTTATGTTAAAGATCTAAACATCCATGCCCTCTTTTTTTCTTCCCCAACTCCATGATAGAAAGACGGTATTTACTGAAATTACTAAATATTATGTTGCCAAATGCCTATATAAGACCTGAGTTATTGTTCTGATTTGACTCTTCCCCTGAATACAGTGTTTGTAATTATTCCAAAATAACTGTCATTAGTCATTCTGAAATGCAGAGTAGATGTACACACTGCTCCTTTCACACTCAGCACTCTTATATGCACCTCTCTGTAGAGAGCTCTGCAGTTTGCAGTCCTTAAATACGAAGGTGGCAGCAGAAAACTTAATACACTGCTGTGACAGCAAGAAAAACTGTATGCCATACATTAGCCATGAATGAAGGTTTAATACTTTGAAAAGTGTTGACACAAATTCAACTCTAGTGGCAGGAAAACAGAAGAAAGGGAGGAACGTAAAAGAAGCCTTTCTTTTACATAACATTCATTGTTAGTATTTGATGTTAGACCATCTTAAAAGCACCTTTCACCTATGTTTCTTTTTTCTTGTCTTGAATTATGAACTCCTTAACGCATTTAAAAACTAAAAAGCCATGTCTCAACAGTGCAAGTTACCAGTTGGAAGAAAGATTTGGCTTAGGTACATAGAAGAAAAGATCTTTTGTCAGGTTTTCAAACACTGAGTGCACAAATCCATTCACAGCTTTACAATCCTCACCTGCCCTCTATAGTTTGTAAGGAGATTTCACACTGCAGTAGGCTGAGTTGCATGAAATGTGAGTTTGCAAACAGGTTTGAATGACTGTTGAGAAACTGTTCTTCCATTTGGAACGGAAGTATATCACCTGCTAGTCCTCAGTTTCTAAAAAAACTGCTTGCTATTATGTGAAAATACAAATAACATTTTCAGGCAATAGAATCTGATAATAAAATTTGGCAGATCTATCTTTGAGAGTGTGTGGGCCACTTGGAGGGATACGATTTCCTGTGGATGGTGAAGGGGGAAGACTTTAGGCATGTAAAAGAGAAAATAGCCTCTATAATCAGTTCCAAGTCTGAGTTTGTTTCACAAGAGCTCTACTGCAAACTGTTGTGAACACCATCTGTCTCACTAAAAACTCCTTCCTAGAAAACTTTGCAGCCAGAAGGATCTACATGTGTCATGTCATTTCTACTTAATGAATATGACTGATTTATCTTGTTCCCATTCTTTTCCACTGCTTGTGAGGCTTTTTGGCTTTCCGTGCTCTTTAGGTCTGTGCTAAGTACTATTTGCCACTCGCATATCTGAATGCTTTCTCCAGGTCAATTCTGAGTTTTCATGTGGTTGTGACATTTTTCAGTACATGAGTCACTGCAAGAAGTACAGTGCATGTACTGGAGTCCAGTCAGGAAAGCACAGCTGCAACTGATACAAGAGAAGACACTAATTCCCATGACACTAAATGAACTATTATGGGGACTGTTCAGTGAATTACACCAAGATAAACAGAAAACAGTCAACATATGCAAAGATTAAGCATCAGGCGTGCTCATCAGTCACCATTCCATCTCACTGAAAACAGGGTTACCGTGGCTCTGTTTGGGATTTCCAAAGCTTGCTGGAAGCTGAGACCTGTCAGGAGAACTTTGCGTATGTGAACATGTTCAGCACTCGAGTGGCAGAGTCAGCATTTCCTGGAAGCATCAAAGTCACTCCACCTCTATGTAAACTGAGTTGCTAAACTTATGTGGATATATATGGCAATAGAAGATACATAGCAGCTAGGGAAAAGTTAATGTTCTGACAGAACCACTGTGCTCTTCACTAATTAAGTTAAAACTTCAAAGCCTTCCAGGGAAAAAGGTCTTGGGAAAGTCAGACATGTGGCAATACTATTTGGGAAAAGAATAATCCCACGTGAAGGAAATGTTATGAAACAGAGGAGTATATAGAGAACTTTCCCCATTTTCAGTACGTATGATTATTCTGCTTCAACACAAGTCACTTTGGATACATATGATGGTCAAACAGAGGTGATACCAAACTTGTCCACACATTAATGGGTAGCAAAGCCTGGAAAGATTTCTGATAATAGATCACCCTAAGGACTATTCCAAAGGCTGCACACAGACTGTGAGATTGGCTCCCTCTACCACACTGTTCACACTCTTTCTACTCTGTCTGGGCAGACTTTGAACCATCAATGCTCCCTTGTTCCCCTATGCCACAGCCCACAGGTGTGCAATACATAGTTGTTTTCTTGTACTGTAACACTGGTGGCCTGCCACACATTCTCACAGACAGCTTGAACTGTTAAGGCTCACATTAAATAATGTCTTGGCCTGCAAAACTATCACACAGGGCCCAGAAGGGATCCAGAGGTTATGTTGCATGGTCAAGGATTTCAGTTGCAGAAGGTATTATCCCTAAACTGCATGGATACACTGCAGTTGCACCACTTGGCCTGAGGGTGAGGAACTGATCCCCCTGACACCCTTTATTTAGCAGGACCCTTTGGGCAGAGATGTAGACCTTCATGCACTTCAAGTACACCTACACTAGCAAACTAATTCTAAACAAAACATTGAGCAGCTTACCTCCATACAGCTAAGCTCTCCTCCTGACCCAAACATACGGTGCCTTTTCCATTCTGGGAATTGTCCGGGCTTAGGCTATCCCACAAACACATCAGCATCATCAGGGATTGATACTACCAGCCAGTACCGTTACAGAAAGCACGTTACTGGCAAAAATAACAGCACTGTGATGCTCACGTACTGACCCTGTGGAGTTTGCCATGTAGCCAACCGAAAGAATTTAGAAAGCCAGTGCAGGTGTACTGCTAGGGAGAAGCCAGGAAATCCTATATACTTTGTCAAAGACAACTCATAGTTTCTTTTCTACCTACAGGCAGATGTGGGTGTGAAAAGTGATTAAGCTAAAAAAATGTCATGGAGCCTTTATCTCTGTCGGTGAAAGGGTGTGTGGGATGGACTTGCCAGAACAAATTACAGCTCTAGCTCAGTCAGTCATTGTCAACACATAAAATATTTGAAGGCTTTGCAATTGGAATACTACCTGGAATGTGTTGATTTGTACTTGCTTGTTTTTAAGTTTTACTTTGAACGGTTGATAACTAATATAATCTGTGCTGTCAAGTGCCGCACTGATTTCACCATGTGACTGCATCAAGCTATTTTTGAACCTGGGATAGTCTCTTAAAGAATAATAGAATGTAAATATAATCTACCACATTGTCATTCAAAATGGAGCACGCAGATTCTGAACACTGAAAAATCAACTGAAGTTACATTAATCAAATGTGATAGAGAACATTCAAGAATACAACAAAGTCAATAACCTGCTCTAATCAGCATATTTTAAGGGTGTTCGAATTATTATACTACCAAGCAATTAAGCAGTTATAATATTTGAGACAGAAAAATACTAAGACTTAGGGCAGAAAAGGGGCCATAGGAAAACCTGCAGGATATATTTTGTGGTATTTTGAAAGGAAATAATGATCAATTAATAAATGAGCTAACTTTTTCTTAACATTCTTAAAATCTTCTGATAAAGAATTTCTAAATCTCTCCTCATCGTAGTATTATATCATATATCATTAACAATCGTAATAACAATGTAAACTATCAATTTCTAACAGCTATAAATATTGCTTGGATCATTTGACTTTGGGCTATCCAGCTGACAGTCATTTCCATGTAATCCATAACCTAATAATTTTCAGTATTTCTTCTGCAGCACATGCTTTTATGTATTCTTCCCTACATTTTTCACAGAACAACTGCTGTAAGTTTTTGCCATTGTATCTCAGAATAAAATTTTTCTTTCTCTTGTAAAGGTTCTATAAATAGTTATTACAGATGTAATCATAGTGCATACATCTGCTTTATGTTTCCTCATTTTATAGTGGATTAAATGTATATGGCATTTCTCTAGATGGTAATAATTCATCATCCATGTTATGGATGATTTAATAGACTTAGAAAATATCCCAGATATTGTCATTGTTTACACACGCTATGCTCATGGATATTCTTTATAGAAAGGAGTATGATGACATCTATTTACTGTATGAGGTTTAGTTCTTAATTAGTTTGGTTTTTAGGATTCCATACTAAAAAGCCTTCAGAAGCAGAACTAGTGTACAGTCTTGTCTTTCTTCCATCCTCGTTCCCTGTTAAACCATATTAATTGACCAGTTTTCTTAGTCATATTATGAACCAGACATGCTCTAGTTCAAGTTCAGACACCTTTTTGGAGTTATTTTTTTGAAAACAGATTTCATTGGTTGGAGATGAATACATAGCAGTAGATTTAAATAATTTCTAATTTTGAGTAGAAGCACTTTACCTGCTGTTTACTTTACTCTAGGGTACGCTGGCCAATTAAAAGATGCTTCTCCTCTCTCTACATATATGTAGTCTTGTCAGCTGGATAATAAGACCTGTCATTAACAGTTCATGTAATGTGTAAACTTGAGAAACAGTTACTGATGGCCTTATTCTTCAGCACCTTGTGCAACAGGAACTTTGCTTTGAACAGGAGAGGGAATGGGACTTGGCTGGAGGAATGACTCTGTCACTGCTAACAGGAGAGAGGCAGAAGATCAGGTGCACTCCCTTCATGCATGATGACAGAAAAATTGAATATATGACTCTATAAATAAATCGGAATCCTTTCATTGTCTTGAAACTCTGTATTCTAAATAGCTGCCACTGAGGAATGACTAAAAATTTCCCCCCTCTTTGTGTTCAGAATGTTTCCTATTTTACTGAGGACCAGCTCTGTTTTCTCAATCTCATGCATGAATCAATAGTCATTTATTTCCTCCCCGCACCTGATTTGAGTTCCTCAGAATTAATCTGGTCTTTTAAGCTATTTTTACTGTAATATTAGGATTGCAACATACTTTGGTGTACTTGGTGGATATGGGATTCCCTAAGATAACAGCTGCTCTGGTCCAAATTTTGCCTCTCTGTAGATGCTTATACCCACTTTTCAGATTTGCAGACTTCAGCCCTTTTTAAAAGAAAATTCTCTGCTATTTAACTTACCTGTCAGTGCTTGAATTGTCATCCTAAAAACTAACAAAGTCATTAATTGTTAAAAGAATATCCTCTTAAGCAATCTCAACAGTGGTCACAAAGAAGTCACCATTTTTCTATCACCATCACTAGACATTGTCTATTTTAATAAAGAAAACATATAGGGTTTTGGTTTTATTTTTGTTCCCCTAAAAGTTGTACTTCTGCTGAAGTATGTTCTAATTAGGAAATATTTCTTCAGTACATTTGCATAAGAGACACACTTTTTTCTGTATCTTGAAATAACAGCAAGCAGATAACAAAACTGCAATGCAATAAATTAAGGAATTGAAGAACCTTTTTAAAAGACATGTATTTTTTCTGAGGAATGCAATGCCATCAATCGGTTTTTATAATCTACATAAAAGGATATTAAATTCTACTCTAAACCAATTCAAAATTTATAAATACACTATAGAGCTCTACTTTATCAACCTTTAACTACCTGATATGTATCTACCTTTTTTTTTAGAAGAAAAAATAAAAATTATTTTTCAGTGTGCCTGTTGTTTCTGAACAATATAGACAGACATAAACTACTGTAGATGCAGTGCTGTTGCCAGATGAATCACACAGAGAGCATCTGTGGAGGAGGTGAAACAGAAGCTTCACCCACTTGGCATCTTCCCAGGCTGAGGAGGGCTCCAGTTGGCCTGTGTCTACTTGCATGAGTGCCTCAATGGTGCTACACAGGCATGTATCTCCTATGGCTTCCTAGAGGCCACCAGAAGCATTTGTGGAAGGCAGCACCTACCAGGGGACCATTAATTGTACAGTGTTGTTCAGATTTGCCATAATTTGTCACCAAAGAGGGCTATCAAAGCCAAAAAACCCCATGAAACACCCCCTCCACACCTAAGGAAAACAAACAACAAACACAAAAACCAGAAAGGAATTATAGAACTGGATTTTTCCTTTTGAACTGAAGAGAAAATTATCATAGACACTTTCCACCGATCTGAAATAAAATTTTCATTAAGAGAAAACATACTTTCATGAAGACCAGGTGTAAAACCTTCTTAAAACACCTTGATTTGTGATCCACAAAATGGGGCCAACAGCAGCCTCTTCTCCTTGTATGGAATCTCATTTTATATTGCCCCATCCTTTATCGAACTATTTGGAAAGTGTTTGTGGTGTACTGATACGAATTACAGAAATCGAGTCTTTCCTTTACTTTACTCCAGTTCTAACATAGTATGTAGTTTATTTTGGGCTTCTCACCTGTGAGTTAGGCTGTGACCGAGTTACCATATTGTTGTAAATCCAGGGTCATTCCACTGTCAGGGCTATGCAGAACCAAGTAAAAACAGTTTCAAGTACTATATTTAAAACACACAATGATAACGGAAACAGGAATTTGTCTACCAATAGGAGACATTAAAGCTAGCATTCAGATGTCAGTAAGTTAAAGATAACTTGCTAAAAAAAACTATTCAAAATATGTGGCATAACCCAATGAGTTTGAATATTCTTCCTTCCGAACCAGCTGGAACCAGCAAAGTGCTAAAATATTGATAGTAAGGAAAGAAATGCAAAAGCTACTTATATCTGACACAGAGCAATGCTTGTTTCAGTCAACACATTTTCAGGAAGGGTTTAAAAAGTGATGTTGGCATATATTGGAGTTTTCCTTCGTGGTTTTTCATTTTGGATTATTACACATCTACGGTCTACCCTTGATTCTATTTAGAAAAAATGTTAAGGTGAAACCTCACTGCAAACTCAAAATGACATTGAGCTAACAGTTTGCAAAGGAGCTCTTTGAAAGGAAAAAAGTCCAGAAAGGGGATAGATAGAAATGAATGGAGTAGGGGAAAAGATTAGTAAAGAAAATGTAAGAAATAGAAGGGAAAGGATGAAAGCACAAACTGCAGAGACAAAGCCCTATGTTCAGGCTGCAACTAGCACAGTCCCTTGCGGACAACTCTGGCTTTGCCATATGCACAGGTAAGTGTTTATTTAACTTACTTTCCCGTGTGCCCAGCACTATCTAAGATTTCAGTAGCGCTTACTGCCTCCAGCTCTGTGCTTCACTAGCTTTGTGATGCTTCTTCTAGACGGAAACCTACTCATTTTCCATTGCATCACAAAGCAAGCAGTTCAGCTGAGATTTCAATCTGTCTGAAAGGGTGACAAATCCATAGCTATTATTTTATTTCAATCCTCTGTTTATGTGAGAAGGAATTAATTCGTATCCACTCAGCCCAAGATTCCTAGGACAAGGTAAAATTTTCTTTACTTACTTAAACCAAGTATAAGACAGCAAATTGTTCCAATGAATACATATGCCAGAGTTAAAGTTTTGACCTCCCAAAGCAACTTTTCCAACCATTGCCTTCCTTCTACAAATTGGAAGAGTGTTTTGACCCTTCTCACTGAGTCCAGAGATATTTATTCCAGTAGAAGTTCTTCGACATTCCTGCTAAAGGAATTTTTATTACTTTTTTCTCCTTCATAACCTCAGCTGCCAGTATGACCGTTATTTCCCCATCTCCTGAAAAGTGCATCCACTCCAAGATCAACTTGAAAGTCATTATTGTCATTTTGATATGTTATTGTGCCAGACAGTCCTGGCTCTGCCTAAACTCCGTTGTATAGTTCAGAGGAAAAAAAAAAAATATATATATATATATAATCAGGTGTTTCAGCTGACTGGAGGTTAGAAAATGTTATGCCTGTCTTCAAGAAGGGCCAGAAAAAGGATCTGGGGAACTACAGGCCTATCAGTCTTACATTGCTGCCAGGGAAGGTTATGAAGCAAATAATCTTGAGTGCCATCACATGACATGTAGAGTGTAACCAGGTGTTCAGGCCGTAAACCTGAGTTTAGGAAAGGTAGGCCTTGCTTGGCTAACCTGATCTCCTTCTACGACAAAGTGACATGCTTAGTGGATGAGAGAAAGATGAATGCTGTCCACCTGGACTTTAATAAAGATTTTGAGACCATTTCCCACAATATCCTCTTGGAGAAGCTGGTTGCTTACGGCTTGGACAAGCATACTCTTCACTGGGTAAAAACACTAGCTCAATGGTCAGGCCCAAAGCCTGAACAGAGACAATCCAGGCAGTGGCTGGTCACAAGCAGTGTACCCCTGACCTCAGTGCTTGGGCCAGTTTTGTTTAATATCTTTATCAGTGATCTGCACAAGGGTTTAGAGTATACTGTCAGTAAATGTTCTACGGTTCCATGAATTCAGACATCTGTGTATTCAAACTGAAGTCATCTTTAAAGGAGATGGTTTTTCACCTGAGTCACTTTTCAATTGGAAAATATATGCAGTGCTTTTAATGCATATTTTCTGCCAACTGTACCAAATTCTTCAAGGATTTATTTTTTCTATTGAACCGTGTTTAATATAAGGACCAATAATGTGCCATTGTATGATTCACAGCTGAGTAGATGGCAGCCTAGTAAATATAAAGCTTTCTCTCTCTACCTTTAAAGTATGTACATTGTTGTAGCAGCACTCTACAAGCATACTAAGGAAGAAGGTTTTGTTATGCATAAGATAAATTCACTCTGGAATGTAAGAAGTGTGTGTGCTGACTCAGGTATTGAATTATATTAGTTATTACTGTCTGTACAATATTGCCACAAAGTAGAATATCTAACAAACCCCACTTTGACAGTTTTCATTTCAATTTAATAATCTGATCCATAAACTACAGTTATACACTAATGATGGTCTACATAAATAGAAGTAATTTAGAGAAGTACACTGATGGCATACAGGAGGTAATTCCTATTTTGAAAGAATGAACTTCTGTTTTGAAGATGAATGTTACTCTTCTTATTTAAGCACAAAACTATCAATAACTGAATTTTTTTTTTCAAAGGAAAGGTTCTGATGCAAGCAACAGTGTTTTGTAGAATTACTTTTCTACAGATAATGATGAATTCTCAGGAATATTAGCACACCTTCTTTTTGTTATTTAGGCTCATTTCATCAAGATAATGGACTGAGAAAAAGAAGATTTGTCATGTCTTCACATATGCAAAACAAAAAGATGAGTGAAAATCTAGAGCCAGGGAATTAATTTGTAAAATTGTGCTGTGTAAGTCTATCTGGCATCAAAACGCGATCCAGACATCATGGATAACTCTAATCACTACCATCTAGTATGGAACATGAACTAAAATATTCAGTTTGTCGAACAATGAATATTGGGGTTTCAAAAACCAAATCCGAAGTAATCAGGCCAATTTCTATTTGAGTCAAAGTAATTTTAATATGCTAATGAAGTTTATTTACTGAGGGAATGTAGTTAATTTGATATATTTCCTTTGTTGCCACATATATTATTTTGTCTGTGTGCCTATTCCTTCCCGCAGCATAGCCAGCAGGGAATTCAAGGTAAACACTCATTACGGTAGTAAAGTGCCATGACAAACTGCAAAAATAATTAGTATCAGGCAAAACACAGACAATCTTCAGATCCTGTACACTGAAAGAGTAGGCTCCAGCTTTGTATGATTAAAGCATATACTTGTTCCAAAAGAAATAAAGAACACAGCAAGGAATGAAGTTACGAGTCCCTACAGAGAACCAGCACCTGCTCCCAACTTCTGGAGTGCAAGAAACAGGAAAATGATGTTGATTTAAATCTCTCTGATGAGACTGAGTTGTAGCTAAACTTCTAAATATTATTCAAATTATTGAAAAAATATTCTTTTCATCAGGTTAGATTGTACAATCTGAAACATTAAATTATTCTTCCTGCCTTCTGTGGAGGCGTTTAAAACCAATGAAAAGACTCGAATGCAAAAACACTGTCTTTTTTCAGCTATAGTGAATAGTAAAATGCTTAGGTGGTCATTTGGGCCCATCACGGTCTCTCTGAAGCACAACAGCCTTTCGCTGAGCTGTGCTCTGGTGTAGTAGTCCATAAAGCCCTTGGATTTATGGATGCGCAAACATCTAGAACAACAGTTCTGCTCTGAGGACTTAAATTACAGCCTGTAGGCATTTTCCTTTATAGGCTATGGATACTGATCAACCCTTAATTGCTTGTCTTGAGAGGGGCCAAGTGATTATTTACTTGCCTAGCAAATATATTCTGGTGTATCTATTTGGCAGTCTTAAAACACTTCTTTCCTGTTTGCTACCAGATCATTACTTTTGGTATAATTTCCTTCAGAATGTATTCTTTCACTAATTTTCAAAATATTGGCATAATGATCAGATACTTTAAAACAAAAACCAACCAGTCAATTTTTGGCTTTTAATCTTCATAGACATACATACTTCCATTCTGATTTCTGGACCAATAGTAAGCCTTCCAGGAATATAGATGATTGACTCCAGAAATTTTCTCCAGGAGCTAACCAGCTGCTTTTATTGAACTGTATATATTACAACATAGCTGTTCTGATAAATAACCAAATCTGGCCTTCCCAACATTTTCAAGATTCAAGAGAAGTTCGTTTTCACCATCTGAGCATATTTACATTCCTGTAGTGATTCTAATAGTTTTTAAAATGTTTGCCTGCCTGATTACCAAGTACCAAGTGGAAATTTTCATCTTGTATAATCATTATGAAGAGAAGAAAGTAAAGCACTCTTTCTCACATACATTCCATAAAACCTTGCATAATTGCTAAGGGGAATATATTCCAATAAATAAAATAAAAAAAATGGAATGAGCATTTCTACATATTATAGAAGACTTCAGAAGGTTTATTTTATTCTATTTTACACAGCTAGTAACAGAGAATGCAATGTGAAACTGAAATTAAAAAATAGCTTGACTTGCCTGAAATACCAGCTTTCTAAAGTGAACGATACAATCCAGCTCACAATGAAGTAACCAACATAACAGTAACTGTATTTTACAAATCCTTTCATGCTAGGAATATAACAGATGATGAATCTCCCAAATAGAAGCCTTTCTTGTACCCTCAAATCAGCCGAAATAACCTACAACTAATGAAAATTCTGGCCCCAGCATCTGTTTTGTAATGAAATTATAGAGATAGCGCACATCCAAAAAAAAATTGGTAAGGCCAGCGGCACACCTGATGGTGTGCCGTACACCACGAGCTCCCAAATAGGAGGGGTAACTATTTACCCTCTGATTAGGTTCAGAGCGCAGCACAGCAACTGTGAATGAAAGCTGCAGAAGTACGTTGACTACAAATACACACAACTATCAGTCTTGATGCTCCAGTTATAGATGCTGCTTCTGAAACACACAACATTATCTGTCCCTGGTATTGCATCTTGCAAGCCTCAGCTTAGATTTGCTCTACTCGCTCATACCCTCATCCTCTTTCATATGCCCTTTAAAACTGATCTCTGCACCATGCCTTTCAAGAGACTGGAGAAACAGACTGAGAAAAGAGAAAAAGAAAGGCCTTAGTGCACTGGTCATCTCCTATATTAGAAGAAACCACTCCTATAGTTTGGAATCAGAGAACTCTGGATGGAGAGAAAGAACAGAAGGGTCTTGCAGAGCTCATCTGATTCTGTCCATGTCATCTGGTCAGATGTCTGCCCAACAAGTTCTTACGAATCTTTGATCACAAAATCTCTGAAGTTTCCCCGCAAAAATCTTTCCACTGCTTTGCTCTGTTCTCCAAAAGCTTTTCCTAGTGTAATACAAATTTCCCTTGATGCAGTTCCTCTTCCTCCCCACTGCCATCTTCCTCATATTTCAGAACACTTCTTATATTTTCTCTCAATCTCCTCTTCCCTACACTAAACAATCCCATTTTCTCCCATTTTCCTTTATATTTCAATTTTTTCATGATTCAAGTAAAATGAGGGTCATCTTCTTGGAGTATGTGTCACAGAATCAAAGAATCATAGAATGGTTATGGTTGGAAGGGACCTTAAAGATCATCCAGTTCCAATCCCTCTGCCATGAGCAGGGAAATATTCCACCAGACCAGGCTACTTAAGGCCCCATCCAAGCTGGCCTTGAACACTTCCAGGGAGGGAACATCCAGAGCTTCCCTGGGCAACATGTTCCAGTGTCTCACCAACTTCATAATGAAGAATTTCTTCTTAATGTCTAATCTAAATCTTCCACCTTCCAATTTAAAGCCATTCTCCATTGTCCTTTCACTACATGTCCTCATAAAATCTCCCACCCCGGCTTCCTTGTAGGTCCCCTTCAGGTACTGGAAGGCCACTATAAGGTCTCCCTGTAGCATCCTCTTCTCCAGGACGAGCAATGCAGCTCTCTCAGCCTGTCCTCATCATAGCAGAGGTGTTCCAGCCCTCTGATCATCTTCATAACCCTCCTCTGTCCCTGTTCCAACAGTTCCATATCCTTCTTGTGTTGGGGATTACAGAACTGGACACAATACTCCAGGTGGGTTCTCATGAGAGCGGAGTAGAGGTGGAGAAACACCTCTCGACCTGCTGGCAATGATGTCTTTTATGCAGCCTAGGTCATATTGGGCAGCAAGTCCACATTGCCTGCTTACGTCGAGCTTCTAAACAGCACCCACAAGTCCTTATCCTCAGGGCTGCTCTCAATGACGCCATCCCCCCTCCTGTATTGAAACCATGGATTGCCCCAACCCAGGTGTAGGACCTTGCACTTGGCGTTTTTGAACCTCATGATGTTCACACAGGCCCACTTCTCCAACTTGTCCAGGTCTCTCTGGATGGCATCCTATTCTTCTTGTGTCATAACTGCTTCTTGTGTCATCCGCAAACTTGCTGAGAGTTCAATCAATCCCTGTATCATCAATGAAAATGTTAAACAGCACTGATTCCAGAACAGGACCCTGAAGGACACAACTTGTAACTGGTCTCCATCTGGACATCGAATCATTGACCACAACTCTTTGAATGTGACCATCCAACCAATTTCTTCTCCATCAAACAGTCCACCCATCAATTCCCTATGTCTCCAATTTAAAGAGAAAGATATTGTGAGGGACTGTGCCAAAGGATTTACAGAAGTCCAGATAGATGACATCCATTGCTTTTCCTGTGTCGACTGATGTGGTCACCGCATAACAGAAATCCACGAGGTTGCTCAGGCAGGACTTGCCCTTGGAAAAGCCATGCTGGCTGTCTCAGATTGCTTCCCTGTCCTCCATTTGCTTTAGCATAGCTTCTAGTGGGATCTGTTCCATCATCTTCCCAAGTACGGAAGTGAGACTGACAGGTTGGTAGTTCCCAGGGTCATCTTTTTTCACGTTCATGTATTTTTTTTTTTTAATTTAAGTTGAAATGCTAATGCAGCACTCTTGTTGAAGTCCTGAAATGGGTCCTTTCTCAATAATTTTGAGAGGAAAAATTTTTAAAAATACTATTTAGGTCTAAAAGGCAAATTTTTCTGGGACTTCAGAAGATTAACTATCTTAACACAGAAACTCTGTGTCTTTCTCCACTCTTTTCTTCCATCCAAGATGTTCTTTGTTTGTGACCTACTACATTTGTGAACTGCCATTTATATAATTCCAGTTTTGAAATAAGACAATTGAGTTTTGAAAGGTAAACCACTAAGTCAGTGTTTTCTTAACTTTCCTACAGAAACCCACTACCTTCACTGAGTAGCATAATCAAAAAAGTTTAAACCTAATACAAGTGCTAAAAGGTAACAAAAAAGAGCTATGAAAAGACTGTTAAATGTGCTGCTTTTGACACTGTCTGCAGCAGGGCCCAGACACCAGATAAAGCTCCAGCTGCTTTCTGCTGTGTACAGATGATCAGAAATTCAGTGAAAAAATTTCTCCCCAGAGGAAAGTGCAGTTTCAGTGCAAATGAAACATTTCACTGGAATATGCAGATTGATAATTTTCTTCTAATAATATCAAAATAATGCTGCTCTTTCAGTAAAGCAGATTATATCAGAATAACAATATAAGTATATCAAGTTAATAATTGATTGAGATTTTTATTTTCTTAATATTGAAAAAAACACACAGCTGCAATTTATTTAATCTGAACAATTAACATGAATAGCTGTTGTCCTCCTGAAACGTCATTGTTCTCCATCATCATAACCACCATCTGATATTTTAAAATCAAATGCTCCATGAGTCATAAATTTTGATGTTTAAAATGTTCTACTTCACTGGAAGCTTTACTTATTTTCCATTTCATTTGGAACAAATACTTTTGTAGTGTCTGAATTACCCACAGCATGGAAATTCTATTTTCCAACCACCTCAATTACTGTGTCTTCACAAGAAGACATCTCATTAGAAAACCTTTATATTGCCTTCTGAATGTTTAGTGTCCATTACAAGACATGATATATTTTTTCTCAATCACTGTGCATTATTAATTCGATGTACATCCAAATACATGGCTACATTTCTGAAATGTAGCTTTCGGTCTTTGCAGATGACCATAATGCTACTAATACCTGTTATTTTGACCACACTTTTGTCACTGAAGCTACCTAAAGAAGCTGACTGTATAGTTGCGTGAGACTGTATCTGCTGTTACTAATTGTGTGTTTGCTCTTCCTAGTATACACATCCAGTCTTGCATGTGAGATCTTCCCCCATGCAACGACTGAGCCAACACCCCAAAAATATCCTAAATATCAGGGAAGCTGGTCAAGATTTGTTCTCATTAAAATTTGCAGTAAATCTATTCTATGAAAATAACACTATAAATATACTTTCCTTTTCAACATAGTCTTAATAAAATGCAAATAAAAAGTAAGTTTTCACCACTCCTGTATCTGTCACAGGGATGGTTGTCAATATGCTTCCTTTCCCATCAGTCTGATAATTTGTACTTTGTCACACATACAGGAGTTGTGTATTGAGACACTGGAAGAATCCAGATACACTTTTTGATGTTATATAATGCCCGAGAGTTAAATATAACGATACCTGGCTCGTTTTATTAAGCTCTTTACCAAAGGCTTCTAACTTGACTGACTCTACATTGGACCAGAGCCTGACACAACACTTCTTAGATCAGATGTAAAGAACTTGCTTGTGTTTGGCAGAGGGTGGGTAGGGGAAGCCTTTCTTGAAAATAAGATTTTTTTTAACGGTTGGTCATGATCAGTATAAATTCATGTTCTAATCATTCAAAACTTTTTAGTTCTAAGAGAATAATCCAAACATTATGATGCTTATCTCAATTTTCTAACACTACTTTTAAATCAAAGCTAGTATTTAACGCCTGTTATTTCTCAAAACCTAGCTGACTTAATGTTAACATTAAATGCTAAAAACAGATTGAGAGATAAAGCTTTTCTCCTTTAAGAAATACGTTCTACTTTGCCGTAGCAGCATAAAACTCTTAATAACTGTACTTTAAAACTATTCTAATGCAAGCTGTCTTCATAGATGATATGCAATAACATCCTACACTGCAATATGGAACATACACTATACAGAGGAATTTGAGAACTAAGTAGACAACGTCTAAACTACAGTATCCAAAAATTATGCACTTTTGTTTTCACTGGGACCAGAACTGGCTGTGTGCTCCTACAGCATACCAGATAGATACTAAGTATGATAGAGCACTAGATGATTGACCTAAATGATCTTTAAGGCCTCTTCCAACCCAAACCACTACAAAACCAACAGTAACAACAACAAAAGCTCCTAGGCCCCAAATCTATCTAAATGGAACTGCATTTCCTGTGAACTATTTGCCTGTAACTTCTCTCTCATGAGTTTCAATCTGGAAGAGCTAACCACAAATTCTTTGGACTATAACAGGTTCCTCTCCCCACCCAGACAACATAAACATACTCTAGAAGCTGTGAAGAGAATTTCCTGGCTTAGACACCTTCCAGTTGCCTCAAAGAATTGTGTACCATACAATACACACAGAAAAGTGCTGTCATCCATTGCATACATTATAGAATCTCCTATGCTTTTCCATAGATCATTTTATTTTCTTACACCTCTCCTACTTCTGCTGTTCTTAGACTTTCTGTCCCAAATCACATATTCCTGAGGAGCAATCCACTCAATCTCAAGATTTCCTGCTCTGCTTAGTAGTACAATCTGTTAACGACTGCTGTGAACCAAGCAGAGAATTTTCCACTGTTCTGTTGTGCTTGCCTGGAACAGCTACATTGTTATCTCCTGATCAGAGGTATGAACTGGTCACAGCAGAAGACTAAGTTTGAAAACTACTCTCAAACCCTAATTTATGAAGAGTGGTCTGCAAGGTCATTGTTTCCAAACCAAAAATACAGTTCCCTGATAAAGAGTAATTTATTAGGCTGTTCAGATATAATGAAAGAACAGTTTTCAAAAAGTCAAAGGTTAATTTTAATGTGTATTTTCTCAGCATGGACTTAACTAGCATTAAGACTTACATTTTATAACATTTTATTTAAAAACTAAAATTTCTCTTACAGAGGTGAGATGGAAGTTGACAAGAATATTGTAAAAACGATGTATCAACGGAAATACTTGGTCCTTTTTTTGTTGTTGGTTATTGCAACTCTGTTAAGCCTGCTGGATTCCATAGATTCAGAATACTTCCTGGGAGATCCATCCCAAATCAGTCTGCTCATATTTTCTTTGGAGGCTCTAGCTTGCATCTTTATCAAAGTGCTTCAAAGGTGTATCAAAAACATCCTTGAAAGATTTTAAAACCAGTAATATTCAGCACTCACCTAACAAATCCCCAGTGGGGTACAGAAGGTATGTGGAAATAAAATTTCTTCATATAGTGTCAATGGATAGTGGCTGAACTATCTAGAAGGCAATTTGGGACATTTAGGTGTCACATCTTCTTGAATCACCTGATGGACCCCATTTGGATCTGGTACATTCTCAGGAAATCAAGGAATCCTCTTCTTAACTTGGTTAAGACAACGTATGTTCACCTTAGTCACTATGAGCATGTTTCTTTACTTCTCCTCAGCCCCCCACGAATATCAGTCTCCTGCTGGCATCTCTTCTCACCAACTCTGCAGAGAATGTTTATTTTGAGGGCTGAAGTAAAATGTACCTGTGATTTAACTAGTAATAGACTACAAAACAGGAAATTGATGGCAGAAAGAGATTTTACATGACTGAGAGATTTTATGGTTATAGAAATCAGGGTGTTTGCATATTCTTTCCCCAGAACTTTCTGTAGGATTGCAAATGAACTGCTGAATTTAAAAAATCAAAAAAATACATTCTCATTCTAAAGCTAGGGCATTTTAAGGTAGAGGGGTTTGACTGCTCTCTTCATTGCCTACGTATTTATTCTGCAGAGCTTAATAACAACCATAAAATCCCAGGGCATTGGTAGAGTTCTTTAACACCCTCATTTGGCAGAAATGCATTTGGACAATATTCTCGATGATTAATGCAGCCACTCTAGGCATCTTTTATTTCAGAAGATGCTGATACATTTTAATTAGTTCATCATATTATAAAGGGGCTAGATCCATAGAAAATAGTTTCATGATTTATGCGTTACGTAGCAGCCCGGGTTTTTTTGGAGGTTAGAAATGTTTTATAGAGGTAATTACTATGCTTGATGTTTTCTGAGGGTGAAAGCGATTGGAATTCATTCTCCAAGAGCACAGTGTAGATTCCATTTTTTTCGAGGTGCCAATATTGTGAGAAAAAGTCACATTCAAAATATTACATACTGGACTCAATTAATTTTCTACCTGCAGATAGCCAGAACAGTACATTACATTTAGGCTTCTAAGTGTTGACAATCAGAAATGCAGCTTCCATTTGTCTTAGTGGGATCAAGAGGTTCTAAGTACTTAGTGTGTGAACATGCTTATGAAAATGCCAAAACAGGGATGAGAACATAGGTGTCTAACTTTAGAATCCTGCATCTGCAGTTTTGGTGTTCACTTAGCAGACAGCTTGCAGGAGTTTTAGATAGTATCACCATCTGTATTGCAGTTCCTCCCCTTAAAATAAATGGCCAACGCCTTTTTGAGGTTCATGCTGTGATAAAAAACACTAATAAAAGAATCTGTTCAAAATAACACCGCCAACGCAGATAGATTTCCCTCTATCATGACAATTTTTATTTCCATACACAAAGCCAAGTTCTGCTATTTTTAATCTACAACTAGGAAGCCATACTAGGCATTAAGCAAGCAAGCACCATGGTTCCATGAGCCAGATTTTCTACATTAGTGAGGATCTGTCAAAACAATGCTAAATATATTCCTCCAGCAGAAATGCCCTCCAAAACATGGACCAAGAAAGGCTGCAGTTGAGTGTCTGATTCCTCTTTGGCAAAATCATCTTGCCTGTTATGGATGTCATCATATGCTACTTAATTTTGAGTAAAAATATTGAGCAACATTCAATTTACCAAAAAATAATTTAAAGATGATTTAGAGCATGTTAACATACAACATTATAAATAAATGTGTCTAGAATTCCAATTTTCCTATTTTATTGTGCAGTGCTTAGCTGTCATAAGTGATGGATCTTTGAGGACTTGTTGGAGTTGAGTTATTTATCAACAAATGAAAGCAGGGAAACAACACCTTTCACGGAGTGCATTCTGCTTGGTTTTGGCATTGTGAATAGTCTAGAAGAACACAACATCCAAGCTCTTTACAGCGATCTACCTTTGCTCTGGACTTTCATACATTTGCATGGCATGACAACTTGTCGAGTCTATGTTAGATGTTTGAGACTGTAGCTGTAGAAATGCTTTTCTAAAGAGTTTGTCTAGGTTCTGGTTCACATTTCGTTTTTTCCAAAATCATAAAATTCTGAACTCTGATTCATCTAAAGATATCTGAAGATGCAAAATATATTCATCTCTTTTGAAAGATGCTATTATCATTCTTTGCAAAACTGAATTAAATGTCATGAGAGTACTCAGTTCTCATTGGTTTATACTTTTATATAAGAACATAGAGTAAAAATATTTTCCTAGATATTCTTCATTTGGAAGTAATCAAAAAGTGTCAGACTATACAATGATTCTGAGAGTGTGATTTTTCACCCTGTTTTAAACCGTGGGAGATCATTGTTTTTAAGGCAAAATCTGCTATCACTGGAGTTGATGTAGAGATCTGAACACAAGGACAGAGATTTCAAAAGGGCTTTGTTCATGGAATCACAGAATCACAGAATGGTTTGGGTCGGAAAAGACCTTAAAGATCATCTAGTTACAACCCCTCTGCCACGGGCAGGAACACCTTCCACTAGATCAAGTTTCTGAAAGCACCACCCTGCCTGGCCCTGAACACCTCCAGGGACAGGGCATCCATGACTTCTCTGTGCAACCTGTGCCAGTGTCTCAAAACCTTCTTTCAGTTTAAAACTATTACCTCTCATTCTATTACAGCACTTCCTGATAAAAGAGTCCCTTCTCAGATTTCCCATAAGCTCCACTAAAGTACTGAAAGGATTTCTGTAATTCTGTAAGCCAGTATGGACAGCCACAGCAGAAAATCTGAAGTGGATACTTGTGCTTATTCTGCAACCAGAATTACTGAAAGTATGTACACTACAAACCCCTGCTCCTTTATAAGAAACATCTAACCCATCCCAATATTCTCACTCCTTAGATTTCTTGGTGTGTGGGGTTCAGGATACTTGCATGCTGCTGGTGATTCTTCCCATTCTTAACTAGTTGTGTGACTTTGAACAAAACTCTGTTTCTCCTTTCTCCCATTCCCTCATTTGAAAAAAGAAAATACAGGATGAATTTTATTTGCTATATGTTGGTTTCTGCAGCTAGATTCCCATGGTAGGGACGTTTAAAGTCATCAAGTCCAACCTCTTTGTAATGAGGAGGGACATCTTCAACTGGATCAGGTTGCTCAGAGCCCCATCCAACCTGACCTTGAACTTTTCCAGGGATGGGGCATCTACCACTTCTCTGGGTCACCTCTTCCGGTGTTTCAACTCCCTCATTGTAATAAGTTTCTTCCTTGCATCTAGTATGAATCTACCTCCTTTTAGTTTAAAATCATTACCCCTTGTTCTATTGCTACAAAATCTGTGAACGGACTTTGAAAACTCAGAAATCCTTGACATTCTGATACTGAAACTATCCAGTTTGTATGCAGCGCCAGCTTCCTTATTTGGCAAAGACTCGATGTTTTATAGAATTGAATGGTTTAAGAGACGTGATTAAATTAGGGCTCGTCACGGAGAAGTGCTCAATACAGTAACAAATCAGAGGACAAGGGCAATTGTTATTAAAAAGTCACTCACCAGCAATAAAACTCTCTTCCTCTTAGTTTTGGCTGATAACCCATGAAACTGAGACCTTTACTGAGGTAGTTCCAGATTTATACTAAAAAAAATACAAAGTTGATGACCTTTAATGCCTAAATTCCTTTGACTACATATGATCCCTTCTGCAACAATGACAAAAAAAATTTAAGACCCACTCTTTGGCTCTGCAATCACTAGTTTTGATATTCTTCTTTGAATTTTCTGTGGTGTGCAGCTGTGCTTGATCTCAATTTCCAATTTCTTAAAGAAAAAATAAAACCAAAACAAATGCAACTTTCTTGCCAGATAGATTTTCCCCTACTGAGATACTGTACCTCAAATTTTAAATACTGCAATAGTCCTCCGGAAATCTTATGAATTATTATAAAAAAACAATACCAAAGTAATGGTGAATGTTCGCCTGTACATCCATCCTTATCACCCTAGAGAGAATTTTACACTGCTATCTAACATCTATCTCCCTCCTGCAACTGTTCTTTGTCTGCAGCATTCTGTGACAAAGATCAAACCACCTCACTTCTCTCCGTCATTCTGTGTTTGGAAAGTCATGCAGACATAGCAGTTTTTCCAACACACACTGTGGATACGAACCCCTACTTTTCACCAGGCTGCCCTGCCTTTACAGTAGTTTGTCCCAAACACATGGTCCTATGCATAAACCTCTGTTATGACAACAGTACTTTTTGAAACTGATGGCCTAAACAAGCTGACTTGAACCTAATTAACACACTTTTCTGCTTCTAGTCTCCAAAACTGAGGAGTTTATTTGTCCAAGCACTACGGAGGTCAAAGAGAAAATTAGCTAATCCTTGGTAAACTAACCCCTGAAAGACTTTTCCTGTTTGTTTTTTAATCTTCCCTTCCCCCACTCCAGAAAACAAACAAGTATTCTGTCTTCATTAGGACAGTCATAAAAAATGCTCACTATCCAAGCAGGCACTGGGTGAAATCTCAAAAACTAAGGCAGACAAACATTTCTGTGCCATAGCTTCTATGGCTTTTTCAAGAAAAACAGAAAAAGAACAACAATTGCAGTGATTATAAGGCAGGGCCATGGGAAAGTTTAACTGCCTGGAAAGTAGACAAACTAAAGTCTTTGAAGCCAAACAAACTCCTGTTAAAAACAATAATAATAATAAAAAGAATCTGTAGTATAAAACCCACCCTTTTAAGTCTGGGAAGTAAAGAGAGAAGACCCTTCTCCTCCATCCTGGGTCTCCTGCAATGCCCTGGGTTCCTAGCCAGAACATCCATGTCTCCAGATATTGGCAACCAACCAAATGCTTTCTCATAGGTCTGCATGAGTCTGTCCAATACTACGCTGGTTCTCCAGTGTACAGTTGATCATGTGAGCCTCTGTAATAGTGTAATTATAAGCATCAAATTCGAATACTCAGTCAAGGAGATTTTACCTGCTTCTGCTTTGGCATAGTCTGCTTACAATTCTCAAACAGATCCAAAAGTCAATGTTCCATAACACAACTGGATAAGAAATCAGGAATAGACATGCTCCTTTTAAAACATAGATCCTGAAGAAAGCTCCTTCCTGCCCATCTTGCCCAAGAACACAGAGAGCACTAGATTTGTTGTGAGAAAGAGCTGTGAGCAACATTTCTGTCACCGTCCTCCAAAGAACTGATCACAGTTTATGTCTGGCTGCCAATTAAAGACTGGAGACTGCTATTTCTCCTCTGAGAGAATCTAATGTTTCCTTTTTAGATTTAAAAAACACCAGAAGGCATGACTTGTCCTTTGAATATATACATTAATTTATCAGTTGTTCATTATCAGTCTTCAGAATTTATGATAATATGATTTGACACCAAATCTTGAAATAGAACTAGCTTCTTGAAGGACCTTCTGATACTATATACATATTATAATTGTATTAACATTTGAATATTTAGAATTCAGCCTGGAAAAGTTGAAGGGGAAAAAACTGAGGCTTTGAAAATTCCCTGGAAGAAGCTGTCTACTTGATGTATGTTAGCAGAGAAAATCGTAATGGAGTTTATAGAGGCAAAGGCAATATGGAATCTTAATACTAGAGAAAAAGTTAGGACTATGCTTTCCAAAGCTGGACACAAACCAGAGGCTTTCGTTAAAAATGTGAAGACATGGTCAGCTGACATTTTTTCAGTCCCTCAGCACAGTGTCTAACCACTCTCTTTTCAAACGCTCAGACAAGACCTTTCCGTAGATGTGGGACAGTGGGGCTACTTGAAGAAGCTTCCACTTCACCACAAGGTAGCATGTCATATGTATGCTACCTCTATCTTATTTCCAACATAGCTCCAAGACAATAAGGATCATAAGAAATGCTTTCTTCGGTGTTTCAGTCTTTTCACCATTTGGAAAAGAAACTCAAGCCCACTTCCATTCCAGCATATTCAGCCATCAAGATAATAAGGATTGTTTTCATTTTTATTTTGGCAACAGATTGCATTTTCAACTGTCTTAAACAAGCTACAAGTAAAGATACATACCCAATTTCTTACTCATGAGAGTAGGTTGTTGTGTTCAGCGGAAACGTTTATTGATCTTTATGAGCAACTGAGCAGGCAGTTTGACTATCATATTGAAGTATGCTACTGATTTTGCAGAAACATCCATGGAATTTGGAGTTATGCTATCCATTTGTATAACTTTGATAAAACTACCTTTCTTATCCTGAGCATAATGTGGTTTAAGAATAATGTGAGTACCTTGAAAATATACAAATTGTGCTATGCAACATAAAATATGACTTTGCTTTTGAGTGTCTATTTTCTTTGCCAATTTTTTTTTTATGTCACATGGATAGTACCTAAAGTCAAATTTTTAGGACTTTGGTTGGTGTTGAGGCAAAGATAAGACATTTTATGTCTGCTTTTTAGCTAAGCAGTAGATAGAAGGTAACACTATACCACCATTTGAAAATGACTGCTGTGCAGTGATTTTTCTAATCCCGAGTTTCTAACACTGGTAGTGGTTGCAAATGAGTCACTTATATATAAGGCACACATAGTATTTCTAAATAGTTCTTTGTTACAAGTGTTCTGTAGGTTACTGGAAAGCAAGAATTTATCATGAAAAAGGAGAGAAGGAAATAGCACAAGCTTTGGAGAAATCTGGCTTAAACAGGTTAGGGCTGTAACACATTTCCCCCCATTCTAATAGAGATTTTTTGCCTCTCTCCATCCTGTAGTTTATCTGTCCCACTACCATTCTCGTTTCATCACTCCTTACCCTTCACATCTTATCAGTCTCACAGTCTACCCTTCACTAGCTTTCCACATGGAGGAGCTTGCCCATTGCAGTGGTTTGGTTCCTGGCTATAGCGCCATGCAGCGATCCAACAGCTTTAAACGCCCACCATATATGCACAGAACATCCCTCTGGTGCCTGTTCTGCAAGGTCCTCACTTATGTATCAGCTGTTCTGGAAGAGTGAAGAGACTGTCTGGGGGAGCACGTATACACAGAACTGATTGGAGTAGCTGGCAAAAAGGGATGGAAAATTCCATGTGAGTTTTTGTAGAAATATAATATTCAGTTAATCTTTAAAAATGTAGTAAAAAATAATTGCATAGGCCCAATATATATAAAGTTTCCAGCCAACTATAGACAGGTTCTCACAGGACTGGTATTTGCCTTCTTCCTGCAGCAAGTATTTCTGTTCTAAGTGTGTTTCTATTTGCTTTCCCTATGGGTTAGAACTAAAAATAGTTATCAAAGACAGTTCGTTAAGGTATAATTAATTGCTTCAGTCTTACCTCTGAATGCTCACATGCAGCAAAATTAACCATTTTTTATTTTGCCTTCCAAGTACCTCTCCATTCAATTACCTCTCCACTGTTCATTTACTAGACAATTCTATATAAAATAAAATGAATCTGTGAAAAAAACAGAGGTACAAGATCTTGATCTTTGAGCTGAAATTTTACAGTTACTTGAAGAAGCTGGAGAGTCGGAATATGTGTATAATTTTCAACTAAAAACTCAAACTATAATTCTGTATGAAAACTGAGGGTGCATCTTAACCTTTGACAGCAGTGTTGTCTGGAGTCACCCAAGATAGTATTAAAAATGATAGTACAGACAGCAAAATCAGCCTAATTTCAATAGCAGAATAATCTGGAGAAAGGTTATAAATGAGTCAGTACTAAACTCCATTTTCTTACCATGAAATTTCTTGGTTCACAAGTATCTGTCAAAGAACATTTAACATAAAATATAGTGTAATTAGTTGAGATTACCTTAACATAAACAATTTCCTCCCTTGTCACTTCTTTTGTCCTCTGCCTTGATATTCAGTATTAACACAGAATCAAAGCAAGAAATGTTCTCACATTTGTATATGTAATGTATAGTCAATGGCACTGTAAATCACTGCAATTTTCTTCTTTCAAGAGGCCTACATTTCACAAACTCTGTTTTGTAATAGAGAATCTCCAAACACTTCTGCATGCAATATAAAATTCTTCAACTAAGAATGAAGTACAGCTTGAGCTAGCTTTCCATCAGGAAAGTGTTTTTGTAATTGTTTAAGAAATTATCATGTGCTAAACATTTAGCATCTATTTTTTCTCTTAAAATCAAACCTAATCATCTTGAAGACACTTTCTTGCCTAAGGAAAATTTAGATGTGTTCTGTGTCAGAAGCACAGATTATAAAATGGCCTTTAATTTGGCAGGGGTGGTAAAGGCCAGTGTCATTAAATAGTATAGCCCATCAAGCGTTTTTCTTCTATTAATTCTGCATCAAAAGATCAACTGTATTACTCAGAACTGCACTAATCTTATGTTTATGAGGTCTGGTTTCAGACTCAGGTATATGTTAATAGGGAAACTTCATTGAAGAACTTCATTTGTGGATTTATTTTCTGGAATAAATATGAAAAAAATACTGAGGAATCATACACTTGGAAAAAAATGTGATTTCTATAGTCCTGGAATTGCTTGCAGTATCACGAAGTATTTTGCATGGGAAAAAGGAGACATACTCCTCCATATTGGTTTTTTACAAGATGAATGATACGGGTTCATATGCCTCAACTGAGGACAGAACATGGTAGGGAGTCACAACTGGTCAAAATTAAATGAGCTCTTGAGTTAATTCACTTTCTTATTGGAAGTTGAATCTATTCCATTCAACTCAAATAATTATTTTCTGAAAAATACTTAAAGGAGGTAATGTGGAATATTTGAAAGGTTGCTGTGATAGCGTAAAGGACTTAAACGAAAAGAAGGTTGCAATAGGTAAACACAGATCCAAGCCTAAGAGAAGGGCAACATGATTAAATACAGTATGAATGACAATGACTTTTATGGAAGGATAACAACACAAGTAAATTTTGTACATACCTTTAAAATATTTATCTGAAACCTGAGTTTCACATGAATATTAATTTTTTACATCCTTTTTGGTATTTCTCTTTTCAGGAAGTATATTTTTATAGACAACCATTCTCCAGATATATTATTAAGACAGGGAAACTGATATATAGAACAGAAATTTCACCCTTCTACAACGTGATTGCCACAGTCTGATTTTTAAGTTCCTATGCCATACAGCCAACTACAGTCTTGGTTCAATTCACATCTTAAGAAACATCGTACAGATCAATGATCCATTTGCATCCAGTGTTCTCCTTCTGACAGCAGCAATAGGAGATCAGATTTAGGAAGAAAATGTAGCGTAATTTCTGTCAATGGCCTATTCCTTCATACTTCTCCGGTAGTATCATTAGTGATGTTAGACAGAATATCCCTTTTTGACCTGTTTCCCAGGATTTTCTCTTATCATTTTACAGATATTTTTTAAAAAATATTTTCTAAGTTAGATTTTATAATGCATGTGTCACTATAGAACTGTTTTCAACTTTATATATATGTATAGATTCATGTTTTTATATATATATATATTTTTGCATGTGAAGTACATCCTGAAGAGACCTCCACACTACCCACATATCTATGAATGATATATTAGAAAAAGAAGAAGTTTTTCCTTTGGACTTTTGCCATTGTAAGTTCTGTACTATTTAAAGAAGAAAGAACAGGAATTGTTTAAAAGATGAATAACATTTCACAGGTAATTTTGCCTGCAGCAAGATATCAATCACTTTTGGTATAATAAAAAGGCATGTGTCACAACTAGCTGTTCTTCATTTGGATGTCTTTGAAATACGATCTGAAATTATGCTGCTGCTTTAGTGGTTGCAATTCCCAACTTGAAAAGGCAGCTGAAAATAAACCCTCAAAGAGCAGTGATGCATACATGTTCTCTTTTTATCAACATGCTTTCAAGATTACTCAAATTTTTACAAGTGCACTTTTCATATCTCTTGAAGTGATAAGTTCATCTCCAAACCTATGCTCCATACTTAGAGTGTTCTCTCTGAGACAAAATACAGACAAGAAAGAAAATGTTCAGTGGTGAACTAAAAAGAGATATGCAGTTCCTATATCTCAGGCAGAATTTTTGCCTGAGAGCATGTAAAATCTATTGCTAATTTTCCTTAACTTTGCATGAATAGTCTTGTTTCAAAATGAAACAATGTCCTGGCATTGTGAGACGATTCCTTAGACTTCCCTATTTATTACCTGTATATCTTTTTTCAGTAGTGCTATTTTTTAATGGGAACAAACACTAATAACCCTACACAAAGTTTCTCTTGCAATAGTTTTACTAACTTTACAGTTACCATGAAAGCTGTAAATGGAAAGGTCACTAGAAAAGAAAACTACCAAAAATATCACAGAGAAACTGCTCAGGAGCTCTATAAGAAGATTCACGGAGTGATACACATGAACAGACAAAAAAGCATCAGAAGGATCATTTAAAAAAGAAGAAAATTCAGAGGGAACCACAAAACCCTTTGAACCCCATATTACCTACGTCCTTTTTACCAGCTGGCATAAGGGGTTTCTTAACCTTACTACTCTTCTCAAGCTAAATGATTGTGCTTCTCAGGGTAATATTAGATGATTCCCTACCACAAAAAAACAAACCAAACCAAAACAGAAAGACCCTTTTCTTACAATGATACTGCTTGGTTCAAGCCAAATGTTCCTCCCTCCCACTCTTGCACTGGTCAACCCCACTGACGAGCTAGCGCAGTTGCTAATGTGTCAGAAAGATAATCCAATACAAAAGAATGGTTTAGCAAGTTAAATCAGCTCACAGTGTGGCCAGCCACGCGCCAAAATCTATGCAAAGGCAGGATCTGCACAGCAGGATTAAGTGGAATTGGAAACAAAGAAGGCTTTTTGCCTTTTGGTAGCAGTCAGCCATGAGGTTGGAGTTAGTCACCTCCCTATAGGGACTTTAACTCTGGAGCTGCATATTTCAGTAAGTCCAGTCCAATGTGTATAAAAGTCATCTATAATATTCTGTAGCATGACCTAAAATCATAATCTAGCCTAAAAGATAGAGAGATTTTAAATTCATGTATTCTTTTATTGGCCTTCTGAGATGTGCTTTTTATTCTACCAGCTTTTTCCTACCAACAAGAAGAATGAGCTAATAAAACCACAAAACAAAACAAAGGCAAGATTTTCAGGAGACTCATGAAACCAGAGGGGTTTTGTTGTTTGTTTATTTGTTTTGGGTTTTTTTTTGTAGAATCAAGCTAACTATCATGAGTATATGATAAAATGCACAGTTTAGAAGAACGCTCTTTCTGTTCTACATTGTTTTGCACTGGGTGAATTAAGTCAAATGTTTTTCACCCTGTCCTTACACAACTACATCAGGCTGAAGAAAGTTTTTTTCTTTGTCAAGAACAGATATTTCTCAAGAAAGCAGTTCAAAAGGGGAGGGATAAGGGCTTGGAGTTTTCTCTCTTTCTTGCTTTTCATTTTTCCTCTCATCTGCACAGCCAGACTCATTCAAGTGACAGCAGTATAAAATCATATTAATATACAATTATGAAGGCTATACTGTAGAACTGCTCCTGATTTATAGTAAACAACCAAAAATGAAGGCTCTGTATTTTGGGAGATATCAAGAACCAGTATGATATTCTTTTTATATTATTTTTTTTTATAGCCTAGCCGCCAGATGGTGAATGATTGTTCGTTAGGCTAACCTGATGTTAGACAACTGCACTAGTTTCTAATTACATCTTTGAACACACAGTGTATTGAAGTGGAGGAAATGAGCTAAAGCTAAAAAGTATTTATTGGATGAAGCATTTAGTATGAGACTGCAGGCAATTACAAGAATGCTTCTGGACTGAAACATAGAATTGCTCCATTATCTCAGTAGCAGAGAGGTGGTCTGAGAAGAGAGACAGCAGCAGTCTCTCTGTCTCTCACAGCATGCTTTCCTCTTTAATTAGTGAGACAACAAGCACAATCACAGTGTGTGATTTCAGTGACTTTTCTTGTGAACATTTGGTACTGATAGTTAAAAAATTTACCACTGAGCACAACACACTTTGCATTGTAATTTACTGAACAGAAAACGTATATTAAAGCCAAGGGCTTAATAACCTTGGAGTTTCTAGATTAAGTTTCATGTAGACACTCGAACACTAGTGGAGTTTCATGGTGTTCTGCATGTGAAATCTAGTTTTTAAAGGTTTTTTTTCAAATTCATATATTTGAATATCTGTATACGCAATGACTTGAGCAACTCAGGTTCTCAAAATCTGAGCCCAATTCAACAGCTAGATCTAAGAATGTAAGATAGGAAGAAATAGCTACAGACAGTAATACAATGCTATCTTGTTCATACAGTTGTTAAAGCTCCACTTCAAAATCAGTAAATAAAGTATCCCCACTCCTTCTGTACAAGGCTATTTTAGATGCAATGTCTAAAATCACTCTTATTTCCTGGCCACATTTATTCACAGCCAGTTCAAAAATCCATAATTTAAGATTAGATTTGATTTCCTAATTCCATGTTTTAAGTAGTGAAGCTGCATAAAGGCACACACAAGGCAAATTTCAATAGCCTTAGAGGCAAAATCTTAAAGAACTAGGAACAGTCCTCAAAAAAAGTATACACTTACAGACTCAAAATGCACTGCAAATATCAGACATGAAAACAAGCAGTCAACAGTTAAATAATGAAATATTTCTTCCAACTGTTCATAGTAATTTTGGAATGACTGAGCGAAACTAACCCTAGCCATTAGATTAACCTCTTGAATTTAATATAAAGGTGAACAAATTAACTTTCTTATAAGATAATACAGTTTTTGAAAACTTTTCCTGATGTATTTTATGTATAAGCCTGGTAGATACCTATGTTTAGAGGGATGTCTGAAACACAACACATGTCATCTGAACCCTTTTGAATGTCAGAGGCAGCAGGATTGGTTTGGTTTGTATGTATCCTTCCCTTTTGAGGAGCCTACACAGCACATCTGTTCCTCTGTGAGACACAGGCAAGGTGCTTTATCCAACCCAGGGAGAAGGCATTTATGTTGATGGGACTAAGGCCAAGCTTCTCCCAGTTCCCTCCTCTTTCAGAATGGGTTGGGAAAGAGAAGATTAGGAACTTGTTTATCATAATGAACTGGAAGCAGTATATCACTCCCTCCTCCAGGAGTGATTAATAGGCTCTGTTGACCTTGCCATACGCAGGCAGGCACAACTGATCTCATCAGTTCCATAGCGCACACTCCCAGGGCACTGTGCAGGCAAGCAGGACAGGGTCATTGCTATCTTCCTTCTCCAGGGACTGGGTTAGTGATCCCTCCTTTTTTTTTTAAAAAAAATAAATCATCAGACTTCTTTCTCTGTTGTTCAATGTCTTGGGGAAAGAGAAATACCCTTTTCCAGTATTTCCCAACATCCTAAGGAACCTGGGCTCAAAGTTAGGTTTCATCGTTTCATTTTTTCCTCTCTCAGTAAGAAATTGAGAGGATCACTATCTCCCAGCACCACTTCTTTAGGAAAGCTCAGGGGTTACAGGTCTGTCTGCTTTCTGCTCGCTGTGTGTTTGAAAGGAAGATACTAGCTGATAAACAGAGATGCAGGCAGTTATATAGTGCTATAAAAGAAAAAAAAGCAAGCAAAAGAAATCACACTAAATGAAAAAAAATTGAAGACTTTTTTTTCTCCACATCTTATAACCTAACACTGTTTGCCCAGCTCTGCTGGTTTCCTTACCTTTTAGAGACTGTTTGTAGAGTTAAGGAAATGAAGAGGATGTAGAGATAGAATTTTTTTTTTTCCAAGATCATGAATTGGTTAATTATAAAAGGTGCCATTTGGGCAAATGAAGTCCACTTTTTGAAGCGGTTTATAATACATATCTATTTCAAACATCAATTTTAAGCTGCCATTAAAAAAAATCAAACCAGTAACACCCCCCCAAAAAGAAAACCAACACAAAACAAACAAACAAAAAAAAAACCCAGAAGAAAACAGCAAAGCCGAACAGCTTCATTAAATTTTAATTTAATTTTTCTCCTTAGATACGTCCATTTTCAAATACCTGCAAGATGGTGAGAATTCTGGAGGGAAAAAAACCACACAGCAGTAACAATAGGTCTTCTCAGCACTGTAGTGTGTTACAGCAATATAAAGCAAAGAAACCACTTTACCAACATTACCTAATGCTAGGGACTAACTAGGGTACCTTTTCATGTACTGCTACTTGTAGTCCTACTCCTGCTTTCTCCGGGGCATGAAATGTGACATGAACCCTTCCCTTATTCCCTGAAAAGTAGGCAGTCATCAGTACTTCTACATGTCATTCTAAAAAACATAAATTGGAACTGCAACTAGAGCACTTGATTATTTCATTTCCATAAAATATATGCCTAACAGATTTGAAGATTACTTTCTCATAGCTGTTAATGTACCAGTATGTCTGTGCCAAATACTGAAAAAAATGTGGTTTATTTCCCAATGAATCATAAGGTCATTTCTGTATAATAAAAATGGTTCAATTTGGAAACTTTTAAATTACGATCTGTTACTGACATGTAAATATGATTCCAAGTTTTATTTTAAAATCATAAAGGTAACAACTTCTATAATTAAAAGTAAATAATGAGTTTCTTACACAAAAAAAAAGCCATGACTCTCGAAACATATGGAGCTTTAAGAAAATCCATACTGAATATCATTAGAATAGTGATTGTGGGACACACTGCTAAAATGACTCATAGAATAAATATTTCTGGGGACAGTTTTGTCTATCCTCTCTTCCTGGCTTTCTCTTGGCAAGCTTCAAATTACTTCTCTGCCTTAGTTTTTCTGACTGCAACATGGAGAAGATATTCTGCGACTCTGATGAAAACGTGCCATTGGGTAGGGCTTTGAGCAAACTCATCATCTGGAAGGTGTCCCTGCCCATGGCAGAGGGATGGAAATCAGATATCTTTAAGGTCACTTATGACACAAACCATTCTTTGAGTCTATGATAAAATGAATATAGACAATGCAAAATATAAGCAGTGCATTTGACAGATCCTGGAGAAATTAAATCACATGAACACTTCTGTAGGGGTCTTGTCTACCAACATAAAGAGAACACAGCAAACTTGAATAGACCAGATACAATGCAGCAACCATATAGTGACATGGTCTGTTTTTAATGATCCATGAATAAGTTAGTTAAGGAAGCTGCATGGTACATGCTTCAAGACTATTAAAAATAATCTAAAACACAGGACAAAACCTTCTTCTTTCTATTCCAAGCCTCACTACATGTCTCGTTCTCTAATTTCAGTCAGGAAGCTGTGTAATATGTTGAAGTATCTGTGACAAGTCCTGCTAACTTGCCTATAGATATTATGACTGTGATGAGGTAAAACGGGGATAGAATGAAATTTTTTTCCGTTCTACTCAGTTTTTACATAAAACTAAACTGTAGAATGCTTTTCATCTGTACAGTCTTAACTAGAATAACTCTGACATCATTTCATTCCCTGGTGTCATATTAAAAAATAAAATGTCCTTTTACATGCACTTCTAAGAAGACTTTGACCTTACTTCAGTGTATTTCTTATTGGTATCTGGGTGAACTTTCCTGTGACAGATACAAATGTGATAAATGAGATTTTAAAACATGTTTCTGCGTGGGTCATTTTATTACATTACACTGGCTTAAACTGACCTTTAAAGGCCACTACCTACTGACTTGTTCCTTTACAATTACATGAGAGCTATCTACTAGTTTAAAAAGATAAAACTTCACACTGAATAATAAGGAAATGAAGGTTCCTGTCCCCTTGTCTAATGAGCATCACAGTGTGATTTCAGGCTCTAGTATCCCTTATTGAAGGGGTAAAACTGAGAGATAAGGAACGAAACAGTGTTCTACTGGTTCCCATTAAGAAAAAAGAAAATTGTTAACCTTATCAGTATCTGTAGCCAGACTTCTTTCTTTTCAAAATTGAGAAACACATTTACTCTCACTCTCAGAGCCAAATATTTTCAAAATTACTCATAAGACAGGCCCAACTGCTTGCTTACTTACTTTTATTGAGTTTTGTTGTTTAATCTGTGTTTAACAGCTGGAGCATAGGTAAATGTTCTCTTTCACACGAGCACTCAGAAGCTCCCAGTCTTGACAGGAGATAGTTTTGCTACACTTTACCACCCTTTTTGAGGAAGTTGGTATCCATGCTCATGAGATTACAATGTATTCCCTGGTCAACTTGAGATATCACAGGATATAGGAAAAGAAAAAGAGAAAAAATGAAAACAACAATAAGATTTTTTTGTGGTCTTTCCTTTTTTTATGGTTAGAAATGCTTGTGGGGTTGTCTCAAATGCCAGACTGTGTATGTACTGCTAAACGAGAGGATTACGGGACAAGCTGGAGTATGTTGTTCATGGTACTTTATCCTGTTGGCTATCAGAGATGCTAACAAGAATTTTGGCCCATGTCAGCTAGCACTCAATAAGAAAATGCCCAGAGTAGCTTTGGAGGACAGCATCCACAGACGGTATGGACAAGATTGAAACAAGGTTTGCTTCCTCTTAAGCAGTCTTCTAACAGTGTCTGAGTCCCAGGCAGTATTGCAATGAATCAAGGAATTGCAAGTTTCCTCATCGATCTTGCTTTCCCATGGACTGCAATAAAGGTATAAGGTAATCTTGCACCTTTGGCTCTGATGAAGACAAACTACTAATTGAATAGCACATAACCTTTAAAAATAATCTACTTCAAGTGATGAAGTAATACATGGGGAGGTATTTTTCTCTCCAGAGAATCTGTCATCCTAAACACAATTAATTTCAATGCTTCATCACTTACTTCCTACCATTTTCTCCAAGTCTTTCATCAGTTAAGTTTGAGACTGGTAGTATAACGGACAGCATATAGGAGAGTAGTGAATCTGAGCAATTGAGCTACTGATTGGCTTATTTCTTCTTTTCTCTTAAAAGCTGATGAACATATCCCACCTTTTTATGACAGCAGCTCCCATTAGTCTTAGTGATATTTTGATCCATTTGCATCAAGATTGATGGAATTTAACATGCAAACATACCTCATCTGTGTTTAATTATCTGTTGATGTTTCATTGACTCCAGCTGAACACCCTCGCTGGATTTATTCTCTCCATGCGTGTTTTCTGGATGTCCTTCCTTTAGCAATTGCATAAATATGCATTACTGAAAAATTTAGTAGATCATCATCCAAATTTACTGAAAGTGGGATACTCTAAGTGGCTAATAGAATCAAATCATTCATAGATGTTTCATTCAGTCTTATAGAGTATGCTTCATTAAAAGTATCAGGGATGAGTTACTGGTTACTCCCCTTCTTTTGGTAAAAGGGAAATTTTTTGAGGAACAAGTTAAGAAGTTTTAAAATGTATTTATTTCTTGGTAATAATTAATTTCTGTATCTAGTTACAGAAAAGGCATCTCATTCTTAAAATATTTTTTGTTCACAATCTTATGATCTGAAATAAAATGCCAAAATCATGGGTCACTTAATTTGATACTTCAGCAAAGACTTAAAGGGTTTTTATAAGTCTTGCAATTAATTACCAATTGTAATCTAACGTCAAAAAAGTGATACTGTAAATATAGAAAGAGCTTTGCATTTTGTTGATATGGCCACTTATTTTGCTAGAAATTATACTATTACTAGAACACAAGATTTTTCATTTTTGTAGAGCAAGATCCTACTTTACTTGGAGATAGACATGAATTAATTTTTCTACCCTGGAAAACATTTTGAGTTTCCATCACATGTCTTCTGTACCATCTTTTCTTCTGCAGGATGAATTGGTGACCTTTGGAAGATTTTCATGGATGTGACAGGGGAAGCGCATGCAGCCAAGAAGACAATTCTTTGGGACAATAACCTAGCCATGAGTGCCCTCAGCTGGCACGCAGAGAATGAAGTTAAAGCATGGGTTTGCCTGCTTGCACATGCTGAGCCATATATAGCCTGCTTTATTTCTCCTAAGATTTGATAGTATCAATAATTTTTAAAATATCTCTCTTCTGCTTTAAATTAAAAAAAATAAAAACAAAAAGAAGAAAAAAGAACTGCAAATAGGCCACGTCCTTCAAATTGGAGTCACCTGATCCTGTACTAAAACCCTAAGTCTTATTGTATTTTCTCTGTATGAAGTAATTGAGAGAGCGGAGAAAAAGTGACAATATACATGAAAATTAGAATTCTGCAGGTTGTGGAGATTCAGGAGCACCTTGAAATACTCCACAGAAAAGCAAGAAGATGAAAACAGTTTCTTCTTCCTATGTCTCTATTCTGGGGCTTTTTCTGCTTGGCAGGCAAGATCTGGCATTGCACCAGTACAAGAGTCTGCACCTTCAGTTAAAACTTTTACAAAATCATAAGGATGATTACTACATCACTGAGAAATGCAGGTGGTATCAAGCATATATAAGCAGAATGATGGTGCATGATGTTGCTATGAGCAAGCTCTGAGGCTGTGATAAGACAAGAAAGTCACCATTCAGGAGCAATACCAAACCCATATTAGAATAGCCTTGCAGCTAAGTCACTCATCTCCATCTCTCTGCTGGGCAAATCTCATACCTATCTACTGAGTTGTGGAGAGATCTTCAGTGCTACTTCTATGGGGAAAGCAAACTGAGAAGGCACCAAATTATCCCATAGGCAACCAAGGGTCCAATTCTTCCTGAATTGTTAACAAGCAGCTAGCATCAGGGATATATCCATTGCTCTTTCCATCCAAATCCTTTTTTATTATGCTGCTGACAACATGTCTAGCTGTTACATAATGAATGGTCTTTTCCATCATTAAAAACAAATTTAAAAAACTGCAAAATCCTTTCTGGATAAAATGTTACCTAAGCACACAATTTGTTTTTCAAAAGCTGAGAGATAAACTAGATTAATTTCTAATTTTATTTCAAGTTACAGGTTTATCAGCATAACACTAATCAAAAGAAAGAAAAGAAGTTCTGAAAATGGCACAGTGTGCTGATGAGGTGGGTAGTTTCTTATGCACAAGTTTGCCAAAGTACAGGCTTCAGTTACCAAAGTAGACAAAACAAACTCCAAAGAGAAAAGTACGTCTAGTTGGCAAAATGCATTATTAATAGGAACAACACTGGAAAAGCAAGCAAACCTCATGTACAACGGAGGCTATTGCTTGAGAAGGCACAACAGTTCCCACTAGAGAGCTCTTCTGTTTTAAAGTATTACGCCAGGACAGAAGTCAAATGCAGTTTTATAAAGAATTAGGATGAGCTAATATTAGAACTTCAGTTGTTTGAATTGCACGGTATGCATAGCCAGACAAATGGAGACAGATGAAAGTTAATTTTCCTGTGCTTTGAATTCGATAGCTGTTGTCCAGGTCTGGTCTGTTCATCCATGTCTGGTCCAAATGATTTACAGACATGTTAACAACAATCCTTCTCCAAATTAACATACTCTGCTCCTATGCACATTGTTTATAAGCTCCTTGCATAATACAAGGAGGTAGTTCTTTTGAGGTAGATCTTAATTCATCTGAATTGGGAGCATTTACTTCCAAGTATTTCCTTTTCTTGTGACACGTTCTCTGGGTTCTTTTTGTGCCTTCAGTTTAGAGAAATTACCCTCACCTTTTACACTCGCATCTTAAAAGCCCTCAATATAGCCAATGCAAACTAAATTCTTCTGAAATCAAGAATATCACTGGCAGATTCATCTTTGTTTCTTTCCAGGAATCTACTCATTATCCAAAATATTACTCCCTAGCTTGCTGTTCTAGACTACCACTAATCACCTGAAGCAATTTAAAGGCATTATTTTAATGATGACTGTCAGCAAAGAGCAAGAACATGGCTGTAAACACCCTTGCAGGGTGTCGTGATATGTAGTGTCATTTTTTTTCTCCCCCAAACTACCCTATCATACCAATCTATCTTTCTGTCTTTCCTAGTAAGTAATATTCAGGACTCCTCTCCTCTCCTCTCCTCTCCTCTCCTCTCCTCTCCTCTCCTCTCCTCTCCTCTCCTCTCCTCTCCTCTCCTCTCCTCTCCTCTCCTCTCCTCTCCTCTCCTCTCCTCTCCTCTCCTCTCCTCTCCTCTCCTCTCCTCTCCTCTCCTCTCCTCTCCTCTCCTCTCCTCTCCTCTCCTCTCCTCTCCTCTCCTCTCCTCTCCTCTCCTCTCCTCTCCTCTCCTCTCCTCTCCTCTCCTCTCCTCTCCTCTCCTCTCCTCTCCTCTCCTCTCCTCTCCTCTCCTCTCCTCTCCTCTCCTCTCCCTCCCTCCCCTCCCCTCCCCTCCCCTCCCTCCCCTCCCCTCCCCTCCCCTCCCCTCCCCTCCCCTCCCCTCCCCTCCCCTCCCCTCCTCTCCCTCCCCTCCTCTCCTCTCCTCTCCTCTCCTCTCCTCTCCTCTCCTCTCCTCTCCTCTCCTCTCCTCTCCTCTCCTCTCCTCTCCTCTCCTCTCCTCTCCTCTCCTCTCCTCTCCTCTCCTCTCCTCTCCTCTCCTCTCCTCTCCTCTCCTCTCCTCTCCTCTCCTCTCCCATTATGCTGTCCATCAATATTCCTCTATCTCATATCACATACTCCTTTACTCAATCTTCCACTTCCTGGATTTAATGCCATCGGTGAAGTTTTTAGAAGCAATCTGCTTGCTTCCATCATTTATTACACAATTCTCTTTCTGTTCCAGACTCAGTCCAGGAGGACCAGTTTCTGGGCAGTGTTCTTCACTGCGTCCTTAATTTTTTACTGTATGCCAGGAGTTCTGCCTGGCAGTAAGAATTCCTGGAGGAATTCTGTTTAACTGGAATAAACAACTGGGGATATATAGAACTGAATGGTAAATTATTATTTGTGGAAGGGAATTATATTGTCACATAGTGAAATATCCAATATTTGAGATTCAGTATGAATATAGTTATATTATATTCTTAGGGTGCATTTATAATTCAGTAATAGATAACAGGTAAAGAGAATATCATGGCACTGGACAGTGAGGGATCTACATGATATGATGATTCTTCCTCCTCCTTTGATCAGAAGTAAAATATTTGCATTTCAATCACCATGATTAGAATTCAGTGACTGATTACATAAGCATAGTGGGAACAATTTGCTTTTCTTTTCTTTCACTTATTTTGGACTATCTATAGAGATGAGTGTATGTTCCATTTTAGCCAGTGTTCTGAATATGCTCACCATACAGATGAAAGACGATTTTCCAACCTTCCAGCATTCCTAGTGAAATACTCTGTATAACGGATGTCAAGGACCCTCTCTCCAGACCAACTAAATCACCCTCTGTCTGTACGATCGTGATTCACTTTTTCTTCTGTTTTCTCAGTGAACAGGTATTCTGTTCCCTACAGTGAATGTAGAAATCAGATAGAGCTCATTCCAGCTCTTGCGTAAAATGAATCGCCTGTGAGGGGACAGCTTGTGAGCGATTGCAGAGGGGAGTCACCACTGGGAGCATGGTCTGTGAAGAAGGGGACTCACTGTGGTGTGTCCAGGGGAATAACAAGTCTTTCCACCACGACTGTTATTCCTGATTACTGAAACAAATCTTTGGGGCTTTGTCTGAGGCTAAGTTTGAGTAATACTTGAGTGAATCTATTTGGAATTGAAAATTGGATCCATTCCCAGCCCGTGACTGTAAATCAGAGGTTAAAGAGATATGCCAAAGGTACACTTATGCACCCCAGGAGTACCAAATACAGATTAGGGAGAGCACAGGATGTTTTAAACTTGTGATTATAATACAGGTTTTTGAGTGAACTCTGTTTAAATATTTGCCATACAGTAGAGTGTAATTCCTATACCCAGAGACAATGAATATGCAGCTTAGATAATTAACAGCAAAATCCATCTTGCAGCTGAAAGAAAATTAGGTTTTTCAGGATAACTCCAGCCTTTAATTTTGCCAAGATAAACCCATCATGGTGGGGAAATCTGTATGTTGTTTACTTTGTATAGAATACACCTTTTTGGCTAAGCATGATCATTGGAAAGGTATGATTGTTGATAGACCTATTTAAAATTAGCAGACTGGTATGATATTATCATTTTCATCTTTTTGTATATACAATATCAAGTATCCAGTGCCTATGATCTCAGAGCAAGGAAGTGGCACTATTAAAAAAAAATAAAGACTCAATTTTATGGTTATGATTTTATGTATTAAGGAAAATTCAAAAAAGACTACTATTGAAAATCTTTCTGCTGTTTAAGGATATTTGCTGTAATTGAATACATTGACATTAAGTCCTCTTTTGTAAAGGAATATGTGCATTCTTGTAGGCATAATACTATCACCTCAAAAAACAAATATAGTCATACATCTATGTTGTTTCTTTTTTCTATTAGCGTGTCACCCCAACTCAACAGAAAATATTGCAGATTTTTTTCCTTCCACCTCACAACTCATTGCAATACAGCAAAGCATCTATACAGACACACCATAAAAAAAATCTAGCTTGTGCCAAACCTGAGAAGTTAAAAGGGGTACAGGTCTGTTACTGTAACAGAATTAATCTATGCAATGGTGCAGGCTGGAAAGTGATGGGCTGAGCAGCAACTCCACTTTAAACAAAACCAAGACAGAGCAAAACCCTAATCAGCCTGTGACTTTTCTATGGAATAATATATTAGCTACCTGTGTCACCTAGGTGAGGACTATGTATTTTTTGTGCAGATGCCAGAAAGTACGATAATTTTACACAAAGTATTTTTTACAGTCTCACTTCTCACAGTTATTTTATGGAGTTTCTTGATTGTTTAGGTTCCTCCTGCTTCAGGTTATAGCCTCTGCTTGAGGTTATAGTATCAATTTCTGCGACAGAAAGGCAAAACTGAGTATTTTTCCTTCATTTATTGAGACTATTGAAATTGACTATGGCAGAGCCTGTCAACTTTGCAAGGGCACTCAGACTTCCTTCAATGAAATGTATTAGTAATTCTACTTATTTCTCTGACTCATCCTTGTCTTTCACACACATTTTAATATTTTAATCTCGTATCACTAATCTATGACAAATCTTAGCAAACATCTTTTTTTTTTTTTTTTTGAGAGTACTTCTGACTCAATAAAAATCTTTCTCCTAGACAAACATCTAGCTCGACTGGAAAGATAATGTCTCTGTACTTGACTTGTCTTTGCTGTATAACAGTTCGAAATATTTCTGTCATGACAGAAATAAAGTAAAATCCCATTGCTGCAAACCAATTCCTCGGACAATTCCTTAATTGTTACCTGAAAATGATTGTGATGAAGTGTAAAGATAAAAAGCACCAGGAATTTAAGTGTTACATTTATTTAAATAATAGAGTGCAACGTATTGCGTAAGTTATCATCTATGTACAACACTACTTTACCTGTGCTTGCATTTTATCTGCAGATCATATGCATGTAACAATGTGACAAAACTCAGGTTTGTGTGATTATACTATTTATTTATTGCTGTTGTTACTTAGTAAAAAAGATCTACGGCTTTGCAAATCTGTAAATAATAAAAAGTAATTTAGTTTTCATTGCTTATCTCTTATGATATGCATTAATTTTTTATTGTCTTTATTGCTGCAATTCAGTGGCTAACATATTACTTAGTTCAAAGAGGAGAATATGCTGAAAATAATTCTTTCTTAATCTTTCTGAAAAATAACTAATCCTTGCTAGGTATTTTTCACAGTGACTGTTGAGAGATTATTATTAAATGGTGTTTTATCTTTCCATTTTTCTTTCTATCCAAGTTGAACAGGAACAAGTATTGCTTTACGTACAAAATATGTCCAGTAAGCAGTAAGAAATAGTTATATCTACAAATCCAGGAACAATACAAAAAAAATGTATCGGTACTTTACATGCACACGAAGATCTCCCTTTGATCTCCAGAGCACTTCAGTAACATCGCCTGCCCTACACCATACTACTCATTTATTACATCAGTCCTAGGCTATAGTCTAAGAGTTGTGCCAGGTCACACTGTGAATAATACATCACATATGCAGAGTTGGAAACTACCTTAACTTTATTTCCCCAGAAAATATCTTGAAACTTATTCCTCTTCACAAATCTGAATTTCGCCATTGCTCTTCCGCTTATTGACTTAATACACAGGGCTTGAGCCCTGGCTGTATAAGTTTGAGTAACACTTCCCATACAGCTTTTACAGGTTTGAAGAAAATTTCCCTGCCTTGGGCATATCTTGAAATAAACCCCCGTATTTCATTTTATCAGAACCCAAGTCCACATGACACATTTTCTTAGGGGTCTCTTCTACTATAGTACCTCCAGCTATAGTCCAAATAGTGAAGTCAAAGTTTCTTTAGCAATATGTCCCTGGCTTACAAAAAAGCTTCTGTTCCATGGTGGCACACGCATGCGATGGTATTTACCAAGTTTCCAGTATCACAGCACAAATGGTGGATATAGCATCTCCTATGGACTGATGAAGATTAGAACACAGACAGCGGCCTTATAGGAAGCCATTCATGGGAAAAAAAGTAATCAGTGGTTTGCACAGTTGGTTTCCCAGCTGTGGACCAGGCTAACTACCTGCTAGCTTCACCTTGATAATCCTCTCACACTGTAGAAACATTTCTGCAATACACAGGGCTCAGGAGCACCCAGAAAAACACAAGGCAGCTCAGTCACAAAGTTGAGGAAATACCCTCCAGTGGAAAGGCGGCAGTCAACATTGGAGCTGTTTGGACATGCAGCTTCATGCTACTTACCAGAGAGCACTGACACTCAAGATTCCCGCTTTGATGTCTGTCCTGAGGAGTCTGGAAGTGAGCCCGAAGGTAAAAAAAAGCTGAAAACAAGGCACTATCTAGGCTTAGTTGAACATGAGAGCCAATGGATGAAGTTTGCTTTGTGCTGACATTGGTGAAATCCTCTTACCCTCCACAGTCCTTTTTCTTCTCCGAGTTAGTTTGCATTTTACAACTGCTATGCAAGTGTGAATTTTAAACTTCGTATGTTTTCATTATATGACACTTAAATTTGGAAGTAGCTTCATAAGATTTGTCTACTTGCCACTCCTACAACAATCTATACATTCTGCAACTGCATGTCTTTCCTTAATGCTCTGTTTTCCACCTGAAATTGAGAAGACTATACAGACTTAGTCCAAGCACAAGCAGCAAGGGGGAAATGACTCAATTTATCACATCAGCTTCTAAGTGCCACAAGGCAAGACTGGAATCAACAACATCTGTTGAGAGGCATGTGGGAGAATCAACATCTCCTGAAATCCAAATACAATGGGAGTTTCAAGCTGCAGTTCTACAAAAGGACTAGTACCATGGATAGTAGGATCACCTGCATTCTCTGCCATATTACCTCTTTCAGCCCCATCTAACTTCTAATCACTTGCTCCACTTGCAGACAGGAAAGAAAAACATAATCTAGGAACTCTCTAAGAAAATTGCCTGCATTGCCCTGCTGGCCCATTCAATGACATCATTATGCAACTATTTTTCCGAATTATAAACCTCATAACACTTACAGAGAACTGTTTTGAGAAAGTTTTTAAGATGATGTGGATTTTTGTTTTGTTTTCTTTTCTTTTCTTTTTTTTTTAATTAGTTCATTAAAACATAATTTGCGACAGGGACTTTCAGAAATGGTTTTTTGAAAGCTAGATGTATGTATTTGGATTTCAGGTGCTTGCAGTGACTCATTTTTGTAACCTTCTAAAAACCCCACTGTCTTGTTTTTCTGAATAAATCAGTAACAGCCTAGGAAAACCACAGACCCATCATGTCCATATTTAAAACCAAAAATCATTAGCCCCAAGCAAGTTTAATTAAGAGTTTACAATGTAGAAGAAATAGGTCAGGAAGAAATAATATAAAACAAAATTACTCCTTGAAAATAGTCCAGGAAAAGCAAAGCAAGTCTGAACTCAGTCATTAAAGATATCAGGCAGGAGATGGGACTTTGAAGGGTAACAAAGTCATGGGAGCAACAAGGACATCTATTGTTTAAACATAGCTGCAGAGCATTCCTGATGGTTGTTTTCTGAGGAATGTTGCTTTTGCATATGCAGTTTGTGGTACAAATAAGAGGCTAGACTCTAGTCTTGGCCTTTTCGTACTACTTCTTTTACTATTATTTAGTCAGTAACTCTCTGAATAATACAAATTATCCATGCACTTTTAGAAAAGCTTGGCTTTCTGGCACTTGAAGCAGAAGTTCCAACACAGAACCTGCTTTGTGGTGTTTAATGCTTGCTCCATATAACACAGAGCTATGAGACCCACTGACTTATCAGGGTTATTGTGTAGAACTTTGTACTGTTTATTAGTTTGCATAACATCTGTAGGGTCGTTTTATAACCAAAATCCATAAAAACAAATGGATTCATCTTCAGTTCCTCCCTGTGTTTTGATGGTGTCTCAAGAATTTCAATTAGATCAGAGCAAACTTCCATTAAGGAGCAACTTTTCCTTGTCTCATCCCCCAAATGCAGGTTTTATCACGTCTTCCCATCTCATAGAGAAAAACATTATTCTTACAATCAAGCTACTTTTTCTAAGATGTTGATTCTTGAGTGAAATAGTCTTCAAACACAAAATGAAGAATTCTGGGGCTATAAAATCACTCCCAAACTTTGAAAATGGAACTTGTTAAAAAACATCCTATCAAGTGACTTCATAAAAAATCTGATAAACTTTTGAGAAGGGTCATACAATCATGCAGAACATATTGCTGAGTACCTTTGTCAATTCTTTGAACTTACATGTCAATTATTTCACTTTATCTTGCATTCTGTGAATGTTTTTTCACTCAAGTAATGCGGTAAACCTTTTCCCTCTGCAGCTAAACTTCCCCATTTTAGGGGTACTGAAAGCTAATCTCTGTTCTTCAGTAGGTACATGAGTTCTGCTTTTGGCTTCCTGATGTTTCGATCCCTGCTGTGTACTGTGAAACTTTTTCTGCTACTTTTAGCACATTTCCTGTCAGTTTGGGTATGGCTTTCTGCTGTTATTAAATCACTAACAACATAGTTGTCAAATTCTGAGTAGATATCTTCTTTTTATTCTTCGAACATGTCACCATTATGTTTTAGCATGATAAGGTAGTTATTTACAAAACAGGCCTACTCACACACACCAATTCAGAGCTCTGCTGAATATCTGTCTTGGTGTACACCTGAAACCAAAGACATAGCAGATGTTGGGCCATCACAGACCTGTCAAAGATAGGCACTGTTTTTCTGTGGCACTTCAGCAACGTGAGCAGACAACTGCAGGAATTCAAACATTTGAAGCAAAACTCTTTAATAAGCATAGAGGCACCTCCTCCTCTTCCAGAGATATAAGTAAGAAATTTCCAGGAGAAATGTGAAATCTCAAGGTGGGAGAACAATTAAGGAGGACAAATTCCAGGCATATCGCTGCAGTGCAGAAGAGGGAAGACCAAAAAAAGAGTGTCAGGAAGCCAAGAGGCATCCAGACTGAACTGAAACATGTTTGTCAGCTCTTGGGAGAGTGGAGAGTTTTCTCACACTGGAACAGCTGACCTAAAGGGTCTGGAATCTTCCCAGTATCTCAGATGACAGAAATGACACTGTCTATATTTTTATTTCCTGTGTGTTTCATAATAACTGTTGTGAAAAAACGCAGCATCTTATAACAGCAGGACAGGTAGTTTTCTGAAATTCGAAGAGTTTAGGTTCATAACTTGCATCAGGCTGTGTTAGCCCAATACTTCCAAGAAAGCAGATCTGCCTTGCAGCCTCAGACCAGAGACCTTCATAAGTGAAACCTGTACCACCTCACACATCATTATCTCTTCTGATCGCTGGTGTCTCTCCAGGAAATGCTGGTTGTTTCAGTTCCTCTATGCCATCCTCACACAGGAGCATATGGTCTCTCATGACCTGCAATACCGTAGCCCTGACAGAAATACCTGGGAGAAGTCCTGTCCTACATGAATTAGAATCTCCTCTCCAGGATTCAGGACCAATACGAAACATTAGGAAACCCTTCCCTGCCAGTGCCCTTTAGCTTGACATCTGTGGAGACTGCGATCTCCAAACATACTTCAAATGAAGAAAAATAGGGGCTGAGCCTCTTTTCATACACCACCATTGCTGTTACTACTGACAGGGAGAATAAATACTGGTTGCCTTTACAGAGAATCGTAGAATGGTTAAGGTTGGAAGGTGCCCCTGGAGGCCCTCTTTTTCAACCTGGCTACTCAAGCAAGGGCACCCAGAACAGGTTACTCAGAACCATGTCCAGTTGTCTTTTGAATATTGTCTCGTCCTGCTAGTTGGCACCACTGGAAAAGGCCTGGCTCTCTTGCCTTTGTACATTTCTTCCAGGGAGGATTTATATATGTTTATAAGATCTTCCTTGAGTGCAAGAGGTACATGTAGATACTTCTCTTTCAAAACCTCACCCGGTACTGAGAACAGCTGCCTTTAAGAGTTTGACTTGATGATTTTAAAGGTCTTTTCCAACCTTAATGACTTTATGATAATAGCAGACAGTTTTCTACTCTTATTTATTTTTCTCTTATCTTCACTCACAGGAATTTTGGGGGAGTATGTATACCGACTTTATACACTTGTTCCTCTAGCCTCCTTTAATAACTTATTAATATAAGACCATTTTATCAGTCTTGTGTTCTTCAGTGAACAAACTGTCCATGACATCATCTTGTAATCACTAAGCACAGAACATAAATTTCTTGTGTTTTTTTTCTCCTTAAGCTGCCACCTAAACCACGTCTACTCTGCAGTAACCTCTCCCCAGGTTTATGAGGGGCTTTCCAGCCAGGGTACAACTCTACAGGTCCTTGTTCTCCAAAATCAGTTCCTCTTTCAGAGCCCCTAAGGACTACCCCTCCTCTCAGCCCCAGTGAAGAGTAACAACAAGGAAAACCACACAAGAAATTCCTGGATTAGCAAAGAAATTAGTTGAAGTACTTGTTGATGGCAACAAGGAATGAACCTTATCACAGGCAAGAGATGTGATTTTGGAGATGCCTATGCAAGTAGTTACATTTCTGCCAGAACTAAACCCAGAGGCATATGGATAGGCACATATTACACACACATTTAGAGAAAGAGTGTACCAGGTATCAAATACTTGAGCTGTGAGACTGCATATGTTACAAATGCATTCTAGTACCAGTACAATGTCTCAATGCAGCAGTTTGCGTTTGAGTAAGACCTGTAGTTGCATTCGTGAAAGAGAAGGACAATTGAGATGAATCTCTACAAAATAATAGTATATTTTAAATGCTAAGTATGCTTCAGCTGACTGAGTCACATGTCCGGGAAATTGGTTTCACTCTTTCAAGACTTGCTAACTTGCTACAGTCTGCATACTGAGGGTGATGGTTGCAGGATTTCATGACACCAAAGTAATGTAAGTCTTGAAATTAATGGAGGAGAGGACACTGACTTTAATAATCTATGCTTCTGCTTCCCATCTAACTGCTCTAGGACCAGGGTCTATAAAGCCATCTTGTCTAGAATCCAGCAAAAAATGTGGCGATGCTGATTCAGTAACTAGGTGTTATTTGTAAGCAGAGTACCTACACAGATGCTACTGGAAGTTTTAAGCTTGAAGCAGAAATCATGGGAAGATTCATGTTGAGGCACAAGGGTGCCTCAATACGATATCAAAGCATCAATCAGATATCAAAGAACTGTCTTATATTAATTAAAAAAATGCATAGCCTTGTAATGGCAATTTCTATAACACTTTGTAGTCATGTGTCCTGTCCTTCCCCACCATTTCTCTTATCTACCTGATCTTTTCACTTTACATAGTTCTACTTGTGCCTCAATATCCAGTCCTGGCTGTCTAGCACATAAATTAAATTTTTATTACTGGTGTTTACAATGCTTATAGTTGTCTGGAGTAACAACAATGTTAATTATAAGTGATGAATCAGAGATCAGATGTTAGTCAGCAATTTCTCTTGCTATTTACAGAGCAATATTGTTCTACAACCTAACTTATTGCTTTCCTGCCTGGTGGTAATGAAACATCTGAACCTTGGATGAACTTTAGGCTCAACTCCAAAAGGCCATTTGTAGAAGAACCATTTTCCTCTATATATTGGAAATTCACAGACTGTAATATGCTAAAAATAAATCTTTTGGATACAAGTATTCTCAAATCGTATTGAAAACATGTAATTTTCTCCAAAATATTTCAGTGACAGACAGAATAAATAAAAGTTAAATACTATTTATGAAGTGTATCTGTTCCATAAAAACAGGTTTTTGTTTACTCATTGGAAATTGACAGAAATCGTGCTTCTAAACCACAGCTCAAAGAGTCAATGCCATCATTCTTCTTCTTACAGAACGTAAGGCTCACAAAAAAAACAGTCGTTTGGTTGGGGTTGGCTAAGGCAAACATACATGTTATGAATACAGCAACCAAAACTCCAAGAAGTATCACAATCTTTATGTACATAATGGCAAGATGGCTCAATAAAGCATAGGAGTGACTTTCATGAAATATTACATGACTTCTCTTCTGTCATATTATTTCAAAACACATTATCTCATAAGAAAGAGAAACTGCGACAAGCGTGTTCAACAAGATACCCTTAAAATATTACTGGTAAGGCTTTTTACTAGGATTATATTGAAGGAAATATTATTTCATATGTATCTGAAATTCATACCTTTAACTACACTTTCTTTGAAATGAAAACTAGAAATCTTAAAGTAAACATTTAATTTCAGTAAATATTTTTATTTCAGCTCAAAAGTATAGCACATTATATACCTAACAAAACTTTTCCGATCCACATTCATTTTACCTTTCCTTACAGATTAACTGTTCCAAATACGTCTGAGGCATTTTATCCTTTTTTCTGCAGCTTCCCCTTAATATATGTATACCTGACTACAGATGATGCATAGTTATCCTTAGTTAGAAATATTTACATTTAGGATTTGAAGAAACAAGTGTCTTACTTTACAGTTAGTTAATGTTGCTAATTACCACAGAATAATCCAAGCTCTCTATCTTTCTTACAGCTGACTTCAATAAGACGGGACCATTGTAGCAGTGACTGTAATGCTATGCTTCAAAGATTAATTTCAACGTGTTACCTAATTATTCAATATTTTGATGAAAACATATAGAGAAACAAGTGATTAGACAGTAAAGTCTATGTTATTTTGAAATTCAAAGGAGGAGATGAAAATATGTTTGCTGTCTGGACAACTGAGAGTAAGCAGAGCAAATCAAAATGGAATGCTAAGTGGGATGATGGTCTGAGCCAGGAAGACAGTGTTTTTGAGCTGAGAAGAAAGCCTTAGGTGAGAATGCGACAAAGCTAAATTGATCTAGCTCATAAGGGTAAGAAGCTATGTAGTCTGACAGATCACACACATCTTAGAAAACACTCACTATCTAGTCTCACATTTGCTATTTTAGGTAAATTTTGGTTTTGTTTGCATTTCTTTCTCTCAATCTGTTTTCCTCAAAAGTCTTTGTTTAAAGGGAAGTTGGCAGACTAGGCAGATTTAGAGATATATGAATGACACATTTTCACACTCCAGTAATAGCAATTAATAATAAAAAATATAAAACTGGTAATAAAATAGTCATTATAGTTAAATCATCAAGGCAGAGTGACTATTTTGGATAGAAATAAAGAAAAAACTTGTAGAGTAATTGATCACTGTGTTACACATCTTTCAGATTTATTCTTGATGCTTCATCATAGACAAACATAGCAGAGAAATTCAACCACTATAATTACAAAATACTTCACCATATTTTCTAATACTGACAAGAGTGTCTGCTGCCCCACATTGGAAAGGCAAGGCCCCGCACCAATACTTAACCCAGATAGAGGACAGAGAAGCAACTTTGTTCTGGGAAGCACCTTTTTAGAAAAAGACCTAGGAGTCCAGGTGGAGTCCGAGGTGACCATGAGCCATCAATCTGGCCTGGATGCTAACGGTATCTTAGGCTGCATTAGATGGGATGTTTCCAGAGGTTTATCCTGAACAGAAGGAAACATTTTTTAATGTGTGCATGACATAGCCCTGGTACAGGTTGCCCAGATGGTGCTATGTCCTGCCCAATTCTGCCATTAACAAAGACATCCCAGCTGGGAGGAGGAGCAACAGACCATCAAGGGGTGACAGAGCTCCAGTGCTCCCAAGCACTGTCTCCCACCAGGCTCCTACACTCAGTGCTTCTTGGGGTAGAAATTACAAAAAGTGTGGAGGAGTGTGTTTTTGGCACTAGGGGGTGGAGCCTGTGCCACCAGCACTCTGGTACTGTCACCCTTGCCCAGGCAGCTGTCCTTGCAGAAAGCCTCCACAAACACCCAGTTGCTTTTCATGGGGTGTTTTTTCAAAACCAAAGATCAATACATTGTAGGGAACACTTTCCAACACTGTCTCAACAAGGTAGGAAATTCAGAGGTGAGAATTTCCTGAAACACACGGTAATCTTATTTAGCACAAGTGCTGTAACAGAGCACACCTCACACTCTTCCAATCTTCTCCTTTCAAGACCCAGAGTAGGGATGTTCAAGGCCTTTTAGAGTTTCATTCTCCTAGGAGTGAACAAACTTGTGCACCGGTTCACACTAGGGATGTCACAGTATGTGATAAATCTAAGGTTCAAACCCTACTACAAGACCACACAAAGAAGGTAAATAAATAAACATGAATTAAAAATTAGGAGTCTTAACCACAGCTGGAACCATTCAGCCCATGTCTCAGCCACCCAAGATCTGCAAGCAAGAGAGAGCTTTTGCACAAACATCCTTCCCGGATATATAGCTTTATCACCTCATCCAGGACTTCATGTTACCTACTGGCATTTCTCCAAAGACACTACAGACAATGCATGGCAGAAGAAGAATAAGAACAGCAAAAACCTGGGTTACCTGTTCGATTTTTTTTGACCTGAATTAAAAAAAAATATTCATGATTTCATACCACACTTCTTACCCAGCTGTAACTAGGAGCATACTATGTCCATGTTCTAAAGGAGGCTGAAGTTGTCTCTTTCACTCACATTTCAGAAACTCTCCTGAGATATCTATTTCATGGAACTGGACTTCACTTAAACTAGAAGAGTGGTATGACAGCAGTGAAATTACCAATTTAAGAATCATTCTGCGTAGGGAATTCTGCAACAGACTGCACAGAGTGTATCCACTTCAAATCTGTCTTTGAATTATTTCTGGATTAGCGTAGTAACTGAAAGAGAAAAATCCGCTCATCTATCTTTAACACTACAGTTCCTTTATTATTTTTTTCTTCTTTAATCATGAGATTCTACATTCAGAGGGTGAATAATCTGAGAAATGCCTGAAGTTTTTTATTGGATAAAAAAATGCAGGTTCTATCCCTTTACATATGCCCACAGATGATTTCTTAGATAAAATGAAACTGATTACAAAAATGCCACCCACAGTACAATATGTTTACATTTTAAAATATCTATCATGACACACGGATGAAGAAAGGTTTAAGATGTCATCAAGATAGAAGTATTCCTGAGTAGTGTATTTGTCTGTGCCTTCACCTTCTGCTGTGAAAGGACACGACTCAGGTCATGAGTATTTACTGAATGTTAACATTAAAGCAAAAAAAAATTTATCCCAATTCCAAAGAGACTGTGGAGAGGAGATTGCCCCGTGAAGGAAAAGAACAGCTGTAAACTTTGGAATAACTTTTCATGATCCCCTGCAAATACTTCAGGGCTTTCCTTCTGCCTTGTGTTTCATGAGAGAAACCAAATCTAAGTAAAGTGAACTTTCATGAAGAAAACTATTAAGCCAGGTTCATATGTCCTGCAATTCCAGAGTTTATGACTACAGTAAATTCAGGATGAGCTTGGCTCTTAAGAGATGTGAGGAAATGTTAGTTTTGAGCAAAACAATAAGAAAATTCTTTACATTAATTTCAAGATTTTTATTTTATACTATATAAGTGCTACTGTGTTATCATAGACTTCATCTTTGCTTGAGAATTTCTAGTATTTTACAAGTCATAACATATAAATCACCTTCACTTTAGATTAGCTGCTCTGCCTTAATACTGATAGCATGTTTATTTACCCACAGCTTTTTAACCTTGACATAACAGATATAGTTTAGAAAAAGAACACACAAGAGACCTCTCTGTTCACTTGAGAACTTAGAGAAAATATCAGTCAGTAGAAAGATGACCTGAGGTAATGACATTTGGTTGCAAACCTCTTTCTGTGTACAGATAAAGCAAAAATTTGAAATATTTGTCAGAGTTGTGATTGCATTGACAACCCAAAATGCAGGAATCTCTCACAGGACTTCCTTGGACTAATTCTGCCTCCTCTCCCACATTCTGCCGTACAGAGAGAAGCAACTGTTTAGGAAGCACTGCGCTCAATCTAGTATTATCACATTCTAGAGAGAGGATGACTATTTCCCAAAACTTCTGCTTTAAGATTAAGTAACTTTCTGAGAATAATTGTGCCCCAGATAAGAGTTTACACTTTTTACACTCAGTTTCACTAGGAAAACCAGTGGCCACTCAGTAATATCTTTTTCAAAGCCACAGCTGTCTTCATGGTTACATACCTAAGGAGGCTATGTGTTTACAGAGACGTCCAAGATTCCCCAAGCAGCCAACATACAACATGTACTAGAAGCCAAATATGTTTTTACAGATTCCCTATAAGACCAGTAATCAGCACTCTTCATATTAAAAGGAGTACAAAAAAGATACCCTAGTTAGATCCAATCTGTAGTTTCATGACCACCTTGTTGACTGCTAACTCTAGGCAATAGGTCTGTGTTCCCTCCATGGACCTTAGAGTCAACTCTCCTATCAGCAGACAAGAACGTGAAAAAGAGGAATGGCTGGATGTAAGGCTGGAGTTGTCACCTAGCTATCATGTCAAGATCAGTTATTAGGTTGTGATTCATCCAGCAAGCAGGTAAAAAGCAGAATACCTTGCTTATGAAATACAGGGAGACCACATGACAGTACAAAACTGTCAAAATCTATACAGCACTCCAAGATCGGAACCAATCTGGCCTATCCAGAAGCAGACCTCCAAGCCTCTGGAAAACTTTTAATAGAAAAAAAATTAAGCACCTCAGGATTCCAGTTGCATCCTGGGCTAGTTGCAAATAGTTTGGAAGATGTGGAATTTGGGCTTTCGTGTCCCCAGGTCTCACGTATTCAGTGTCCAAGGCTTTCAGTCATTTAAAATGGTTTTAATATTAAGTACGTCTGTCTATCTGGTCTCACTGTGAACGCAAACTGACCTTGAAAGAGATATTTACTGGAATTTTATCTTTTTTTTTGCGTGACTGGAAACTTGGAATAAAGCTCTTTACAGTATAGTACACTTGCAGCAAGTTTAGACAGTCTAAAGCTCCTACAGATGAACTCATGATTTCCCAAAATCAACAAAAAGAGTAAGAGACACATTAAGGAAGGTATTAGCTTTATTTTGACAAAACTCTTTGTTGTAAAAGAGAATCTGCTGGCTGTTTACGTTTTGCTGAGGAGCCTTGTCTTGAGTTTAAATTATTGTCTTATTTCTTCATCCTCTGAGCTCTTATTGCACTAAAGAACACCAGGGAAACCACTTCCCACTTCCTCTTGGAAGTGGCTTATTCATGAATATCAATAATGATGTTAAAAGCATGAAATCCAAAATTTTATCTTGCTTTTAATATAGCAAAGGGAAAAGAAGTTAAGGGTAGTAAAAAATTACACAAAAATTTGAGTTACCTTGGACATAGAAAACAATTTTCAAATCTTTCAATTAAATTATAGCTGACTTGGAAGGGTATACTCAAAGATTTCTAAACACATATGTTATCCTCACACCTAAATAATGGGTTCATTTCATTGTTATTTTGTTTGGAAAGTCGTGCTAATACTGTGTTGCATTAGAGTTAGGACATCCTGCTTGCCTTAGCCAACTTAACAATTACATAACTTCTAAAAGCCATACACTACCCAAAAGTAATAACTTCCATTGTTGGTTTGGTCAACATTTGTTGATTTAACCTTGCTACAGAAGTCTGTCGTGGTCTTCCCAGGACCCATTAAAAAAATCCAAAACCTTTGTACTTAACACTTTTTTGGCAAAATTCAGTGGTAGAAACTTTCTCAACTATTGTAGAGCTAGAATATATTAGACCTGAATGTGAAGAAGAGAAAAATTCATTGTTTCCCATTGACTTTAGATCAGATTTTCAAGATTACAGATAATTTTGTAAATTGTGCTGGTTTATTAGTCAGTGAAACAGAGTTAGTTTGGCTTTGAAATCATTGTATCTATAGAAGTGAGCTTACTTTGATTACCTTTAAAAAAAAAGAAAAAGGTTGGATATTTCTTGTATCTGTTATGATAGAAAAAGCAGCAGTGAGATAAATTAAAAAAAAACAACCAAAAAAACCACCAAAACCATGATAGTCTGGGAAACTCTAATGGCTAGGAGAACAAAGCTTTGGAACAGATCATGCAGGAGATTATGGAGTCTGTCTTTGGAGGTCTTTAAGGACATCCTTAATAATTTTGGTACAGTTGATCCTGCCTTGTGGCAGAGGGATAATTAAATTCAGTCCTGATGACCCTTCTAGCCCTATTTCCTGTGATTAAAGGTTTCCCCCTATAAATTCCTATTTTAAAGACCACATAGTATGATCATGTGAAACTACACGGTAAATAATTTTCATAGCTTTTCATAAAATTCTCACGTCTTTCATATGGATTTTTAAAAAGTGTCTTTGAAAATAATACAGTTTATAATACCTGGACAAGAGAAGCTAAATTCCTTCTTACATAGATACTCTTCTCTTTCACACATGAAAATACAAGAATTCTGAAAGCTATTAGCAAGAAGATGATAATATAAAGAAATACTGCATTTGAAATAAAATTTCTCTGAATTCCTCTATACGTCCATTCTCCCAGATTTCTGAATTCTCCCAAAATTTCTGCAAGATAGCACTCTTGATTGGGTTTCAATTGCAAAAAAGTCTGATTTTTAACAAAACTAAATATTATACTTGAACACTAGCAAGATTATTTCTTTAGGTATTATAATTTAGTTTGTTACTTATCACATAGTCTAATTAACTCAATTTTGAGGGAATCTGTCACTTCAGTATGCATGTAGCAGGGCAGCTTTCTTTTTTTTATCTATTTAGCCAGAATCTCATTTTTGTTCCTTGAAAGTTCTAAAGCCCAAGTATCACAGAAATTTGTTCATGTCAATAACATGACAGTAATTTCATAACTCAAATAAAATTAGATCAAAATCAGAATCTACATTTAAAATTCTGAGTTCTCCCAGACAAAATGTTAAGAAACAACATAAATTTATCAAGTGCCTTAAAAGCTAATTGTGTTCCCTTTAAACTAATAAACTAGGTTTCCAAAAGCCAATCACATGAAAACTCTAAAACATGATCATTATTAGGAAAATAACAGAGTTTTGATACAATTTATTATTAGCCTAACACTAACTTTTCTCCCTGGATTCTCAACTAAGTGTACAGATAAACTGTTGCATAAAATATCCCCGAATTCTGTATACAAGAAACTACATACTTGTAATTTAGCAGTTTGAGGATGATGTTAAGTTTTTTTGCCAATTTTGGAGAGTGGGAAACCTGGAAAACTTTCCTGGGAACCAACTGCAAGTAATTTGTTCTCTAGGGACAGAGGTTCTTGGTTTGACCCCAGTTTTCAAGCAACTAGCAGCTGTATCTTCTGCCAAGAAATGAAAAATAGCTATGCATTTATTGAAGTTTCTTTATTTCATCTCAGCTTGTATTTTTCCTTGGAGTGGAGGTAAGTCTGACCTTGGGACACACATGAGATAGTGTACAGTTCCCATTCACATTTATAATGCTTTTGTTGCAAGCTTATTTCTGTTGCTTAAAAGCAAACCTGTTTTCCCAATATTAAAAATAGCAAAGAACTCATTGCCTGTAAAAATGGATTATAGCTTAGCAAGTGAAAATATCTTAAAACACTCAGTTTAACTTTCAGCTGTGCTGCCCTGGCCTAGAATCTTGCTGTAACTTAATAATCTTGGTGCCATGAGCAAATGTTTTTGAAAAAAATCTACGAAGTCAATGCTTATCCTAAACAGCTTTCTGTGCAGATGCTTATTCGCCATCGAATAAGATCTTGATGAAATTTCAAACTTAGAGGTGCCATTTGATTCTACAAGAGATAGAGAGCGTTTAAAACCAAACAGATGAATCTTCTAAAATTGGATCTGTTAAAACTCCTCACGAATCTGCTAAGAGGAGGTTGTCTTCTTGAACCAGTGATAGAGGTGTCTTACAGAGATTTTAATAAATTTGGTAAAATCTCATTTTCTCCATTTTAAAGGATCTTAATTTAAAAGAATAGCAAGCTCCCCAATTGAAACAGATGTTTTTCATTATTGAAAGACTGAGATGACCTCATGCAGTCCTTAAATTTCTGAGAGGTTTTGGATCTTTTTATCTTCACCCTGTAATTCATTTGACAGAAGTTACATGGATTTGGTTGCTCAGGCTTCTGCAAACCCAGTCCTCTCCAATGGGTGTTCAGGTTATTGTAAGTTATTGGTCTGTTTTCTATACTCCTATTCAGAGTAATTTAAACATGAACAGACACACTCCCTAGCAGTATGTGTTTTCTTAAAGCCCTCTTTCTTTCACTGTTATTGCATAATTCTCTTCTTTCCCAGGAAAAGGTAAACAGAGGAAAGGCAAACAGTTGTTTCTGTGTTTAGAAGAAAAATAACTATTCATCTCTAAATCTCATAAAAGGGAAACTGGTGTAAACTGAGCTGTCACTTCACCAGTCTCCCATTATTACCTTCCATTTCATTTAACCAGAAACATTAAAAGGGCACTAGACATAACCAACTTAATATTTCCACTTCACATGTTTTCCCCCTTACTGCTTGGCCTTCTTCCTATGACTGACTCCAAAGTACTTTTTAATGACCGTTTTCTGCTGAGGGACAACACTAGGCTCTTCCTTTTCTTCACGAGCGGGTTCCTGAGCAATCAGTATGTGGAAGAAAATGGTACATTGCAAATTCATTCTTCTATTTCCCCTTCCACATTCAAGGATTCATACTACACATTGAGTTCAACACAAGTTAGGCATCTAAAGAACTTTGGCATTCTGGTCTTACACATGTTAAAAATCTAGAAGATTTAAAGCATAAACTCACAGAAACATACTTAGAATCATAGAAATATTGGCTGGAAGGCACCCCTGGAAGCCATCCAGGATGAGCTGTTTGAAGTCAGCCTATGAAAAACACCATTTTGAGGCTTGACTAAAAAAGCCATGACAGACCCAAGTATGGAATCTCCACAGCCCTAAGTGGAACTTGTTCTAGAGCTGCATCACCTCCCGTTTTCCCAAACAGCAATGTCCGGTCACTATCCTTTGCTATTGAACCTGTCCTTTCTTGAGAGAGTTCAGCTCCATCACCTTTATAACACTTCCTTAAGTTGCTGTTGGCTGCCATAAGATTGCCACTTAACTCTCCTACTGGTCAAATTAAAACTAAACCTAGGTCCTTCAGAGTCTCTTCATAGGTGATATTCTCAGGGCCATTCAAGAAAAGACTTCAAATTTTGTTCTGAAGTCTGTTACCCAAGTTAGAATCTGTATAAAATGAACCATTTCTGCAGTCAGTATCTTCAGGATTCCAGTTCTTATTTGTATTTTCAGATATTTTGTGTAAACACAATGAACAGTAACATCTGAATATTCATTATTAAGGTTCAGATGATATTTACCTCAAATAATCGTTAGATGGTTATAAGTTGATATACAAAAAAGTCAAGCTATACTTGTTGCTTGACAATAAAAGGTAACGGGAAAGAAAAGGGGAAAATAAATTTGCACCAAATGCAGGTTTATCAGTGTCAGCAATGGGGAAGGGTGGAGGGAATTCCAAAGCCTGTCTTGGGCCCAGTACAGTTTTCAGAAGTCCTACTTCTTGCACTGTGTTGAAACACTTAAGAACCACCATAACAATGAGATATCACTATATTTGAGCAAAACAGTCACTTTCCAATATAAACAGAGTAAACTTTAAGAATACATACTAAAACGTACTAAAGTAATTCTGCTACCCAAAGAGAACTGCGATACAAAGCCTCTTCTCCCTCCTGGCACTCTGTCTTCCATGTAAACAAATATTAATGCTCCTTCCATTTTACTTAATTGTGTACAGAACCGTATATTTTTAAGTATTTTGTAAACTGGTTTTTATATAGCAAGCAAAACCCATTAAGGTTGCTGTGCCTCGCACCCAAAATTGAAAATTCTGTAAGTAAAGGTCCTTGTAAATCATCAAAACATTTGTTTTACTGAGCCTATAAGAAGTGCTTTAAATTAGAAATGATAGTGTGGGAACTACCAGCAGCCTTGGGAGACGGTGATGAACAAGTCTTACAAGCAAAGGACTTAAGATGAGGTAAGTGAAAAGGACACATAATGAAAACAGTGCTTAAGCAGAGTCCCCTCAAATATTTGCATGTAAGCAATGAGGTACCTGCAAGACATCATCATGGGGAAACACCCAGACCTTTTCCAGGAACTCAGCATGCCTGATTGTCTCTCCAAAGTACCTGTAGACTGTATGTATGCGGGCTGGAAAATAAACACAAGGAACTAGACTATGTGCTGTTGCAGTCATGGTGAGATGACTTCCACGATCAGAGTGCTGCAAGGATTAAATAGAGGCTCTAGGATGGACAGGCTGAGAAGGTGAGGTGAAGGAGTTGTCCTTCCTGTGAGAGAATAAAGGGAGTGCATGGAGCTCTAGGTGGGGATGGGCAACCCAACTGGGAGCTTCTTGATAAGGATTAATAGCAGACAAATATATGCCATATTACACTGGGTATCTGCTATAGGCTACCTGATCAGGAAGAACAAGTGCATGGGGCCTTCTACACACAGGTAGAAGTATCTTCATGTTCACTAGCCATAGTTCTTAAGGGGGACTTCAACTACACCAATAACTGCTGAAGGGACAACACAGCAAGGCATAAACAGCTCAGGAGGTTCCTGACGATAGTCTATGACAACTTCTTGATACAAGTGGTAAAGAAATCAACGAGGAGAGGTGCTCTACTGGGCCTCATACTAGGAAAGACTCATTAGGGTATGTGAAGACAGAAGTGACTGTGAGATAGTGGAGGGAATGGAGTTGTTCAAAAATGCAGGACCACTAAAAAAACAGGAGGCCTGCGTGGATAAACAAGGAGCTCCTAGAAAAACACAAACACAAAAAATAAGTGTTCAGAATATAGAACGAGGGACAGGTTACCCTGGAGAAATACAGAGACACTGTCTGAACATGTAGGGATGCAATTAAGAAAGATAAAGCCCACCTAATGTTGAATTTGGTGAGTGATGTCAAGGGCAAGAAAGGTTTCTGTGAAAGTACTTCAGTAGCAAAAGGAAGATTAGGAAAACTGTGTCTTGTTGCTGAATGGAGCAGTGTCCTTTGGCAACACACGACGTGGAAAAGGTTAACATACTGAGTACTTTCTTCATCTCAGTCTTTATTAATAAGACCAACTTTGACTAATCTAAAGTCCTGGACACCAGGGAACATCTAAAACAAGGAAGATTTCCACTTGGTGCAAGAGGTTCAGATTAAGGAATACTTAAGCAAACTGGACATAAAAAAGTCCATAGACTTTGAGAGAATGCACACACGAGTACTGAGGATGCTGACTGAAATAACTGTGAGGACACTTTTATTACCTTTAACCATATCTGCATTTGGGAGATGTGTCTGAAGATGAGAGTAAAGCAAGTGTTGCTCATATTATCAGAAAGGTCAGAAAGGAGGAAAGGTCAGGAAATTACAGACCAGTTAGCTTCATCTCAGTCCTTGGTAAACTGATGAAGCAGCTAATTCTAGGAACCACTTCCAGGCACATGGAAGACAAATAAGTACTTGGGAGTGGTCAGTATGGATTCAGGACCACTAAGATGATGAAGGTACTGGAACACCTTGTAGAGGAGGAAATACTGACAAAGATGGTGCTCATTATTTTGAAGAAGTCTCAAGGATAACCTCATCAAAATATACAAATGTCTACAAGGAAACAGTAAAAAAGACAGAACCAGGTCTTTCCAGTTGTGCCCAGTGACAGGACAAAAAACAATAGCAAAATGAAATGCAGGAGGTTCCTGCTGTGCGTAAAGAAATTTTTTATTGTATAAGAGAATATGGCAATATGTTGCCTAGAAGGATGATGGAATCTCCATTCTTGGAACTCTTCAAAAGATATCTGATCTGTTTGAGAAGGTGACTTGGCTTAGATGACCTGTGAGTTCCCTTCCAACCTCAACCATTCTGTGATTACATCATATACTGTACCCACTTTGAGCAGTGGACAAACAGAACTGTGTAGCTTTCAGTGAAAACAAGGGAATCTGAATCCTCTGATTCAGTCCTCTGAATCACAGTCCTCTCAGAAACTGTACACAGATTCAGGACTTAATACTAAGATGAGTTTAAGATGTTTCAAATGAATCCCGTTTGCACTCAGGCTTCTATTTCATGAGGAAAATATTTTGTTGCAGAGTATTTGAAGCGTTCTTCCTTCGCACTCTCTCTTAGGCTTCAGTATCCAGTTTTTATATGCACATATTGACTCTTCTGCAAACCACCTCTAAAGATAATTATCTTTTACCTTTTTCTATCCCGATTTTGTCTATCTTGTTTCAATAATTTCTCTCCAGTCTTGGTGTCCCCCTCCAATCTGAAATAGCGATCTTTCCCTTTCCTCACCTTGTACAAGCCATTACATACAAGAAACAGTAGAGGTGAAATTTGCTGTATGGGCATAGATTTTCTAAGTATACAGAAGAGTTTTGTGGAAAAATGCATGCCCAGAGAGTGCATGCAGTGATAGACTATCATTTATGTCAATTTTAGCTGTCCAGTTCCAAAAAGCCAAATTTCTACACGTGTAGATTCAGAGTTTAAAGAACATTATGTCAAATATTTTCACGGGGACAACTATTGCTTTCTTGACAGAAAAGCCATAATACTAAATTTCAACTTCTTGCTCCAAAGCATGGACAGTAAAGTTAGTGAAAGAAAAGTTTGCCAGTGTTGTTTTAACATTGCAACACCACGTATTTTCTCCAGCATTTTCTTGGAAATGGCAAAATATTTCAGCTGAAACTTCCTGGAAAAAAAAAAAAAGTGAGCCAAATGTCATCTAAAGGTAAATTTTAGCCTAAAATGTTAATATTTGGCCAAGTTGCAAGTAAGCTAAGATGAAGATATTGTAACAAGGAGGTCTGATAAAACTCAAAAATAGTCAATGCTGCCAACACCAGCAAAACGCAGTTCTATGTAAAAGTCAGGGATAACCAATAACACTGAAGGGCTCCAGCCAAGAGGCCAAATCGAGCTGTAATGGAAACAAAAAAATTCTTAAATTTCAAACACGCCAGAAAGCTGGTCAGTTTTAGGCATCTTTCCTGTCCTTGTACTACTTTATGTAGTGCTTAATCCACACTACTCTATCTAGATACAGACCCACACACTGAGTTGTTGGCTGATGTCTTTTTCCAGCAAATGCAGGTATTCCAGTCCTGATGTACTGATAACTAAGCCAAATTATCTAGATTCAGCAATCATGAGATATGAGTTAACATAGTAGAAATATTGCTGGTGTTTGAATTTGCAATTATACAGGATTATTCAATACCAATATGTTAAAAATTGTGCCCAAAGTCATATGACGCTAGGCTAACAAATAGTGCCTAACATACCTTATGAAAAATTGAAAAAGGAACAAATAAACACAAAAAACACCAAGTGTAGGTTTTGGTGTCTTAGATCTGCATAGTTTACAGTGGAATTACAACAGAAGAAAAACACATTTTGTATTAAAATGAAAACCACAAAATAGTTTTTCCAGGAAAACCTGGAATAAAGAATTTTATGCGTTACTGTGGTATAGACTTCTCAGATAATCATACTTCATCTAAATTCCTCAGCACATGATAAATAAGACATGATAAATAACTAGAACAACTGCGATATCATAAATCAAGAATTAATAGTTAGTCCTTAGTAGGATGTTTTATAGAAATCACGGATAAGTTAATGTGTGATTTACAGACTAGACCATCAACATTTGAATATATGATTCCCCCTGCCCCCCAAGTTCTACACGTAAATTTCACAGCCTAGACTCCAAGAGAATGAGTTAATGGAAGTATATGCTTCTGTTTCACAAGAGGCCAGATTATGAGACCTGGTGCTCCATTCTAGTGTTTATATCTATTCAATTAGAAATTTCATAAAGAGAAAGCACAATTTATAAGACTATATCCCATATGTGGAGTTTGAAGAGCGATCCACAGATGGCACAGAAGGTGAACTGCACGTAAGAAATGCAACTAATCTCTGTTCAGGCACTAATCTAGATTTATGTGATTATAAGGCTTTTAACCTGCACATGGCTCACTTAGGACTATCAGCAGAGAAATTCATCTTCATGGATCACTGTGCCATGAGTAGTGTTCCTGCATATGTACAGGTATCTTATAATGGCTTGATGTCCAGATGGAGATCCATGACAAGCAGTGTCCTGCAGGGATCCATGCTGGAACAAGTACAGTTTAAGATTTTCACTGATGGTACAGACAGCAAGATCAAGTGCACCCTCAGCAAGTTTGCAGAAGACACCAAGCTGAGCGGAGCAGTGGTCATCGAGAGGGACTTGGACAAGCTGGAGAAGTGCAAGGTCCTACACCTGGGCCAAGGAAATTCATGGTTTCAATACAGGATGGGGGATGGTGACATTGAAAGCAGCCCTGCAGAGAAGGACTTGAGGATGCTGATTGATGAGAAGCTCTACATGAATCGGCAATGTGCTCTCAGCCCAGGAGGCCAACCATGTCCTGTGCTGCATGAGAAGAAGTGTGGCCAGCAGGTTGAGGGTGGTGATTCTCTCCCTCTACTCTGCTCTCATGAGATCCCACCTGGAGTATTGTGTCATGTTCTGAAATCTTCAACATAAGAAGGATATGGAACTTTTGGAGGGCTAAGAAGATCATCAGAGAGCTGGAGAACTTATGTTATGAGGACAGGCTGAGAGAGTTGGGGTTGTTCAGCCTGGAGAAGAGGAGGCTCTTTGGATACCTTATAGTGGCCTTCCTGTACCTGAAAGGAGCCTACAAAAAGATGTGGATGGACTTTTTACAAGGATGTGTAGTGATACGATGAAGGGGAACGGCTTTAAATTGGAAAGGGGAAGATTTAAAATAGACATTAGGAAGAAATTCTTCACAATGAAGGTGGTGAGACAGTGGCACAGGCTGCCCAGGAAAGCTGTGAATACCTCGTCTCTGGAAGCGTTCAAGGCCAAGTTGGATGGAGCCTTTGAGCATCCTGTTCTGGTGGGAGGTATACCTGGGGGTTGGAACCGGATGATCTTTAAGGTCCCTTCCAACTCAAACTATTTTATGATTTTACTTCGTGATTTAATGCTCAGCATGATTCTATGTGGGCTACAACACCCAGCACCCATGTACAACAAGGTTGACACAGTTAGAGAAAATAAGAATTCATCTAATTATCTTGCTCTGGGAGAGTTGATCTGTCAGACTTGTTCGATGAAATACAACATAAAACAGCTGGATAAAGAGGAATTTCTCTACTTCTACACACAGTATCCTAACAGTGACTCACGCATGTGTTTTTGGAGACTCAGGTTCATTTCTTTCACTTGTATCAGAGGATTTGAATTTGTGCACCCTGAAAGGCAAGTACCTCACATCTTGCCTGTCCTATCACAGTATCATAGTATCTCAGTGTCATAAGGTTGGAAAGGATCTGAGATCATCAAGTCCAACCTATAACCCAACACTAACACCAACACCCACAGTAACACCAGCCATCATCTAAACCATGGCACTCAGTGCCTCATTCAGTAACAGTGGGATAAGCTTTAAATAATTTGTCTTAAGTGAGATCTTTGACAAAATAAGAAATGAAATGAGGGACTCATGCTAGGTAATCTCTGATCCCTACTCTCTATAGTTGCTCCTATTTTCTTACTCAAATGAAAATATAATTGAGTGGTGAGAAATCTCCATCAGAGCTTTCTGAGAGGTTCTGAGGCGTTAAAAATTGCCCATCTATCCATGATCTGGCTGGAAAGTTTAGAACATATCTCCTATGTTTAAAGTGATCACACTATCAATTTAAGGATGTCATACATACACAGGGTAGGGGTCTGTGTGTGAGAGGCTGTGAGTAAATAAAACCCTGAAAATTCTAACATTGCTTTAGTTCATAAGAAAAATGTGTATGTGGAAGGAAATGCTGCTGGAGATTGTTCCAGGTTATGTGTCTTTAGGGGATATACGTAATTTAGTCTGAATCTAAAGAAATATTAAATATCTACTTTGAAAGTACAGTTATTTATAAAATGAAAAAAAAAACCAAAGCCAATTTCAGATCTTTAGAAGTTTTTGCTCATCAAATGTGTAAAAAATGTTATGAATTAAGTCGTAAAACAGTTGCAAAACACTCCTGAATCTTCTCATGTAATTTACATTTCCTTTTAAAATCATGACGAAAGTCCCCAAATTAACTTTGGCTTCTACAACTTGGGCGCTGTGATTGGTGAAGACTGAGGCAAAGAAGTTCTTGAGTACCTCACCTTTCTCCACATCCCCGACAGAGAGGCCTTGAATTTCCTTCAACAGAGGGCCTAAATTTTCCTTAGTCTTTCTTTTATCACCAATGTTCCTATAGGAGATTTTTTTGTTGCCCTCGTTCCTGGTCAGATTTAATTCTATGAGCACTTTAGCTTTTCTAATCTGATCCTTGGCTAGTTGAACAATTTCTTTTCATTCCACTAAAGCTACCAGTCCTTATGAGCTAGTCCGGAAGTTCCTGGCTAAAACACAGGTCTCCTGGCACTTTTGGCTTACTTTCTCTTTGTTGGCATGCATTGATTCTGAGCTTGGAGAATAATATCAACCAGCTTTCTTGGGTCCTTCTTCACTCCAGGGCTTTATCCTATGGTAAATCTACCAAGCAGATCCCTGAAGAGGACTGCCCTCCTGAAGTCCAGGGCTGTGAGCTTGTTTCATGCCCTGCTTGCTGCCCCAAGGACCTTGAACTTCACCATTTCATGGTGACTGCAGCCAAGGCTGCCCTTGAACTTCATATTCCCTATAAATCCCTGCTCCCTCCTTGCTGGTGAAAACAAGGGTCATCATAGCATTTCTTCTCATTGGATTTTCTGTCACTTTGAGGGGGAAGTTGTCATTGACACATTCCAGGAATCTCTTGGATTGCTTATTTCCTGCTGTGTTCCCCCCCTCATCAGAAATCAGCGTGGTTCAAGTCCCCTATGAGAACCAGAGCTTATGAATGTGAGGCTGCTCCTATTTTGCCTTTAGAGGCCCTCATCTCCTCAGTCTTCCTGGTTAGGTGGCCTCTAGCAGAGTCTCCAGTATAGTGTCACCTGACCCATAAATTCTTGGTCAGCTCCTCATCCCTAGATGCAGTGCCATGCGCTCCAGCTGCCTATTGATACAGAAGTCAATGCTCCTCCTCATGTCCACTGCCTGTCATTCCGAAAGAATTTCATCATTCCACTCTAACACTTCAGTCATAGGAAACATGCCATTATATCTCTGTGATGCCAATAAGATTAAAGCCCTGCAGGCACTTTCACATCTCTAATTCCTCTTCTTTATACCTGATGCTACACCTATTTGCATAGAGGTGCTTAAGCTGAGTACCAGTGAAGATGACTTACTGGCTGGCATGGCTGGAATTCCTTTGTGCTGCTCTTTAGGTGCTCTCCTGCTGACCTGTGATCCTCCTCCACATTCTGGGCATCTATTTCTGGCAATAGTAGGAGTGGGATGGACTGAGGTTCCCTTCTGCCTGCAGTTTTAGTTTAAAGCCCTTTTCACCAACTTGACAAGCCAACGGACCGAAGATCCTTTTCACTTTCTCTGACTACCCGGACTCCATCAGCCCCCAGTAAACCAGTTTGATCAAAGCAGGTCTTATGGTCTAAGTAGCCCTTTCAAACCCCCTTCCATTTGTCTGGAAGGGTTGATGAAAAAACTACGTTCGCTCTAGAGTTCCATACTGCTGCTCTCAGGGTTCTGTAATCCTCATTGATACCACTCAGGCTGCTCCTGGTTGTATCACTGGTGCTCCCATGAAAAAGCAATGCATAACAGTGGACTATACAAGGTTTGATAGCCTCTCAGTGATATCTCTAATATGAGCCTCCAGCAAGCAGCACATCTTTCTAGAGAGAGCGTCAGGTTGGCAAATCGGTGTTTCCATATCTCTCAGAAGCAAGTTACTTACTACTATCATCTGTTGCCTTTACCTAACTGTTCTGGTTGTTACATGGAGAGCAGATCAGGCTGCCTTACTCAGCTGTAGCATCTCTCCTGAAATGACAGGCATGAAAAAGATTATTACAAAACTTACATATGGTAATCCTAACTGAGGAGATACAAAAAGCTTCCAGAAGACACCACTATGATTTCCCAGGCATTTTTGGAACATCCTGTATCTTATTCTGGGATTTTTTCTTAGTAAGGAAAAGGTGCTCTGCTGGACCCACTTTGCATAAAAATTGGCTTCGTATTTATCAGACTTTCCCAATGGTTTGTTACCAGTGCCATGTTTATAGAACTCTCTGAGGTCCCAGGAGATTTAAATCTACATAACTCCTCCAGTCCTGTCCCACAATTCTCAGAGGATAGTATAAATTCTAGGTCACCTAAATACTGCCCACTCACAGCAATAGCGGAAACATTAGGCTGAAACTGATGATTACATTAGTCTGTGCTAATGACAATTATTCCATGCAAAAGGATAGTGCTTCAGTAAGAAGATCTAAGAAAATACCAGAATATCTGACAGGTTAATACTCAGAGCTCCTTAGTAGGAAGCTCAGACCAAAGTGCAGCTGCCACCTCCAGGGAGATATTCCAACAATGTGGCTACCAGGCAAAGGGGTTTGCTGGCTGTGAAAGGGTTAACACATTTCCTGTACTCCAATTGTGAGTTCCCCTAAAGCTAAGCATTGGGCTAGTTCAACATTTTTACCTACCTCATTTAGGTATTTCCCTAGTCAACAAATAGATCCTGAAGAGTTAAGCCCTTTCTCTGTGCTGGAAATAATGACACAAAAGTTCACACTGTGGGCTCCTTAGGTAGCAGGAAATGTGAGAGATGAGCCAAGCCTTTTCTTGTGTGTCCTCTCCAGCTCTCTACTTGGGACAAGAAGCTGCCAATGGCAACTCTGTTCATCATGAACAATAAAACTGTCAAGGACAATAATGGTCTCATGTGAGAGACTCATGTCTGCATTTGACCTGGCCAGCAGAATGTCTCCCACTAACAGACAATTAACAGTAAATTTGGCAGCCGGTGCGCCATGATGAAAGATACAGAAAAAGAATTATAATGCTAAGAGAATATAATGAGAGACAGCAGGGAAAAAAAAGAAAAATGAAGTGACACCATGCTCCAAAAGAGCAAGAAACAATTGGTAAATTGTGATAGCATTATACATTTATTACATGCTCGGTTTCTACAGTAATTTCCATAACATAATATATTCACTTTCAAATAGGAGGCAGATGATAAAGGTCTGATATAAATGTGAAGGAATAGTACGTCACAACTTCATAGCTGCAAGTGCCGATGCATCCCACTGTGCATTGCAACGGATATTGCTATGGAGAAACAGACAGCTAAAATCCTGGATAAATCCTTAACTGTCTGTATTTGGGAACTCAAAATAAGTTGCCAAGATGATCTTGTAGGCTCTTGGTTCTGGACTTCAATACATCAAGATTTATCATTTGACTTGAAGGCAGATACATTTCCATTTCAGAACTCTGTCTGACATGCAGAATGTACTTACCTAAAACCAGTATTTTTAGAAAGAAATTGTTCCAGACATTTAGAAGAAGGCCTTTCTGCCCAAGTTTTCAACAGCTCGATAGTGGGTGTCCAAGCTTTTGCAACAGAACAGACAGTCACATCAGTAAGGCATGTCTCAGAATTTGCCTTTCTTCAGGATTTTTTATTTACTTGAACTCCATTTTTACTCTGGGCAACCAACGTTTTCTGGAGTGCCAGATGCTACTAACTAAATTGATCTGAGGCAAATAAACAGAGCCTGGAGATGTATTTGGCTGCTGTAGTCAAACCCAGCTGATGAACATGGGGTTTTGGAGGAATTTTTTCGGGTTTCTGTATGTGCAGACAGCATGGGGGTAATTACATTAGTTTGCCAGGCCAAGGTGCCAACATCTGCCAACATACTAACTTAGCTGGTCTGGAGACACCATTAATAAGAACAAGTGATCAGTTCAGATTCCTGATTTGTTTAAAGAGCATAGCCAGTTGTCATCTGCAATTCTGCAGAAAACAGAAGGGAGGAAAAGGAACGGACAACAGAAATGATCTGGCAGAAAAAAAAGCAAACTGTGTCCAAAATGAAAAATAATAAGATCAGAAAAAGAAAATACAGGGAGAGAACTAAAACAGCAGCAGGAAAAAAGCAAAGAGGCTATAAGCATATTAAAAAAAAAGAGATCAGTGAAACATCTGAGAGATTAAACTAGTTGTGTACAATATTTACATAGCTAGGAACAGTTATCTAAGACTTCATGCTTAACTTTACCCACTAGCAGGATTTCTAGTTTTACAGTTTTAACTTTTCTCAAGTTTTCTCTATATGCTAGCGTTCAGTAGAGATGTTTACACTTCTTTAGTTGGGACAGGGTTTTGAAGTTGAACAGGAACCTTTTGCTATTTAAGGTCCTACTGTGGTTTTCATCCTGGACCAGTTACCAGGTGTAGCATTTGAACTAAAAGTGGGAGGTTGGTAGTGAGAAAAAACAGAATAATTACTGCATTTCAGGGTTTTTTTTTCATTACTACCACTATACTTGGAAATAAAATAGAATTTTGAAATCATTCTGATTTTCATAACAAAATGAAAGATTTTTTGACTACAGAAAGAACAGCAATAATATAACTACCTAATTTCAAATTTAAAAGAAGAAATTATGCTATCATAAGACTTCCTAAGTTATGAGTCCAGCACGGGAAGTCATTGAGTTTCTTACCTCCCTGGACTATTTGCCGAAAGTCTTTTCATACATAAACAATTCAAGCTTTCTAAAATTAGTTTTAAAAAGCTATTTTTGTTCCCACAGCTATGTGTCCATGAAAACTCAGTCTTGTATTATAAGTAAAGGAATGCAATTAATGCAAATAAGTCATGTTAGAAATAAAGTTTGTAAAGTTAAAAATAAGACAAGATTTCTAAAATAATTCCTGGGAAGACAGTCTCAAACATTTGTACATCACACCAACCTTCAATTCTATCTTGTTCTTGTAACTTGCCCAATTTATTGGGCAAGAACAGATACCTTTTACTCCCATCGCAAAACTGAGTACAGAGCAAGATAACAAGAAACAAATGGCATTATTTGGATTTTTTAAAAAATAAGACCTCTTTCTGCTTTTGCTGTCAGTTGTAGTCTAATTAACTTCAGTCTCTCAAATACAACAAGACACTTTTAGCCACCATTACACCTACATCAAACGCAGGATCAATGCCACGGATTGCAGTGATTCTGTTTGTGACACCAGGTCTTTGTTCAAATGTTCTTAAATCTGCTGTATTCAATCCTTCAGTTTTGTGTGAATACCTTCTTTGTCTCTGGAGGCTAACAGAAACCTACCACCCCTGCACCCAGCTGGGGCAAGGGAAGGCTTGTTTTGTTGTTGTTGTTCTATAGAAGAAAATAATCTATGAGAACAGTGCAGTATGAAATTATCAGCTCAGATCAGCTTTACAAAAAACTTACATGGCTAAAGGTTCCCCACTCCCTCATAAACCATTTGCATGAGAGCTGTTTATGCCTTCTCAGCATTGCACGTAATCACTTCAAGCTATAGCTCAGCCATGAGACTCTACCTCAGCTCAGCAGGTCTGGCTGAAAGAGCACTTGGGAATAGATCTCTGAAAAAAATGGGACCTCTCTAAGACCTGGTGGTAATTTGATCACTTTGTTGCTTCAAATGCAACAATGCACTTCCACCCAGCACAGCAAACTGCAAAAAAAACAAGCAGTATTTCCTTTTAAAACTTACGTTTTCCTGAAGTGTATACATGTGTGTGCACACCCACATCTCTCCTATGTCCCAAAGCATATTGGCACACCACTAATCTTCAATAAACTTTGTCAAATCCAGACCAGACCTGGAGACAGGAAACACCACCACCGACTCCGTAGTGTCAGCTATTCAACACTAAACAGAGAGCAATGATGTTGTCGTCTGTGTTTTCGCAGGCCAGGAGAGGAAGTAGAAAGCAAGAGCCAGGAAGGAAGGGTCAAACCAGCACGAAGTTTACATTCCCCCTACTGAGCATGAGATTCATAATAAGCTTTCTGCAAGTTTTTTATATGACATGCTTAAACCAGGCATGTATCTCTCACACTCTCCAGTACTAAGACACAGCACATTTCTCTGTGCTAGAGGTACACAGTCAGAACACTGCTATCACCTGTCAGCCCATAGCTCCTGGGATCAAAGGGCAAGCCTGGCCTCACTGGTTGGTGCTGTAGGTGCATCACTACAGCCCATTAACAAGGAGGTGTGTTTTCTATTCTCCCATCTAGCACTTTACATAACAAATCCCCATGGACCTGGCCATCACAGAGCTGCAGTAGAACTTATTTACAAGGTCTTCTAGAGAGCTTGTTATCCGTAAGGGAAAGGAGAGGGGGAAGAAGTCCCCCACATCTGGTTGAGCAAGAAGATGTACAGCAGCTGCTCCAACATTTCCAAGTAGGTTGGCAGACACTACCAAGCCCAGACAAGATACACTATCCAATGTCAGCCTCTTTGGAAATTTTTGCAGAAGGCCACTATAAAGCACCCTGGTATGCAGTCTTCAACCTAGGCCCCTTCAGGATTTGTGAGCTTCCCCTACCTTTCCTTTAGAAAATTTTCCAGAAGATCTGACTAAGCAGGTTCCTAGGTTTGCTGAGGTCTTCCTTTGTATTTGGAGGGTAAGGTAGTCAGCTATGCTCACAGCAGGTTCCCCAAAGTGCAAACTTAAGTCTTGGTTTGGACCAAAGCATATCCTTGGTCAGGACAAGCATGACTCTTCAATAAGCTGCTGAACTCAGAGACCAGCAAGCCTTCCTCATTGACCTCAATGTCTGAGTTTATCCTAATAAACTGAACCTGGCCAGGATTTAAGGCTCAAGCTCTGACCTGCAACTATACTGTAATTTTTAATACTGCTCTTGACATAGTTTTATCCAAGGTCAACGAGTATTGCCTCAGCACTTCAGGGAATGGAAGCAGTCCTACACTTGTGCTTATAGGCACTACAGACAAGACCACTGAGGTTTTCTGGTGCAACATGGGCAGACAGGGTCTGCATATGGTCTTATACCCTAGCAGGAGTCCTAGCCCGTTCTAATTTACTGGTGATGATATAACTGATGGGAAGAGGCAGAATGTCTTGCCCTTGCTCTGCTGCCCTGCTTTCTCCTTAGCTCCCATAACCCCATTTTGTTCTTTTCCTCCTCCTAAAATTTTCATTTTCAGTTTTTTTCTTTAGTAGGATCAAATTCAACGTAATCCACTATAACTGCTTCATCCACATTTATTAAAAACAAGACAAAATGTCAATTTCTTTCTGGATTTTGTCCTTAGCTCTTCTTTCTAAGCAATCGGTCACCCATTATCAGGTGACCCTTTCCGTTCTATTAGTTACTAACACCATTAGCCCCATCACTCTATTATGCTGCTTTGGCAAGCAAATAAGGTGTCATTCTTTTCATTCCTTTGAGTCAGTCAACATTCCTCTCTTATTTTTTCCTATACTGCAGAGTAAATATAAACTTCCCTGGGATGTAATGCAAGGCTTTCTTTCTTCTTTTGCCATGTACCCTCCTAACCCTTTCTTACAATTTTCCATCAGACTTTACATTATATGCAGTCAGTTCTTGGGTAGTAGTTGTTAAAAAGCTTTGCTGAGGAAAGAGCACAAATTTCTTGGCTGGTTTCCTGGCTTTCCTCTTCTAAGTTGTATCTTAAACTACCTCCTCATCTCTAGCAGCGGAGTGTCCTACAAGCAGCTTCTTTTCATCTTTATTTCAGTACAGATGCATTTTTCAGTACTAGTAGATATTTACAGTATCTGACATGCAACAGAGCAACAGTGACATCCATTGGCTAAAGTAATCCAAAGCTAAAACTGTTCATTACACAAGAATTACTTTTAACGGTGAAAGTGTTTGACCTAAGTTAGTCTAATATATTTTTATGTGATCTATAATTATCAGTGCTTCAGCAATGTCATGGAAGTTAAGCTTAGTTTCATGTTTTTCCCCTAGTTCTTTTCTGGGAAGTGATCGGCAAGCTTGTCTTGCCTGGGAGAGAAATACACACTGACTACTAGATACCTACAATTTGAGAGAGATCTCATTTTCTGCAAATTGCAACATTGAATCCTCAAAAGCTCAAGCAAATACTAAAGACATCCGAAAATATTTGTGAAATGCAGATAAAATTATCTGGGGGCTTTGTAACTTAGTGGGCTGTACCCTAACTCCATTCTCAACTGAGGAAACGGAGCCCCTGGCTCCTTTTCCTCCACTTTCTCTTTTTTTTTTTCTTTTTTTCATCCTCCCTTCATCAGAAGACATTTTCTTTAGTAGCTTCAGTAGCTTTTTTTGGGAAATCACTCTAAGACACCTGCAGTTTGAGAGTCTGTTGGCATTAAAATCAGTCACAAAATTTCTAATGACACTTGCAGCAAGTTCTAAGAGCAGATGTGGTATGAATTTCCCCAATTCTGCTGGCACACTCAAAGACAGCATGAATTGTCTGGCATGCAGAGTTGTACTGGGAACTCATGAGTAGGAGGTTGCTTACCACGATACTCAACGTCTTTTTCTGTGCTGACATTGCACTTGAGAGAATCCTTATTTTTAAAGATAAGACTTTTTTTCTTCAGCTATATGGTTCTTTTTTTTTCTCAGAGGTAAGTATTTAAAGTTTCTTACATTGAAACATATGGTATTTCTTTGCGACAGTTATAAATCTCTCCATAGTACCCTCTGTCATTCATCTTCTTTTTTCCCATGCCCCAGTCTTCATGTCATCAGCACTTCTATTATTTGTTTTCTTCGTGGTAGATATTAATATACTTCAGGGTTAAAATGTAAAATGCAGTTATGATCCTACACTGAGTTATAGCCAAGTGGTAATGTCAATTGTACTCCAATTCTTAATCTGACTGTACTAAGAAACTAGAAAAATGTAAATATAAATAAATGTTGCAGGTTACTAGATCAGATAGTTTTTCAGAAGCTCCATTTTACATCTTTCTTATTGACAAAATCTTTAATTAGAGCAGAAAAAATTACATTGTTTTGCAGTATCTGTTCTCCACCTGATAAATATCTAGCATCACAAAAACTGTGATAATGGGTGGAATTATTTTATCCTTTGTAATCTGAGGCTTCATTAACCTCCTTGTGATAGTGTAGGAACCAATTATCCTGGCTATCTCGTTAACCTTTCCTAGAGTTTGGTGCAGTAGTAACTTTCTCCATTTCTCATCTTTGGAAATTCCTTGCTGTTCTAAGATTTAATAAAAATCAGCATTAACATCCTGTGTATTCTTTTGTGTGTGTGAGAGTGCGAGAAATTCCTATGGTAGCTGTACTTCAGCATACTACATAATTCAAGTTTTAAATAAAAAAAAGGAATCTTCTCAGTCATGACGTAAACAAATATTCTTTCCTCTGCCTTCCTCCAAACACTGAATAACCCTCTGGTTAGTCTCTTCTCTTGTCTTGCTTGCAATAATTCTTATTTCTGAATGTATCAGAGTAGCATAGAGCACTGTATTTTCTCTGTTGCTTGGCTCTTTTTATTCAGGAGAGTTCTTCAGCACAGTTTAACATACAGTTTTGAGCAAGCAGTTCATGGCTTAGTACTGCAGTAGCACATATCAGAGCAGAGAAAACTGTGTTATTCACGTCCTTCATGAGAGGATACTGTGCTTAAGTTATTTCAGGAATATCTTGTTTGGAATTCTGTAATGACTATTGCATAATCAAGACAATAAGTCACATGAGCTATTCCAAATTAAGTGTTAGTCTTACTCTCCACAGTGGAACACAGGAATGGAGTAGTTGACTTCTTAAAAAAAATATTATTATCATTTTTTACTATGTCTTTGCTAATTTTTACTACTTTAGCATTTATTTTATAAAAACATTTACTGCTTCTCTCTGGGTGGTGTGTCTGAGAAACTGATGTCTTCTTTGGCTTGCAAGAGTCTTTTTTTTTCTCATTCTCTCTCAACACAAGAAAATTACATGCTGCATCATTTACTCAAGTGTAATATGACTTGCCTTGACACTGGCAAAAGCAACTAAGGTTTATATAGGACACTGTTACTCAATAGAAGTACAACAGTCTATCCACAATACAACAATCAATGACAAATACAAGTATGGTGAAAAATTTGGCTATGGTTTATACAAGCATGCAGAACACTCATTCTTAACACAGGATTTTAATAGCTTCAATCTTGTGTTGTATCTTAAGAATATGCTGCCAATTTCAAGCAAACAATTAATCAAAAATTTCCTACTAAAATACTGTCAGTTGCTCACACGAGACCAGCGTGTTCAGCTGAGTGCAAGAAATGCTCGAATATGCCATCTTCCAGAGAAGATCAAGTAAATGTCCTATTGACTCACTACAGCCAAATGAGACAGAAATATTTACAGTGTTCAAAAGGAGCCTTGAGGAAATCCATGAAGTAGGAGAAGCACAGGAAGATTTAAAGACTTACTGGTCCCTTCCATTTTGGTTTTTTTTTTCTGAAGAGTTGTACTACAGCAAGTGCCTTATTTAAAAGAAATCAACAAATTTAAACCAAAATACTTAGACATCTGTAGAGACAGGCTAAATCTTATTGAAACCTGGGTTGCGAGTTCAAAACCCAGCAGAGCAATTTTATGAAATACATCTTCTCCTTTTAAAAAAAACCTGACAATGGTCCAAACCAAAATGATCTACTCAAATCTGTTTGTTTAGATCCACAAGCATCCTGGCTAATATAAATTAGAAGTGTAACAGAAACACAGACATCTTTCTACTTTATATTTTAGCTCATCAGCAACAAGAAAAATCAAATACTTGCACAGCAAATTTGTATGACTAGTTTCTTACATGGGAGAAAAAATCTGTCTGGAAGTTCATTATTAAGTGAACCATTGAGAAAGTCGATTTAAGCCTGCCTGTGACAGCATTACTCAGAGAGGAATAGATGGACGAGCAACATCCTCCAGTTGACCACGTTCAAGCTACATTGATGACACTTCAACCTAATGTGAATCTGGTCATGGCTGAGGATCTTTACAAAGAACAAATGCTTTGGAAGGAAAACCACTGTCACAGCAAATGTATTTGTCACCAAGAATCAACAGGATGCTTGGATAAGGAAACAATACTCCTAAAAAAATCTTCCTTCAGATAAATTCTCAAGCTGCAGTGTTCCAGCTTTGCCTCTTTCCATGCGAATACAATTTAGTAACACTCTTAAGGGCCTGCTGTGGTGAGAGATAAGTAGTGCAGGCAATAAGTATTCTCAGGATCTACTTAGACTAAGCTTCTTTCCCATGTTCAACGACATGTGCAGAGATTCAGCACACAGCACAGTCAGCTGTGGCATTTTTCAGTACCCTTCATTGCAAGTGTGGGTGGAGACCTCCCTGAACTCCAATACCATCACGTTCAAGAGGAGATAAGTGTGTTCTTAAGTAGTTGAGCAGGAACACTTTTTCTGAATCAGAGCCAGAGAAAGCAGCCAATGTCTCGAAGGAGTTGGAGGAAACACTCCTAGTTAAGAGAAGCATGCTTTTAAGTGATTTTTAATTTCCCTGATGCTCCCTTTCACTCATCTATTTTCTACTTAAGAGGATGTCAGGATAAAGGCAAGATTTTTTATTTAGTGAGTTCATCTGATCCCTCAACCTACGTTAGGAATCCCTGGTATGAGGAAGACCAATAATTTTTCCAGCAACTGGATTAAACTATAAAAGAGAAGATCATGCAACAGAACAAGTCAAAACTGTAGATGTTTTCTAGCCTACATTCATGTACCTAAAAGGGGGGAAGGACTTTCTGATGGTTATACAAAAATAACAGGTTATGATTCTACCTTTAATTGACGAAAATATAATATGTGTACCTACACTTTTAAAGGATTTGCTTCTATACTTGTAAATCATTTAACTTGTTCTACTCCTTTTACATAGGAAGATGCTAAATGCAGAATGTTTATTTTTACAGTACTTTCATTTACCTCTATCTTTGAAATGTTCTCTAGTAACATGAGAGTGTGTCATTGCTAGATCAAAGAAAGCCAATATTCTTAATCTAGTTAATAGTTACATACACCACTCAGGAGAAAAGCAGAGGTGAGGCTCATGAAGCAAATAAAAGCAGAAAACTCTGATACACTCTAAACTTCCAAAATTAGAAACCAAGTAATTTTACCTCATTGTTAATTTATATCAACATTTCTATAAACAGAGAAAACCTGACCAGGAGCCCATAGAGTTTCTAGCAGAGGTCAGTGAATAGTGAAACAGGCTTTTGGGCATTCCTAAGGCTCAACAGAGTAGAGTACTTATTATCAACATTGGCCCAGATCTTCAAACAGCATTTAAGATGCTAAGTCTCACCAGTTCCCTGTGGGAATTTGGAGTCAAAAGAAGTAATATCATAATCTGATCCAAGGCTCAGATAATTTAATCTCTCAGGGCAGAGATGAGGATTTGTTTACGGAATGTTAACATACATAGAAGAGCACTGCAGGACAAGTTCTCTAGTGATTAAAGCTTTGGACTGCAGAAGACACGACCAAAAATCTTCTTTAGTTCAAGGGCACAGGGACTCCTCTTCATTTCCCATTGTTTATCACTTTGCCAGTTCATATTGGGTTATTCCTCATTAGAGCACTAAGCTTTGGAGAACTTTCACATTAGGGGACTATGAGTACAGTCAGAACTGTTTCAGTTTATCTGCAAAAAGAGAGGCTAGGAACAAGTGTTTGAAGACAAAAGGAGAAGAACAAGGGCTCCTTTCCTCTGTGTGTTCCTCAGTTTTTCAGCAATTTATGGCCAAAAGAATTCCGTATCTATACCTTCATGGAAGGAGGCCACATTAATGTGACTAATTGCTTTTGAAGTCTGAATTTTGCCTTCACAACCTCATGTCTTGTGAGATCCTGCAGTGTGAAGTAAAGTGCATTTCTTGGTTGTGAACTTGCTACCATATCTGAAGACTGTTCTTGAAATATGAGAAGTAGCAAGTAGTTGCAAGTAGTAGCATTAGACATGCCAATTGACTTCCCTGGCTCCACTATTTTCTTAATTAGCTATGACAGATGTATACCTCCAGTTTGAACTCACTGAACTTTGGTCCATGTAGATGCTAAGCAAGTAGGCCTAATCAAAGTTAATTCCATTGTGTGAGGCTATCAGTAAGAACTTGACACCAAAATTCCATCTGTACTTATTAAATATTTTACATACAAAAGTTTACCAATTAGAACTCAATAAACTAACTACTAGATTAGATCTGTAAGAGTGATCTCTGACTCTTGACCTGCAGCATTAGCTGCCCTGAATAAGAAGCCCATGCTCTCTATTTAGTCTCTATGGTCTCCATAGCGTGGATATCTTCTCAGGGGTTTTGACAGTCATAGCCTCACACCTCCCAGAAGGCCCACTCCTGTGGAACTTGAAGCAGCAAAACCCTGCTGTGTGTTGCACTGCACTCTGCTCCTGCAGCAAAGGCTGTCTCTACACTGTCAACTAGCAGATAAAGTGTAACTACAACTACATCACGCTCAGTACCAACTACCTATTAAAAAATGAACAGAGATTTGAAGAAATCTTTCATCTAACTCAGCTTTTAGACAAATCAAAGCCATACACTCAGCATGTGTCAGGCAACCTTTTCTCAAGTGCCACTTCCTTGATATTTCTGCCCACACTAACATGTTCTGTTTGTAAGCATACCAGGACAAATGACATCCACTGTAAACAAAGACCAGTACTATTTACACTAATGTAAATGAGATCAAAGTTTGTCCTTCCTACACATCACCAAAGAAAAGATATGGTATGATTTATTTTTATGTGGTATCATGTCTTTGGAGTCAATTAGAGTCATTACTATTTACAGATGTTAGAAAGAGAAAGGCTGAGTAAGAATGGTTGACAAGGTCACGGGAAAGAGGATGATTTACATGCTAATATGCCTAGGGAGAAGTATGTCTTTATTCCATAACGAAAGACCCGTCAGTAGCATAATGACTGATACAATGAATAGAATTTACGAAAGACCCGTCAGTAGCATAATGACTGATACAATGAATAGAATTTACAAAGGCTGATAATGACTACAAAAAGGATGTGACCACAGAAATGGAAAAAAGGCAGTCAATTAGATGAACCCAAAAAAAGAGCGAGCAACTCAAAGAGGCTTGTACGTGTTCACTCATACAGAACATTTCTAAGAAAGCCATTCTACAGCAGATGAACTGCAAATCCTGGGAGTGGAAGGCTATTTTTTTACCAAGCTTGTTTTCTTTCCTGCTGCAATTCACTCTGGCAATTTGACCTAAAATACAAAGCTTTTAAGACATTGTCATTAGGGATTCACACAATAAGTGAAAACAAGTTCAATCCACAGGGTGCTGGTACTGGTCATGCTCTTTGTCTTTGCAACTTGACAAACAAGCCTAACTGCAGGCTGTCCCTGCTATGAGCTCCCATCCTCTGCTCATGTGAACTCTCATGTCCACATACTGAGTGAAGAAACATCCATTGAAAAGTAACTATTTTCTGGAAATTTCTCAGTTTATTGATTTCACTGAAAGCAACTCAGCCCTCAGTAGCACAAGGGTTGGAGCTTACGCAAGGATGGCAGTAAAATTTCCTTCAGAGGATGCATCTCACTTTACCTCCAATTTACCAAACACCAGCTTCTTTACGTGAAGTTTGGGAGAAGATTCATAAATAAAACTTATTTGTGTGACAAGTACAAGAGATCAGATTTCAATAGATCTTTCAGGGTATTTCACAAATAGTCAAGCAGAAAATAGTTCCTCAGCTTTAAAGGAAAAGACTTGAAAGCAGGAAGTGTGATTTGTTTTAAATTGTTATCCCACCAGTACAACATGAACAATTCCTTCAGCTCAGACTTAACAAGGTGAGGATGTTCAGTATAAAAACACTGAGACTGACAAGCAGGACACAGAGCCCATTAAAGCTACTTGCCTGAGAAGAAGACCTCGTGTTAGGAGCATATATGGATCTGCATATACTAAAAAAAGTTGATCTATGAACTTTGGTAGTACAACACGTGGGAAGAAGAGGAAAAAGTTATCAGGGCACTCCAGTCTTAATAGCAGCCAAATACGCTCTGTGGAACAGTAATGATGGTTGATGAAAGACAGAAGCAAGTATAGGAAATGGGAAACACCAATGAGGCTTCCTTGATCATTACCTACAGGGCCAGTTTCTTGTGTTGCAGGAAGGTAACTTCAAATCTAGGCTCTTCAGCTCCTCTCCTACTTCTTTCCTGGAGCAAAGAAATAAAAATGTTTGTCTTAGTCTCAAAGCTGCAATACAGGGCACTAAGATAGTTGTGAAGAAGCCTGAGTCAGAAATTTGTTGGAGAATTTAGCCATCGGACAATTGAGCTCCAGCATAGAACTTGATAACTTTGTTGTGTACTCCAATGTTTCAGGGATCTACAAACACAAGTTGGAACAATTCAAATTGCGTTTCTATCTCTTTCACACCATCTTCTGCTAACAATCTTCAGGGTAAATGGAAAGTCATAAAGTTGGTGCTAACATCATAAAAACTTAAAGGTAATATGTATCTCAGTAAGGATCCCCCACAAAAATTGTAAGTTATTTCACTTATTTATGTCTATATCTAGCCCTCAAGATTCAGAGCAGATCCTTTATGGTACTCTTACTGAATTACATTTACAAGGCCTTCTTAAGTCTGGAAAAATGGCAGAGCCATCTCTTAAAAAATGGTACAGGGTATGAACACATACCATGACCTAATTTGCACCATGAATACCACCCAGTTCATTATAGTACGGCTAATACACCATGATTAGGGAAGGATTAAGAAACATTGCAATGGCTGTGTCCTCCCTCTTCACCCCTAAAAAGGTTGGTTGAGGGATTGTTTGTTTTTTTTTTTTTTTCAACTCCCCTCAGCACCTAGCACTTTGTAGTTCTGGAACATTCTGAGCTGGAAGTGCTATATTTGTGCTTAAAGTAAGAGGGTTTTTTCTGTGATTGGGAAGATGTTTTCATGCGTGTGTATCTCAAAGCTGCTTATCAGAGGAATATTTGCTTACCCACTGCAAATATTTGCTTGTCCACTGCAAGAGAGCAGGCTTGTTGGGTAAAAATCCTGATCTGGGGAAGTGACTTTTGTGTTCTCAAGCACTATTCTCTCCTTTTTATAAATAATATTCCCCTCACATTTCCTCTGTATAGTTTGACTTCATAGTACTTCCAAAATATCAGAAAGGATTTTAAGAGAAATTATAGTTTCCTCTCAGGGAAGCACTTAGAAATCAAGCAGTACCACATTTCTATAGTGATTATGCTGAGAGATTTGTTAATTTTTGTTCTGTGAAAAAGTTTTGCAAGACCAAATAAGATCAATTTTTGAGGGGAGACTTGATGCTCAGTTGGGTTACAAAGTGCTTGGCCGGTAATGTAGCTATTTATTTATGACTTTTAAAAGGATTATTATAATTTTTAATTATCTTGTAGACCTCAAAACCTTTCAGGGAAAAAAAAAAGCTGTCCTTGACAAGAAGAATAACATTGAATACTTCACACAAGACAGACCTGAAGAGGAAACTACCATGGACACGTGGCACATGAGGTCTGAAGTCAGCACAAACCAGTATTTTTCATATTTCTTACTGGAATTTGCTCCCCTCTGTACTAGCCCAGCAGATCCCGTTATACTTGAGCATCAGGGCATATTGCCAGGTCAACTTTCCCAGGCTTTTCTGAGAGGTTAGTTCCTGTTCCCTTTGAGTCTTAACATGCAGAAGATAAAGTGTATCTCCTTAAAATAATTAACTAAGGGGTGCTTTATTGTTATTATTATTTTAAAGCTTAGAGCTATCAAAACAAAGTCAAGGATGGATTTTTTTTTTTAATTTAAGAAAGCTTTACATAAACAACTTCAAAGAGATTACACAGGAGGTCAGACTTCATGACAACAATATATTTCAACTTCAGCTTTACAAAACAAAGAGAGTAATCAAACATATGCCTAATAACAATGATGGGCAGCCTAGAAAGCTACCTTCCCAGCTGCTTGACTACAAGCACATCATCTGACCTAGTTAAAGATGTCCCTGCTCACTGCAGGCAGAATTGGACTAGATGACATTTAATGGTCCCTTCCAACCCAAAATATTCTATGATTATATTATAAAATGGGCCTGAAGGAGACAATGATTCTTGCAATCTCTGATATGTTAGTGGGTTTATGACTCAATTTGTTTATCCACCTTGGATTCAGTAAATGAATTAAAAGTATTAATACAGTTTTCAAAATGTACTGCTATCAGCTCAAACTGTTGTGAAACTTGCCACACTGATTACAATCACCTTGCCGCTGTGGGATTTGTTAAAAATATTGCATCATCCTTCACTGCCCTTTGAAGGCACGCAATGTAGCAAGACCTTTCAGGAACTCTTCCAAGCTTATTATAGTGACTCAGATCTGTGCTCTTAACAGATCTGACCATTAAGTAACCACCTAGGTTTCAGCTGTACACCAAGCACACAGCAATAACTGCCTTTAGAATCATACTTTTCCCCCATAAAATAGATTATAGAAGCTGCAGATGCTCGAATATACATTGCTTTCTGGTACTTTTGTTTTCTTTTTGTAGTATCCTTTTTTTGATAATCTAGTGTTAAAGAGCCTAAATAAAATAGTTTGTTGTAATTAAAATCAAGGTTATCAACTATCTTAAGGGTTTTTTTAATCTATCATCCAAAAGGTCACGTTAAAGAATTGGATTTACCAGAAACTTTTAAACTTTTAAATCATCTGAATGCAATTACAAACTCAAGAATAACTTTGGGTGAAATGCCAGCAGTATGTTTTGTCAAATGGAGTTTCACTAGGTTTGTCTGGAACAAGTCCTTATAGGTCATGTAAAGAACTCCCTTTCCAGTCTAGGCTGCTGGAAGGAGCCATGATTTTCTCTGTAATTTTCTAATAATGCAAGTAAGCAACATGGATTACACGCTGGTTGCCAACAGTACTCCCTGTGATGCTGAAATTCTCTCTTGGCTATTTTATATTGCTGGACAGCAAACTACAAGAACTTCAAATTACAAGAATTCTTATAATTTATTCACATTAAAGTCTTTTGCTCTGGTGACTTGAGGTCTGCTGGTTTACACCACAAATCACTCCCAGTTCTCAAGTCTACTGACTCACTGATTCATACTGATTCATATCCAGTGATTCTAACTGGTTTTTGTGTTCATGAACTACTTCTTTACCTTTGAGTAAGCTACTCAAGCATTCCGTGTATAGAAACCAGACTGCTGGATGTGAATGTGACCAGGACACACACTTACCTTACCACATGCATTCAGTTCCTTTCCCTCAAGAAAACAGGTTGATTTGAACACATGAAAATCTTGGCTTGTCAATTCTGTTACCATAGAAATGTCCCATTCTGCCCCTCACCACTCCTTTACGTTCTTTTAAACCCCATCCCAAACCCCATCCCATCAACTTTGGCACCCTTTCTTTCTTTCTTTTGATCTGCCCAGAATAGAAGTGGCCATTAGCACAACAAAGTTAGGCTTTGCTCTATTACTCTACAATTCTGATAACATCAAACACCGTGTGACATCACTTCATTTTGTGAAAGACCTGGAGGTCAGATGTTTGTAGGAATAGTGACTGCAGTAACAGCTTCAGCAGACTGCAGTGCTTGCTGGAGCCAAACAAAGGTTTCTTCAGAGGGTCATTACCTAGGCACACAACTCCCAACCCTCTCCACTTGTTCTTCACAAATAGACCCTGCCTGATGTACTGAACTGTGGAATTAGAGTGAGGAATCTATGGTTTTTGGAAGTTTTGAGTGGAGATGACAATGGGGTAGAAAACACATTTCCAAAACTTTTGCAGCCTCCCACCTCATAGGAGCATGCTTAGAAAGACATTCACATTCTGTACTTTCTTACCATTTTCCAAATGAGAGCAGGAGGAAAATTCTGTGACACACACAAATGCACCCTGCTGTTGACTGTTTGGAAGGATATCTTCCACTGGGGAACTGCTCAGTGCTCCTTTGGGACCACCTTTACGTCCTGACAATGAATTCAACTAGAAATGCTGAAGAACCTAATCTGAATCAGGTAACAAATTTTTTCAGAGATTAGAAGATTAGAATTTCCTTCTTAGAATGGAGAGAAAAAGGAGATATTGTTTCTGATAATGTTTATATGCAGCCTACTTCTGAAAATAAAGAATTTTACTCCATGTACAGATTTGTCTGAATATTTAAGCAGGACCTGCCAAGATGTAATTTGCTGTCTCTGCCTGTTGTTGCCTCATCTGTTTTGTCATCTTTACCTGAGAGGCGAGCTGTCTAATCACCCATTATTAAGCTCTTTCCCACATTAAACAAATCCAGCTTGCTCAGACTATTCACAGGAATGTGTTTTAGACCCCTGTTCTTACTGATCCTCCCTCAACCCCTTTATTTTCTTTCCCCTTTGTTCCTCTGGAAATGGATGCCCAAAGCCGTGCACTACTCAAGCTTCTCCTCCCCAGCACCAGCAGCAATATTGTAGCCAGTGAAAATGAATTTTCGCTCTCACAGTCCCACAATAGTAGATCACTCACACTACAGACTCAGCAGAGTGAGTGAGAAGCTTTGAACCCTCTCTGAGCCTCAGAGGTGTAACAACACAGCTGATTTCCACAGACATTGATTGATGCTTCCATAGACTTTGATACTTATAAGCAATTAGTTAACCATTTCAGACAATATGTATAATTTTGTCCCTTTCTTTCCTTCATAGACATGGCACTTCACTGATTATTTTTCCCTTCTAGCATGGAAAATCATTCCCAGAGAATTAAAGGAAACAAATTACTGTCTATTATGATGTTGCAACTCCCAGCCGCAAGATTCAGCATCAAGAAGTGAAGAACAATTATTGGAACATCAGGGCTTAACAAAACATTTCAGTATTTGGCAAGGCATCCTCTGAAGCAAAAAGGAAACAGCGAGCCATGTATAGTGGGCTCTTACTTGGTAGTTAGTGAGGCCAGCTGATATCTCTTCCCATTGAGCAAGGTAGGAGAAAGCCTAAAGTATTGAAGATAAAAATCCCATTCCAAGATTCAGACATCAGCCTGCACTCTCAGTGAACCCAGAATAGGCTAAGGTTCAGAAGCCCATTCATGCTTTCTCAAGGGAAGGGACTAGTTTTTGCTGGAATTAAAAGTTTTGTGACTTTCAAAAAGCTGGAATGGGATGTCCTTTTGGTATAAGATGTCAGGGCTCTCAGAAAAAAAAAGTCAGTTTTGAAACCATAAAAATTAAAACCACACAAAACTTGGATTTGTTAAAATAGGAGATCAAATTAATTGACATTTACAAGCTGTGAAGTTTCCAAATTGAAAGAATATGTGAAGACAGAAACCACATATGAAATAAAACAGATAAAAATCTCATCCTCGTTACTGCCCTTTGCATGTATCACCAAGTTTACCACCTTTTTCATATTTAACCATCCAGAATGTTTGTATGGGCTACAGATCATTAACCAGCAGCCACTGTGTTTCAGATCTGCAGAGCAGATGAGACTTCTCAAAAGGAGTCACTGGCCCTCCAGCACTGCCACCCTCCCAGGAGACACAGCCCTCCTTTTGCAGTCTGACTTCATGATATGGAAGAGATTTCTAGGACCCCCTGCCTTCTTATAATTAAAACCTACAGCCCTTGAGGTCTGGCCAGCCCTTGCCTTCTCTGACACTGTGCCTTAAACAAGTTGGCACCCATTCTCCACAGACCCAAGGCAGAGCAAACATCACACTCACACTTCATGCTAAAACCTTTCCTGTGTTTTCTAATCAGCTACAGCGAGAGGCAGGGTTGAAATCTTACTCATGAGCAGGTCTGAGACCTGGCTTTCCTGTGCTGGCCACAAGCCACCTTCCTCCTTGGAGGACCTGTCCCACAGCAGCAGAGCCCCAGACCTCTACATACAACTTTAGCTCCACTCCCTGATGTGGCCCACCAGCTGCTCTCCTCTTCCCGCCCAGACTCCTGCAGGGGCAAAACAATATCTTACACATCACAAAGCCTTTCTGGTTTTACTCTACCAATTCCCCTCATGCAAAAGGAATAAAAAAAAATACTACAACAATATATCTCCCCTCCCAAGATGAGTTAAACACAGTAGCCCAGCTTGACCACCTACCAAAATGATCCTCCCTGCCACTGTCCAAAATAGCTACTGCCGCTGAGTTTCTTTTTTTTCTCTCTCTCAGACCTTCCTTCCCCCAAGTAAGATCTGAGATGCAACAGTTGCAGAGATGTGAAAGAAAATGAGACACCCACGCCAGTGGGCTGTTCTCTACCCCTCTCCTGCAGGGTAGGGATGTTCAAGGACATTTTCAGTAACTTCCTTCTTCAGAGAATTTGAAGGAAGATAAGCACAACTCTTTCCCTCCAGTCCATCCTGTGGCCCTCTCCTAGCTGACTCTAACGGGGCTAGGTGGCTTCATGAGTATCAACTGAAGCAGCTGCTGATCTATGGCAAATCACATGGGAGCCAGCTTCTCCTGCAGAGCCAGCCAGGCAGCCTGTGAGGCCCCAGCAGCACCAGGCCTAGCAGAGCTTGTGTGACTGATGAAGTCAACAACAAATATTTTGTTTGGCATGACAGGTACATACAATCAGCAGTGTATTAAATTTAACACAGATAGATACATCCCTCTCCACCACTTGACAAGATTATTCGTGTCTACAGTGGCAAGAGATTAGGTGAAAAATTAAACCTCTCAAAAATTAGAATAATTAAGAAAATAAAATTAACTTGCCAATAAATAGAAGCAAGTCTTCTATAGGAGTCGCCATTGAAATTGGTTTGCTGTCCTGACTTTGGTGGAATACAGAGTCTGGTATTTCTCCTATCCTGTTTCCAGCAGAGATGTGGTTTACATTGGCAAAAGGGTTACTTAAACCCGTTCCCAAGAGGAAAAAATTACGCAGTGAGAATGATTGTTTCCATAGGCATAGCTCTCTGCATTATGTGCCATCAGAACAATATTCACCAGAAGCAAAGTTTTAAGCACAGACAACATCCCAGTTTCTTCACTATCAGGCGATGCTGGAAGAAAATCAGATTTGCATGTTCTCAGCTAACTACAGACTCCTATTAAGTATACTAGGTTTTCCAGATCTGAACCATCCTGCTTCATTGCTACAAAAGACCAGAGTTAATTCCTTACAGCTCTAATGTAAGCTTTACCTAGACCCCTTTGAATGCCATAATTGGTAGTCATTGAAATGTGGAGCAGCTAGAGAGATCATTGCTTTCCTACCCCTCAAAAAGCTGAAGCTGAACCATGTTAACCTACCATGAGGTCTCTCATACTAAACCCAATCATTAATTTTGGCTTGCCTCAAAATACTGCACTGCCAATTTCAAATGAATACTTGCTACTCAGCTGCGTATACACTAGGGTTGAGCTGACGCTTTGAGATTGTAATCTGATAAGCCTCTACAAGGTATCTCCACACATGAATCGGAGCACTAATAAAGCATTTTACAAATCAAATATACAGAGTTTGTTTGGAGTAATAGATGAACAAAGCTTACAGCAGTCCCCAGCTTTTGTTCACTCGTATATTTGACACAGTCACTCCCGACCTTGGGTTTATTTTTCCTGGAATACAAGTTTCTGTGCTTTCTTTAAATGCTAGTTTTCTCTGAAATATTCTTTTGTCCTAATTTTATTTTTTATGATGAAATTATAATAGTATTTCTCACTTTCTGTACTTTTTCCTGGTGCTTATCTCAGGATTCCTTAAACTTCATAATGTTCAGGAATAAAGGATACATTCCAAAGGTGATTTTAGCACATTCAATCCACTGTATCTCTTTATTGTCATTAGACCATCTATGCATGTCATTGGAAAATTCAAGACTGGAGTGGACAGAACTTTGAGCGACCTCATCTGCTGTGAAATCTGATCCTACTTTGATCTGGATGTTGGACTGAAGATCTCCTGAGGTCCCCTGCAACATTGATTATTCTGTGATTTTATGTCTTCTTCGTCATGGTCATTTCCTTGACATCTGGATGTTTTTACTCGTGCATTAAGCAACATGACTAACATCTGTCACGTATTGTTTGTTTTCTTCTCTCTCCTCAGGGAGCAAGTAGGGGAGGGTCTGGTACTGGTAGAGTGGTTTTCGTTTGTTTGTTTTTTTGCTCAGCATGCATGTTGCTATGTGTTTACAACAAAAAACACAAGGTCAGAGTAATACTTCATGGAATCAGACTGGGAGGCATAATGAGTATAATGGTCCTCAGGAATACCAGGACTTCCTCAGACTCCCAGGTAAGACCTCACCTCTTCCTTTGTGCTACAGGAGCACAAGTGGTTATGAACTTCCTCCTGAATTGCTTTGTCTCAGGCACAGGAATTCTTCAAATGAGGACACCAAGATCTTAAACTTGATTCAGATTTCATTAGGGAACTGATGTGGAGGGTAAGGTTATGTCTAACATGCTCATGGTGTTGCTGGAGAGAGTACCATTGTGTTCTGAAGATGTCTCAGCACTAATAGTTTCACACACCCCTCTCCAAGTCTAAAAAGGATGAGAGAAGGAAAAAATTCAAAATTGATTATGGGAGAGTACACGGCAATTTGAAAAACTCTTTCTCCAGGATGAAGAAAGAAAGAAGGACCATCTCTGCGTTGACTGCACGTACTTCAAGATGCTTTCTTCTATCTACCATCCTCATCACTTACTGGCTCAAAAACTGGCTGTTTTTCTGATCACATATAGGACTCTGAATGACTTAAACTTCCCTTTCTAATAAAATAATAGTTTTAGCTCCTGGCACACTTGCTAAACTTTATCCACTTCATCTATATTTATGATAAATATTTTGGCAAGATATCACCCATGAAACATTGAACAATACAAGGAAAGGTATATTTTGCCCTTGTCAAAAATGTGGGCAGCTCTTCTGTGAAAACTATCATCTTAGAGGCACTGCTAAAGAAGTTGTTAGCCTTTATTCAAGACTGATTTGACTTTTTGTTTCTGTGAGAACATGCCGATATTTTAGAAAATTGTAAGCCTCAGAAGAATCTAAGTTCATATTCAGCTCCCGCTTTCTAACTGTGCTTTGTAGTCTTGTCTCACCAGAACATGCATTCATAATCTCTAAAAAGCAGCAAATTTCTTCCGTGCAAAGTCTTGTCTTCTGCAAAAATGGATGAAGAAGCTGATATACATTCCAAAGGAACTTTTGAAGCTGATAAAATGTCAGCAAACTAGACTGCAGAATTCTTGTTTATCATACAGAGGCTTAGAGAGAGGAGATGGGAGGCATGTACCTTGGGTAAAGCTCAAAAAAATCATGACGTGTAATCCTTGATCCCAGGTGACTAATTTTGCATTTGGCTGTATGAGAAAAGGCTTTTAAAATAGATCTTCAATAAGAAGCAAACAATGTTATATACTATTTGCCTAACCTTATAAAATTCCTGCAAACATTTGGAATGCTGCTTTTATGGTTACTTTCAGACCTTTGGTAAAAATGTCGAGCCTGAGTGAATTCACATCAAACTGGACAGAGGCCTGCGAGGCATAATTTCATCATGTGAGGTATCCACACTAATACCAACTTATGGAGATGGTTATTTTGTCAATTGTTAGTCAATTTATTGTGTTCATGATTAATACTTAACATGATTTATTGTAATATCAGAATATATTAAATAAATAAGTATCCATAGCAGGAGAAATATAGAAGTTCCATGGGAAACTTCAATTATAGCCTTTCCTATTGTTTCTTCATCATTTCCCAATAGTTCTTCATTATTATTATTATCATTTACCATGCCCGATTAAGCAACAATAGGGAAGTTATTATCTTTGGCTCATTTCCTTTCAACAGAGAGAGAATCTTTTAAAATCTTGTCTTTGTTATTTTCTTCTGTTGGTCTTTCAGTAAGGGCACAGGCAGAAAACCAATCAGAGTTTTAGCACTGTTTTAGGATTGTGACTTCACATGTACATGTTGTTGCCAGTCTTGACCTTTGTAGGAACAATATGAAGTGTTTGGGAAGGGCATGAGATGTTTGTTAAGCTTAATTTATTGTTTTAAAGGCATTGCCTGTTACTGATCAATTAACTCTAACAAATCAATACTGAAATGCTTTCTTATTTGCCATGTAAGTAACCAACAGATCTGAAAAACTCTGAAAAACATTCCAGGAACAGCATGGGCCAAAACACTATTTAAACACCCTCAATCAACCTTGTGGAGACACTGGATTAAGCAAGGAAAAAGGAGATCTTCACGTTTCGCATTTAATCTGAGGAAAAGTCTTTTTTTTCTATAGAGCATCTACAAATATAACACTATCAACATTTTAAAGGTTAAAGAGATGAAGAGCAAGAAAGTATCATTAGAAAGGAAATATGTCTTGGGATTCAGGAAGTGCCAGGCAAGTTCTGCAAAACAGACCCCAGAAGTCAAGAAGCACCTGGAACTCATGATGAACAAAGACAGCGGAGAGGTATAAAATAAGGAACCGGCAGCCAGCAGGTCAGAAGGAAACTCAGGAATAGCCTGTAGCAGTTCTGATGCTCAGCTTAGAGACCTCCAGGAATTCAGGACAGGGCCAAGAGAACCCTACCTGCTGGACTTTTTGCACTCTTTAAACTTGTGAAGTACATCATTGATAGGAATGATAGCAAATGACAGACATAGCGATTAAAGATGTGTATCGAGCAGAAGTAAAAAGTATTCAGAGGCAATGACAGAGGATGCTGCCCCACAAGCAGATGTGATTAGGAAATCCTTGGTTAGGAGTGTCCTTGCTTGTATCTGAAATGCTTTAACTGTTCTCTAGGAGATGAACACTATATTTTACATTTTAGTTCTCTTTTTCATGTATGCAACATTGATACATACCATGACAACAGTCATACTGCACGCACGCAATATCACGTGGTTTAGGCATATTGTTCTTTCCATAGCTTCTTCCCTCTGATTCACTGTTTAGTAACATTTTGTTTCTATCATTGTTTCAGAGTGATTTTTGGAACAGTTACTGTAAGGATTACTTGTAAAACAACCAGCTTCCATTTATTTATATAATGAATCTTGCAGCAGCAAAGTCCAGTAATACAAAATACTAGAAGAAAAACAAGTAAAGGCATTCCAGAGCTTACTTTCACAGCCTAGGCTACAGTATGAACGGCTCTTATCCTTTGGTTGAGAATCATCTGTATCTCCATTCTCAGGTGTATCATAGACTGTCAAATCACATTGACATTTGTGTGAAAAGATACTTTTGTGGAATTTCCTTGACTTCTTTCCACACTTAAAAATTGAAGCCATATTTTCAATTTCAATTGTATTAAAATTTTAAATTATTTATAATTAATCACATTTAAAATTATACAATTCATTATTGAGTATGTTTTCTGTGGAAATTTTGAAATATTCTTATTGCATCATTTTATAGAACTGGATAACACAGAGCAAAAGGGTACTAATCTTTATTACAGATTTGTCCCAAGTAAAATGTAAAAAGTAATTGTGTAAGACTTCAGCAAATTAAATTTTCTCATTTCTAGAGATTTAGAAAAGATGGAATTATTATTGCTATTACAATCATGGTGGGAAAATATTTCAATATGTTTTTTTTACTTCTCCACCCTTAAACCAAATGTTACCGAGTAAAAGATTTTTTACACTGTAACCGACATTGTTAAGTCTTCCCAAGTTTTGGGGCAAATCAAGTTATTTTCTGACACACGAGCTCTGAAATCAATGGGAAGCCGTTGACTTAATCAGCAATAATATATGTAAATACAATTAGCACAATGGGAAAAAGGAAATACATAGTTGGTTATTCCTTGGACAAAAGTGAAAACAACAGGAAATTTTCCACTGTGTTGTTATTACTGTGGCTGCTCACTCTGATGTTGTAAATTGCATTAGAGTGAGGATTAGAGAAATGGATACAGAAGGGGAATGTTAGCTTCATATTTCAGGCTTTTTGGTGCATTCCAGAACAGAAGCCAAAATCAGTGGAACATGAATAAAACTGAAATCAATGGCTTTGTTAAGGATATAGGTATCAGTAAAAAACCCCAAGCAGATATTGAAAGAGCAGCCATAATCGAAAGGGTCTTGTTAAATTTGATTCTGTGGAAAAAGTTGTCAAGTGACCCTGTCCTATGTACCATCTTACTTTAACTGTAGTTCCTACATCTGAAAAGATACAACAAACCAAAGCATTCTTCTTACTGAGAAAATTAACAGTTATGTTTTATTTTAGTTCAGTAACTACTTAACAGAGACTATAGTTAAATAGAGCATCTGGACCACATATTATTTTAGGTATTCATAATTTGCTCATTCAGAACTCAGAGTCACATTTTAGCTGTACTCAAAGGCAAGGAATTATTTTAGTATTATTACAATGACAGCAGCATTTTAGGATGGTTGTATTTGTTTTGAATCTAACTCGAAAGCATCATTAAGGCAGTCATTGATTCACCATCTGCTTACAAAGCACAGCCTAAAAATATATTGGACAGGTTTTTTCTCCTTTGACCATTTTATAAATTGCTTTTATATAAACACCCACACATGAATCCATGCTTCTTTTCCATGCAGTTATCACACCTTGATCAAAAGTCCTGGTAGTACAAAACACATATCATGGTGAACATCAGAAATATTGGTGGTTTATTTGACTTATACAATCTGCTTTTGAATCTTCTTAGTTCTGAATGGGAATAGTCCCACTTATTCCAAAGTTGAACCTCTGTGTGTAAACCCTTGAAGACTCACGGTAACTAAAAATAGTAAGAAATTCTGATAGTAAAATTGTAAATAAACTTGTATGCTCTGCACTGATCCTATCATCATCATTTCAAAGTGTTTACATTGCAGTCAGAATGCTTGTCTCTTTGAGAAGATAAAAATCTGGTTCACACTGACGAAGGAAACTTCAGCCTTCCCCTTCTTACACTGATTAGAACCAAAATATACCAAAATACATTAAAATAGTAACCCTTACTTTCAAGACAGGTATTCACTTATGTATGTGACTTGTAAAAAAAATTCTATCTAAAACAGTGTAGAAATTTCATTTTTGCTCTAACAATATACTACAAGTCTGTGCAAAGCGCAGTCTTTGCTCCCTTGACAATCATGGGGCATTACAAGGAATTAAATAAGAGGTATTGACTAAATGCCAATTTCTTTGTATTGTAGTGATTATCACAAAAATTTCAAATTCGTTCAGTTTTGCTACAAACTTGTGGAAATAATTTTAGGGCTTTAAGAGTCAGTATGCTCATGAGTACCAGCTCATGAGACTGAGAGTTAATATCACAATATGGCATTTTATGGAAAAGATTGAACAAGTTATCATGGCAAATTTTGACCTTGCAGAGAACATTCCAGGCTTTTTTCCTAAAATCAAAAATGCTTAGTTTGACATGCTGGTAACTTTATTATCACCTGTAGTACAATTAAAATATCCGAAGAGCATTACAATTATTGGCTTTAGTTACTTGTAAACTACTGTGTTGGATAATATACTTCTTTCTGACTGTATCATCCCTTGCAGTTATCCCAAAATCCAAAGCCAGACATTCTCATATGATGATCTATGTACTTTTTAAGAAGAAAATTCATCCCTTTTTAGGATCTTTGATGTCATGTGTTAGATAAAGTTTTCACTTTTACTTCACAAATATAACAGCTTAAAATACATTTCCTTTTTTGACAAAGACCTTCTTCCTAAGGCAAAGATTCTGGCATATGAATTTTGGCTTTAAAATTCAGTAGTATATAACTGACAACAACAAATACAGGTTGAAAGCTTAAAGTGACTATTTAAATCATAAATTTACATGGGAATATTATGCTTTTGACAGAGATTTCTCTCTGACAATATGTGATTTCGAGACTATATCTTCTTCTGAGTTACTAACTCTGTGGATGCTTACTTCCAAGTATCAGAGAAACACTGACAGCTATTGCAATGTAATGACTGATGTTCTGGCTTCTCTTGTGGAATAATTCCACCAGTATTATTATTCAACAGACTCATAGAAATGACAGTCAAAACTGAGGTGTGATCAACCTGGCCTCTGTGGCACCACCAATTAAAGGACAATCAGACTATCACCGAATTTAAAATTCTCTAGTAACTCAAAACGTTACTGACTTGGGATGCTGAGATCATGCTGTGCCTGTGCATAGTGAGCAGAAAGGATTTCCTTTTAATTCTTTCCACCCTGAATCCTGGACACAAAATGGGACTAGGTAAGTGTATATGTGAATAAAGTCTCAACATAGCCCAAACGGATGAAGATTAAGGACATCATTTTTAACGTGTTCCTCCATTTGGATTCAGTCACACCAATGAATTGATATGTTTCTAGTAGCTCAAGGCCAGAATCAAGCTGCTTCTTCTGTATGGAAAACTGTGACCTGCTTAAAATAGAACACTCTTGCTCTGTCTGCTGTTTTGTGCACATTTTGATGTGCCTATTCAAAGAATTGAAATGCTATTCCTGAATTCTTTTACAAAAGGATTTTTGCCATCAGTCAATGATACCCCTCTTACCCCAGCCACAGCATTTCGCCTATTAAGCTGGCAAAAATAACGTTACGTCATGTGCCTAATGAGATGGAAATACATTCATTTTGCACTCCATTTGCAATGCAAACATTGAACAGCCATCCAGAACCTTACTTTTAGACGGACATTTGTCATAAACCTTAAGCAGAGATTAAACACAATTTATCTCAGCCTTATTAGATATTGTTTCTTTTCTTATTTATATTGTTCTTTAGCTCCTAGACAAAACAATATAAGCTCTAAGATAATGGGTAAGTGGTAAGTGGTAAGTGGATTTAACAATAAAAGGAAGTACCTGGAGAAAGGAAAAACATTGTATAACTCAGACATTACTTAATGAAACTAAAAGCCATGTAATTCACTTGAACCAAAGCGTACAATGCAGACGGGTTTTAAAAAAGGGAAATGGAAGAGAAAACATAAAATCCTGTTCTGGTGCAGTTAAAATGCCTCTGCTGAGGTAAAAAAACAGGCAGTAAATAAAGGATAACAGAGCTGTTTCAGTGACTTTTCATGTCACCCTGAATACATTGATTAAAACCCCTGAAATTATTAGAAGAAATTTTCAAGGTGTGATGCACATCAGATATTGCTCAATCCAGGCATTGGTAGCACAGCGTGTTGAAATACTCTTTTCCATCTCATCAAACATTCACCTTCCTGAAGTTCTCTTGCCCCTACCACCTGTCCTAATGTAAGCAGAAAATACTTGCTCAGCCATCCCACCCACTCACTGTTTCTATTTCCTAGTTTAGATAAACAGATTTCTCATTCCCTCTGTCACACCTTCAACAGCACTAATTCCACATGGACTATGCTATCTTCAAACTCTAAGAGCCTTAACTGTCAGATGTCCTCTAGTCATATGCCTCAAAATAATGCTTTTAATATTAATATAGTATTAACAAGCTCACTTCTGAAGTATGTCACACAATAGGTGACAACCGTTTGGGAACTGAACCTGGTGTCATAGCTGCGTGCATCCAGGTTGGATGTAAATGAACCAGGTTGGTTCATTGCTGTAGACACTTTTGAGAGGCATTTCAGGAAACGAATCACTAGACCATTTTAGCTTCTGTAAGTGAGTTACACTGCATCATGCCTATGTTTAGGGAGCTTTCCATCTTCTTTAAATCATGATCATTGCATATACTTGCATGGGTCAGACTTGAGGACTTGGAAGTAGAAGTTTCTACTCCGAAGTCTGTACCCGCTCAAGAAATTTGGTAACACTCCCGTCCCATCTCTTGACAAGTCTCGGCCCTGAGATTACTAGTGCAGTAGCAGTACTATACTCAAATACTTGTGTCAAGACCTAGTCAAGTGTTCCAGAATCATAACTGGATGCGTCACAGAGCTAACAAAATGCCAGAACTTCTGAATAGCAATCCATGTCTCATTAATAACTAAGTCCCAAAAATTTGCTTAATCCCTCATAACAGTCTGACTTCACCATGTTGTGAGCAGCAGCAATGCTGAAGCCTGCTTCTCATAGCCCACATAAAGCCATTGTATATTCACTTACACTCAGTGCATAATGCAGAACTCCCCAACACACACAGTTTTGCAGGACATTTTATGTCTCAATTGGCTGGTTTCATGTCCTGCCAAATCAGATGAACAACTGAAACTGCCCAGGCAGACAGCTGTTTGTGCAAGACATTGAGATGGAAATGAGACCTTAAGGTTGAGATTCATCTCACTGATTCAAGATACCTGCAACATAGATTATGACTTCTGAGATAGTTGTCCTCAGCTCCGAAGCAGTGATTCAGCTGACCTATTTCTAGATATCTGCTTTAGGGTAAGATGACTTAAGCTCCAGGATCGTTAGCTCTCTCTACACTGAGCATAAAGGAAACACAAGGTGACTAAACCAGTGGAGCATGTTGGTTTTATCAGATGTTTTCTCCAGCAGGCCTTCTGAACTCAGCTCTTGCACTCCTTCCCATTTAAAACACAGGGAACTACCATATCACTTCTTTTCTCCTTATTTCTAGAATAGATCACATTTACATTCACTTATATCTGCACTGAGCACAGTCATTTGTGTCAGACTAAATGAGATCTCCAAAAAAGCAATTAGTGTCTTCTATTTGTCTACAATATTCAGAGTTGCTTTCATTGAGCAGTATCTTCCACCACTACCACAGGTTTGTTGCTGTCGCTTACATTCACCTCCTTTTCCAAGTGAGTGGATCACGTCATGACAGGTAAAGAAAATGTGAGTATCATCTTCCTTCTGTCTCCAGTAAGGTAAACTATCATATTTAGCCTCACTGACTTTCAGGAAGACTGTCCTGGAAAAGCTACCTTTCAAACTTACATCCCATGTTTTAACCAGTTGCCAGAATGGCAGCCTGGCATAACTGGTCTCAAAGATTTTACTTTTATATATGTATCCAGCTATAAGATACAGGAGGAATCTAGTTAATATGCTGTCACTCTTTCCTCACAATTTATCTATGCTGTTAAAGACAGTGGAACATTTTGGTTGAAAAAGAATGTAAAATTTTTACACTGAGCACAAATATCTATGCAAACACAATTCTAGATCTCTTTGCATTCATCTCCTTCTCTGGAACTTGTCAGTGAGTACTAGCAATACCTTATCCAACTGAGTTACGCATATTGTAAAAGGTAAATGTACAGAGACTAGGAAGAGAGCAGGCTCTTCTGCTTAAACTTGGACTGTACAGGCTTGGACCTGACATTCCGGGAAATCAAGTTCAGTGTCTTGTAATTGAGGGCATTTAATCCCAATATTGTACTGAAACAGACTTGTTAGACTTTTCTAGACTGAAAAGAAAATAAAATAAAGCTAAAGCTAAAAGCCCCAGGGATCCCTCTGTTTCAGGAATTACCTCCACCTGCACTGGACACATCAGCCTGAAGAAAACAAGTGATTCTTCAATTCTATAAGTCTATTGCTCAAATTAGTTATTTCAGTTCATATATTACCCAACTGCCATTCTCTATCCTAATCTGTTCTTAGAGATACTGGTTTAAGCAGACATACAAAAGACAATGACAAATCCCAACACAAAATGACTGGATTGTACACTTGTGTTGGCAATATGAAATTTACTGCAGGGTATGATTTTTAATGATGGTAGTTAACCATAGTGAGGGAAGTATATTTCAGCTTCAGTGGCCCATCTGGTTTTCATTACTTTAGAGAAGCACTAAACATCAGGTGAAGGCCAACAGTGCATAAATCTAGGGGATAAAAATGTTATGTTCCTTTTGTGCAAAAATAGCTATTTGATTTTTTTTTCAAATACTGTGTCATATTCTGTTTATGTTATCAATATTTTCCAAGAGTTTATAGGCAAAATCCATTGTAAAATACTTCTTTTTTATATGGACAAAAATGCAAAGCATTTCAGCTAAAGGTGAGAGACACTGCACTTTGAGGGCATGATCCTTCTAAGTGATACTCGTGCAAAAATTTTCCTAAATCTTCCTCAAGACTCTATAGTACGTATGAAAGGCAGCAAAATAGAAGATAACCAACACTTTTGGATCTGAAATCATAATCCAGATCTGATCATGAAGAAACCTAAAAATTGGAGATCTCTGTAAGAAATAATGAGAATGCAAACATAGCACTGTAGGAATTGCATTCCAGAGTATATTGTCTCAGTAGAATTTTGGGAATAACTGTATCTTTCACAATGCTCTCATCCTTTTCTATGAGATGTCTGTTTTCTATGAGATGTTCATTAATTAAGAACATAAAAGTGTAGTTCTTTGTGTTTGAGATGCTAGTACTCTCTTGAAATATATTTAGGGAATACACCAGGAAACGCATGCATGAATACTGTCTTATGAACAAATTAATGTCCTAGCCTTCCAATCTTAAGAGTCCTGAAGTTACCTGCATTACTTCAGAGAACATCTGGTAACAAAAAGGGCTGTATTATACCACCATCCTTGCAAGAAGGGAAAATTTTACCACAAGAATGACAATGTAAGAAGGAAGTTTTGTAATTGACTCGAACTTAGGGGTTGGATTTTAGATAATGTGTTATTTTTAGTTTATAAATCAACAGCTAATTTTGAAATGAAGGAAGTGCCAGAACATTTCAGAATACTAATCCATCTGACTAAAAACTGTTACTCTCTTGTAGGACCTTCCTGATACAAAATTAGTTCTGTTTATACCACTTAGAAGCCGTATATTAGATTGGCTTTGGTCCAGGACTTTAGCTTGGTAATACACTCCCAAACCTGAGATCTTCTAGAATGCGTGACTATTTTCTATTTAGTCTAATTTAATTTAAAGATTTACTTCCAGTTCAATATTGAGGAAAAACTGTTGTTTCATAGATTTGATATTATGTAAATTCAATCTCACTTTACTTTAATTTTGAATAGTTTGTCTTTGGGGTTTTTTCATTTCATTTTAGCTGCTGTCAATTTCCATAATTCACAAAACTGATCCAGAACATCAGAGGACCCAACAGGGTGCCACCTCATATACCTACATGCCCAGCCAGCTTTACGTAGTTTACCCTTGTTTCATTTCTGGGAGCAGGAAAAAGTACCCAATAAAGATGACCATTAAAAGGAGAAGACAAGAAATAACATGAAAAAAAGGAAGAGAACTAAAAGAAAACAACTAAAATCAAGAGAAAAGATCTGATAATTATGCAACAAAAATGATGGGTCTGAGGAAGACAAGAGGGATAAGTTAGTCATTAGCAGCACAGTCTGAAGTAAAGCAAACATTGTGGATACCAATATTTCAGCTTCTTCTCTGTGCCACTCCTCAATCCTAGTGCAATCTCATCAAATATCGTTTCAGATAAAGAGCAGCTTCAGAGGCAAGTATGAGAATGTGATGAAAACTCAATGATAAGTACAGACTCATCTACTTTGTCAATATGACACACTTCAGCAGAATCTCACTGAACTCAAAGACATCATATAGTTTATCTTCTGTTGGTAAGCTAATACAGATATAATAGCTACTTGTTTGGGTGGTTTTTTTTTTAGTTTAGGTTTGGTTTATTTTTTTTTCTTTTTTGACTTGGTAAATTTTTCCAAACATTTTCAAGTTCAGATTCATATTCTTATGGTGTTGCACACCCATGGTTCTTTATAATCAGGACATTAGATTTCCAACTTTTTCTCAAACTCACAGGTACTGTAGGAAAGTATTAGAAGTGATATTCCACATCTACTGAGAATTATCAGGTCTGAAGGACTCATGCTGTATTTCCAAACTGAAGCTGAGGCATTGTCATTCTCATTGCCATATACCAAAAGCATACAAAAAACTGTAATGGGTCAAATCAAACAGCCTCTATTTGTGGGTGTCTAGTGAACACGTAATAATAGAGCAAACACATGGTGATCCTTCCTGTGAGTACTTTCCCAGGCAACAAGCTTGAAAATATTCCATGCATTTATAAATACTTCTTCTAGGACCCATTACCAGATGGCAGTTCCTTATTTGAGCACTGACGGTTGGAAAAGAAGTTTCAGATTAACAAAATTTTCTATTCACAACTTTTGACTTGTTGTCTTTAAGAGCACACCCAAACCTTCCGTTTTTCTAAGCATTTCCTTATCAATTAGGGGTCTGATGGTTTTACACACAAGACCAGATTTGCTTATATGAGGAAAATCCCTTAATGGAAGTGATACCGTTTATTATGTATTAATATGCCTAATGCGTGCTATTAAGTAAAGATAGTATTGTCGTTGTTGTACTGTACATTCTTATTGCAGTGCCATTCAGCAGTAAAATGAATGACAACATATTCTCTTTCTATCCATGGATACAAATAAATTACAGTAAGGTCAGTGCTAGAGCAAGGAAGGGAAATAAAGTCTACACTCACTTAATCTGCCTTAGTAATTGCATCACTGGGGAAGTTAACACTGGTGATAATTAATATATTTGTCCCAAATATCCCAGAAACTGTTGCAGTAAAAAATTGATTTTGATCTCTTCAGTTGGAAGCCGGAAGTCTATCCCCTAGGCCACATCACACCTGCTCAGTCCAGAGAAACAGTTTTGGATCTGATTCAAAACAGATGGAAGACAATAGGAGCCTTTTTTGTTGACATCATCAGACAGAATATACTCAGCAGTATTATCACAAACTTACACAGATGTCAGAGTCAGAAGAAAGGGGTTATACTACAAAATGCAGTCTAGTATTACCTTCACTGGAGGTATGTTTGTGCATTTCAATTGAACAGTCAATATGAAAGTTCTCTTTTATATCTTTAAAGTACTTTATATCTAAAGTGCTTTATATCTAATGTACTTAACCGCCATTTATAAAAGTACAATGAAAAGAAGAGGCTCCTGCTTACCCAGTCTCTGGGCACAGGTTACTGGACATACCAAACCCATCTCACTCTGTTTCAAAGTCACCAAGCCTAGATCAGAACAAGACACTTTCTAACAACAAACTCCCAAAATGCTGTGAACGTTTCTGTGAGCTGTAATTGTTCCATTTTTCAAAAACAAGCATTGCTGCTGTTATCTATTTTCAACAGTTCCTATTTTCTTATTTAGTTCTCTATAAACCATTTTGCCCTCCAGTCTACATTTGGCACATTGCCTTTGGCTGTGCAGTAGTACTGGCAACTTGTTGTTAAAGGGCATGTTATTTAGGAAATTAATGGATGCATTTAAGATGAAAGAAAAGATACACCTCATTCTTGTTATATTTTCATAGGCAAATTTGCCTTTAAGGGTTGGAGTCAAGCTAACTTTCTTTTCATAAACAGAGAAGGGATGTTGTTTATTACCTGCTAAAATGCAAAGAAATCGGAGCCAGAAAGTGCTGGAGGGTCCTGCAAGTAACAATTCTACATCACTGGTAGATGCACACAGTCAGCTCCTCCTCCCCTACCTACGTATTCCCACTCTGTGTGTGTAGAATCTGCAGGAGGACTACAGGGTTGAGAAAAGGTTAACACAGGTTAGGATTTTTCTGGCTGTTATTTGCAGCACTATAAAAGTTGGCATGAAAATCATAGCAAAGGCAAAATGGCCCAGTTCAGCTCAGAGCTAAAACTGTACGAAACCAGAATAAACCTGTGCCAAATGATCTCCAGCTACTGTAAAGAGATGGTGTTGGTATTAGTCCATTACTTGTGATGAATTTGCTCTATATTTAAACTGATGAAAATGAAATCATGGTCTACCCTTAATGTAAACATTACTGAAAGAAAGTCTCTTACCCTCCCTCAAATATTCTTCTTTTCCTTTTTTTTGGTGTTTTTACTGGTGGTCATCAGCTGAAACAGGAAAAGCAAATGAAAGCCACTAGAATATAACTAAGAATTTGTAAATGTTTATTGACATTTATGTGTAATATAATAAAAGTAGCATTTTTTCCCTTTACTTCTAAATTTGTGTAAGAACTTCTCACTGAAATTACTGCTCTCCACATACAGGCATAATAGCTACACAGAAAAACATTTTCATAGCAAAACCTCTTTTCCTTGAAAAAACGTATTTTTATACAATATAGAAAAATGATGCTGATATATTATTATTACACATATATCAGGAATTGAGGTGAGTACTAGAACTGCAGTTTAGACAATAGATGTGGTCATAGGTGACCTGAACTTACACAATCCTTTGGAGTTAATACATTTCCCCTTATGGTCACAGAACTTGATGCGTTTTAGGCAACCTAGTAGTGCGGGGCTCCCTGCCTGTTGAGTAAATCCTTTAGACTGATAATAGTGTCAAGTTATGAAAGATGAGAACATGAACATTCGATTCCATAGCAAGTAGTGATTTAAATTCTATTAGTTCTTAAAAGAGAAGGACGGTGTTAGAGGAACTGTATGGAAGATCGCTGCTATCAGAGTCTAATTTCCTGTTCTCTAACTTATAATGACATTAGTACAGAATATACACATTGTGTAAATACAGCAGCAGAGGCATTTTAATTTTCTTGATTATGTTAATGTGTTAAAATGGCACCATAGGAGTTTTCTTTGGGCTTCATACATATATGCAGGTAGAAAATATATAAATATTTGCTCATAAGCAAATAAATGCAGTTTATTTTACCTGCACTAAATGAAAGTTTCTTGCACCATGAAATTATTTCACTGCGAAATGCATTGCATTAACAGTAATGCGGCTACTGTAGTATTGGTGTAGTGTTTGTTTCTAGCAGTATGTAACTAACAGTGGCATCGCTGGTTGCCTAAATAGTCTGAGGTACTAGTAGCAGATGGTGGAAAGTCCATGAAAAAATATCAGTTTGAAAGATTTTAAACATTTTCAGGTTTTTGGTGGTGGAATGAAACTGAAATGGAGCCTTGTTTAAGCTCCAAACTTGGAAAATATAAGTCTAAATGGCAGTACTTGACCTGACTGAAAGTCTTTCATTAGGAGATGAAGTTCTTTATTTCCACAATGAAAACTGTTTTGGTGTGTACAGTGAAGATACTGCCTCATTTTTTACTACATAAAAAGCTAGGTAATTACAGAGAGTTATTCAGTGCTTTTACAGGGAGAAGCCCAGAGATGCCCACAATGAAATATCGACTATGATATGCAATGACTGACTCAGGACTGCACCGGTGCAATTCCAGGTACTTGGGATTCAGTATGCTGATCTCCCAGAAGGAAGAGGACAACTCCTCTGCAGAGTACCCTTAAAGTTAAATGTCTTCATTAGAGAAAGATACAGGTAGGTTTAGATATTTCCCACTCAAATAGATTGGGAACCAGTACTCCCATATCAACATCTTTTATATAAATGCAGCCTATAATTTTATTATACATATGTCAGAAAAACAACAAAAAGATTAGCAAAATAATATACAGGAAATAGATCAGAAACAAACCCTACTAGATTAAAAATGAAAAGTAAGTTCATGATTCTGTGATTTTATGGCATCCTACATTTTAAACATTAAAAAAATCTATGAAATATTTAATAAGTAGTTTATTATTTCAATTAACATTCTAGGTTTTGAGCTAAGGAATATGTTGAAACCTGTGGGTGATCTAGCTATAAGACAACTCCAAATACCGCTGACCCAGAATAACAATAAAAATAAAAAGATATCATAACTAGGTGTTCTGTTTGAAATAGTACATTGCCTGGGGATATTTCAGTGCAATAACTATCTCTAGCTGTAACCAAAAAAATGTCACACTAAAAGGAGGCGAAAACATCACCCTGCCAAACTGAAGAGTGTATACACCCTGAAAATATGGAACATTTGGTGTTTATGTTTGTATACAATATAATGAGCTCTGGAGCCAGATGGTCTGATTTTGTTCTCGGTACTGGTCTTCTGGGAGGCATGCATACAGATTTATTAAAAGACAGAAAATAAAATGTACTTCAGCAACATACTTTTGACTAAGTAGAAACTCAACTATGAGATAAAGGAGTCTTTAATGGGGAGTAAGGTTTTGTGAAGAATTTCTGCCTTTCAGAAATAGACTAAATGAAATTTCTCTTAACAAGCAGCTTCCCATCAGTTATAAGCATATGTAGACACAAAAGAAATCAATTAAATGTATGGCTTTGAAGACGAGGAGGTGGGGAAGGAGAAGTTTCAATTCTGAAAGATGCTCCGTTTTCCCCCTCCAATTATTCTAGCTCAGTCTTCTTCATCTGTTGATGAATTACAACTCCATGTATGTCCTCTGAGTGATATTTTCTCATGTAAAAACGAATATCAAAACTGAATTGTCAAAGCAAAGAATTACTTTGTAACGCTAACCCAAATGTCAGGGAGAATGAGAAAAAAATGGTGTTATTGAAAAACCAAACACAAGACATCTAATGTTTTTCCAGTCTAGGCATATACAATTCCTAGACATTCCAAAACCCTCTAACATGAGGTTTATTTTAATGCCCTATTCACATCTGTAAAAATTATGTTTGTGATCTGAAGTCTAAGTTGTTTAAAATATCAGACTTGATTTATCCTTTGAACCGTTATGTGTTCTTGAGAAGCCAGAAAAAGGTATTTCATTCTCAGATTAGGAAACAAATCTTAACCTGCTAGGACAAAAATGTACTGTATTTTCCATGCCCTTTAGTCTTTAGTGCGCTGAACTACCAATTACATCAATTTATGGAGTGTTGTTTCCCACAGGGATGGACTCATTTTGATCATAAACAAATTGCAAGGCTATGGAAATGAACATGATTGGGTGTTTGGATTATTTTATTTCAACTACTCCCTCATTTTTTTACAGGTTTTTTTAACATGACAACATGAAATATTTTTGCCAACGTTGAGTGGTCATTTTCAAGAGGCTTTATTTTCTTGAGAGATTTAGCAGTTGTTGGAACAGCATCTACAACATTCTTGTAACACATTGTGGTCATGTCAATACCTCAAGGATATACATGTGGGTACAGGGTCTGCAGAGGAGCAGTTTCAAGATCCCTTTTAGTCATAATAAAGTGAAGAAGATTAGGATAAAAGTTGACACACTGTATACCTGCCTTTGTAAACCTTTCCTCCCTTGTATGAAGTATATTGAAGGCACCCACCAGAAGCCACTGCTTTCCGCGTGAAAGGCCGTTCCAGAAGAGGTGCGAGACTTGGTGCTGCACTGCACACCTCTCACACAAGAGGTCTGATCTTGTGGTTTCTTTTGGCAGAGTTCAACACTCCAAATTTACTGTCCACACTTCTGTCTTATTCCAGGTGTTATCTCAGAAATGTTTGTCTCATTGACTTCTAGAAGAGGTAGAAAAGATATTTCTAGTCCTTCCATTGGACCTGCAGAAGGTGCGGACTCCTTGTGAACATTTTTATGGATTACACCATGTTTCAATGAGAGTTTCAAGGAATTATGAACTTGAGTTTTTACTTTGAAAGGTAATTATGATTTAATTTTTTAAAAATAAAAGGGAAGCATAACTTTCCAGAGATATTTTGATGCATTGTGTTAAAATTTTCAGAGATCATGGTCTGAAATAATGACATTAGTCTAAATAGAATGATGTTTCAGAATTAATATTAAAATTGCCCATATTTTGCCTATAGGCATAATTTTTTATCTCTACTAAAGCTGGCTTTTTATTATTCTCATTTTCCAAACACAAGTTAATTTTATACCAGTGTTAAACAACCCTACTGTAGAGATGTTATGGTACAGGAATTCCTATTGATTTTAGAGTAAGTAGACCAGTTCTACTTCCTTTGGTATCTAATTTTGAAGCCAGTATAATTATCTCTTTTACTGCTGGCTAGGTGAGATGAGTGAGAGAGATTGTTAATTCCAAAGGGGTTAAGAAGTCATTACATTTGTTTTATTGAGGAATCTAACGTACTGACTTAGACACAGATTAATTATTGTAAGCCTATGATTTTCAAATATGTGCAATTTTTGTACAATACTTCAGGCTTGACCAAAATAGATTACCCACGCTATTCACAGCTGTCCACAGCCCTGAAATTCAGCTTTAGTGCTGCTTTTACACATGTAGATGATAAGAAAGGGATTTTATCTCTTTTAGTACTTCACTACCTTGTTTTCTCAAGAACAGCATTCAGCAAATGATCCCTCAGTTTCAGTTCTACTGTTCTTCTGGTTATTTAAAGATTTATTATTAAATAAAAGTATTTCCAAAGAGAAGAGTTGAGAAACATACTTATGTTGAATAGAACACGTGCTTTCAGAGCAGGGCTTGCATCACCCATAAAAGAAGTAGAAAAAGCTTGGGTTTCATACACATATGAAAGAAGAAAATACAGTAATACTTGCTGATAAACTAGTAAATGCAGATTTCTCTGCTTACACTAAAATGAAAAGTATGAAGACATGTAGCTCAAGACCACCATAGCACCACTAAAATTGCACTGACATTTTCTGGTGCTATTAATGTTAATAGTGCTCTTTTTATGCATGTGCTGAAGATTCACATAACATATATGCAAATGAGATTTTCATCCCATTTCTTACAGTAAGAGTACAGAAAATTTGCACCTGTAATAGGAAAAAAATACAGTACAACTAAAAAAATATTAAACTAGTCTAAGCTTTCTGTTCAACTGGTTAAGTCAGCACTTACCAAAAATCTTAATTCCCCATCACTGGAGATTGTTTATGGTTAAAGAAATATAAAACATGCGTTCATATTGTTACCAAAAATGAGTGATCAAGACTAATTGCATGAAAAGGCATCATTAAGATGCATAAGAAGACATCAATAAGATGCATGTGTGCTTCAAAAGTCATGTAAAAATTTTGAGTAAATGTTAGCATGAAGAGGGCTTAATAAGAAAACTTAAACTACTGCAACAGCTGTTTCAGACCCTTGACACTATTGCTGATTCAGGGAAACAGTATTTATGGCTGCAGATAGGTACATTTTTAGTCTATGTAATTCTTTTCAACATGATGGCATCCCTGACCTAGGTTAACTTGTAAATGCCCTAGAAAAAAGTTCACGATGACAGAAGGAAGCTAAATGGAAAAAAAGCTAAATCAAGGCAATTTTTCATGTTTCCCAGGTCAGTCAGCAGTGTACAAACATGTCAATGTATAGTTGATCTAGAAACTGACTAGTTTACCTCTAAATAAAATTCTGAGTTTTGCCTTTCTTTGATAAAGCCCAAGAGCCTCATTCTATCTCTTTATCCAGAAAAAAAGGGAATGCAGGTATCAACGGAATTCTCAATAAGTGTTATTCTGAAGAGCTTTGAGCAGATAATTAGATATTCTCAGCTGCTGATTTTAAGGGTAAATTTCCAGCTTGCATGAATTTAGGAAAAATGTTGAGTATATGATTGAATAGTATCTTCAAGATAAAAAAAAAAAGAAAAGCAAAAAACCTCAAAAACTCCAATAATCAAACTTCATTACACAAATTGCTATTTAAGAATTGCAGAGAAATTTCTGAGATTGGTCTTGGGAGCTGGAGCACTTTAATAGCAGATACATTTTTGAGGTAAGCCATTACTAGGCACTGGCTACAAACTAGGAGGTGAAATGAAAGCAGAAAAATTTGACACTGTGTCTGACCTTAATGTTGGATGTACCTTTGGCAAATGGAATGTTTACTTGAAGTGGGTCTCAGTTGTGGGTCTAAATTGGATTTTACTGTCCCATTTGGAAACACTCCATGAAAAAATAAGGAGGAGGCTCCATTCCTCTGTCTTACCCTTAGGCTCAACTTATCTGGCCAGAGCTGTGCAAACAGGGATTTGTTAACTGGAAACTAGATCTTCAGCATTACCAGAGAAAGGAAGGCATCCTGTAGACCATGACTTGTTCTGTTGTTTACAGACTGTATATCCGCTGGAAGGGAAAGTGCAGGAGGTAGTCTCTGCTTGTTTGTTTTTGTTTTGTCTGAAGCTGAATAAAAAGTCTCTATGAATAAATCTGAAATTCTGAAAAGACAATGTTCTCTGTTGAGCATGTGGCTCCTGCTGAGTTTATGTCTAGTTGAGTGGCCCTGACTCAGACAGAAGGACTTTCAGACCTCCCTATCTACATGAAAAAGTCCCAGTACCTGCTAAGGCAAGAAAATCCAAACACCTACCATTGGCAGATTAACAAGAGCCAGAGGGCTACCTGGAATAGCGAAACAGAAAGGATAAACCTGCGATAACAAAACAGAAAGGACAGTCTAGCTCTCCTTTTCCATTCAGAGAGTTTCTGCTTGTAAAAGAACAGCACTTTAATGCTGGGAAAATGATTGCGAGTCACTGAGGAGAATCTTGCTGCATTGTAAGGCTCCCCAGGAAGCCCTGTTAGAAAAGGGCTGAATAAGGAAGTAAAACTTTTCAGCTCACGAGACTTGCACTAAAGGATGAAAAAGAACATTGGGAGAGTTAAGCTGCTCTTCTGCTTGGAAATATGGCCAGTGGAAGGATCTAGATCAGAAAAAATATTAATTTCAGCTTTCATTTGTTAAAGAAAATTCCTAAATCTGATAAGCCAGACTAAACAAATCATTGTGCTTTTCTTAGCTGAGAAAACCTTGTAGGAAAATCATGGCTTTGATTTATCCACAAGGTTTTCAAAAGTTTTATAATGTGACAAGGCAACTATCAGAACACTTCTGTGAACTTCTTCTAGGTCCTAAATGTCACTATTCTTATTCTCCTTTATTCTTATGATTCCATTGAAATTTTGTCAATAAAATGATATTTTTTAAGTCTATGTCTTATCCTAAAAGCTGCATTCTTAAATTGGTAAATACCAGCAAACAAAAAGAAATAAATAGATATGTTATCTGGACATGCATTACCATATCCCAGAAGGCCCAGGCACTTGGTGAGGAAAACATCTCACTAAGAGCTGCCAGTGACTCTTTTATCATTTTCCTTTGAGTACATATGAAGATATAGGACAACTAACGTTCAGGTGATGGCAGGGGTGTCAAATTCTCAGCTCCCAACATTGTGCTCCTGCGGTATAATGCGTGTCACACGCTGCACACGTGACCAGCGCTGGCAGGAGCACAGGGACAAGGAGATCGGTGCTGCTGCTGGGTACAAGCAAGGTGCTGGGTTGGGTAAAACAAGGTGGAGGGATGGGTTCGGCCTGCAGGCCTGGATCATGGCATGCACTAGAGGTGCTCTGGCACTGACACTGGCACAGACATAATCAGTTACTACATGGTCATGTTTGTTCAAAACTGTTTCTGTCTAGGGTGTGTCTACTCTACAATGGCCAACAGAACAGAGTACAGTCTCTGAAATGGTCCTACATAAAAACTGGTGACCTTTACACCAAAAGATCAGTCTCAGCTCTTCCTCTGTATTGAATTTCAAGAGTTAAACCACAAAATCTAGATTTAAACTTGATCATTTTGATTTCAGTCTAAATGTAATAGTATTAAGGAAGAACTCAGAAATCAGAAATCAAGTGCAAAACACTGAGGGAAATCAATAAAACCGAGATAAATACATGTTCCAAAATGAGATATGAAGATCTTAGAATGAGATCAAGAAAGAGAAAATGATAGCTACTTGTAGTAAAGTAAGTCAGAAAAGCAAAACCAGAAAATAAAAATAAAAAAAACAAGGTAAAGCAAAAAACGCAATTCAGGAGGAGTGAAAATGCAGAAATAATATTAAGAAGTGAGGTGTAAATGCCTGATATGGAGGGATAAAATTCAGGTGAAGTATTTAGGAAAAATAAGTTGTAGCAGTGATATCAATACACTAAGCAGAAATTAAATAGAAAAGGTAGAACAGCTTTTATTTCTTGTGTGTATTTTGTATACCTCACAGTAAAGTACAGGAAAGGAGATAATATCTTGTCTAGCTCATGGGTTATTAAGGCAGATGCTGTGTTCAGCATAAGTTTTGGAGGTAAATTTCTTAAAATTAAGCGGACTTGCACCCAAGAATACTAAAAGAGCTAGATGAGAATATCACACTAACATTAGTTTTAGAAATACCTTGCGAGAACACGGACAGGTTGACAACTAATGTACAACTAGTCACAACTGCGGGGAAATGACCTAAATACTTGTCGTCTGATTAATCTAGGTGAAGTAGGATCGAGTTAATATGGAATGCAAGAGATAAAAGATGAAAGGATGGGAATATAATTATTGCTTGTTAACATTGTGTTATAGAAAATAGATCTTGTCAAACGAAACTGCTTTTGCCAATCAGAACGCAGGATTGAAGTCTAACACAGAGGAAACATTCTTGGATTTATGATAAGCAGACTTGGTACTGCATAATGTTCTGGTTAAAAATAACACTATGCAATATCCTTAACATGCCAAATAAGCAGTTTAAGAAAGCTAACTGATAGACATCAAAGTAAGTGTCACTGAAAAATAATCATGGAATGGGAATGTTTTCAGTTGACCATGAGTACTGTGGTTATGCAAAGATAATCAGACTTTTGATTAATCATACGGACGTAAATACAATTTTTTCTGCCAATAAAAATACATTCTCATAAAAAACGGTGTGTTGGTAATAATGTTGAGCTACAACTCAACAATATTTTACTCTACTTGCCAAAGTGCAAACCACTGTGTCACCCTGAGACCACAAGAATAATGAGTCTCGGAAATGAGATTAACAGGGAATCAGTAAGAAAGCTTCATTCTGCAGCTCTCCATCTTGACACCAGCTGCTCAACACAACAACTGGGAGGTGTTTCAAGATGCATCTCTCCTTCACTGCAACTTGACTTTTTTGCGACAAGGAGCTATAGTAAGGCTGCTTTTCAGATTGTCACATGTGGGGAAAATACCCAAAGTTTCACTAGTCCTCCTCAGATCAGTCTAAGGAATTTCATGTGTTGTATCCACTAAAATCCCAGACTGTTTTGAAAATCCAGAGGCTCAACACACAAACAAATTATCTCAAATAGTAACAAGTTACTACACGTTAGCTCTCTATCTACCTAGAGCTACTGTCTGAACTTCAAGATTTACATCTATAACTTCCATATAATCAAGATGATCTCAAGACCTGAAATTAAGCAGTGTCAGAGTTTAAGGGTACAGTGTTTTTACCAAAGACAACTAACATTTTTTTATAGATGCCCTCCTGAGATGGGCGATTGTACCTTTTATTTCTAGAAGGAAAAAAGTATCGTGGGATGAAGAAATCAAGCCACGTGCCTTGTTCCTTAGAGGTCAATATAAAGAAGGGCAAACATACTTTTCCAGACTTTGCTACTAGGCCTCTTTTCTGTTTGGATACCTTATTCCCTCAAGTCAGATTATGACGTCTCCCACAGGCCATGTGTCCTTGCTTCAAAGAAGGGGTTTGAAATTTGATTCATGAACACAAGACTTTGGTATGTGTCTTGTCTAACTATTTGTAAAACCAGCCTTTCTAACTGAAAATTCTTTTAAAAATACAATGGCTCAACTGATCTAATGAGAATGATAGTTTAGTTTTATTAAGTGTATTTTAGAAAAACTGTAATTGTTGCCTGTGTCCTAAAGTTTGTAGAAAACACAGCTGGACATTGATCTCTTATTACATGACTTGTTTACAAACAAAAGTGTAATTTCAATAAGTGAAATCTCATTATTTCCTTCAGATTAATCTCCATATCTAAGTCTGAATTCAGATTAACAATATTTACAATACAACATATTTCTCCATTTGTCCTACCTTCTGTTCTGCGTCGTTCAGACTAATGGGTATTATGGCAGGACTGGACAACTGCATATGAAAATATTGCCTCAGGAGTCTGCCTATTTCTTTTAAATGAAATAAAGGGATAAAACTGAAAATGGAGGCAGTAAATCACTGTCATTACGATAGGAAATGCCTGCCAGAACTCTTAGTCAGTGGATAATTGGTTTCCTTTACATACAATGCCTTAAAACTCCAGAAATATTTAAAAATGCGCATCTGTTAATCCACATGGCAGTAAGTTATAAAACTTTTAAGTGTATTTTAAAAACCCAAACACCACAGTACATTTCAATCAGCTAATAGTAATAACAATTATAACAATGAAATTTTAAGTATTACAGATTTTACATAAACTGCCTTCTGTCTTGAAAGAAACCTGGATAAATATTTACTTAACTGCCTTTCAACAAGGAGAGAAAGCAGTACAAGCAAGTGAGAGAGAAGCCCTTTCCTGTGCTTCAAGTGTCCCGTGTCTCACAGTGTAGTCTTAAGACTTGCCAACTGGAGACATTCACAAGTTGTAACATGTAAATCCAGTATTCTAATCATTAAGGATTAAAAGGAAAGAAATACAGTTTTTCCTGCTTCCTGTTATGTATCACTTTTGTCAACTTTTCAAGCTTTCCTAGATCATTTCTATATGATATTTTGTTGGGGGAACATATCTTACTATCACATTGCAGAGGAAGTTTTAATCATCATAGGGAAGAAATTCACTTGATAACCACAGTGCTGTGATCACTTTTCATGGAGGATATTACCATGATTGGTCTGCCTTTTTCTGCATGGAAACAACTACTATTGATAGCGTGACTCATCTACGATGCAACTCCCAGCATTACACCTTCTTAATGATAATCAGACTACCTTGTGATATCTTATATGCTCATAGAAATAAACATAAAAGTTTTGATCAAAACAGTTTACTTATAGAATCAAGTTATCACCTCCTGGTTGCCAGCTTTTAGGACCATGTATGAGATGTTTCTAACCCTCATGAAGAATATAGGAACAGACACTAGAGAAGTGTGAGTAATGGGTATTGGAACGTAAGATTCAAATTACTCATTACAACAGGATCTATGTGGTTTTGTGGTTGCTGACTGCGTGTGGGCTATTTGGCAGGAAAAATAGTTTTGCATTTTGGACAAGATCTTCTAGATACAGTAAGGCATTTACAGTCAGGGATGAAATCCATACAGCAAGTAAGAGACAATTCTCCCACAGACAAAGAACACTCTACTATGACTAGCACAGGTTTACATCATGGAGGACTAAACCACACCATTACTGGCGAGAAAACAGCCTCCAGGCTGAAGAAAGTTTTCTCTCCTTTCTACTGTTGTTCTCATTCTCTTTTCCTCACAATTAATTGATGCTAATAGTGTACCACTAGTGCTCACAATGATCACTAGAGAAGAAAAGGAGGAAGGCACTAATGCAGAAAAACATGGTAGATCCATGCATGTGAGATTAATAAGACCAGATGAGGCTAAAAAGAACAGATTTTAAATCCTACTAAATAAATTTTGCTATGAGCTCAAATTTCAAGTAGTCTAGATGAGACTGAGTACAACAAGGAGAAAAATAGAATGGATGTTTGATATAGAATTTTTTTTCTCAGAGAAAATACTAGTTAGTAAATATATACAGTTACAGTTCTAAAGTCTGTAATGAACATTTTATGAGATGTTTAGAGATGAAAACTTGACCATGAATACAAAACTCAGAGACTAGAATTGAAGTTATATAAGTCAGACTTTGAAATTAAATGCAGTCTGCTAATATTCAGACTAATTAAAGGTTACGGTAGCTTTCCAAGGAGGTTATAGATTACACTTAATTGGAAATCTCAAAGCAAAACGAAGTAACTTCAGTTTCACAGTTTTAAGTTCTTGTCGTCATTAAATCAAAAGGGGAAAAAAGAAGACCTGTGTATATCAGCCTCTCAGAATATATACCTGCAGATATGGAAGAAAATGTTTAGCAGATTGGCATGGAAAGGGAAAATCAGAAAAATTTTAGACTAATTAAATATTCTCAAGAATCTTCTCCAAAATGTTTCAAAGTTTGTGATTTCAGAAAAATAAAAAGGATGTTCATGACAAGAATCATGAGACTGATACTAGATTATGACACAGCCTTGTGTCCATATTTCACGACCCATGCTAAAGACCTGAAAACTATTGAAACTGAAGAATTTACCTCAGAATGTGTGTGTATGAATATTGAATAATCATTTCATTTGAGAAGAAAAAGTCCTAATTACAGCATACAAACAGCTTCACTAGTACCCAGTTACATTAGTGTCAATCAAACAGTGAAAGGCAGAGAAAAACCTATGCAGCTATAGTTCCAAACAAAGAAATGTAACCTGCAAACTTTTTTGCTGCTGCAAGGAATCAGTGTCTGGTACAGTTGTTCTACCTTCTTGCCAGAGTCTGAATCTGGACTGGATACATTTCCAGTGGACGTGCTTTGGTGAACATGTATTATTAGGAGTAATACTGTGGATGAGTGGAATATATTGCCACCTGCAATGCAGAATCTGTTTCTGTGGTCTGGAGAAACACTGTGACAGGTCTATCACACCTCTTAAGTCAAAAGCAGTTTTAGTTCCCAGCATTCCCTGCATTTGACAACATGCCTATTATGTCTATGTGATCCGTCAGAAAGATATTCCTTATTTAAGGGAGTAGCTAACAGATCTAACCAGTAAACCAGTCTGGATTTTAATCAATATGCTCAACTTTTAACCTTTTCGAAAACTACAGTGAGAAAATTGTTGGAGGCCTACAACATTGATGTTTAGGTTCTTGTGCACGTATCAACTTCTGACTGACTTAATGGACAAAACGAACAGGGGAACTTGATTAACATCTATTGCCATCTTAAACAAAAACAATTTTGAAGATTCACATCATATTCCTGCCTCATTCACTAGAGTCTTTTCATCTGTCCACTAATAGCTGTTAACTAAAAATTATATTGTCACACCTATTTTTTTACTGAAGAATTATATGGAAGCAAGTTAAATTGTACTCAAGTCTCTGATTTCATAAACTAGTCCTCCTGAGTTAAGAAGGAACACCCACCATTAAGGAATGACAAAATGAGAAGATATATCTTTATTAAGAGTCTTGACACATAACATTGGTTCTTCTCCATACTCCTGGATCACTTAGTACTAAATGAACTAATTTTTGAAATCTACCATCTTTGCAGGTAAAACCCAGCTGGTAAACAAGTGCCTGGAATTCAATATTACAGAGAAATAAAATCGTTTCTTTCTGGCAAATGGAAATAGATACAATTAAACCATATTCTTTCAGATGCAATACTGCTATGAAACTATAACCTACTTTCACTACTCATTCTTTTCCTATGAAATGCATAACAAGCAGGGTGAGTTCATCGCAAGGTTAGTTCATCACAGCGTTAGTACTCTATTTGTTGAGGTAGTAGTGGGCCCATCTAGTTCTGCTACATATCTCTTCTTTAAGCAATGGCTATTGCCTGTTGAAATAAATTGTTTTGTCAACAGCGTGGCTAGTGCTCCAGAAATTTTTATTACAGGGCTGAAGATAGTGTTGAAATATATTGCAACATATAAATTACTGTACTATATCTCTTCTTTTATTGTGGTCTTACATCAATGTTTTCTTCAATAGATTGGCTTTTGAGTAAAAGATTTCTATTGCTTAGTCTATTTAGGTAGATAATCATTTAGTTCTCTTACTTTAAAAACTTTTGCTAATTTGGTCTCTCTACTTCTTTATCTGAGAAAACATCAGTGATGCCACTTGAAAAGCTTAAACATATTATATAAAATAAATCTTGTTAATACCTTAGGATACAAGTTATGGAGTGATTTTCCTGTCTACCGTACCATTAGTGTTTCCACTTGGTAAGAATGCGGTGCCTGGTGATTTCCAGCTGTAGAGATGTACTCTTTTAGATAATTAACAAATACCACAGCAAGAAAAGTCTGAGTCAAGGTCTAAGCATCATTCAAAAGAAACCTACTTGAAATGAAGCACTTATAAGGCCAGTCTGGCCTTTCTGATTACATGATGATGGATTTCTCTTCTGCCTCAGAATTACTACATCATTCTGTGAATTTCTCATCAGGCTTCCTTGCCTTTTGGTTCTGAGATATAGTAATAGCATTCTCATAGCCTATTCTGTTTTGAACTTGAAAATGGTTTGGCTTATAATATTATAAAAAGACATTATCTTGAAATATATATTTAGCCAGGTGTACAATTCTGACTCTCTGAAGCAGTCACAGACAGAAACAAGTACATTGGTCTGATATTTTACAGAACTTTGCAATGGAGTTTTCCACTCGTTCCCTCCAGAAGCAGTTTGTTAGACTAACTACAGGCAAAATATATATCGATTTTGAAATACGAAGCACTTAAGAAAACATAATGAAGAAGAACAGGCCAAAAGATTAGAACTCTTCTAAACAGGGAAAATGTGTTGGTAATGACCCAGATTTTTCATTATCTGTGTGCTCCTTCATGACCTGTATAAAGTCAATTGGCTCTCCCTGTCTTCTTCTGTGCAACCCAGAACCACAGCTGGCAGCAAATCATATTGTTTTGTTGGAGAACAGGTCTGAACACCGTGCAGTCAGAAGTGCAGCATATGGAGTGATCCTGTGAAGGTTGTGCTAAGCATGTCTCTGCAAGGCTCTTCCTTTCAGTTCCGTGTTGTACTGTCTGAATTTTTTTTTCTTTTAATTACCCATAGCACATCTGTCTGACTTAAGAGGGTAAGTTCCTTGAAGATGTAACCTCTTCTAATTAAAATGCATAAAACATTCTACAAATTCAAGGATGTCCTATGGAAAGCAACTGCATTGGTCATTTACTTATGCTTTCAGGTTTAGTTCAAAGCATGGAAATAAAAACATAATAGACTCCAGACAGACCAGCTGAAATAAACGTGATCTGTCCTTACCACTTGGTTGGTCAATGTCAGCTTGAGGAAAATACCTACACTTATTTTGCCAAGGGACTAGAACGAGAGAGAAGGGACTTATTGCTCACAGTCATCTGTGTCATGGGATCTGGGGCTCTGCGTACGTAGCAGAAAGTGAAAATTAGGGACAGGTGAGCCATTAAAACATGGTTGCTAAGAAGTCGTCCTGAGCCAAACAGGCTGCTGCCTTGGTGTTCCTTACTAACCATGAAATACTTCAGCTTCCTTCGTACATTCGTTAGGAAAATGTCCTCTAATCCCAATGAAACTGCACTTCCCCAGAGCTGTGGATTAAAAGTTAAAAGAAATTGGCCTACAATACAGTAGCTATGGATGCTAGGTCAAGTGCAATATGTGGGTTAAAATGAAAAGAAGCTCAGCTTGCTCTTCTTTTTTGTAATGAACATTATATTTTGGAATGCAATACCTAGAGTGTAAGACTGATACTATAAATGTAACACAATAAATCAGCAGAAGTCTGAGGTAGAGATTTTGACATTCGAGAAAGGTAGTCAAAGAAAACAGGAATGTGCAAGTTCCCATATCACGGTATCACAGTATCACAGTATCACAGTATCACAGTATCACAGTATCACAGTACCACATGGTTGGAAGAGACCTCTGAGATCATCTAGTCCAACCTATGACTCAACACCAACACCTATTCATCGTTTAAACCATGGCACTAAGTGCCTCATCCAATCTGTTTTTAAACACCTTCATGGACAATGACTCCACTGCCTCCCTGGGCAGCCCATTCCAATGGCCAATCACCCTTTCAGTGAAAATTTTTTCCTAATTTTTTCCTGAAAGACATGTCTACATCAGAAACCAAAATAATCACAGCTATTGCCTTAGAATGCAGCTCAGTCTGTGCTCTTATATTATTTCTCCTCTTCATTCTCCCAAGCTGTGCTTGCTGCAGACTTTTTGTTCTTTTCATTGTTTTCCATCTGATGGTATCACAGTTACACCTTCAGGATTATGTTTCTTCATTACAAGTTATCTATTATGACAGCTGTGTACAGAATTCTGTGTCTTTGCAGCTGCATCTAAGTGGCACTTATAGGGGCTCAGCATACTGTCATCTCTGCAGAGAAAGAAATCGTTCCTGGTGCTTGAAAAAATCTAAACAGTAGTTAGAAAGATACTGTTAGAAAGATGGCAGTGGCAAGGAAAAGTTATGTAAACAAGGGTTACCTCTTAATGCCAGAGGCAGACTTGTGCATGTACTCCACAGGTAGTTCAGTCTGACAAGGCCACAGGTGAGAAAAGTTTAGCTGGGAGTGGTAGAAAAGCATTAGTAGGTGTGATGAACATCTAACAGTAACCAGTATGTGGAGAGAAGCAGGACAGCAGTGTGAAGTTAAAGATATATATTACAACACACGATATGTAATCAACCAGCAACAAAAATGAGATGCAGGTGGAAAAATTGGTTTTCTCATCAAGAACTCAGGAAAGTAGCAACAAAATCACACAATGGTTTTAAATTCTCAAAGGCGGCCTTTTTTAATGAAGAATGGTTCTAGTAAAAGAATTATCTTTGAGGGCAGGAAAGAATTCACATCAACTTCAGTGAGTTAAGCTCACAGAATTGGTGACAGGCAGAAGGCAATTCAAAGGCTAGTTTTCAGCAGCATTAATCTCACAGCCTCTAAGAGTTTCAGAGGGACTAGGAATGGCATGTAGTCTTAATCTGAATCACAGCTAAGTGCCTTAGAAATAAAAGTATTCATTATCCACCTTCCCTGGTACACAGGAACGTACTTTGCCATGAGCCACGGGTAGAAAGACAAACGCTTAAAGACTTTCAAGACCTGGTACACTTCTTAGAAACTGAGGTCTAAATATCAGCTGGCACATTCAAAAACTTAAAATATTAGAAATCATGATGAATAAGGTACAAGCTGCCCTTCAATTCTTTCTTTAATTTAAAGTTATTTTTCTTCCTTCACAGATCAGAAAAAAAGACCTGTAGCAAAGACAGATCTCTGGTTCATTGAAAGGGGACAGGAAGAGAGTTCGATGTGTCTTCTTATTAAACATGAGATAATAACATTTTTCTGCAGATCTGATTAGGACTCCAAGGACACTGGCAATCTGAGTGGCTTAATGTGATTTCCCAGTATGAAAATATAAGGTACTCCTAGGATTAAGGGCTAGGATTTCTGGTGTCTTGATTTGCTCTTTTTCGTTTCCTTTTCCTTTCTATCTTGTAAATAGATGGATAAGAAGAAAACCACAGACACTAACACTCAGCTAAATTTTGTATCATGGAACTTCAATTAAGAAATAAGAGCAAAGTACAAACTTTCTTAAGGGTAAAAGTTTATTCTTTTTAATGCTCTCCATGGAGATACTGTGTTGAGTCATCTTCGTTATGGCACAACAGAACGTTACTTCAGACCTAAAATGGTTAGTGTTATGAGTCAGTTCATGAATTATTTTAAATTTAAAGTCATGTTCCAGCATTGTCATGTAATGCAGTATGCTTAACTGGCTGCTGAACAGGGCAGAATGGTTAGACAGGGAGAAAAATGTAGCTTTCACGTATATTTCTTCTGAAAAAGAACGAATACCAGAGCCATTTCATTCGCAGCTTCATGTCATACCTGAGTGTCACAGTTCAGTTAAACACTCCTCTCTCTTTCCAGTAAAACAGGGTCTCCTCGTTACAAGAAGAACTCAGGACCAAAACGAAAAGAGTGATTCCCCCACAAATCAATTTGCACATTTCCACTAGCTGTCTCAAATAAACCCTCCAACAAACTTCAAAAATAAGTTTGGGGAAACAACAGATTCTAAGCAGTATACAGCATCTTATCATTGACTTTTAGCTGCATCCAGCAAAGGTCAACAGCTAGGGTAATAGAGGGTTACAATCCCATGACTGAAAACAAGTATAGATTAGAGTCTTGTCAGGTATTAAACTCTGAACAAAGCCTAATTTGCAAGAATGCTCCAAGGCAGGAAAAGAGCTCTCAATCTCAGTACCCTTGAAAATGTGGCCCTTTTATCTCAAAAACACGATAGATTCTCACCATGGTTATTTTCCTCAACTGCTGCACAACTCTCAAATTGCTATTCACATTTATTATACCTATTAATAACATTTTAGAATATTTTAGTGAAACCATGAATTTGCCAAGAACCCTGCTTGAAGAGGGGAGCATGGGATGTGCCATTGATAAACAGCTTCTTATCCGTAACAACAACAAATAATAAAAGCATGTGGGAAAGAAGACTGCATGCAAGGGGAAAATATTAAAAGGCTATGAGTTCCCAGGTAATAAACATATATCTCCAGAAAAAAACAAAGTCAAGTAGCCTTCTGATTAAGTATTTTGATTTCTACCTTTAAAATAGTGCATTTCTCCAAGGTAGACTACACAGATTTCCCATGTATGACTTCCATTTCAGATGGCTAAATTTTGGCAGTTTCATATACAGCACTTTGCACTTGCCAAACCTTTCAAGATAATATTCAACAGAAGCAGGAGCAAATCAGTGTTCATTCATAACTCTACTCCCACTCCTAATAAACCAGTAATATTTTCTTTGCAGCTTTATTTCAGTCATCTGATTTTTTGCTTTAACAATAAGGTAGCTGTCATGCTCTTTGGCCTCTTTTGCATTCACTTTAAAATGAGATGTTTCAAGTTGTTTCCTCGTGAGTAGATTCTACTCCTTACCTGCAAATCTCCACATATTGGGGTGTGTCTCCAGGTGAGGGTGAAGATTAAGACAGGAATTTTCCAGAGCCCCAGGGTAGCAGGGTTGCTGAAACAGAAAAGTGTTTCTTTAGCTGAGATCAGAGCACCACTCTCCGGACAAACATTTACAGCATTTTCTTACCACCACATGGTAGTTATTCCTGTGCAATTATTCTTTAATATACTACATCTTTTCCAGAATTACTAAAGAGGGGATGTCATATCTTCGGCACTGGTTACTTTTTTGCCAAATCTGCTTCTTTTGTGCAGCAATAATCTCAAGGCAGAAATCAGTAGGTCTTTTAGAAACCACTGCCTTAAATAGGCTGAGTTTCTCTAAATGTTTAGAGCTATGAGAACAATTGTATCGTCTGAAAGGCTTGGCAGTTAGAATGCTTTTCCCTCTCCCCCTTGGAGAATGACAAATTGTCCTTGGTAGAATCAAAATATTTTCCTTTCTCAGCCTGATCCTTGAATGTATTAAAACCAGATCAATCTTCAGACTCAGGTGTTGAATGCTGTACTTTTGATGGTTTCCTACATAAAGACTTCTACTGCTGAAATGTCTGAAAAAAACCCCTAGTTTATTTCTCCAATAGTATGACCAGTTGCACTTTTTATGACTTTTGATGAAAAACTTAGACCGAATTACAATGACTTAAATAGCACAAAGTACAGTAGAAATCAATTCAAAATGCAGGCTTTCTGTGGAATGAGATTTCTGCAGCATGGGTTAAAGCTTCTGAACTCTTTGTACATGAAGGACAGTGGTACAGCAAGCATTTCTTTGAGTACCACAGCAGTGTTTTGGAACAGGAACTATCTTTTTCACAGAGGAAAAAATGTAGGTGGGATGATATTTTATGAGTAGCAATGCATTACAGATTCATGAAGAACCAGCTATATGAAGCACATAAAAGACATGAAAATGGGAGAGTCAATAAGTGCATTGTGGTTGAGATCTTAGGTGATATGGGTGGTTTGGGAACAAAAGAAGATTTAAGACCTGTTCCTTAGTCACTGAAAGGTCATATAATCTCATTACAGTGAGGAAAGTATAAAAGTTCTCCTCCTCCAATGACCTCACTCAGGAGGTAAGATTTTGTATGAGACAAAGTCTTGAAGACAAAACAAAGAGGCTGAAGTTGATATATAGTTCAATAGATCGACAGCCAACAAATGTGCTGGAAGCAGGGAGATGGAACATGCAAGCAACAGGAGAAAATCTGCCTCTTTCTCAAGGGACAGGAGCCATATTGCTCCATTCTAACACATCTCTTTGCCACAGAAGCAGTAGAAAATCAATGCTGTAAGTGCTATGCATCAATGGCAGCCAAGAAACATGAGGGACGTTTTGCATGAAGTATGGCTGACAGTAATACTGAAGAAATCTGATTTCATTTTCTCTTTTCTTGAGAAAAGTAAGGATGAAAAATATGTTATAACCCCAGCAACATTAGCTCATGTTCAATAGAACAACCAACATAATCTGGCTGTTTACGATTACCATCTCTGCACTCTGCCTGGCCTTCGACACATAGGGTTTTACTCAAGTACTTCAAAATTTATAGACTGTTTCAAGTCTGACTCAGAAAAAAGCAAACATAGGTTGACCAGTGCCAATCTATGAATGAGCTTTGAAATAAATAATAAAGAAAAAGCCATTTACCTCTGAAGATTACAAAAGAGGATACAAACATTGGACTTAAAGTAAGAAAATGGTATTGAGATAGGGGGTGTTTGTTGGGGTTTTCGGTTTTGATGTTGGATTTTTTAAATTATTTTCATTAAAATTAAGCTTATTCAAATCTCTTTCGGTGATTTTTACTTTTGTGAAACACAGAAGTTATGAAAAAAAGATTGAGTCAGATGTGTACCAACTGGTATGTTTGTTTTCTTTTAAACATAACAGAAATTTGATTCAATCATTTTGCTACTATAATCAGTTTAGAAATCCTAGTTCTGTTTGTTTGTTTCTTTGTTTTGTTTCATTTGTTTGTATGTGCTTGTGTATGTGTGTGTGTTTGCGTTCAGAAAGCCACATGTTCCATTGTTCTCTTAGAGCTATTTCGATTTTCTGGAGCTGAATGTGAGAGTTGTCTAAACCTCTTCTGATTAAGAACGTTTAGCTCCTTCTCCTTGAGTTGAATTTACCTATACGAATGAGATTCTAGCATAACACTCCTCCCTGTCTCAGACCTGAATCTGAGCTACTCAAAGGTCAGACCAGAACTGCTGAATACTGTAACTCTATTTCCCTATATATCCAAGCATGTTTCAGACTCCTGCAGTTCTTTATAGGCAGTGACAGAACAACTGAAAAACCTTTTTGAAAAAAAAGGTAACTTTATCAACAACTTAAACCTGGGGTCTGCGAAGAAAGATGAAAAGGTTGTAAAGAAAGCACACCAACAGAAACAGACTGCAGCTGAAGTAATATTATCTAATTTTATTCAGCAGTGCCAGCAAGGTAGGATGAGATTTCTTTCAATGGCAAAAGAAACAAAACAGTACTGATTTACCAAAAAAAGAAGTTCTTTAGGAGTGTTTGTGTGGAAGCCCACGCTGCTGTGTTTTTACCTTAGCTGCCCTGCAGTCATTGTGCTGCTGTTGCAGGACAGAAAGCCACCACTGTTTCCCTCTTAGCAAGTCCCAAATGTCTGTGAAAACTTATGGGCTCATGTTCTCTGTACCAGATCCAGGAAATGAAGTCTTGCTGATGCGGGATTTAGAATGTCAATTCCTCCCTGTCTTCTGGAAGTTCCAAAAATGGAGTTGCCCATCCTGTTTGATTCCTTCGATATTTGCATCCACTGTAGATGTTTAAATGGCATAATTTGCTTTTTCCCTTGTAAATTCCATGTAGTCTTCAGGAGGGGGACAGAAATCATGGTCCAGTGTGTAATTTGGCTATAATTCACGTGCAGAATTGGTGAAAAATAGTGATGTAAGCCATTTTAGGCCAGTGTTATAAATATTCTTACCAAACATTAAGTCGCTTGACGCACACGTTGCCTCATGAGAACCTGAATTTTGATCATAAGAGAAACACAGATTTTGTCTGTTGGAAGACACTGATACTATAGGCATGGCAAAATAAATCTAAGCAAGATGAGCTATTATTTTTCTATTCTTTAATAAATATTTTGCCTTCTTTTCTATCCAGTAGATAAGTATTCTTAATATTGACTCAGATATTGAGCAAAATCTGTGAGGAAATACAATTTTATTAATTACAGTAAAATTCTTGTCCACCTATGGTATTGGAATATTTGGACAATTGAGTCATGGCCTTTAAAAAAGATATATCATCTATTTTTTTAACTAATAAATTTAATTTAGCCATCTTACACATTGTAATACAATTTCTTAAAGCAGAGAGCAATTATTTGAGATATAATTTTAGACACTGTCTCACTATAGAGTCAATTCCAAAATTGTCTATATTAGGAAAAATTACCTGTCAGAAGCCCTAGCAAATTAACTGAAACAGCATATCCTGCATCACTGTGACTCAACATCAGATATGGATGTTTATGAAGTAGTCTACATCTAACAAAATAAATTCATAAAAGGCTGGCACGGGCATTATCCTATACTAGCACCTCACTCTGCCTCCTGTCTCCTTCCAGCAAAAATTCAACTCATCTAAAAGTTGAGTTTCTGGGTGCCTTGATTGTAAGGAAAAGCCATGGAATGCAATAATGTGTATAGACTTAATTAACAAAATCTGCAAATATAATTCACATAGACTTTAGAGTGTTTATTCAGCAACACATGAAATTGACATATCAGCTCTGTCTGCTGCTGTTTTCCATAGATAAGACAGGAAAAATGGGGATGTGTAACAGATTACATTCTTGATCATGAATATCCCACTTCATTACACGGGAACAATATGTGTGACAGGCAGTGCCTTCTACAGAAAGAACCCAAATCTAAGGAGGTTTCTAGAACATAGGACTATTCAGTTCCCATCCAGAAGAGTGTTGGCAACGCGGGAGTCCAGCCTAAGTAGAGTACACTCTGTCTTACTTGAAATAATACCTCCTAAAAAAAAAAAAGTGAGCAGAAACTTAGTTAGTTCACATGTATGAACTGTATCTTAGGGTAAGAACTTGGGGATAACTACTTGAACATTTTATCATGTTTTACCTCTTGATATCCTTCTAATTCAGCAACTGATCAAGTGCATTTTATGAAATATTTTCTGAATGGCTGTACTTCTTCCCCAGTGGCTTCAGAAAAAAATGACTCTTCAGTACACATATATTGGAAATTGGCTGTTAAATTAGAAGGATAAACGAAGACAAGATACAATAATAGAAGGTCAGAACTTGAAAGAGCTTCTTCAGGTGAACATTCTGAATCAATATCAGAACAGCACTGCATTCAGTGATTTACTGATCACTATGGCCTTTCTTTTGTCAGCACTAATTTGAAAGGACACCTGCACAACCTTCAGAAGGTATCTTCTCAACCAATAAATTTTCTCTATGCCACAGTGTTCCTTTGACACTAAGTACTACTCTAGAACCTATCATGTTTGTTACTTCTGGTTTTAATTTATTTTCAGCTTACAAGGCATTTGAGAGCACACAAAGGTTTTGGCTGTGACCTTGAAGAAGCATTCAAAGTACATCCTATTAAGACCTTGGCATTTGTAAATACAAGATTATTGGACATTGAAACCCATGAACAGAGTACATCACTGAACATACCTGCAACAGTTGTCATCTATACCAAGAAAAAAATTAAAAAGTGAAAACCACAAACCAACAAATTTAACAGAAGCAAGTTGTGCAGTCATTCCCTGCCACAAAGAGTATTTGAAAACTTCCAGACAGTTCTCAGGCAATACCTTTGTAATATTTGCTGGCATACACAAAGCAACATCTCTTTTCACAAGAGAAAGCTGGTATCAGTGAAGCTTCAGCAACACTTCCTGTAGAACCTGAGTTTCAAGCCTAAGCAGAAGTCGGTAAATATTTTCTCACTAAGGCAACTTAGAGTCATAGTACCGTTGTTAGCCTGGATATGTCTAATTGTACTCCTCTGTGTATGCAGCGCAATTCTACTGTGTTCATTGGAATTAAAAACAATAGTAGTAGTAATAACGTAATGATAATGATATAAGACCTGTGATATGAAAATCTCATAAATAATAATAACTTATTTCTTTCTTTAAAGAAGTTTTTAATATTTTTCCTCCTAAAGGCAACATGTGAATGGATATAAAGATGCAAAGGGAGTTAAAGACTTTGTTTCTTCTTGAAAAGCACAAATAATTCACTATCCACTCCAAACTTGTGTGCATGTGGAAACTCTGGCCACAGTTTAGGCTGTGCTGCACCTGTTCCCAGAAACATCATATTGGTATAATATGAAGAGCCCAGCAAGCTTCAAAACCCCTGCCTGATCCCACAAGGCATTTTAACAAGTAGCACAAGTATTTTAAAAGTATTTAAAAGTACCCTAGGACGTTTGTTTTTTGTATTCTTATTTTGAATGCTTTTATATCTTTGTCAGAAATGTTTCAGTATTTGTTCAACACGTAACACTATACACTGAGTCTGACCTGGCTTCTACAGGCTAAGAGGATAAAAGCCAAGCTTGGCAGCACTCCTTCTGCTCGTGCAAAGGAAACCGAGCACACACCATGAAATTCCTGCAGTGTTCTAGGAAATGCTTCATCAAAGCATTCCTTGACATAGGACTGCTCATCTCCACAGTTTTTCTCAGGCACCTGGCAGGTTTTTGTTACCTCTAGTCTGTATTTCAAATAAACACAGAAAGAGAGGTACTCTTCTGATGATATTTTCAAAACCATCAAATGACACTGAATCTTTTAAAGAATGATTTATTAGTTCTAATTAAAAAAAAAAAAAAAGAAAAAATAAAACCTCTATGGATTGTCCTAGTGCTCCAACTCACTCTCTCCTTTTCATATTTAATTTATTTAGCTGTGATGCTACAGCTAAATTAATCTCAATTAGCTGTGATGCTACAGCTACATTAATCTCTATTAGCTGCATTCAAACTCCTTCCAAATATATTAAGTCCTATTATTCCAGGTGATATTTTGTAATCTTCTCAGTCTACACTAGTCAGCTCACTTGCTTTGCTCTTTTGAGACACACGCTGTGCAATCCTGTTATGCTACATGTATCGTCAGATGGAGCCAGAGTGGTGTGAAGTGACCAAAGGAAGCTGCCAGATGCATAAAGCTCAGATTTGAAGAGACAGAGCAGATTACCCAAATACATTAGCATAAAGCTGTAACTGATCGATTAAATGAAAGTAGAGGAGATAAAAAAATATTTTTAAAGCACGGACCAGTAGGGTGCTGATAAGCAGCAAGTAGAGACAACCAGTCATCTCTTAGGAGGTTGCAGAATATGCAGAAGTGTTAGTTCTTGGTTTTGGAGAAAGGTAGGTTATGGTGAGATACACATTCATCATTTTTAAATGAAAGTTAAGTTGACATTAAACTCCACTTTTAAGCAGGTTGCCTTCAGAGTAATGTGATGAACAGGAATGGTATAATGTCATGTGCTAGAAGGAGGAAGCAGTATTAAAGTAACAAGTCCCACTCACTCTACTTTAACTCAGACCAAGTACCAAAGATCTCTTCCAAGTCAATGACTTTTTCATTCTATGAACATACTGTTTTAACTAACAATTCTCTTAAAACCTCACTAATAGAGGACATATGGTTATATAAAATTCAGACTTTTCATGCTCAATACAGTTCTCATACCTCATACAGGACAGTTTGAGAAAGTGCTTAAAAATAATTTTCACAAGTCAAGAGCCTAAAAAAAAAAATTAATACAAAAGTAAAATATTGGTAAATTTTACGATCCAAGGTCACAAGGTTTCTGAGTCAAGATGTCTAAAATCTTATGGTTCACAACACTAGTACTCAGATGAATTGCTCTGTAACTACTGTAGTTAAACACAAATCAGAAATTTTACTTAAAATTGAATAGGGGAAACAATTACATAAAAAATCCCCAACATTTAAAACAGATGTAGACTACTCCAAAGCCTAAATGGCAGCAGATGTGTTAAACAATGCCTGATTATATGAGATTTGTTGTCCCTTATTTTAGACTGTCCTCTGTTCTTGGACAATCTGTAAACACTAGCCTTCTTTTTAGTATTAACTTTTAAGAAGAAAAGGGAATAAATACACCAATTATAAGGACTCATACAATGGGAACACTTGCTTGTTATTTAAGGATGGAAGTCCCACATCTGTTTGACAGTTGTCCTGCTCTTCTGTTTACTTGAAAAGTATGTATTTTTGATAATAATTCAGGTTGTTGTCTAAAGAAGAGTATTCTAAGGGACTTCAAACTGCATTCTAATTCTGACACAGCGCTTTGCAATTCTTTACAAGCAGGATACGTCAGCTTAGAAGCAGCTTGTAGAACTTGTGGAGAATATCTTTCGCTTACCCTGGTATCAAACTAGATAAATTCACTAGCTAGGAAATGCTGTATGAGGAAAATTAAATACTAGTTATTAAAATCAGTTAATTCAAACCCTTAGCACCAAAGACGCTATTTATCTTTGTTCCTCTTGAACTGAGTAACACAGAAACTACAAACAGCATGAGAAACAGCTAATAGAGGAGTGTCTGTCTTCTCTCTGACTGGAAGAGCAGCTTTTTTACCTTTCATGGTCAGAAACAAATCAGGAAAATGCTGGGTATCATCTGCTAATCTCAGGTATTCAGACACCATACAACCCCGGAACAAATGTATGTCTTCCAGATTTAAGCTTCTAAGAATTACATTTTCTAGTTTTGTTTCACAAGCCTTGTGATCTAGAAGGCTCAGCCTTCGTTTTTGTTTTTTGATTGTGATGACCCTGTTACTCATCCTTTCCTGTTTTTTTCACTCTCAGCCAATGAATCTGGCCTGCCCAAGGAACAAAACCCTTACAAAATTCTGCAAGATTGAAGGTGAGACTGTAGTGGGATGGTTTCCAGTTTGTTCCACCTTCTCTAATCCTCATCTGCTTTTTCAGCCAGCAACAACAAAACATATGGTAGCCATTCAGCCCAAGGCAAACTGATGTATTTTGTGCTAAAGGCCACAAATTACATTGAGTGCAATAGGACTCAATAACAGTTCTGTTCACAAATACGTTAATAATAACATTCTAAAATTTCTCTTTTTCTTTTCTCCCTAAATATTTATGCTTCCCACAGTTACTGTCCCAGCAGTACTTCAGCTGCTTACATTTCTCGATTTTCCATTTCCTTTCTGGAAAGCCAGATATCTTATTAAACTAACAGATGAAACACAGTCTTCTTAGCTAGTAGTATCACATGCATAGCACATAGCACGGACTAAATGATGCTCAAGAACAGTCATCAGGACTACCATACCAGGAATCTAAAAAGAATTACACTATTCAAGTGTTATTTGGACCACCACTACCAAAGTCAATGGTTATCACAGTTGCTCATTTCTCTGTGTAGGAAACATTTCTTCTTTTCTTCCAAGAGGACCTCTTCCTGGATCCAAAAAGACAGCCTCTGCTCATAAAAGAAATTAGGCAGACGTCTCCCACTGTAGCATTTCTCCTCTCTTTGAGAGGATGTTTGGAGACCTCTGCAAGTGGGAATAAGCTGTGGACTGGAGACTTACTTTAAAACCATCTGCTGAGGAGACTGAATCCATCAAAACTTGCATAACATTCTTCAGAGTTCACTATGCTCAAGCCATGTCTTTGATGAAAGATCAGATTAGCCACCTACGTCATTAGTATCCCAATAAGACCACACCATGTGGAAGGTAAAGCCTGTCCAGTGATCCAGGCTGTTCACCTGACATCCCACTGATCATTATGATGGATCAAATTAGTTTTAGGAAGTCTGTTGTATTCATTCATCTGATTTTTATTTCTGTGAATTTTTATTAAAGTAAAAAAAATGAGATAAAATGCAGGCATGCAATACATATCACACAAGTTTGTATAATGACTTGCTGATAAAGAAAGCAAAGAAATAATTTAAGCTCCCAATATCTACTGCTCTGATGTCATCTCTTTACTTAAAACACTTAAAACAATTGCAAGACATTTCTTGTAATTTCAATGAATTATAATAAATAAGTATAACCCTTTCCAAATTACAATGATAGAAAGTTAAAGATAAATTTGAAGTTAGATTCTTCATTCATGTCCAGAGACATAATTAATAAAGGGCTGTTAAGGGTTAATAAAGAAATTAAAGAGGGAAGCTGTAGCTCCGCAAGATATTTCACCATTTCCCCTCCCTTCATCTGAGTTGGATCTTTTTAGCATATGAGTCAGCTAATTATGAAAGATTTCCCTGAAATGAATTAGATTAACCCAGCATCTTTAACAGATGTGACTTGGCAGAGTTCCCATCATGGTCCTAATAAAGCCCACCCAGATGTGACCACTTCCTTTACTCTAATTCAAAAAACAGAGTGAAACGTCAGTATGAACTTCTTCAGCTAAGCATGTTTCCAATGTTCCTGATGGATAGGGAAGTAACCTTTCCAGTTGACCATTTGCTGCTCTGATGAATCAAATCATACTTGACACTAGACTCAGAGATAAATTAGCTTAATGTTTTTTGAGATCAGAGTTGTGGTTTTCATTATAACTGTTCACCATTGTCTTCAGAAAATGACCAAGACCTATGGATGAAGTAGGTGAGTCTGACAAAAGTTAACACTTGTAAGGTTGTCTGATGGTACAATTATCCAAAACCTGCTTTCAAGCTTTAGTATTTTTGGAAGTAAATGTACCTGATGCACATCACTATCTGGTAAAATGACTGAGCAATTTGTTTACTGGCCTGATCTCAGATTATTTCATAGTAGCTTCTAGGAACTGCTGACTTCAATCGCTACTGAATTGAGTTTTGCTATAATTGACTGCTTTGAAAGGGCGACTAGAAAACTATGAAGGTTTGCTTGGTTTTCCATCTCTGTGTCAAGCTAGTAGCCTAAGAGATTAGCTTCACAATTAACCTAAGCAATGTTATAGCTCAATCACAGATTTACAAATCTAACTCCCTGAAGCTAAGAAGAGATTAAGGTATATAAACCACAGCCTGCACCCCAAATGAACATTTAATTCTTTCAATAAGTCAGATGCATCAGCAAAACTTGCCAGTTATCTGTTTAGACACTCACACATGGTTAACACCAAGTAAAAGTGCCTGGGGTAGAAGCAAAGTCTGAAGTAGTGGCAGAAAAACTTCAGGCATCAACAGCCAAGACAAAACAGATTTGCCCTAACCATTCCAAAGCTATCAGAGCAAAATAAGATTCACCTCTGTCATACAGATCTAGTTATCCTGAGTTAAGTATATATCTTAATGTATTATTAGCACACCTAAAATTCAAACTAGACAAGGCCAAGTTTGTCACATAGATCTATGGAAATCCTGCTGGGAAGTTAATTTTTTTTCATTTCCTCTTCCATTTAGAGGAAATGAGTGGTTCCAATGTCCTGGTTTTCTTTCAGTGGGACCCAACAGTGTGAGAATACAAAATCAATCAAATCTCTTCTAGTAATTTTGATTACAAACCAACTTTCAAAACATGAAGGATTAGCTTTGGTTATACTAGTAAACGTATGATCATATTATCTTCTTTCTCATGCCAGTTACAATCAACAAATGCCATAAAGGAAATAAAAAGTTGACTTCTTACAGGACTCAGAAAATGAGTTATTTGCAAATATTCTGTCTATACATACTAGTCTGTAATCATGTTCATCAATATTAGTATTACTAAGCAGGAATTTTGTTGTATCTCTTCTTAAAAATTACTATTTTACAGTTTTTCTTATCTTTCTAAACTTCTCACCCAAGTGACTTGATCTACTCTAAGTTTTCCAGCAGATTTCACACATTTGAGTTCTTTAGTTACATTTGACTCAATGTATACCTATATTACTTCTCTTTTTTCAAGTGATATCCCACAAAAAAATTAATGTGATAGAAGTAATAAAACCCTGTTTCCTTGGCCTTGAAGTTACCTAGGAGAATGATGCCCTTTCATTGTCAGGTTATGATTTCTAGCGAAGAAGTTGAATAGCATCTATCGCCTTTATATTTAATTAGATTTTTGTACTAAGTCTAAATTAATGTTTATTAGTGTTCTCCATAGGATAGTTAGAATAAGACAATATTTTCTGATTAAATATTTACTTTTAAATATGATAAATTAATTTATTGCTCCATTTTTTTTTTTCCTTATGGAAAATCCGCTTTATCCTCTATGTTACTGTTACAGCAAGTTCCTGTGAGGAACATATACTGGTAAACCAAACCAGAGAGAGAGTTGGAACTGAAACTCTCTCAAATCTGATTATACATCTCATGTTTACTAATATGTGGTGTGAGGCTTGCAAAGAATTTATTATTTTCCATGTTCATTCTTTGTTAAAATGTTTATACTTAACATAAAATGTCTTTCTGCCGAACACCATGTGAGAAAAAAAAGAGGTTTAAAACTTTATTTTGGATAGAGTCTAGTATTTAGAATGAGTATTCCTGCTTCAGGATTTTTCTGTGTGAAAATTGTTTCCCAGTGGGTCCCTGGAGGGTATACTGGCAGCGCATAGCTCATGCCATGCAGCCTAGGCACTTGCTGAGCAATGGGATATATAATTTTCAAGCCCTCTCTGATTCAGAGGATTTGAATAAGTCTCTTGGACACCAGTCTCAGGACACTGTTAACTATACTACCCAAGACCAACTGAAGGACATGAAGAGTTCTAGTGAAGTAAAACAGCAGTTTTCTATAAAAAAAACAGTTCTCACAAAAATCCTGCTGATCCTGACAAACACCATGCCACCCATCCAGATAAACACCATTCAGCATTGCAGTATCTTTCCTACCTGAATTATCTGGGTTTTGCACAGTACATGGAGTATGATGATACTTAGAAAAAGTTTACCTTTCCAAATAAAGTTTAATATTATAGAGATTAATTTACTCTGTACTAGTAACAGAAAAGTAAAATCTTTTTAATATTTTGCCAAAGGTTTAATTTCTGTTTAATCTGGTTCCTACTGGTTCCACTCAGCATTTCCTCCTCTTACATTATTTATTATTCATTTCAGCCCCCTTTTCTTTTTTAAGGACATTCCCAAGTTCCCCATAATTCTTAAATTTAAACTATACCATGGGTGGAGTTTTTTTCTAAAAAAAAATCCACTTACACAATCCTTGCAGTTCTTAAAATTAGTCAAAAACTAGCTGTTTGGTTAAATCACACTGTCAAACAACCACTACCAAGATAATAATGACTTTCATTGCATCACATTTGTGCTTGTATCCAACTACATCCCAATATCCCACTGCAATTTCATTATCAGGGCCATCAGATCTTGAGACTGCCTTTCACAGCAGACTGCAGTGTACAACACGTTGATGACTCTATACAGCTGCGTCTAGGGGTCTAGCCTGAACAAATGCCTGCCTCTGTTCTTGCTCTTCTTGCCAGAGTGTCAGAGTTTGCAGTATTTTTTAGATCCCATATAGAGTGTAGCTATCTTCTGCAAGGCAAAGGAAAGACAAATAAGTTTGGTTCTATGGGACCTACTTGCAGACATGTTCCAGACCAGTTCATTCTCCTAGTCCCCTTGAAACAGGGGGAACACCTGCTGGCGGAAGAAGAGGTAAATAGAGGTAGCTATGAGGTATTTATGAATGCCAGACATCAGGTAAATGGAAAAGTGGATAGGGAAGCAGCAGAAGAAACAGACTGACAGAAAAGAAAGAGAATACACATCCCTACCCTTCCTCTCAGGGATCTCTCAAATCACCTGATATATTCCAAATCTCTAATGACTGCCCTTGCAGTTTCTTAATAACCCTCTGAGATGAGAGAAGACTGACTTTCTGCAAAGCCGTCTACAGACTTTAGCAGGTAGATTTTGCCTGCACTAGGCTTGTTTGTTCTAACACCAAAACCACAATGATTAGGAATTTGCATTTACTTAAGTGCAAAATAGGGTTTTGATACAATTCAGGTACAAAGCTCTAAACAGGTAGCTAATATTCACACTTGAATTCAAAGACAGTTCTGTACACGTTTCTGGAAATGGATGTTGCCATCTTTTTCTCCTCAAGCTTACTTGATATGAAAATAGTTATGGCTCCAGCTGGGTTTTGGCACAAGAACAATTAGGTATGCACTTAACACCTGTTCCATACTAGTCATTTCTTGTCCAGTATTTCAGAGATGAGAAATAAAAGTAGTAAAATACACCACTGTTTTTTGGTGATTCTATATTGGTGCCATGGCCACCTGCAAAACAAATAATTAACTGTGACAGGCTAAAGCACACATATGTTTCTTAATATATTGAGGTTTGCTGTATTGGAACATACTCCAGTAATCTATTCATCTGTGGCCTCCAGGCTGTCTTGTTGTAAACAGCAAACGCTTGTGCCATGAAGTGGAGATCAAATTTGGGCATGTGCATAAAAGCATATTCAAGTTTATTTTTAGAACCAATTCTAAAATTTGCCATTTATTTGACATCCAATCCGTAAAGAACCTTAATTACCTGGGCATCTATTCACTTGCCACAAGTCCATCCTTATGTAAATTTAAGGATTCAGGCAGTGGTATCTATGCTGTTTGCAAATATTGATTTCTTAGTGGAGAAAAGAAGTTTAATGCATCTTTTACTCAACAACACAGTAGCTCCAGGGATCATCTGTGCATCAAAGACAGACTTTAATTCTCTTTTTCCAAGCAGAATAGGCATTTGAACTCAGTTTTCCCCACAGACAGGAAAGGTCATCTAACTTTTTGGATGTCAGGGGTTCAGATAGTGTCAGCCTCTCCCACTGACGTTTCGTTTTATATGAAGCTTATAGGTACGTATAGAAAAAAGAATGACTCCATAGCACGTTGATAAGGGCATATAGCTACTGCAGTCTGGAAGATCTGAAAGACAGCACGAAACAAATAGGTTTTAACTTGAACTATCTTCCATAACACACAGACATAAAGGATATAATGGAATGAGTCCAGTGGAGGACCACTGAGATGGTCAAGGGCTGAAGTACACAGTCTTTAGTCTGGAGAAGAGGAGGCTCAGGGGAGACCTCATTGCTCTCTACAACTACCTAAAAGGAGGTTGTAGTCGGGCAGGGATTGGTCTCTTCTCTCAGGTTACCAATGACAGAACCAGAGGGCATGGACTTAAGCTTCGTCAGGGAAAGTTTAGACTTGATATGAGGAAAAAGTTCTTCACTGAAAGGGTGATTGGCCATTGGAATGGGCTGCCCAGGGAGGTGGTGGAGTCACCGACCCTGGAGGTGTTTAAGGGGAGACTGAGCACTGAGTGCCATGGTTTAGATGATAGGTTGGTGTTAGTGATGGTGTTAGTGTTAGGTTATAGGTTGGACTTGATGATCTCAGAGGTCCTTTCCAACCCTGTGATACTGTGATACTGTGATACATGATGAGAAGTGGAGAAAACTGTGTTTATTCATGAAGCCTCTGGAAGGGAAAGCTAAGGGGAGACAATGACACTGTCTATAAAACCTGATCAGAAGGCATGAAGGCACAGCCAGATTCTTCTTCACAGATGTGCAGAGTGATAGGACAAGAGATTCAAATTGGAACATGGGAAATTCCAACTAAGTGTAAGGACTTATTTCTTGTTTAAACCACAAGAGTGTTAAGAAAATGCAACATAACCCAGAGAGGCTGTTGAGTCTCCACCCCTGGCGGTGTTCGCAACAGAACTGGACACAGTTCTGATCTCATCAGACCTATTTTGAGCAAGGGGCTAGGCTAGCTGACCTCCAGAGATCCCTACCAACCTAACTTATTCTATGGTTCAGATCCCAGGCTGACAGAAATGGGGCAAAGCTGGAATATTTTCATCTAGGCACCTTGAGCTCCCTTTCTTCTGCTCTTAAGATCAAGTACCCTCCATTTTAACCACTTCTGCTAGACTGACATCCCCAACTCCACCTCAGGTCCATAGGCCCTTCCAGCTTTCTGAGGTTTGCCCCTGTTACAGGTCATTCAAAACTTAAGCTCAGAAGATTCTTTTCTCATTTTCAGCTGTAGTAGGAGACATTTATATCAATTGTTTGAGGGCCATTGAGGGTACTTCTGTGACTTACTGTCCTGACCAGCTGCCTCTGGAGCCTCTTCCATGAGCCCAGACCCTACCTCAGTCCCTCCAGAAATACCAGACCCTGTTCAGCAGTGTAACTGTGTAATCCTCCAGCCACAGCTGCTCTCCAGCTTCTCAAAGACAGGGCTCGGACACTGCCAAGCCAAGCCCACCTACAGGCTGGTGTCCCATCTGCCCCCCAGCTATCTGGCTGCCCTTGGCCCCTTCAGTGCCCTGACAAATTGCAAAGAAACTTGCCTAGAGACAGATTTGTAAGTAACAAAAGTAAGGACATATATTACAAAGCCTACGTAATATAGAAACCATGAATGTATATATATATATATATATATATAAAACCAAAACATATCAGACTCATGCTTTGCCTGCAACTGAAGACCAAGTCCAAACTGAAATAAGTAACTCAATATTTTATTACTATTTTATATATTAATACTACTTTGTAATTTCAATGTTCCTCCTTTGAAGGAATTGTGGCTACTTCTCTCCCTTGTTGACCATGACACGATCTAGAACTTTCCCTTCTACAGACAGCAGCAAGGATTTACATCATAGGATGTAAATCACAGAATTTTCTCGCCTTTTTCTTCCCTTGAAATTGGTCTCTTAAAAGGATTTACTCTGTTGCAAGTCGCTAAGGCAGGACTAGTTTGAAACTCATTTCTTGATCATATTTTACAAAAAGATAAAATAAAACAGATTACACATAACTATTTAAAGAGGAGAAATTAAGATGGCTTAGATTCTGAAAAAAAAAAAGCTGAAACAGAAAGCTAGAGAACAGGGTACGCTGGGCTGCTGGGAATGCCCATCTGATTATTAATTGTAATCATAGCACTTTTCCACTGTTTATAATATCCTGACCATTCTGCTTTCTACACTCAGTGGTACTTCAAAAGACATTCGTCACTTTGCATCTTCACTTGTTTCTTAACACATGAAAATCAAATGACATCAAGCCTGACATGTCAAGGCAGACACTTACAAAAAGTCAGAAGCAACCTAATGGTTGTGTTCTTCCTATCAAGCTAAGATTTACTATAAATTTCAACTTCAACAAAGTAAAGGGCAAAAATTTTTGATCACCCTTCCCTAAGATTGTATACTACAATGTTCCAAAATAAAACTGCCATAATAAACCTTGTCCCCAGAGGATGACAGAAAAAATAGAGAATATATAACAGGCTTTTCTTAGTTCAATTAAAGCAGCTTAGTGATTGATAACACAAAGAGAACCACAAAAGGAAAAAAGACACAGGAGAAAGAATCCTGTTGTCCATGCTCACAGTCTGAGGCTTCAGTGTGGCTCTCCAGTTGCTGACTTCTGCTTTTGTCACTGTTGGCCTTCAGTTGTCTCAGCAGAAAGACTGGCACCAACATCCAGTTCAAAAATGTTGGGGTTTAACCTAGGTGGCAACTAAGCCCCACCCAGCCACTCACTCACTGCCATCCAGGTGGTATGGGGAGAGAATAGGGAGAGTAAAAGTGAGAAAACTTGTGTGTTGAGGTAAAGACAAATTATTAGGCAAAGCAGAAGATGCATGCCCAAGCAAAGCAAAACAGTGAATTCATTTGCTACGCCCCATTGGCAGGCATGTGTTCATCCATCTCCAGGAAAGCATGGCTGCACCATGTGTAATGTTTACTTGGGAAGATAAGTAGCATAACTCTGAAGATTGCTCCTGCCCCTTCTTTATTTTTTCCCAAGTTTATATGCTGAGCATATACCTTATGGAATATCCTTTTGGTCAGTTGGGGTCAGCTATCCCGACTTTTTCCCCTTCTAACTTCTATTGCACCCCCAGCCTACTTGCTGCTTGGGGTGACATGAGAAATAGGAAAGGCCTTGACTCTGTGTAAGAATGGCTCAGCAACAACGAAAACATCATTGAATTACCAAAACTGTTTACAGCACAAATTCAAAAAATGGCCCATACTAGCTACTGTGAAGAAAATTAACTCCAGCCCAGCCCAAACCAGCATATTCTCCACCCTTATTCCATAGTGTTTGTGTCATGTTCACATTCTGCAATATCTAACATAACTTCATTAACCCTCTCTGCCCTTGCCATACTTTGATATAATACACAGATATAACTCCTTTAGTCTAATGATCATCCCTGTGAAATGTCTGTAAAATATCCACAGATGTGTACAAAACTTCACTTGAGTGCATTTAATCAATGGCTTTGGACTCCATCTGTTATGGTAATCACTCAGGACACGAGGTGGTGTACTGTATGGAGTTACTGCGCACCTAAGCCAGCTCAGATCGAGTCACTGCTGCACTTGCACAACTTCTTTTAAGCCTTATTCTCCACTGATTCAGGTGCTTCCTGCTATAGTAATTACTATAACATGTAAGTAAAACCATGGGTTACAAAAATTTAAGCATTAATCCATTACAATCTCCACCCTGGTCCCTTTGTGCCAGGTTATAGAGTTCAGTGTTGCAACGAACTCCCCCCCTTGCTCGTAGCCTGGCTAGCACCAAGGATTTCCTCCTATATTAATTCCCATAACCTGCAACTCTAATCCTTCATTACAACAATCTAAAACTTTGTCAATTACCGTCCCTGCTCCTGGTCTCTTTGGACCAGACCATAGTGTTCTACACTGCAATGAACTCTTCCCTTGCCCCTGCAGCAGCTTGGACTCACGACAGACTGTAGTCTCTTAGGGGCATCACTGCTACAAGTGGAGCCTTATGTATGAACTAGTCTTTAAGGGTATGTCTGCTGTGGCATAGACACAGTTGTTTTGAGGTGCACGTATTCCAATGTGGTCTTCTTTATGGGCCACAATACCTTCAGGGACACAACCTGCCCCAGCATGGCCTTACCCACAGCCATAGTCCCTTCAGAAGCAAATCCTCTACAACATGGACTTGCACATGGCTGCAGTCCTTCCAAGGGCATACTTGCACTCTCATGGACTTATCCACCATCACAAATTTTGAGGTGCCTCAGCATGACCTATGCACAGCCTTTGATGTTTCAAGGTACACCTCCTACAGCATAGACTTATCCACAGCCATAGATGTTTCAAGGTGTACCTTCTCCAGTGTGGACTTACCCTTGAGTCGCAATCCCTTTGAAGGAATACCTGCTGCAACATAAATACAACCACGGCCACAGAAACTGATCAATGCTGCCCCAAGCAGCAGCTGCCACCAAGAAGAAGTTACCATCCCCGCAGCCAACTTCCCTCAGTTTTGATTCAGCATGATGTTATATGGTATGGAATATCCCTTTGGTCAGCTGGGGTCAGCTCTCCCAACTTCGTCTCCCTCCAATTTCTTACGCCTAACCTGCTCTGGTGGAGGGATGGAGTGAGGACCAGAAAAGGCCTTTACTCTGTATAAGCACTGCACAACAATAACGTAAATTTTACACTGGTTTTAGCAAAAATCCAAAACATAGCCCCATACTAGTTACTAGGAAGAAAATTAATGCTATCCCAGCCAAAACCAGCACAACATACACTTTGATTAGCACCCATTTCGCACATCAAGCAAGAGAGAGTTCTTGTGGAAAATGTATTCTGTCATTAAAGAGGTTGAGATACACAAGTTCAGCAGCTTGAGCTTCCCACTTACAGAATTTCTAAACTCCTATTTTCTTTGCAGCCTTGATCTTTCACACGTGCACATGTCCATGCATATTACTGTAATGCAAATCACATTTTTTTCATATGCAACAATAATTTTTTGCAACAATAATTTTTTCCAACATGCACCTTAACTGAAGTTGAATGAAGGGTTAAGACCAAAGTACTGTTACCTAAACTAATACTTCGTTGAGTCATATCCAAGATGTGAAAAACAAGATATAATTCTAGAAAGAAAAAATAGATGACTATAACCATCTGCCAGTCAATAAGTCTTTCTCTGGATTATTTCTAGCTAATCCATACAATCTAATACTGGATGAAGCCTTTTGTCAAATAGTTCAAATAGAAACGAATTGGCATGGGATAAACGGAAACAAAAATTAGTACTTGTCCTTATTTCACTGAAGCAAAATAAGGGTTCTTGGCAGGAACACATAGAGAGATTTCCGTCAGCTCTCAAAATAAAGACAGGCTAGAATTGAAATCAGATATGGAAAAAAGTTTCTGTCAACATAGTTAAATTCTGGCAATACAAAAGGCAAAGATACAGGAACCCTAAAATAAAGGCGTCTTACTGACTCTAACTATAACTCTAATAGTTTGTATCACATACAAACATCCACTAGAAGCATCATGACAACATTATCTCACGATTATGCTCATATAACCCAACAATTTTCCCTTTGTCACTATCATAAAAAAAGTCACTTCTGGATGGGAAATGATGAGACAAAAGAGACTTGACCTTGAAGAGGAAAATGAACTAAATTTAAATATTTTTCCTTATTCACAATGGAAAAAAAATGAACTCGCAGGGAAAGTATTTCATTCTCAGAGCCCATTTGAAGGTCAGGAAAGCAGAATCACTAACAACAGAGAAATAAATCGCTGAGAATCATAAAGATTTCTCTCAAACCATATCTTTTGGGAAGACTAGCAGGAAAAAAAACACTTGAGGTAAATGATAATAAAGACATCCATAAATGTCAAAGGCAAGTTAGACTGATTAGACATAAAGTAGCATAGTGAATTACCACACTGTCATCAGACCAATCAAGGAGGTGAGCACAGGACAGTTAGTGTTGTCTTTGACTAGTTAGTTAATACTAGAATGATATAAACCTCTTAACCGCAGCCCCCACCTCTGATTAAATTTGAGTGATTTCAGCTTTCAGAGCTGAAAACCTTCTCTTTAATTACATGAGCACGTAGTTAGCCTCTCTACCATTCTTAAACAGAAAGAAAGTAGAACATACAGTGTAGAGATGTAACAGAATAAGCTTTCTTCTACCATCAATCTCCTGCTGGACTGCATGGCCACATTGGTCAAAGTGAGGGAGAGATTTGTGAGGAAACAAGGTAGGAGGGTTTTAAATTAAAAGGGATGAGAAAAAGTCTAGCAAGTACCTCAATATAAAGTTCTGCAATCTAGCATGTTTGTTGTGCCTGTCTTGTGATAATGGAATGGCTTGAGAGGACATATTTAACATAATATTTGAACTTCCAAAATTATTTTTACTAGCTTTATGAATGGAGTATATATATAAAAAATGATAAAGTGCCTGAATATTTCATGATGTCAGCAACAGAATGAAAGGCTTAGTACTCACAAAACTACAACTGTTTTGATACATGTACATAATCACAGGTAGTGCTAAGAATACAGCTGCCCTGAAATTTACAGGGTATAGAGTGCAGCCTATTTTTGAAGGAAATGCTGGTATAAACTACTGTTAATAACTTTTCCTGCACCGTAAGTTCTACCTCATCTCTGTGTAATAATGATAGATGTTTTTCCGAATGTCAAACACAAATCCAGACTCTAATATACCTGCATGTCTACCTATTCTAATGCCCTTTCTTACAGGCAAATTGCATACTAAAGTGCACGTATAAAAAGATACTGTTTTTTTACAAGAAAAAGGCTACTCATATATTTTATAAATTAAGTTCTCACTGTAAATTACGCATCAAGCTAACGTGAGAAGTCCTGGGAACTCAGGGTGCATCTGTACTCAAAAGAAGAAAGCTGTTATATAATTTTTTTTTTCCTTTTTGGCTTAGTGTTTGTGGTTGATATCTTCCCTGGACTAAAACTCGGGAAGATAAGAAAATATGGGGCTTTATATTAGCTAGCGGCTCAAGTTCAAGCTAACAGAGGGCATCTGGGTAAAGTTGAACTTTGCTGTTGCCTTATGTATGCAAGCTTTTGCCAGCCTGAGCTAAGAACTCCCTCCCCTTCGCAGCTCAGACATACCCAGTTGTATCAACGTCCCTAACTGTTCCCATTTCTGAACCTGGCAGTTAGCTCCTCGAGTCTTTTATATAGCAGAGGGATAAACAGTATGGTGCCTGTCACTGGAAGCCTGTTGTGCAACTACATTGTCCTGCTGTTTCAAGCAGCTCTCCAGCCCCACAGATAACCAGAGCTACCAGCCTAATCAGCACTCTCTTACCATAAGCACTTTCTACTGATAAGGTACTACAGCCTCATCCAGTCTTTTAATTTGAGTCCCCAGAGAGAAGGCAATCATAGAAATGTGTGTCCCTTCCCCACATCCCCCCGCCCACCCCCCCCCTCGCTTATTTTGGCCAACATAAATCTTCAACTCTCCACATAAATCTAAAAAAGAAAACATGCCTCAGGACTAATGTCAGTCCCTTATATTTTTTAATAAGTAGGGCAGAAGTCTTAATATTTAAATTCAAATATTTCCAAAATTAAAACTTACTTTGTCCAGCTGGAATCAAGAACTATTACTTTGTTCAGCAGTTGGTACAAACCACATAATACAGTGTATAGTATTGGTGATGAAACACTCATTATATAGCACTAATAACTAATAACTAATAGAAGTTATTTTGAAAAAGCCACATCTGTGGGTCCACACAACAAGGAGGATTAACAGAGTGTCCAAAGTGAGGAAAAAAAGTATAAATAAATAACTGTCAACTTAAGTTCATCTTATAATTTCACTGAATTAAAGAAGTACTTTTGAACTAAATTTCAATCCTGTCTATATGAGGTGACGAGCAATGAGGAATGTTTGATTTTTTTATTTGTTTCTTCCTTTTGTTTTATTGTATTTTATTTATTTAAACGGGACCAGGGAAAGTCACTAAAGCAACTTCTAAGTCATGCAAACATCTTCTTAAAACATTATTATCATTTCATCTTAAAATAAAAATGTATTTTTACCTACTTATTCTAGCTCCATTTTTATAACTTAGGCATGGAGCAGGCTTAATTTCACAGCAATCCCAGTAAAATTTCAGGTCCCAATGAGGCAAAAGCAAAATTCAGGGTTCGTTTGGAAATAAGAAATTCAGAAATAGCTAATGCTTTTCTCAATACTGTTTCGGTTATGACTAATCACAAACAAAATGGAAGGTGAATACATTTTTATATCCAATTCTGTTAGCATTGGTAAGGCTGTTTAAGTTTTTTCCTATTTCTTACTGGCATATCATTCTGGAACTAGAGCAAGTCAAAATGTAAACCTTGATTCCTTAATGTAAACCTTGATAGTCTTACCTTTTCAAGTGGCTACAACCATGTAATTTGTAGTGATTTCCCAATAAGAACAAATTTAAAAAAAAAACTTGGAGGAAAGTGGGACTTAATTTTCTTTCTTCTTTTGTAGTTCAATCCATCCTCGCCTCCCCCCAGAAAATCCCATCTTTATCTTTTTATGATTTTTGAGGTGAAAAAAACTCACTCAGAACTGGTTGACCCAGTATGATATGTAAGAATGAATATACAAGGTAGACTAGGAACAAGGGTTGGTGAAAGAAAAATACCTTCCTTTCTGCTTTAAGAACAAGCATGTGCAATTTCAGCTTGCAAAGCCTGGATCTGTATTGTTTTGTGTGGTTTGGTTATTTCAAGTAATAAATAAAACGTGCTAGAGATGCTGAATTTGCAGAGGTTTGCACATGTATTTGATTGCCTTTAATTAGCCTAAAATTTTGCCCTCTGAAAAATTCCACTGACGTGAAGGAAATGAAGCTGTAAGAATAAAGTGCAAAGACTCTATAAGAACAATGATTTTATTATTAACATACAAATCTACCAGTCTCCATAGGATTTAGTTCTAAACCCTCCTCAGCTCCTACTCCATAGGACTAGAAGAAAAATATTAAAGTTATGACATGAGTAAATTCTTCTCAAATGATAGAAAAAAAATGCAAATCCCAGTGTCTTCAATGATTGTAATACCATCTAGTGGAATAACGATATTTATACAAGCAGAAATTCCAACTATATGTCAAAGCATAGAAGGAGCTTTTGAATCTATAGCTATGCTATTTGTGTCTATATAAAAAAAGGTAAGTTCACAGAACAAACATATTTTGGATGCTCCACCACATTTCTGACAGCAGTCATGTTACAGCACTAAATGGATGGCACCTGAGAGAAAGATATTTTCCATACCAAAGTGTTGCTAAGTAACAATGAAGTTCAAAGCAATGAAGGAAGGAAGGGGAAAAACTCCCCTTAAAAAGATTTGTTTAAATACGCTGCTGAAAATATCAATCAGTTGATGAATACCAGTCAATGCATTATGAATCGATAAACTGCTCTGCTAGACCAATCTTGGCAAATTATATGAAAGTTTGAAAAGAAATCTTGTAGATAACTGAAAACAGGAATAGAATGCGATTTGGACTAATCGGAAGACTGCCAGGTCGATCTAGTATCTGCATTTCTAGACACAAAAAAGGCAAATATTTAGCCTATTAAGTCACAGTGAAACGCATGATACCTACTCATATGAAGTTACCATTGTTGAAGAGAACAGGAAATGACATAAGAATTAGAAATGGACTTAGACCTGGAAACAAGAGGTGACAATTCCTGTTGAATTAAAAGTGTTGAGTTTCGTTTAAATCTTCAAACTCTTTTAAAAATAAGGATGATTATGCTAATGAAACTTGATAATAGCACTACTATGTACAGATCTTCCAGTCTTCACAGAACAGGTGCCTTGCAGACCCCACTGTTACTGCAGAGGAAGACTGCAATAAGAGAAAGGAAGTTTCATGGTTGAAAGTTGAACTGGTGGAAATGGGCTAAGTCAAACAAGATTTGCACTGAAGTTAAAAAAAAAGAAAAAAGGCAGGAGAGTCATCAAGTGGAATTGATCAAGAAAGAAAATAAAGAAAATACACTGAAATATATAATCAAGGATGATTGAACCATGCCTGTGTTTCAACATAGAAGACAGCAAATCTGTTTTCAGAGACAGTAGAGTGCATACTATTCAGAACAGTGAAAGGCATCAGTAGAAATTAGTTTAAAAAGCTGTATATAACTCAGATTGCTCTTCAAGAAAACATTGATTTAATCTGGAGCAGTTGTTACTAGGACGATGCTGGTTGAAGAAATAAGTAGCAGTATCAAACATGATGGCATTGTAGGGCAAAGTAGCTCTTTAAGAACATGTCAGAGGCATGAAAACATGGAAGAAAGTAGCTGTTAAGGGTGAAGGAAAATAATGGCAAAGGAACCAAATAGGTATGAACCACACAAGTGCTTTGTCACAGAATCACAGAATGCCAGGTTGTAAGGGACCTCAAGCATCATCTAGTCCAACCTTTTAGATAATGCACAGTTTAAATGAGATGCCCCAGCACTCTGTCAAACTGAGCCTTAAAAGTATCAAGTGGAGTCCACCACTTCCCTTGGGAGATTATTCCAATGCTTTCATGGTGAAAAATTCTGTTCCAGAATCCAATTGAATCTCCCCAGGAGCAATTATACCCATTACCCCTTGTCTTTTCTGATTGACTTGAAGTCTGAGCTGCACTCCAGGGTTATGTATTCCTGGGTGAAAACCTTAAATTTATTTCCATTGAACTTCATAAGGTGTCTGTCTATCCCAGTCTTGCTGGAGGGTAGCTCTTCCCTCTGGAGGGTTAACCACCTCACTCAAATTGAAAGCTTCATCAGGGTGCTCTTAATCCCAACATTCAGGTCACTCATGAAGATATTAAGCAACATTGGGCCCAATATTGATCCCTGAGGGACCCCGCTTGTGCCTGATTACCAGTTTGAGAAAGAACTATTACTATCACCCTCTGGGTGTAGCCTGTAAGAGAGTTCTTTACCCACCGCACAAACCACTTGTCTAGGTTGTAGCACGTCAGTTTCTCTAGGAGATTGTAAGGAATTGTGTCAAAAGCCTTGGAGAAGTCCAGGTAGACAATGTCCGCCGCTCACCCTGCATCAACTGATTGGGTCACTTTGTCATAGAAGGCTATCAGGTTTGTCAAGCACAATCTGCCCCTAGTAAATCCATGTTGACTTTTCCCAGTCAGGTGCTTCAGTTAACTTTTTACAGTCACTAGGAGTATTCACTCCTTAATGTTTACAGGATCTGTCTAAAATCGTCTGGGTCTTTGGAAATTTTCTTGTTGATGAGGGTAACATTTCTTCCAGTCTTTGGGATGCCCTCTCCACAGCTTCTCAAAGATCATTAAATTGGCCGGCTCTCTCAACACCCTCAGGCTGGTGGCTTCTGGGGCCATTAATTTGTATAGGGCATGCTCTGTAATAGTTCACACACCCACTCTTCATTCACTGATAGCAGGTATGTGTCTGCATCAACCTAGATGCAGAACCTAGACCTGGCATCCAACAGCACTACTAAAGACAGAAGTCGAAAAAGCATTGAGGACATCTGCCTTATCAGCACTATTCATTACTATTGGTAATTATTACCCCATACAGCGCTACAGGCTTGGGGAAGACCAGCTGAAGAGCCAGCTGGAGGAGAACGACCTGGGGGTGTTGGTTGACAACCGGCTGAATATGAGCCAGCAGTGAGCCCAGGTGGCCAAGAAGGCCAGTGGCACCTTGGCTTGTATCAAAAATAGCGTGGCCAGCAGGACGAGGGAAGTGGTTGTGCCCCTGTACCCAACACTGGTGAGGCCAAACCTCAAGTACTGTGGTCAGTTCTGGGCCCCTCACTACAAGAAGGACATTGAGCTGCTGGAGAGCATACAGAGAAGGGCAACGAGGTTAGTGAAGGGGCTGGAGAATAAGTTTTATGAGGAGAGGCTGAGGGGAGACCTCATCACTGTCTACAGCTTCCTGATAGGAGGGGGTAGCAAGGCGGGTGCTGGCCTCTTCTTGCAAGTGACAAGTGATAAGATGAGAGGAAATGGCCACAAGCTGTTCAGACTATAGACATTAGGAAAAATTTCTAAACTGAAGGGGTGGTCAGGAGCTGGAACAGGCTGCCCAGGAAGGTGGTTGGGTCCCCATCCCTGGAAATGTTTAAAAGATGGATAGATGAGTTTCTTAAGAACATGGTTTATTGAGGGGACAGGTACGGTTGGACTTGATATCAGAGGTCTTGTCCAGCCAGATGATTCCATGATTCCATGACTCTATGATGACTCACCTCTCCTGTTTAACAGTGGACAAATACTCTCCTTGTGTTTCTGTTTGTTGTTAGCATAATTGAAGAACCCTTTTGTGAAGTTTTTGACATCTCTGGCCAATCAAAGTTCAGGCTGAGCTTTTTCTTTCCTAACTATAAATGTGTACACTGCTAGTGCCCTTATTTTTCCAAGGGGAAAGGTTCCACTTTTCCATCTCTGGTACATTTCCCTTTTGCTTCTGAGCAGACCCAGAAGCTAACAGTAAAGTCAAGGGTGTCTCTTGCTCCACATCCTCCTTTGTCTTTAGAGGGGATAAACTGTTTTTATATATCTAGGAGAGTGTTCTTAAAAAAAATCCCAACACTCACTAGCTTTGTTAGCTTCCATGGAATCTTCCCACCACCTAAAATTCTGGTCTTGGGACTGACCTTCAGTGTTCTCAGCAGTATTTCAGACTCCACAATACTGTAATCACTGCAGCCAAGGCTACCACTAACCGAGATATTACAAAACAGGTTTTATTGATTTGTCAATAGGAAGTCCAGCAGTGCCCTGTTCCTGGTTGGCATATCTAACATTTTTATGAGGAAGGAGTCTTCTATGCATTCCAGGAACTTAACGGATGACATGTCAACTGCTGTGCTTTTCTTCCAGCAAATATCTGGTTAGTTAAAGCCACCCGTAAGAAACAGTTTTGTTGACAGAAGCTTCCTCAAGTAACTCAAGTATTTCTTTGTTTGCCTTGTCATCTTGGTTTGGGTGTCAGTAGCAGATGCCTACTGGAAGGCCGCTCCTCTGATTTTGACCCAGAGACACTTGATAGGGCTACCACAAATACTATAGCTGGCTTCCATACATTCAAGGGTCTTCTTAATATAGAGTGGTTGTTTCTCCTCTTCTTCCTTGTCTGTCTTTACAAAACATGTTATAACCATCCGTCATGATCCTCCAGTCATGCAAGTTGTCCCAACTATTCCTAGTGTTCCAACTATTCCTATGATATCATAGTTTTCTGACTGGGCAAGGAGCTTCAGTTCCTCCTTTTTGTTTCTCAGATTGAGTGTATTAGTGTACATACACTTGAGGCAGTTGATCTTTTGACTCTCATTTAGGAAGACAAGTAAGGCACGTTCTGCACTGCTCTGGTTGTTCTGTTTTTTTTCCCCAGTTAGTTGTGGTGGTGATAGTGACATGGGCATTGCTATATTGGGTCACTACGCCTGAGTCCTTCAGTTTAAAGCCCACCTTACCAACCTGATCAGCTTACTGCCAAGTATTCCTCTGCCTTTTCTAAACACATGGATTCTATCCCACCGTAGCAGGCTGTAGTCATTGTACAAGGTTCCGTTATCATAAAAGTCAAAGCTCTTCTGGCGACACCAGACACATAGCCAGAATTTGGTCTGCATTATGTGTCTATTCCTGTCTGCCCCCATTCCTTGAGCTGGTAACATGGAAATAAAAATGACTTAGGAACCAAGGTTCTTCACTTTCTCCCCCAGGGCCTTATACTCTTTCTTGATTCTGCCTAGGTTATGGCTTACGGTGTCATTCATACCCACCTGCGAGAGAAATAATGGATAGTGGTCTATGATCTTGAAAAGTCGCAGCACCCTCTCAGTAACATCCTGGATTTTAGCTCTCGGAATGCAGCATTACCTCATGTGACTCCCTATCCAGTCGGCAGAAAGGTGCCTCAGTGCCCTTTAACAGAGAGTCCCCCACAATGAGTACACGTTGCTTCTTTTTGTGATATTCACCATCAGTGAACTATTGGCTCAGTTGGAACTTGTGGGTCTTGCTTATGGGTGCCTACTGTTGTTAAAGCTTATTATAAACTTCAAAGGGGTGAAACTCATTGAGAACTTGAGTTAAGACAGCCTTCCTGTAAAGCAGAATGAAAAACAACCTAACTAGCCCCAAAATAGAGCTGTAAATTCTCATGCAATATAGCTGTCCATGACAAATGGGGCTTTGAACTGCTGATCCAGGAAGCCTCTTCTCTATGTGTTTTATTTCTAGATTCTTCACCTTCAGTCTAGTTGTGCAATCTAACTCCCAGCAAGACCTTGGAAGGAGTAAATCCAATCACAGAGTCTAAATCTGAAACAGTCCTACAGTGAGTGCATAAATCCCTCCTTCTGCTTATTAACTTTAAGGCAGCCATTGATTTTTACAATGCATTAGATTTTCTCCCTGCTAAAGTTGCTTTTCAATAAGGTGATTTAGCACCTCTTCGCATGTTCATTTTCCAGATCAACTGAGTTTCATGAGTTACTTAAATCGTCCTTTTACCAACTGACTTGCTCTTTCTTATTTGGAACTTCATCCATCACTGTCATACAGTACAGAAACGATTTACATTAAAATTACAGGTCACCATGAACTTGTCTATGTGATCCTCTTGTCCATGCTAAAAGTAACATTCTTCTTATAGATTGTGATTAGAACAAAGAGGCAGTAATCTCAGACTACGCAGGTTTTATCATTAAAGAATATTTTAAGGAATGACGGCAACTTAATAACCTCCAGAGCTCTTGCTCAGTTATGCATCCTGAAATGAAATATTTGCTTTTCTCATTACAATAAGCTGTTTTAATAAATGTTTGAATAAAGGTGTATGGATCTGAACATTAATAGGTTACTGCAATAAAGGGGACTAGAATTAAGTTTTTCATCTCTGTGTTATTAGGAGATTTAAAGAGGTCATAGACACTTGTTTGGTTTTTTTTCTAATCATGAAATTTCTTAACCAGATGGAAACTAATTAGCTTTCAGTGTCTGTAACACCTTTCTTTCACTGAATGAAAGTGAGTACTCATTTCTACCAAATAGACTTAATCATCCATAAAGACACAGAACAAACTTGAATCTTAGTATTTTGACTCATGAAACAAGAACTGCAACTGGTTTGTCATGTGCTACTCATTCCCCTTTATTATTTTGTGCAAGGAGTGCAAAGAATCTTTCCGTGGGGTCTTTTCCAGGTATTGTGTGATACACTTTGCCACATTTATGTATATCCTTGGAGATAAAGCGAAGAAATGTGTTGAAAAAAGATTAGGGCTTGTTTTTCTAGATTTTTTTCTCCTGTGAAATTCCTCTGCCTCCACCAACAGAAGAAGCACTCAGGTGAGCTGCTTTTGTACTTCTAACAGGAACTAAACACAGAAGCATAATAACAAATCACAGAAGAGAGTGTTGCCACAGAAATTTTCCTTAGGGTTGGGATTTTTTTCCCCCAGCTTCAGACATTCTGTGGCACAAACATTTTTTTTCACCCTTTGGTATAGAAATATCAGGCCCAGAATTTACTTGTTTTTTTAGCTGAGCAAAGCTCTCTGCAGTAGCACACTGTCAGGAATTAGGGCTCAACAGCCTCTCTTGAAAGCGTAAAACGTCAAAATGTGGCTCCCTGCCATTTTCTGGGGAGCTGAGTTTGAATCTGTGGGATATGGCACGTACAACCAGTTCTGTCAACGCTGCAACGATTTACTCATTTGTAATCAATTTTCATGTGTGCTGTTCGCCATTGCTCGTTTTGCAGTTACTCCCGAGCACCGCTAGAGGATGCTCATGGATAACCCAGAAGTTAACAGCACAAGGCTGGAGTGCTACTGCTTTGGCTACGTCTAGTGGCCACAGTAACTTCACTGCATTTATAGTCTGTACGCTTATTTTGAGGCAGACCAAATAGATACAGCAATACTAGTAACGAGTTTTAGTTCTAGACTCAAAATAGCCCCAAATAGCCTTCTCTAATTAAAAAACATTTATGTTGGAAATGTTGCTGATCTAAGTTACCTCCACAAAACTGAGTGCATGGGCATTTGCTCATTCTCCTCATATCTCCCCCATCTCCTTGCATGAGATCTCTCTGTTAATCTTTTTTTTTTTTTTTTTTTCTGAATCTCCAAACCTCCTATTAATCATTACAGCATAACAAGGCCTCCTTACTGTCAGCCCTTTGGCTCTTGGTTGATTCCTCCAGGTTCTCGTTCTCCTTTATTTCTGCAAGGAAATGTTTCTATAGCTTATTTCGAAGAACTTCCAAAGCAATTTCTGCTGCTCTAACATGACTTAATGGAGATGATACAAAAAAGTACGTTCTTTTAGCCTAAACATTCTACTCTGAATAGGCAGCAGCTTGGGTAGAGTAGTTCCTTATTTCTTCTAGCAAACTGTGAAATGGGATGTGACATAGCCCACATCAAAAAAAAATTTGCTGACTTAATCCACAGTAAGCCCTGAAAAGTCCATATGTACCTCACTACATGGCTACAAATACACACAGTTTAAACAATGCCACTGCCCTGTCTATTCCCACTGAATCTACTGAGGCAAAGCTTCCAAACTGCCAACAATTTAACAGGCATGGAGAAAGGTTGAATCAAGCACACCCATCAATTCATGTCACCACACTGTTTTTCCTCAGGCATGACTTCTGAATGGCACCCTGTCACGCCTGAGACTTCAGCATCTGGATCACATATCCTGCTGGGAACTGCGTTCATTCCAGAGAGGAAGTATTTACCTGGATACGAGCTTGAGTATGCTTTCAATCTACAAATATGACAGTTCTGTTCCAATTCAAGAAGTACTACAAGTCACTGTGAAGAAAACACTACTATATGCTACCTTATCTCTTCACACTTTCTTTGGTAGCTGCTGTTGGCCATTAACACACAGGGGCAGATATACCAGTGGACATCGTAAGGCCTTTGACAGGGTTGCCCACAACTTCCTTCTCTCTAAATTGCAGGGATATGGATTTGATGTATGGACTGTTCAACTGATAAGGAATTGGTTGGATGGTCACATTCAGAGAGTAGTGGTCAACAGCTCAACATCCAGATAGAGATCCATCACAAGCAGTGTCCCTCAGGCATCCAAACTGGGACAAGTGCCTTTTAATATTTTCATTACTGATATAGACGGCAAGACCAAGTGCACCCTCAGCAAGTTTGCGGATGACACCAACCTGAGTGAGGCAGTGGTCACACCAGAAGGATGGGATGTCATCCAGAGCGATCTGGACAAGCTGGAGAAGTGGGCATGTGTGCACTTCATGAGGTTCAACAAGGCCAAGTGCAACGTCCTACACCTGTGATGGGACGATCTGTGGTTTCAATACCGGCTTGGGGATGATGTGATTGAGAGCAGCCATGAGGATAAGGACTTGCGGGTGCTGATTCATGAGAAGCTTAACATGAACGGGCAATATGACCTCACAGCCCAGAATGTCAACCTTGTCCTGGGCTGTATCGAAAGAAGCACGGCCAGCAGATTGACAGAGTTGATTCTTCCTCTATACTCCATTCTCAAGAGACCCCATCTGGAGTACTGTGTTGTGTTCTGGAATCTCCAACATAAGAAGGATATGGAACTAGAGGAGGGCTACAAAAATGATCAGAGGGCTGGAGTGCCTCTATTATGAGAACAGGCTGAGAGAGCTGGGATTGTTCAGTCTAGGGAGAGAAGGTTCTGGAAAGACCTTACAGCAGCCTTCCAGTACCTGAAGGGGGGCAACAATAAAGCAGGAAAGGGGCTTCTTACAAGGACATGTAAACATAGGATGAGTGTTAATGGCTTAAAATTTGAGGAGGTAGAAATTCTTCGCGCTGAGAGTGGTGAGGCACTGGCACGGGTTGCCCAGGGAAGCTGTTGATGCCCCCTCCCTGGAAGTGTTCAGGCCAGATTGAGTGTAGTTTTGAGCTGCCTGGTCTATTGGAAGGTGTCCTTGCCCATGGCAGGGGGATTGGAATTGAATGATATTTAAAGTTTCCTCTAACCCAAACTGTTCTATGATTCTATGATCCTTACACTGGGTGTCCACAACAACAAAGACAACATAATTACTCACTTTCACATCAAGGAAGCAGCTGGTTACCACTTGGACCACCTCTTTTCACCCAATGAGAACTAGTTTCTATAAAGTACAGTTATACAAAGGAGATAAGTGTTTGTCAGGTTCTCCATTTAACAGGACACAGGCTAGGACAGGAGACATAACATATGCGTACACAGCAGTGAGTCAAAGCAGTCCATTATCTTTGTGAAAGTGCATAGGTTAATTTTACCATTTTTAGTTTTAATACAGAGTCTTTGAAGGACTTTATATGGGCTGCCGATTACATTTTAACTCAAAAGAAATCCAACTGCTCAAATTGGTAACATCTTACCTTCAGCATAGCATCATGTGACTATTTCTCAAAGACCAACAACATTGACCATAAACATTTTCATCCTTAAAAATTCAGGCTCCAGCTACATATAAATCATACTCTTGAACTGAATCACTTGAGAAAGTAGAAACTTTAGTTATTAGCCTTTGTATTTTCACTAGATCAAGAAAAAAGTTCCCTTATCTGCAGCAGATGGAATCTGTAAATTAATCATTCCACAGGTGCAATAGTTGGCCAGACCTGTAAGAATATTTAAGGAATATGAATATGCTATTCAAAATCATAGCAAGCACTGTAATTTTCTCACACAGACAGATGTACAAGTATTCTCACAGATATCTGGAAGTTCTCAGATATCTGGAAACCTCCTACACCACCCTCAGTAGCAGTCTGAGGACTGCAAAAACAAGGGAGTAGGAGAGAAGTAACATAACAGCAAGCAGCTGGGAAAGAGCCTTCAAGTGCTTCTATTTGGGCTGGGAAAGAGTGATGGGTGTAGCAAGCATGAAGCATGACCTTTCCCACTTGTTTCAGAGAGAGCTGGAAGAAAGAGAAGCAAAGTACTGGGTCGCTGCATGGTGCTTGCTTGTTTGAAGGAATCACAGAAAGAAGTACAGAGGTTAAAATGCACATGGAGGCTACAGCTATGCCATGCAAGGCAACTTGTCTACACCAGTCAGCTACAGAATTATGCAGCCCACAGTTACTACAGGGTTCCTAGTCCCATGTGCTACTCTCCACAGGCATGTCTTATGTCAGCATCTCTTCGCTGCAAAGAGAAAGACGGGGCCTATGCTTAAACTGTCAGCCTGAGCACAAGCACCCAGACAGTTCAGGTTTACCCCATTGTTAGCACAATGGAAACAGAGTTGAAACATCCCCTTTGGTGATGAGTGCCTGCTTCTGAGAAACTGGGTTTTCTCTAATTCAGTAGTTCTAAGTGTTTACTAAATATGCAGAGGTGATAGCTGAAGCTTGTAGACAGGAAGGTAATGTGTGCGTACCAACAGGTGCTTGCCTTTAAAGGTAAGCTGCAATTAGACAAACTCAGCAAGCCATCCTCTTGGCTGAAAATAAAACATTAAAAAAAAACCCAGAAATCTAATTTCAGCAATAGTTTCTACTGGAATATTCAACAACGTAGATTTTATAATGAGATAACTTGGCTTTTGAAACTCAGCAGATGCCACATCTCGCAACTGTTTCTGTCTGGGTAAGTGTTATTGCATTATGGAACTCTTCGTAAAAGCTTCAATGCATCCAGTCAGGACACAGTAGCTTCAACTTCCATGTAGTTGTGTAATGTTTACCAAGTACTCTGTTTTATTAGTATTTACCTAAAAATTTAATCCCCATTTCAAACAATGTTTTTCATGTTGAATTACATTTTTGTACAGATGATGAATCAACACCTGGTTTAGTTACATCTAAACAAAACTCTGTTCATTAATTAACCATGAATTCGTTTGCTGTTTAAGCACCCGAGCAAACAGGGTAAGGGTCAGCTAATAAAGAAACTTGTAATTGTTTTCAAGCCTAGACTCCTTTAAAATTAAAACTACTGTTCTTGTAAGAAGGTGAAGGTTCTTGCTATTCAGCCCCAAAGACAGCACTGAGGATGATTTTACAATCCTAACCAAAGACTGGGGATTCAGAGCTCAGCTTGATGAAGTCTTCAGTGATACAGTAAGTAAGCTGGGAAAGTGACTGCTCTCCTGATTCAGGCTATAGCTGCAGTACCGAGACACCCGAAACTGGAAGTATTACAAGACAGACGTTGACATCTTGAAGCAAGCCCAGCAAACAGCTCTCAAGATGGCTGGGGTTGAAACACAGGGCATACAAAGAGAGGCTGAGAGAGATGTGTTTATCCAGCTTTGAGAAAGCTCAGTCTGGCTCCCAGTGCTGTCTACAGCTGTCTAATGGGAAGGTGTAGAAAAGATGGAGTCTGACTCTTCTTGGAGATAAAACAAGAGGCAAAGGACAAACATGAATAGAAATTTGTGTTCCATGTAAGGTATTAGTTCTTTTGGGCTACCTGAAACCAATTTCTCTATTTCTATTTCTGCACTATTAGAAACAAAATTTGTAGTGTAAAGGGGCCTCTCAGCAATAGTAAGGCAATCAGAATCTGATCCTTTATTGAAGAACATTCTTTGTTGTAATTACAGTTTGTTTCCTTTCTATGAAGCTTGAAAGCAAGGAAGAGAAGTTCCGTAAAAGCTTGTGATAACATTCATACAGAAAGGACAACTCAGCCCAACTGGCTTTATGAAGTTATCACAGTGCAATTAAATTCTAGTCAAATGTAGCTATTATTCGACTAAATTAAAGGGTAAATCCTAAATCAATTTCTTCCTAAAAATGATGCATGCTTTCTGCAAGAAAGAAGCCTTGTTAAACAACAGTGGGCTCGTGTGCAACAATTCTATCTACATCTCAAGGATACTATTACTTTGTGAAGCAAAGCAAAAAAGCCTGCTTTTAAAACTACGTCATCTATGCATGCGGAACAAAAAGGAGATGGCCTTCAATATATCTCTGTACAAGAATAACCTCCAAGACCAAAGGAACGCTGTTGAACCCCCTTACTAGGGACTCCTATAAACTCTTCTTTCAGGTAACAGGCTTTATCATTGACCAAATGAAATGAGAAACACATCTATGAATGCTTTGCCTTCTCTGATAACTATGCAGATGTCTAGGTCCAGCTGGCACAAAATAAACTTATGTTTTGACCTTCAGCACTAGCTCCAGTCAGCGGTTTGCTCTAATATCTTGCATGTTTGATGTTTTAGAGCTCCAATTCTTTCCCTCACAGCTCACATATGCTCCAAAGACCTTCCTCCTGAAAGTAACAGATCCTTCCATATGGCGTGTACACAGAGAAAAGATTGTACTTTTGTACTGTATAAGTATCTTCCTTAAATGCTGTTATGTGCACAAGGTTTCCTTCTTTTTTGCTAAAAAATGAATATTCCTTCCCCTTTCTATTTATGCAGCAGCACCAAAGAAGACACTACTCGTGGTTTCTGTCACTGACCAGAAAGACATTTTTCTGCTGATTCAGTTGCTGTGCTTGGAGAACTCCTGCATGGCACTCCATAAAAGACGAAACACATGTAATCATCATCCCTGACATGCACACACTCATTCTCCCTCTCTGGGCCTGAAGTGAACCTATGCAATTACCACAGGAGTACCCTTTTTCTGTGCTCACCACTAGCTTCAGAATCCCTGCTGTTGGAAAGTTCAAATTTCATCTTTGAATATATCTTCATTTTTAGCATATACATGATTGTCATGCATCAAACCAAAAGTGATTTCCTTCATGAGTGGCTTTGTGTGAGGACTTTAAGTTTGGTTGAGGCATTGCTTTTATCTATATTCATAACACATATAAAGGAGTTCAAAATCGAGCACCATCCCCTATGGAATGAGTCTGAGGAAGGAACCAAGGAGCTCAAGATCCTTCACTGGCTGCACCTACAAGCAGGAAGATAGCAAGTCAACTTACCCAGTATCTTATATCTTCTCAGTACAAAACATATCCCATACGTGATGCTCTTTGCTCAGTAAAGAAATGAAGTGGCTCTGGGAAAGCACAACCATTTTATTGGATCAGAAAGAAGTGTAAAGCAGAACTAGACTTTCTGATTACAGCAGAAGTGTAAATGTTACTACTTTTAAGAAACTTGATCTGCTGGTCTTTCAAAAATAATGCAGCAATTGACATTCATCACTAGCTTCCTATGACAAAGTCATCTTCTCCCTCTCTGGTTTATTAAAAAAATAGTAGTTTCTGAGTTCCTGTTTGATACAACATTTGAAAAGTATCAGTTTAACAATCGAGATCTGAAACATAGGTGAGCAAGCCAGATGGATACGGTTGAACTGCATTTCTCTGGAAATAAGATCAGAAAAGGCTATTTTTAACCCAAACCCATCAATCTGGCTATTTTAAGACATTTGTCTCCTTGTTATGATAACAACATTTTGGTAAGGGATCCTTGCTTCATCTATTCCAGGCATAAGTTGGAAGTCTTAGGTACCACTTGCCTATATCCAGGAGGGAAGTTACTTGTTTGCACCAGGTGAATACTGCCTAGCATAAATTAAAATATACTTAGAGGTTAGGCACAGACATAGGTACCTTCCCTGCAGTTACCTGTGCAACATGGTCTTTTCTACCTCTAATAAAAATTAGGAGAAATATCTTTATTTCAGGGAAGAATATAGATACCAGGAACACTTTTTGTAGGAAGGTAGAACGGATGGCTTTTAGCCTACTTTGTTTTCTCTAAAAGGGAAGTACATCCTAGATAACACATAGCTGAAGCGAGGGAGCTTGGAGTCAAAGACGTAGTCTCATAGAGATTCAGTCAATGCTCGCTTTATTACAAAAGATATACTGTTTATATAGAAATTCAACAAAGTTTGCACGACAAGATTCAATCATTGATTGGATACATTCAGCTGTTCACATGCTAGCTGTAGCTCTATGATTGGTTAAGTACCCTTCAGCACACATCATGATGTGGCTGAGGCAAGTCTACTTGCAGTTAGCAAGTTTCTTGGCTGTCAGCAAATTTTCTTAGCAAATTTCTTATCTGCAATCTTGTACTTCTGCTTATTCTAGCCATCTTCTATCAGGCTTGACAAGGACGACATGTCCTTGTGTGTAGCCATATAGGCAGGGTTGTGCATGATAGACTGAAACAACAATTCATGTCCTGTATTGCTCAAAATATCACCAACACCTAGTCCCTAGAGAAGAACTTGAAAGTATATATGAATAAATGTAAGGACCAAAACATCAAAAACTGAGATGAGCCATTCTGGAAATACAAATTTAGGAAAAGAAGTCTGAGCTAGTTGTTATTACTCAGCTGCAGTGGTATGAGAAGACAGCAGCTATTCTATATGATTTCAAGTTAAAAGCTATTCAGAGAGACAGGACCTTGACTGTATACTAATTCATGTGTTAAATTATGAATCAAATAATGGGACAATGTAATAGGCAATTGAATAGTCTGAAGAACTGGAAACAGCAGGCCCCAACTTGCTAAAAGGTTCAGGAAAAAATGCGTACATCTGTAGAATGTCAGTTTAGAAGGTTTTGGTGCTGTGAAAGTACAAGTAAACACAACAGATATAGTTATACTGATCTTTTCCCCATGTAGAGATAGAACACAGTTCTGAGTAATAGGTATACTTGTTGCTTTCAAATGTCCAGTCTCTCAAATCTGAAGATAAAATTGGATAGAAAGGGATATTTAAGCACAAAGAACTGGAAAGAATTACTTCTGCTGCTGTGTGGCCTTTCCAGTGTCACAGCAACCATGTTTTTGTATTAGCTGAGCATGCTTCATCAAGATGTCTACTCCAGCTGCTCCACATGTTACAAGCCTCAAAAAATACAGTAGTTTCTGATATGGGCATAAATTATTTCTGAACACATCGTCAGCAGATCAATTTAATGTTGATTACTTGAGAGGTTTCTAAGCACCTATAAGGTCAATAATACTAACAGCACCTTACCAAATATCCCTACTGTAGTTGTAACCCATTATTGGGAATTCATAGCCAAGGTACTCTGTCTTTTTCTGAAGGTCATAAACAATGAAGAAAGAAGAAAACGTCCTCTGTGTCACAAGGTGGTCAGTAGAAATTCTGCAGAAATCCTGGGACTCATGCAGTTTGGTTTAGCAACCAGAACAAAGATTGACCAGGAATCCTTCAGATCCTCTTTGGGATACCAGAAAAAGTGTGAAAGAGAATTGGACACTGGTAAAGAAGGCTTTCCTAGATGCTCCAAACTGACAATCATTACTGAAGATGGCTGTAATTAAAAAAAAAAACCTGAATAAAACATCAAGAGGAATGAAGATATTTGTGGCAGCTGACTATTCATATGGGTATGGAAAACACTGGGCCAACAGAAAGAACAATACTGGATAAAAACAACAATAAAGGTAAAAGGAAGTTAAAGAAATCACTGAGATTCCATGGCTGTTAAAATTAAAGACAAAAAGATGGAATGACTTGAGTTTACCAGACAAAAAAATCTTACTCAATAGTTATAAATATGGTAAAAGGATTGAGCGTGTTAACTGGTGATGGCCATCAACGGAGTAATTTATACATCAGTCATTTGTATGGCGCTTGGAGTGATGTTGAATTTGGAATTAGTTCACCTTCTACAGAAAACTATATAATCTTTATTCTAAAAAAAAATTTAGACGATCTTGAAAACTTTGTCAACTACACTTTTCTAAACTTGCAAAATGGCAAGCTAATATCAACCTCAGGCAAGACCATGGGAAGACTGTGCTATGAGAAAAGTATTACAATGGTATAACACAACAAATGCAAAAAATCTTGGTTTATGGATGCCCAGGGTAGCTGATATATGAGAAAAAGTATGTTTGGAGGGGAAATGGATCTTTCTGATGGGAGCAGTTCAAATCAAAATTTCAAAAAACATATAAACTCTTAGAAATATCTGCATTTGTAAATATAGTTCATTGGAGAGATAAATGAGATGTAAACTGACCAGTTATATAAGTTTTCCTGGGTGACAACTTATGATATGTTTATTTCAGCAACATCATTTTAACACAGCTAAATGCTATGCCGTATTCATAGAAAAACAGGTTGCAAGGCACATTGTTAGGGTAGAAGATTGTATCCTAGAAAGCAGCAACACTAAAAAAACATATTCAAACACATGCTGCCTGCGCAAGGACCTAAATGCAATTCTCAGATGCATTAGCAGGAAACTTGAAGGTGGGAGGAGGGAAGCAATTTCATACAGAAATTACGGAACCTCTCATTGCAATAATTTTACCAGATCTGGTATCAACATTTTCTTTTAAAAAGGAAGCTGACAACTTGGAAATATTTCAGATAGACTGGCAATAGTGATTCAAACCATTATGGTAAAATATTAAGTAAGGTCAATTTATTTCACTTGTTCAAACAATGTTGTAAAATACGTGGAGCAGAAAACTTCTCAGTAAGAACAGAGACTTCTGTGTGAGTACAGGGTGTGTCCTGAAAGAAGCAATCTATCCAGAGTTACAGTATACTTAAAAATTACTTGAGCTCTGGGTTTGTGAAAACAGGATTTTTGAATGATTTATTGCTTTCTAAATTTCTGTTGGAAAATCAAATTCTTCTATGGGCTGAAATTAATCAGGAGGTAAAGTCTTCATATGCCATATAAGTATCGGAAGAAGATCCTCCTGATAGCCTGTGTCTCTGTAGTTCAAGAAAAAAAAGGGTATGCTTTGATTAAAAAAATGAAGAATATTTTTTCAGTTTTGAAAATACAAGAAATTTCACCAATCCTCTCTCTTTTGAAAAGTTGGTTTTTACACATCTTGAGAAGTAGAAGAAAATTTCTGTGAATAGTTGGTGAATAATAAATTTTATACCCTGCTAGCATATTGTATTTATACCATATTCAGAACCTTCACTCCTAAAAATAAAGCTCTGTCTTACCTCAGTTAAAGGAGAAGTAGTTATTCATGCTCATTTTCTGATAATTCAGGACAGATCATCAATAGTTAAAACCCCCACATTTGCTTAGACAAAATGTTGTTACCAAGTGTTGCCTTTACAGTAATGGCAAAACCATGCCACCCCACATGTACCATCACTTCACTGAGATTTGGTGAAGTAAATTTACTACTATTCTTAAAATGTCTCAGTTTTCCCTGGAGCTGAATTAGAATAAGTTACTTAGCAAAAGAATTTCAAAGGCATGCAAGAACAATATGAAATCACTCACTTTAAGATTTGTAAAACAGCCCTAGAATCTTGGATTTGCAGTCAGATGTCTGGAAATACAAGTAATCACAATCCACAGGGAAAAAACATAGGAGAAAGCAGACTTTTGTGGATGTCATAAAGGAAAATCTTGTAAGAAACACTTTCTTTCATGAATTTCCCATTCTCAGGATCTGAAACCTAAGTCAAGAATGAATGGTTTAAATTTGGTAACGTATGTCAGCAGCTGATCATTTAATAATCACTTTTGCAATCATATATATATTTGTGTGTCTCTGCGTATAAAAAAAAATGGGATTTTTTTCAGACAAAATCAAAATTGACATCACCACTGATTTTCTTTCAACAATAAGGCAGTCTTTTTCCTGTAGCAGAGCAACCATGAATGATGTTGAGGCATATTCTTCAATCAGATTCAGTGACATAAATTCAGGATTACTTCAGTTACAAATCAAAATAACTCAGAGATGTATTTAGTTTATCATGCTTTTGTTTCTGAGAACTTCACATACCCCCAAAGCTCCTGAAAAGCCTGTTTTAATCAGTTTCTTAATAAGATATAAGAGTAGAAACATCAAGATCTGAGCCTGTGAAGGCATGTTAGCTGAGTACTTGTGAGGGACTGTATGAACAAGACAACATAAATTCTTCCAGAAATTTTTTTCCTGTTGGAATTCACAGTCTGAGAATATAGAACATTTTCTTTGATGATTTAAACTATGTCTTATTTCTGGGTAGGTGGAAAATGACAGATTTGTTTATAAACTAGTTTTCCTTTTAAGTTATAGTGAAGTTCTTTGATTAACAGCTGCATTATCATACTTACCACTGCTTATTTTCTGTCCTGTGTGGAAAAAATACATCTGTGATCCTTTCTAACTCTTTATAAAGAACTTGCTTTTAGATAAACAATGAAAGGGAAGAAGACACATACATTTTTTTAAAAAAACCTTGAAAACTCTCATTAGTAATTTTTTTAAAGCAAGATAACAAGATAGTTTTCCTGTGTAGGAAATACCATAAAAGAATCCAGGAAGAACGATCCGCTGAGAGTGCAGTCACATGATTCCCATGGGGAAGGAAAAAGCCTGGTTGTTTAAGGCCACAGTTCAAGGCACAGCACAGTTGATGTCTGTATCCCATCAAAGCTAAGAGCTTGAATTGAGCTTGTAAGACATTCTAAAATTATACCACAATGACAAGGTGTGACTGCATGGTTGGACCACAGGCTAAGGAAAAGAAATTTTGTATGTCAGATTGTTCCTGGGGAAAACAAATTATTTATAACATAGTAATGATTTTCATAAACCTCATTTTCAAATTTTAGCTGAAATATTTTATTGCAAGAAATGCAGTTTGTGCAACTGACTGCGGCAGCACTCTCAAAGTAGAGACTTGCACCTCCACTTTTCCAAATGGAGCATGTTAAGCATGTGTAACAGCCATATGAAAAGTTGAAGAAATTATCTTTTTAATAGCAACAGTCTGTGAAAGAAATTGCTTGGGAAATAATAGAGGGATTATTTCACTTGATTTCCTTTATACAGATTTTAGATAGATAGCATTGAATTTTCATTTAACAATATATTATAAAATTATAATTGAGAACAATGAGGTGGTATCATCATCTGTTTAATAGTATAGAACTTCTACTTGAACAGCAAAGTAAAACTATGACAGTACATGCTATATAAACTTTGGTAAATGAGAATTGATATTCCCACTGAAAATACACCAGCACTTCATATTCAGCCAGATCTGCGGCTGGTGGGCAAAAACAGATTTCTATTGAGAACACTGGCACACTTTTTCCTGGATTATGGACCCATGATCACTGTTTTACAGAACTCTGCAAAGAAAAGGAAAAGGCCTGGGGGAGACGTGTTTTCTAGCCTCACAGCAGGGATTTTTTCAAAGCATTGGTGCATCTGAAATCTGAAATTCAATTCATGGTCATTCTGTTAACGGGATACCAGTTCCTCCTGATCCAGAGGCAAAACGGGCGCCAGTTCCTTTCTTGGGCCTGCAAAATATTTATCAAGGACTCTTGAAGTAAAAAAGAAACTCAGAGTAACCAATGAAGTGAGATGGTCCAGGCAGGAATAGCTTGAGCCCAGCCAGCGTCTCTCACCTACTAAGTGTTCGTCTCCACAGATTTGGGTGCACTGAGAGCAGTGTCCTTTGCCATGCTCCCTCAGCCTGAATAAGGGATTAGGGAAGAATTAAAGGAATAAACCACATCTGCAACGTTAGCACCTGCAATGAAGGATGGTGAATGTTCAGTTTGTGATTTTAGCCAAAAGTTTATAGTGAAAAAGGTGAAGATCTTGCCTACAAAACTTACAAGCCTGTTCTGGTGACAGATATATTGGTTTACTGATTGCAGTTTTGACTTTTGCATAATCGCTAAAACATTTCCTTTCAGAACCTCCTGCCAGCTGGCCTTGTCTTCCTCTCTTCCACATTCTGTAATTCCAAGGGCTAAAGCAGCTCTCAGGGTGTTGTATAACAGCTTCACATCTCCTGAGTTCAGCTTGAAAGCACGTTTTATTTCTTACTTGTCAAGCAAGTATTCTAAATTTTAAACAGTACAGTATGAAGTCAAGGACCTACCCCAGTCTTCTCTCCCATTGATGGCAAAATAACAGGCTGAAGCAGAAAGGAAGAAATTCAGAAGAGGTGTGAGAGAGGAAAATGGAAATGTCAGATTGAAAAACTCGGATGCCTCAGCTCTGTTGGAAGGCTTCATTTTCACCAGTGCACACTGACAATTGGCGTCTCTGTGGTACAGACGCCCATGCACTCAAACACGTAACAGAGAGTCGGCTCAGTGGCCCTAAGGGGGGGTGAGATAGAAGGCAGCGAAAGAAGGGTGAATAGACTTCAGGTCCAACACTTTCATTCCTTCTTTTCAGAATCTGAGTCTGGTCTTTAATCTCAGTGCTAAGTCCATCTTTGCCTCTGACCTTTGAGAATCAAAACACAATTGACTAAGTTCAGGAAAGAGAAAATCATTAAGGCAAAATACTTTTAACGATGAATAGAGAAACATAGCATGGTCAGTAAGGAAGGATTTTTCTAAAAATAAAACAAATCAAGCATCCTAGAATAAATTCCAGACTGTTTCAATTTGAATCCCAGTACAATGTCTGTATCTCAAGGCATGTTGTCTAATACACACAGCTAAATAAATGTTGATAAATTCTAGCCTGACAGAATACGACTAGGAAAGCCTATGCTGCAATACTAATTTGATATATTGCTCTACTTTATTTTGTTTTTTTGCAGGTGCTATTGGCAACTTTAGCTATTCTGAGAGGAAAATTTCCAAAAGTCACTCTTTCCCTGCAGGCACAATGTTTATATTTATGCTACAACTTATTGACGTATAGTACTGACTACTATAAATGATTATGTACTCGTGAATATTTCTTAATGAATGGGACAAATTCACAGAGGGTTAATCCTGGCTTTCAATTCCTGGAGCTATTTTTTATTTTATTTGTGCAAAATTTAAGATATTCAGTACTCATAGTGAGGTTTTACTCACTTAACATTAGCCATCATTGGCCAAAGATTAGAAATTTAATGTAAAATATTTATATAGCTTTCCTTTATAATAATTGATCCATCTATCTAAAAAGGCATATAAAGTGAATTTTTTTTAACAGTAACTGTGTCTCTGTGGTGTTGGTAGAGAAACAACTAATTCTGAGTATTTTTCTAAATTGCTAAAACTAGGTGAGATAGTTCCCAGGTAGCAAATGACTGAGCAATATATATCAAAAGAAAATGTAACAACATACAGATTATATTTATTTCCTCAGGATAAGACTGATTTTATCTCTTGAGGATCAGGTTTTACCTGGAAAATTCCCACTTATTATGACTACCAATTAAACGAGAAAGAACCTTGTTTGAATTCATGGAGTAGCTCCTCGCAAATACAGCTGCTTTTTCAGCAGACCAAAGAAATAAAGACCAGCAGAATCCCTTTTCCTAAAGTGCAACCACCAATGTGTTAGCATTGTACAGACGGAAGTTGCCTCTGCAGTGTTTGGACACTTAGCAATAAAGATAGTATTTCCTTCCTTCAGTTTGCAGAATACCAATATATTATCTTATAAAACACATTGCTGGTTTGGATTCTTTAGCTCCATAAATTACAAGAGAGCAATGGGCAACATCAGTTGTCTAATTCCTTAGTGACAGTTCTGCACAAGAAGAGATACTACATGGGAAACCAGAGCGTTTGTGCATGAATTCATGTCTACATACACACAGGCAAAGAAACCAGCCAGCGGTGTCCACATTCTGTGCTCCCCACTAAAAAATATGAATGGTGATAAAGTTGAAATGGGAATCTGGAAGTGAAAATACAGATATATAGAACCAATCGTTGCTTTCATGTTCACAGATAGTTTCATCAAGCCATAGTGTATTTTCCTAATAGCTCACAGCCCTTTCCGTTGTTGTATGCTGTTCCTTTACAACCAACAGAAGCTGATGACATAAACATATCCTTTTCCAAAATGCTTGGGTTGTGTGTGATTTAACCTTTAACTCCTGTTTGTTGTTATAGGTGAGATGTCAAATATTTCTTGTGAGATTTTGGCAAGGATTTGGATATGTTTTCATTATTCTTCCCCTAAGTAAAGTAGGCTGCAGTCAGAGAAGATTCACAGGGAGATCTCCCTTCCCCCATCCCTCTGGCCACTTCCTCCAAGCTCAAACAGGAAAGTGCGGACAATGCAGAGGGATCAGGCATGGGCTCGCAGTAAATCTGCAACTACTTGAAATGTCACTTCCTGTTTTTGAAGGCTACAGAAGAATAAATACCCTTCTGGGCTGTGCTGCAAATCTGTGGGGCCCCAGCCTGTGCAGCCCCAGCACTGCTGGAGCCAGGGGCAGCAGGAACACTGTTGAGCCAAACACCCTGACATTACCAGGGGTAACAATCAATCTTCCTGTAGGGGCATATAAATGCTATTTTAAATGTGTAAATGGGATTTTATCCCAACTAAGGCTGCTACTTTTGCCTTAGAAAAGCGGGCTTTGACAGAGAAGTAGTTTATAGAAATATTAGAGGCCAGTTTTCATTGCCAACCTGCATGGAGTTTAAATTGTCAGAAGACAATAGCCATAGCAGTCCCTGTTATTTTCTCAGTTTCAAGAGTCTGTGTGTTTTCAGTAGATCCTGGTGAAAACACCCCACACACAGTGTTTAGGGCGAAGTTTTTCCAGCTGTATGGGTTCTTCAGTTCAGTTTATCACAATGGCAGTCCAAAGTAGGCTTGAGCATAGGCTGCAGAGAGGCAAGAAAGGGTTAAGTCAACACTAGCTTAATAGAAAGCTACTTATAGAAATGTGCTGTGTGAAGGATATGTCAATGCTGTGAGCCATGTCAAAGCAGTTGAAAAAGAATTTACAGTAAGTTTTGACATCACATGAATGCTTTCCCAATCCCATGTGTTTGTAGACCAAGTTCTGTGTTTTAACAGAACACAGAAGAAAGCTCTGTGAAATACTTCTTCACTCCTCTAAGAAATAATAGCAAGGTGGAGTTCCATACCTAGCTGATTATGCCTTGCCAAACTGAAATATACTCAATTCATGAAGTAATACACATGCATGTTTCATTTCAAGACATAATCTGAGAATGTTGGATCAGTCATAAGGGGAAGACAATGTTTTGAAAGACTGAGTGGAAAACTTATTGCAAAAGTGAGTAGCTATTCATTTAAGTCAGGAATTGTTCTGTGGAGTAAGCATTTGTCACTCACTGCCTGAAGAGTTTTCAAAGAAACTTTATTTCAAGAAAATTTCTTAAAGTTCCTTAAAAGCATTTAAAAACACTTTCTGAATCTTGTTCCTGGAGAATCCTAATGATTCATCATAATTTTTCTTTTGTTGCTATTCTCCTTATTTAAATTTTCCACTTGTTCTTGCTGCACGCACAGCACACCAAGGTGATCAGGCCCAGTCAGCACAGGTTTGTGAAAGGCAGGTACTGCTTGACTAATCTGATCTCCTTCTATAACACGATGACATATAGTGGAGAGGGAGCCTGTGGATTTTGTCTACCTAGATTTTAGTAAAGCCTTTGACACCATTTCCCACAGCATTCCCCCGCGGAAACTGGCTGTTTACAGCTTGGATTGTTATATGTTTCGCCGAGTAAAACACTAGCTGGATGGTCAAGTCCAAAGAATTGTGGTGAATGGAGTTAAATCCAGTGGATGGCGGTCACAAGTGCTGTTCCTCAGGGCTCAATATGGGCTCTCTACTGTTTAGTATCTTTATCAGTGATCTGGACAGGTGGATGAAGTGCACCCTCAGTAAGTTTGCAGATGACACCAAGTTGCGCATGAGTGTTGATTTTCTTGAGGGTAGGAAGGCTCTACAGAGGGATCTGGACAGGCTGGATGAATTGACTGAGGCCAATTGTATAAAATTCAACAAGGCCAACAGCTGGTCCTGCGCTTGGGTCACAACAACCCATGCAATACTACAGGCTTGGGACAAATGGCAGGAAAACTTCCTGGAGGAAAAGGACCATTGAAAAGAAAGACATTGAGGTGCTGGATTGTGCACAAAGAAGAGCAATAATTCTTTTGAAGGGTCCAGAGCCAAGTCGTATGAGGAACAGCTGAGGGAAATTACATTCTTTAGTCTGGAGTAAAGAAGGCTCAGGGGAGAACTTATCGCTCTGAGAGGAAGTTGTAGTGAGGTGAGTATTGGTCTCTTCTCTGAAGTAACGAGAGATAGGACAAGAGGAAACGGCCTCAAGTTGTACCAGGGGAGGTTTGGATTGGGTATCAGGAAAAATTTCTTCATTGTAAGTGTTGACAGGCATTGGAACAGGCTGTCCAACGAAGTGGTTGAGTCACCATCCCTGGAGGTATTTAAAAGACACATAGGCATGGTGCTTAGGTACATGGTTTAGAGGCGCACTTTGTAGCATTAAAAATAGTTGGATTTGATGATCTTAAGGATCTTTTCCAACCTAAATGATTCCATGATGCTACAAAACACGCAATTAAAAAAATGGTTGATTTCTGTTCCAAGGGAACCCACACAGGAATGTGAGAGATTTTTTCTCTTAGGGCTGACACCAGAGCATGTTCCAGCTCCTTTGAGATCACCTGTCCTCTCTGCAAACACTCAGCAAGGTGCTTGCCAGGGCCTCAGAGCAGCAAAATTCCCAAGAAAGTTACTTGCTTCTCTGGGAACAGACTGGGCCTTCAAACACAAATATCCTTCCATAACACCATTTTTCCCAGTTGGCTTGTTTTGCAGATCACCAAGTCAAATGATTCAGGCTTCCAGTGTCCTTACCACTGGGACATCAAGGAGAGCCTGGCACAGAATTCAAGGTCGCTTTTTCCTTCAGTGAAAGTTTATCATCACATGCTTAAATAAAACCAAATTTCAAAATACTAAATCCTCTATGACCCTAAATATTGTTACAGAAAACTTTAAATTATATAACCACCACAGAAATGCAGCTGATGCTGCTTGGAAAAGGAGTAACACATCATATTTTTCATTCACATTTTCATTTTGTATTTTCTACCCTACAATCAAGTTCTACTCTACATTTTTAGGTAGAGAGTTCTGCCAGTACCACTCTGATACTGTTAGGATCTGACACTAAGCCTTCTTCCTGTGGGATAGATTTTCGTGTCTCAAATATATTCATGCTGATGATTTAGGTTGAATGAAGCCTTATTAGTATCCCTACTCAACTTTTGACCACAGCTATGAGAATGAGAGCTGAGGTGATTCCATCAGAAAATCCTTGATGTTGTGTGATTTTACAGTACAAAGCAGTCATTTAGGAATACAAACAGAAGCCTTGGAGGTGTATTAACAGCTCTTTAAAAAAAAAAAAAAAAAGAAAGGCATAGTTTATCATGAACGACTAATATTGCCAGAAATATTACAATAGTTATTTGGAACTGTATATTGGTTCCTGCCAGGTCCCCTGTTGGCTATGGAGGTTTTGTGCTCTGAGACAAGCTTATCTCCAATATTACATTAAAGTTAGGGATGCCATGTTTACATATTTCCATAATTATAAAACTCAGAAATTTCCTTTCTGAAGCAAACATCATCGTTTCCAATAGATGTCGGTTTGGGGTTTTTTTTTAAATACAGTAATTTCCTAAGGAAAATAAATGCTAATTCGCATCTTCATGGCTTATATACTTGTAAGTTGTAGGGTATTTTTTGTTGCTATTGTTGAGTAAAAATGAAAACATAACCAAAATCTACAGAAGCAGTTGCATTGATATTTAACTGCCCAATATGTATCTGCTGAGACTCAATGGGTTCTACCATTTTAGGCTGGAATCACACGTATTTTTTTCACAACGACAGGTACATAGAGCATTTGAAAACCAGAGAAGAAATTAAAATTAATGACTTTAAAACTCACAGGAGATATCATTTGGCTAAGCACAAATTATTTGCTTCATAGAAGGACATGGATTTTTAAGAAATATCGATTGGCTAAAAATGTGTGTACTTTAGGCAGAAAAGCAATGTGTTATATTTTTCTTGTAGTTCTCAATACTTTTCCAGGTGTATAAATACCTTGGACTTTGTGCAGATCATCCTTGCTTACAGTTAGAGAGGGCAAAATCCTGTTTACTGGCTTTATAGCCTGCAAGAGTCTATTGTCACCAATGTGGAGCAGAGGAATAATAGCAGAACAGTTATCAACTAGAGTGCTCTACAGATTTGCACAGACAGGGGCTGGCCAGACCCTGCCTTGATGTTACTTCAGTGCTTGCTAAGTTACAATGACAACATTTCGTTGTTTTTCTAGGTGCATTTCTTTGTTGATACTTTGATTGTAAAAAATACATTAAGGAAGAAGAGGGTCACAGAAGGCTAACTTTGAACTTGGAAGCCTCCTACACTGTAACAAATATTTCTGTCAGACATGTCACAGCAACATGAGCAGGTATCAGAAACTTTTATATAGGTTTTAATAAAGCTCCATCTGCTCTGTGATGTTCAGGTCTTTCTTCTTTCCTATAAATGAGAAAAAATCACATTTCTCTCTTGAAAATCCATATTACATTAAGCCAGATGCAAAAATCCTTGGAAAAAAAAGAAAAAGTGATATGGACACCCTTTGCTATCACATTTTCTTGCTGTTATTTAGCTGGCTGTTACATCTTGATCCAGTCTCTATGTAAGCAGGGATAAAACTGGTGCTCTACATTTCACAGAGACAGCAATATTATTTGATTGATATAAAAATACCCAGTACACCTGCAGGGACTAAAGACAGTATTTGAATTCTTCATATAGCACCCCTGTATCTGGCCTCTCTACTGAGCATACAAGGAGCTCTCAAAGAATCTGAAAATCAGAATTAAAGGGCACCTATCTGATATAGACTATAATTCTTCAAACAAGCATCTTTGAAAGACTTTTTATTTCTTATTTTATGTCTGTTTTTTTTCCGACTCACTAGGCTACTGTATTTGTGAGGAAATGAAGAGATTTACAATTAGCCAGCCATTCATTTCTGGGGATTTGGTCAAACCAGTGTGCATACTTTCAGACATTCCCTTAAGGCTATCGTATAATTACCCCTCAAAATCGAAGGATTTAGGAGACTTGGTGATTCAAGAGGTTTACAGCTAGTTTATAGGTACACAGCATATTTAAAGAATGCTAATTTTACTGCAGTACTCCCATGCCAATAATCTGTAAAAGTGAATTCACTGTAATAATTGCTATATTTTTCATATTGGTTCTGGGTAATGGATTTCAAACTGTTGCTGTTTAATACACTGGATTAATTGCTGTCTAAATCAGTGAGTTCCAGTGTTGTTTGATAGTAATCCCATGGGTCAGAAAGGTCCAGTCAGGCTTTAATTTAGGCAAATATCTACATTCAGAAATTCACTGAAATGATTAACTTTATTTATAAGTACTGATCTAGACAAAGGTCTCAGCTCCTGCTGTGAGCTGATCTATAACAAAACAAAGCCATCTTAAATTCATTATCTAGTTATCAACTTGTATAGATTCATCCTGGAAAGTCTGTACAATTAATCAGATGGAAATAAATTCCTTTGTTTCTCACTTCTCTGACTACGTTAGACTTTCCTACTGTTATTGTTATGTAAGACCACAGTTTGTTAACTAATATCTTTCAGTTAGCAGGTATCCCTACCTTGATATTAAGTAAATATAAACTCTTTATGAAGGTAAAATTGCTAGAAATATTTTTTGCATGCTGTTGTACCATTTTCAAATGGATGAGGGTAGCTTCTCAGATTTCAGCATGTTCTGGAGAATATCCAAGGCCAGTCACAAACATAAACTAGCAGATTATAGCCACAAATTTTTAAGGACCATGATTAGCCAATCTTTCTCCTCATTTCCATTTCCTTTTGACAGGAATAGTGACTTTGTTATGACAAACTTTCAAAAGTAAAAGAATGTAAAAAATAGGCAGCCCAAACCTGTTTAAAAAAACTAGTCATGGATTACAGCTCAGTTAAGATGTCATTTATGGGACAGATTGAATAGTATATAATAAGCATTTTTACAAATACTTAGGAAATAACATAACTTCAAAAAATTGCAGTTTGTTTTTCATAAGTTTATATTAGCATTAAACTCTAACAGTCTTTGGAAACTATGCCTACAGCAGTATAACCAAACTTCTAATTCTCTAATTGCCCACGAACTGTCACGACTCAACATTGACATCGCTGCTCTCAGTGAAGTTCGTCTTCATGAAGAAGGCAGCCTTAGAGAACATGGTGCCGGTTATACACTCTACTGGTCAGGTAAACCCAGTTCTGAAAGGCATCTCTCAGGAGTTGGCTTCATGATTAAAAACTCTATTGCCTCTAAACTTGAATATCTGCCAACTGGTCATTCTGATCGTATTATCTCCCTACGCCTCCCACTACACAACAAGCAACATGCTGTTCTCTTTAGTATATATGCTCCAACCCTCCAAGCTGACCCTGATGAAAAAGATAAATTCTACAACGACCTACGTCACCTTATCCAAAGGGTTCCTGCAGATGATAAGATCATTATCCTTGGTGATTTCAACGCCAGAGTAGGAAAGAACTCTGAAGCCTGGAAAGGAGTACTAGGCAAGCATGGTGTTGGGAACTGCAATGATAATGGTCACCTTCTGCTAGAGTTTTGCGCTGAGCAGCAGCTTACCATCACCAACACTATCTTTCAACAGAAAGATAGTCTGAAGACAACCTGGATGCATCCTAGGTCCAAGCACTGGCACCTCATTGATTATATCTTGGTCCGACAGAGAGATATCCGCGATGTTCGTCACACCCGCGTGATGCCTAGTGCAGAATGTCAAACGGATCATCGCCTCGTGCGCTGTAAACTTAACCTCCACCTCAAGTTCAAACCTAAAAAGGGCAGCATTCCTAGAAGGAGACTTCAAGTTAACAGTCTTCAATCAGCTACAGTGAGGGACAGCTTCCAGGCAAATCTTCAATCCAGGCTCGAAGTTCATTCCACAGACTCCTCTCCCGAAGCGCTTTGGCAACTTATTAAAAATAGCATTCTGCAGTCCTCTGAAGAATCCTTAGCGTTCTCCTTCAAGAAAAACAAGGACTGGTTTGATGAAAACAATCATGAGATCCAGGAATTGTTGAGGAAGAAGAGAACTGCTCACCCGTCTTGTCATATAAGAAAAGCAGCCTTTCGACTCGCATGCAGCAAGCTGCAACAGAAACTTCGTGACATCCAGAACAAATGGTGGACCAATCTAGCGGAAAAAATCCAACTATGCGCAGACACAGGTGACTACAGGGGATTCTATGAGGCTCTGAAAACAGCCTATGGTCCTACACACCAGGTTCAAAGCCCATTACCTAGCGCAGATGGGCAAATGCTCCTCACAGATAAAGTTTCCATCTTGAATCGATGGTCTGAACACTTTCAGACTCTCTTCAGTACTAACCGTGTAGTTGTAGACTCAGCAATGCAGCTCATTTCACAACAATCCGTGAAAACTGAACTGGATACTGCCCCCACCATGGGAGAAACTCTTAAAGCAATACAGCAGGTGAAAATTGGCAAGGCAGCTGGGGCTGACAGAATCCCACCTGAAATCTGGAAGTACGGTGGCCAAGCACTCCATGCTAAGTTTCACGAATTTGTGGTGCGCTGTTGGGAACGAGGTGAACTGCCTTCAGACCTTCGTGACGCTGTCATTGTCACCTTGTACAAGAGGAAAGGAGATAAATCAGACTGCTCAAATTACCGAGGTATTACTCTGCTCTCCATTGCTGGTAAAATCCTTGCAAGAATTCTTTTGAACAGATTAATACCCGCCATAGCAGAAGATATTCTACCTGAAAGCCAGTGTGGTTTTCGAGCCAACAGAGGTACCACAGACATGGTTTTTGTTCTCAGACAACTGCAAGAGAAGTGTAGGGAACAGAACAAAGGTCTCTATGTTACCTTTGTTGATCTCACCAAGGCTTTCGACACTGTGAGCAGAAAAGGTCTGTGGCAGATTTTGGAACGTTTAGGATGTCCTCCCAAGTTCCTCAAAATGATCATCTTGCTTCATGAGGACCAGCGCGGCCAAGTGAGATATGGTGATGCACTTTCCGAACCCTTTCCCATAGCCAATGGCGTGAAGCAAGGCTGCGTTCTTGCAACCTTATTCACAATCTTCTTCAGCATGATGCTCCAAAGGGCCACAGCACACCTTGATGATGAAAACGGTGTCTATATTCGATATCGTACGGATGGGAGCCTTTTCAACCTAAGGCGACTGAAGGCCCACACTAAAACCTTAAATCATCTTATCCGTGAGCTGCTTTACACTGATGATGCCGCCCTCGTCGCCCACACAGAAGTAGCTCTGCAGCGTCTAACATCCTGTTTTGCAGAGGCTGCTGAGCTGTTTGGACTGGAAGTCAGCTTGAAGAAGACAGAAGTTTTATACCAGCCTGCACCTCAGGAAGTCTCCCATCAACCTCATATCACCATTGGTGAAACAGAACTCAAATCAGTCCAGCAGTTTAGTTACCTGGGTAGCATCATCTCCTCAGATGGTAAGATTGATGCAGAAATAGACAACAGGTTAGCTAAAGCATACAGAGCTTTTGGTAAACTCCATAAAAGAGTGTGGCAAAACAAACACCTAAGGAAAAGTACAAAGATCAGCGTTTACAGAGCCATTGTACTGTCCACTCTTCTATATGGGTCTGAATCATGGGTCATTTACTGGCACCACTTGCGTCTCTTAGAACGCTTCCATCAGCGCTGCCTCCGTTCAATTCTAAACATCCACTGGACTGACTGTGAGACCAACACGTCTGTCCTTGAACAGGCAGCAGTCACGAGCATTGAGGCCATGCTGCTGAGAACACAGCTGTGCTGGGCAGGGCACGTCTCCAGGATGCAGGATTACCACCTCCTTAAGATCGTGCTCTATGGGGAACTTGCCACTGGCTGCTGCAAGAGAGGAGCCCCGAAGAAGAGATACAAGGACTGCCTGAAACAATCTCTCAGGTTTGGCCATATCGATCATAACAATTGGTCTACCCTCGCCTCCAATCGGGAGGCCTGGAGACACACCATCTACAACGCTGCTGCTGCTTTTGAGAACACACGCAGGATCACTCTCGAGGAGAAAAGACAATGCAGAAAGAATCGCGTCTTGTCAATATCACCTGGGGAGTCTTTCTGCTGTGCCTTCTGCAACCGGACTTGTCTATCTCGCATTGGCCTTTTTAGCCATCAGCATGCTTGTAACAAGCGTGGGTAGAGCCCTTTTTCAAATCTTCGCTCGCGAAGCCTAGCCATATACCAGCTGATGTTGGCCTTTTGTGAGTATGCCTTGGCTCTTTTTCATTACCTTTCACATAAATAAAATCAAATGAAAACTCTAACCAAATCTCTCTATAAGAAGTAAATGACCTTTCTATTTTATCTGGGTTACTAGCTAGGTCATCGAGGAGTCCTTAATTCACTTGACAATTTCTGAAGACAAAGCAGGCAGTAAAACAGGAATTATCAGTCATGACAAAAGTTTGAAAAGTTCCTGATAGGGCAAAGTAGAAGGAACCCGCTACGTGATGTAACTCAACATGGCTCACTGGAAATCACCAGCGGACAATCTTTATAGCTTGGCAAAGATTTAAGACAAGTGTCTCAGAACATTCACATTCTCTATGCAAACTCTGATAACTTACATTTTCTTTTCTATTTAAACCCTAATATGCGTTTGTAATAAAGTGCTTAGCTCTTACTAATGGAGTTGCACGTTTTTGTCCAGGCATGACGAATAACTGCTGCTCTTTCATGATCACTTGAAAGCACTGAAGCTTCACTCAGTCTAATTATGAAGTTGCTGTTGTTAGTTCATGCCTGTATCTTTCAATGGAGGCAGGTTACAGGCTTTGCTCTTCCACTATAATAGTTCAGTCCTGTTTCACTGGATCTCATTTAAACAAACATAACAACTGTGTAGGGTACAGTTGTTTACAGTCAACTACTAGCAGTGTGTGCATATGAAATGAATGGGTTTTTCTGGGCTTACCATTTCTTTGAAGGGATGGTCATAGCAATACGGAGAGGCAGCCTACTCTAAAGGCAAATTTTTTTAAAAATACATATTCTATTTATTGTAGATTTTATTTCCTCATTTCTGGCACTGGTAATATTCTTCAGGAAACTAAATTATGTCATTTCCTTTCTACAGGCAAGTTACATAAATGCTGGAATGCAGCCACATCAAATAGCCTTCCAACAGATGGTTGTGTGTATAAGTGCCAGAAAGTGAGAGCAGCCACTTGCAGTAAAAAATGTTGCCCCACACATGGTATAATATTTATTTTATAATCTCTCTCATGGAATTACATGGCTCATTCTTTTGATTTTTCCAGGCACAAATCACTTAGGAATTGGTTGTAGAATACCAAAGTAAAATAAATTAAAATTATATAAACAAAATAACTTGAGCAGAACAAACCTTAATGTCTCAATAGATACCAGCCACAACAGAGAGCAGACTACAGGCAGATCTCAATGTCAAAAGTTTCATTTGTTTAGTTAATTCAAAACTGAACTTTAAGTAATAAACCAGTGAGACTTAAGAAAACCCAATTCCATTTAAAGGCTTCATAAATCTTGACAAGGAACATTAACTGGAGGTGTGATAGGTGAATCCCTTGAATGTGAACACATATTTACTGTGAAAAGGAAACCCCATCCATAAGGCAATGAGCTGAGGCCAGATGCTGTGCTCTGCCACATAGTGAGAAGGAGCAAACAGAGCAACTTGGTCATTAGAAACACAGCCAGTACTTTATGACTAACTCTCCTGGAAATGCTCAGGCACAGGATGATGATCAGCTGGAAACTGCAGTAGTACAAATCAGAAAAGAGAAGGAAGACAACACAGAAGAAGGACATCCTACAGGACATACTGCCACCCATCTCAGCAGACCTACAGCCAGTGAAGCTGCTGGACGTGATGCAGCTCCTGCCTTTCCTTTACATGTCCCTTCTCACATGGGATGAGAAGTAGGTAATAGTAGTAGGTCAGCTGCAGGACAGCTCTTCCAATGTGAGGAAAAGACTCAAGAACAACCTGAAGGGATAAAGCTAACATGAAAGCATCAGGGAGCCCACCTCCCAGTGTTGTAAAATCCCACAATGCTTTCTAGCACCAAAATCTTCTGGACTGATAAAACCATGGACTGAAAAGAGTGAGTGGGAATTTTTTTAAGTTTGTCCTTGTTCTGACTCCATTAAAATCTAGCACAATGGGAGAAGTCTCTGACTTCAAAAGTAGTGGCAGAAAGCCAAAGCATAGCACTTCTAAAGTTTCCATCCAGGCACTTTTGAGGCTGTTTTCTTTCTTGCTGTATTATAGGCAAAAAAATTGCCCTGCCTCCAAAACTGTGGCTCCAGTGTCATGCCTCTGCCATGTAAAAACTCAGCTTTTGAATGAGTCAGACTGCTTTCTCTCAGGTAGGAAGAATCAATGACAAAAGGATCTGGGAATGTATCTGCAGTTTAACTTGATTTACTCATTCACTGCAGTCCGGTAATGGAAGCAACCACAAACTATTACAGGCAATTTCCTTTTTCTGAAGTTTCCACTCATACAGCAATGTCCAGTTCCCAGAGAGCTTTTCTGTCCCAGGAGACTCTTCCAAATACAGGGAATAAAACTAAAAGGAAAGTTTCTGCTGGAATCTGCAGCTTATTTCAAGGATCTTTGCACAACAAATCACGGCATTTCTTCACAGTGGATAGTGGAACTACCATATGAATTTCTGGTAGTAAAGACAACAAATAAATTCTCATGATATTGCCAAGTATCATATTAAGCTTATTGGACGAGGGTCAGTGAGATTTACAGGGATTGTCATGGAAGGAAGACATGTTTCACTTTCTCTCCTTGTTCTCTATACCCCAGCCACCACAATGTCCCAGGGCTGAGACTTACTCAGTTTTAGAGGCTGAAAAAACCCAGCATTGAAAATTCTTCACCATAGATCCTTGTGGGCACTGCATGGGTAGCAACTTGACCTGATTGCAAGGAAATGAAAGGTGTATTGCAAATGAGAGAGCAGACCGTCTCCTGCCCTTACCCTCTCCACAGTCTCCAAAGAAGTAAGACCATACACACAGCAGCACCCTGCAATGGAGAAAGCAATGCAGGAGGCTGAAAGCAAGGACACAGGAGGGATAGGCAGTGCAAGATGAGGCATATGAATGATATTGGAGATACCTTCGCAATATCAATGGCAAATAATTTCAGCACCACTTGATAGTACAATACTTCTATGTGATGGAGTTACTGCCCTTCACTGGTTACAAACTTGTTTGCCTGCAATGAACAGTAATTCTGGGATTCTGTACAACAGCGCCACAACTCTGAAAGCCTGCTATGCAGTTCAGTTCTTGGTTGAAATATTAGGATAAAAATGACTGCTCTACACTATACCAGCAAATGGTACTAACCTCGTTTTTAAAAAAGAAAACCCATTTTTAATACCTCAGCATCACATTGGGTCTCCTTGCCCTACAGCTATACAGAAAGAAAACTATCCTTAAGTACAGATATACCACCAGAATAAAGCTCTAATCCTAAGATTTCAGTCTTTTTATGGGACAGAGAAAGTTGATCAGAAGCCCATAAATACTACGCTGGCCTGTAAAAAAGGTTACAAAAGAATAAGGTATCCTTTTAATTCTTTGCAGTACTGATCAAAGCTAGCAGTATGTTATGAAGACTCTGCATAGGCCAGTTTCATGATAAGAGGAGTGGTAGAGTAGATGATAGGAAGGGAAACACTGTAGGGGTTGCACAAATTATTCCATTCTCCTCTAATTCTGTCCCCAAAAAGGGACTCCATGTAACAGTCTGCTCTAGGGTTATGCCTGGAGTAGCAAATCCAATGCTATCTCTTGCTGCATCTATCATACCCAAAATTCAGTCTAAGTCAATCATGCTGTTAGTCCTATTGTTCAACAATACGAGGGGAAGAGTTGCTCGCTCTGGGGTTGTCCTATGCTCGCTGTGTGACATGTACAAGGAGTCACTTGGAAGAAGATACAAGCAGGTGGTAGAAAATGGCAGCTCATTTGTTTCTGCCGTCTGCAGCACTGTCTTCTTTCATCTCCAGGGAAACTGACTGATCCTCATTGCCAGTGATACAGAAATCCACTGCAGTGAAGCCATGAGTCAGAACTCCTCGATACAACTGGAACTGTTAAAGAGCCAAGAATCCATGCACTCTGCCAAGGAAACAGAACCAAGCAGACCAGCTATTGCCAGGATCGAACCACTGTCTTTCTAATAATATTAGCTGTTCTTTACTTAAGGTCTTGTGACTGTTTGGAATGTCAAATATCTCCATTCAGGATGTTTCTTGCTCATATTTTGTATGTATTTGATTGCGAAAGAACAGTTTAGAGATCCTATTACCTTAAGGCAGCATTGTGTCCTCAAATGTTTTTATACTTCTCTTGGGCTCTGCTGCCTGAACTCCACCAAATAGTTTAATAAGTTCCATATGCCCATTTTTTTGAAGAACACATTTTCAAAGCAGCAAATGTTTTGACGGATTGGCTCACAGAGAGCCTGAATGCTGTTATACACATCGTTTAGCATTCCACAAGGCCCCCACTGTTAAATTCTGGGAAAGTGGCCAGAGTGACCTACCTAATATTGCACTAACTAGCTTTTTTCTAAAAAAATAAAATAAAACAAAAAAAAAAATCTTAACCATTGTGCTACATTAAATCATAATTGGAATTTGAGAGTGTATTTGCTTCCCTGGTAATTTGTAGTTGAGGTGTATAGGAATTAGGCTGACCCATAATCAGACTCACAGAAAGAATGTTTTGCATAAAACTAAAATAAATTCTTAAAGTAGCTCACACACTTCATCTAAAGCAGAAAATGGGGCCCCCATCTTGAAAGAACTTAAACACCACCTGAGAAGTTGAGCCTCCCACACACATTGAGTTCAGGCAAACACGAGCAAGTCTAACACTATCTAAAGTACAAACCAATCCATTTTAGAGCTTAACACTTCATTCAGAGCATAGTAGAAATATTTAAGAAAATGCAGCAAGCACATATGCCTGTAATTTAACTATATATTATGAGTGCATCTAGGATTGGAAAAAAAAATGCTCATATATTTGTTTCGGTTAAGGAAATGTTCTAATATTATTTTAAAGATTTCAACCCCAGCTTTGTTTTTTCCATCTCCTTTTTCTAGTGGCAATTTTTTCTCTCTTCATATACTACTCTCAGGTCAATACATTCTGGAAATCAGGTATAGTTCTGCTAATTCCTTTACATGTTGAAGATGAGAGACTTAAGAAACCTCAAAAACAAATGATCAGTTTAGTACTGAAGCCTCTGGTTTCCCATGCTGAAAACAAATGATTCTTACATTTTCTCTTGACAACAAAAAAAAGAAATAAAGGAATTACAATGCATTTGTTTGTTAAGACAGGGAAAATTCCTGTCCTAACATACTCATTCCGTGAATATAACCCACATAACATTTAGTGTATAATATTAGGCCAAGGAGAGAATGAGAAAAACAGTGAGAAGGGTATATAGGTGCTAGGATATTCTATGTCTCTGCACAAAAATTGAAAGACAAGGCAGAGTTAAAAATCCAGGAGTATTTAGGAAGATCTATATTTGGGAGTGGCAGTTGTATTAGACAAGTTCAACAGTTGATGTGGAAATCATGTAGTTCCTGTAAGTCATATATGACATTATTTCTGTCATACTAACCAATCAGATCATAAATACAGAAACAATGAACTGTATGCATGTATGTGTGTAAAAGCAGCTACTTAATTCATGAATACATGTACATGCTCTAGTAAACTGGATTTCCACATACGTACCACTATCACACCAGTGTATGTGTGTGACACCTCTAGGCTCACTTATTGCAGGCAATTTTCGTTGAGGTTATGGTCAAATAGGATGTGTCTTAGGGAGGAAATAATACCTTGTAGACTCACACTGAATCTGTGGAGATTTAGTGAGCTGACCCTAAAAACTGTTCCAATTCAAATGCAGGCTACAGATTCCTGCTGTCACAGGCAGCTACACAGACCTGTTACCCCAAAGGCTGGAATACTGTTGGCTGTACAGGTTGCCAAGATGCTGGAGAGCTGGAAAAAAGCTACGCCTTTGCAAGCTCTTAGCAGTCTATAAGGACAAATCCAACATATCTGGGACATGCTGTCAAGAATAAGACACCAGCTCATGACAAAGATCAGTGAGAGATGTATTTGTGCTAAAGTATAAAGGTATATGCGTCATGTTGAAACCATGCATTTGAATACACACAGCAGCAACAAACTGGAGGAGGTAGAATAAGGAAAACCAGTAAATGTCGAGTAGTTTTTTTTGTTAATCTTCTTTACATTCTGCATACTACCTTGCAGTACCTTATACAATTTACCACGTGGCTATAAAGGACAATGTCAAAGTTTTATCTGTTAAAATACAAAGCCTTTGATAGCAATGCCAATTTAAGATACTGTTATCCTTCCCACACATTACTTTTTCCCACCCTGTGCCACTCTTCCCAGTTGTGCTGGCACAGCTGTTTGTGCAGTCATTCTGCAGGGCACTGTGAATCATCTTATAAACAAATCCCATTTTCAGAAACACTCCCAAAAACTCTGTTTTCTGAAGTTGATGACTTCCTCAGTCTGATTCATCAACAGCTGCACAAACTGATGTGTTGGAACATCTGAAGAGGTGATGCATTAACTAGTATAATTAAACTAGTAGAAATGCCAAACGCTTCATCTTCTGAAATCACAGCTAGTTTTATGTACGTATTAGATGACTGTTCTTCTAAGAAAATAGTTCGTATTTCTCCTTTGAGAATTGTCTGGGAATTACTACATCACATATAGACGTTCTACATATATATGAAACCCTCAGGTTTTGCTGTTATTAGGTGCTTTCTAAAATGTCCTAAGAAGATAGAACTACAACTCCTGTTTCAGATGAGATCTAGGGATTAGGAAGAATACCTCTTCTGTGCCACTGATACCCAAGGGCTGCAATGAATAATAATTTTTTTTAAGAATTAAAAACAAATGAACATAGAGTATTCAGGGATTAAACTCAGGGACAAACAATGGTATCTGATTGCTCTAACCTCATTAATCCCAATAAGTGAGCGTAGCACAGATTTGTAGTTCATTCTGCTGCTCCTGCTTCCATCATCAATTCAAAACTACTTTGCTTATAAAAATTTAAGGAATAACTCTGAAATTATTGTTTCATCTGTTCTGTATTTCTTAAAATTACTCATTTTTAGAAGAAGAACAAACCCTTGATATCATATTCGAACTATCCCAATTCCACTAGCAAGCATTGCTACAAGAAATATTTCATTTATCCAAATGGTGACATGGTCCCACATTGGATTTATGATTTTCCAGTGATAGGCATAGAGCAGAGGCTTAATCACACAGTTTTTTACCTCAGCTGTCTACCCATTCTTGTGCAGCTATAAGCATTTTTCAATCATTTAACAGGAAGTTTTCTATAGAGAGAAGATAAAAACAAAGTTATTCTCATAAAATTAGAGAAAGGACTTAGAACATTTATTTCACATGCACAGACTGCATACACAAAGTTCTGTATTTCAGATTTCTGGATGTGGTTTTAGCTAGCCTTAAAATTCTTATTTGATTAAAGTAAGTCCTGCGTGCCATTCTTTGAAAGAATGGGTTAGTTTTTTTCTTTGCATTCTGGCTGATAAGAAAGACATCGACAAGAGATCTCCCTAACCACTGGGAAATCATGAAGAGTCTCAGATTATGGCCTGTGACGTCTCTGGGATTCAAACTGCCTCATGATGAAAAAGCCAAGGAATTCATACTGTCCTAGCTCTTTTCCCCATGGCCTCATATAAAGCCATCACCAATATAAAGCCATTGCCTCGTAAAGTAATAGCTAGCATTAATTTGGATTTGTGTGTTTAAAAATACATTTACATATAGAAAGAACAATACATTTCTAAAGGTCCTTTACAAGAAAACCAGACAACCTGCAAGAAAAATGAAGCAGGATTTGTGTCCTTTGTGACCTGGTTTATCAGGGCGTTCACTTGGTCAAAATTTAATGTAAATAATAGTGGCTTCCTCTCTGACCATCTGAGTGGTTTTGCTTGATCAGCACTAATAAGTAAAAGAGTAAGAGAAAGATTTAATTATCAGGTCACAAAGAAAATTCTACATGTAATACTGCAGAGCAGCAAGGACCTATCAAGGATGACACTTGCTTATTTCTTGAGCACATATACTACTGCTGTGATCTTGGAAACAAAGTGCATGGAGTTACATACACTTCATCCATCTACCAGTATGTTACATTGCCATGTGATGATTCAATGTAGAAAATCATTTTGAAGTGCAGGGAACCATGAAGAGGTGAGGACCATACTTAAAAGCCTTGCCGGAGGGCCTTGTGCAGGGGACTCTGTGGCTGAAGGGGCCCAGACAGCAGGACAAGCTGGCAGACCCAGGAGGAGAGCCTTATGGCTGGTTGTGCATCTGCCTGGAGACAAAGAATTTCATAGGACCACGGCAGGGAAAGCAATGACACCAGGCTGGAATTGCACTTCCAGAGGAGGCAAGTTACAATGGTTCACCTACATGCAGTCATGCAAACTCTACTGTGGAGTCCCTGATTTCCATAGGATGAAGTCACTGATCTCAAAACAGTTTCAAGCACAGCATCATACTTCCTCAGCCCACTTAATGGTGACAGTCAATTAATTCAGTACCCAAATTTGGTTAAGCCTGAACTACTCACAATTTTTCTTATACCAGTGGTGATAGTGTTCAGTTTTGCTGCAGCAGCAAGATATATCCAGGTGGCAAGGAAGAAGTAGCATGGAAGGACAGGAGGTATGTGGGGAATTCAGATGAGGAAAAAGGATCTAGAAGAGAATAATATTACAGCAGAAGCTTTCAAAACCTGAGGCCCCTTCCCTACTCACGACATGCCCTGCCTGCAAACTAGTACTTTTAAATGATAACCTATACTAAGAAAATAAAAAGAAACCAGGACACAGTGGAAAAAAATCCCCCAGACACAAGAAAAGTATTACACCTATACAAAAAGATCTAGTCAGATCAACTTAAACAAATCTGAATGTTGTTGTGTTTCAGCTGTTAAACCTGTTAAACACATTCTATTAGGATTTTTTTCAGATCATGGTAAGAAGTATGTCAAGGCACCAGGGTCAAGATATAATTACCTTGTGGCAGGGGCCAAGAAAAGCCTGTGCATCAGAAAACCATTCCCAGAACCTAGGTGGCCTGAGAGCACTAACCATACAGGAGCACATCCAGCCAAGAAAATCTTTCGCACAGGAGTCTGGGACAGAGAAGAAAGGAGCAGGCTGCTGCTTGCTTATGCAGGAAATGTGGAGGGAGAGGACGAGACTGTGATGTTGTTTCGAGTGATGCAGCTCCCTCCCAGCTCCTTTCCCAGTACAGCCTATGGTCCTGCCAGGCCCCTCTGGCTCCTTCCAGCCCCTGTACACTCTTCTGCTGCCAGACTGCTGCTAGTTACCTGGCAATTATTTCTTCCAGCCACCACCAATTCGGGCCGGCCAGCCTTCACCTTGGATGTTGTCAGTAGAAACAGGAAGAGGTCAGATATATTTTTTTATATTCATCACCTCCCTCCTTTTCGTTATGGCTATTTTTGCAGAACCCAAACACTGAGCACTGAATGATAAGACCACCACTTTACCTTTCTTTTCTCCTTCTTTGTCTTTCCTTTACTGAGGACACCACAGCCTGTTCTGATTCCAATTTCCAATACATGCCCTCTCTGTCAGAAAGTCCCATGGTAAGAAAAACATACTAACTGATAGACTTCTAGTATCTCACTCACAATTCCCAACTGGCCATCCAGCAAGTATATACTCTGGTGCTAATAATCAAATCCCTGTGGTCTATTACAGCCCATGAGCAAATGCCATGGACCAGAATAACAGAGCCAGCCACACATTTTTAGTAAAACTTGGCAGGAATATTCAGCTGGTTCTCTTACTTGTCTTTTCCTCCTCCACTTCCCTGCCCTAATTCCTCTTCTGTTAATTTTGGAAGTATCCATTGACATACATGAATGTGCTACAGAAATCAATAAAGAAATTCCTCAGAGTTCTGGAGGAGGTGGAAAGAATGCATCATCATGTTAAGATGATCAATGTTGTAAAATCCACCCCCTCCCCAATGCTAATTATATCAAAATAAATAGTTCATCTCCATCCCAGGGACGGTGCTCAAGCCACAGCCATTATTCTCTCTCCTCACCATGTCCACTGTTTAAACCACTCCCAACTCTGAATCATCAAAATCATGTTTAACCTTCTTCACTTTAGGAAAACTAGTAGGATATAGGCAGGCAGAAAGTCAGCAACAGCAGGATATTGCAACCCTTCCAGGTCTTGGCACTTTCGTTATCAAATTAGTGGAAAATGAGAGGAAAGCGGAGGCAATCAAGTTTCACTTTTGGCACTATTGAATATTATGACATTGTAATTTAAAATGAGAGCAGATACTGGTACTAACCAGTTCTCAAAAAGGATCTGAGGTTACTACAGTGATATGGAACATTTGTCAGTAGGAGGAAAAGTAACTGGCCAAGATAATGAAACAGAAGTGTGGGAAGGAAGCCAGTGGCCCAAGCCTCCTCTTGGTTCAGTCAACAGAAAGGTTTCCACTGGTTTCAGCAAGAGAAATGTTATTACAACAGGTCTGAAATGTCTGCAAAATCTGTAGATCTCATAAAGCAAAGACAGATAGCAAAGACTTTACCATTCCTGAAGAGCCAGAATAAATCCTGAATCACGGCACACTGAGAGCAGCAAGGGTATAGAATTTCCATTCTGCACCTTTAAAGTGAAGAGCAAAAGCAGTCCAGGACCTGTGCATGAGAGACTGAATGAATCAGAGCTGTACAGCCTTGCAGCACCCGGCCGCTCTTTCAGAACACCACATTCCCACAGGGCCCAGTAAGACACAGAGAGAACTGGGTTTGCTCAACCTTGAAAGCAGAAGTTTTAGGGGAGACCTTATTACCATATACTAGCACATAAAAGGTGTCTACCAAGAGGATGGAGACTCCCTTTTAACAAGGAGTCACATGGATAAGACAACATGGGTTGGTAATGGGTGTAAGTTGCTCCTGGGGAGATTCCAATTGGATTTCTGAAGAAAAATTTTTCAACATGAGAACATTAGAATAATCTCCCAAAGGAAGTGGTGGATTCCTCTACACTTGATACATCTAAGGCTCAGCTTGCCAGGGTGCTGGAGCATATTGTTTAAACTATGTATCATCTAAAATTGTTGGATCAGATGATCCTACAGGTCCCCTACAACCTAGATTCTATGATTCTATGAGTGCTCTGCTCCTCTTCCTTCCTGACAAGGACAGGACACAGGTATTACATGGAGATATATCTTTCGCAGCAGGACAAGGTCCCGATTCATCATGGTGTTGAGGCAACAGAGGTAAGCAAGGGGTGAAAGCTGGAATGCTGACTAGGTTCTCAAAAATCATGAGTAAGTCCATATATGTCCACAGTGAACATCATCATTTAATCAATTGCCTTGGTCATTAGAAAATCCAGGCTTCATGAGTTCCCAGAATTTTTCTTTTGTTCATCTGTAGTAGTATAGCTTAACACTAGAGAACTACAGCTACTAAAAGACTTATCAGATATTCCAATGAGGAAGATACCATTAATATACTTTTCTAATATTAAAAAAATATGCATTGATGTCTGTGGTCATTTTCTCTCTGAATGGAAGTTTGCACCTTGTTATTTTGCTGCTTTTAAATCTGTTTGCATATCCTGCAAAAAAAATTCTGGAACGTTTTGTACAGAATCCTTAAGAATTAATAAACTGCTACCTTAAGAATTAGCTACCAGAAGAATGGATAGTCACTTGCTTCACACAGTATTTTAAAAGCGTGAAAGGAATTTTATGAAATGTTTTTGCTGTCATGAAAAGGATTTTGTGACTCATCCAAAGTCTTTCAGGACAGTAACATTTATCTTATTTCATTTAATGTTATTTAACCACATCGTTATGCTGGCTATAGAAAAATAACAAGGAATGTCTTAGGAGAGTTGGCACAACAAGCCCTGTATGCAGTGTTCTTCCTCCTGTCTACTGAAAGGTATTTCTGTTTAAATATTTAGAAAAACAGTTCTTGCATTATTTTTAACAGTTGTACTTACCCTAACCTCAAGAGAAAAAGAGAGAAAGAAGAAGAGAGAGAAAGAGGGAAAGGGAGGAAGAGAGAGAAAGAGGGAGACAGACAGACAGACAAAGATAGAAAAAAGATAGAATTTTTTTAAAAATGTAATTAGGAAAGAATAAATAGGAGACAGAATTGGAAAGATCATTTTTTTAGCTACCCAAACTTGTAGTATTCGTTTCACATTCTACAGTGTTTTTCACTGACTTAATGGTGAAACACACACCTTGGATTTCCTTTATAACACAAACCATTCACATCTGAGTAGAAATTCTTTAAAAATAGTAGAAAAATAGTTGAAGAACTGAGAAAAAAAAGGCTGCTCTCTCATACAGTAAGATGATTATAGTAAATTTCTGTGGCTATGCCATGCTTTGGGTCTATATTTAAAAGGCAGGAAATGCTTTCAGTGAAGTACTGTGGGACTTTGGGTAATCAAATTGATCTCCCTCTGTTTTCCTATCTGTAAAATGGAATTACACTTGTCTCCTTTCAAATATCATTTGGAATTTGAAAGATGAAGGCTTTGTGCCTGATTCCAAGGGGATCATGACTTCTTCTAGTCAGCCTGAATTAAAAATACTGTTTTCAGAAGGGCAGAACCTGCAGCAAATCTGATTGAAATCAGTGGCTGAGTGAAGAGGAGTTGATTCATACTGCAGCTGTGGCCCCAGAAGTTTTCATTTGTGTTGTCTGGATATAAACTTCTAGACCTATCTGTGTTTGAACAAATATTCATTATATCTACGGGTACAATACTTTGTATTCAACTACATTTTACGTTCACATCTTTTTGTACCTATCCATACAATACTGAATGCTTGTCACATACATAAAATGTGAAATGATAGAGTTTTGAGTTGGTTTTTGGGTTCTGTTCTTGAGAGAATGATAAATATATCCTGAACAAGACAGGGTTAAAGCAGAATGAACACTAATGGTTAGTGTATGTTAACTTTTTTGTACAATTCTCCATCTTTCTTTCATATTTACATTCCTACAAATGTTCGATTTCCTCTTGTATTTATCTGTAATGCCCTGCTATTAACCTAGATTGTAGATACTCTGGATAGGAGCTGCCTTCTTAGCTCTTTTTTTTGTATTTTTTTTTTTTTTACTGTACAATGTAAAGGGTAACCTGGATGATGGCTGAATATTGCTGCTGACAGAAGCGACGCAAGTACGTAAATGTTTTGCACTCTCGGGCCCTCGTTTGGTTGGTAGTAGTGCCAGATATCCACGATTGACTGGGGTGTCTACAAGGAGGGAGAATGTGCAAAGCCTAAGGAGAGTTTGGCTACACTTAGCTACCATAGTGCCCTCTGTACCAACCAACTAGCTAACATTGTTAAACTGAGTTGTCGTGTTAGAGTTCAGACTCTGGAGAAAGTTTATGGAGGCTACAGTTACTAAGCTGAGGTTACTACACTAGTAAATGTCCCTCAACCAGCGACCTGGAGCTGCCAATCCCAGCCATCCCTATACCACATCAAGAGTCCGCTATATGTATGTTTCCATCAAGTTATATCAATTCTAGAAAAATAAAGTTGGCAGAGTAATAATAATATTAATGAAGCCTACTTGTAGATCTGTAGCACATATTTTGAGAGCAATTGCAAATAAATTCTCCAAATATTTGTTAACACCCCAGAAAGACACCTCACCACAACATTTCAATAAAAAGGAGACTTTATATTTACCCTTGGCAGTAATTGTATGTAGTGTGAGATAATAAACAGACATTGACTGTAAGTGGAGTGATTAAACATCAGGTTTATTGATTCACAAAGTAAATATTGCTGTAAGATGAAGGTAAGGTTAATATTTGCCTCAAGGGGCAATGAATTTTTGTGACTGACAAATTTTCATGTTAGCCAAGGTCTCTGACACTCTCAGGTTTGAGTGGTGTTATCCAGAATAAGCCTATTGAAGTAAGCAGAGTGGTAGCAGTTTGAAAAGAAGACTGAGTTAGGCTTTGTGTATTTTCTCTTTTCCTTAACACTATAGCCTGATATCACAGGTATAATTCTGAAATAATCTTTTAAAAACCTTAGTCCTGCAGGAGTTACCATTAAACAGAAAGAGAAAATGTGGAATTAGTTCTATTGCAGGGTGATATGACTGGAGAATCAGTGTAAAGAACATAGTTTTTAATTTTTGAGATGGCAGCCAAAATGAAATAAGTTAATTTGTAACCCAAATGAAATGAAACAGCTAAATAGTTTGGATAGGCACTAGTTGTAATGGTGACGGTTTTTGAAAAAAATAGTTAGCTTCTGAAAAGAATAAAACCAAGAAAATTTACATTGAATTTTTGTTCCATGAATCTGCCCTGAGAATAACTCCACCAAAGTTACAGAAAATACTGAGTTTCCCATCTGGGCTTTTACATCTCAACACTAATTATATTTTTTCTCACTTATAATATAAATCTAGGTTTCTTATGGTTACCCAGTCTGATTAGATATTTTGTTACTTGAATGGACAATTTCAACACAATTCAACTAGCAACATAATGGGAAAATGCCATTGAAAATGAAGCAAGGTCATAGCTTTTCTGAAATGTGCCTTTTCTTCCAGAGATGTTCCACAGGTCATATGACCTAAACTCTGATTTCACAAAAAAAACCCAACGTAAACACTTTAAAGGTCCCTTGAAGACTTTCTCAGAAGCAAGGATTTCCTATCATCAATAATACATCAGGTTCTTGTGCAAAGGGCAGCCACGGAGGATTCTTGCAACATCAAAAACAAACCCCTCTTTGAGGGATCTTTCAAGTGTATTTCAAAATATGTTCTTAACCAAAACAAGCAGCACACACATGGAAGAAACATTTTATTGTCAACCATTAGTCACTTCTGTGTGTAAATGATTTCTTACACTGTTATTCTACTACCTGGATGTTATGGTGTTCTCTTCAGTTCCTGAAAAGGCAAAAAAGAGGGTTTATTATGTACCTTTTTTTGCATGCAAGACTGAAAACTTGATAAAGGTTTTGCAATTGCTTTTCCAAGGACAAACAAGGAAGAAAAAACATCCAAATTCATATCACCAACGTGTATAGAGGACTTTGATACCAAGCTGGTTTGCCCGATGTAACCTCAAAAGGCACAGTGTAAGAATAAGAAAAACATAGCTCTGAAAGTATATGTTGATGTTGGCCATGAGTACTGCTGAATTGCAGAGAAATACAGGATGCTTCTGCTGTTTCCTTTCTGCAGAATACATTTGTTTTTGGAAGGGTTCTTGTAAGGCATTTACTGACAAATATGAACTGCTTGATGTAAATGGATTGTTTGCTAGCCTGATAACTTGTTATAATTTTTTTTGTGTGCGTGAATCGGGAATAATTGTATCTGCCAAGGGTACATCTAAAGTTGTAAGCAATTGTGAAAGAGATTTTTTTTTTAAAATTGCAAAACTATAAGCAGTTTGTATTGTACATAAAGATTCAGGGAGTTTGGCATATGTATCCACATGACCTTGAATTAATGTTTATTTATCTTAACAGACAATACAGAGGAAATATTCCAACTTGAGTCTGTAATTCTTGCTTTTACTTTCAGGGGGAATCTTCTCAGTCCAAAACCACAGAACTGATCCCAAAGTCATAAAATATAGTCTTCTAATGACCATCTTAATAGGAAGGAATGAGCTACATCATACTGTATTTAAATTCTTCAAGTTTGTTAGTGATTGATGTCTAGAAGCTAGGCTTAAAATATCTCTAAAGTGTATTTCTCCATGGACTAACTTGAATGGGAAATGACATGGAACTCTATACTGAGAACTCAAGCCTCGCCAAAACCAAGATCATTAGTTCATGATAAATGTAAACATTGGTAGCTTTGTAGCACCTTTGTGACAAATTGAACTTCAACTGCCTTAATCATCCCTACAGACGGCAGACTCACTGGCAGAATCTGTAGATAGTTTATAACTGCCTTACCTGTCTGCTGCGTAATCCTGAATACACACGCACATAGCTTGGGCAGATCAACTAGGTGGGAAACAAGCTGCATAGCTGACATCTGAGTTACCTCTCTCCTGCAAGCATTTGCCCTGCACAGAGGCCTGTCTTCCAAGAGGTACCTTCTGTGTACTGACCAGAACATTGACATGAGACCAGTCTCCCAGGAAAAGGGTAAGATTAGAAGAAGTGTTAAAAAGCCCCACTTCCTCTTCACTTTTCTGTGGCTTTGCAAGCGTCTTCACAAAAGGTGGGACTCACTGCATACATTCTGCTGTGCCGACGAACAGTGACCTATTTGGGAAACACCAGAGAGATTGTGGGTGCCCTGTATAATGTTTGAGACAGTTTACAACATGCCAACTGTATTTATCTGGAAAGTCAGAGAAGAGCCATTACCTAGTGTGTAAGAAATCTGCTTTGCACCATCTGCCCCATACAGAGAAGCTTCAGTGCCAAAACTGTTCTCCTCAAAATCCTTATTTAGTCACTATCAAATGAAGAACCACTTAAAATCTGTAACCGATCTAGTTTTTCACACTAAAGCACTCCAGGCAATTAAAGTTCTGCTTTTCAGCATGCCTAGAATGTCTCAACCAGCCTGAGACATTCAGCACTCATTTTCCCTTTGAGTACAGATTTCCTTCATGCACCGACCCTAACCTAGGCATGATCTGAACACAGCAGAAAATCAAAGCTGCATAAAACATGGCCAGAAAGAGACAGGACAGAGATACGCTTTCAGCCAAAGGCTCCATGATTAGAGAAGTCAGGCAGAAGACAGGCTCCAGATTCCTTCTCTGAACCTGAGAAATCATAATATCAGAATTGCATCTTCTACAGCAGACAGAGGCCCTTTCTGTCATTACAGAGACTGACCCTCTGTTAAATGATTTATTTTTCCATGCAAAATGAAGATCGTCATTGGAAGAGATTTAACCTGATCTCTTCCTTTCTCTCTTTAAACAGTTGTTTGTCCTCCACTCAAAATACATTGCTGCAACAAGAGAATTGAATCTGGTGCCTGTCAATTAGAGAAGTTAGTACCTTGATGTCTAGATCCTGGGTGAAACACCTGCTTAAGTACAGGGAGAAGAGATTAAGTTAACTGTTCCTTCAGAGGTGTTTTTATAAGAAAACTAAAAAAGCTCTGTTCCGTTTTGAAAGAAAGATTTTAGACATCTAATCTGGAGGATGGGAATCCCCAGGCAATTCAAAATGAAGTGAGGCACTCCGCTCCAACCCAACATAAGTTAACTATGTCCTGAAGAAAAGTGGCATTCAGTTTTCCTGGAGGATTTTAGCCCCAAGGCATTTATATAAAACCACTTCGCATATTTTAACCGTGTAAGAGATATTCAAGCCAACTCCAGACAAGAATCGAGGAGACATATTCATCAGGAACATTGAAGGAGTCGAGATTCCCAGTGCTCTCAGACAAACTCACTTTGTCTAAATGTCACCCTAGGACCACTATTCTGTCCCTGGTTAAGGACAGCTGTTACTTAGGAAGCTCTGCCCTGTTCCGTACTGTAGGTGGATGTGCCATAATACAAACAACAGATCTTTTGCAAGACATGTATTGTAACTTCAGATTTGAATTTTGCCTTCTGACCGTGCCTGTCAATGGAAACATGACACCAGTTTCATTTGGTCTTTTGTTTTCTGTCTGAATAATCTCTAGACAGAAGGATAGGCTATACTCAGTAACTGAGTGTTTCAGGCAGCTTCAATTTGATGAAATGAGAACTACTGGACAAATATATAGGTGTAAACTATTTCAGACTGATTAATTGCTCTTCAGTTTGGCAGCCTTGTGTTATACGTCCAAACAAAGGAGATAAATTATTGTAATAAATTGATGCAGAAATTATTTTAGAAATTATTTCACAAAATAGCTGTGTAGGCTTCATGTAAGACCTTGTTGCATCATGCAGCTTGTAAAACAAAAATAAGCAATTGTTTATACTTCATGACATAAACTTCAATTTAAAAGGTGTAAATATTCTTTGCTATAAATGTATAGCCAGAATTTATTTTCACTTTTTTTACGTTTAAGAAAAAGGAAAGTATAGATATTTTTGAATAATTTTAATAATATTGAACACTAGTTAGGCCTGAGCATAGTCAAAAAGGAAAAAAAAGGCTTTGACATTTCTTTGTTTTTTGTTAAAAATTTTTGTCACACAACTTGTTATGTCATACCCACATTCTGTGAGCACGACAAATGAAAATTAAGAGACAAGGTCTGTGGGATTCACCATTATTATTATCAAATAATAGACTCCTGGTTCTGTATAAATGGGATTGGACACAGGTGAGGCATTTATGGAAAATAAATATTGAGGCAAAGATGACAATTTCATTTCTAAAACATGACATGCTTTCCTTTTCTATACATTACATTATTTTTTTATATTATACATGTGATGCAGATTTTTATGATTTTAAGAAAGTCAGCCCGGTAGAATAAGAATTTACTATTTCCACAACTCTAGGGCCCTTTATAAGTCAGTCTTGTACACATAAGCAAATTTCTCCAGTGAGTAATGGTGTAACACTAAGTTCACAGGGGCAGATTGTACCTCTAAGACACACTTTCGCATTCTTGCAGTTTGGACATAACTGATCTATCCTAGAGATTTTTGAAAGTGATTATGTATCAAAGAGACCGCAAATAAAATCGGACAGATAGACTGATACCATATATTGTCATTGAAACAAAATTGCTGTGTTAAAATAAAGCAGGGACAATGGTGTCCATAAATAAAAGATTACTTTTTGCAATTAAATTATATTGTCTTCTGTGAGCATACTCTTGAACTCTAATTGGATACTGGAACTAAAAGCAGGTGCATAGATTTTCAGGACAACAGGAACTCGGGACAATAGCTACCACCTGCTAGTCATTTACCTGTGCAAACAGACAATTAACTAATGATGTGTTGGCACAAACTGCTGGAGAGACACATATCTTCATTGAACTTGACTAGAAAGTTTTTTGGTGTCTCAAGTAACTCTGGTAGATGGTCATTTTTCATCAACTGAAAACAAAAAGAGTGCAAAATAAGGCAGATGTAGGAAGTCCATTTTCTACGAAAATAGTAAAATGTATTGTGTATATGACCTGTTTTATCACAGAAGAACACATGATAAAAATTTGAAACCCATCCCTTCTTATCTTACCGTCTTCAGGTATTTTTGCTTATCATTGAGCTAATTTATGCAAGAGAATACAGAGGCCTTCAATGTTGATCACCATTTAATGGTGAATCCACATCCTCTGAAACACAAAATCGTCAGTCTCTAAGGCAGAGGAGTCAAACTCACAGCTCCTGCCATTCTCTTCCTCCTGCTCCTGGAGCGTGACGCACGTCACACGCTGCACATGTGACCAGCACTGGCAGGAGCACAGGAACAAGGAGCTCAGCACTGCTGCTGCGCAGAAACAAGGTGCTGGGGACAGATGAAACAAGGTGGAGGGATGGATTTGCCTGTGGGCTGTGAGTCTGATACCCCTGATCTAAGCATTGTTGATGCTTTATGTGATCATGTCTTTGGTGCCTTTAAGTCCCATACTCCAGTGTTCATGTGCTATACTGACTATCTTGTGTTATCAGACCAGTTGTGCCATAAAGTTCTAATCTTTGTGAGAAGGGTGACATTTTGATATTAAGATATATTTGATGGTTTTTGTTTCTGCAGTGAAATAAAACAGAATTTGGGGAAAATATCTATGGGAGAGCTGGGAAAGAAAAAGTCTGAGAGATGTGCACCTAGAAGAAGTTTGAAAACTGTCTAGCTAGTAGGAGGAGGTTTGGGACGAGAAAGAATCACTAAGAGGTTGATTTATTTCTTCTGTTTCCCATTCTATGCTCTGTCTGCATTTCGCAATCTGCTGTCTGTAGTGGCATGGTCATTTCTGGTCTATCAGACCCTCGTGCCCAGCATGGCTTAATCAGTAGTCTTAAGTTACTCTTTCACTGTAGCAATGAAAGAAAAGCAAATAGTTAAAAAGTGACTAGGAGTCTTTACAATTGCTGACCTTCAATAGTCTATATAATGTGACTTTAGGCCACTGGGTAATAAATAGATTAGTGTAATATTTACAGACATGTCTGGAATGCAGTGAGTTCCTCTCTTCTCTTTCACAAAGTCATTAACGGTTCTGTGAGGAATCAGACTACCACTGCTCACGTTCCCCCAAAACAGGTCTATCTATCTCTTGACATTTTATGCTGACTGCTCTATTTTGTTTTGATTTGTTGTTCCCACTTCCAATTCCCAATCCTTGGGGTTTACCAACTTTTGTAAGGGGTTAAACATTTTCAGCAAATCTTTCTGAGAAGTCAGTCCTAACCATGGATTCCCCAGCTCAGTGATCAGAAGACCTCTTACAGACAGTGTTTCTCAATCAGTTCCTTTCAGGTGGAAAGCACCACGTTGTTTGTATGAATAGAATTTTTCCTACTGAAAGTACACAACTCTCCCTCTTTCCCACTTCAGCAGCCAATTTCCACTGCTTCGAAATTCTGAATACTGAAGCAAATAGGGAAAAACAGGAAATGTGTTTTGGAGAGCAGAAATTAAAATTAAAATTAAAACAATTTCTTGTTTTCCTTCTTTCTTTGCCTTTAAGACAAAATCCAAAAGTAAGGGTGGCTTCTGAAAATCCCAGCCTTCCAGAAAGAAATAGCGGTGGTTGGTCTTAGGACTGTATCAGGTACCCAGGATTCACTTATAATAACAGGGAAAGGGTTATTTCCAAATAATAAAAATCAGCACTTTTGAAGAAACAGAGCAGATTCATAACATTGTAGAGTTCCATTAAAAAGTTTACTAATTGCTTGCAGCTGCCCATTAAAGCTATTTCTTTTAAATCCCGTGGAACTGAAGGCAGAATGAAAAAGTTTTTCTGCCAATTTTCATACATCATAGTGTTGGTTATAAACCCCTCTACTGTGGTCCCCAAACCATTTTTTATTTTTTCCTATTTTATTCTAAATACAGACAATACACACAGCCACTTAAAGTTCAAACCAAGTTTTAAATCCTGAAGAATTAAAGGAATATTCAGAAAATACATTTAAACCCTTACAAAACAACACAGAAGCACTGTTGGAAGGGCTGAGTACTGGGCAATCCATTAAATACTGAATCTGTACCTGCATCAGGTCATGCATACTGCACAAATGTAGAATTAAGCTTGGTTAGATTGCCTATCATAGTCGACAAAGTCCCAGTCAAATCTGAGATTTAGTACTCACAGAGAATTTCATTCCAGCTTGTAATCTGCTTTGATTTATAATGTATCATAGTTGCATAATGTCTCAGCAAAAGATCTGGCCCATGGGCATATTAAAGACATGTTATCCTCATCTAAACTCATTTACTTTGAAATATTTACATTGTGGAGATAAATTTGACTTTCACTAGATTGCTCATACCTTTTATATAAGTATTCCATGTCCTAATTACCTGCAGAGACCTCATTTCCTTGGAAAACAAGAACATTAATTAACTAAAAGCCTCAGACATTTTGAACACAGACTAGAGATGTTAGATCCAAACAATATCTATTTCCCTAGCACTGTGTGGAATGGAGAGTGAATGGAAATTTTTTTGAAGGAATTATTCTCTGAGGTCAGTACAAAGACGATTATCACACTTGGTTATTTTTGCACAATAGCAAATAAGGAAATGTGAGAAATCTGTCTCATGTTATCATCTTCCTCTGACATTGGACAAGTTATTCTTGGATTAGTACAGCAATTTCTTTCCCTTCCATTTCTGTCCCCTCCAATTCAGCACACGTGCAATAAACATGTGTATAAGACAATGAAGCATTTCTCAATTTGGACCCATTCCTTTCCCTTTTTAGGGAGAGCTGCTTTCCAGAGGACTCAACAAGTTGCAGCATGTTAGTATTCATTTGCACTTATTGTAGAATAGGCAAGTTTTCAGCACCATAACATCACTGTTTGGATAAGAATTTGAGAGAGACATAGAGAGGACTCAGACTGCAATTAAAGGTCAATTTAACCCTGTCTAAATTCAATCCACTTTGGTAAATGTTTCTGCCTAACAGAACTACTGCACTTGACACACAGTAAGGATTAATAGAATCATAGAATGATCTGAAAAGTCATCCAGTTCCTACTCCCCTGCCATGGGTAGGGACTTCTTCCACTAAATTAGGTTGCTCAAAGCCTCATCCAACAAATCCAGGGACGAGACATCCACTACTTCTCTGGGCAACATCTTCCAGAGCCTCTCCACCTTAATACTAACAGGAATAAAAGGCAAACATATATCTTATGCAAGAACACCTTCAGCAAAGGAAGAAAAAGCTCTGGATCCTTTTGGTGTGTGTTGAGCTAGTCAATGTACTGTGAGAAGATTTCTCTGGTGAAATGATTGTGATGACACAGAAGGTGAACAGTAAATACATATTTTTCAGTTAAATACATATTTTTACAGGAAGAATACATCATTATGTCCCACAGAATCTGTGCAATACATTTTGCTTGGTGATTGCAATAATTGTCATACCTGGCAAGTAGTAATTTTTCCATTTCAAGTTATTGTGCAGTGCCTTTATTTTCCTATTACTTTTTGTTCCAATATCCTAATAACAAATTTATTAACATAGGCACCTATTAAAGAGAAGCAAATCAATCCAGCTTCTGTCTCCCATAGACAGAGATGACTTTTGCTACACAGCTTTGTGTTTCTCCATGAAATATTTTTACTTGCTTTACTACAGATACTACTATAAAAGTTGCTCTCTTTAAATATCCAAGAAAGTAAATGGGTAATGCATAAACTAAGTGATTGCACAATTTGAGGAGACATAACACAAGACCGAAAAGCTGTGCAAATAATAGAAGTAGAGGAGTAGGAGAAGAATGATGGTAAAATGTGGCAAAAAGGAGAAATAAAACAGAAGAGAAGGTGTATACGGTTACCAGTGCATTGCTGTTCTACAAAATGTATTGGCTTCTCCCTTTATCTACTTAATTTCTCATGAGGCTTTTATTTGCTACTCTTTTCCTCTTTAGCAAAAAAGACAAACAGTTCTGCTGCAACTTGTGTCTTTCCTTTGTTACACACATCTTGTATTCTTGTCATGTGGACAGAAGGCTTTTTGTTGGTTTACCGTGATTTGTGTATCCTCCTTTTAGCTGTATCACCCAGTAGCAGTGCAAAGGCTTCCTCCAAGAACTGAGTTTCTGGGAGCTCATTCAATTGATCTTCAACACTGATTACCATTTCTGCACAGTGATATGGGTTTGAATATTTTTCTGTAATATCCCTGGCTGCCTTTTAGTCATTCTCTTTGAAGTACAGCAATTTAGAACTTGATGTTTTCTAGGAAACACACAAGTGCCCCTGAAATCAACAGATGACTCTGTCTTTGCTCAAGTCCAGAACTTTCATATCCTGTTAATTTATTTTTTAAATGACAAATTGGGATAATTTGAGATTAATTTAAGAAGTCTTACTTGCAGAGTTTATACTGTTTGATTGTTCAAAGTGATGGCCCAGGAATGTTTGTACTTCTTAGTTTGGTCTCCTTATCTCTTGCTCATTTTATTTAAATACATGAAATGAGAAATTAAGACTTCAGTTGGTGTTCCTAAATTTTTTGCCAAGTCTCTCTTTTTGGATAGGATTTTGAACGTCCTCACTTCTTTGACTTAGTAGACATCAAGATTGCACTGGTTCTGCAGTCTGCTATCAGCCATTCCTACAGACACCACTACAATTTTCATATGTAAAAATCAAATACTTTCAAAACAAAATTAATACCCTAAAGTTTTAGAACACCTTCATAAATCATACAAAGATGCACTCCAACTCTCTCCTCAAAAACAAGAAAACGAAAGAAAATCTTCCTTTCCTTCAACGGTTTCAAAAATCACACTGGAAATATTATGATTCATGATTTTTTTTCCTATTGTACAGCACTCTGAATGACTTAGCAGACTTCCAGGATTCTTTTTACCACCATATTGGCCACTTCACACATCACCTACCCCATCATTGTCATCATCTTCAGAAAAGTCACAGTACTGAATGAGTCCAAGTGTCTCACCAGCCTGTCTTCAACAGCAACTGTATGTGGATGGCTGAGGAAGAGTATAACAGAAAGACAAGTGTACAAGATTTCCCATGACTCTCCTACCTTCCTATTCTTTTCACCTCAGGATCTTCTTAAGCTCAATGTGGTTTCCACATACTTAGTAACAGTTCTGGATTCTTCCACCTGAAGAAAAACACCCTGAACTTGTCCAGTCATCACTTGAGCCCAGAGGAGCTCCTACCTACCATACCATACCTGGGCAAGGAGCTCTGTGGTGTAAAGAACCACCTCCTCTGGCCTGGGCCTACTTCCTACCAACCTGCATTGAAATTCTTGATCTTTTACTGAAAGAAAATGTGGGCTCTTTCATCCCTTCCCATGCCTTATATGAATTTGTGGACTGCTAACATGTCTCCCCAGCCATCTCTTTGCTGCACCAAAGAATTCTGGATTACTAAGAATTTCTGATACTTCAATGACAAGAGATGCACAGTTTTAAATATTGAGTAGCCTACATCTCTGGGAATGGAGTTGGTCCCTGAATGTAAACAGTCCTCAGCTACCTGTGGAAATTCATCAGTTTTGCCCTCTTACTACACCCATGATTATATTCACCTACCTTAACCCAATTACACACTTACAGTTGGTCTATAAATATCAGTGTTTGCTTCTGAAGCCTTACTGAATAATAAATACATTCACAGTTTTCTAGCAGGCAAATAGAAGATCTGTTCTGTGGTTCCAGTGTAAATTACCCTCATTTACAATGAAGAGTTTAAGGATTAAAGAGAAAAAAATACACCAAAAATTTCCAATGTGACGGAGGACAGCATCTCTCATGATCCCCATGAATTCATAATGAGCAGTTTCTCATATGTATAGGCAAATAAATTTGATGCAATATAGAAAACTAATACCCAAACAATTACATTATTACAGCCTCAAAAATAACACTTCAACTGAGGCCAATATTTCAGTCCTGAAAGAGTGGTGAGTGTTCTAGCTGAAGACAAAGTGAGTTACACCCAAAACAGAAGTGCTGAATCTGATTCTTCCTGCCTAAAGAGAGCAAACTGGACTCTACACTGGTCTTTCAGCTGTGCTGGCCAACACCTCCTCAGGCAAAAAGCTTTTCAGAATCAGTAAATACTGGAGTTGCAAAATTGAGTCTTATTGTCTTTTAATAAGCCAAGTAATTGCATGTAATGGTCTAATTAACCCAGATTCATGGCAAGAACAGAATTATTTGCTCCATTTGTACAGTACACCCCAGACAACACATTTTATCTAGCTGTAGAAACACATAATTGAAAGCTTTGGAATAATCCCAAGTATTACCTGATCCATCTAGGTGCATTTATCAGTAGTTACTTCTACATTTATTTCACAAAGACTTTCTCTGAGCTACTTTTGAATACTCAGACAATGACTGACAGGATTCTGTCTGCCTGGCACTTACAGACAAATTTTTGATAGTACTTCAGAGACGCCTGCAAGGACAATGCCATCTATGCCTTGTGGTACCTGCCTCCTTATATACTAGAAATATGACAGTCTTAAAAACACGTTACTTAAAAACACTCAACATAGGCCTGATGTCAACAGAGACATGCAGAACAGGGTGCAGCAGCAGGTAACCACCCTGCTCCTGTTCACGAGACATTTCCCTACCTGTCATTGCCCATAGAGAGGTGCTGCAAGGGCATTGACATCTGTAACTGCAAATCAGCCACAGAGTTCCCTTCCACAGGGAGATCAAGCCTAATTTTGCAAATTGAAGCCCATGAGCCAGCAATATCCTATAGCTCTGCTACTCAAGACAAAGGCCTTATCTTGTATCTGCAGAGCATTCTCTACAAAAGCAGGTAGATTTGCTGCAGTATCTAGTCTAAGCAGCTGGATTTATCATCCTATACAGAAAGAAATTAGGAAATCTTCAAAAGATCTCTAACTTTCCAAGAAAATCCAAAGATTTGCAGCTTTCTTAGCATAGGAACATGAGCTGAAAAACTCCACAAGCTGTGCAGAAGGCTCCAGCAACTCCCACAGACACACAGAACTAGCCACAGGTTAGTAAGTAAGGTGCTAACATTGCTTTACTGTAATCATGAGGGATAAATGGGTCCACCCTTACTCTAGGAAATACAGATTATTTAGGCACATCTTTCAGCTGAATCAGACCTGCCTCAGAATGCAATAGGGTCCCCTTGTTCTTCTCAGGCTGTAGATGGCTTTAACCCTTTTTTTTGCCAACATATGTGCCAATTTTTCTTTGGCCTTTGCAAAGATTCTGCAGAGAGTCACTTAAACAGTTAAACTTTGTCTCAGAAAGAAGCCATACATGCAGGACTCTGTAAGTATAACTTCTGCTTAAACATTGAGGGTCACCAGCATGCTGGCAAAGAAATGAAGGTTCTTTTGCCCTGACAACTACCATGGACAGACATCAAACGTTAACTGCATCTGTCCAAAACTCATTCACTTTTAGTCTGCAAGCCTTTTTCCTTTGGTGCCATAGCATATATTGATTTATTTTTATGAGGTCCATTTACGCAACTTCTGCATTGTTTTACATCAGATTATAGCAGGATTTCCTCGCAGTATGTCAATTACTTCTCTGTGTGTATTATTAACTGAATGCAAATTAGATCTTCATTGCCATACAAACTTATTTACCCTGAAAGACATCACATAGGACAAATAGCACACTTAACAAATGAGTATAAAATGCCACATTAAAACTCATAAATAAAGCTACTGATACAATTAAATGAAACACAATGGTTCTAATTTAGCTGGAGTTATTACAAAAACATTAATCTAATTCATTTCATTAGCTACTGAATTTGAGCCACTAATTATATATATGAGAAGAATTGTTTTCCTACTATGAGAATGCAAGTTTCTATTTGAGATCACTGATTCATATTTAAATTTTACAGACTATCAAATACTTCCTTGTATATTTGTTCGTCTTCATGTTCTACGCAGGTGCACGATAGTTCTCTACATACACATGAACATAACTGCCCTTAATCATGGCACTTAGAATCATAGAATCATAGAATCATCTGGTTGGAAAAGACCTCTGAGATCAAGTCCGACCATACCTGTCCCCTTACTAAACCATGTCCCTAAAAAACTCATCTACCCACCTTTTAAACACCTCCAGGGATGGCGACTCAACCACCTCCGTAGGCAGCTGCTCCAATGCCTGACCACCTTTCAGTGAAGAAATTTTTCGATGTCTAATCTGAACCTCCCCTGGTGCAACTTATGGCCATTTCCTCTCGTCATATCACCTGTCACTTGCGAGAAGAGACCAGTACCTACCTCAACACAACCTCCTTTCAGGTAGTCGTAAACAGTGATGAGGTCTCCCCTCAGCCTCCTCTTCTCCAGGCTAAACAACCCGAATTCCCTCGGCTATTCCTCATAGGACTTGTTCTCCAGCCCCTCACCAGCCACGTTGCCCTTCTCTGGACTCACTCCAGCACCTCAATGTCCTTCTTGTAGTGAGGGGCCCAGAACAGAACACAATACTCGAGGTGTGGCCTTACCAGTGCTGAGTGCAGGGGCACAATCTCTTCCCTGGTCCTGCTGGCCACACTGTTTATGATACAGGCCAAGATGCCATTGGCCCTCTTAGCCACCTGGGCTCACTGCTGGCTCATGTTCAGCCAGCTGTCAACCAACACCCCCAGGTCCTTCTCTGCCAGGCAGCTCTCCAGCCATTCTTCCCCAAGCCTGTAACACTGCATGGGTTGTTTTGTCCCAAGTGCAGGACTTGGCACTTGGCCTTGTTGAACCTCATCCCGTTGGTCTCAGCCCATTCATCCAGCCTGTCCAGATACCTCTGCAGAGCCTCCCTTCCTTCAAGCAGATCAACACTTCCTCCCAGCATAATGTTATCCGCAAATTTACTAAGGGTGCATTCGATCCCTTCATCCAGATCATTGATAAAGATATTAAACAGAAGTGGACCCAATACTGAACCCTGGGGAACACCATTGGTGACTGGTTTCCAACTGGATTTAACTCCACGTCTTTTTCTCTATTACTTCAAGTAATATGAATTTACAAGCATATGATTATGTTCTTTATGTCTTTTTTTTTCCTGTTAGAAATGCATCCTTTGACAAACAGAAAAGCAACAGAAACAACAGTTGTAACACACTGAAAATAGCTAGTGTGCAGTCAATATTGTCTGTGTCAATTCTCCTCGAAAGAAAAGAAAAATATTCATGGGCTAGATGATTAAGAAGTTTGGAACATTCTGTTCCCCATATTGCCACAGCTGTAATGATGAACTGTTAACGAAAAAATATCCCTGTGTCACAGTTATCTTTCTCAATTTTCACTTCTCCACGAACCAACGTTAGCCTCAGGACTGGAAGTGGTGCCTGAGTAATTCTGCACTTCCCAGAGACGGTAACATTCATAAAGCTACACATTAAGAGCGGGACCTAACTAACTTGGATCAAATTCTGAGGCCTGTCTTCACCAGGACAGGAAAACGTCCAAGGGGAACCTTGAGTGTGCTCCTCCACTCTAGTTCCATGGTAGGAAAGGTATCACAGTATCACAGTATCATAAGGTTGGAAAGGACCTCTGAGATCATCGAGTCCAACCTATAACCCAACACTAACACCAACACTAACACCAACCATCATCTAAACCATGGCACTCAGTGCCTCATCCAGTCTCCCCTTAAACACCTCCAGGGTCAGCGACTCCACCACCTCCCTGGGCAGCGCATTCCAACGGCCAATCACCCTTTCAGTGAAGAACTTTTTCCTAATATCAAGTCTAAATTTTCCCTGGCGAAGCTCGAGTCCATGCCCTCTAGTTCTGTCATTGGTAACCTGAGAGAAGAGACCAACCCCTGCCCGACTACAACCTCCTTTTAGGTAGTTCTAGAGAGCAATGAGGTCTCTCCTGAGCCTCCTCTTCTCTGGACTAAACAGCCCCAACTCCCTCAGTCACTCCTCATAGGGCTTGTGCTCCAGCCCCTTCACCATCTTCGTTGCCCTCCTCTGAACACATTCCAGTATCCTGACATCTTTCCCAAACTGGGGGGCCCAGAACTGGACACAATATTCAAGATGAGGCCTGACCAGTGCCGAGTACAGGGGGACGATAACTTCTCTGGTCCTGCTCACTACACTATTCCTGATGCAGGCTGGAATGCCATTGGCCTTCTTGGCCTCCTGGGCACACTGCTGGCTCATGTTGAGCTTCCTGTCAACCAGCACTCCCAGGTCCTTTTCTTCCTGACTACTCTCCAGCCACTCTGTCCCCGGTCTATAGCTCTACATGGGATTGTTGTGTCCAAAACGAAGTACCTGACATTTGGACTTATTAAACATCATCCCATTAGAATCGGCCCATCTCTCCAGTCTGTCCAGGTCCCTCTGTAGGGCCATCCTACCCTCTAGCAGATAAACCCTTCCTCCCAGCTTGGTATCAACTGCAAACTTGCTGATGATGGACTCAATCCCCTCATCCAGATCATCAATAAAGATATTAAACAGGACAGGACCCAATACCGATCCCTGGGGGACACCACTGGTGACCGGCCGCCAACTGGATGAAACACCATTCACCACCACTCTCTGGGCTCGGCCATTCAGCCAATTCCTAACCCAGCACAGAGTTCTCCCATCTAAGCCACGGGCTGCCAGCTTCCCTAGGAGTCTACTGTGGGAGACAGTGTCAAAGGCCTTGCTAAAGTCCAGGTTTACCACATCCACAGCCTTCCTCTCATCCACCAGGTGAGTCACATGGTCATAAAAGGAGATCAGGTTGGTCAGGCAGGACCTACCCCTTCTAAACCCATGCTGGCTGGGCCTGATCTCTTGGCCGTTCTGCAGGTGCTGCATGATTGCACCCAGGATTATCTGCTCCATAATTTTACCTGGGACCGAGGTCAGGCTGACAGGTCTGTAATTACCTGGATCATCCTTACAGCCCTTCTTGTGAATGGGCGTCACATTGGCCAACTTCCAGTCTCCCGGGACCTCTCCAGTGATCCAGGACTGCTGAAAGTTGATGGAGAGTGGCTTAGCAAGCTCATCCGCCAGCTCTCTCAGCACCCTAGGATGGATCCCATCTGGCCCCATAGACTTATGAAGGTCTAACAGGATGTAACGCATCTTCATTTCTTTACCTGGTTGAGGTCCTTCAGCTCCCCAATAGAGAAAATCCACCACACACATACCATCCACAGCCCTCAGAAGAAGGAACAGGACAAAGACAGACAATAGGCTGAGGAGGTCCAGGTAGGGGCCCCACAAACCAGAGAAACAGTGTGGTCCCAGAGAGCAAATTCTGGTCCCACAACAAAATTGGACAATTTCAGAACACAAATAATGTGGAATATGTGAAATAATGGAAAAAAAACACCTTTTCCCTATCCACTGTCTTCCCTTACCCTAATTATAGCTAGTTTAATGGTTTCACAATACTTTGTGGCACTGCAATACTTTTTTGGTGTTGGTTTTGAAAAGAATTCAACCATATCACTCATCATGACTATGTACTGATTTAGCAGAAAATCAACATACAGAATCTTACTTAACTTTCATTTCTCCATGTAAACAAGCCATGGGGCCCCTGAATTTCTCTTGCACCCTTGGTGCAATTAATTATTACAGACTTGAACAGCAGTGTTAAGAGTGGAAATCCTTTCTCAAGTTCATAGACTGGAAAGAAATAGGTAGAGATAGTAAAGTCACTTTACTCCCTGTTCCTCTTTTCTCTTTACTTCTGACATGGGCTGGAGCAGCTGTGAAATTACCTACCTCATGTAGTGAAAACCCCTGCTTTTCTACCCTGACATTCAAGCAGAAGTAGGCAGGCATGCATGAGGTGGACTGCTCCTGAGGCAGTTATACAGTAAAATTGCAATCTAGATAGATAACACACTTCCCTCTCTTACTCTTTAAACTTCTGGGGTTTATGCTGTATATATAAAACAGAGGAGCCTGTGTCAACTTTTGTTCCCAGTCCCCATTTCAGTTACAAACTCCTGCTTTCAGATGTTGATAACTGGGTTCCAGGATATATTCACTCCACTGAACCTAGATGTTCTTTCCAGAAAGCTGGAAGGGAACTGGTGTGGTTTTGTCACCTCGTGCAAAATAGCAACAAACAAAACAAAGTCTTCCAAAAATTTTGAAATAATTTTTTTTTCTTGGACTTCATGCTTCTGTAAGGGTCACAATGAAAACAACAGAGAGTGGATTATCTACAGCGCAGAAACATCCAACTCCTTTAGCACAACCTGCAGATGTACATCAGTCCTTGCCAGTGAGAGTTATGTTGTCATCATGATTCTACAGTTGCATCTCTTCTACTGGAACTGCTTCTCACCAGTACTAATTCTGATAGAATTTTGGGGAGTACCTAACAGCAGTCAGACTAAGAGCAGTCACGTTAACTAACATACAGGCTCCTCAGCTGACAGCAGCAATGGCAACTTTCAATAAGGTCCTTTCGACACCCAAGTCAGTGTGAAGGCCCAGCACACCTGTACTGTAGCTCAAGTTCACTGTTCAGCTTGCCCCAGGATCCTTGGCCATCAAAAACTTTCCTGATTGAAATATGCATGCAAGCTGCAACTTCTGATGAATTTGGATGTCAGGAAAATTCAGTTGCAGGTCCATTTTCATTTCATCCAACTATCCTATGACATGTATACAGTTTAGCTCTCTCCAGTTTGGAACTGTACAATTAGGTTACTGTACCACTTAACAGCAGCTTTCACAACCTGTGTCTTATATTGAACTCTCATAATATTACCATAGCTTTTCAAATCTCATAATAAATATTGTGGATTTTAGCCTTCTCTGTTCCTCCTAACTCTTCTAATTTCCCCTTTGCTGCTGGCCGTTGACTGAAAATTTCCTTTCCTATCTGAACAATATTCCTATACCATTTTTGTTGTACATAATTTGTAACACGTATTCTGTCTGGTTGTATATTATTCAATTTTGCAGACTGAGATGTGGGGAGTCCTACTCTTGGGTTTGCTCACATTTAGTTTTTTTCAAGACTTGTCAGGATATTGAGATGATGGATGGCAGTAAACAACAGGAATTTTTGAAATATTTTATTCTACCTACAAGAGTTCCCAATCTTTTTTTCAGCTCTCTAGTCCCTACCAGAAAATAATACTAAGTAGGTAGGCACAGGTTTGTGATAGGAGCTGCATTTTGAATTGTTAGTTAAACTAATGAGAAAAATCTCACGATCCACACATGCAAATCCAAACATTTTAATGCTTTTAAACAATACTATTGTTTTTGTCAGGGAGATATGTTATTGAGGCTCCTCTGTGAGGGAGGGTGAACAGGGAGCCAAGGGAATAGCAAGGCAGGCAGGAGCACGGCCTTGTAATAGACACACATTCCCACAGTGTCCAAACAAGAGAAACAGTGCAGGTCCAGCGGCAGCAGCCAGTGTCAGCCACAGCCCGCTGACTGCAAGACGTATCCATCGGGATGAGGCAGGTGAAGTCAAGCCAAAAACTTAGACTGGTGAGGTAATGTGAGGATCACGAGAGCATGAGAGCCAGACCAGCACACCTGCAGTGTAGCTCAGGAGAGGACTGAGAGCAAGGGCCTGATCCTAAACACAGCTCCCAAGCCAAGAGCCACCTCAAATGAGACTTCTGACTAGCAATTGTTTTCACAGCAGTTCAGTCCAAGGTTACACAGCTGTGTGATATCAAAGCTGACCTTGAACACAACTTCCTAGGATGGGAGAAAAATTTCCAGCATCGGTCGGTGCACTCAGAGCTCTGGCAGGTTTCTGGCAGCTATTGCTGAAGGCTTTCTGTTTCTGATTATTGGTCCTCACATTCTGCAGCTGGCCTGGGTCTTGGAGGTGATACCAGCAGGGACACAGTACTAGACCATGGGGTCCTGCCAGGCTGCAGTTGTTTTCCATTTTTTTGATGTGATAGAAGTATGGAATTGCAATGCGCCAACACAACGCCTGTCACTGGTAAACAGGGAGAATTGTGAATAGGTACAGAGGCTATTTCTGTGCAATGTCCCCACTGAACAGCAAACTATATCCTCCACATGCTGAAAATCTGCAGAAAAACGTCTAATACACCAACTCACAACCACACTAGAGAGACCTGCTAGCTTTTGGAAGGTGTCTTTCAGACAGTACTCTCTTCCTAGAAGGATGCAAAAGTACAAAATCCCTAAAATTAATATTATTAGTTGACTATTCTCTACCTATAAAGGCTGTTTCTTACAAAAGCTACATTCGTTTTCCAGTCAACAAAAGAAGACTTCTCATCCAAGACAAAACATTAAAAACATAGCAAATTTTTACAAACTGTTTCAAAACATCTTTTTCTACAATTTCTTTTTCTTGAGGATAATACAGGAAGTTATGACACTTTTAAGAGGAGCACAGAATCTGACATGGAAGACGTTTTCCAAAATCAAAGCAGACTGTGTGGTTAGTGTAGCCTCTAAAGATTTAAGTGGTAAGTAGCTAAATATCTTTTAAGAGCTACTGTTGTCCTGTATCCAGATTGTTTGCATTATGTGAAACATTTAAGTACATAAAGAGCGCTGGAAAGGGAAGGCAAAAACATGAGAGAGATGAAGGTCATTATGGTATACAACTGCTGCATCCTTTACAGCAGTACACAACAGTGTGTATGGGTAACGAGGGAAGACATTCCTCCAGCACAGGCTATATAATTTCAAGATGGGGACTAACAGGGTCAGCTGAAGACATAGCTCATACCAGTTCCATAACAGAGCCATTCCTGCTGTGGCCCTTCTAACAACCATTAGGAACACTAATGCACATTATCACCCCTGTATCAACCCGTATACTTACACAATGTTCAGTATAGCAGCTATATCCTGCAGCTATATCAGTAGACTCCAAGTTACCTTCCTGTGAGTTTTCAAATTCTGATTATCACATTTCTCTGAGTTACATAGAAATTCTGTCCTTGTAGAAGATGGGAATCCCTAAAAATATCTGTCCAGTCTCTAAAAAAAGTTTATTCTGTGTGGGACACTGTAGCAGAAAAGTCTTCGTGACTTTAGGCACCTCCTCCCATGCTCTGACTCACAAGGCTATTAGGTTTGTAAGATCTTGAGAACAGGGACCATAGGTATTTGTATTTGGCTCAGATGGCCTGATGACAGATGACAGCTCAACCTAAGGAATTAGTGCAGGACAAAATTTTATTTGTTTCCAAAAATTTTATAATTTGAAATATCATTCATTTGTCCTTGAAAGGGTGTTAAAAAATAGAGTTACTTAAATCTAAAATTGTCAAATTTTTAGCCCATAACCAAGGCTAAACCTTTTGTACCTTCAAGATATGGGGATTCTAGAAGGCTAAATTGTCATAGCCCTTATGGGGAGTCTTGTGAAAGGGCAGCACAACACCAGAAAAAGCCAGAAAATTAATGGCTTCTGTATTTACAACAGTCTACACATAGCAGGCTCAGCAGGGAAACACAATCCACCCTTGAGATCAACTCCGTTGCAAATGAAAACAAAGTTTCTGGAATCACACTGCTGGAGAGGAGCATAAGTCCAGGCTCCTACAGTCACAGACAACAATGTAAAAGAGTTCCTTAGCTCAGAAGGGTCCCAACAAACCACAAAATGCTTCCCAACACCATGTAACAAGCCTACAAGCTATGGTGCAAAAGACCAAAAGCCACAAAGACTCCAGTGTGCCACAGGAAGAGGGCAGGAAAGATTCAGCTCACCACCATCACCTTTGGCTTCTGTAGAAGCAACACTCTTGGGAGATGAATATTTTGTGAATTTGTCTTGAGTTGTACATTTTTGATTTGATAGTTATTAGTTAAATAAATATCCACTTGTGCTAAATGCCTAAAATAAGCCATAAAATAAGACCAAATATTATATTTCATTATGAAGAGAAAATTAAACAGCCATGGGTACCTAAAACAATTTGTCATTTGCCCCAGCTTTATTAAGAACTACGCTGTTTCTTCCCAAAGGAGCTCTACTTTAGCAAACATTAAATACGCACAGAGGTATTGCAATTATACTGCTGTCCTTCCCTATAAGTGACAGCTGAAGACAGCACTCTTCAGCCTACATTGCAAACTGTGTTTATGAAAACCAATCAGAAATTGTGTTTGACACACAAACCTGTGATTTTCCTTTTCTATTTTAAAGCTCTCAAATTTAGACTGAAGCCCAAATTTGGATTTGGCCCTCTCAGAATATCCTACAAGTATCCGGTTGGGTTGCTGGTTTGTTTGTTTCTGTGCTTCCTATATGATAAATGATACCCATGGTCACATGTAATCTAGTACATATTTTTATTGCATTTGCAAAAGAAACACAACAACAACAGCAACAGAAGTTTGATTCCAGAGAGATGAAGAGCCAATTTTGACTCAGCAGGAAAACGTTGCTTTAAAAGTGGCCGGACAGACCTGCCAAAATATAAGAAATTTGGCATCAGAATATGCTGAAATGGGAATTTTGGCTTGTTGCAAAATTAGAGTATATTATTTTCCCTTCATTGTAGTTTTGCTATCTATTACAAGGAATAGTTTCTTAAAAAAATCTGAATCCTGCTGCTCTCGGTAGGAGTTGCATATTATGGCAGTGCTGTTGGAAGTCTTACTTAGAATGACTGAAATGTTTTTGCTGGGTGTCAACTTCCAAGTCATCATTAATGTTTACAGTCCCAATAGAAGCTTGCATTGCTATAGTAACCCTTAAAGGAACATTCCTAACAGAAAACTGAAATAAAAGGAAGCCATATTTTTACCAAACACTTGTAACACAGGGATTGTTCCTGAGCTTTTTCTGTAATTCATATTTTAAACAAAGGTAACCTGAATAAGAAGAAGGCCTCTCATACTAGCAAACCAGTTTTATATACTGCTGCTTGATGGGATGTGACAGAACTTGGACAGATGCCCCCTCTAAAAAAATATAACTTCTGTCAGCTCCAATGGAAACAAGTATGGGAAGGGGGTTAAGGAAAGTAAGGCTTCCTGCCAGCAAAATTTTTTTGTGAGGAATTCTGTGGCTATTAGTACAGAAATATAAGTCTACCATGATCTTTTTATTCACCTCCAGGTCAAGTTATAAAAAACAAAGCTATGTTCTGAGTATTTAGGGCCAAGCACTGCAGAGAGAATGCTGATATAGTAGTTCATGGTCTATAGCATCTTTTCCTCAGCATGAGCCGCACTGTATGTGGTAACCATTTTCCCAAGCAGAAGCAAATTGGGTTAACCACATACATTTTTATAGTCAGATTTATGTAGATGAATTTGTTCCATGTTTCTCTAATATTTTACACTTTTTATTGAAAATCCAGATTTACCTCATAAAGCAGTATTCTAGTAACTGGCATTTACTAGGAAAATGCTGAAACCATTCTACAAACCTTTTGTCTCCTAATAACAACAGTGTGTTCTCATCTTCTAGGCTGCTTGGAATGCTACAGCTGGGGAGAGGCGATGAAATTTGAGTGTTTTCAGGTTTGCCAAATCATAATCATTTTACAACATTGCAAATGTCTTTTAATGGTGCTTTACATCAGTTATGACAAAAGGAAGCACAAAGTCTAATTTGACTTGTAAAAATATCAAACTCTGCAAAGCGGCAAGAGGAAGTATTTTACGAAAAAATCTTTAGCAAACAGGAAGTCTAGAGGAATGAGTGAAGTCCAAGAAGTAAGAGTCATATCCTGACACCGATCTTACAAGTACTCTGAAAACTTCACTGAGTCTGAGCTCAGAAAATGGCTGTGCCCCTGCTTTGCTACCAGTCTGAGTAAAGAAAAGGCAAACTGACATGACTGTTTAAAGCCACAAAGTGAGTGTCAAAGCTTCAAGACCTCAGGTGTCTAAGATGAAAACATAGTAGATGAAAAAGGAATAATCTTGGGCTGTGAAAGCTCAGTATCTCGAAGATGAAATATAAAAGAACTGCTCTTTTCAGACTTTCAGCCTACAATATGGGGAAAATGAGGTTAGAAAAATGAGGCTGTGGAGACTGCGTATTTGACATAATTGTATTATTACAGAATCTGAGAATCATAGAATGGTTTGGGTTGGAAGAGACTTTAAAGATCCTCTAGCTCCAGCCTGCCTGCCATGGGTAGGGACACCTTCCACTAGATCACGTTGCTCAAAGCCTCATCCAGACTGGCCTTGAACAGCTCCGGGGATGGGTCTTCCATGACTTCTCTGGGCAGAAACTGTTCTATTTATTCTGTACCGAGTATTGTCAGGTCTGGATCTTCAGGGCCCAGGTGGGTTCCCACAAAACTAATATCAATTGAGAGAACCACAACTGTTTTTCCCTCATAGACAAAGCATCATAAAGCTAAGCCTCTGTTTTCTTGTGCAAGGGTTTGCATAATGATCACATATGTCCCTTTCTGTAAACTAGACCCAAAGATATTAACTCTGAAAGAAATATAAAAATGTTTAGATGGTAGTAGGGGTGGGCCATCTTGAACAAAATATTCTTATCCAAATTTTGTACATTTTAGGGCAAATGAAATGACACAAAATGAGAAGAGATGGGTCAGTGCAGACAGTCCCTGAATTTGCAACTTTCATTGATGTGGAAATATAACTCCTCAGGAAGACCAAAAAAAGCTTGCACTTGATAAGCTAATGCCAAAGACTAACAAAGTGAAGAAGATGAAAAAAGGAAGAGGTGACAATTTCACTCTATTCCTTATGATGTGCTATTCACAAGGTAGAAAGGGAAGATGCAAAACAGGAGTTGCCAATAAGGTGGCAAATCTACAAAGAAGGCAAGGAACTCCTACAAGAGTAAGCTATTGTAGAAAATTGGAATGAAGAAAAACTACACAATCCTACCTGGAGAGGTAGTTCCAGAGAATTAGGGAAAAGAGAACCCGATAACAAGCAAAGATAGTACATTCTGTCTATGTGAGAAGAATAGAAATACTTCTAAGATTAGATGAGAAATAATCAAAGTAAGAAGACAAGCATGACAAAATGTAAAAAAAGAGAACTGACTCTTCCTAGAGCACATATCACCTGACCAGCATCTAATTATCATAAATATATTCTTAAATTTCTCCAATTTATCACTTGTTACCGTAGGAGTCTTAATGGCACTCATAGTATGGAAGAATACCATTTACTAAGGGCACCGTTAGCAAAAGAGTGAAAGCTTTTGTTCAAGCATATTAAGTTTAAGAAATAAAAGCAATTTACGTATGAAGGACTCTGAATATGAAATACAAATATTGTTTTCTATGTTCAGATGGTATTGGAGCTACACAGAAAGTATCTATTATGTTATGTGTTTCTAGTGTAGAGGAACATGATGCATAGGCTAAGACAAAGAAGATGAGCAGAAAAAAAACTCTTTAAATCAAAACTTTCCACAGGAGTGCATTGAATATTTTAATGAAAAAAAGTTTTTTTGAAAGGATTTATGCCCCTTTTTGAGTAGTGGTACACAAGCATGTCAGGGCTGGCCTTTCAGAGCAATACAATACTATAGAATGTAGTAACTATATCAGGATGACTAAACCTACATAGAAAACACCACTTAGAATCATAGAATGGGTTAAGTTGGAAGGAACCTTAAAGATCATTCAGTTCCACCCCCCTGCCATGGGCAGGGACACCTCTCACTGCACCAGACTGCTCAAGGACGCATCCAACTTGGCCTTGAACATTTCTAGGGAGGGGACATCCACAACTTCCCTGGACAACATGTGTCAGTGTCTCACCACCCTCATCATGAAGAATTTCTTCCTAATGCCTAATCTAAATCTTCCCCTTTCCAATTTAAAGCCATTCACCTCATCCTATCACTACTTGCCCTTGTAAAAAGCCGCTCCCCAGCTTACCTGTAGGCCCTTCAGGTACTGGAAGCCTGCTATGAGGTCTCCCTGGAGCCTTTTCTTCTCCAGGCTGAACAAGCCCAATTCTCTCAGCCTGTCCTCACATCAGAGGTGCTCAAGCCCTCTGATCATCTTTGTGGCCTCCTCTGGACCCATTCCAACAGTTCCATATCCTTCTTATGTAGGGGATTCCAGAACTGGATGCAATATTTCAGGAGGGGTCTCATGAGAGCAGAGTAGAGGGAGAGAATCACCCCTCTCAACTTGCTGTCCACATTTCTTTCGATTCAGTTCAGGACACAGTTGGCTTTCTGGGCTCCAAGGTGACATTGTCGGCTCATGTCAAGCTTCTCATCAATCAGCAGCCCCAAGTCATTCTCGTCATGGCTGCTCTCAGTCACATCGTCCCCCATCTTGTATTGATACTGGTGGTTGCCCCAACCCAGATGTAGGACCTTGTACTTGGCCTCGTTGTTCACACTTGTACTTGTACCTCACGATGTTCACAAAGGCCCACTTCTCCAGCTTGTCCAGGTCTCTCTGGATGACATACCACCCTTCTGGTGTGACAACTGCCCCACTCATCTTGGTGCAATATGCAAACTTGATGAGAGTGCACTCATCCCTGTATCACCAATGAAAATATTAACCAGCAGTATGTATGCTTGAGAGACACCTCTTGTCATGGATCTCCATCTGTACATTGGACTGTTGACCACTACTCTCTGAATGCTTCTATCCAATCAATTTCTCTTCCACCGAACAGTTCACGTATCGTATCCCTATTTGGGTGGAAGGCTGTTGTGGCGGACCTTGTCAAAAGCTTTACAGAAATCCAGATAGATGATATCTATTGCTTTTCCCATGTCCACTGATGTGGCCACCCCATAACAGAAAGCCACTAAGCTAGTCAGGCAGGACTTGCCCCTGGCGAAGCCATGCTGGATGTCTCAAATCACTGCTCTGTTCTCCATGTGCTTTAGCATAGCTTCTAGGAGGATCAGTTTCATGATCTTCCCAGGCACAGAGGTGAGGCTGACAGGCCAGCAGTTCTCCTTTCTACCCTTTTTAAAAATGGGCACAATGCTGCCCTTCTTCCAGTTAACAGGGACTTCCCCTGACCACCATGACATTTCAAATATTACAGACAGTGGCTTGGCAACCACATCAGTCAGTTCCCTCAGGATCCTGGGGTACATCTCACTAGGTCCCATAGACTTATATATTTTCAGATTCCTCAGGTGGTCGTGAACCTGATCTTCCTGTACAGTGGGATGGGCTATACACCCCTGATCCCCATCTTGCTGTTCATAGACCCTGGAGCGGTGAGGAGTGGGGCTGCAAGCGAAGACTGAAGGAAAATCCTTGTTAAGTACCTCAGATTTCTCCTCGTCTGTTGATACGAGATCACTATTTCATTCATCAGTAGAGGTACGCTTTCCTTTTCTGGTTGATGTATCTATAGAAGCCCTTGTTATTCTTTGCTCCTCTTGCCAAGTTCATCAGCGCCAGCTATGCCTTGGCCTTCCTGACCCCAACCCTACACAAACAGGCAGCATCCCTATACTCTTCCCAAGTTCCCTGTCCCTGCTTGCACTGCCTGTGCAATTCCCTCTTGTTCTTCAGTCTGAGCAGCAGGTCTCGACTCAGCCATGCTGCTGTCTTCTCTTCCCTGCCTGATTTCCTGCATCTGGAACTGAGTACTCTTGAGCTATGTGGAAAGAATCTTTAAATATTTTTCAGGTCTGTTCTGCTCCTTTGTCCCTGAGGACCGTTTCCCAGAGGTCCTACTGACTTCTTGAAGAGGTGGAAGTTTGCTTTCCTAAAATTTTGGGTTCTTGCTATATGCATAACCTGTCCAATATCCCTCAGGACCTTGAACTCCACCAGTGCGTGATCACTGCAGTCCAGGATGCCTCTGATCTTGACATTACTGATGAACTCACTTGCAATGGTGACAATCAGGACCAATTGCATCAATCACCTTGGAGAGGAGTGTGTATTATCGGGGTTAAATTATCTTCTATGCACTCTAGGTGTCTTCTGGATTGCCTACAGGTTGCCATGCTACTTTGGGGAAGATTTCTGAAAGCACATGAATGCGGAAATGCTATAAGTAAAGCAGTTTCTTTACAGACAATAGAAGAAAGAACCGTGTGTGTTTCTTCTTCTGGATGATTGATCCCAACAGTGTTGTGTTCTGGCACTGACTATTTCTAAGATAAACAAAAAGCTAATGTCACAATCTCATGTAGGTGTAGCTGATAACTTTTTGGCACTGGTTTAAGTTTGTGGCATCCTTAGTTATGGAATTATTTACTTGGCCAAATTCAAAGATGAGGCTTAAATCCTAGAATTTTGGATAAAGTTAAATAATCTCAGATTCCCTTCTGCTCAATTTATCTATTTTACCATTACAGAGACTATCTTTGAAAATGCAATAGAACCCAAATTGTCAAGGAAGTCTGTGCCTGATTATGCTAAATCTATGCTTATCAAATAAGATTCTGGGGGTTTTAATACATTCCGCTGGATTTCCTTAGATCTAGATTTTATACAATATGTAATTTACGCAACTTCACTTAACATATTACAAGGGTTAAGAACAAGGTTTCATGTTGACACATATAGACAGGGAATTGGGTTGTACACCAAAGACAGGTTTCCATTAACTGGAAGGAGTGAGATTAGGTTTATAAAACCATTTAGACACCTAAAAATAAAGACATTTCAGCAGAATTTGCAAACACCATTAAATAGGTCAACCATCAAACTCCACTTAACAATCTATACGGGTTGGCAATGATGGGTCAGACCCCAGAAGAAGCTCCTATGTTTTGATGCTGAATATTATGAAGCCCAAAAGTCAGACACCAGCTGTGGACTCAAAAAACAGAGCTAGAATATATAACATCCCCAAGCAGAAGGAGCTACAGCCAGCCAACATGAAACACTGCCAAAAGGGATGCATCTGAAATTCTCCCTCTCTTCTGAACATAGCAGCTCTCCAGAGAAGAAGGACACAGTGGCCAAAATCCCTTCCTGCATGAAGGAATGTAAGTACACATCCACTGTAATCTAGGCCACAGATACTGGCTACTCTTCCTTCAAGACAGAAAGTGATCACCTCCCACTATTTACAGAGTAACTTCTGAGTCAAGAGAACATGGCTTGAATATTGGCCTTTCTTTATCTTGATGGCTGCCAAACAAAATAATGTGTTTATTTATTTAACATGGGTGGGGGCAGTGTACTTTCTCAAATGAGATGATACTGCCTACCAGTGTATTTTTTGCTCAGATGATTTCATGGTCTTGGTTGACCAAACCAGTGACCAAGCACTGGTTTCCAATGACGGAAATTTTTCTTCTGCTTCAGCTAAAATCTGCTGGCCATTGAAACAAGCACAACAATACTAGGAACAGAGGCACTATATAAGCTGCATATCATAACCGTGTTGTGTGGCATAAAAGCACATCTACCACCTATGCCAACAGACATCCACAGACAGGCCTGAGATAAACTATATCTGCAGATGAGAGGAGATACGAAAAAACTGCTGAATGACTCCACAATGTGTCTCTTGTTTTGGAAGCCAGTGTTATGCTAGTGATTACATCAGACAGGTAGAAACTCACGGCTGAGAGCCATGGTACTATAGTGTCAATGCATGAGCTTTGAGTCCTAAAATTCAACATCTCCTCTTAAAATATCTCTGCTTTCAGAGACATGGCAGAGGGTGAAGTACTACAGGAAGTCATCCTTTCTCAGCCAAATCTTAGCTCACTCATCAGCTGAAAGAGGTTGGATTAAATTGTTAGCAAAGATCACCGAAGCAAATTTAAAATAATTGGGTTTACCCCACCTTGCAGCTGGTTAAGGCACAGAAGGAAATAGTGGTTGTACCTCAGCTGAGGGCTCATAGCTCTTACACTTCTCCTACTCAACTGCCTCTAAATGGCTGGACATATTTACCATTTTAAATTTCTGTGGCTTTCTAAGCCTCTGATGTCCAAACTTAGGCCTCAACAAAAAATTCCTTTGATTAAATAATAATGCAAGCCTATTCTTGATTCCAGAAGAAATTGTTTTCAAGACAAGTTTGAGGTCTTGTGATAATGCACTATTTTGGTACTGAGGCTGTTAATGTGTGGACTGCATTTCCTAGAGACATGCCTAGAGCTATACTAAAATGAACTATAGATTGTAATTTAAGTAAATTAAATTAGCAAGGATGCTTTTTTTTTTTCAGATATTCTGTGGACTTTAACTGGATTTGAAAAAAGAAGTGGTCAGCAAGTCCAAGTCACATGAGAATCTTGGCTGAGAATTCCAAAGGCTGAAGTACAAATTCTTCCTTCATGTTTCCTTTGACATACTTTGCCTTCTCCAGCTGACAGCTTCACTGAAAATGTACTTTTTAGACCAGTTTTCCATCAGTTTTTATTCCCATATATTCCAAAGCAAGAATTCTTGAGAGAAAACCTGAGTATCTGAACAACTAATTAATTCCTGTCAGCCATTTTTTAACACTAAGATGCAAGTTCGCAAGTCCTTTTACAGTTACATATTGCCTGTCTGCAACATCTGTAGCAGTGCAGGGAAGTGTACAAGAGCAGACAGTTTACCTTATGGCAAATTCCAAGGCAGTATTTAAAGTTCAAATGAAATTCCAGCATTCAAAGTGGGAGGTTTAAGGAAAAAAAGTCCCAGATCTGTCAGTGAAAAGTTTAATTATGGACAAGAAAATACACACATAGTAAATCCCACAAAGGCAGCAATACCACTGTGGAAGCACATTCCAATAAAATCTTAAAAGATTACTTTAATAATAAACCATGCATTCCTGAGCAAGCCATCGCAAGATTAGCTATCACAGCACTTTGCTGCAAGCAGACTTTTTTTAACAAACTGTTATTGATACCTCTTTCAAGGTACTCACAAAAGGTGATGTTTTCCAAAGATCTCTGCACTTTAGTACTTTTATTTCATGCTGCTACCCCAGTTTTCACACAGACTGGAATCCCAGTGATCCTAATGACAGACTGTGATTTGGGCAGAGTTAATGTCTGGAAAAACGATAGAAAAACTCACTACAGCTACAACTGTTTCCAGCTACAACTTCAAGATAATTTTAGACCTGCTGAAAAATAGCTTGTGTTTGGAAAGTGTTGAGACTGATACTGTTATGCACGTGGTTAACTTAAAACCTTGAGTAGGGACTGAACCTACGCCAGCAATAGTAAGATCAGACACAACAAGCTAAGAGAAAAAAAAGTCATCCTCCTGGGAAACATAGCATCCTCTCTCTACTATAATCTCTTAGTAGTCAGGCTTAAAGTCATAACAGCCATTGTCCATTTGATCCTGGGTTTACTGTAGAGAAATAAAAATCCTTATACTTCTCATAAAGTACAAAGCATGCCCTTTAAGTCCTGCAGCACAGTACAGATGAAATAACTGAATTCCTTTGGGGCTTTCTGCCTCAATTCCTCCTACCTTCAGAAAGCAATCCTATTATATACGTTTAATATAACAGTTCTGAGGTTTAGTATTTAGCTCAACAATGTGGGACATCAGTGGAGCTGTTTTAAGTTGAATTACAAAATAGACAATGTAGTCCTTACAGGCTCAAGACATTTTTTTTATTTTCCAGTTAGTTTTTAAGCATTTATCCATATTTTTTTTTTCTGTGAGACTAATAGCAATGTCCTAAGTAGTGGTAGACAGTGAAGGATCTCTTTGCGTTGCTATATAGGAGTAGTTCCATTGCACCTCAAAAGGACTCCTTAACTGCTCTCCTTTTGCAAATGAAAAGCATTTTCATTTCTTCTATATTCAACAACAAATCATACAAATCATATTTGTAACCATTCCTGCAACTAGTCAAGGTATTTGAGTGAAGTGTGCCTGGGTTTTGTGTTGGGCAAAGCACAAATGGTAATCCTGTTTATGCTAGCACCAGGCTAGGATGTTGGATAGTAGCTTTTTTTAATTCACCATGTTTAAACTAGGCACAATGTCATCCTTCACATTAGGCAGTCTGCGTAACTCCCACAAGGCATGCTGAGCAAAGCTTTATTCTTTAAAATACACACTGCTCCAGGACCAAGAAGCTCTCGTCCTGTTGGTAGGTGTCTAGCACAAAGTGTTCAAGACAATGTAGACTGCAGTGCAAGCAGTACAAAACCAGCATTGTTAAACATGAATATACCAGTGTCCCAAGGAATTCAGATCTAATCCTGCAAATACCAACATGTGCATAGCCAGCAACCTGTTAATTGTAACAAATGCCTCCTTACTTTTTTTGGCATGTCCTTTCATGAACACTAGCCTCATGTATGAAAATAGGCCCCTCGTATCCTTTTTTTGGTTAAAATTAACACCTCTGAAATAATAAATACATGCAAGTGAGATGCAACAATCAGCTTTTAGTCACTTCAGGCACAGGGCTCCTACCACTTTTGCTGTACCACAACACTGAGGAAAGTATTGAATCATTTGGTAGCTTTGGATGCAGATGATGGCCAAATGAATCCACCAGTTTTCAACCTTGAACTCTCCAGCTGTAAAATAATTTTGTATCAGATATTTCCCTCTTCCAAAATACTTAGAAATACCTATCAGATATATTAAAACTTCAGGAAAAGCGTTGCTCTTTCTGGCTTTAAACTAGGTATTGCTGTAGAGGGCAATATCACTATTTGAACGGAAATACTTTGCACTGTTTTGAGAAAATAAACTTTAGGCTAAGCTTACAGCCTTGAGGAAAAAAAAAATAAGTTACTACAAGGACAAAAATGTGATATTTTATCAGAGGCTCTTTCATACAAGTTGGAAAACAGCTGTACCGCACTGGCAAACAAAACATGTGAGATGTTTGAATAAAGATGAGTGGGAAGTACAAAGGTCAGGTCTGGATGTGGCCCAGAAACCGAGTTGCACTGACCCAATATTTTTGTTCAGCTAGCCACAGATGGGGGGGAGTGTGAGGGGAGAGGGCTGTTTTGCTGGTTTTGAAAGAAAAAAAAATAAAACCCCGGTTTGGACTTAGACTTTCAAACACCATCACCGCACCCGCATTTATGCAAACACATGGGGGGGACCCGTTTTCTAGAAGAGCGTTTTGAGCCCATTGATGCCTAAGAAGCATAAATACCTGTGCCCCCCCGGGCCCCACGCGTGTCTGCGCCCCCGCAGGGTCTCCCACCGCACTCCTCTCCCGGCGTGTCCCCTGGGGTCTCCCACCCACCCTTCTCCTAGGAAAGAGGGGCCTTTCCAGGACCGCAGCTCTCCGCACCTCCCCCCCACCCCCGCCACCTCCCGGCGCAGCAGGGGCCGGAGAGGCGGTTCGCAAGGGGTTAAAGCCTGTGAGCACCGACACGTTGAGGGGGAGTAGCCAAGACCAAGCAGCAAAAACATCACAGCGCATTCCTGGGTAGTCCCTCAGCTGCCAGCATCTGATTAAAACCATATCTCTCGCTGTGAGTGGCTAACTAATCCGAAGGCGAGGGTACAACCGCATATTTAACCGGGCCCCGGTGCTCGCCTCGGCTGCTGTCCGCCCTCCTCGGATCATGCACGGAGTAGCACGGATCTAGCCTGTAAGCAGCTTTGCGAGCGCGGCTCGCCTCTTGCAAAGCCGGCGGGGGAGAAGGCGCTGTCAACGCGGGGGGAGGGGGTGAAGGCGGCGGTGGGGGTTTCTTCCGAGGAACTGACAGTCGGTGGCCGCAGTGGGGCTGCGGAGGGTGGTTGGGGGGTGACAAAGGTGGGGAGTCGGGGGGAGGGTGCCGCAGCCGGGGCTCAGCCCTGCCGCTCGTAGTATCTCCCTGCAGCCGCCGAGAAAGGCGGCGCCGGGGGCTGCGCTGCCCGGGAGCGCGCGGGGAGCCCGCAGGGGCGTCTCAGCCGCACCGCAGGGTGGGAGCGCATCTCGGCGGGGATGGAGTGGGAGCAGCCGGCGGTCCTCTCCGGGATCCGGCAGGGCTGGAGCCCTGGGAAGCTTGGCAAGCTTTGTGAAGTAAGGGAAACGTATATAAACACTAAAAAAAAATTAGCTGAGAAAGTATGTAACCCTAAAAAGCATACTAGCTGAGAAAGCATATAAACACTGCTTTTCACATAAATTACCAATATGAAAGAGTCTCTCTAGTAGCACAGTGGGGGAAAGGGTTAGGATGCTGTGAAATAGGATTGGGTGCTACGTTTGGGCTTTTTTGATTGAACATCCTTGCTGTGCAACACCTTTATCTGCTGGTGAATCTCACGATGCTGCTAGTGTCTGTGGTAAATGGATATAGTTAAAGATGTCCAGGATTAACTGGAAAAAATCTTCTGCCTTGTTGGAGAAACTGACTTTGCAGCTGGTGAGGCTTAAAGTCTACTGATCATCTTACGATGACATTTATGCTGGGGTAGTGGTAGTGTCTGTGGTCTAAGCTGTGAGATGAATGCAGGTGTTGCCAATACAGCTGTACTTTTCTGTAGCAGAGGTTCTATGCATCAGATCAGCTGAGGCTGGTTACTTGAGCACTTAATATTGAAACATAGCAGTCCATTCTATTGGTAAGGCAGAATTATTTGGGGGAGGGGACTGTGCAAAATGGACTAAATCTGGGTGCACATAGGCTGGGATTTGCACATTGTATGCTTAGGAATGAGCACTAGTATGCTTAGGCGTAGGAACACCTGTGTTGATAGGCAAAATAGAGATGCAGATTCAGTTAGAGAAAAGCAGTTATGAAGCTACGTATTATAGCTGGCTGTGAACATTTAGCAGACACTGGTAAATTGAAAATATGTCCTTGTATCTGATAGTGACCTGTTAGGCAGATCTTCAGATCAGCTTCCATTAGGACCTTCCAGGAGGTGGGTAAGGCTCCCACCTTGGCTAGCTAGGGAGGTGAATGCAAAGAAGATCTTTTCAGGTGAGAAGGGGATGGTCTGAAGAAGTGATCCTGTGTCTGTTGAAAGAATTACTACAGTTTCATGCACCATAGTGGTTCCTGAGGCATAACAGCCTTCCAGAATTTTCTGATTGGGCTGGAGATGTGGTCAAGTCTAAAGTAGAAATTTCTATTAGTAGTAGCTCACTAGGGTTTGCCTTTGGAGGACAAAAACCAAGTGGTAAAAGCGGTAAGGAGAATGCAAGTGCTCAATGAATGTTAAGTGAACCTTCAAAAGAGGCTTAACTAACAAACCTTGTGACGTGGAGTACAGGGAGGTTCAGAGTAAAGTGGAGTGAATTCAAAGTCTTAATTTAAGAGGTGGTTCTACTGAGGGGAATCTAAGTGTCTTGTGTGCTTGTCAACATATACAGGGAACTGGGATAATGACAAGCACTACTCTGATAGTTCCGTGACTTATGGTAGTTCTCATCTCTTGTGTTTTGATTTAAACAAAGCTATTGGCTGAGAACCAGAGGTTGTGCTCAACACTGTCTGTTGGAAGGATGGGCCAAATGCCAAAAATCTGGCATCAGCTTCCTTTTCTGAAGGTAGAGGTGGCTATTCGTTCTAACATGTGCCTTTTCCTACATTTCTATGTCCATAAATCTGCAGTACATAACCCACTTTCTCATTAAGAGTATTACTTGTCAAAGTGCCTGATTAGCTCTCTTTTGGCCACTGCAGACCAGTAGCTACTATGGATACGCATCTTTAAGGCTTTCATGTCTCACGCAGATAGAGATATCAACAGGTAAATATTAATACATGCAAAGAGCTCTTAGATTTTCGTCTCTGCAGGAAAGCAAATAAATGTTAGTAGTGACAAGGAGAGGAGGAAATCAGTGCTTGTGTCTGCTTGGGGTGTTTAGGATAAAAAACATAGCTTGAAATATGAAGTAAACGAAAGTGCATTATATGCTGTAGTCATTGAGTATTGTTGCCAAACCTATAGAGTTTTCTCTCCTTTTGATGTTCTTCTCTCCCGGGGAACTTTACACCCCTAGAGCACTTATGACCTGTTGGGTTAACCCTGTTCTTGGGAATGTTTGTGGACTTCATTCAGCAAAAAAAGTGATATATGAGCACTACAGAAACATGAATTTTCTTGGACAATGAAGCAATAAATTCCACATTCAGAGAAAGTCAGCTTGTTCTGGAAGCAGTACTGATGATGCAAATCCTGCTTGCTGACTAGATTCTGTGAAAAGAAATGATGAAGAGAGAGCATGAAGGTAACTTGTAATCTGCCAGGGTTTTAGAGAAAATCAGATCTTGCATGTAGACTAAGGGATTACTAGCAGAATCCAGACACTACCTCCTGGGGAATCGAAGGGCAATGTGAAGAGGTCTTAATGAGCTTCTGCTGTGAAACACATGTAAGCTACTGCTCCTCTACCTCAGTATGGACTCCATAGAAGTACAGCATGAGGTTGTGTTAGAGGGATCAAACAGAATAAGTTGTCTAGGTACCATGACTGTAAAAACAAACTGACTTTAGAAACCTGATTTTGAGAATGTATCTGGGTTCAAGGGTCTCAGAGTTATAAAGACACTTAATGAAGCATAGTGACAGGCCTAGTTCATAAACAAGAGGTACCAGTTTCAACAAGATTATCTTGTTTGTGCAAGCTTGGCAGCTGAATGCTGAACAAAGCATCTTCCAGCTAACTCTTGTCAGCCCTGTTTGATGGGGCATAGACCATTCCAGTTTCCCCTCATATGCAAGGTTTATCCTTTCAGAAGCTATGGAGTGCTTGAAGATGAAGTGTCTCAGCTGAAATGACCTGCAGGCATTTACTCTCAAATATTTGTGGGATTTTTTTAAACAACTTCTAATAAACCTCCATAGCTGGTGCATGTCACCTTAAATCTCAAAGTTTGGATATTATGGGGCCAGTTAAGGACAGACTATTGGCCTTGGAGCAGAATTTCCCGCTTCTGTCAGTTCACGTTGCATCCTTATCAATGAGAGGTGAAATACTTGATGATGATTATCTCTTGAACAGAACAAGTAGGTCTGAGGAATGGGGTAACAGACCTTTACCTTGACAGGAGGCTTCATGACAATATCAACCAGGAACTGGCTTCTCTAGAAAAGTGTAGGCAACTCTTAATGCTGATGTGTCACACAACAGCAAATCTTCTCCTGTGAGAACTCTCATATACCTGCCTATGGCTGAAACATGTATGGATGAAGTTCGCTTCCTAGGAGGGGGCAAGGAAGCTTGAGAACACTAAAGATGTAGTGTTATTGTTGCAACCTGTGTTTCAAACTTGCAGATATCTTCTGTGCTCTCTCACAACAGGGTTATCTGTGCTTTAAGAGAAGACGCTGTATGAATAAGAACTAGTTTTCTAGTAGGTTGAATAGCAGATCTATCTGCACACAGCTGCTAGCCTGGCTCATGGAAAGTAAAACCTAGAGTAGGATGTAAGGCTCACATCGTCCTTGCATGCTTCTGGTGGATGGGGGGGCATACCCATTATACAATATCAAGACCATAAGAGATACAAAATTAGAGAGAGCCTGGTCAGGATTACTTTAGAGTCTGGATTTAGGAGGAATATTGCAAACTTCCTATAATGTACGTCACAAATATGTGTCGCTACAGTTGCCAATAGGGAAAGATTTAACAGCAGAGTAGTATGCTAGCTATTTAGGAGGACAGCTACTGAAGGAGCGACAGTGGAACTCAGAGTCTTGGTTAATCCTTTTTTACCTGTGGTATAGATCTTTCTGTACCAACTTTAGATTTGTTTTTTTCTAGTTATTCATTGCCTTTCTCTTTGCATGAACAAGGCAGAGCTGGAATCCTTGGTAATGACTAATCTTGAAGGCAACCTGTTTTAAGAAATGTGCTTCATAATACCTAACTGAGGACAAATTGCTGTAGAAGAACCTGCCCTCGTAAGGTGCAAACAGAGTTTTCATCGTATGTCTAATAATGTATGCAAGTTATGTTCACGATGTGTTGCATTGGACGGTATGGAGTGACTCTTGTGACAATGACTACTACAACAGTTTCTGTAGTGAGAGGCACAGTAACTGGGGGCTAGGTGGAGGGTTCTTCAAATACCGCTGAAATTAATAGGTTTTCAGGTGTTCATGGGGTCATCAGGCTGGGTAAGCAAACTACAGTGCTTGACGCTGACCATTATTACATGGTTATAGATTGAGTGGACGCAAGAATAATCCAGCTAAATCCTGTTGCTTGAGAAGATACAATTGTGAACAGGTATAGAACACTTAGTTTAGCACAGGCTATACGGAACATATGCTGTCTCTCTCAGTGCAGCTTGCACACACCCAAACTGTAAAGAGGGATAATTCTGCCAGCACTGGACAGTTAACAGCATGCAGCTGAAATAACTTATGATAACCACTTCAATATGTGTCAAGTTCCTGTTCCAAGGAAGGGGGTGAAAAGCGTGGTTATTGGCAAGAGTGCTTTGCTATACTAACTACAAGAAGATCAGAAACAGCCCTTCTAGGCAGGGGGGGAGTTAGGACTACAGCTGGAAATTAAGTCTTTGAGATGTTTAGTTCAAACTAGTTTGCATCTGAGTAAATACTAGCTGTCTTAATTAACAACTGCTTTCCTTCCAGGTTATTTGGTATGTCCAGTGAGTCTCTAGTATTGACAGAAGACAGAGTGGTACGCACTGTGGGTGCAGAGCCTGAAATTTGTCGTCCTGTGAGTAGGCAAGCGATGCTTTCCTGAGCATTAGCTGCAACAGTCAACTTAACTCTGTCTGAGGAGCCATTGAGGCTTCATCATTGGAAATCTGAGAGACCGGTATAGAGGAGCAGTCTCTTAGCATGATGCAAAGCATGCAGTCTTTCTGAAAGACTGATATGAAGGAGCTTCTTCTAGATAATCTAAATACATAATCTAATAATAAGCCTGTATTACCGACTGAATAGCTGTCTCTTTCTAAAAGAAGAATCTGAAGTTCAGATGCTAGTGTTGCTAGTACTAAGAATTAAAGTGTTTCTTAACTTAAGAAATTAACTAATAGGTTGGAATCTGAAATGCTCAACAGAGGCTGGACAGGCTGCTACTGAGACTTGTTGCAAGATGCTGCATTATTCCTGGAACAACTGATAATTTGAAATGAACTGCTGAGATGCCTGGGCACTACCTTTGGACACTGGAGCTCCTGGCTGAAGAATAGCTATCAGGCTATGACAATGCTAGTTCCCTCCAGTTTGCGATTAAGTCTTCAGGAACCAGATAGCACTAGCTCATGAAAAGATTTTCACTTCCTTCCTTTGTAGCAATTAGAAGGCAAACCTTGCTAATTCCAAATTTTTAGTCAGGTACAGCGTCTTTAAACTAGTGGTATCTTCCCCTGAGCCCCCTGTTTTAGTATTCCTGCAACAGCTGTATTTATTCCCTAGATAAGTGGAAAAAAAAAAATCCAAAGTAAAGCTACTGTGGTAGCTGGGTTGAGAAGTAACTAATTAACTTGTGAGAAATTGTGCTCAAAAGCATAGTACAATGGCAAAAAGTACTGGTCCGATTGCACTACTTGAGCTGAGTGGCCTCTTCAGTTCCACTTGGTAACTTAGTGATGTTCACTTGGCTGTGATTCAAGCGTGCAGAAAACACTTTCGGGAACTTAGTTGGAATTTCTGCATTCTTGCTAAAAACTGAACAGCTCAGATTAGACTGGTGCACTGACATGATGAGAACAGACTGTTCTGTTCCATTGATGAAATAGCAGTTGGCAAATTGATTGAAATGGTGTCTGGGTAGTTTCACAGGCATGAGCCTGCACCACCAATGGGACATGCCAACATCCGTAGCTGATATGCCTAACTGAAGTACTAAGATCTTTATCTCCTTTGCATTTGGTACTGGGGAAGATAGTAGCACTAAGGAGGTATTGCCTTACATGTCCATTACCACATTTCTACTTAGTAGATGAATGCGACCCTTCTTGTTTCTCATTACTGGTTTTGTATGATAAATACAGCTGGGCTACATGCCATAGTCTGCAACATGTGTGTGCAGTTGTAGCCTATTCCAAAAGGGTATTTCTGTTGACAGCAGATGCCTCTGGCATAAGGCTGCCTTAATACCACAACAAAGTATTAATCCATCTTTTAGGTGAGAGGACAGAACATCAAACAGGGCTTCTGGCAAGTTGCATGAAAGAAGTTCCCCAAAGGTAAAATCCTATTAATCTAGAAATATTCTGGCCAGCAGGCCAAGTGCCTGGCTTAACTGAGGCCGTGATACCAAGCAAATGATCTCTTAACCACAAAACATGTCTCTATCTACCTACAGTCTAGAAAGGACAGTTAAACAGGCTTTTTGAACTTAGACTGAGAACACTGCTCCTGGTTTCTCTACTATCAAGGATTCGCAAGGCGAAACTGACTGATGCGGGCATCGCTAATCTAGACTTGCGGGAATGACAGATAGTTTCACTTGACAGGCAAGATAATCAACATCTTTTCAGTTGACTTTCTTATAAGAGTAACCATAGGGTCTTGAGTTAGAGTTAACAGTATGAGAGCCTATATTCAGTCATCTTTCTGCCAAGTGATGCTGCTCTTACATTCCAGACATGGCGTGCGCTGGAGGGGAACTGTTCTAAAGCTGTCCATGAACTCTCTTCCACCACTTATCTTCAAGCAGGAACTTGTTTATGTATAGCGTGAACAATACATATCAGGTACAACCTACCTGTGGGTAAGGCTAGTATCTTTTATATTAGTCATTGGCTATGCCAGTCTCTAACAGACTAATGTGATAGTTTGTTTCCTTTCTTAAAACAAATGTTAGTTCTTGCATCAGAAAAAGCATCTGGAATTTTCCAACTAAATCATAGTAATCTTGTGTCATGTTACAGAAGTTTTATTTAACTCGAACTCTTACCAACTGCCCTAGCATCTGACAGTGCCTATTCTAGCAATGAAACAAAACACTTAAGGTAATATTTTATTTGACTCCTCAGGCTGAATGATGCTGTTTAAAAGGTGAAAGTCTGAATAGCAAATTCATATTTCTGATTTATTAATGCATGTCTAGTTCTTTTCAAGGCTACTTGTGGCACTATCATTGCAGCACGAATTAGGCAGGAAATGTGATAGTCACTTATGCACGTAAGGAGCTGGTAGATGCAAATGTATGCCAGTCATACAGGGACTCGCACAAACACGCTATCGTACCTGTAATATGGATAGAGGGATGCTAATCGAGATAGTCCATTATTAGTAAATATATCTGGCTTTACGGCTTTGACTCTTGCTAGTCATTTTGTGTATTGCTTTTTAGCCTTTGGTCTTTTTCCTTAGCCTGCAGAATGGAAGTCTTGAATTCACTCAAGTGGATAGCTTGTTTACCAGCCTTCTGAAACCAGCTTTTCTGTTCAGAACTTGATAGCTAAAGTTATTTCTAAGGATATGTTGTGCTGGTCCTGATACAACCTTCTTGCCAGAAGAACTTGAACCCTTCAAGAAGGTGAGGGAGAGGGAACAACCAGCATTGGAAGCACATTTAGCACTTGAACTATTGCTGTGCTTCCGGTTATTACTTCATCCTAACAGGCTATATTGCACTTGGCAATAAAATCTTCTTTTATCCTCTCCTGACCTCTCAGATTATAATTTGAGGTTAATATTTATGTGTGAAAACTCTTTAAGCTGAATCATGTATTTGCAGTGTCAGGGGACAAGAAGGAGCACAAACTGTGAAAAGGACAAAGTGAGACTGCTGAGCAGATGTTTAGACTTTTTCAGTGTCCCTAACCTTTCATCAGGAAAGTTTTCATCAACATTGAGGCAATAATCTTTGTTCACTGGAGGGTAAGCCTGTCTGTTGGTTGAGGTTTATTGTCCAGTCTTTAAATCCTTTGACAGACTGCAGTCATAGCGACATGACAAAATATAATTAAGGGTAGCTACCATGTTGCCACCCATTGCTCAAATAAGGGATAATAGTTAAAGTGTCTCGAGAGAAACTAAATGTTGCTCAGCAAAATTGTTTGGCATGTGCTTCAAGTCTTGCTAACAAACAAATATATCAAGGAAGACTTTTCACTACCAACAGCTGCTCTGATAGAGAATTCAGAGAAGACACCAAGAGTATGCTCAAAGTCTTGAGACTGACTTTTACAGGATAGGTGTGTAAAAATTAAGTACAGTGCCTAAATAGAGAATGACCTGACTTGAGACAATAGGTAACAGCTCCTACTTCTAAGCCTATGTGTTGAGGGCCTGAAATGGTCTTTCCCTAAGGAGTGATAAGTACCCACTCATCACAGCATAACTGCTATAGGAAAGGAGGAAGATACTACTAGTTGTCGCTTAACAAGGTTTTCTGGAGTAAAGTAAAAAGTGGCTGAGCAAAATGTGGTGTGTATTTATGGATATAGGAAGGAGCTTGGGGCAATTCTCCCTGTATAACCGCATCCATGAATGTACAGTCTAAGACTCTTGAAATAATGTATTTAGAATAGTAGTTACAATGGGCCCATTGCACAGCTGTGGTGGTAGCAACTACCACCTTAAGTACAAGGGGAAAATTCAATAGACATCATTTAAAAGTTTGCTATGGGAATGATCTTGTATTTCACTATGCCAATACAACTGAAGGAATGATTGTCCTTACATAAATGTACGTACATCTCTAACCCTGCCCTACTGCTGACTGGCTCTTTTCAGATCACCTCAGAATTCAAGTACAGTGGAACAGTTCTAGTCTCTTGTTTCCTTACTTCTGCAGTCTGAGTAAGGAAGTACTAATAGACTGAATACTGTGAAAGAAAGCCTCCAAGCAAGAAAGAACTACAAACACACAATTTTAACTTCATTTTAATGGTTACCTCCATGTAGAGCACACCAGATCTTTTAATGAAGATAAATCAAACTCCAGTGTGAAGAAGACCTCGCACACTTTCAACAGGGGTGTGAAGCATAGAATCCAAGTTTAGTTGTGGCTAAGAGTCTTGTACAGCAGGCAGACTAGATTACTGCTCAAGCTAGGAAACGCTCCCCATCCCACTGAAATTTTAAGGTAAAGCCTAAGGCAATGTTGTGCTAGTCTTGTGGCTTAACTAAGATGTCAAGAAGTAATTATTTAAAATACGAACATCTGTTAAGGCATCTGTTGTCTATCCTTGCATTCTGAATTTTGCTAATTCACCTACTCCAGAGATATGATTCGGAAAGACATTGAGGTCTCCAAAGGTATGATCAATAACTATCAAATGCTGTGATAACTAACTACCAAGTGCTATGAAGTCTGGCCAGGTGAGATGGGTTGTGCCAGACATCAGACAGCAAAGTATCTCCCATAAACTGATCTGAAAATATATGAAGTATTTGCAAGGGTTTGGCCAGAGTTGCGTGTATCCCTACCCATCTTTCTCCACCTTGGGGTTTTGTGCTACCTGGCTCTATGTGAATAAGAGGTCTGGCCTCAATAGGATAGAGATAATAATGGCAATAGTGGAGGCATGACTAGAGATTAAAGATGGCAACTGCACATCTAGAATTCTATCACATTACAGTTGCCATATTGAGGTCTTGCTTGTGCATATTGCTCCTTCCTAAATTGTTAACTTGTTATTGCCTCTTTACTTCAGAGTGAGATTAACTATGGTTGTATAACACCAGAGCTGGGCGTAGATCTGCAGATTAAATTGGGGAAGCAGGGTCACTGACAGGCAGGACTCAGTCAGGGCCTTGAATTTGTTATTTCTTCTTTCCAGCAATGGAGTTGGGAAGAGCATCCTAGAGCTATGACTCAGCTCCTAGAGAGCATATCTTGGCTCTATTGTTCTCCAGGCCTTTTCCTTTTGTTCTTTAAAAAGGGAGTGGGTGGTTAACCTAATGATTCAACCTTAACTCTGTCTTTCCTTCCTCTCTGCTTCTGAAGGACTTGATAAATCTAGAGAGGCTCTTTATGCTGAAGATTATCTCTACCCAAAACTATACCATCAGACAAACTAATTTTAAAGTGTCTTCATTTTAACAGCTTAATGGGTGGTTTCCAATGGACACCTCCTTTTTAGCGCTGGTGCAAGAATCCTGCAAAATCCCTATTGGCTATAATGGTTTCCCTCTTTGCTTCTTTGTCAGAGTGAGTTAACAAGCCACTCTTCCAGTGATAACATTTCCTAAATAAACTTAGCTTGCTTTGTCAAGTCTTCTTCTAACATCTATTTCTACTCAGAACCACTTGACATTTTCACAGCAACAACTCTGTTCCCTTGCATCAGATGTTCCCTAGCTGTAGCCAGATAAGTTGCTTGTGGAGGAAAACAGGTATAGCTGCCAGAGATTTCCCATCTGAGCACTTCTATCTCTGTTTTACTTGAGCAATGCTGAATGCAATTCACAAACCATCTGGTAAATAGCTAGGTCTAACTTTACTTATATTAAAAGCTAGTTCCTAGGAAGCCTCCCTCCTGACTAAATGGCAATGGAGGCCTTCAAGGTGAAATCCTCTCAAGTCCTAAGAATTTCTCTTTTTCCTAGGTTAAGAATCTGGTAAGCACTAACCTCCTTTACTCTGTTAGTAGCAAACTGAATGAGTCTATAGCACTTAACATAGCAGTGAATTGAGGGAAGAGCGGAAGGCAGAAGTTAGAGAAAAACCCTAAAAGTAGCTTCCAAGTAATGGATAAAGCATTAGCTTTAACTAAGGAAAATATGGAATAATATGCTACTGAGAATTACAAGCTTCCAATTCTACAAGATGCTCAATGCTTCAGTCCTTATATCTGGATACGTAGTATGTCTCAGATGGTGGGCTATATAAAAGGTATGGCTTGGTCTATGGCTGCTTTCCTGCATTAAGGAAAGTTACTTGTAAAGTGTAGCCCAGCTGCTTAAGAGGAGCCAAGAGATTGAGATGATTTTCACCCTAAAATTCAAGAGACTAACTGAAGCCACTGCAATACCCCACACACAGGAGATTTATAGAACAGTTTCTGTGGCAGATGTGAATGGCTAGTTCTTTCTGGCTGGGTATAGATGATCTTCAGAACTCCATAAGTTCCTCTATTTGGTAAGTATGAATCAGTGTTGTAGGAACAAAACATGGTGACTGTAGATGATATTTTTTTTGTTAATGTATTTCATATCTTAGAGGCAAAATGGTCTCATGGAATAGTCAAGAGTGAAATTATACTACTCCGCAGTTTTTGTTAACTTGCAGGTCTTAAGACGTGGAGTTTTGGGTCTGGATTTTGTTTTGTTGTGTTTTGTGGGGTTTTTTCCCCCCCCGGAACAGCCTGTCTGCAGCCTAAGTAACTTATTTAATTTTACCTGTTGGGTGGTATAACTTTAAACTTCCACTAGTTATAGAAACATGAATAAGATCTAGTGGATTCCTTTGGGCATTCTGCTGTCATCTTCATGGGTGGTTGGAACAGATCCTAGCAAATGTTGCTTCAATTCTTTCATATCCTTCTACAGAGATGCAGCTGGCAGTGCTGAAGGGGAATGAAGCAAAATATCTGAGGTTCTATAAATAGCTCTAAATGGTAAAAAGCTAAAGGCTGACAGATTAAAACAGTGATGCAAGTACAGCCTGTGGGTGTAGGTCAGTGTGATCTACTGATTAAGTATTACTGAGGTGAGGGTTCATCACCTAGTGACCATAATTTCATGCTCTCTGTATGCCGAGATGAACAGACAGTGAGTCAGACTTCCTGTGATCACTACTAAAACTTCCAGGCACTAGTAGGCTTCAGTGTTCAACAGAGCAAAACTGGACTAACAGGTCTAATAAGAATATTTCTTCTTCAAGGTAAAATGTGTCTACCTACTGATTGTTATTTGGATTTTTTTTAAAATTACAGCAGACATCACTGACCACCATCTCACCATGTCTACTGAAGCTGAAACTACTACTACCAACAGCCAGCCTGAGCAACAGGCTCCACCAAAAGCACCAGCTTCAAAGAAGGAAAAAAAGAAAGGTGAGAAATGCTAATTTCTTGAACACCTCCTCTAGTTTGTGTCCTTAATCTTTTACAGTTATTCAAAACTAAGATCACTCTCATAGCAAAATAAATGTAACCAGAATGTAGGCTTTTAGCTTGAAAGGGTTTTTTTTCCTAGCTTAAAATTCTAATTCTCTTGGTTCAATTTGAGTGACTCACTTTCTGAGCATGACAAGTCTTCCAAAGCCTAGGGAACTGAGAGCCTCCTGAGGAGGTAGCCAGACCTGGGACCATGCAGGTAACTGTCAGTTTTTAACCCGGACTTATTTTCTCACATAATGCCAGAGGCGAGTGCTGAAGATGGATACAAATTCTAGACTGGAGAAGCTAAGAACTCATTTCATGAAAATTGTTGTGGATTAGATAATATATTTTTGATAAATCAGATCATGTAAATAAACTGACTCATACAGAAATACGTACATAAGAACACACTTGGGAGTATGTTGAGCATGCAGTGCAGAAAAGCAAACAGTTCTGAGAAGTACTGGGAACAGTAGAAATTGCCATTTAGTTACCTTCCCATGTGGTTACAGGAACTGGGGTACCAGGTCTTGTTGTAGAAATGGTGGTTCTGGTAGAAAGTTCTAGAGCAGGAACTAGGAGATTTTGGCAGACCAAGAGTAGATCTGAGTGTGCCAGAACGAAGGGCTAACATCTGAAGAGCTTATGGAACATCCTGCATGGCTATGGGAAGTATTACTTCTGCTTGGTGTCTTTTCTTAGCACTTATCCACTTGGCTATTGCCTATAAATATTTCAGTCTTTATGTGGCAAGCAATTGTTCTGAAGTCCCCAGATATTAAGAACTGAGCTCTACTGTTTGAACTGAGGCCACACTCTGCAAGAGTACTGTGACCTTAAAGGAGTAACTGTACTGCAGTGCACGCAGTACTGGAAGGACTAAGGGTTCTTAGCTATACTTAAGGGAAAGTTTTAATATGTATTTATATGGTATTTTTTTTTAAAGATATCAAAGCCAAAAAGTAGACACTTTTTTTCACTTTATCTCCAGGACCAGAAAAGACAGATGAATCTCTCTTGGCCAGATTCAAAGGTGATGGTGTGAGATACAAAGCTAAACTGATCGGCATTGATGATGTCCCAGAGGCAAGAGGAGACAAAATGAGTCAGGATTCGATGATGAAGCTGAAGGTAACAGCTTGAACTGACATGTAAAGCACAATTTTTGGGTACTCTTCAGAAAGCAGATCAAATGGTCACTTTGAATTTGTGCCAAATACAGCTTAATGGTAACATAGTAATAAAAAGACCATCCTAGATGGATGCTAGTTTTAAGGCTGTAACCTCTTGCTCAAAGGACAGTGTTTCTATAATAGCTTGGGATTGCTCCATTGTGTCTCTTGTAGGCATCCAGTATGAGTGCAAATAGCACAAACATGATCACAAATAGTGAGCTTGGGGTTTGGATGTGGAGGGGGAACTCTGCAGTTTAACACCAATCTCAAAGCACAAGCTGACATCCTGTGGCGGAGTTGTCACTAAGACATGCAGATAAGCCAAGAGTAAATGAGACTCTGCAGGAACAAGATGATTACTTCTGGAATGGAGAACACTCACATAGCTTGTCAGGTCAGGAAAGCTGGAAAAGATGCTTCTACTGCAGCAGTTTTGTGAACTGACATAAAAAAAAGCTCCAAAACATTTACAGAGGGAACACAATCTGGTTCTGAGGTATCACTTAAAACCTGATCAGGCATATATTGCAGGAAGAATGCTGCTGTAACTGTACAACTGCATAGAAATAACTAGATTAGCACCACTACAGTCACAGATGTGGGCTCATGAGGAATGTAAAGAAACAAGTTAAAGCTCAATCTAATAAGTCATTGATACTCTGATGTTGTCCTCTTTAGGGAATGGCAGTGGCAGCCCGTTCCCATGGTCAACACAAACAGAAGATCTGGGTGAACATCTCCCTCTCTGGTATCAAGATAATAGATGAGAAAACTGGGGTAAGAGATTATTTATTCTCTTAATGAAATTCTTAAAGCAAGTCATGTTCTTGGATGTTAGAACAACCCAAACTAGATTCCTTAGTGGCATTCACAATCTAAAAACTTTCACTTATGGAAAGGGTTGTAATGCTGAAGCTTCCTGCGAGAAAGGTAACAATGTTCAGTTGTGGTTAGTCAAAGACTGATAAATGAGTCTTGAACTGAAGCCTTTTAACAGTCTCAATCATTCTAAATACGGAAAAGAGCAGCTATTTTGTCACCAGCAATTTAAGCCAATATTTATTTTTTTTCCCAAATCTAGGTCATAGAACATGAGCATCCAGTAAACAAAATCTCCTTCATTGCTCGGGATGTAACAGACAATCGTGCCTTTGGCTATATATGTGGAGGAGAAGGCCAGCACCAATTTTTTGCAATAAAAACAGCACAACAGGTATAGAGCAGTCACCCTTTTCCATTTGCTATGCATAGTGCCATTGAGTAAGCTCTTAACATGTGGTAAGGGTGTAGTATTTTGCTGCATCCCTATGAGGTATAAAAGCATATCACTACAGATGGATAGAATGTTCTCCTAAATGAGGGCAGTAGGAATTGGCTATGTCACCAATGGCTTTTATTTTGTTCAACTTGCAGTATAAAAACACTCACGTGGCCTTGCTTAGTGTGATTAACCTTGCTTAACGCATCCATGGACAGTGAAATTCATTAGTGAGATGACCGGAGCCATTATCCTGGGCTTTCCTGTAACAGTGGGCTGTTACTGTCAGTGAGAAAGCTAATTCTTGAGTCAAATAGCCAGAGCTTCACTTAGAATTAACAAGAATGATGTTAGAACTCCACTAGTCTAATTCTCATGATTCTTTGTCTCAAGCAGCAGTGAAAACATACTTACTCAATTGCAATGGTGTTTCTGGGGCCAGTGGATGTCAAGTCTGGCCCTCTTAGAGTCAGTTCTAAGAGGGATTCTGATCCTTCTGTGATAGGTTCCCCCATGCAGAAATCCTGTACGAAGGTATTGTCTCTCTGAAGAGAATCTGCACCTAAATGGTATTGGAAATGAGCTATTTAGAATTACTGCTGCATATTATACAACTTTCTAAATAACCTGGACTTAAGTTAGATATTTATCAATTATTAGCTTGTTACTGTAATGTTTTTATAATAGTCATTATAATGGCTTAACAAGCCAGGACATAAGAGCTTATAATTTCTTTATACACATCCCTGCCTGCCCTCTTGGAGAACCTGTAGGTCTGAAGGGCAGCTTCAGACCCAACACAGGTGAGACTGAGGGGCTCCATGTTGGAGCAGGTTACTGCTTTAGGAAGAGCTGTAACATCCTCTCCTAAGCCTGTTTTATTAGTTTATCAGTCCTGTGTTGTATTGGCTTTACTGAAAATGTAGATGAAGTACAAAAGCTGCCTGTGTGTCCCCTGGGCTGTAGTCTGTTCTGTCATACCATGAAGTGCTATAAGGTTAGCCAAGATGCAGACAGCTCTTGAATTGATGCTAATTGTGTTTAACACAAACATGTTTAGCTGAGAAGCAAGGGCTTCTAGAGATCTAGACTGCTGCAGCTGTACTGTTTGCTAAAGCTAATAGCTCAAAATGGCTTTTCCTGCAGGTTCATGTCTAAAACCCTTGATTAGAAGAGGATATGCTCAGATGTAAGCAGTGAGACCTGTTTTAGAGATTCTTTGCTTGAGCCAAAGGTAGTGGCTGAACCAGGGTACTTATCCTGCTCTAGACGCTGACACAGCTGTTATATCCCTCAAACACAAGTTCCAAATCAGTATAGCTGAAGCTACTACAACCTCAGCAACCACTCAAAATATTCTTGTCAATGGGTATGGAGGGAATGCAGGGCCTTTCTAATTCACACTGAGTTCTCATCCTGATACAGATACTACTTAAAGTTGATGTCTTCTTACATATTTGAGGCGATGATAATTTTACCTTGTGTTTGCCTTGCTGATTTATTTGCAATCAGTTGAAAATAGATGTTGTATTAGCCTTCTGAAGGTAAGATTTTGGAGTTAAAAAACACGGAGGCAAGATGTTTTTCCTCTCATAAGACTACCAGAGAGTTTATACAAACTTCACACTTTTGAAGTAATGTGATTTAAACTAGCCATGCACTTAGGAAATCTTGAACTACAAGCTTTTTAGCAAAAACATAGGAGAATTAGCACAAATGCAGCCACTTTCCCTGCAGAGTTAACAACAGTTCTAAGCTGGTTGTGCCCCATTACCCTTGGATTCTGCATAACTTTTCTTGTGTGGGGATAAGACAGTCCCTTAAACTCTTGCTTCTCCTGTTATCTCAATCTTGCTGTTGCACCATTTAGGAAAGTTTGGCTTGCTGCATGACTTTGCTTCAGAAGATGTTGAGGGAGAAGTAGTAAATGGCAAAGATCTACATTCTTTTTCAGGCTGAGCCTCTAGTTGTTGATCTTAAAGACCTCTTCCAATTGATATATAACCTGAAGAAGAAAGAAGACAAGAAAAAAGTGAGTAAAATTATTAAAACTGTGTTAGTCTGCATAGGAATAAAGCTTACTTCAACGCTGGCTTGGCTTTTGGGCTCTTGTAAGACATGACACTGAGGTCTGTCTAAATGCAGGATCACTTGAAGCTATTGGTTGGTAGTTGTACCAGCAGTTTGATTACTTCCTAGATCTAGTAAGTTCTCCAAAGCGAGTGGCTTTGGATACTCTACACATCTAGGTACTAAAAGCCTTCTTTTATTCTTTAGAGTGAAGAAGCAAGTAAGACTGAGGTAAGTCACTCCAGCTCAGCCTCACCTAATTAGGTATGCTGCTGTACCACAACTAGCTTTGACTTTCTCTGCTGCCAGTATTATGGAGGCAATGTCAGATACCCCATCATGTTGAATTGAGAGTAAAACAGAACTGATACTGAGTAGTGATCCCCCCTCATATTTCCTCTTTGAACCCTGCAAGTCCCTTACTTAAGGTAAGATTTGATATTCCAATTACTGCTGACACTGTTGTCCATCTATTACAGAATAGTAGCGAAGCATTACCTGCTCATCAAGCTGACAAAATGAAACTGGTAGGTTAAATTTTAGAACTCTATGCTGATGCTATTAAAGAGTTCATAACTGACTGACTGTCTCTGCTTTGTGTGGGAAATGCAGTATTTGAATATGTTTACAGTAGATGTACATAATGCTTGATTCCTGCTCTCAAAAGAATTCTAACAGATACCAATTCTTTCAATATTTCTGGTTTCAAGGGAGTTGAGCAGATGGACTTGTTTGGGGATATGTCAACACCTCCTGATATGAACAGTCCCACAGTAAGTAGAATCTGGCTTAGCTGATTAAGTTTGCTCTCAAAATAAGAACCAAGTTATGAGATCTAATTTTACTTGTTAGTCCTGGTTTCTGCTTTCACTGAGAACTGTCTAGCTGTCATTAGTGTACTGGTGTCTTAGGGTTATAATAGTATCTACTTATTAACTAGAGTAGCTAATGTCATTCTTATCCAGCAGACTTCACTTGTGACTATGTAACAGAGAGAATCCTGCATTGCTAGTCATAGAATCATAGAATGGATTTGGGTTGGAAACCTGAAAGATCACTTAGTGCCAGCCTTCCAACTGTGTGCACAGACATCTTCTACTAGACCAGGTTTCTCAAAGCCCCATTCAGCTTGGTCCTGAACACTTCCAGGGAGGGGGGCATCCACAACGTCCCTGGGCAATATGTTCCAGTGCTTCACCACCACAGAGCTGAACACTGTACTACAGGTAGGGTCTCTCCAGAGCAGAATAGAGGGGGAGAATTATCTCCCTTGACCTGCTGCTCACGTTTCATTACATGCAGTTCCTGAGATGATTGGCTTTTTTGACCTGTGCATGCACATTGCTAGCTCCTTCAGTTTTCCATCCATCAGTTCCCCCAAATGTTTACCCACAGAGCTGCTTTCAGTCCACTCATCCAGCCTGTATTTGTGTTTGGGATTGCCCTACCCAGGTTCAGGACCTTGTGTTTGTCCTTGTTGGGTTCTGGAGTTTCCTGTAGGCCCACCTCTCTAGTCAAGTATCTTAGAAATAGATACTGTTGCCGTAAGAGCTATTACATCTCTGCTAAAGACATCTCTGCTAAAGACCTTTAAAGCTTGAGTTCATTTTGTGGAGAAGTGAATCTTTAAGTAAGTCCCTCACAGTGGAGTACTGGCTATTCTAGATGAGTAACTCTAGCTCAAAATATGGCCTAACTCCACAAAAGTGGGCATAAACTTCATACTTCTATATGACCCCCAAAATCCTAGTGGTTTATTCTGGCATTGTAAATCACCATCAGGCATGATACAATTGGTACTATCAATATAGCTAGTGACCAGTCTCACCCTTCTACTGCCTGCTTGGCACAGAGATGCCATGTTAACATCTTCAGTCTTGGTCCAATGCTGAGAATGCAACTCAAAGTCAAGCTAAGGCAGTGTGATTTCACAACTTGTCAAAACTAGGGACTAGAACTCAAACCTGTTCTTGATTTAAGTGAAAGACTAGGTGTAAATAGTGCTTAATGGCTCTCCAGTCTCTAGGCTGTAGAACAACCATCTGATATTTAAGGGACCTTAAAACAGGTGCTTTTAACATTGAGTTTCTGAAACTAAGTAGCTGTGATTTGACTGTGCTTGCCTCAGTGACTTATAAGATGAAGCTTTAGAGCAACTTCACTGTGACACTGAATACTTACTAGTGTAATGTACTGGGTGCTAGGATCTCTCCCTTTGCAGCTGTTTTCCTTGCGCTTATGTACTATGCAGCAATTCTTACATAAAACTAACTTTATTTTTTTTTCCCGGACAAATAGGAAGCTAAAGAAATTCTGTTAGTGGATCTAAATTCTGAAATTGAGACCAAACAGACTTTTACAAAAGAGGATCTCTTCTTGAATGGCATCACAACCTCTCTTCCACAACCAAAGCCACAGCCACACTTTTTGCCCGAGAGTTCTTTCTCTACCAATCTCAGCTTCTTTCCCACACCTAATCCAGACCCTTTCAGTGATGATCCTTTCACACAGCCAGACCAATCTGCACCAGCTTCACTTGATTCTCTAAAATCTGCTGATCAGAAGAAGGAAAATCTGAGCACCTTGACACCAGTGGGTAATGGTGCTTCAAATGGGGATATTGACTACTTTGGTAAAGAGTTTGATCAGATTTCTAATAGAACTGGCATACGAGAAGCACTAACAAGCCAGTGGCCACCTGAGAGTAAGTCGTCTGCAGCAAGAACTCCAAATGGGGTACCAGAGAGAGAACAGAATGGCTTTCTTAAAGACCCATCAAATCTGTTTGTGGAAGGTCCTTCCAAAGGCGTATCTCTGCAGAATGGACTAAAGCTGGATTCTGAAAGCAATATCCAGCTTATGTCACGTGAGTCTATAACAATTAGCCCACCACCACAAAGTGCCAAGCCAGGACGAGGAAGGAGGTCTGTCAAGGTGAACCATGTTCAAATAATTAATGGTGATATGCATGCTCTTACTTGGAGAAGCTGGGTGAAGGAAACTATTCTTTCTTCGTTCTGTGTAACTGGCTACATAGCTTCACAACACATCTAATTCTTTTTTTACCTCCTATGCTTACTCTAACCTCTCTGCAGCCATGGTACCTTCTAACATTCATGAATGCTTCATAGTAGCTACGGTCACTAAATTATACGCTTTCTTCCTTAATGCTGCCATACTTCTGTAAAGGTCTGGTAAGTATGCCACTGTGTATGTTGACAGTTGATATAATGCCAGAACCTGTAAAGATAGCTGTATGCTCATTAACCTGGGGTTACATAACAATGAGGTCCTGGTAGAAGCTTGGAGACCTACATAGCTTCACAATACCTGCACATTGAGGGCCATCTCAGTGACTTGCCTGATTAGACACAGAGTGGTTCTGGGTCAGCTACATTTTACTTGCACTCAAATGATGCAAAACTCTGTTGCTGACCTTGCTACAACTGTAAGGGTCCCTGTAAACCAAGTAGGAATATTTAGGGGGATGGAGGCAGAAGGAAGCTTATTATGATAGAAAATAATTCAATCACTTTAAGTCTTTTTCTCTGCTGTTGATTTGTGGTTACTATGTATTATACCTAGTTAATACCATGCATCTCAGTAGGCATGAGCAAAATGATGAAGCTTTAAACTTTTATACTTTGTCTTTAAAGGATATATTAAAGCTCTCTGCTCTAGCTGAAATAAATAAAAGCTTGTAGCTCTGGACTAGGTAGTCTTGATCATGCTAGCATATGTTCTGCCAAGCCATCTCACAAAGATTTTTTTTTTTTTCTAGACTGCATCCAATGACCTGTTTAGCTCAGACTTCTTTGCGACGACAACAGAGAACCCTAGCTTGACCTCAGTGGCACCAACAGGACTTGTGTCAACCGGTCCACTGGATGTCTTCAAAACAAGTTCTACCACAGCACCTCCAATGGCTGGTCTAGGTTAGTTGACGAAATGAAGGTCTTGCTCCAGACTAAACATCCCCAGGGTTTTGGTTTTCCTTTACTTTGGGTTTAGTCCTGTACAGCTTGAATCAATGTGCTCTCCGCTCTAAACTGTTGAGATCTGTGAATAGAGACCTAAACTCTGCATCCTTAACTGAGATAGGGTTTTTGGTTAAACTATTGACAGCAGATTGCTGTTGCGGGTACACAAGATTCAAGTGAGCCAAGTACAGCTTGGGAGGCTGAGGTAACACTGTTGCAGAATCTTAATAATCATCTGCACAGCAGTAACTGCACAGCAAATGTATCTGTCACTTCTGTGCTAGGACTCTTTTCCTTCTGTTATCAGCCTCAATTCTGTTGTTCCAGGCCTGAAATGGAGCAGAGTGAAAAAAAAAAAACAAACCCTTTTCTCCCCTCTCCCCCAGATGACTTAATGTTTAAGTATAAACTGACAGATTTTTGCAAACAATACATGAAAAACATTTTGCTGGTGCCCTTGGTGGAATTGAGACATTCCTGTTTGAGGTCTTTGGGTCACTAAAGTGCTGTATAACAACAATCTCTCCCCCAGGTGGATTGCCAGTAAATTCATCACCATGGAGTGCACAAACACCTGTCTTCAGTCAGGCTTCATCAGTCTTTCCTGGGTCTATGGTGCCTGCTCAGCCTACAAGATTTAGTCAGCCCCTTTCCTTTGGTACTCAAGCAGTGCCAAGCTGGAACCAGCCTACATCTTTTGGTTCAGCAGCCCCTCAGCCCTCTGGTCTCTGGGGACAGGCGGCGCAAGTTCTACCTAGTTCATGGGTGCAGCCACCCAGTGCTGTAAATCCCTTCCAGAGTAGTGTGTTCTCATCATCAATGCTACCTGCTCAGACATCATCTGTGCTGTCCTCCATGTCAACAACTACTAACCCACCGCAGCCACCACCTAGAACCGCACCTCAGAAGGAGCTATCCAAGAAAGATAGTGATGCTTTTATTGCTCTGGATCCACTTGGTGATAAAGAGATGAAGGATGTTAAGGAAATGTTCAAAGACTTCCAGCTGACAAAGCCACCTGCAGTACCAGCAAGGAGAGGAGAGCAGCAAAACTTTTCAGGTGCTTCTGGAGCTTTCATCTATTATTTTAGTAGTAAAATAGGCATTCCTCAAGATAATACAGATCATGATGACATGGAAGCTACTAAGCTGTCTGCCAAAATGACTGGTAATCTTTTGTTTCTTCTGCTTGAATAGCTATTCAGAGATTGGGATGGCTGATGCACTAGTCTTTTCCGATAAGAACTAAAAATTTGATTTAATGGTTACTGAAAGAGAGGGTTGAAGGACTGGCTTCCTTAACAACTTCACAGAACTAATCAATGTCAGCGGCCAAACACTGACACCTAGTGCACGAAGTACTTTATTAGGAGGAGGTAAACGATCTGTACAATGTTAGAAGTCTCATCTAGCTTAAGTGTAGTGAGGGACAAGTAGAAGATTAAACTGGAGTCATTCAAAGGAACTTCTTTGAGTTTTGTGTCTGTCTGATTAGATGAGTTCTGATGCTGCCATAAAGGCAGAGCTGTGTACTTATTAAAGCTATTAAGTGATTATAACATTATAACAGTATATCTCTTTTCCTTAGAACCACCAAAGCCTGTTCCACGACAAAATGTGGTGCCAGCTGATGGCCTGTTTGAAAGTCAAGCTAAACCAGACCTGTTCAGTGCCTCATCTGTAAGTAGTGTTAAGAGGGAAAAAGCCCCAAACCAAAACAAAAAAAAAACCTTTCTCCTTAACAGATTGAACACTGGCTCTAGTTCTGGCTTTAGAGGCTATGGAACAAAACTTCTTGCGTGTATGTCCGAGGCTAATCTTTAATATAACAGAGGGCGTTTATTGCAAGAAGGCTAACAAACCATGGTTCCATTTGAGTTTGGGTCCATAACCTGTTCCTCAAGCTGCAAGCCTTAGCAGAAAGTTCTTCAGTAGTGGGAGCTTCTACAAATGACTGTAAAATAATATAGCTGCAGAAGTCTTCCACTTAGGTTATATTTAACTTTTTGTGGAGTAGTCTGAGCATTGTGTACTGAGCAATGCTCTTGCTGAACAAATTCAAGGCTCCCACATTCAGTCCACTGGAGAAAGAAGTGGCTAAACCACATCATTCCATTTGGGACACAGCGCTTGAAGCCCTTGGTTGAAACTGAATCAATTCCAGAATGGTAACTTAAGACATCCAGTATTTGGCTAAAACAGATATCAACATGACTACACTGGCTCAGTTCCAAGTAAGTGTTCAGTAACCACAGTTGAATTTTCTGAAAGATACTTAGCCTTGGACTAGGATAGCTGCTAACAGGTTTTAGAGCCCTTTTCTTTTGTTAAAGCTGTACAGTTAAGGTGCATTTAGCAGGGTCTCTGCAGTATTCTTCCAAACAGAGTCTGGAACAGGAGCTACCAGTTCAGCCATGTACCTGGTGAAACCTGGAAATCCACTAATAGCCTGTGATCTCTCTTTCTTTAGAAAGAATCTCAGAAACTATCTTCTGGTCCTTTTGGCGATCCTTTTGGCAACCCGTTTGCATAGATCAGGTAGGTCTTCCACTAATAAGACAACCTGCTTCATTCTTTGCAAATTATCTCAGAAACCTTTGGTAAAGAGCTGGCTGAAAACTACACTGGCTTAACTCTAATATTCTTCTGATGCACTGCAAACAGTCCCTCTAAGTACCTCTACTCAGACTTGTGCATAGCTGCATTCTACCTTAGCCTCGCCAGCTCTCTGTAAGAAATAAAGATTTTATTTTTCCATGGACTTAAGTCTCAAGGCCAGATTGATCTAGATTTCCTTTCCATGAGGAAGGTTAATGAGTAAATATGTGCTGCAAAACTCAGAGGGGCTGACTAAATTTCTTAAGATATAGCTTTAGGAGAGTGTTGGCATGCAGTTCCCCATTCAGCTTTCTGAAGTTTAATCCCCTAAGTAATTGAGGGTTTGTACTGTAGGTGAACTGGAGTAAAACCAGAACAACAGCTGTTATAAGATCTTTTGTCACTAGAAACTGATGTAACTCAAACTTTCATACTGTTGACTAGAGAATATGAACTGTCAAACTAGCAGATCTATTCCTCTGCCACACCTCTAAGTTTTCCTTTGAAATACTGTCTGGCTTGTAACAGCAGACAAGTGTTGCTATTTATTGCTTTAGTTTTATTTTTAGTGGCTCTACGCTAGTTTAAGCAATAAAACTGTAACTTATAGCCATCCTAACATAAGTCCTTTCATTATACTAGGCATAACCAGAAAAAAGACAAATGGAATAACTGGACCTCTTCTCAACATGATTTTTCTACTTGTTTCACTCTGTCTGCCAGTCTTGCTGCAGTTCCATGATGTCTGTAATTTAAAACATGTCTAAGTGGATTGAAATGAGAACCCTCAAAGAACATGCTGTGAAGATGATAATTCGGGGTAAAGCAAATGGAGAGTTGGACTATGCTGGAGACCCATATTCACATTGGTGGATGTTACCTTTAGTTCTTTGCAATCTTCCACAGAAAAGCTTAGCAAAACTAAGTGTTGTGTCTTGTAAAATACAGTCACTACAATTCATCTTTCTGTAGCACTTACTATCCTAAAATATAGGAACTGAATGTACCTGGGGAGGAAGTGTTGCCTTCAGATAAAGGAACTGAATTAGTAGGTAAAACCTCACACTTAAAACAACTTAGGTCCATTGCCTGTTATGACAACAGCAGCCAGTTGTAAAGTTGAGTGGATACTACACAGTTCTGATTGGGTGACTGGACATATGACTTGGTCTCTGAGCCACAAAAATGTGAACTGTGTGGTAAATGAAAAAATTCCAATACTTGTCTATTTAACTAATAGTAAAAATATCATTCCACTATAAATGTGTAATAAAGGGACTAACTGCGGGGTCTGTAACAGAACTGCTGGGATCCTGAGTTCTTGAGGTCTATACTGTAGGGTCAGATAAGCTGAAACGCTTCTTGCAGAACACTGAGGTAGTCATGGACACTTAACTATTGTCTTGGTGCTAATAAGGGTTTTTTTTCAGGGAGGGAAATCTACTAGGATTTCTTTAATGTGGCTTGGCAGACAAATGGAACAAGCAGATAGGCTTCTTGCATATATGTCAGTGAATGCCCCTGATGTTGCTCATTGAGTTGTCACACGGTGTAGTGTGGCAGTTTCCAGTATATTAGAAAGCAATAAGACAATCATGGCTTCACTCCATGCCTAGATTCCTTGTGAATGGATGCACCATCTCTGTTGCCATTAATGTGAGGTAGTTCTCAATCTCTTGAAAACTATGTCTTTTTCTAAAGAACCTCTTTACTAACAAATCTCTAAATCAGTTGTTTATAACTGACTTTAACAGCTACATTCTTGGCCAGTGGTTATGGCTGATGTGTATGGGGATTTTCTGTTAATGCTAAGTACAAACTTGAAGTAGTATTGATAAATCAATTGTCTAAGCTATTGCTGAACTGGAGAGCTAAGAAAGACAACTTGAATACAGCTTTTGTAGCCAATTCAGCCAGTCATGCAATTAGTCTTGTATATAAACCTCTCTTGCACTTTCTGTAATGCAAAAAAAAAAAGCTTTTAATTGAAATATTTGTTTCAAACTGGAAATGTAGAAATGGATGTCACACTGTTAAATAAAACTGTACTATCTGAAGTAATGTTACTTAATGCGATTAAAAAGAAGCAACTCTTCATACCAAAAAAAAAATCCATGTGTCTGTTGATTCTGTCCTCCAGAACTCAGTCTTGTGGTCTAGTTGTCACTAGGAGTATGGAGCCTCCTAGAATTATTGCTTAAATGTTCTTACAATAGTTTTCTGGTAGCAAGTTCTTAAGTCTTCGTGTAGGTTCTTGCATTAGACCTCTTAAATGCTGTCCTACATTAAAACTGAAATACTCAGCTGACTTAGTAAACTGTCACACTAGAAGTTTGTCTCACCCTGAACTTGTACTACTAAAGATGATTTCTTGCTCCCTTCTGCAGGACTGTAGAAGGCTGGGTATTTAAATTACATTGCATTCAGGAGTTTTGTTAATTCAATTTGTCTATTCCAGCTTTGCAGGAGGTCTAAACTGTTGCTGGTAAAAATACATTAAAACATTTAGCTCATGTTCAAAACAGCTTCTCTAATGCAGATAGCTCAAAAGAATAAATCCATTAGAAAGTAACTTGTAACTGTCAGCCTGATGTATTACAAAGTATAAAGAGAGAGCGCTTATTTGCTTACTTTTCACACCAGTTGTTTGGTATGGTTTGGGGATTGAAAGGAACTCATTGAAAGGGATCTTGAAATATAGGACTTAGGGTGCTTCACAAAGAATCACTGGGGGGATAAGGGTGACTTCTTTTTTGGCTGCATGGCAACATGTAATTTCATACTAAAAAATACTATTAGAACTGAACAAAACAATTTACTATTTTGGTGATTGTTTGAAGAAATATGTTTACCAGAATTTGAGTTAAGCATTTAAATGACTTTCTTTGCTTGGTCAAGCCAAAATTAACAGTCCTACTACACTGAAGTTTTGAAACAACTGTTTGTAGAGTCTCTAAGGGGTGGTTAGCAGGACTTCTTCCAGCCTGGCTGAAGATGCTTGCTGGTCTGCTAGTTTAGTTTTAATAGATGTTTACTCTGACTTAGACTTTGTCTTAAAGAATCATGAACTGTAGTGCTGTATATAGCATAAAATGAAGCAGATATCATGAAATAATACAATATTGCAAGTGTTCATCTTGCATTCTTGCTCAACATATGAGTTTAGTGCAACTGGACTTACCAAACTGGACTGGGGCTGCAGCAGATTTAAATTCCTCTAAATGAAAGTATCCCAAATTTAAGACTGAATAGAGGAGAAAATAATGTTAATGCTATTTCACACTCTCCCTGCCAAAAAATAAAGGAGAAACATAAAAAGTTAAATTTTTTTACTTACCCATAATAATTTGGAATATGTTTATATTAGGTAATTTTTGTAAGCTTGCACCCAAATACTTAATTCTTAACTGCAAAACAGCAGGTTATTTATAAATCACTTCTAACTTGTGACTGTGTCCAACACATGATTCCTTAAATCTGGATTATAGCAAAGTACTGAATAGAAACGCCCTTCTGAAACTTGCTTGTGGTTTGAGGTTTGGTGACAGAGTGAAAGAGTTTTAGGCTCCATCAAAACCACAAAAAAAAATGTGTGTTGTTCTTCTATATTGGCTGGGACAGGAAGAAAAAGGAAGCTTGGGACTTCATTCCTGCAGTACTTCTAATGAGTATTCCGAAGATGCTAGACACTGAATTTGCTTTTGTAAACAGTTCTTCTTTAGAAACTATTTGTTCCTTACATGAGTCACTGCTATGATGTCTTTTTATTAGGCAATTAACAGTTCTATAATTAAACAGAAAATGTCTTTCCCATATTTAAAATGTACTATTAAACAAAATTGGTTTGTTTTTAATCTTGAAACTACACTATTTCCCAGTTTCCATAGAGAAAAAAAAAAGGAGTTTTCTAAAAAGTGGACTTTAGAGCTTTTACGGTAAATCAGTTTTGGCCAGTAACTGGTGTTCTTCAGTAAACTTCTGTTTGTTTGTTCTATAGGTAATAAATAACAAAATGAACAGATAAAGAAATTAGAAATTCAATCATGACAATTCTTGTCTGTTCAGCTACAAAATGAGAAGCATGCATATTATCCTGCAGCTTATAGCCTTACTATGCAATTTAGAGCTTGCTGCCTCGCTTTTTGGGGAAAGCAGAAGGTAAGTGTCCTTGGTCTTCTGCAGATGTCTCTACTGTTCGGTTTCTCGAACTCAGCATAAACCTCCAACGCAGACATTTCTAATGGCAGTTTGCACAGGTACCCAGTGAAAAGGAAACTGTAATTCAAGGAGTCAAATAGAAATGTTTTATCAGTTTATATTGGATGTATATGGCACAACAAATGTGACTGCTGAAGCCATGTTCTTGTAGGGAGGTAAAGCTGTCATGCAACTGTTTTGTATTGCATACCGAGTGAAACTATAATCTAATCTTAATCTGTTTCTTTCTGAAGAGGCATGATTTTATGGTGACAGTAATTCTGTTGCTATTTAAAGTCTCCTAGACTGCCTATTTCTAACTCTTTGTAAAGATAGCCTCTGGGTTTTTCTTACTGTACCACTAGAAAGAGAACTAAACACTTAGCATCCACAAAAATATTGCTTGGAAACAACTGAAGAGCTACACTACCAGAAGCAGAGCTGCCTAGTCCCTGTCATCCCTGAGAATGGTCAGTACCAACTGATGAAAGAATGTGAGTCTCAGATGAATGTATGTTTGAATGAATAAATTGGGATCCATCTGCTTTAAGACTTGAAGTTGCATTTTGTGCTTCTTGTGCATGTGTCTAGCCCTGAGAGCGACTGCTGAAACACTTGAACAGACTGAAGAGCAGATTTCAAAACTATAAGGATTACTGCTTTCCTCTCTTCTTCTGTTTTGATGTTGATTATTATTTTGGGATTCATATTCAGTTAGAAACTGTCCAGCCAGAAGATGAGATTATTGCAGAGTGTTTTACAGCAGGCAGGGACAGAAGCTTCACTTCACATTCTACCAGAGACTATGCAGCTTCATTATAGTGCTAGTAACTCCAATTGGCAAAATTATGCCCTCATGTGATGGTAGCCTTTTCTCTTGGTAAACTAAGACTTTTTCTTAAGTTGTCAGTTTTCTTAAGTTGTCAGTTTTATAACAAATGAACTGAACTGAACAGCTCCGTATTCTGAAGTACAGATCAATAACAAATTATAAAAGCTGTGTGGCCTGTGGCTGTACAGTATTTTGTGTAATCTAATGCAAGGTGCAAGCAGTTTTGTGAAATTGCTATTCCTTTCCAAATAGCACTTTTCTTCATGCTTCTGTAATAATGAATAGCAGAGAGGGTGTTTCCATTTCCACACTTGTGTCTGAAGTTCTTGCTCATAACTGCCACCTTCAGTGATATTCTTCAGTAGCTAACTGCTTTTACCTCCTCTCATACTTAAATTTTGTGACAATGTCTCCTGGTTTAGCATGTTTTTTCCAGTAACCCTTTTGGCTCAGGCCTAAAGTGAAACTGAAAGGCAATTTTTCTAATACCTTTTATTATTTTTTTTTCTAAACAATGTTGTTGAATAAGATGCTTTTTCCATACGTGTCCCTTTGAATTTCCAGATCACTCTGGATAGTGGATGCATTGTTGATATTTCAGACTTCATGAGACTCATTTGCAATGAGCTTTACCTGTTTTTTTTTTTTTCTTCTCTAACCTCAGTTAAATCCAAAACCTTAAACCTGGAGCTGCAGCAAATAACGTGAACTTTGTATGCTAACCTAGAGGAGGCTCAGGGGGCACATGCATCACTTAGTGCATATTCTTGCAAAAGTTGCTCAGTTAGGATTACAATAAAACCTCTGCCAGCTGAAAGTCAACTCAAAGACTACCATCAGCTCTGGTTTGCAGACAGTTAATGGCAAGACTTCTGTTTGCATTGAAAAGTTCAACTCAGCCTTTTTCTGCCTGGAATTTTTATTTTAAACTCCAAATAATGGCTTATAGGAACTTTAGGGATATTCATAAGGAATTGTACTAGCTTGAATCTTGAATCTGATTACTTCTTTAGACACTACCCTAGACACAGCTTTTCATGGTTTGTTTTTACTGCCTGCCAGGGATTTTGGCTCCATTTTAAGGTAGCAATTAAAAAGTTCAGAAGTTTACATTTCAATGTAAATTCCTACAATACCTAAATACCTGATAATTGCTAGGAATGTGATGTCCATCTGCCTTTAAGATATCCTCTTAGGGACCTCAATATATCCCAAGGTCTATGGTCTAAGAGTTCCCACACTTACTATCTTTAAGGAGACCCTGTCAGTCTTCAACCCAAGATGCCAGAATACATGCTGTTATACACAAATCTACAGTCTTATATCAGTAAGATGGAAAGATAATATGCAGCCATCTTTGCAGACACAGGAAAGAGCAAGCAGATTCTTGATACATCCATTTGCACGACCAGGAGATTTTCATTTCTTTCCTCTGTTGGTGTTACTGTCATGCTGAGTGGTGGAAAAATATTTAACAGAATACTGTACAGCAACTTTTCAAAGATTGCCTGCTTGTTATGAAGTTACAGCAAATTGTATTGATGAATTATTTGTGAGATGAGTTAATTATAGGCAAAGAGATTGGTCTCAAAAGGGCTGGAGGGCTATATTAAGCTTCAAATATATTACAACTTTTCAGAATTTCATAGAACTGTAGAATTCATTGAAAAGTCTTGGTTGGAAGGGACCGCTGGAGATCTTGTACAATGTTCTGTTCAAAGCAGGGCCTTAGATTAGGTTATCCATGGGTCCTGTCAAGCAGTTTTGAATATTTCCCGTGAGGGACATCCTACCATTACCTTAGGCAACCTATTCCAATGTTTCATTAGGGTTCTTTTTATATATAGAATCATAGAATAGTTTGGGTTGGAAGAGATCTTTACAGGCCATCCAGTCCAACCCCTTTGCAATCATCAGGGACATGTTCAACCAGATCAGGTTGCTCAGAGCCCCATCCAAACTGACCCTGAACGTTTCCAGAGATGGCACATCTACCACCTCTCTTTGCAACTTGTTCCGGTGTTTCATAACCCTGAGCATAAAAAATTTCTTCCTAATATTTAGGTTAAATATCTCTTCTTTTATTTTAGAACCCTTACCCCTTGTTCTATTGCTACAGGCCTACTAAAAAAGTTTTTCCCCATCTTTCCTATAAGCTCCCTTTAAATATTGAATGGACACAGTAAGGCCTCCTTGGATCCTTCTCCAAGCTGAACAATGCCTACTCTCTCAGCCTTTCTTCATAGAGGAGGTTTCCAGGCCTTTGATAATTTTTATGCCCCTCGCTCCAACCGGTGCGTGTCCCTGCTATGCTGAGGGCTCCAGAGCTGGATGCAGTATTCCAGGTGTTGTATCACCAGAGCAAAGTAGAAGGGCAAAATCACCTCGCTGAAACTGCTGGCAATGCTTCTTTTGATGCTGCCCAGGATGTGTTTGGCTGTCTATACATAGACCACATTTACTCTGAAGCAACTTCTGCCTAATGCTTCCATCTACTATATAAGCATTTTCTGTAGAATTTTCCAAGAGATGCCATACGCCTGTTTCTTTTTCTTTCTTACTTTTGAGTTATAATCTGTAGTATAACACAGAGTAAGCATGACTGCAGCGCATCTTCAGATGCAATTATGGTTTCAAAAATCTGTATCTGTGCCCAAGCTGAAGTATTGTTCTGATCTATGTAAGTATGAATGCTTAGTCAGTATTTGAAATACACGCACCTTGCAGGGTGTTTTGGGATCTGTAGTACTGATGAAAGAAAGATGGCTTCTACATGAGCATATGAAATTAGAAAAAAAAGCTCTGTTTAAAAGTGCCATGATTAATCTAGAGACATTCTTTTTGGGTCAGAACAAACTCTGTTCCTAACAGTGAGAATCAAAGGATGCTCAAGGAAAAGGTCAAGAACGAGGCAGGTGTTCAATGCCATCACCTAAATTCCCAGCATTTTCAACAGCCAAACAGTGGGTTATTGATTTGCATGCTGAGAGTCCACCAGAGAATTAGTGAAAGGGAATTTGATGTAAAATGGAGTTTTCACAAGTTTGGATCTGTATCCTGTATCAGGTACCCCATTTCCTGGTGCCAGGCAAACACTCCTCTACCAGCTAAGAGTTTGGGAGTTTGCAGTTGTATGGAAAGGGTTCTTAATTATTTCTCTCCTTTCTGCTGTCCACAGATATTGGGCATATTTGTGCTTTTAGCTGTTTACTTTTTTTTAGAATGCTACACGTTAAAACCAACATTCTCAGCAAGGATCTATTTACTGCAGGCCCTAGCTTGAGGTCAGGAGACTTCTGGGAAGAGTTGTTTAGGAGCAGCAGGCAAGACAGTGTGAGTGTGTGATACAGATACTTTCAGCATCAGCTGTGTTGTGTGTTTTCTGCTGGTATGTGTGACATTGGAAAGTCTGGGGCATCAGAGCCAGTCAGGGTCAGATGAGTGTATAAAATGTTGCACAACAATCCTGTGATACCTGAGCTGTTGGAAGATTCAATAGCTGGAAAGAGGCACAGTTTGATTTAGTGTTTCTGTAGTAACTCACTATGTATGTAACCTGAACATACAACAGATGGTACCAGAAAGCTGAACCAACTGGTGTATCCTCTCTGTCTAAACTGCAGATTTCTCAATCTTGTGGAAGCAGGTTACATTTTTTTGTACTCCTGATGTACTTCTGTGAGGGAAGGAGGTCAAAGAGTGGTGGCAAAGCTCTGCCTGCAACAGAAGTCCACATATCTCACTGCGGGAGATGCAGGTCTGCCAGCTTGCTGGGCTCAGCAGAGAAGGTCCCGTTGTGGAGCAGAGGCAATAGAATTTACCTGGAGAGGTGTAGAGAGAGAATTGCTTCCCAGTGAATGAATACTTAGCAAGTAAGGCCAAATCAGAATAAATTACAGAGAAAACCAGGCAACTTAGACTTTAACGCTCCTCCATTCCCCTGCTTTCCAGCATTGTTACCTGTGAAGATAAGGACACCAGCAAACTATTGGCCTTTGTTTTTAAATTAACAAGTAATCCTACAGTACATCTGCTTTTAGTGTCTAATTGCGGGTGCTTTAAAGAAGCTCAAAGTCTATAAATTGATAGTCTATCATTTACTAAAAGCCAGGAGTTTTACAGTATCTAAAACTAGGCACCAAATTGAACAGTCACTCTTGAAAATATAGGCCTAGCTGGCAAGGCATTCAACCTGGCAAGCTGAAGAATGCTTAGATAGCTAAACAGTTGTTTGGTTTTTTGCAACTATGTAAGTTAGCTTATTAGCAAATACTATCCTCATTTATAAGCCTTCTTTCCACTCCAGTAAGCATTTAAACTTTTATCTAGGCTTAAGGGCAACCTCATTAAATTTTATAAGCTAAAAATCCCACAAAAATATGTATTGAAGTGCTACACGTATTTGAGATACACTGCTGTGCCTGTTTCTTCAGCTTTGAGTATGGGGGAACACAGCTGCTGTCTGGATAGGAGAACTGCAAATATGACCTACCGGAAGAGCACAAGTACACACAAAGATCTAAAAAAGGGGGGAAAGATCTGGATTATTAAGTCTTCAAAGTTTTTTTTAATATACTTTTAAACCACCAAAGAGTTTAAGATTAGGCAGCTGTTTACATCTAAATACCAAGTGCTATGAAAGTGAAGCAGAAAACAGCTCAAAGATGCTTCAGAAGTACTGATCTTTAGTTTAAATACAAACTTATATGTGATCTTGGTGTTGTGCCCAGGACTGCACTGGAATGTTTTATTTGACAGATCTTTGGAAAAATCTTTCTACAGGGAAACAAGAGAACTGAATGCTCCGTCTCCAATAGATTGTAAGCTGAGCAGCTGGAGTGCATGGGGGCCCTGTGACCCATGCACCCATCAAAGGGTAAGCTATAGTTGGCAGATTTTGTTCCAAGGCCACAACCAAAGGCACATTATCTATCTGCCTTTGGTTATGGGGAAAATATCAGATTGCAGTTCTTAATATTGTGTGTTCGTGATTTGATAAAACCCATAATCATTTCAGATTTGAAGCCATATAAGAGAAGACTATATCCACATGTACAAAATTGGTTGGGTGTTCTTGTTCAAAATGTTTTGTTGAAGCAAATTAACCATTTTGGCCATGTGGATGTTTCTTTTAAGAACATTACTTTTCAATACGTTTTTCCCTTTTAAAATGTTAGTGTTGGGTTATAGGTTGGACTTGATGATCTCAGAGGTCCTTTCGAACCTTGTGATACAAAAAAAAAAAAGCTTTTTTTTTTTGAAAGCAGATTTTTATTTTCTTAGTGGAGGTCTTCTTACAAGACTTCCAAACAATGAAGAATGGAAAGCATACAAAATATATACAATTCATTTTCTCCCTGGATTGAAAATAATGAAAAGAGTGAAATAAACTGAACATTGAAAAAAAGCATCTCTGTATGCATGCTAAGACATTATTATTAATTCAATATATCTGCACAGTTTTTTTAGACCATGAGCAGTCACCGTGGCTTTTCAGCTGGAAAACCTTCAGTTCTGATAGTTCTCTCTTCTTTCTAAGCAGTGTTAATAATGTTACTTATGCTTCAAGTTTCGCTCTAGAAGTATTGAAAGATTCGGACAGTTTGGTGGAAGACCATGCCTGGAGGCCTTAGGAGATACACAAAGCTGTAAAACCAGTCAAGTCTGTCCTGAAGACCCAGAACCGGACTGTGGTACTGACTTCCAATGCAGTTCTGGTAGGTTTTGGTTTTGCGCTATAGTAAGTTATGCAATAACTCAGGAAACCATGTTTACTTAGTTCTGTGAAGAAGTTAAATCAGTTTCCATTAAAGACAAAATATATTAAAAAAAAAAAAGAGAGATATGCTTTATTGTTTTTCTAGTTGGGGATGGTTTCCTGAAACAATGCCTTATTGCTACAACTTTAAAGAGAGTCCCCGGTATGTAGACAGGTGGGTTACAAAGCCACAGTGCCAAAACCACAGTGTGGAAACTGCTTGAGAAATGGGACATTCCTCTCATTTCCCATTATAATTTGCATCCAGTCTACAGTCTTGTCCTATAACTTCTACTCCATGGTTATAAGTTGACCTTATTATGAGTGTGCTTTCTTCTAGCCTAATTGCTCCGTCTACTATAGAATCACTAAGTTTTATGAAAAAAAATCCCTGGGAAAAACTAGAATATGAATATAGAAAAAATGAATATAGAATTATAATGATCAAAGTAGTATGATAGGTGGCAGCTGGAGACCAGAATGCGTCTAGATCCAAAGAAAGATGTGAATTTGTGAAGTAACATGTGTGATATGTGAATTAATGTAATCTTCAGGATTCATCATAAATCAAAATAAAATACTAAACTTAATGGTAATAAAACCAGTCAAACCCAAAAATGAATGATGGTAAGTGACTTTTGAGTCTCAGGCCATTGTCAGTTTTGTCTTTATCTCAAATACTCCAAAGTGGATGTAGAGAAAAAAAAAAATAGAAAAAAAAGTGTTTAATTACAAGTTCACGGCAATTGTATGGAACTTACAGATGAGGCAGTTGATAACAACAAGCATTGTTTTATTATATTAAGGTTAAATTTACCCCAAATCTTTAAATCCTGTAGAAAAAATATCAGTCTTTGTAAAACCTGTGGTAATGAAACCTCAGGTGAATAGCTACTTCACTCTTGCTTTAGAATACAAAGCACTATAGTTTTGGCATTACAGTGTCCAAATAACTTAATCCAAATCGTAAGAATCTGAACAATTTAGAAATAATTCTTAGATTATATTGAATTAGTATTTTTCTGTATTCTCATAATACAAAATTAAGGAAAAAAAGGCTAATAAATATTAATTTAGAAGCAATCACAAAAAGTAACAACCTTATGCAAATGACAGCAGTTCTATCATTTAGTTCTCTTAGCCATCCTAGTAAACTCATTACTAAATATAGTAGCATTTTTTTTTTCATTTGAAGGAGACAGGATGTAGGACTTGAATTTCTCTTAACAATAAGCTCTCAACAAGAAGTAGCTAGGGGTGTCATATAAAGTCCATCTTGGGGGGAAAACATTCACGCGTTTTGTTTTTTTGATTAGGTCGATGCATAAAGCGACGACTTGTGTGTAACGTAGACAATGACTGTGGAGATTTTTCTGATGAAGATAACTGTGAATCTGACCCACGCTCACCATGCCGTAACTATGATATTGATGTGTCTGAAGTTGGCAGGACTGCTGGGCAAGGGTATGTAATGAAGGAAAAAGTAGTACTAGGACATGTGAAGAGTCTATGACTGTCTACAAAATCAGCTGAAAACACTGGAACACACTGACATTCCCAAAAGTGGAATTTGAATCATGTCCACTTTTGTATTCAGAAATGCTACACAGCTTTTGGAAGAACACCTAACTACTAGGGGTTTTTGTATACCTGTAGAAAATGACATATTTATACAGAAAGTGTATAAATCAATTTTTTATTCTAATACACAGAATCATATATAGAGGTTGCATGAATGTATTTATAATACTTATTATTTGAATGTAAATCTTAAAGATATATAGGTATGTTTCAATTGATATTTCATAAGTAATTGGTCATTCCTGATTATTATGCCTTACTAACATGCATATCTAAAATGAATAAACATAAATAAAATAGCTTAATAATTTTTACAATGAGATGCCTTACCATAACAAGACAGCCTGCAGCTTTTTTCGTGTTGCATTTTCCACTTCCCAGATCTTTGCTGTTTACAGAAGATTTCTTCATTAATCTAAGTAAATAAATTAATCTTTCTATTTTCATACTCTTGAATTTCTTCCTTTTCAAAAAAAAAAATAAAACAAAACCATGACACAGTCTGCAAATCAAGTTAGGATGCAGCAATCCAGACTGTAAGTTATGAAGATACTACAGCACCACCTTGTGTTTAAATGAAAAGAATGCATACTTTACAGTTATCAAAACTAAATGTATTACTGCACAAGAGCAAAAAGGCTGCCTTTACATAGCATGGAGGAGTAAGCCAGCTACTTAGACGTTTTCAAAACTAGCTTCTTTATTATTTCCAGTATAATCTGTTACTAAAATCTTCCATGAGAAAACAGTGTACAGATATGCAGCAGTGATGCTGGCAACTTTGATGAATAGATAACCACTTTCTACGTTCAGCTAGTCATCTGGATGTGTATAAGACATAAATATTGGAAATACTAAAAATATTAAAATCCATGAAAAAGACATAGAAAGACTAAAAAAAGGAATATAGAAACCTCCAAAGAGCAGCTATTTTTTTTAAGAATTGCTTGCATATTCGTATATAAATACATAGAGCTACACTGCTGATACAGCTGCTACTTTAGATCTGTAGTGGTTCAGATTTCCTCTCCTCTGCTCCAAGCAATTCTATTACTCCACCAGGCCACACCCTGGGAGAAAAGACAGTGCTAGGATTTGATGCATCTCATACACACTTGATACCAAAATTTATAATAATAAACTTCCTAATATAAGTTATGAAAAAAGGTTAAAAGTAGCTGTTGAGTTGTCCTTTTTACACCCATAAGGAATGCTTCCTCACAAATACATTGGTCAAGAAGAAATTTTTACCTTCTTTTATCCCAACGTTTCTCACAGTGTTTGATGTTTAATATCTTTCTTTTATTGTTTATTTATCATATGTGGCCCTTAAATTGCCTTGCAAAAGATGTAGCCACATTCAGTTTCACAACTATACAGAATCTGACTTTTCCAGTCATAATACTACTGACTATGAGTGCTGACCCTTCTTTTTTTGAAGCGTTACTCCTCCTGTATTTCTCTTATAGAATCAATGTTTTAGGAATGCAGCCAATGGCCAGTCCATTTGACAATGACTTTTTCAACGGTCTTTGTGAAAGGGTGCGTGATGGAAACACACGGACATACTACCGAAAGCCGTGGAACGTGGGTGTTCTCACTTATGATGTAAGTTTAAGTCCTTCTGTGCAAACTAGGACATGTTTTATTGAATGTTGAATACTTTCACCTTCTTGGAAAACTCAGCATATCTCTTGAGTCAGGCAACAGCAGCTTTTCAAAATCAAGCTTTTGAGAAAGTCCAGAGAAGTCCAGAAGGAAACAGGTTGTCATTTGCCTTAGCAGTTCAGTTTATTTTTGCCAGAGAAATTCTCACATGTTCATTGCTGCACCTGTGCCTGGAAAATGAAGCTATCTTTCTGGAATGTTTGCGATATGAGTGGACAAGATCAACAAGGGATGTACAAAAAGGAATATGACACCTAAGTTTTACTGGGAAGAACAGCAGTCAAGCTACTTTTTCAAGGACAAACAAATGACACTGATAAAAAGGCAGGAATAATATTCTGATATTAGGCCTTTGAGATTCAGACCATGACTTCCAGTGAGGTAGGGACTCAAAAAAATGTATAGATCTCAGAAACATCATTGTGAGATACATTTCAGAAAGCAAAGCAGTACTTTGCTTACTGAATGCATTGCCTGTAAGTAGGCACTTCGTAGAATAATGACAATTTAAAGCAGATGCTGCACAAAATGAGTAAATTTGACCCAGAGATCATTGCTTACACCTGACTTTGAAGCATAACCATTTTCAGTTACTAAAATTCTATGTTCTGCTAAAGTATACAAATAATAAACAATGCTGAAATAGGTATTCTAAATTAGCTATTGTCTGCTGTGAGAAAAGAAAGCAAAATCATAACTCTGATTCATTCTGGATATCAGGATCTATCATCGAATCTTGCCTGTATTATAGGAAGGAGCTGGAGACTACAGCTCCTTACCTGTAAAGGAACTGTTGACATACATAGATTACTTTGACAGCATTACATACTGAAATCTAACACTCACTGAAATATTGTTAGTGCAGTTTCCTGTTTACTTTTGAACTACTGAGCTGTTTCAGGTGACATGGTTTGAGAAGGGAGTGGTATAGCCGTTTGTTTTCTTTTAAAATAAAAAAAAAATGTAAGAAAATGTGTTCCTAGGCTATGTAAAACATACAACTTTAAAGTGCTATGTAGATTTTTTTTATCAGGACCTGTTTTGTTTTTTCACACAACCTTTTCTTTATCTTTGCTTAGACAAAAGCAGACAAAGCGCTCACGACAGTGTTCTACCATGATCGTGTACAAATCTTTCGAGAGGCTTACAGAGAAGAACAAAAATACTTTAATGTTGACCTGTCTCTGAAATACACACCTACTGAAGGAAGTAACAAAAATGGTTCAGAAGGAAACTTCAAGTATTACTATAGCAAGAATTCTAGTTTAAGTTCTATCCTGAAGAGCTCCACTGAAAAGGTAAGTTAAATCACACTAAAAGGTTTAATGTAACAATTTTACAAACAGTAAAGTTTCCAGTGTTATAATAAGGCAATATTAATCTTTCTAAGTATTGTCTTCGCATGCTACTTTTCTGTCCTTTATTAACAAAAACAAAATACTGGCTATATTTGGGTTAAGATTTCAGATGTGGCTAAAGGGCAATCTAATGTAACTTTTACCACTATCCACCCTTAATTAGAGAGCAGCTCTGATCTCATACAGCATGGGGAAATCAGGACAATTCCTAATTGCCACTGAGTAGGCTTACACTAGATAAAGACAAAACAGAAATGTTGAGTAATAACTGAAAGGTCAGATCTCAGCAGTTCAGGTATATCTGTACTAATAAACTACCCTAGGCTAAGAGGCTTGCATTAGCACTGGCACATGATAATCTGTAGTTTTAGTAGCACATTGCTGATTTTGGTCTGTGCCAGATCTTGTGTTCTCATAAGCAATGCCCAGGTTGTTGTCCCCTGCAGCATGTTCGAAGGGAATATTTCCATTAGGCAGTCTGGAAAAAGCAAGCTTATTTTGGGGTTGCACATAAGCCTTGTCACTCTACTGAACTTTGAGACAAAAGGAAGACCCCTATCTCACTATTTTCTAGTAAAGAAGTAGCGTTAACATATAATGAGGTCTAAGAGAGACCACAATACTCTCTTTGGTACTAGACACTATGGACTAATCCAGCAGCCAGGTACTAGTAGAATTAGGTCAGCAGGTCATATACCCTTTCCCACCATATTTGCCAAAGTCTATGATTGCAACATATCATCAGGTACTAGGTACATCAACTCTGTAGTGCTGAAATGCACTACACGTGCAAGGAAGAATAGATCCACCTCAACTAACTCAAGTTTTGTGTCAGCCTTGCTGCCTATGACTCCTTCGGAGCTCTGGAGATCAAATGGAGACAAGGGAAAATTAAAATAACTTTTATAACTTATTTATTAAAATAACACTCAAGAAAGGCTGTACTGTAAAGAGAAGCTGACATACAGCATTGACTTAGTATTGGTATGAGTTTCCTTGGGACAGAAATGAGCCACCTAAATCTCAAACCATTAATCTCCACAGATGCCTATGATCAAATTCTGTAACTCAGGGTATATTACAGGCTGCTCATATTCTAGTGGCTTATGGCAGGAGTTTTGGCTTCAAATTATTGCTCAGAAGCCATTTCAGAAAATGAGTTGTGATCTGTTACCAGCAGAGATCTATCACCGCAAACTCATGTTGCTGCAGGTTAGTGGAGTGCCAGTCCCCACTCGAGAACTCTCCAGGGCTCACCTGCAAGTTAAAACCAAGAGTAGACTGGGGTCAAGAGGAGAGTAAGAAATTTTGTATATGCTGGATAAAAAGAATATTTGCACCTACAATGACCTTAAAGGTCTCTTCCAATCTAAACAATTTAATGATTCGATAAAAGTTTCCTCACAGACATTTAGAATCCTGAAGATTTCTGCCAGTCCCACACAGTATCTGAGTCAGCAGTTTAAGATCATTTAAACGGTGCCAGCTAATCTGATGGTCAGTTGCTAAATCCCTTTTACATAGCTCCTGTTAGGCATTACTGCTAAGGGAGTCATTGAAGTCCTGCAGATAATTATGAGGTTCAGAAGCCATGTGTTTGCTTAGAGTCTTAAGTGCAACCATTTCATAAGATGTCATGTGTCACAGGCAGCAGCCAGGTCCTAGTTTAGATTATGATATAAAACCATCTGCAGTGTCATTTATGGAAATACCAGTCATTAAACCTAGAGGTAGAATGTGAGTATGGGTCAACAGCCTCAAAGGGATTGTCTCCTGATTGGTTTTCATTTTGTGATGTTATTTTGGGTTGTTGTGTTTTGGTTTTCTTTTTTTTCTTAATTAGAGCTGTGCCCTTCCTTCTGACAGTCTGAGAATAACAGAAGTGATCCAAAAAAAAAAGAGAACTTAGTTCTACTCTGACTATAAAAGGCAAAATTCCAGTTGACCTCAGTGGGCAACTCCTGTTATCTGTTGAGCCATATGGAATTACTTTTTAATGTTATGAAAATCAGAAAGGCACTTCTGGTAGATATTGCATATAAAGAGAAGACCTTGCTGTCAAATAGATCACAAAGGACTTGCTGAAATTAGTAAGGGGAGAGTTCTGCAAAACTGGAAGTACTGAAGTGATATAAATCTCTTGCTGCTTCCTGAGTTTAAATTGGAGAATTTTAATTTGAATTAAACAAGTTTGTCCCTGATTCAATACCACATTGAATTGAATACCACGTTTAAAAGTGCTGCAGTTTCTTTATAATTAAAACAGAACCGATTTTCCTGCTGTGCTGTGTGCCAGAATGGTGCATGCCTCTCCTTTCTTCTCTCTATATTCAGAAACAAACCTTTCTGCACGTAAAAGGAAAGATTCAGCTGGGAAGATTCCAAATGCGGAGTCGTGATGTCCGTCTCACAGATAGTTTCATTGATGATCTAAACTTTCTGCCTGCTGAATACGATAAGGGGCAATATTTCAAATTCCTAGAAGATTATGGAACTCACTATGCCATCTCTGGAATTGTAGGAGGAAAATATGAACTTGTGTACGTGCTGGATGATTACACTATGTCTCGTCTAGGTATGCATTCTGTTGGCCTTGCTACTGTATGCATATTATCACCAAGTCTCCAGTTATGCAAAGACAGATATGAGGATAGATTTATATGGAGAACTATTGCAAACAGCACAGTTCAGTGTGTGCTGCTTGTAGTAGACCAGTGAAACTACAGAATTACATCTCAACAGAGGTCAGCATCAGTCTCTGTAACATCCAGAATTATTTGAAACCTGTCTTTTGAGTCTGTAACTGAGGAAAAAAAAATTTAAACAAACCTCTTCAAAATACTAACAAAACTAATTGGAGTGAAATGATTCATAAGAGATCCCAAATGCATCATAGAAAATCTGCTAACTCTTAAACCCAATTTTTACCAACCCAAGTTGGTACCTTCCTGTGGTGCAATCACTCTAAGAGTACAGTGTTGGCAAAAAAAAAAAAATAAAAATAATAAACTGAAGAACTTCCTAGAAATCACATAGTGCACTTGAATATGTTAAAACTGTTCTTATAGACTTTAACATCTACACTGGAATTTTCCTTGACCTGTTTAAGATAGGAAACTAGCAATTTAATCCTCCCTCATGCAGTTTAGATGTATGTGCTTTTGTGTTAGATTAAAGTGATCACTCTAGAATAAACTTAGAAAAGGCAATTCTCATGCTGATTTTGGAGATTACGAAACAAGTATCTGCTGCATGCAACACTAACAATATTACTATCAGATGTTCCTGTGCAATGGGACATGGGGCAAAGATGTCACATACGTATCCCACATTATTAATCTGTTCAGCACCTGCAGGTTGTGATGCTGGATTGTTTTTAAGTGCCAATCCTAAGCAAAATTCTTTCTGAACACAACAGTAAAGTTCCAGACAATATATTTGATCTTAAGAAATATAAAGGATGAGTTGGAGGCAGTAGTGGATAGAGAATGTTTGGGACTTATAGGAACAGAGTACTTGCAAGAGATTAGTAGTCTTAATTAATTTTTTTTGGGGAAAAGAGCGGAGAAACATGTTGGGAGAGAGAGACTGTGAGTACTGCTAATTTAGCACATAAAACCAGAGAATGATAGCCAGCTGAGAAAGACAAAATTCTAGTAGGATATATGGAAATAGTTGTCCCTAGAGCGACATCTGCTTTCAGCTAGATCAATGAAAACAGAAGGCAGGTTTTGGAGAGATTTGGTATTTTCCCAGTAGCTGTAGATCTCACCTACCTCTGTGCAGACACTTCAAATACAATCAGCCTCACATTCATTTCACAGAAGAGAAAAATGCAGAAATGGGAAGAAGAAAGCCGTAAATATTTCCAATAGTCCTGAAATTTATTTTCCAAGAATAAAAACATGACGTTATTTATGGTTATTCAATCTCTCTAATTATTTCCACTTCCAGATATCACTGTGGAAGATGTGAAAAAATGCCTTGGTTATCACTTAGATGCCAATATTGCATATAAAAACTTACATGCCAATGTTAATATTAATTCTGGTAAATGTGAAAATATTTCTATGAAGGACCACTGTAAGTATATCCTTGTTTTACATTGTATCTTGCACTTAAAGAAAGACTATACTAATCTCTTTCCTTTTTATGATCAATACAGTTATTGGTGTCAGGGAAAGGACAAACCCAGTAGATGAGTAGAGGCAAGGCTGCTGTACTTCCACACTCCCAACTCAAGCCAGGCAGAGCATTCGTTCCGAGTGAACACATACAAACACACTTACATAGAACATATTTATATATTTCTGGCTACAAAAAACACTATAGACTGAAGCACAGCATTCAGGTAAATAAAAACAGCATTAATGGTTTCATCCTGTTCTCCTCTCCATCTGATCAGGGTGAAAGTCTGTTAGTAAGAAACATCACAGAATCGCAAAACTCTTGACATTGGAAGGGTTCTCTGGAGGCCTCCAACTCCTCTGCTCAAGCAGGGTCATCTAGAGCAGATGTTCTTCCCAGGCAGTACAGGCCTCAGATATTTTCAGCCCCTCCTCAATGTACATATAAAGCCTTAGACATCCAATTGAACCTGTAACATCATTCTTATTTTCCCATGTTGTTGACACCTAGATACACAACACCTCAAGGCCCACAGCTCGACTCCTATTGCTGGTACAGACTACCTGATGCAAACCAACACACATGCGCTCACTCACACTAGGGAGGCCTCCAGTAATGGGCAGAAATGGAATTTAATGGTAGGCCAGGGCAGCCTGCAAAGATCAAGGACTGTACACAACAGACAAGATCACTTATCAACCACCTTTCTATATGCAATCAGTCGCCTGTTTAGCCTGTGTCCCTCAATCTTCCTGCACTTGTTCCTCCCAAAGCCATTTTCATCCCGCCTACCTCTTTAATGGCACTTCCCTAAATATACTTCAAGTATCTAATTTGTGCAATCCTAAAATGCTGCTCTTTGCATCCAGAGAGCCTTTCCATTCACTCATCTTGGTGTTGACTCACCTAAGCAATGCCCTGTGGGGCTGATGGCACTGCTGGGACTGGCCTGGGAGGAGTCAGGACAGGGGCTCTCTTTCTCTGATTGTGCTACTTGTGTTCCCCTGCCTGTTGTAGTTCTTGTCTGCTCCTTTGTGTGTTTGTCACATCTAAGAATCGCAAAAGGCAAAGAGGTTAAGGGGAACCTACAGGAAAATGTGGGGAAAGATGAGGAGATGCTCTCTATCAGGAAATGTAGTGATAGGGAAAGGGTAACAGTTTTAAGCTGAAAGAAAGGAGATTTATGGAGATTTTTTACTGTGAGGGTGGTGAGCTCCTGGAACAGGTTGTCCAGAGCAGTCATGGATGCCCCATCCCTGGAGGTGTTCAAGGCCAGGTTGGATGAGGCTTTGAGCAACCTGAAGTTGCTTCTAGTGGCAAGTGTCCCTGTCCATAACCAAGGTTTGGAACTAGAGGATCTTCAAAGTCCCTTCCAACCCAAACCATTCTATGATGTACTACTCAGCATGGAAGAGGCAATTACCTTCATTGCTCTGTTCTTGTTTTAGTTACAAGACAGAAGCTCCCACTATTCCAATTCCTGTCCTTTTCTAGTTCAGCTTAGGTGATACAGTAGCATTACTCATATTATCTTTGCCTGTGAACTCCATAATGGCTTGCATTTTGCTGTTCTTCATGGGCATTAAACTTTCTTCTTCATCCCCTCTTCTTTCTTTCTGGAGCACAAATTAAGCATGATGCCGTCATTGACGATGTCGTTTCCTTAGTTGATGGAGGGAAGATTGACTTTTCAGCTAAAATAAAAGAAATGTTACTGCGAGGATCCAAAATTGTTGATGTAGAGGATTACATACAGTGGGCCAGGTCTTTGGTTGATGCTCCAGTAGTGATACAGCAAAGGGTAAGTACAACTTCTTCAAAGCTGTGGCTCTTACAGTTTGAAAGCTTCTTTTCCAAGACGGAGGTGAGACTCCAAGTTTATAATGAAATTTCGGGTATTTTCTTCATCTTGACACTTTCTTCAGATGCTTACTCTATTGATGGGCATATTAAGAGTCTTCAGAACTTGGTAGAACTCTCTTATGCATGGGCCTGTTTCTTTTACAGCCTTCTCCGATACATACGCTTGTTCCAATTAAGATGAGAGATGCATATTTAAAGAAGCAAAATTTAGAAAGAGCAATTGAAGACTACATTGCTGAATACAGTGTGTGCAAATGTGAACCCTGCAAAAACGGAGGCACCCTTGTGCTGCTAGATGGAGCCTGTACATGCATGTGTTCAAGCTACTTTAAGGGTATTGCTTGTCAGATTCCCAAATCTTCATTAGTTAAAGGTTAGTAAATACTCAAGACAGACTAAAATGAGCATATTTGTTTTTGTTAAAGATATCCTAACTAAATGAGCCTTCCTGAGGACAGAAAGATGTCATAGTACTTCTTTTACCTGCTGCTTTCAACTCTCATGAGTATATGGTGTGGAACTTAGTGCAAGTTACTTGGTTCTTTCTATAAAAAGGGCACTCTACATATTACAGTTCATTGTTCCACACACATTGTTGTGTCTTGGAATAAAAATTCAAGTTCATTTAAGTAAACAGAAGCACTGTTGAAAACTGATGCCGTAATCGTAAGCTGATTTCAACCAAAAGCAATCTCACCACATCATAAGCTATTTTGTCTGGTTTCCTGCAAAAGCATTGTGTTTTTTAACACATGATCACATTTCATTATCACCCTGCTAGTCTAATATTAGATAGGTCCACCAAGGGGAAAAGAGAGCAATGCAATTCCCCAAATGATAACGTAAAAAAATATTGTGCAGTAAATTTATGCCCTGTGGCCAAGTGTTTAAAGCACAGATGCCCAAAAAGAGGCTTAGAACTTGCAGCTTGCAGCTTCCTAATGTGAAAAAATGTTGAAATCTCTGGGTTCTTAAGCAGTGCCACTGACATGGGCATTTTCAGAAGCCAAATTTGTGCGATGGGATATATGCTGGAGGGTGCAATGATCTGAGGAGTCAGCATAACAGACAACATAGGAAATGAATCATGGTCTACCACCCTCAAAAATGCTAAGTAAAAAGCTTGAATTAATCTTTCTGACACTGCACAGATGAAGGAGAGATGCTGGACTAATCCTGTTATGGTTTCTTAATACCAGCTGTCACTGATGGTGGCTGGAGCTGTTGGAGTGCATGGTCCACCTGCAGCAATGGAGAAAGCACTCGAACTCGTCAGTGTAATAATCCTACACCAGAACCTGGTGGCAGACCATGCCAGGGAGAAAGCATTGAAAAACGGCCCTGTGAAGACACCGAATAGTTACACTGCTCAAAACCTGGTAAGAGCCTCTTCAAATACTAATGTGTTATTGCTGTTTAGAATACTTGGTCAGCCAATATTTGGGGCATTTTAGTGGCACAGGTACATATTTTTTTTAAATCTGTGACCTGATACAGCTTTTAAAAACAGCCACCTTGTAGCTAGAATTTTTGAATGTTCGGATTTGTATTTGAATGTCTTGTCAAGTAATGTTATATCACAGAACTTCAAGAGTAAAATGGAGATCTGCATAAGAACATATTAAAAATTCAGCTCTTAAAATACAGATTTGATCTCCTGTCAGATTCTGCATTAAAAAACTTACATCTTAGGCAGAGGAAAATGAGACGTATTTTCTAGAAACAAAATAGAATGACTGTTTAGGAGTCTTAGTTCTATTACTTGATAAGTAGCATGTTTAAGTCCTACAAAACTACTCTTACAGCAGTTTAAAATCTTTTAGCTTGGAAAAAAATACTTTAAGGAAATATTTAGCTATATTGTTTCATCAAGGCATTGTATTTTTAATCTACTGTTACAAAGAAAGGAAAAGAAAGGCAGAATTGTAAGCATGGATGCTCAGGTACATAAAATGGCAAAGTGGTCTTAATTTTCTTCAGCTGCTATGAATAAGAAACTTGGGTGCCATTTGCATGTGACAGGAAGGGTTTTCAGGCCCAGGAGGAAGCGTGTGGGTTTGTGCCTAAAACGTTACAGTAAGTTTATTCTCCTCTAGGAGACCACAAAGAGAAAATAGGTGGCAAGATAGGGAAAGGATTTTGAGTGTTTTCCACTGAAACACCCTCATGTTTCTCACAATATGGCCTCTACCTGCTCCAAAAACATGTATCAAAAGATTTGTTCTGTGCTTGCTCTCTTTCAGCTTCAGTAGAATTCAGCTACATCTAATATTCTACTTGTGAAGCGGCCTGAAGAAAGCATGTTCAGCAAGCTATAATAGCACTCGTAGACCTTTTAGCCCCACCTCAGAGAATTACAAACTGAGTCCTACAATACTATATCTCCAGGTTATCAAAACTACTTGTTTCAGAAGTTATTCCACAGACAGCAGAGAAAATTGAGAAAGAATATGATATAGAGATAGAAAAGTGAGTGTAATATGAGGAAGACAAATGTAAGAAGTAGGGAAAAGTAAATAAAACTACCAAGTGGCAGGTTCAAAACAGACTGAAGACTGGTTCTTCACACAGTTACCATACCAAAATTAAATACGTACTTTAAAAACCTCACACAAACTAATGGAATGTTCTCAAATATGTAGATAATCACGCTCAGTCAGGAAGTCTCAAAAGTATCAATTGGGCAGGATGGGAAAATATTCAGTATTTACGTGTTTCTCTGTTCCTGGACATTCCTTAGGTTGGCGCTATTGACCTCTTGTTAAAAACAGGATATTAGGTTAGCCTTTGCTTGATCCAATGAGTTGTTTTTATTTAAAAAAAATTTCATAAGCAGTTTTATTTTATTCCTGCATTATATCATTGACAAGTTTCTATTCAGCCATGACAGCAAACACCATGATGATAAGTCACGTTACATACATAGTCAGATATATTTTCTCTGGTATGGCATAATAAAAGTTCTTCTAAAAAAATAACCTAACTTTGGCTCCTGGCACATCAGATATGCTGAGCACTCACTCTTCTGGAAGAACTCAGATACTTAAGTTTTCTGAAAATCACAGTGTATGTTTTGATTCATTCTTCATTAGAATCATTTTCTATTACAGACATATTTGAGACACAGTGAAATGTTCTTGGTAAGTCATGACCATAACATTTCACATAAATCTGGACCAATATACATGTCATACTTACTATCTTCTATCACTGCTTTACTGTTTTTTTTTCTCCTTTTTTTTTTAGAAAACAATAATGGATTCTAAACCAATTCTACAAATCACAGTCTCTGCTGACAAGCTAGCTACCCAAGAGCAGTGGAATGCTATCATTTCAAAGTACCTGCAGCTTAAATGATCACTAAACTAACCAAAGTAATACACCAGTAAGCATCTTAACAAGATGAGCTGTTGTGATCCATCTTTCACTTGTCTATGACCATCAATAAAGTATGAATTATCCATCTTTATTAGTCAATGGCATCCCCTTGTCAATTTTTTTTTTTCATAATTCCTTTTGGCATGTTTTCAAACTGATTTTCAAGAATTCAAATTCAGCAGGAGTATCAGAATAATGTATAATATATAACATCAACTGATTGATGGTATATTGTTAGTAAAGAACCCAAGAAAGTCATTATCTTCAGCAAAACGCCTTTGTGTATTTATTTCCAGCATCACACCTTACTTCTAATTTATTCCCTGAATCACAAGTATGTTTATGAAGACATTCACCCTGCAGTTATTGCTCTTGCTCCTCCAAACTTAGGAGTCTATGTCAATGTGTTAAAAAGTTTTACATGAAATCAGACAAAATTTTTTGAGAGGGCAAGAGGAAGGAAAGATGCTACATTAAAAACTTTGAGAAAACAAAAAGAAATTAGTGTCCCTGTTGAGGAAAAGGTATTAATGTTAAATTAGTTATTCTGCTAGACACCAGAAGATCTACATAGAAAATGTAGATAAAAGAAAACATATTTCATGTAATCCCAGAATCACAGAATGGTAGCAGGGAATGGATGGGACCTCTGAAGATCATCTAGTCCAACTTCCCTGCAAAAGGAGGTTCACAGAAATGTGTCCAGGAAGGGTTTGAATATCTCCAGTGAAAGAAACTCCACAGCCTCTCTGGGAAGCCTTTTCTGTGTTCTGGCACTCTCAAACTAAAGAAGTTTATCCTCATGTTCAGGTGGAAGTTCTTGTGTTCCAGTTTGTGCCCACTGTTCCTTGTCATGTCAGTGGGCATCATTGGGAAGAGCTTGGCCACATCCCCCTGACACCTGCCCTTTAGCTATTTATAAGCATTAATAAGATCCCCTCTCAATCTTCTCCAGGCTAAATGCACCCAGACCTCTCAGCCTTTCCTCAGAAGAGAGATGCTCCAGTCCTCTGTTCATCTCTGTGGCCCTCCACTGAACTCTCTCCAGCCTGTCCAGGTCTCACTGAATGGCAGCACAGCTTTCTAGTACATTCTGTCCCCTCATCCAGTCATTGATGGAATATGTTGAACAAGACTGAGCTGAGTACCAGTCCCTGGTAAACACCACTGACCACAGGTTGCAACTAGACTCTCTGTGCCACTGATCACAACCCTCATAGCTCTGCCATCCAACAAGTTCTTAATCTACCTCACTGTCCTCTCATCTAACCCACACTTCCTAAGCTTAGCTATGAGAATGACGGTGAGTGACGGTGTCAAAAACCTTGCTAAAGTGAAGGTAGACAGCATCCACTGCTCTCTCTTCATCTACTCAGCCAGTTATGCTATCATAGAAGGCTATAGGATTAGTCAAGCATGACTTAGCCTTGGTGAATACATGTTGGTCACTCCCAATAGCCGCCTTTTCCTCCAGAAAAAAATATTTTCAAAATTTAAGAATAAACGTATATGAGGGCTGAGTGGTTTGGAAAAACAGGAATGGTAAAAGCCATCAGATCAATGAGATATGTTCCTTGCATACTTGCAATTCAGGTCTGGAAGAGTCCCTTGGATCCTTCTTTACTTGCTTCCTGCCCACCACAAGTGACCCTAAGTACCAACGCCAAACATGGCAAAACAAAATAGGAGAAATAACTGTTTCTCAGACTCTTAAACTAGGAGAGCATTCAAAAAGTAGAAGTCTACTGGAGACCAAAGAAGGTTAATTAGACCCTGTGCTACAAAAGCACACCAAAAAAAACAGCTTTCACTGGCTCCTGCCACCATGATCACTTTCCTTCACACCACAGAAGCAGAAATAGGATCTCACTAGTTCATAGGCTTCCACTAATTAATGTTCTTAAGAGCAAACACAGGATTTTCTCAATGGACAGAACATACATGCACCCAGCACCACTACAGTCCTCCCACGACACTTCAGAAAGCCTCAGACCTAACCCTTTTTCACACTGCGCACCTGGACTAAAGCTGCTCTTCGTGGAAAATCTGATGTTACTGCCTCACTGTGGGAACAGTAGGAATATTCATGAAGAACAGAGATAGCAAATATGAGGAAATCCCTACCAGACAGACACTGCCTCAAGAGCTGGACATGCAAACATTCCCGGTTAAAAAAAAAATAAAAAGGGAACAGATCTAGACAAACCTACTATAGTCTGAGATTTAGCCCTCAGTGTGACCAGATATGCTGACCAATCTTCTTTCCAGTAGAGTTGGTATTCTCCACCTGACAAACAGATTTTTTTTTCCCACTACCACAATCCTCCCTCTTCTGTCCTTGTCTCACTCATAAATTGCTCATATAGAATACGTAAGCTTTACTGATCTCATTCCTCCTTTATCCTCTTTGGAAGATAGTTATTGAATACAAATGATTGTAAATTAATACAAATTTTATCTAATTCCCACTTTAAATGTACTCAAAACCTGTTTATACCCATTTGATTTTAACCCTTTATTTTTTAGTATAAATAATCATTCCTCCTTGATACATACAGACCTTGTCACAGCCTCTTTCACCTCCACTTTAAGTTAGATGAGGCAAGTTCTTTTATTGTCCATTCAGAAGGCATGAAGTCTTTCTACTCATACCAGAAGACTTCACCTGTATTTCTGTCTCTTTAAACTCACAGTCACTCAATGCAGTTGACTGGAACTGCACAAAGTGCTCTAAATGAGCTCTCATCAATGTTCTGCACATTAGCATGTGCTTCACTCTTCTTCCTTCCTTCATCTTTTTACATCGAGCCCTCTGTTCTAGCTTTCTTTTCTGGATCCAGCTCAGCAAGCTTTATGGCCATATGCCCTTTCTTCCATCAATTTTATGCATAGGAAGTCTGCAGTACTGCAGAGCTTTAATATCCTGTCAGACCAGGACAACCCTATTTTTCTGATAATATCAACTACGAAGAGCTGAAGTCAAAGGTTAACAGAAATACAGTTCAATTTAATAAATGAAGAAAATTACTTCAGCTTTTAATATGCATGAAAATCGGAACCAGAATGAGATGTTCGTGGGGATAGTAGTGAAGCCTGTACACACAAAAATTCAGGAACCCCAAGTATGAAAGACAAAAAAAAAAAATATATTTGCCTTTTTAATTCAAAGATTACTGAAAAAATAACTGCATGATTTTCTTATCAGCAGGGACCTGGTTTTCATAAAATGAATGAATGCTCACTCACTGTCATTCGTCCTTCAGAGTGCCACACTGTACCCCAAACAAATGCTGTTACAAATTCTGTTAGGCTTCTGATAATATGCAAAACAAGGATTTTGCTGATATCTTTTCCTGTGAAGGCTGGATAGGCCACATACACTTTCAAAAAAGGAAGTTCACAGTGAAGGACAAAGAACATTTTTGACTCTCTAGTACAGAACATACTCTTTAGCAGACTTGTGGAGACAGAGTCTGAAACTATGGTATGTACAGAGCTCTTATTCATTTACTTCTTATTACCTAGATGTATATGATTTAGTACTAAAATTGCAGTAAATGTGACTGTAAATCTTTAAATATATTTTGAGTAGTTTTAATCCAGTTCCTTGCAGCTGACTTCCTGCTTTTGAGGGCATGAAGTTTTTAGATTTTTTAGCTCTTTCATCATGTGAATTGGTTTGTATATTTCTTACTGATTCTGGCATTCAAAATTAAGGAAGAGAAAACAACTTCTTTCAAGACTAAGCCAACAAATTAGTTTGTGTATCTAGAGAAATTCTGCAGTTGGGTGTCAAGTAAGCAAAGGGAAAGGGTCAAGCCCTTTAATTAGTTTTCCAGATTGCTTATTTTGATTCAGAAGTACTTTGAAACTAAAAAAAAAAAAAAAAAGGGGGAAAAACTTCACTCTATATTTATGCATTTATGTGTAAATGTTCAGTGTAGTTGGGTTTTTACTAATCTGTAGAATTTTTTTCCATAAAAAGACAGTTTCTATAAAATCCTAAACTCTATGGGTCTGGTTTTATAAGTATTTTATTAAGAAACCAAATTAATTATTTCAAGAGAAGTGATTTCACACACAGATGTTGAAACGTGAAAACTGAATAGCTTTTCAGGTCATCCTTGCTTTGGAAAGTAAAGTGTATATTTTTATCACAGCACAAACACTCAACACAACCAATCTTTGCCTGAAGTTAGTATTAGAAAAGACTCTATCTCATGAAACTCTGAGGGGAACTCAAGCTATAGAATTCAGTATCTTCATGAGGGAAAAGGTCTAACTTTGCCTATTGCAAGCAGCACTTCAAAAATAGCAATGTGAAATAGGATTGAATGTATAAAATAGTTTGCATTTAACAATGCTTCACAAAGTTTAGAGGGTTTTGGTTAAGTTTGTCTCTGTTTTATACAATGATAGAATTCTTCTTCAATCTGATGCAATAGTCTTGAAGTTTTTACATATTTTTTGTATATAAAATACACACAAGATATTTCTTATTATATTTATTTCTGTTGTAATGAATTTACTCTGTAAAATCAAGTACCAAAGAGCAAAATACTACATCTGTTTATTACAATAATTCAATTCAGCTCATTTAAGTTACCCTGTATTTACATAGAAATAGATGGGATCTGAACAGGGCCAATGGTTCTATCAAAGGAGCACCTCTCTGTGCTGTTGAAGTATTCTACTTGCCACAGAGAATTTTTAGCTTGAGCTTGTCATTTGGAACCCCAGACTACACAGTGTCTTTGTATTTTCAACACCCTAAATTAAAATTTGCAAGGCAAATAGAGTTAATCTTCTGACATCGTTCAAATGTCTTACTGCTTTTACAAAAGTGCTTCTTTATAAACAGTCTGTAAGTATGCAAATATGTTGTTCATATTTGCCACGGCCAAGTGCAGTTTGAAAATAAGCAACAATTAATAGTTTGACTTTATTTTTTTAAACCTTTTCAAAGCTCCAGTTTGTTTTCTCTGAATCCAAATATGAATGACAATTCATAGTAATGCAAACCATTAATCCATAGACTTACTATAATTCCTTGACAATATGTTGTACTGCACTATGGGGAAAGGAGCACTTTCATCTTTGCATCACAGGCAGCCCAGAGTCTCATCTAGGAAGGAAATCACATTCTTTGTTAATTTTTTTGGTGTTGCACAGTTGGAAATTAATATTATAGAAACAAGGGAAGACAAGAAAATAAATTGGAGAAGAAGAAAACAAGTAACTGAAGAAGACGAGTGATTAGTGATATAAGAAAGTTTGTTTTCTGGCAGTTTTACAGCAGACACATGCAGGAGTACCTGGGAAACAAACTAATTCCTACAAAAAAAAAAGCTGGTGAACCTTTTGAACGTGATATCAGGTATAATTTGGCTGAGGCTGGCTCAGCGCATATAGAAAGAGGTTGGAAGGAGCAGGACTAAGTCTGCCGAATCCTCAGAATGAAATTAGGTCAAGGTGAGGAATTCACTATTTTATTCCTGACTATCATAATGGGGCAAAGTTTAAACCAAAACACCTAGATATAATATCAGATGAAAAAATAGTAGGGCAACAATAATAGCTGCTGGTAGGTGTAGCTTCATGTGAGATTGAAGCTGATGAACAGAAATGAGAAGGAATGCATTTTCCTTTGACCAAGTCAAGACAAGTTCTGTTGAGAAATAGCCTTTAATGTGCCTGTCTTTTGCAGTGATATTGGTAATTTTGAGATATATTACAGCAGCAAAAGAGATTTTGAGACATGAGCATTCAGATAGATATTCTGATGCAGATATGGACCACCAAGAAATTTGATTGATCTATTTGCATCTAATATTTGTTTTTGATTTTCTAAAAAATTGTGGGAGTAGGGGAGGAGAAGATAAAGAACGTAGAAGAACATCCAGAAAAGAAGACTACTGGGTTCTATTTAATCAGAACATCCAGATGGAGCTAGAACAGTTAAAAAGTAAGGCGTAGCACATTCTCCAGGTATCTCGCTTTGGAAGACACTGTCTCATCAGTACTACTAACTTCATGTTTTAATTGTGGCAGACTCTGTCATTCATGTTATATGACTATAGACAAGAAATCTCCACACAGGCAGTTCTTGGAGAGCAGCAATTTTACCTTAAATAACCCTGAAATAACTCAGTCAGATGTCAGCACTGTAGTGCTGATATGCTTGCTAAGATTGTATATCGTTACATTTTTGTGTGCAATTTAACAATTAGAATTACAACTATTTCACTTGTAAACAAATTCTGTTAATCTAATCCTGAAAGATGCCTCCTTTAGCACCTGTGCACATCATTTGGGCACCTACGTCCACCATCTAGGAAAAATTTTCAAAGTCGATACTCATCTGCTACCTAACTGTACATGCCTTATGGCAATGCCCACACTGCAAATGCAAAGACTTATAGCAGACCAAAATCTCCATAAAGTGAAGATATAATATTGACCAGGATCTGGGCCAGTATATTCATGAAACATGAGGAATGGAGAATTTCCTCTAAAGAGGAGAGCTTTCTACATCTAGCACACCATGGAAGAACGTATCAGCCTTCAGTCAGTTGAACTTGCTTTTTCTTATAAACTTTCTTGGTCCTAACTCACTTGCTTAGGTTAGATGGGCCGGCTGAGACACTGGTTTCTATGAATCTCTTTCTCTTTGTCATCTTATTGTAGGGAAGGCTCAGACTGAAAAAAAACCTCAATCCGTTATAAGATAGAGGGTTTGGATACCTCCATGAGGAGCAGCATCAAGTTTTGTGTGTTTAAAAATGTCCAGTGCATCCCATGTTCTACAATGATCCATATTTAAAATTGTAGCATTCCATCAGTATGCATTCCCCATTTAAGAGGGCTTCTGCCTCATTCCATCAGGTTCACAGAGGTAATCTTCTGTGTCTCGTGATGTTTAGCAGGCTCATTTGGAAAGGACTGCTGCATCACCTTCACATAAATAGTTCAATACTTCAGTAGCCAAAGCAAGATATATTGGAAAGAAGTATCTTTGGCCACATCATAGACAAACCTAAGCTGGTTTTGGAGCAGTGCATCTAAGCTAGGTCAACCTACTTCTAAGTGAGCACCTTAACTACTAGGCTAAAGAGACAGTCACCCTTCTCTGAACAGAAGAATCCTCACATATTTCACACAAAGTAAATCACCATAAAAACAGAGATGGAAAGTTCTGCCATCAATCATTACTTGATGTTTGGTCTGGAATTTAAGGCACTCTCAAAAGAGCTGTGGGTTTCACACACTTTGGGCTGTGTTTTCCAAAAAACTACATACAAGGAAATTACAGTAAAGAGCAGCTGACCATTTCTAAAATTGAAAGACTCCGTTTTTCCAAGCACTGGGATGCCTCTGGCATGGGCAAAAACAAGGATATGAAGGGTACAAGACTGTCACAACACACTTTAAGACTTACCACATCAAGCCATGTCTCCACTCAGCCCATCCACACTGAAATCAGGCAATATCTTGGCTTATTTAAGAGGAGTGGAACGAACTCAAGCCTTCCCCACCACTGTATGCTACAACTTGGAAAAAACACAGACTTGCAGAGACTCCCAAAATTCAGAATAACAATACCTTTTCTGAACTTTCATACAATCTTCATCCCTTAGGGATTTTCCTACTCCTGAGAGCACAAAAATGAATTAGATAATATAGGAAAATGTGTTAGATATGTAAATTATACAAAGATAAATCACATTCATAAACAAATGTGAAGCTATTACATAACACAAAATTTCACTCTAAGATACAAAATTACCCCAATCTTTATCTTTGCTACCTGAATGATAACATGAAAAATGCTGGATTTTATGTGTCAGCTTTTCTTACTCTAATGAAGAGCAAGTTACACAAGCCAGTGCAGGGCTCCTGGCTCTCTTTCTCCAGTGCTACCAAGCTATAAGCTTTACTAAAAGCACCAAAGGCGTTTGAAGAAATTGGGGGAAAAAAAAAATCAAGTGATTCCTTTCCTTGAAGCTCTTAGGTCATTGATTATTAAGGCTATTGCATTTCTCTGTAGTCAAACTCAAAGATGGGAATTTTTTTTTCACTGAAAGAGTGTTCAGGCACTGGCATAGCTGCCCATGGAGGTGGTTGAGTCATCATCCCTAGAAGTGTTTAAAAGAGGCATAGATGAGGTGCTCAGGGATAACGTTTAGTAAGTAGACAGGTATGGTTGGACTTGATGGTCTCAAAGGTCTTTTCCAACCAATTGATTCTACGATTCTACATACTTAAAAATGTGGCACATAAGGAAAATGCCAAATTCAATCCATAAATATTGGCAAAATATTTTTTAACCATTTTAGGGGGCTTATATTTTCAGAGAATGAAATGGGGCCCAGGGGATCTTGCGCAACTTGGATTTGCAGCTATGGCTGGGTGTTCCTTCTACTTCAGCTGACACATCTCTAACAGCTTTTTTTTCCCATTAGTTACTTGTGTCTTAGGTTTTGGAGAAGTGTCATAACCTCTACAATACCATGACACTTCTGTAAACCTCTGAGGGCATCTGCATCTTGATTCTGAAGATAAGTCCAAGAGAGATCAGTTTTCTTACTCTCCCTGGAGGAGAAAATAATTTGGAAGTCATGTCCCCAGCCTCTCACTTACTTCTCTTGTACAAAACCTCTCAAAATTATTTAGCCACAACCACTGATCTGCTCCATATCTTAGTAATTTTTAAACTATTTTCCAAATCCTCTTGACAATCCCTTTCATCTCTTCAAGAGATTACAAGCCCAACAGTTTGCCGCCCAAAAGTCCTGTTCCTATGACTGGTCTCACTTTATCCTTTTTTAGACCTCAATCTCTAATTCATTCCTCATTCTACCAATAGATTTCCATTGATCTGAATGTTTTCTTACATGACATGAGTTTTCAATGAAATCTCTTTTCCTCAGACTCTAAGAGCAGCTGCAAGGGCTCAAATCTAGCCTCCTTGGAACTGTTCAAGGACAGATTGGATGGGGCCTTGAGCAGACTGGTCCAGTGGGACATGTCCCTGCCCATGAAACTAGATGATCATAGAATCATAGAACTGCTTGGATGGAAAAGAACTTTGAGATCATCTAGTCCAACCATACCTGTCCTCTATTAAACCATATCCCTGAGCACCTCATCTACCCATCTTTTGAATACCTTCCTGGGCAGCCTGTTCCAGTGCCTGACCACCCTTTCAGTAAAGAAATATTTCCTAATGTTTAATCTGAACTTCCGCTGTCACAACTTGAGAATATTACCTCTCATCCTGTCACTTGGGAGAACAGACCAACACCCACCTCTCTACAACCTCCCTTCACATAGTCATAGACAGTGATGAGGTCTCCCCTCAGCCTCATCCTCTCTACAATAAACAACCCCAGTTCCCTCAGTTGCTCCTCATAAGACTTGTTCTACAGCCCCTTCACCAGCTTTGTTGCCCTTCTCTGGAAACGCTCCAACACCTCAATGTCCTTCTTGTAGTGAGGGACCCAAAACTGAACACAGCATTAGAGGTGTGTCTTCACCAGTGCTGAGTACAGAGGCACAATCCCCTCCCTTCTCCTGCTGGCCATGTGGTATTTGATACAGGCCAAGATGCCATTTGCTTTCTTGGCCACCTGTGCACACTACTGCCTCAGATTCAACACCCCCGGTTGTCAGATTCAACACCTCCAGCTCCTTCTCTGCCAGGCAGCTGTCAAATCATTCTTCCCCAAGCCTGTAATGCTGCATGGGGTTGTTGTGTCACAAGTGCAGGACTTGGCACTTGGTCTTGTTGAACCTCATCCCGTTGGTCTCAGCTCATCTATCCAGCCTGTCCAGATCCCTCTGCAGAGCCTCCCTTCCTTCAAGCAGATCAACACTGCCACCCAGCTTAGTGTCACCGACAAATTTGCTAAGGGTGCACTTGATCCCTTCATCCAAATCACTGACAAAGACCTTGAACAGGACTGGACCCAGCACTGAGCCCTGGGGAACACCAGTTGTTACCACCCTTCAACTGGATTTGACTCCGTTTACCATAACCCTCTGGGCCCCATCCAGCCAGCAGAGGGTGTGCCTGTCCAGGCCAATGGCAGCCAGATTCTCAACCAGAACACTGAAAAATGATGTCAAATTCTTTACCAAAGTCCATGTACACCACATCCACAGCCTTTCCCTCTTCCACTAAATGGATAACCTTGTCATAGAAGGAGATCAGGTTAGTTTGGCAGGACCTGCCTTTCATAAACACATGTTGACTGGGTCCGATCTCTTGATTGCCCTGTATATGTTGTACAACAGCACTCAAGATGATCTGCTCCATGACGTTTCCCAGTACCAAGGTCAAACTGACAGGCCTGTAGTTCCCTGAATCTTTAAGGTCCCTTCCAACCCAAACCACTCAATGATGCTATGATTCTAAGAACTACCAATCAATATACGGTCCTGTCTTGGCCAACTGCCGGTGCCCTTCTGCTTTCTGCTCTTCTCCCCACCACAGAGATTAGCTCTCCTATCCTTCACAATAAAAGTTTCCAATGCAAGAGGTGATCTAACCAATGGCCCATTCTTTAACAGATGCTCAGCATATTTGCCTCACATTACAATCTAGCCAGTGTTCAGCAATGAATGCAATGTGATCCTGCACAGTAACAAAATGGAACATTTGATTTTCCCATATACTTCAGCACCTGGGTCATAAAGGCCAATACATGCTGCCTCCTTATCTGTCATTGCCTATGACCTCTGTAAGGTGACAGCAAAACTGAAAAAGACCCTGCTGAATGTCTCTTTCTCATTTGCACAAACCCTGTAAACAGCAGAGTCAAGTGCCTGCAAATAATAGATTTGGTAATAAATTTGCGTGATTAAAGTTAAGAAAGCAGCCATAACTTCTGTGTCTCTAAGGCGAGGCAGCAGGAGGCACTAAGCAGACATAACAGAAACAATCCATTTAATTGTGCTCACAGTAGGGGATAAGGGAACAAGGATAACAGAGGCGAAGTTGAAGGAATTGGGACTGTTGAGCCTGGAGATAAGAAGGCAAAGCAAAGAATTTACTGCTATCTTCAAATACACAATGGGAAGGTGCCAGATAGGACTCAGAGATGCACAGGGACAGAAAGAGAGGCAATGGAAACAAGAGGCATTGGAAATAAAACACAAAAAGGAAAATCCCAATTTGGGTTATTTTTTCTTCTTATCTATTTTTTGTTTAAAGAGTCAGAGAAATCAAATACTGGCATAACCTAGAGATGTTGTAGAACCTGAATCTTAGCATGTAGTCAAAACTCAACTGGTGAACATTCTGAGCATTGTGGGGACATCGGCCCCACTCCGAGAAGACAGTTGGACAAGATGACTCCCAGAGGTCCCTCCTTAGCTAAATTACACTGTGATACTATGACTTGTAACTGGAACGGCTCCTCCATTAGAGATCACTATCATGCAAGCACCCAGGAATGACACCACAGAAAAAATATTTACACAATAATTGTACAGAGAAATTGCTGCATGAATTAGGATTCCCTTCTGCTCAGTAGCTGAAAGGTGAGATCCAGATGGCTGCAGGGCAGGTGCATGATGGAGAGGGGACCCATGGTCCATTTACTCTCATTTTCCAGCTAGCATATTCCAAATATGGGGCAAAAAGGGGAAAAGTGACATTAATAGAAGAGAGCAGGGAGTCTCAAAAAAAAAACAGAAGAGTAGAACAGAAAGGAAGAGGTATCCTTGAAAGAAGAAACTCAGTATACCAGGAAGGCTTCAGAATACGGAAGTTTTATACCCTCTCTGACGAAGTTGACTTAAGTAACAGTACTTTCAGCAGAGGGAAAACTGATCTTAGTTTTCTGCTGTGATTGTCAGAGGCACAGATGAATATATTCCTATGTAATCTAACTTTCCATTTCTTTTGTTTATTGGTTTATATCACAGGTTAACCAGGCATTTCAAAGCCATCAGGTTTTGCAACCAACTGGCTCTCACCTGCTAAGGAACATGGATCAGAATTCACTGACAGTCAAAAACTTTTTTAAAAGTCCAAAGGGACAGGCCATAGAGAGGGTGTTAGCAAAAGGCCTCAGTAAAATTTTTGTTGAAACATTCTTTTAAAAGATGTTTGGATTAAATTTTTTTATATTATTTTTAAACTTTATTGTCTTTGACCAAAACCACCAGGGGAACAATTTTGATGTTATTTAGTGTTTTGAAATGTTTATGCTGTGGGATCTTGCTCTTTGTTATTGCTACTTGCCACATCATTGTCTTTGTAAGCGGTGTCAGGAACCGTGCTATACTAAAAAATCACATAAAGCACTGAATTTATTTTTAATTAAACTTTTAACCTGCCAAATTGAACATTTTTCCACACATCTGATTTCATGTCTTCACACAAGAAAATTCATACTAGAGAATATGATGTTGCTGCTATGAAAGCAGTTCTGAGGTTTCACCAGTTCTGTGACTGCTCAGGTTGTCCAGGAAGAAAAGTATAAAAAAGAACAAAAGGCTCATATGGAAGACCTTGCAGTGTAGCACTGGCTGGGAGATGGATATAAGAAAGGTTTTGCCCACGCACAGTACAGAAATTACAATATGTTTGTATTTTGCTTGTTCCTGTCTAAACAACCAAGCTATCCTGAATTTTGAAGGGTCTGTTCCTACTTCCCTTCTCCTCCACGACAACAGTAGTTTAGGGACTCCTCACCCAAGTACTCCTCTCATGCAGTTATTCTAATCCTTTGTTTCTTTGTGTTGCTGGTATAAATGTTGTGTCCACTAACTTCAGTCAGTGAAGTAATCTAGATTGAAAAGTAACTCTCTCCTCTCATACCCCAGGCCCTTTTCTTTTCCCTTATTGTCTTTCCTTTAATATTTTTAATCTGTATTTTTCCAATGACATGTGATATAGAACAATCTTCAACTTCCCTAGCTGTAAACCTGAGGGGAGGTAGATAAGGCACCCCTACAAACTTCAGTGAAAAATAGTAGAGGTCTTTACACAGGCAGAATATTTTAAAGGTGTAATTGTTAGGTATCCTATGCCCCACATCAGCACTGAGAATTTATTACTTTCTCTGAAGGCACAACTAATCGAGGTGACTGACAGCATAGGCTCATTTTTTACTATTGCGAGTTTTCCACTGATGTGGTTAAACTGTTGACTTAAAGGAGTAGTTACAGAAATGGTGCATAGGATGTACTGTGGGTAAACGGATGAACGACAGTTTATAAACAAGCAGAATGGGTCTGCAGCAATAAAGAATACATGCCAGGCCTAAACAGCAGATTCCTTACCTCTGCACAGCGGCAGTAGCTGAACGTGAAACATGTTCTTGTCTTCCTCCCCACTCTTGTCATACATTTTGCCTTCCACAACCCAGACGCTACCTCTTTAAAACACAGCTTTAGCTCTACCAAAAAAAAAAAAACCAAACAAATCCTAACTGCAACCTGCTACAGAATCCTGCTTCACTCTGCTTTGGACTTTATGCTGCACTCTCAGACAGTGCACAAAGTCTCAGCTCTAACTAAAATTATTTGAACAAACTGGGAAAGAGGGAGTTGGTGGTCCAGCTACAGAGTCTAGCAAGTTATAGCTGATCAGCTACTGGGTAATAACTGCCTGTGTGAAGGCTCTCTTCAGCCATGTGATAAGCATGCTAATCACTTGCATGGAGGCACTTTATCCTGCAGATCAGTTGGGGAGCAGGAAGTATTTCAACAGAAAAAAATTGCAAGCAAAACTGAAAGTCACTGCTCTCACAGAAACATAGAGCAGCACAGGTTGGAAGGGACCTCAAAGGATCATCTGGCCCAACCTTTAGTGCTACATCTCAGTTTGAACTAGTTCACAAACTGCTAATAATAAACATCACTTTTCATCAACTGCTCTGTTTGGGTTTGTGCTGCTTATGAAGTCTGAGAGCAGAGAATCTATAGAGACATCATTGAATGCTAGTGAAGGACAAAATCCATGATAGCGCTTAGCACCTTTCCCTTTGTGGCACACATCTATTAGAAGCAACAAAATTTTTCAAGAAACTTTCCATTGCAAACAACAAGAAACTGAAAAAACTCCATAAGAAATAGACAAAAATATCTGATGCTGGATTAACTTGAAATCGTGAAGCCTTGCTAAAATTAGATCCTGTTGTGTGCATTTCTCAACTGTTGAGAAGCTTGCCATTAAATCTGAAGCATATAACAGACATTTTTATTAATACTCCCCAATGCAAAGTATTACTTTAGTTACAAAAAAGAGACATTACGCAATAGTATCAGAGATCAGTGTTACATGGTGTCTCACTCAAATGAATACGACATTCGGCAAGCAATCCAGTGCAGCATCCTTGTTGTATACTTCTTTTGTTATTCCTGGCACAAGACAGAAAAAAAGGAGTTCCAGTATGAAAAAAAAAAGTTTTCCTTCCTTATCCAACTCTTCAGTAACATTCATGAGAAAGCAACAATCTATTTTCTGAAAGCTGTTAATGATACAGAGACAAAAGTAGACACTCCTCAGTTGTGTAACTTCCTGGGAAAACTGACTTGATAAAAAAAGCCAGAAAGCTTTCTCTGCAACATAGATAAAATTTCTGCTATATAAATTAGGTTGAACTGTAACGCATTGATTTTTTTTTTTAACTTGGCCTTTCCCTCTTCATGTTTTAGAATATTAAAATACTTTTTAGTTACCATATACGCTAAATAACAAGTTAAAATCTGAGACCATGAGAAGACACGTCTTAAAAATATTATCTGCAGTTATATTAAATAATACTAATTATCACAGAAGCACTGTGAAAGAGTGGAGAGGCAGAATCATGGAAGATTAATGGAAAATGAAGATATAACTTGAGCTTTCATTTGCTCCATTTCAGATGTTTTCAAATTTATTCATACTTCTGAGAGCTAGTTTCTTAAGAGCACATAAAGTACAGAAAGATGTCTACTGCATTTCATTAAAATGCATTTTAGTCTCAACTTTATCAGAGATTTCTTGGCTTATTAAGATTGACCATGAAAATCTGTTTGGAATTTTTTTTTTTCAAGCAAACATCATTTTAAAGCAAAACCAACCTGACTGCTTCTGGTATGATCTGGGCAATAGCTACGTAGGTCTGATCCTTCAGTTTTTAAAGGGAAAAGCCTGAAGAGCTGCTGGTAAGAAGTCATATGACATTAACAGAACCTAAATTGCTCTCATCCGAAACCTTTTCTTCAAAGGTTTAAGGAGGAGGTTTTGAAGTGTAAAAGCTCTTCGCTACCTACTTGCCAGAGAATGCTCATGATAACTGATCTAGGTGATGCCTGAAGAGGCATGGACATTACAACTGTGAGTCCTCTGTGCCCCTATAAGCTCGTGCAGAAGGGCAAACTGTGAGAATAGAACCTTGCCTAGAGCTGAGAATCTGTTTAGGAGCCATGGGTTTCTATTTTGCTTCCCTTCGAAAAACGCAGATGAGACTTGACTAGCTGGTGGGGGTTTAACATATAAGGAGGCAGGAAAGGAGGGTGTTGAGTGTGAAAGCATGGAGTGTCCAGAGAGATCCCCTTCTCCCTCCCACAGAGTTTGCACAACTCCTGGTGAGGTATTTGCATGTTCTTGCACATTTGTTTGCCTGCCAGGCAGAAGCAGAACAGGACATGCTGCAGAGAAAGGGAAGTCAAGGGTGTTTTTCTAAAGTTGTCTGTTCCTCTTGCTTTTCCATTTCCTCTTCCTTATGGTACCAGCAGCTAGGGGGGATAGCAAGGGGGAAGTGGGGCCAGTGGATAATCCCCTGCCAAGCCTTTTACACAAGTTATAGAGGAGGAAACTAAAGTGGTTTCTTCCCTGAGAAAGTTGTTTCCTTCCCACTCTTCCCACCCAATCTACTCTTTCTCCAGGGCAGGCTCCTCCTCTTCTCCTCTCTCTGGGTGCCAGGATGCTGCTGACAGCAGCTACTAAGATGGCCTCCCCCATGCTTTCAGGCTTGCACTGGTTCCCATCAGCCCTAGGAACTCCATAACTGGCCGAGCCACAGCAAGGAGTCACAGAGCAAAGCAACGACTCACGAGTGATAGCAGGGTGAGGCAGGGCACAGACATGGCCACAGCTGAAGTGCATGGGCTAAAGGGTCTGAGGGATCACAATGCCATGAGGACAAGCAAAACACTGACTATCCTCCCCAGCTCCTTCCCACTCACGTTGATACCGATTTCCCCTCATACACAGCTTCCAGCAAGTTCCCAGCCAGTCACCCTGCTTGTGGCCTTACCAAGGTGGCAGCAAGTCGTCTCCACATCCCCCTTGCATCAGACCAGGAGTTAATTGCTGCAAACTCACAGCTACAAGCACATCACCTGCACTTTAGCTCATTAATTTATCTAATCAAGCTGTTTGGTGATCATCTGTGGTCTCCAATGAGGCACGAGCTTTGGGAAGTGATGGGTTTTGGTGCAGTGGCAAGCTCTGTCAGTCCTCCCAGCCCACGTTTCACAGGGATGCATCTGTGTGCATCAGGGTTCCTGAATACGACAGTGATTTCTGCACTTTCAAGAGGGTTTTCTGGGTGAGGAGAAGAGTTCTGCAAAAGCCTGGTGTTCCCATTTGATCTGTCTGGGGCATTTGCTGCTGCCATGCTGCTTTCAATTCCCCTTGAATTCCTGCTGCTGAACCTAGGCAGGTAGAATCCAGGAGCACTGACATCAGTAAAAGCCACAAAGCTTTCAGGGTGAAAAGGCCTAAGTCAAAAGCTGCTTAGTCTGAGACCCACTCTTCACAGACAAAGGGACAGGGAAGAGCCTGTAATACAGTGTGGAGCACAGAGGGGCAGCCAGGGGCAGAGCATAGAGGGGAGAGTGCACGGCAGAGCAGATTAATGATTTGGTGGAACATGACAGTCCATACCTGAATACAAGATTTGTCTTCAAGGAGCTGCTTAAATTTGAACCAACAGAACGCTTCTAAGGTCAAGTCACAAAAACAGAAAGCCTTCTTGCTTTTTGCTTTTTGGATGTATTTTATATAGCAGGTGCTTTGCATCAGCTTTAGATGTCTATGGGAAGGACTGTGCTCTGGAAAGAGTGATCCAGTATAGTGCATTTACTGGAAAACCAGGAGCTGAACATACACCTGACTGTGATGCTCAGGAATATGCAGGCCTTTCCTTTGTGACAGAAATAAATCCTTCCAAAAGCACTATCAGGGTAAGGACACTCTGCCAGAACCATTTGACCTCTTTGTTGAATCTGCCAATTTTACCTTCCTTAAGGTGAAGCACTTAGGGACATAGTTTAATAGTGGACAGGTACGTTTGGACTCAATGATATCAATGGTCTTTTCCAACCAGGAAATTCTATGATTCTATGATTCTCTATTATGGAAAAATATAAATAGTGGAAACAGATTTCTACACTCCTTGTTCAGACAAGCATAAATATAGGAGCAATAGTAAATTGTTATAAGAGTACACAAATTGAATTGTGATAATTTAAAAGAGCCACAGACTTAACTTGAGGAGCTTTCAGGGAATACTGTATGTCAGCTGTCCACAAACAGTATCTGAAAACCCCAGCTGTTCCCGTAAGCATAACAGTGCATGTAGACACGAGAGAGAATGCTGCTATTTTGCTCATGACCACATCAAACTTCTGTCAGAAATACTAAAACCCACCTTCAAATGGCAACCCAATGGAAATGCAACTGCACATTTTTCAGGAAGCCTAGCCCTGTCTGCAGACACAAAGATAATGTATACTGACGCTACAAGAAACATTCGTTCTCTAAGTGTGCCACAGCAATTGCAGGCAGAATCTCTTGCCAGTGTATATCAGCTTTTGACAGAAAATCAGGTAATTTCCAAAGCGATGCTATAACGAGATTGTCACCGCAGTGGGATGGCACTTTTCCCCAAAAAGGGAGAGGCACAGCACACAGGACTGCTAAATCTCTGCCTTTCAACTTGATGGCATACACATACTTGAGATGTTATCCTGCAGGAGCTGCATGAAACCAGGCAGACTAGACTGTAACTCTCTCAGTACAAGTATGTACAAAGAGATTATTAATGGCTGCTCATCTCTGCTGCTGCTCCTGGTCTGCCACTAGGAGGCAAAAGCCCTATAAAAGGGAGGAAGAGGAGGCAGGAAGAGACTCTCAGTGAAAAACTGTAGTAGCACTGACTTTCTCTTGCTGAGCAGTCTGTTGCATGTGTTGTGTATTAAAGATATGCAGAACAACACTATTCTGATTCAGGAAGGAGATTGTCAGACTTGCTTTAACAATATTGATGCACCTGTCCAAAGGTTCTCTTCCATGTACTTTTTTTTCTATCTATGCATGGTTATAAGGATTACCTGCCCAAGCCAAACACTTCCGTCTTTTTCTTCTCCCACCCTTGATCACCACTAATGTCCCAGCTGCTTTGGGATCACGTAATAGACTAAGATCAGTGAAACGAAGCAGGTTATAAGCAACATGGAAAGAAAAAAAATATTTTTATCATTTCACTTTTGTTTACGTCACCTCTGACAATGGTACTGAACACAACTGTGAAGGTAATAAGATCCTGTCTATGATGATGTTCATTATGAGCGTTGAATAGGAAAGGTAAAGATACTCAGATGATAATGTCCGATCTTTCAAACCATTTCAGGGCACAGAAACACATCAGTAGATGAAAAATAACTTAAAAAATTGGACCTGCACTTATGACTGAGAAAGTCATTGAGGGTCTTTCTCTCCCCTTTTTGCTTTCCTCTATTTTTGACAACTTTAATTCCTAAGAAGCCACTTTTCCTAAAGGTGCATGGATACAGAAAGATGGATAAATGCTGTCAAAGGAAAAATACTTAAGAGTGCAGTCATAAAAATTGTGCATAGGAACAGTAACACATCATTGTTACACTGGGATTTAGATGCCGGTATTGGTCTACACAGAGTCCAGAGTGGCATGCTTATACATGAGAAGGTATTATCATTATTGATATTCTTGTCTTGCTTGAATATAACCTTGTCATTTTGTTGCTGTTCTTTTTTTTCCTGAAAAACAAAAAAGGCAAAATATCTATAAGATGCTTTCAGGCTGTGGGTTCTATTTCTTAAAACATTAATTTATTGAGATTCTTTCTTCACCTAAAAATAGCTAATTATCCCAAACCACTCACAAACATCCTTCACAGAAATAAGTGGAAGAAACAGCAGGATCTGGAAAGCTGTTGCACCTCTAAGTGTAAAGTGAAACATATGGTAGACATTGCAGATGGGCAACTTTCACAGCAACTTCACAGCTTAAAATTTTTATTTTCATTGTGTTTGTTCCAATTTATATTCTCTGCAGCATTCTATCAGCTAGGGATATTTATTTCTGTGTATCAAGTGAAACAGAAGATGACAGTAACTGTCTAGCGTTCAGAGTTGCAAAGATGAGCTCATTCTTTCATCATTGCATGATTTGCATAGCATTAATACTGTGAACAAACACCACCAGTCACGTTTATCCATGCAAAATTACTATATTGCTACAGTTAGCACCTTAAAACAGTCATGAAGATGGCCAGACAGAATAGCAACAGTCACAAAGTTTAATCTACCTTAATATTAATAATAAATGCTTCATACATGAATGCTTAATCATCATAAATGCTTCATCATCATTTACTTTCATGAATGTGATTTTATAAGCAAAATATAGCATCTAGCAAAATGATTAGTACAAAGAACTGCACTTCTCCTGCTAAGAAAAAACATCGTATTAGGTAACAAAAAAAAATTTATTACTGCAATTGGCAAATAAGAAGCATGTGGCAGTGGTTTTAACTAAAAAAAAAATCCCTCCAGCATTCTAATAAGCTTCTGAACTACCTAAAATAGAAGTTTGTTGCAAAATTAAGCTGGAAATACAAAGCTCTTGCAATACGTTATTTTGAAATTCAAAAAAGTTTCAGAAAATACTAAGTTGTGCAGAAGGAGAAGTGACAGACAATGAGGAAGAATCAAGCAACCTTTTATGAAGCTCCAAGACACACAATTATTCTTCTGTAATCTCACCCCTGTGCAGAGATCCAGCAGCTTCACTGAGCTGTATTTAGTAGAGTGTTCTGCCTTTGTGGTTTGGTTTTACCTTCAGCACAAAAACAGGTTCTGAATTTCTGTGAAGCTTAATTTCTCAGTGTTGGACTTCCTATCCTATACTGTTCCTCAAAGTCCTTGATTTGTGTAATGAACTCACAGGCAGAGTGACAGAAGAAATGTGAGAACATAGTTTTAAAAAAAGATGTCTCCTTATGGCAAAAACTTTTAAAAACTGACCAGCAGAATCTCTTGAGATCCTATTGGCAAAGGTGGGAGCAAGCAAACACATTAGCTGACACCTGATGAATGGGAATGTACACTGTAATTCTCAATGATAGCCGTGGGCTGCACTTGATGACCCAAGAGGTCAGCCCACTCTTGATTTTGCCCATGTAATTGCCATACACCTTTCTTTAGCTATTGCTCTGCAAAGACTCAAGCTTTTCTGTACCAATATAGCTTTGCAGGACTCCACAATATGGGGTAAATGGAGGCTAATACTTTTAGATATCACATGGTGAATACTGCTGATGGCAGCAGCCAAACATTCCGGACACATTTTAGTTCCCTTTTCCCCTACCGCTTCTTGCCTAATATCCTGAGCAGAGCAGTTTTCTCTACTGATCACGATAATGAAACCCACAAGCAGCATTCTTCTGTAAACCTTCTCTGAGAAGCAGAACTCCTCTTAGCAAACAGACCAGGCTGTTAAGGTGGTAAACCTTTGGATTGTCTCATTGAAGGAGTCATTTTTTCTGCTAGTATCAAAGTATTGCAGAGCGTTGTGGAATCCAGGTAAACTGTTGTACATGTTCGTCTTAGAAATAAATACGCAAAGATCCAAGAGAAAAAAAAAAATTGGTACAAAATATTCTATGCAATGTCATATAGCTGGAAATTTTAAGTGTAAATTCTACTGACAATTAGTTGTGGAGCTGGAAAGACGTCAAGCTGACAAAACTGATCTTTCTCTCTCTCAGTTTTGTGTTTGGTTCCCTGAAATGTTACAAAGAACAGTCTTAATTTAAGTGACCTTTGCATTTTGAAGAATAATAGAAATGATATCACTTAGAGGCAAGTATTTTCCAGTATTTCTTTTTAGTTATTTGTGGCTCACTAGTTTGTAGGTGGGGTATTTTTTTAATATACCAGACTCTGGATTGAGAGATCAGTGTATATATCTTGTTTGTAATGTGTCATGGAAAATGTTTTTCTTTCCAGCAGTGAGTCAGGATGGTACTCAATGCCTTAAAACTGCACAAAATTTCCTTTAAAATCAGATGGGAACTTGAAATTCTAGAAATAAGGGTAGGAACTTTTCAGTGGCAGGAAATTGAGTTTTAATTCCTTGAGGCCTGGAGATGTTACATTAGCTTTAGTGGAATAACTGGAATCAAATCAGAGATATTTATAAGACAGTCACTGTATATACTGTGTATAAACAGCGTTCTGAGTGAAGAGGGATCTGTCTGCTTTATTTCTGGTTAGATTTGCTGGAAAAAAAATACATTATTTTGAAAGATGTTGATTAGCATATGAGAAAAATAATTTTAAAAGCCCAAATTATTAAGTATCACAAACCTTTGTGATTATATAAAACCATGTTAAAAAAAAAATTAATCCTTTTTTCAGAATGGCGTATCAGTTAGTCTATACTGATTGGATAGAAGATCTTGGTGGAAAATTGAATCTGCCAGGCTTTTGATGTTGAAGACTGAGTTGCCAATGGTTGATATTTTTTCTGATTTTATACCAAAAAGAAACAAGAAAATAAAAGAAAAACTTTGTCTTTCACTTATCAGGACATAAGACGAAGAGGTGGCCATACTTGCTTTGGCTTCCTACAAAGGTTGTTGTAGCAATAATCTGGGAGCAAGCTGAGATGTCATCTGGCTGTTCTTGTCAAGCTCTATGCCTGCACTAGTCCTGGACTCAAAGTGACCTGGGGTGGATGAACTATATTGTCTTCTCATGCTCCTGAAATTATGATGTAGTTTGTCTTGTTATTAGGTAAAAGATGAGAAAAAGCGACAAGAGAAGGACAACAGATATGTAGAGAAATGCACTACAGAAAAGTTACAGAATAGAGTGTGATCAAGGTGGAACACTGTCTTGTCTAATTTTGCCAGCCACATGTCCACGAGTGTGCTGGTTTTGTCTTGCTGCTATTAGAGAGATGGTTGAAACCATGCTCTGAGGATAACGTAGAGGCTGTCAGCCTCTCAACGGGTAATCCCTTAGATTTCTGTCTATCCTCACCATTCTAGAGGTCTGCCTTTCAAAAAAACCCTCAGAAAGCAGAAGACTCTATCTCTGCATTATTTAGTATCTGGTGAGGGCTTTTTTTTCTATTGTATACCTATCATTGTATTAGCAGTCTTTTTGTTTGGGCAGGTGCTGTCTTTCTGCTTCTTTTCATACTTCTGTTATCTATATTCATAGGTATAAAGTATTGCGACATTGTAACTCCACTTACCAAATGCTGTACTCACCATTAGACAGTCTTCTTTAACTATTAATTATAACTAGACTTAAAGGGAAGAACGTCTGGGAAAGGAAATAGCTAAGCAATAATTTATCACAAATTCAGAAAGGCACTAGCATTTTGTGCAAGCAGCTAAACTCCTTCAAATCCATTATCTTCAGTAGAAATTAAGCCAGGCATTTATGTTGCCAAATAGTTTCCATATCTGTATTTTTCTGTAACTTTAATGTGTCATTTTCCTTAACCCCTTAGTGGTTATACCAGCTTCTGTAGTTATTTCTGCCACAGAATTGATAAGTATACACATTTTTCTTCTTAAAGGCATAGCTTTGCAATCTTTATTTCATTACTGTCTAGCGAATTTATCAAGATTGGACTCTGTTAAAAGTTATGAGTTTTTAAAAGCCTGTTTAGATACTGTCACTTGAAAATACAAAGGAAAAAATTACAGGTGAGAAGTGAAAACGAGGGATTTTTACTTTATGAATCAGATGTGCATGTAGTTTGAAGGACTGCACAATTCCTTGTACAGTCAACAATTTCAATTATTACAAATAAATATATATCAATTACTTAACGATAGTATGCAGAAACATTTTCTATTCCTTTCATTGATTGCTGTTTGGAGAAAGAGCAAACACAAAGGAAAATTGAAATGATACAATCTTTTGAATTCACCAAAACTGGAAAGTAAATAATGAGAGTGTATTTATGGCAAAACAAATGGGTTTTGATCAGGCTGCTAGTTGAGACTGGTATATTCACTGTAAATTCCAGAAGAATATAACTGTAACTCTTATATTTTGTATGTTCTCATTACTCTGTATTCTCTACAGAAATGTGCAGTTATGATGTAAGTAAAGGAGAATTGCACTTGTTTACACAAGTGTAAAGATATAGTTGTGGAAGAGTTCTATACAAGTGTATCTGGTATCTGTGTGAATGTCTATTGAAGAAAGTGGTAGGCTCGAAAAGCACTGCAGGTACAAATCTCCTTGATGAATCTATGGCACGGGAACTAAAACCTGGGTATTTTTCTAGATTTTAGCAATGGAGTCTGAATAATGCAGCCACCTTGTATCGAAGCAATGTTACCATGCACCTTATGTGCTGCTTCCAGTTTAGAAAGAAGCTGAAAGGCCAAAATATTTTGCACTGAGTTTCCCAATGGACCACAAAGAGAAAGTTCAGAAAGACAACTCAAGCACTTTCTGCATGAGACTCCTCTGTCCCACAGGCAGTTTGCACTTTGGGGCGGAAGGGTAGCGTGAACTTAATCTCACTTCAGAATCTTTTCAAGTTCCCATTTCATGATTTACAACCTATTTTATGTGCTAATGGAACAGGTAGCAGCTGTTGCTTCTAGGAAGCGAAACACTGAAACTGCCGGGATTACCCTGTGAGCAGGGCCACAACTGAAAGATTTGTCTCTTTTCCTAGTTCCCTGTCTGTCTACCCAGCCATTCATTCTGTGTGTTAGAATCCACAATACGGCTTCTAGCACAATGCAGCTTATGAAATCAGGAACTGGTGACATACATTAAAGCGAAGCAGAAAGATTTCATGAGTTTCTTACTTCTGATTTTCAGATTGTTATCTTTGCCACTTACTGCTACTCACTGTAAGTAAATGAAAGAGGTTACATTCCTGATTATTAGCCCTTCCGGATGCCCGGGAGCTTCTAACACTTGAAGAGACTAGGGTAAGGTTTATTTACAATACTGGGAAGGAATCTATTAACAGGAATCCATTGAGACACCTAGTGCAGCAGCAGTGAATGGTTCACTGTATTTGAAAGCACGTATGCATGCAATTGCTCTAGCTATTGCAAAGATGTAGAAAATATCTCAAAAGCCATCTATCATAACAAGAAAAATTTCTTCAAAGCCACGTTTCCATCTTCAAAAGAGGTCTACATGCTGAATGTCTCTTGGCCAGAATGTTCATTACTCTAGTTTGACACAGAACTTTTTTAAAAAAATTTCAAATAGGAGAGATAAAAGAAGAATAAATTTATTACTATAACTTTCAATAGAAATGAGCTGCAGAGGTAGCCAAGCAGATGATCAGATGGTCATTTTCAAGTTCTGAAGACTTCAGACACCAAGGTAAAGTTATAGTATCTCTGATGGTTTGGATTTGGTTATGTAAGTTTAAAAAAGCCCATCCATTGCTATAAAGTCAAAAGACCTGAAAGACAGAAAGGTTTTATTATTCTCGCTGGCATTGCAATTGACTTAATTTTCTGTTTAAGTGGGTAAAATCTGTGCTTTGTGAGGTATTGTGGGAGAAATCTCGAATGATTAGTGAATAATAGACATATCTCTACCATGTAATCATGTGTGTGAGTGCTTACGAGTCAAACAGCAGTAGATAATCTCCTGATTATCTGCACAGTAAATGTGTACATCCTCCCTTCTCGATACATGCAAAAGAGATGATAATAATACAGTGCTCTAAGGACAAGTTTCATATATGTCTATCTTGTTTTGTCTGCATTTATTGTAAGTAACTTTAAGTTGCAGAAGCCACAGATAAAACAATTTCAACATAAAAGGCAATTACTGTAATGTAATACAATCAAACAGAAAGCAAAAGGAGCAGTTTAGAAGCTCTTGTTAATGAAGTAAAAAAAAACAACTACCAAACCGTACTAGTTCATTCTTCAACATCTTTCTAAAATTTTTTGAGAACCCTATTTATTGTACTTTGTAGTGATACTCCTTTGTTCCCAAATAAATGATCCAGAGTCCTTCCTAGTTATAATATCTCTGCTTTATACCATTAGTCTTACCTTTTAACTTCCACATACAAAATAGTTCCCAGTTAAACAAGATGTGAATCAGATACACTACCTTGTCTGCTGTAGTGGCACCCCTGCTGCCACTTGTGGGCTGGGAAAAAGGGCCCTGCTGATCAGAGCTGCTGGGACCCAAAGGTGGCCCCAGTGCAGTGGGACCACCTCAACTCCCTTTGCCTCCCTCCTTCACTATGCCATGTCATAAGTGTACTGAATTCAAAAGTATTTAGCTTTTGCTCTCAGTTCATCTTAAAGACTGGTCCTGAAAGTTATTGAATAGGGCTGATCAATTAAAACATTTTTGAATGAAGCTGGAGTTTATCTATTCATAATCGTTCAACTTTCCCCCACATACACCACCACCAGGAAGTTAAGGATCATTGACCTTATCTGGGTGTATTGATTGTGATTTCTTCAAATTTCATTCCACGTATTTTCATTTTCCATCCACACATGTACAGATTAAAATAGAGAAGAGAAACAAGGACAAAGGAGAGGAGGAGGGAAGAGCAAGGAAGAAAATTGCTGAGAAGGGAAAGAAAAACTGACACACAGATCTCAAATCAGAAGAATTTCTGTTTTCACAAAGGAACTTGCAGTTCTCCAAAGAGCTGGCAGGAATATATTCTAGTCTGGTACATAATCCAGGTTCTAATACTGCCTATGCTTCCCACTGCAGGACATTCATGTTTTTGGGGATACATTAATTTAAAGTAGTATGTATTTTCCTATATTTATTAGATGTTCAGTTCCTAATTCCATAAATGAAAAGAAATTACAGTATGCCCAAAAGGAGCTGCATGATTACTCTTTAAAGGTAGTACCTGCACAGAAACTTTTAAAAGATTGTATAACCACAGTAAGGATATAACAAAATGCTCAGCTCCTCTAACCCTACAGGAAGATGTGCTACAATATCTCCACAGCCAATCAGCAGTACTACAACCCTCAGACCAGGAAACTCTTTAAAGTACAGTATGTGTGAAATTGCAACAGGGACTTTCTCATTGCTGCTCTTTCTTTTTCTGTTTTTCATGCTTATAGGATGGCAAGACAGATGTGAAGTCCCTCATGGCGAAATTTAACACAGGCAACAGCACCAGAGAGGATGTCACTGGTAACAGCCGACCCTTCAAAGTCCCAGGACAACCTATCCATACAGGACTACAGGCAAGGAAAGCAGTGCTTGATAAATTTGCAAGTCAAGAAAATGCAGCTTCTACTTCAGGACCCAGTACCTTTCATAAACCCGTTCATCCTAAGCCTCCTCTGGGGGTCAAGCCTTCAATTGATGATAAAACAGAGAAGGACCCAAAGCCACCATACTTGAAACCAGTGGCACAAAGGTTTGGGGTTCAGCTTCAGGCAACTAACAGAGAAAATGATGGAAAAGCTGGATGCACTAAACCTCCCACAAAACCCAGTGACTTTGCAAAAGAAGAGCCAAAGCCTCTGTATCCAAAACCTGCAGGTAACAAGTTCCTTAACTCTGCTCCTCATGAGAAAGAGAAAAGTCATCTGGGAACAAAACCAAATTCAATTTGTCTGCCACAGGACAATGAGGCAAACTCAGCATTTTCCAAAGTAAGTGCAGTTAAGGAAAAGTTCACATCTGCAACACAAGAAAATGAGACCAAAACTCCTTTCTCTAAACCACCTCTTGCACAGAAACCATCTCTAAACCATGAGGTCTCCCGCAATGAAGACATTTCTAATAAAAATGTTTTTCTGCAAAAAGGACTATCAGGCCCTAGACCAAATATACACTCATTTAAAGCAGCAAAGGAAATGGATGAAAATAGTAACTGTGCTGCCGAAGCTGCAGGCAGTCATTTTTCTAATGTGATTTTGAAGCCTACTGGTCACTGGTCCAGCTCACCTCAAGGTGTCCCCAAAAACACAGAGGAAAAGGCTGAAGAAAAGGGAATGAGTGCTGCCAAGAACATCTTTCTCAACAAAATTATTCAGGAAGAATCAGGTTCATCTCCTAAATTGCACAAGACAAACACAGCGCTTACCGCAGGAAGGTCATCAGATGAATCACAAGAGAAAGAGAATGGGGACAGGAGCTCAGAAACCCCCAAGCGAAAAGCTTTGCCCCCACTGTTCAAGCTGGGACAGCCCCCACAGAAGCCCAGCAGACCCCCTAGTGTGGATCTGGAAAGGTTCCGGAAGAGCAGCCCAAAAGACCGTGAGCATTCTCCGTTCTTACTTTCTTGGGTTATTTTGGGTTTTATGTATTTAGTACCCAATTAATTTCATTTGGAATCCCCTCTTCTGTTTGGAAATAACACAAGCCCTGTGCCTCTGACAACTCTTTAAAACTTTAACCTATGCTTGTGTTTCTTCCATATAGGACAGAAATTAAAATTACATTCTCCATCCATCAAGGATAAAGTACAGGATGAATTCTTTTTGTATTGAGCTTATTGATTTTTCAAGACTGCTTAAATGTGTCTAAAACTTGTGTCAGGGAGTTTAAGTATTTTTCTCAACAGACATTTAAATCCTACCTTCTTTTACATGAGATATTGATGTTGTGTGTCCTGTTCTTGACAGTAACTTCTTGGGCACAGCAAGGCTACCGAAGTGATATACTACAATCTGTACTACCCACACTTTTCCCCCCGCTTTTTTATCTTTCACAACGACTAATCATGGTATGACTCTATAAGTTACAGTATTTTAAAGTTTGTTTAGAAAGCCGAACACTATGCAAAATTGCAGAATCGATTGTTCCCACATGGAGCTGCATCAATTTTATACTTAGAGCTGAATCCTGACTCCAGAAGTATCTCCTGGACTTCGTGATTTCTATTAGGTTTGTATGATTTCAGTAGTGTGGCCATTAGTAGCACCTGAGGCTTGCCTCACTACTTTTGTGAGGAACCAAGCTTCTGAACTTTATGATGGTCAGAATCCAGGCATGAGTATCAAGGCTTGTCACTAATTTTCTGTAAAATTTTAGATGGTCTTGTGTATGATGTAAGTAAATTTTAAATATCTCGAAGAATGCAAATGCCTGTGAAAAAACAAACTGCTGTAACTCCACTCCTGGCAAGAATTCTGCTTCAACAGGCTCATTTCACTGCTTAAAGCAAATAGCAATAATGATACAAATTGTTTCTCAGGCACTCAAAACATGCCATTGAAAATCTTGTGTATGTTGTATGCATGCAAATATGTATTGTTATTATTAATTCCTCCCAAAATTAGGATGTAAATTTGTGTATCTCTTTGAATGAATGCAACACACTACAATAGTCTGAGCAGCTGTGCCTTCTCCTCAGAGCACTGTTAAGCAGTTGGCTTTATCCAAGTGCCCAGAGCAATCTCAAAATGGAAAACCAGCATTTTCAGCAAATGACTCCAGTATATATTTTATTAAACAGAAACAGTAAAAGCTTTGATAACTAGAATCCTGAGAAGTTCCAACAAAGGCTGAGAACAACCAAACCTGCATTTTTTTCAAAAATATGTTTTTTGGTTTATTTTTAAATAATTGATGGAGGAATTATTTTATTTGTCTGTTTACAGTTTATTCATTTTTTTCTAGTTCCTATGTAGTTTCAACACAAAGCAATTTTTTATCCTCTTTTTAAAACTGAAGGTTAGAAATATTTATCCTATGCATTTAAAATTAGTACTGTGAACACATTTTTAAGGGTAACACCCAACCTTTTGCTAGAAGGAGGTAGTCACACTACCCAGTACTAGTGCAGCCACCAGCCTGGAATAGTCGTGCTGAGGACGTGAGCTAGAGGTTGGAGCTGCCCAGTGTGGTGGCACAGGTTGTTCTCCAACCATGTTGCAAAGCAGAACCGAGGTGTCAGGCATAGTCTTCTTTACTTCACAGTCTTTGGGTCAGGGTAAGACTGAAAGATTTGGAAACCACATCAATACAAATCCATTCATAATGGCCCTGAACTTCAGCCTTCTGGCATGTAGACATTGATGTTCTGTTTTTCATTAATTAATGCAACTCATTTCTTAATGGCTGAACTCTCCATAGAACAGTTCGGATGGAGAGACCAGGTGTTGTAGAGTTTAACTTATTTTCAGCTCAACAAAGTTATTGATTGCTGCTGAGTTTCTTGGAACATTAAACTTGAATGACAAAATGTACCTGCTTTGGAAAGGAAGTTAAACTGAATTGCCTTCTTTTTTTTTTTTTAACTGTCATTTCAAGAATCAAATCATGTCAGGAAGAAGCCACCCCCACAGCAGAAATCTTTCCTGCATAGTACTTTGTCCTGATATACAGCAGCTTGCCATAGTCATTCAATTTGCTTTTCAGATTCAGGTGCTGAATAAAATGAAGAACCAGCAAATGGAAATAGTTTTACCATCCAATTAATCTTTCTGAGATCTAGCCTTTGGGGCAAAATTTAGGCTTTGTGTTGCCCTTTGAGAAGGCAAAATCTCCACAGGTGGCAGTTGTTAAACTTGTGTTAGGGTGTGTGTCTAGGGTGCAGAAAACCTTGAATTGTCTCATTTAAACCAGGAATTTGAACTCAGGTTCCTCAGAAGTATCAATCTGGCCATTTTATTATGGTTGTTATCCTTTCCCATGAAAGCTACTTTACTGTTTATTTCATAATCAAGTATTCATAACTTTAAATGTTAGACACTGAAGGACTTACCTTAGATGCAGCAGTCTTACTTATGTGTGGGAGACAGATTTAAGCTGTCCACCATGGCTATACGAATTCTAAGGGATGCTGTTTTGGTCGGCCTTGCTTTGGATTAGAATTTTTTGCCTGGTCCTGAAAATTTTTCTTGATAAAACTTATGTAGATACAAGTGTCTTACTGATCAAAGTTTGACTATACATGCATTACTATTTTCCAGTGAAGTCAACCTTTAAGGTATTCCTGTCTGGGTCTGCGAATACATGGTTCTGGTAAATTCCTGCGTTATGTCCCATTTCAGGAATTTTCCCTGGGAGTAGATCATATTTACCTCAGCTAAGAATCAATGAGATGCATGTGCTTTCTGGATTCACATAATTATTCTAATGATATTGTTTTATAATAAATACCCAAAGTGCACATACGGCTTTGTTAGAAATAGAATAGAAGCAAAGTCATTTTGGTGACAGCTTTCCATGTAAGGCCTTAAATGTGGGATTGTAGGTGTACAGATGGCCACTCACATGAAGTCAGTTGAAGGCTCAGTTTCCCTAGCACTCTAAACACCTCTGAACACCTCATAAACAATCAATACTGGGACTTCAGCTAAGGAGAGTATTTTGAGTTGTATTGGCAGAAACAAAAAGAAACAGTTCTGAACCTAGAATAAAAGAAGACACGTAAGAAAATTCTCACAATTTATAATTTGGTATATGGTTGTGTCTGCAGTCCTTGTTGAGGTTCTGTATCACAATGGATCGTGTACCCGCAAGTGACGCTGCTATTTGAGTTGGGCAAGACAACCAGAGAGAAAGGAGGAACTAAAATTTGAGGTGTATAGTTGAAGTTTTCACAACACTCTGTTGAGAAAGAAATTAACAATAAAGCACCACTCCCAAGGACAGTAAATGTCTTAACTGTCTTTGCAAAGCTCCTTAGAAATAGTCAGTTATTGCTCTTCCTTGAGGGCAAGACGAAACAACAGCTTCCAAAGCCACAAAGAACAGGGGACTTTTTTTTTATCACAGGATGTCACAGCTGTTTAGTGCAGAGTCTGGACTTAAAAGGTCAAGGTAGGTTCTTGTTTTTCACCTCAGTGATAGATTGGATGAGTTACACAACAGCTCAATATTAAGTTATAAGGGGATAAAAAGAATTGTAACTTGAGCCAAATCATCTCTTTCTAGGACAGATGAAACTAAAAGTAGTTGATGATACCAAAACACAGTGTTCAGGGTGGGGTAGTAGCTGCTGTGTGCAACAGGTGAACTACAGCTTGCCTTAAACCCCTGTACAGTTCAAGAAAGTGTCAAAATTATAATTTCAGAATCACATTATAATTATGTGCAATATAGTGCCTAGACCTTGCCATATGTATTTAAAACGTGGAATTTTAAGTGATATCAAAATTGTACTGAAGTGAGAGTATCTGTGGGAATTTGAAGAACTTCAAGGCTTCTTACCTAGTCTTTTATTAGATTATTTCATTAAGTTCATGTCTATTATTACTGGTCCCTCATACATTTACCTGAAAACTACGGAAGCGCAGTTGAAATTATGATCAGACATATCTACCAAGAATTCAACTCTGCTAGACCTGCTTGACAGCATCTGCAAAATCTGGATAAGTAGTTGTATGTAGTTTTTAGTGGAAACAAATATAAAAGCTCTTCAGCTTTCCTCTAAGGACATTAATCTCTCTTTTTCAGAAAGTGAGAGAAGCAAAATCATTCTTCTGTCAGTGGCATTATAAGAAACAGGAGAATCGATTTTTGAAATTCCTAGAACTGAAGAACAATGCTCAGCCGAAATAAAGTCAAAGTTGTGCACTTATCATGAAAATCAGACCTCAGCAGTTGAAACTCTACGCGATGTACATAGTTTGGTACAAATGCAGTGACCTCACCTGTGTGGATCTGACCCCAAAGGAGTTGTCTTACTCATTGGATTCATGTGAGGTCACTTTCAAAAAGAGTTTTGAATTTCCTTTCTAATTTCAATATTATTTCTTTGGCCACCTTTCAGTAACACAATCTGTAGGTTCCAAAATATCAGTTGAATTCAATTTCCCTCAGTCTTTTTGCCGACATTTTCATTCTCCAGCTAAAATTACATGCACCACAATTAATGCATATGAAAGTAAGACTATAGATAGGGCAGGTCAATAGATAGGGTAGGAGCACAGGTGGTGTTCTGCTCGGTTCCTCCAGTGGCAGGGATGTATACAGATAGGAACAAGAGAATATATGCAGTTAATAAATGGCTTAGGGGCTGGTGCCGGCAGAGGAATTTTGGGTTCTTTGATCATGGGGAAACCTTTAGTGCACCCGGCCTGCTTAATCCAGATGGGTCTTATCTAACTCCAAAGGGTAAGTGGATTCTAGCCCAGGAGCTGGCAGGACTTGTTGAGAGGGCTTTAAACTAGGCATGAAGGGGGAGAGGGGAGTTACTAGGCTCACCAGAGATGTTGCTGTGGAGGATGAGCCATCTCAAAGGGTGTCATCAGTAACCCAACTGAAGTGCATGTACACAAACGCACGCATTATGGGGAACAAACAGGAGGAGCTGGAAGTCCTGGTCCAGCGGGAGAGCTATGATATAGTTGCTATCACGGAAACGTGGTGGAACGACTCTCATAACTGGAGTGCTGCCATGGAAGGGTGCAGGCTCTTCAGGAGAGACGTGAGAGGAGGGGTGGAGGGGTGACCCTGGATGCTGTTGAAGTCGAGATCGGTGATGACCAGGTTGAGTGCCTATGGGTAAGAGTCAGAGGGGCAGTCAGGTCTGTCCTCCTGGTTGGAGTATGTTATAGACCGCCCGACCAGGAGGAGGACTTGGATCTTCTATTGTTTAAACAGCTGGAGGCTGCCTCTAGATCGGCTGCCCTTGTTCTTTTAGAAGGCTTTAACCTTCCGGATATCTGCTGGGAACTTAACATTGCAGAGAGGAGGCAGTCCAGGAGGTTCTTAGAGTGTATTGAGGACTGCTTTCTGTCACAGCTGGTGAGTGAGCCTACTAGGGGTGAGGCTCTCCTTGACCTGCTGTTTACAAACAAAGAAGGGCTGGTGAGTGATGTTGTTGTCGGAGGCTGTCTGGGGTGTAGTGATCATGAGATAATTGAGTTCTCTCTAAGCAATGTAACAAGAAAAGCCAGGAACAGGACATCAATGCTGGACTTTCGGCAGGCAGATTTTGGATTATTTAAGGAACTGGTCAGGAAAGTACCCTGGGAAATAGTTCTTAGTGGCAAAGGGGTCCAGTAAGGCTGGATGCACTTCAAGAATGAAATCTTGAAGGCGCAGGAGCGGGCTGTCCTTGTGTGTTGTAAGAAGAGTCGTAGGGGCAGACGGCCGGCCTGGATGAGTAGGGAACTACTGAAGGAACTAAGTAAGAAAAAGAGGATGTATCGTCGATGGAAAGAAGGGGACATAAGCCACGTCATGTTCAAAGATGTTGTTAAGTCGTGTAGGAGGAAAATCAGGGAAGCAAAAGCCCAGCTGGAGCTCAAATTGGCCACTTCCATCAAGGATAATAAGAGTTTTTATAAATATCAATGGTAGAAAGAAGGGCGGCAGCGACCTCCACTCCTTGTTGGATGTGGAGGGAAATACAGTGACCAAAGATGCAGAGAAGGCTGAGGTACTTAATGCCTTCTTTGCCTCAGTTTTCAACAGCAAGGATGTCAGCTCGCTTGACAGTTGGCCCTCTGAAGTGGTTAATGGGGGTAGGGTGAAATATGGCCCTCCTGCAATCCATGAAGAGGAAGTTAGAGACCTGCTGAGCCACTTGGACCCTCATAAGTCTATGGGGCCGGATGGGATCCATCCCAGGGTGATGAGAGAGCTGGCGGATGAGCTTGCTAAGCCGCTCTCCATCATCTTTCAGCAGTCCTGGCTCTCTGGAGAGGTCCCAGAAGACTGGAAGTTGGCCAATGTGACGCCCATCCATAAGAAGGGCCGTAAGGATGATCCAGGTAATTACAGACCTGTCAGCCTGACCTTGGTCCCAGGTAAAATCATGGAGAAGATAATCCTGGGTGAAATCATGCACCACCTGCAGAACGGTCAAGAAATCAGGCCCAGCCAGCATGGGTTTAGGAAGGGTAGGTCCTGCCTGACCAACCTGATCTCCTTTTATGACCACGTGACTCACCTGGTGGATGAGAGGAAGGCTGTGGATGTGGTATACCTGGACTTTAGCAAGGCCTTTGACACTGTCCCCCACAGTAGACTGCTAGGGAAGCTGGCAGCCCATGGCTTAGATGGGAGCAATCTGTGCTGGGTTAGGAATTGGCTGGATGGCCGAGCCCAAAGAGTGGTGGTGAATGGTGTCTCATCCAGTTGGCAGCCTGTCACGAGTGGTGTCCCCCAGGGATTGGTATTGGGTCCTGTCCTGTTTAATATCTTTATTGATGATCTGGATGAGGGGATTGAGTCCATCATCAGCAAATTTGCAGATGATACCAAGCTGGGAGGAAGGGTTGATCTGTTAGAGGGTAGGATGGCCCTACAGAGGGACCTGAACAGATTGGAGAGCTGGGCTGATTCTAATGGGATGATGTTTAATAAGTCTAAATGTCGGGTACTTCATTTTGGACACAACAATCCCATGCAGAGCTATAGACTGGGGACAGACTGGCTGGAGTGTAGTCAGGCAGAAAAGGACCTGGGAGTGCTGGTGGACAGGAAGCTCAACATGAGCCAGCAGTGTGCCCAGGTGGCCAAGAAGGCCAATGGCATCCTGGCCTGCATCAGGAATAGTGTAGTAAGCAGGACCAGAGAAGTTATCGTCCCCCTGTACTCGGCACTGGTCAGGCCTCACCTTCAATACTGTGTCCAGTTCTGGGCCCCCCAATTTGGGAAGGATGTTAGGATACTGGAATGTGTTCAGAGGAGGGCAATGAAGATGGTGAAGGGGCTGGAGCACAAGCCCTATGAGGAGCGACTGAGGGAGTTGGGGCTTTTTAGTCTGGAGAAGAGGATGCTCAGGGGAGACCTCATTGCTCTCTACAACTACCTAAAAGGAGGTTGTAGTCGGGCAGGGATTGGTCTCTTCTCTCAGGTGACCAGTGGCAGAACCAGAGGGCATGGACTTAAGCTTCGTCAGGGAAAGTTTAGACTTGATATGAGGAAAAAATTCTTCACTGAAAGGGTGATTGGCCATTGGAATGGGCTGCCCAGGAAGGTGGTGGAGTCACCGACCCTGGAGGTGTTTAAGGGGAGACTGGATGAGGCACTGAGTGCCATGGTTTAGATGATGGTTGATGTTAGTGTTGGTGTTAGTGTTAGGTTATAGGTTGGACTTGATGATCTCAGAGGTCCTTTCCAACCTTGTGATACTGTGATACTGTGACATTAGAAGCTTTCGAAACAGTATACTAACAATTAATTTCGTTCTAAGAGGTTCATTTTATTAATGAACATTTCTGAGGTCATTGTTTTCCATTTGAAACTGAAACTACCTAAAATCTGTGCATTTGGAAAAAGGATGTTGATTGCTTGTAAATCCTGAAGACAAAACATGGAAATACCCACTACTGGAATACAAGATTCTGTTGCATGGGAATTATTTATGCAACTGATGTTTCATAGAACAGTGTTTATACTCCTGTGATTAATTTTTAACAGGAATTGCACGTTATGTATGACATAATTATGTTTCATTTTGAACAAAAAGTTCTTTCGTAAATGAGATTATGTGTATGTGTTGTAGTTTTCAGCTGTCAGCCTTAAATATAGATTTAGAGACTCATTTTCAGATGTTGTTTATCCTTTATCTGTTAGTCTCTCATTCTTGCATAGAATGGGAAAAACCTTCTACCAGGTATGTGGTCTAGGACTTACGATGTCATCCCTGTATTAGTTTGAGAATATAAGGCACTGAATAGGTGTTAAGTGTCACGTGAAATACCATTCAGGTGGTGTATGCATATGCTCTGGAAACAGGATATCTCAATTGAGATCAATAAGAGATTCTGCTTCAAAAACAAGGACAAATTCTCCATCCGCTTTGATGATATTTTTCATTATCTACAAGCAACAATCAGCAAAGAATCTTAAAATGGATGGAGATCTGCACTAGGTCTCAATTTTCCCCTTTTCCCTTCCTCCAAAATTCCCCCTCTGAGGTGATTTCCTTTGCACAAAGCTGAAAAAGCAGCTTTACCATTTAAGGGGAAATAGAATTAGAAGAGATGAGGAGAATAAAAGAAAAGAAAATGAAGAATAGATTGTACCAGGGCATTTCTTAAAGCGGGGTCTCAAGTCCAGTAGTGCAACAATCAAAAATTTTCTGTGGTCTTCACTTGCAAGGTGTGAGCAGTATCTCCAATAATCTTCATCTCTTCTGTTACAGTATGCTGACAACAGCACAATCAAGGCCACTGAGCTTCAGTAATGTTTGACATTTACCTATTTGTTCTGAGCAGCTCCAAAGGAGCATAATTGTGAAACCTGAAACCATGGTTTGTATCTAAATGAATATGCAGGATAGGGAAGCGAGCAGAGAACAGCTCTCTGCAAGCTCTGAATAAAGTAGGAACTGGGTGATCAGCTGCTGCAGATGCTGTTGCAGTTTCTCAGCAAACCCAGAGAGCTTCCTAGACCTTGCATGTAGAAATAGTGGAGTGTTTTGCAGCAAACTGAAAACTGCTGTTGTATTTGCAGAGTAGCTCAGAAGAGTTTTGTTATAAAAGGATGTTTTTCAAAATGAAAACCATTTGACTGTGTAACTAAGTGCTTGAAAAATCCTGAAGTCCTCTTTTATAAAAGAAATTGAATAAGAAATTTAAAATCCCAGGCATTTTTTTCCTGCAGAATATTTGGAGTCCCCTTGCAGAAGCTGATCATTATCAGGTTTTCTTTCCATGAATAAAATCAGAAGCTCACTGCATCAGGGAGTGAAAACGGCCTTGCCAAAAGGCCACACTCCAGGCCAAAAGAAAAAGGGATATATTCTGCCTTTTAGGACATGAAGTGAGGAAAATTTTCCCCCATATCTGCATGAAACTGCTTTGTTATGGAAGAAATTTTCTTATATATGTATACTGTTACGTACTTGAGCTGCAATCAGGGTGAATTGAAATGAAAGGTAGTGTGATATGCATTGCAGTTCTGTTCCAGTTTTGTTTCTTATTCAACCTTGGACTTGAAATTTCTGGGCTGAGGCAATGGATGGCTTAAATGCTACAGCCTAACACCTTAAACACAATTAAGAGTTAAGTCTTTGTAGATAAGCATGGACTGTGTAGAGACTGGAGGCCAGGCTAATGCATTTGCAAGAGAGTGTGATGCAACTAGAACTTCAACTGGCCACTTTGAAATCAAAGATAATAAAAACAACTTCTTTAAATATATCAGCAGCAACAAGAGGACAAAGGGGACTCTCCCTCCCTTGCTGGGTGCAGAAGGGACAGCAGCGGACAAGGCAGATGTGCTCAACGCCTTCTTTGCTTCCGTCTTTAACCCCAAGGAGGAATGCCCTAGGGATACTCAGCCCCCTCAGCCAGAAGATAATGGGAATGAAGCTCCAGCTGTTTGGGAGGTCTTGGTTAGAGACCTGCTTGGCCAATTAGACATACACAAATCCATGGGGCCATATGGGATCCATCCAAGGGTATTAAGGGAACTGGCAGAGGTCCTTGCCAAACACTCTACCAGCAGTCCTGGCTGACTGGGGAAGTGTTGCTCGACTGAGGTTGGCAAATGTAACTCCTATTTACAAGAAGGGTTAGAGGGAGGATCCGGGGAGCCGCAGACCTGTCAGCTTGACCTCGGTACCGAGGAAGGTCATGGAGCAAATCATATTGAGTGCTATCACACAGCACGCACGGGACAACCGGGTGATCAGGCCCAGTCACCATGGGTTTATGAAAGGCAGGTCCTGCCAGACCAATCTGAGCTCCTTCTATGACAAGGTTACCCAATTAATGGACAAGGGAAAGGCTGAGGATGTGGTGTACCTGGACTTCAGTAAAGCCTTTGACAATATTTCTCACAGTATTCTGCTTGAGAAACTGGCTGCCATTGGCCTGGACAGGCACACCCTCTCCTGGGTTAAAAACTGGCTGGATGGCCAGGCCCAGAGGGTGGTGGTAAATGGAATTAAATCCATCTGGAAACCGGTCACGAGTAGTGTTCCCTAGGGTTCAGTGCTGGATCCAGTCTTGTTTAATATCTTTATCAATGATCTGGATGAAGGGATTGAGTGTGCTCTTAGCAAGTTTGCAGATGACACCAAGCTGGGTGGCAGTGTTGATCTGCTTGAAGGAAGGGAGGCTCTGCAGAGAGATCTGGACAGGCTGGATCGATGGGCTGAGACAAACGGAATGAGGTTCATCAAGGCCTAGTGCCAAGTCCTCCATTTAGGTCACAACAACCCTATGCAGCATTACAGGCTTGGAGAAGAATGGCTGGAGAGCTGCCTGGAGAAGGACCTGGGGGTGTTGGCTGACAGCCAGCTGAACATGAGCCAGCAGTGTGCTCAGGTGGCCAAGAGAGCCAATGGCATCTTGGCCTGTATCAGAAACAGCGTGGCCAGCAGGACCAGGGAGGTGATTGTGCCCCTGTACTCCGCACTTGAGAGGCCACACCTCAAGTACTGTGTTCAGTTTTGGGCCCCTCACTACAAGAAAGACATTGAAGTGCTGGAGCGTGTGCAAAGAAGGGCAATGAGGCTGGTGAGGGGGCTGGAGAATAAGCCCTACCAGGAGAGACTGAGGGAATTGGGGTTGTTTAGCTTGGAGAAGAGGAAGCTGAGGCGAGACCTCATCACTGTTTACAACTGCCTGAAAGGAGGTTGTGACAGGGTGGGTGCTGCTCTCTTCTTGCAAGTGAGGAGCGACAGGACGAGAGAGATCGGCAGCAAGTTGTGCCAGGGCAGGTTTAGACTGGACATTAGGAAGAATTTCTTGACTGAGAGAGTGGTCAGGGATTAGAACAGATTGCCCAGGGAGGTGGTGGAGTCTCCATCCCTGGAGGTGTTTAAAAGACGGGTTGATGAGTTTCTTAGGGATATGGATTAGTAGGGAGACAGGCACGGCTGGACTCGATGATCTCAGAGGTCTCCTCCAACCCTATAAGTCTATGAATACAGCTGTCCTGAGGTGACTAGAATTTTTTAAGCAGAATTGACTTTAAGAGCAGGTATAGATCATTGCTGCAATCCAGCCATGGTGTGAGAAAAGTATGAACAGCTGAAGCCACATCACCCCCTGCCTTGTTGGAGTAGTTTCCTACTAGATTCATTGCTGCCAGACAAAAGCTTTGTGCCATTCTACATTCCATTACAGTACAGGTTGAACTGATCATCAGGTTTGCATATTGAACCAATGGATGCTGAACTGCAGGAGTGTTAAATTGTGTTTTGGGTTTTTTAACTCTGACTGCTTTTTTTTTTGCACAGGTTGATAATCAGATACTATTCTTCATCTATATGCCAATCCCATATGCTATCAGTGAGATAACCCAGCATTTAGAGAAGGAATAAATAGAGACTTGTCATTCAGATTTATCAGTACTGGAGCCCATGTGCCCCTTGCACATGAGACAGATTTATTTTACTATTTTGAAGAGGACTGGGGAGAACTGGCCCTGGCAAAACTACCAGATTCCTACCCCACCAGGTACTGCTTGTTGTGCATTTTCCTTCAGCAAGGACTCCAGTCACTGCTGGCATTTCCCTTCTGTTTGCCACATATTTCTGGTATTAGCATTTGGGACAGAGCTAAACAGAATCTCGTGATAGTACTGAAGATTTCAGCAAGGTGAGAACGAGTATCTTTTTCTCACCCTGCCTTGAAAATTGCTTTTGACTACATAGAGTACCTAGGTTCCAAATAGCTGGATTTATCTGGGACTTTTAACTGTTTTCACTTTGAGCTTCCAGAGCCATGGAAATTATAGAGCACTGTTATACACAGGTTGGTTTCTCCTAAAGTTGTTGAACACAGACTATCCGGACACAAAGGAATGATGGGTTCTTTCTCTACAGATTATGTTAGCTACCCAAGAAGTATCAGTATTTCTCTTTCACAAGCCAGGAATGGCAAGTGTCAAAGACACAAATTTTACATCAAGGCAGCTTCAATGTTCTGGTCTTCCTTTTAAAAAACACTCTCCAAGAATGCAGGTGACCTTCTGGTTGTTTCATGTGTGGAAGTTGTTTGAGAAGCTCCCCAAGAACACAAGAAAAATGTTTGTGGTGTTCTGGGCACAATTCTGCTGTAAGTGATGAAGCTCTCGGCATGATTAAAGAAATACCAAAAGCAGCAGTGCAATGGGATATTTTGTACTTTCTGTGGACAGTTTCTATGGCAAGTTTCTCTTAGCCGTTATACAGCTGCACAGGTTTTGAGGAACTCATTCCTTTTCATCTGTTCTTTCATTTCTTTGTGAAGAACTTCAATTTCTGCATTTGTTTATTCAGTGGAGCACAGCATGTGACAAAGCTCGGAGTCCCAAGAAGAGAAAAGAGCCTGTTTGGAAACTGAGGTGTTAGTGGTCCAAACGACCACACAGTGATGGTCTGTAACACTCTTTCCTGTGCTGAGAGTGCTTTGGGTTCATATGAAGCCAGGGCATAGTTTCAATTTTATTTATTGTTCTGAGTGTCCAGAGCTGACTTCAAATTCACTACCAGCACAAAGTTTTCCATGTCCTTAGAGTACCAAGTGCCTCAGAGATACAACAAGATGAAACTGGAGCCAAAATTAAATGTTCCATTAATATAGGAAACAAAACACTACTGAAACATCATGATAGTTTTGACCCTGTGGGCCTGATTATAACAGCTTTGTCATACTGAACATAACTGTCCTACCTAACTCATTCCATCATGTTCAGTATTAGAATTAATGCAGTTTACACCCCAATGAGTCTCAGTCAGTATTAAGTGTAGGTAATTATAACTCTAAAGGCAGAGAAGAGTTAGTTCTAATAGTTAGAAAACAAAAAGGCAGTGTTTCCATTAATACAATGATCATTGATCACTGAGCTTTTAACTGATCCTTTCTGGAGTTGGAAGTGTGCATTTTTCCATGGAATGTGAGGAGGTATGAACATTGCACAAATGTGATGGTGTCATAATGAGAGTGCTTTATTTCTATGATTTAGTTAGTGTTATATTTAGATATTGTTAGAGTAAATTAAAATGGACAGGTTGTTCAGGCCTTATATTTAGAAATAAGCACCTAAATGTCCTTTCCTGGCTTAATTTCCTATAGCCTGGATCTGAATCTCAAGAGACATCAGATCAAATAAGTATTATGGACATAATTTTTACCTTTCTGCTACAAATTAATCACAATGAAGTAACACTGTGTGATAACATAATGCATGTATACATGCTGGGTGCATACACAACACTGTAGCAAGGCAACATAAACATAACCATGGAAAAGCCGATAAAAGATTCCCTGTTAAAACACAAAAATTTGTCTTAAAAAACATAGGACAACAAACAGAGGATGTCATTATTGAATTGGAAGGGATGTAAATTAGTTGTTTAGTCAATTCCTTTGTGTAGGGTAAGAACAACTGTACTATAACTTATTTGTGCCATAAGTTTAACCTGTTTAACCTCAAGGCATGGAAATTCCACTCTCACTATTAGAAAGTACCTCCTAACAAACACTGTCAGTCTTCAAACACAATTCTTGCCTTTTCCACCATGAAAAGGAAGAAAACAAATACATATATATTCCTTTCTTCTTTGCCAGAGACTTAGATATTCATTTTGATCTCCCTCAGTCTTATCATATTTCCGTGAACAACTGCCATTGGTTCAATACCTCCAGGAATTCATGTTTTCTAGACCTCTAGTCATTCTCACTCTTCCTATGGGCTCTCTCCAGCTGGCACGCATTAACCTTACCGTAGCCTCCTCAGTACTAAATGGAAGGATTATTCCACTTTTGAAAACAATGGTAAAAAAAATATGTGAATAAAAAGTTAAATGATACCATGTAACTTTAATCTTGGCATATGTTAAATAGTAAAGGAAGAAAAGAATTCACCAACGTAACCAGCAGTGTTGGGACTTTTTGTGATTTGCTGTTTAAGTAATGGAGGAACTTAACAGGTTTCAAATGTACTATTATTGACAATGTTACAAGATGCTCCAAGTAGTCACAATGCCCAGTTTATCCAGAAGCTTTTGATTTCTTTTTTAGTAAGAAGAGAAATTGTCAAGGCTTGGTAATTTTGCTTTGATTTCCATGTGACATACGAAAGGTCTTTCTAATAGTTTATGATTCCCTCTCTCCTGTGTGTATCCAGGACAGAATTTCAGAATCCTAAGCAATTAAAGAAAGCCCTTTCAGTTGTTTTTGCAACATTCAGTCTTGTTATTAAGCATTACTAAATATTTGTCATTGATCCATGTTTAAGACACTTTTTTCCAATGTGGTGGAAAGATTTTAAACTCCTTTATACAGTTGTGAACCTAAAGAAAATCTCCAGAAGACAAGGGCTTTCTTTTCAATTGTAAATGGTTTTAACTGAAAAATTAATTTGATTTTTCCTCTGCTCTCCTCTTCCTGAGATTTTGTTGGAGTTCCCTCAGTACAGCTGGAGACAATCCTTTCTGAGTAGCTTTTAATCCACTCATGATATATGAATCAAAATTCTAGGTTTAACACCATGGCATCCAAACAGTGATTTCATTTGGTTGTGCTGAATAACCTCTCTCAGGCTGAACTCTTAAAGCAATGGTTACTATGGTTTGGTTGTGGCTTGTACATAGAACATGAGTTCAGTGCAGCACACTTGCACACCAGCTCACTCACCTAATTACGGTAGTGCCTGGTGCACCGCATCATCTTGTTTCTAAGGCTACACTTGTTTGTTGAGAGCTCAGCTTCTGTGCAGCTTCTCAAACTGCCACTTTTCTAGTATGAGCTTGTTAGAGAATTTTCAGCCTTTCATAACTTATATTACAAATGTATTCAAAGAAGTACAGAGACATGTATACCTCTTAATCAATGCCAAAGCATCTTTGCATCTCTCATCCCTTGGCTTGAAACTGTCTGTGAGCAAGGAAAACTCTAGCTCATGTGAAACTCTGCAGCTGGTCTTTTCAACCCAACTGTAGAATTAAAGAATAATTTAGTTCTAAATCACAAGGGCTTATATACTGAATGAACCGATGTTTTTGCATCTTGTTCATGTCTTGGCAAAGAGTATTTTTATAGACAGTACACTCCTCTAGGCAGAGCCTCTACTCTGATAAGATAAGGCACCAAATACATCCAAAAAGCAGGTTCAACAAATATATTTGCTCTGGTGTGCATGCAGTACTGATATTTTATCCTAGTACTTCATGTAAAGAGTGAGATGCCCTCTTCAGCTGCTGGCTTGATAAATTCAGTCTGGTCTGTTTTTTTCTCAGGCTCCAAAAATGAAGATTTGAAACAGACAGCACCTTCCTCAGCAGCACAGCCCCCACCTGTACCTCCACCACACTCTGCAATGCAGCTGCCACCTCCTCCACCAGCCTCCCACCCATCCCTGCAGTCCTCATCAGCTCCCAGTCTGCCTCCCAGAAACATCAAGCCCAGCTCTGAAATAATGTAAGTGAACATAAACACCAAGGTCTTTATTTTCTCACCTTTTTTCTGCCTATTACTTTTCTCACGCAGCAGCAACCTAAGGCTGCAGGTCTCCCACATTTCTGAGGCAGGGAGGTTTCGCCCCACTTTCCTTCTCCTACCCTAAACCTGCCCTGTTTGGAATTAGGTTTTATTAGCTTGGGCCCTCCATCTATGCATTTTTTTCCCTAAATTGTCTTATCTAAACAACACTTTTTTCTGCCCTACTGGTAAAGGGAGAGGGGAGGGAACAGACACCCTGCTGGGTTTTTTAATCCAGCAGGTTTCACAGACTTGAAATATTGGTGGAAAATCAGTTATATCAATAACTGAAGATTTCCGCTGATTTTTTTCTGGGGGAAGAGGTTCAGGAGGGTCAGGTCCATAGTCAATACCAGGAAGCAGCTTTGCAAGCCAGAGGCACTGAGCTCAGCGCTAGCTGTAAAACTGCACCAGGAGCCATGTCAAGTGATAACACGAAGCCTCAGTCACATATGGGGCACATATCCTTCCTTTACGATTCTTCGAAGAGCTACATGCAAAAGGGAAGCTACAGTGACAGAGTTAAATGCACTTCGATCTACTGTCAAAACTAGCCAGAAACATGCTGAGCCCGAATAATGAACTGGTCTCTGGCCAGCAGGTCTGCAAGCAGGCAGAACAGATCAGGCATTAGAACGCTGTGTGTCAGCCACACCGGGCTTTGGCAAGGACGATGCTGCGGCTGCGTCCCGCGAAGCTTCCAGAACTGCCCCATCTAGTGGCTGAAAATAACTACCTGCCTGCTGGCGTGTTTTCTTTCACCTTGGTTCAGTGCTCTCTGCATCAAGCTGATTCTAAAAGATCACTTTCTGCTTACAAGTCCTTTCTTTGACTACATCTCTTTCATAGTTTCTCTCAGCCCTAGTTTTCTTGCAACTATCATAAGGTATTATAAAGTTGAAAGGCCCTGATGATATCATTAGTTACATTCTCAATTTCTTGATTTTCTTGGTTTCACAGCACTTTTAAATTTGTCATCAGAGACCCTTTACCTGGCCCAACCTTATATCACTGATTCTCTTTTTCCTTGCTTTGACTTTAAGCCCTATGAGCCAAGGAGCAACTCTTAGAGCTATATTTAACATTGTGCAAAGGTCTGGCTTTCTGCTTGTGCATTGTATAAGATGCCTGCACCTGGAAAGATAGTTAAAAAGTGCAACAGATTATTCCCATCCAGCCATCTGCCTATTATATTTTTCATTATACACTGATCTCCATGGCATCTGAGTGCCTTTGGCCCTTTTCTCCTCTTATACTTCAGATCAAGGTGACCCCCATGTGAAAAACCAAGGCATAGTCAGGAAGAACAATTTAGGTAATCTTGTGGGTACTTAAGTAGCATAAAGGGCTCAAGAGACTGTTCAGACATTGTACAAAATAGATGAAAAAATCACTAGAACCATGGTGAATGAAAACATAATCATAAAACCATCTTCCTGGGTTTCACATGTCACTTTTTTTATTACAGAAGTCCAGAAAATGAAGAAAATTATGATGATGTTGAATTTGTTTCAAGGGGTAAGATGCATACATTTTAATTACTGGCAGCGATATGAAGGTTTAAGCATATTGTATTTATAAGATAAGCAAAAGTATATTGTATTCATGCGTGACTAGTGTAACTAATTCTGCTGGTTCTGCAGTTTTATGGGTGAAGACATTTGTCTCCCAACACTAACTGTTTTATAATTAATATGATTAATATGAGACTCTCAGGAACGGCTTTAAATATCTCTCCTCTCTACCTGTTCTTTTGGTTAGAAATATGCTGGAACCGTAAATTAACAGATTTTCAAATCTGAACCAAAATGAATGCTGCTCTTGCAGAACTGAGGCTGTGTGCTCTGGTGAAGCAGGCATTATTTCATACTTGATAAAATAAAAAAAAATGTTGACTGTGCTTTTAACATCTCTTTGTGGTCTGCCTTCAACAAGAGGCAGTGAGTCGCTATGTTGTACCAGGAGCAGCCAGAGAAGCAGATTGTGACACAAAGAATTTCAATCTGCCTTCAGAGCTCTCCTCGGGAGCACTCAGTCTGTGCCAGGCACAGCATGCATCGTTTACTGTGCTAGCCATCCCTGCTGTACACCAACATTAAGTTGCAGAGCTGAAACCCAGCGCAGGCTCTTCTCTTACCTAACTACCTGCAGAGTAAGAAGACAGCAGGAGACTGACAGAGTTTCTCCTCCTGCAGCCCAGGGTAAAGGCTAGCTTTGCAAAAAGAGCTTTGGGCCTCCTTATTCAGTTGTTGGGCTGGTGCAAGGAAGTTCTTTGAGGTCTGTTTGGATTTGTTAGGTTTTTAACAACTACTTTCTGCTATGTATAGGCAATTTTGTAAAAAGAATAAAATAGCATAAGCAGGTTCATCTTTAAAACAAGTTAAACACTTAAAAATAAATGGTGAAATATGCTGGTTTGTAGATATTGCTACTTTACAGTGTACTGTAAAACTGATTTTTGCATTCACACCCACATTAAAAGCCAGGAGCCTGCATATATTTCTACTTAATATCATTATTAGCAGTTTGAAAATAGATAAAGCTAGAATAAATCATTTTCTGTACAGTAAAAATAAATACGCTGTTGGTTTTTTTTTTGTCATATAGGACATGGAAATACAGCGGGGGTAAGTGTTATCCTTGATAAACCTATCCTTTTTAGCACAAACTTTCAAATTTAGTAAAATCCCTTCAACACACTAGAAAATTAATTGCAGAATGAATCCAGTATATCGACAGTAAATTGTAGAAGCACTTACTTATTTTGAAGGACAGAAATAAAACTGGGTAAGCGGAGAAAACTGGAAGTAATTATCAAAGCTGGCTAGACATCAAAAATTGACTTAAAAAAAAAAGCAAACCCACCCCTTCTACTTCCACTGGCATTTCATTTCACTGATATTTTCCAGAAAAAAAGGCCCTGTTCTATTCTAGTAATAAAGCTCTTATTTCAGATAAGGACAGGTTTGTATCATGTATCAGGTTTGTATCATCAAGTACCTGGCTGTATTAGGACTAAAATGTATGGGACCCTGATCCCATTCAGAGCCCTAGCATTCCAGTTTAACTACTGCTAATCCTGGCACCTTCATCATGGCAGTGCAATCATCAACACAGATAAAGGCTTCCCAGAACTAACATTTAAGTTAAAACATCCATTTTGGATTAAGCAACGTGCTAGTGTGATTGTAACAATCCAGTACTTTATAGTTGTGGTATAGTAAAAAAAGTCAGAAAAAAAAGTAGTGGGTTTGGATAATATAGTAACTTGGTTTCCAAAGATTAAATTAATTTGTATTTACATTTTGTTGTAAATTTTTTTTATGAAGTTTGTACAAAGATTACATGGCAGGTCCATGTTTTTCCAAATGTATCTAGGCCATTGAAAACTGAATTTTTCTTATAGGGCCAAGAAAGTGATGGAGAGAGGTATGAAGACATAAATGACATCAGGTAGTAATTTAAAACTCTATAACCTATTGTATCTTTATTACTAAAAGCTTGCTAACAAATACACTTTTTTTCTGGCACAAAAGTGTGATTCCCCTGCACTACCTGCCAGGTGTTATTGTGTTCATACATTTCACCTAGAGAAAGTCAGGTGGTTCACAGTTTCTTTCATACTTAGGTCTGCTATGCCCTGCGCTGGAAAAACTCGTGCAATAAAACCATGTGGTTACTGTGATTTAGATAACAGAATTCTAATTTATGTCTAAATCATTGTTTAAAATTACAGCCTAGGATGAAAAATAAGCTCAGACCCCAGGTACTATGCTCCCAGATAGTTCTCTTGCCATGGTTGTTTTTCTAATTTTTCAGACAAATGGACTTAAAACTCCATGAGAGGCTGGATTTATATTTCGTATGGCCTGAGTCCCCTACAACAGCTGCAGAGCCAGAATATGAGCTCTGGTCATTCTTCTGCCATTTAGTCCTTTACTTTGAGGAGTCACCTGCACTGCTAGTGTCACTCGTTGTATGACATTAACCAAAGACAAGCTCTAATTCCCTTGGAATATGTAACAGTCTGAAGTTCACAAAATTACCTTGTTTCAGACGCAGAATGACTATCAGCAAAAATTTACTGTATAATTCCCTTTTCAGATAGTTTTAAAACTTTATAACCAAGACAGGTGATCCTCATTTAGTCTTTTAATGTTATTTGAGCACATTGGTTTAGCAAAAGTACCAAGAAGGGAAAACAAGGAAGCCTCACTCAGTCAGTTCCATAGGGCTTGTAAAGCATAGCTACTCCAGATGGACTATTGACAGCAAATGGCAGAGCAGCAGCTATAGCCCTAATTACACCCTAGAGACCAGGGACCTAGGGACCAGTCAGTACCATCCAGTCCATGAGGCACAGCAGGCAATGTATCCTGGTGCAATAGGTACATTTATGATGCAGTGCAGAAGACTGTCGTTTGTGTAGACTGCTGTTGTAGGTAGCAATTAGGTTTAAAACCACAGTCCAGTGGTAGCTCAGGCTACAGCTCAGACTGCATCAACCACTGCTGGCCTAGGTAAAGATTTAACAGCAATAGCCTGCGCCACAGCACCTAGACTGGTATCAGTTTCCAAGCCTGCTTGCCAAAACTAGTTCAGAGATGTCTGAATCTCCACATGTGGAACCAGTCTCTTACCTCCAGGTAACCTTTTCTGGCATACTGTCCTTCTGAAGAAAGCCACTTTGAACTATATAAGAGAAATGGCTGCTTACTTTATCTATTGCAGCCACACTAGGGTGGAGAATCTTTAGCTTGGATTCTGGGATTTAACTGGGAGAAATCTTTTTCAACCACACGTAGTTCTTTATTAACCTTAGGTAAGGAAGCTCTAGTGAGATTTGCTTCACTACTACATTCAGTCCTGGCAATGCACTTTCAGATCATCAAGGGAAAAAGAGAAGAAGCGAGACAAGGAAGAAAAGAAAAGAATGGACCAAGAGAAGAAAGAACAAAAGGAAAAAGAAAAGAAAGAGCAGGAAATAAGGAAGAAATTCAAAGTAAGCTTTTTCTTTTGTAATCTTGCAAAAGGCATTTACAAAGCATCATTTAGCATTGTCAAGTTCAAAATACATTATTCAGTTGGCTACAAAACTATTTGTTATGCTAGGTAGTTCAAGTGCCTGGATAAATTCTGAATAAATATCTAAGCTACTCTTTTATGTTTGGCATATGCTTGACTTAAGGCTTTGTATTGAAAGCAATGACATTTTTTCAGTGCTTACAGAGTTTTGTCAAATTCTCTTCTCACATTCTTTCTATGTAAAAAAGCCTTTAAAAACATTTCCTCTTACTTTTCTGTTTAAGAAAGCATTTATGGCACTAGAATGGCATCAAAAGTCCCATATAACTAGTGGGTTTTGCTTCACTGGACTCAGATACAACAGTATTCAGGCCTTAAGAGATTTCCACATTATATTGCAACACGTTGCCCTTGCCTTGGTCTAAGGGTACCTAAAGAGACTTCCAGCCTAAATGGGGAGGAAGGGAATAGGACAAGTTTAGGGGAGCTACAGTCACTGTTAAAGCCTATGTCCTAAATGATGAGAGTTATTTCTGTTTTTTTAATATATATAGCTGGTGGTCAGCATGCTACCACCGTTTACAAATCTGCCAGTCGTATTCTGCTAACTAATGCCTGTTCACAATGTTCCACTGTGCTTCTTCCAGTGTCATTGTACATAGCGTGGAGCTTTGTTTTTCTTCTTATTAGGGTTTGCACACTGTAAAGCTACGGTGATTCTCTCACATCATAGACTTGGTCTGCTGTGGAGAGACTGCTGTGTGTCAAGGAGCAAATACTAAAGGCAAATACTAATAGTAATAGTGGGTTTGCTGGCATTTGTCAGGCCCCAAGTCTATTTTTTGGACCACGCCTGGGAAGCATAGGCATTGTTGCACTGAGTATCTTCAGAATGCAGACTTCTCTCTTGTGGCCATGAAAGTATAATATTATTCCTAAAGACAAACAAATATATTTTAGAGCATATTTTCTTTGCCATTTCTTCCCCATCTACACAGGACAGATATTCCTGAGCTAGACTGTAATTGTTAACTGCCACATGCCTCTGCAGGGTCAGAAATATCTTTAAGTAGCAGATACTAAAAGCCAAAGTGGTTTCTCCAATAACATATATTAAAAGATCTCACAAAGAGAATCCTAAATTCCAGTAAACAATGTGATCATGTCTTGTAAGTGCTTGTGCAATGCTTTATAGAGCAAAATTGTAAGCTCAGAACATTATGTGATAGACTTACTTATGTTAATGAATATTTAGTCATATGAGTAATTCTGGAACTTCATGGAGCTGCCCACTGGAATTAAATACATGTCTGTTTTGTGAATTGTGAAAGGGTTCACAGGTTAGCCTCTTGCTGTTTCCATGATTTTTCCAGTCACATCTTCAGCTGCTCTACTGCTATGCAGTTGCCCTCTTTTCATTCCTGATTTTTAATTTAAACTGGGTAGCTGCAGGCAGGAGTGATGCCTTTCTGTTTTTTTTTTTGCATAGACTACTTAAAATGTCAGTGAAACAATAATGATGATCATTACAGTTATTTCCTCTTTTGTCTGAATGTCTGGGAAAGAACTCCATTTTTCCACATCTGTGATTTCTTTTGTTGTTACTTCTCTGCAGTTAATGGGACCCATTCAAGTCCTTCATCAGGCACGAGCTTGTGTTGACCACAAGGGAGGGAAGAATGAGCTGACTGTCAAACAGGGGGATGAGATTGAAATAATTCGCCTCACGGACAACCCTGAAGGAAAGTGGCTGGGCAGGATAAAAGGATGTTGTGAGTTCTGATTCTTCACTGTGCTTCTGAAAGTTTTCACTGTATGACAGCAAATGTGAGCATTACACTAAGGAGGAGACTTGCCAAGGCTGAGTCACTGGTCACCAAAGTAAATAACTACCACAACCCTCCTGTCCTTAGCTGGCATGCAAAACTTGGTTCACAGTAGGAAGTTATTGTACAACACTAGAATCTACAAGCACTAGAATAAGCTAGGAACATTAATGCACCTGTTGAGAGGTAATTCCATATCAGCCTTCAAATAGCATCAGAACCTGGCTCCGTACAAGTAACAGGGATAATATTTTTTCATGTCTTGTATTAAAAATTACATGGCTGCTCCTAAAATAGAAGCAGTGAATACAATACCGTTTTAAGTGTTTGTCTTATTCTTATTCCTATGGAAAGTTTCTAACTGATTTCTAGGTTTTTTTTTTTTCTGAAATCCAAGATGTTCCCCTAATAGTATAAATATCAGTAAAACTATGACTATGATCATGTGGCTCCTTGGTTACAGCAAAGACACTAAAAGACTGCACAGTCAATGGTGCAGCACAATTTGGTTTACCGGTGCTTCAGCCTTCATTGTTCACAGGCCAGTAAAGTTTTCTGAAGAAGGCCAAACAACAGAGAAATATCAGTTCTGATCATTTAAAGAAAAGAACAAAAAAAAATCAGTGTTACCAATTTGAGGGGAAGACTAAAAAAATGAGTTCACTCAGAAGCAGAGACATGGTGGATTTTCCATTTTCAAGAAATGTATGATCATTTTTCATATTCAAGAAAATCCATTCATGCTTTCTTTTGTACAGACAGTACCCCTGTCTACAATTTCCTTCAGCAGGGATGGAGTTCCCAATATCAGGTCAACTGCTCTGTTGCAAGTTTCTTCTGAGCTGTTGCACCCAGTGGTCTAAACAGATCTTTTGAGTCAAGATCTAGGGACAAGAGGATAGAAACGCAGCTGCAGTGTGTCTACCAACCTGGAGCAAAATCAATGCAAACAAAGTGTCTCTCCCTATGAATGACTTGTCAGAATATGTCATGGACTGTCCTAAAATGTGCCATGAGACTGCAGTGGTCTCAAGGTTAGCTGAGAAAGGGAGATTGTTCCATGATTCCTGGAGTCTACATAGAAAATTCTGCTGTAGTTCAGAAGAAAAACAAAGGTGAAGTTAGCTTGATACCAGCTGAGGAGGGTTTGCGGAGAGATCTCTGAGACAGATCTGAGATTTGTATTTGTGTAGACAGATGGAGACTCTAACTGAGGTTGCTTGGAATGAGATGTTTCTTTGAAAGTTTAGAAAGATCATACAATTCAGTCACTGATTCTGAACCTTTTATTAAACTCATCCTTTTACCATGAGCTTTAAAACTACCTCTGCCTGATTGCATGGTTTCATTCATTTAGATGGATACATTAAAACAACAGTGGTGGAGATTGACTATGATTCTTTAAGAAGAAAGCAACAGACATCTGCCAGAACTGCTATGAAACACACAGAGACTGACCAAGACGTTTATGATGATGTTGGAGATCAGGACAGTACTAGCAGGTATGTATAAGGAATCCATTAAAAGGAACCAGTGATTCACCCTAGTCAGCCTAGACGGGAAGTTTTACAACAACAAAGCAGACTCTTGGTCACAAAAGAACAACCATTTATATCAGAAACATCTAAGTGATTCAAACTGGAGTAGTCAGAAGAACAAAAATGGATTCTGGAATCCAGCATCTATAAGCACATGCATTCAGAGGAATCCATAGTGTTGGAAGAGGTCCTACAGCATTGCAGTCCGAAAGAGAACAAAAGGCAAATCACGTAGGATTACAAATCACCTGCAGGAAGTGTGGTTCTCTTCCCTCCCTCTCTTTTCTTGCTCTATCTATTGAAGTCACATATTGCCTTTTCTAACAAGCAAAAATAAAATACTCTAAAAGCAGTGGAAACATTCACTGCACTTGGGAACATCTAATCACCCGCGTTGCTTTCAAACTGTGAGTCTTTCTACCTCTTTCCTTTTGAAGAGATGGGGCTTCTGGAAGCATAATTAAGATGGCTCTGCAGAAGAGAGCATGGCTAATGTTTTTAGTCCTGAAAATAAGGCTTACAAAATCCCATGAGATGGGTAAGAGCTATACTTTTTTGACTTCTTCAGAAGCTCCTCCTCTACGGCATAGTCCCACACGTATTTGCATTGCAGTGCTGTCTTGCAGACTCTCTACTTCAATCTGCCATATTTTTCACATCAAATAGATGAGTAGCTGGCAGAGTGCTATCTCTGGCAGTATATCAGACTTACTGTCAGGGAAGTACCCTAGTGATCTTGTGACAAAAATCAAGGCTATCGTATCACCCAACATGATGGTGGTACCTCTGTTATCCGACCTCACATAAAAGTCTGCTTCTATCATGTGAGGCAGCAAACCAGTGCTCATTCTCCACTAATTGTCCTGATGTGCTGAAACACATAACCTGGGATTCAGATAAGAGATCTGCATATGGCTGTAGAGGATTTCAATGTGTTGGATAACCACATTGGAACACTCAGCCACTACACCCATTTTCACTGCTTTCCAGCACCTTAACATAGAGGCCTGGCTGGAACAAAGGGAACCCACCTGGCTGGCTGCTGGATGCAGCTGATCCTGCTAGAACATCCCCATTAGCTTCAGAAACAGTTCTTGGAGAGATCTGCCTCCATGCTGGCATTCTTTAAGCAACTAATATAGTTGTGCATCTGACATTTTTCCAAGTTTTTCAGTATCAGCTTTCTTCCTTGCACATTGGTCTCATAGCATCATGACCTAGTCAGAAGAGCTACTTTAGTTGGTTTAGGCTTTAGGTAATCTGAGCATCAGGTACTTCACTGCAGAAGTATCCTTGACCAATCTTTTTCACTATGGCAAGCATTACAACTAAGCACCTCAATGCAAGGAATTTAAAACATTTATTGAATTCAGAAGCAAACAAGAATGTTGCATACTAAAATAACAGTGTAAGGAACTTGGAGGGACAAAAGAATAACTTACATTCATTAAAATCTTTAAGCTGTATTTTGACATTTTTATCTTTTCTAGCAATTAATAGCATTCTGTTCAGTTCATGAACATGAATTGCTGAAAGATCTGATATACATCAACGTGTTTTGAAACTACTGTAAGAATGCTATACTAAAAAAAGTGTCTTGACCAAATAGTACTATTTCATTTTTGGTAGTATTGTTAATATTCAAAAATTAATAAGTGACTAAGGCTGTTGTATTTCAGAATTTCTTAGCACAGAAGTTTAACAAATATCTTCTTTTGATATATAAGTTTCAGTAAGGCTCTGACCTGGAAATAATCTCAGCTACTGTGAATCTATCAGGTATTTTTCAATTACTTTCAGAATACTGGATTAGTATGGAACCCTTGAAATATTAGAAACATACAGTTGGAGGCTTAAAGCAGCACCCAATGAAAACTAATTGAACAATAAATTCATTTATTTAGCATTTCATCTCAAGAAAATCCCCTCATAAGTGATGAATCTGAAGGGTGTGGATGCACTCTTTCAGTGTTCAGTCAGATTATATTTTCATTCCATCAAGTCTGACTACATGAGATCCTATTGAGGTCCCTTCCACCATGAATTGTCCTATGATCTTGAGCCATATTTTTTCTTTAGTTTGAAGATATCAACAGGGATATAAAATATATTCTGAATATAGTAAAAAGTTATAGCTGTAGACATAAATTTGCATTTCCTTGAAAATGATACTTTATTGGAAACTGCCAACAGGTGCTAACAATTACTTACAATTACGACCAAATGTTCTGCTCCTATGAAAATGTGTACCTTCATTGGGTTGAAATATTTGCATTGTTTTATGTAAACAGAGAATTTGTTTCGCAGTTTATTTGTAAAATACTGTCTTTTTTTACATTATAGCTGGTATTGATAATACAAAGATGGTATTGATAACTCTCCTCTTATAACCCTTTTAATTACTGTTACTGATATTTTAAATTTTTTTTTTTCTGATTTGTAATTCATTATTTCCAAGGAAAAAATGACAAAGTTTTTTTCCTGCTTTACCTAAATCTACTAAAAGTTAAATCTTTTCTCATCTAAGAGCTAGTTCACTTATAAATTAGATGACACATTTTATTTATAGTTAGTAAGAATGCAACTATTTGACTGCAAGTAATTGGTGTGAGTGGGGTAAAAACAAAGGAAAAAAGAAAAGAACTGGTACATTTATTTCTTTCTCGTATAGAACACACAAGTGTGAGCCTGACGTTCTAGTGCAGAACTTCTGGTGTTCAGCTGGCTATGTAGATGAGTGATGGGCTATGTACAAAAGTGATGGGTGGTCATGGTGCTTTCTTTTTCAAAAGGATGACTGTTTTTCTCTAAAACATGTCTCTTTTCCTTTTCTAGTGGTGGACAAAGTGGAGCTGGAAGTAAGTTCCATATATACTTTTGGGGGAGAGTTGTTTCTATGCACAGCTTACCTTCAAATCCAGACCTCTGCAGTTTCCAAATAATTCAGTAATTATTCATAGGCATGCTAAATATTAGCTAACAGGCAACAAACAAGGAGGTGCAGTGGCCAAGTTAACCTTCTTTCTACTCATGGGAACCTGGGCAAGAAAGTTTTGTCTTCAGATACTGTGAATCAGAAGCATGCCAAAAGATGACAAAACTTTATGGTTTTTTGTATGAAGATAAATCATCACACAAAACAGCACAGATATAACTGGCAAAATATTAACATGTCCAAGATGTTTTTTTGCAGGAGAAATCCAGTTCTGATATAGCCAGTAATACTACCAATTTTGCTGACAGAGTAAAGCGGAACCAGTTTCCGTAATACTCTGGAGTACTAGCCTAGAATGACTGCATAAGTTTCATGCCATCAAGAACACATATTCAAACCCAGTTACCCGTTTGATGGCACATATATTTATGTGGCATTCTCTGTTGATCACAAGAGGACAGCTCATCTTCTTAGCTTAGAGTTTAGATACTAGTCATGGCAGAAACATCCCCTGGCAGTGCTGAATGAAGCTGCTGCCAGCTAAGTACAGATATCAGTGATTACACTGACCGGTGACTAGAACTGGACATGGAAACTGAGCTAACCCTGCACTGAAGGAGGTGGGGCTAAAAGGTCAGAACTGAGACCAAAACAGGGAGCTTACATTGCACTTGCCTCTGGCTTCCATGGATAAACATAAGATGTCACTTGCTGAGAGTGTTGGTCTGACATCTTCAATGATCACTAGAGTCACACACAAAAATGTGAAAGTCACCAGTCATCATAATGAAAATCAGCCATTTAGAATTTTATTGGGTATAGTGTAAATGCATTTGCTTTCATTATTCATGCTCTTGTGATTGGCAGTACCACATTTAAATGCTGTGGATGGCATTCCCAGCTGGCATAAAGCTAAATCATTGTTTTAAAAAATAGGCTGTGGTGGTTTACAGAAAAATTCCACGTCAAAGGATATTGCACAAATTGCACACACATCTGACATACTTAAGAGACCAGTAATGAATATCCTATTGAGCAGCAGTAAATATAAAATGCATTAATTCACTGTTTGATCTGTTGAAGATATGTTCCCCCCTCCTCCTTCTGATCAAGAAATCTATGATGGGATTGATGATGAAGATGCTGTAACTAGGTAAGTTTTTATATCATTTAAATAATTTGCTTCTTTAACAGTGTTTTCATTTCAGTCTTTACTATTTTTTAATTAGGCAAGTATTTTAATTAGCAAGTATTAGGATAATCAGCAAGTGATCATACATCAGAATGGATTCATAAAGCTAAAAAAAAGGGATTATTTGGTATTTTGGAGAAGTTTTGTTCTGTATTTAATTTTGGTATGCCAGAAAAAGAAGCTGCAATCCTGAAAATCCCCAAATCCCCAACTAGACTGAATAGCTCTGAAATGAAAATAACAAACTAAAATGTTAGCTTGCTGAGTAGCAACATGAAAACAGTAAGACACTAGATTAATATCTGTACCTACAAATATATCTCAAAATCTACAAATGACCGAAGATGCATTTTTCTAATTTGGTATTTTAGTGTTTAGCACTTAGGTGGGTGTCCTCACCTTGTGGTATATACATTGCTGTCATTAATGAGGATTATGTGCCTCAGTGGAGATTTTAAACTCGACCTGTTAAAAAGAATGTTACATTTTACATTGTGATAATTGCATGCATACTCCAAAGGTCTGTATCGCAGGATGAAGATAAGAATGGTATCTGGTCCTGGGGAATCTTGAAGAGGCTAAAGGTCAAAGGTGACAAAAAGAAAAGTGTACGAGAAAAAACAACCAAAGTCAATGAGGCAGAAGATAATGGAGATTCGTTGTAAGAGTCTGCCAGGAAATCACAGTGCACATTAACTAATTCTAATAAAGCATTGATTACATGCTACTAACATATTCTCACAGCAGTCTAATAAATCATGCATCAACTTGCAGCTCAGGATGATATTTTTCTGCAAAAACACTGACTTCTTTTCTTTTCTCCAGCATAATATAATTACTTGCTTAACAAATTGTATTTGTTGCATAAGTCTCATAATTAAAATAAGTCAAAAATTTTTTTTGTGAAGAGCACCAAAATGATCCATCATCTTTCTGCCACTCTGGTGACAGAAGTTTGCTGTATCCTCAGTACAAAGTACTTGGCTCATCATTATAATGTAGCTGAGATAAACTGGTAAAATCAGTCACATCAATCCAAATGTTAGGAATAATACGCCAAACAGAAAAATGTAAGGATTGTCTTCTTCCCATACTGCCTAGAGATCAGATCAGCAACTGGCATTTTTACCATCAGCTTCCCTCATTCGGTCTGAACCAGTTTATTTTGATTCAGTGGTATAAAAATACATTTAGTCCAGGGGTGTTACTAATGTGAGTAGAGCTTCAGAATGTCTGGAGATTACTTGGAGCCCTTGTGTTGCAAGTTTTTTTAAATTATTTAAATAATGTAAAAGCTTATTAATGTGACATAAATACTTAATGAGCATATTTTTTTCCAGCATGTCTCCTTCAGCACAGCAGTCTGGAAAAGGTAATTAATAGTCTGTTGTTTAGTGTCTATACTGATTCCTGATCCATTTTTTCTATATACGTTACTCGCAAAAATACATCCAAGGAAGCAAACAGGATTTCCCATTGCTTACCCAGTTCCAGCAAACAAATCTCAAATATTGTGACTGATTTAACTACAGACAAGGAGATAGAAAGACACTGCTATCTCTCTAGAAAGCAATTTGATATATTTTTAAGTCATGTAGTTTCTATGTGAGGTTTCCATTAGTTCATTTTATTTGACATTAAGTAGGAAAAGATACACTTAATGCAAGAGTTCAAAAGGAAAAAGAGATTCTTGTTAATTTTTGCACTTGCAATGTCTTTGCAGGATAACATATATTCATAAATATCAGCTCAGCCATGGAACAGAAAGCGAGTTCTTACAATTTTTGAGGTTGCTGCCTGAACTGAGTTCTAAAACTTTTATTTCGTACTGTCATTTTTCTAAACATTGATACGATGAGTTGAACTGCTCCCTCCTTACAAATATACTGACTGTGTTTCAAAGTATATTCTTGGGGTAAGAATGCTTCGCATTGCAAGATAGCCTAAAAACTAACATACATGCGATTCATATCCACTTCTAAGCAACGCTGCACAGGCCAGTGCTAAAGAAGTGTCTGAATGTACATTAACATCAAACCCCAAAAATATACTTTGATGCAACACAGTGGGAAATCGACTAATTAAAATGAAGATTAAAGGCTACTGCAGCCAACATGTGCTAGAACTTGCTTCAGCTTAAGAAGATTAAAGTATCAGTGAATACCTATTATTAATAATAAAGCGTCTTATTCTGAAAAGGTTGGCTGGTGTTTGTTTTGCACAGTACATGGTGCAAAACAGAGAACCCACAGTTACTAGGGAGGATAAATGGCCACAGTACTTGTCCCAGTTTGTCTGTTTAGCTACACTATCCTAAATGGTTATACAATGTATTCACTACTCAAGGATCACATAATGATGTTCCATTTTTCTAAACACTATTTTTTCAGATGGTGAAGACAATGATGTTTATGATGATGTGGATTCCTCAGACTTCCCACCACCACCTGAACACAAGCAAGTGAAAATGGGAATTACTCCCCTGATTAAAAATCTGTAATACACTGTGAAATATTTTCAAAGTATCTACTAGAGGCAGATTGCTTTTAGTTCTGTAGTAGTGCTTTGTAGTTTTTATTCTCCTAACCCTAGTGTTGACAATGGAAGTTGAATGCTCCCTGTCTCCATTTCCAATTGAAATTATAATTAGACTATAGAATAAATAAGCATGCTTTGAATTTCAACACATTCAGTCCCTGTTGGACAAGAGGTAGAAATGAACGCATGGCCTAAAGGTACCTCATTGTAGATTCTCTGCATGCAGTCTTCTTCCTATCAAAATCTGGGAACTGTTAACATAAATACTTCATCCCAGCTGCTGTAGTATTTTAAGAGAAAAGGAGACAGTACCCTGTGTTATAAGTTTGAAACACATCTGGAAGTGTAAAGCTCAACCTGGAAAACTTTTATCCCTGAACCAGGCAGTTACGGCCATCTCTGGAGCACAGATGTGTTATGAGCACAGATGCATCTGTGAAGATGACTGAAATATGTCCTAGTCAGTTGCCTCTAACTCCACTCAGGTGGAATTAGAGAATGCACTACAATAATCTAGTCTAGAGGAATTAAAGCAGAGAGACCTCTTTGAACTGTATATCCAAAGGAAAACATATGGCCCTCCAAAGCTAAATCTAGATTAGTTCACACCCACACTTACATTCATCATCAGCGAAATGTAATCAGTCATCCATAACTCCTACAGAGACCAGGAAGGATCAAAAAGCAGAGTCAGACTTGAAATTTCCAGGTACAGCATCAGGAAGAACAGTCAAGAGCATGAAACCCTTACGGGCGCATTGACACATGCAAATAGTATAAGGGATGTGGAAAAAAACCAACAGAATTGAAATGAGTCATATAATGTAGATTCCGTGGTGTAGCAAGGTCTTCCATGGGAACTATACAGCTAACAACTATACAGACTAATACAGCTGCTGTACAAAAAGGCTAAGATGCTCCAGCTGCCTCCACAGGGGTACGTATGTTATTAAGCCTATTGCCCAAAGAAACATAGATGTCAAAAAAATGGCTCCTTGCCTAGAGATTCTAAAGTGATGGGTATCATTTACCTAAACTATCTTGGGCAGATTTAAACTTCTCATTGCTGTAGCAGCTAGGTACTTTGAATAATTTTCCGTATTCACTTATGTGATAGACACATTAACATCAGAAATTATTAAAAGAAAAAAGTAGGAAACACAACCCCATCTTTTTATTTCTTTTGAAAGTAAATCTGTATTCTATTATCCATATTAGTTTTGTAGAGCAACAAAACACACTGAAGACACACAAAGGCAAATGCATTTTCACTAAAATTATCAGAAAGGTTGTCAATACCTCAGATGTGTTGCTAATTCTGGTTTTATCTGTAACCTCTTGTTCTAGTTCATCAAAACCAGCAAGCCTTGGGAAATATAAATCATGTGAAAAAGATGCACAAAAGCTTAAAAAGATGGAAAGAGAAGAGAAAGAATTCAGAAAAAAGTTCAAAGTAAGTTTTGTTCAAAGAAAGTTTTGTTCAGATAAAATATAAAGATTAAAATATCTGTATGGTATCCTCTAATTTATATCCTCTAATTTGTAAATAAGCCACGATTTTGCCTTTGAAAGTTGAAGTGTGATAGTGATCTGAGCATTTGTAAGACCAGATGGCAAGCATGGGCACATACTACATAGCATGAACAATTTCAAAAGTTTAGCAATAAATGTGAATATAATGATCTAAAAAAATGCCTAATCATAAGTTTTACATTGATGTTTTGTAACCAGCATCACTCTATTTTACTTTTTCAGTTTGAAGGTGAAATTAAAGTTCTTTACTCTACCACCACAGTCCAGGATTTGCCCCAGAGAAGATGGGGACCTAAAGACTTACAAGTTAAACCAGGAGAATTTCTTGAAATTATAGAAAGTACAGATGATACCAAAGTCCTGTGTAGGAATGAAGAAGGAAAATGTAAGTTTTATTAAAAGGCTATCCTACAAATGAAATGGTCAGAGATTGAGTCAGGATATGTAAAAAACCCCTCACCTCTACCATAACAAAACAGAACCTAATACCTGTCTTTTTCCTTCCCTGGTGGTTGACAAGAGGTAGATTGTTGTTATTTTATTATTGCATTTTAAGAGTGGCTTGCCTTAAAAAACTTAGAACTCCAATATACAAAAGATACCAAATGTGATAAAAAGGACAACTTAGTTATCTTAGTAAATCTTGATTTCCATGAACTAAGATTAGCAGATGTTTTTATTGCTTCCATCTCCCTCTATTTGTAAAAAAAAAAGTTTAACTATGATACCAAACAGAACCTAGTAAATGTATAATAAAACCCTTGCTACACCTCTGGGAAGCACCTGACCATTGGTTGCAGCCAAAGGAAAATCAATAGCAATATTCTTACTTTGGATTGTCAGAGATGGAGTTTAATCTTTTCAACAGGCTAGGGCCAGGGGGAAATGCTTAGGAGTCTGCCCTGCAGCCCCAAGCTGACGCAACACATATATCCTTGTTTAGGGAGCTGCATAAGGCTTTTCTGTGCTTCCTTGAAACTCTTGGCCGGGATCGGCATTGGCAGAAGATTTTGCACTTTTTGGAGAAGTCGGGACCTTCTGTTGTTGGTTTCAATTTCTTAATGTGCTTCTGTTACAATACTTTTCAAATCTCCTAATGAAAATTCCATTTGTGTAGGAACAGGCAATGTTCAAAATAGCAGCATACTTCCACTCACATTTACTTTTAACCTCTAGCCTACACAGAAGACAGTCCAGTGCCATAAACCTCTGAAAGGGATACAGTCAATTTACTTATATTTTTTTTCCCTTCTCACCTGTTAAAGTCTGGATTATACCCTTCTTCCTGGTAGGCCTGTAGGGTAGGAAAAATTTCTTGCATAACAACACATATGTTTTTCAAAATATGGATTGCATTAGTGTAGCCATTTCTGAAAGAGCAGTTTTCAATCCTGCATTTTTTGCATCAAGCTGCTAACAAACAAGAAAGTAGTTCATGTTGGCTGTTTTCCTCACATAGTCTTCAAAGCCTTTCAAACAGTGACAGAAGCGACTGATCTGCTATGCATAAAAGAGCAAAACAAATAAAAATATCCTTCCTGAAAACTTCTGAATAGATCCCTGCCAATTTTCACATTAATTATTGAAGTTTGAGTACTACTTTGGTTAAGTGTATGACAGTTTTAGTTATTTGCTCTAGTTTCTCTAGTTCCTTGTATCTTGAAGCTGATTTTACCTTTTGAAGGCTTCATAGACTGAAAATCAACCATTAAAAATGTTTTTGTTACCATCTTGCATGTGAATTCTTCCATAGCTGCATGTTTCTAACAAAACTTAAAAAAAATTATAAATTATATTATAAAGTTCTCCCAACTTTTTAAGCAAGGGCTGATGATCTTAGTAACATGTTCTGCTATCACTTATTTTAATTGTTATGAAATGCTTTGAAATTTCAAAAGTGAAACGAGGAACTGATCCTCATTTACCTTCTCAGATCCCTTCTTAATGTTGCCTTGGTCTGACCCACGTGCCTTTTGAAATACACAAAAATCTTCAATTCACTTCTGTAGATTTTGCTTGGTTAGGATATAAATGGACTTCAGTGCCTGAAAATGCAAACTGTGTCCTCTCCAAGCTTCTTTTACATTTTCAGAGAGCAGCTGGCCTCATGTGCCACAGCCTTCTGTGGCAGTAGGTAATCAAGAAGGAGTGTGCTGACCTGCTGCCTTGTGTCATGGAAGCCACAAAAATATGAATAAATTAGTTAGAAATGGAAACTTCAGATGTGCAATTTTGCATTAATAAGTTTGAAAGCGTGGAAGATAAGCAGTGTCTGTATCTCTCACATATTTAATGGCGAAGGACTGTCAGAAGAACTGAGATTATGCTTTGTACCAGCAGAAGTACATCTGGCCAGCATGCGCACTGTGTTAGTACACTATGACTGCAAGTGAAGAAAGAATACACGGAGCAGTAGCAGCTCCAAGAATTCAAGGAAATTCACAAGTCAAGCTAATAAATTTATTCTAAAACCTATGAATTGTGCATGAATTACCAAAATACTGTCACATTTCTCCTTCAGAACTGTTCTAATTTTATACCAACAAAGCAATATTTAGGTATAAATACATAACTACTGTTATGGCTTTCTCTTTGCTTGTATATATTATAACAACTGGTATTACAGTAGGTAACTTTTACCAATGACAGCAAGTAATTTTTTCAAGGCATTACATATATTGAAGAGGAATATGTATATTTTTATCTGATTTCATCAGTAATACAGCAGAGTAATGGAATAATTCGCTAGTGAGTAGATTTTCTAAGCTATGTCCCTTATCTATATAAACAGTTTTTAACAATATGATACATTTAAAATTGTGTAATCCATTACAGTTTATGATAATTAATTGGTCTATACATATTTTAAGACTTTTTTTCCCTAGAGGAAATTATACACATTTCTGTTCTTTATTACTATAAATATTATTACGTGATTATTATTATAACAGATTTTTGTGCTATAGGTTGTGAACTGTGCTATATTTTGTGTTAATTCCTATCATGTCACACTCCACTTCTGCAACCAGGAAAGTAAAATGTAAGATGAAAATCTAATTTTGCATAACCTGTATAGTAATACTATATTTATCTTTCAGCACTAGTTTTGAACACAAAGGAAACTATTGCAATGAAGCAAGAGAAAAAATATTTTATGAATATGTAATGTACCTGGCACAGCAGAATTCTAACGTCTTGTAGTTTCTGTAGTATCCTGATTCCCTCTCTAAGGCACCACATTATGCTATATAAGCAGATATGAATAATGAAAATTAAAATTCGACAGCAAAATTTTCTTTGTGGACATATCCATTGTAAATAGTTATAATCTATTATGTCTTTCTGTATGAAATACCTGAAGGAGAAAAACTGCATTTCACTAGTGCTAGCAACAGAAGAATAACATGAGTATTTAAATTTAACTTAAATATATATATTTCAATTTTACAGATGGCTATGTTCTGAGAAGCGATTTAGTTCAGAAGTAAGTACAAAGTGAGCTTTTTGAAAAATTTGTTACAACACTCAATTTTGTTCTAAACTGTTTGTTAAACAAAAGTGAAATATAATTCTTTTAGTATGTCATTCCCATCCTGCAAATTGATTTATTTCTATAAATTTTAGGTTTCTCAAGAATTAGTCACATGTGTCCATGCTGAAAATTTTCCAGGGCTCCATTCCTCACTGTTTAACCATAAACTCTGGCTGAAAGCACGAAAATTTACATAAATTAAGCATTATTCGTATTTGACTCTATTACTGAATTCCACATTACTGTGATTAAGTCTATTGATGCCATTTTAAAATGTTCAATGCAAATGGACGGGTTTTTCTTTAGGCTTATTTTTATTCCAGTATTATTGGGATTGAGCAGATTTGGCTCCGTGTTGTTCTGAATAACTGCATGGAGTTCAGCATTTAGGTTTTTATCCAAAACTGTCATTATACAAAGCCTTTCCATTTCCTTCGACAGGTTTTACATTAGACCCTTAAAAATGAAATGAAATCAGATGTCACTTTCGGAACTGATGCCTGCAAACACTTATAAACACATTTAACCTATACAAAAATAGCCTTATTGGCTTCTGTGGGCCTATTCATGTATCTAAGTGACATACTTTGAAAATTCCTGTTCATGGAGCATGTATCATTTATAGTCATTACCTAAATTAAATATCTAAAAAGACATTTATCCAAAACCATTATGGCATTGCCAAACACAGAAACAAATAAGAATTTCAAGGGCATACTGGTTTTTTTGCTTCTCTCTTCTGGTTTTCATTTACAAAAATCAGTAAATATTTTACATTTTTATGGAAATTTCCCATGATTTTGTTAGAATAGCTACTTATAAACTTAATTAACAAAAATCAAGCTTTTAATAAAGGAAGCCTTTCATGTTAGAAAAAAACGTATCCAGCTCACCTTCACTGAAAATCCTTGGACCTGATCATCTTGCTCAATACTGTTCTGACACCACAAAGGCTGCACTTCCCTAGGTCGCAAGCCAATTACTTCATGACTGTCTGCACCATGCTGCTACGCTATTTTGTATCTACATGCAAACAGTAATATATATTTAATGTCTCAAGTGTTAAAACATTATTTTTCTTTTTTTTTACCTTACAGTGATGGAGAGATTTACGATGATATTGGTGATGGTATGTTGAACATTTCAAACAATACATTAAGCATATTCAATTACACTAAATAACTTTATCCCTGAGTCAAAGTACTACACAAAACTAATATTTTTGCCTTCTATTTCCATTTCAGACTGCATCTATGATAATGACTGATACTTCTGACTTCTTAATTGTGAGAGGAAGAGAAGTCACTAAAGCATTACAAGTTAATCAATCAGTTACACTCTTCTAAATGTACAATCAACCTTTTTTAGGATTTTTGTCATCCTGGCTTTGTATGATCTGTGTATATGCCATTTATTTGAGCAATTAAAATTTAAGAATATGAGCTCAAGTTAAGGTTATAAATTTCCACTTCCTTTCCACATTTGTGACAGTCCATGTAAAAACAGTTCTTCAATTATAAATACCCAAAGAGACCACTTCAGGTCTATGAAAGGTACAGCAAACAACAAACCCTGGGAACAGGTTTTACTCTGGGTCTGGCCTATTAAAGACCAGACACCCCCACCTGCAGGAGGACTGTATCCTGAAAAGAAAAGCATCCTGTTGTGAAAACAGGAAATCAAAAGTGAGCATCAGAGAAGACAACACATTGCTGACCTGCCATTCCAGCTGCAACAGCATTAGCTACACTGACATGTAGGGCCACACACCTTTATTGCTGAAGTTTCTCTTTCGACATTGTAGTAATGAAAGAATACTGTTTTCTAAACATTATGTCACCATTTTATAGTACTTTTTGACTACCAATAGTAAAACTGTAACAATGCTCTATGTTACATTCAGCATTCTGAGATATAAACCATAGAAGAGTCTATTTTATAGTATAGCATTGCTGAAAACATATTCAGAACATTTAGGTTAAGATTTCACTTGTTTAGTTGGTGTTGTCACTATAGCAATTTAAGCATTAAAATGGACCTATAAACATGATAAACTGGTTAGAAGTAACTTCTAGATTAAATATCTAAGTATAGTTATCACATTATTCGATAATGTATTTTTCTTCTAAGTACTGTATTTTACATGAGACTTGGCTAAATGAGAGTATAGAAATTACATATTTCAATTTTTACCCATCGTAGAAACAACATTTATTCCTAAAAATTATGGTGTTGCTGTAATCTGAATGAGCAAAGAGCAAACCAAAACAAAACAAATGGGTAAATCGTAGTAATAAATATCACTTCGCACTTATATATCATACTTCTCTGGAAATCAAAAGACATTTGCAGTGAACTCCCAGAAAAGAGGGTGAGCATACACAAAAAATGGAACATGTATATGTAATGTGTGATGTTTTTGCTGTAGTGCAAGACAGTCAAGAACTTGTAACAACCAATGTGGCTGGATCACTGCAAGCAACTCTTCTTGATAATTGTCTCCTATAATACTCAAGGGTACTAAGGTACACTGAGCAAACCAATATAGCAAGCTAACAAGTTGAGCTTATAAAAAAAAATTGGCCCTGTTGAAGTCAGTGGGTTTTGGTCTTAATTTTCAGTGGAGCTGAGATTCCATCCTTAACAAGTGGTTTTTATTGATGGTTCAAAACACAGTAAATCTCTCAGGAGGTATAATGGTACGGAGGTATAATGGTACGGGGATATCAAACATACTATTAACTGTAGACATAATAGCCTATAAGCTATTTTATACTGTATTTAAAATTGCTGATAATATACTGAAAAGCTACATGCAAACTTGACTTTCCTGTTCTATTTTCGCTATTCAACCAGCATTCAGGCATAAAATACCAATTTTATGTGTAAACATCAGCACCTGCACCCAAATCTGAAACATGACTTTGTATATTAAGTACAATGAATGTGTTTGGCCACTTGTCTATGTCACTGCTGGTGGTTTATTTGTTTTTCAGGGGCATTCAAGAGAGCATGTGCATCAAATTAGTGATATACCAAAGAACTTAGATGGAACACAGACATTTAAAAATACACAACTACCTGTCAGTTACAAATAGGATAAACAGTTTCATGCTTTATATATGCCCAGTCTTGTTTTAGTTTTGAGATCATAACTTCATATGTTGCAGTAAGACCAACAAAGGAACTTTCATTTTGAATATAGTTTATCTCGCATTAAAGGGCTTCAGTAGAACACAAAACTCTTTTGTCCTCCTGAAAAAAAAGTGAATTTTATTCTTTGTGAGATTTTTCAGTCATATGTTTTGAATAGCTTTTCTATGTTCTTAGTCTTGATATGTTGTGGGCACTGTTTCTTTACTGATCATATTGACTGAATTGGTCTTATGATACATTCAATCGTCAAAATAAATATAAGATACTTAAAGCTAAAAACTGTGCATTGTTTGCACAAATCAAATATAATATGATTGTTACAGTGTGTTGAAATGTAATTACAAGGTACTACACACAGAAAATTGCTGTGGGTTTTTTTTCATTATTTTGCCAATGCTGTTTACTGGATGCATTTCTTTCTTCTAAATAAAAGTGTGCTTTCTAACAAGAAATATGAGTACACCATCTTTTGCAAGAATGTAACAGCAGTAGCTGAAAAATAACTTCTGAAAATTATCAGTGACCAGCTGACACAGTGAAAATCAACTTTATTATTGCTGCAAAGACAGCACAACTATAATGTGGCATGTTTGTCAGTAATTACCATCTAGAAAGTGAAATATAAGCAGAAAACCTCCCAGACAAGAAAATCTGTATACCTAAGCAGTTTAATAAAGACCATATTTTAAGAGTTTCTCACCTGTAATTCATTCTATTATCTTTTAAAAGTTATAAAGAAAGAAAAGTAAAGCTGTTCTCTCTCTCAATACTTTTCCCTCTCCATACTCAGTCTATACATATGTGGCTGTGCCTGCTTAAACATTCAACAGTGAATCAAAACACTGACATAAAAATTAGACTTCAAGCATGACCACGCCAGTTAAGGTAAACAGAGCTGGTTTCCATCTGTGTTATACCTCTAAGCTGTCACAGTAAACAGGCTAAGCAAAACAAAAACTGGGAAGGCAAAAAAGACTTCTCTAATTCAGTAGCTTTCAAGCTTTTCTCTGCTGTTACCACAGGCATTGGACTGCAGGAATGCAGTTGATCTCCTGTGTATTCCTGTGTAAGAGGTTTATATTCTCGATCCACATAATTGCAGATCCCTTGGCTACTCCTCCCACACTGGTAACAAAACCCTCCTCTATGTGCGATGCTGTTGCACAACCCGCCTCAACTGTGAAGATCACGGTTTAGCAAGGGGCACAAAATTCAGCGAAAAGAAATAGACTGACTGTGTGAATCAGATTGTCCTTTACCACTACACTACTTCAAGTCAGATATAGGTGTAAGCACATGTATGTGTACACATCTGTGTACGTGTACACCCATGTGTGCGTGCACGTAAGTTTGCATTTTATGAAATATGACAACTTCTAAGGAATGGGCTTGTAAAAGGAATCCTTACGACTTCTGCATGGCAGTCCCAGACCATCCTACTTGGAAAGACTTTTGCAAGTAGCTTCACTATAGAGTGAAGCCCTCGAACCCTAGGATGTGCAGATCATGAGTTTGGTATTTGCACAGCCTCAGTTCTGCCTCCTTATGTGGATGCATCTTTAACTGTGTGCTCAATCTATAATTACATGATGGATCAGTATTTTTTTTCCACAGGAACCCTGCTTTATTTAGTGTATAGACTGGATGAGAGTTTTAACAGAAACAGCAGGCATTCAGCCCTGCTCATTCAGTTTCTGGTCACTCCTTTATTTAGTGCAAATACTCCCAAGACTATGCTGCACTCAGAATTATTAGTTTCTCATGTCATTCATCACAATGATATCTCAGTTTCCCATTATTAGTAATAGATTTATCTTGTGTGACACGAAAATATTTTACTCCCATTTTTAATGTATGAAAGGAAGACATGAACAGAGAACAATTTGTGGCACATATCTATTAATCCTAAATAAAAACCTGAACTGCTAAACCATTTTTAGTACTTTCCTAGATTAGGTCTCTCACTACCTCCTCTTCCTCTTTTTTGCCTCTGCCTGTGGTTAAACATAAAGATGAGAGAGAAAACACTTCGTGTTTAAAAAGCTTAAGCATCCAAAATCTATATTTTTAACACACCATGTTTATGGTAGTAAAAAGAGGGCAGATAGGGCATACTGATTAAAATTTAATTTAAGTAATAGTTTAGATTATATTCTAAAACTTAGTACAAACTGGGGAAAAAATCTAGAATGGAACAATCTACATTACTACCTCCCCTTACATCATTTGCTGTCTCCCAACTCTTCTGTCAATAGCATGTCTGTTCACATGTTTTTGAGTCAGATCTATGGCTTTTGCCAGAATAACCCCTTATGTGTATATGGTATGAGGATATACTAGTCTGAGACACTCAAACTAGTTCTGAAATAATGAACTTGTTTTATCAGAAGCCATTCACCTGGGACAGCAGCATAGCCCTCCTATCCCTCCACTTCAACTGCTTAGCCTGGCTGAGACACAAGGTAGTAGTACAACTGAAGAGTCATCCTAAGCAGTTTTCAGCATCCTAGCCAGCTGGAAGGTATTTCCAGGCCACTCAGGTTAGCCACGGATTGCAGAAAGCCAACACAACATGTCGTGGCATTGTGCTGCGCAGCAGCACGGAAGCCCTAGGTCCCCTCCTTTGCCTGCGGGAGCAAAATTACAATGATCTCACAAAGCCCTTCCTCTCTGTGTTTCATTCTAGCTAGTTAACTCCCAAACATATGTAGAATTTGATAAATTATGCCTATTAGCCTCCTTCTAAAGGACTTCGAGAGAGAGAATTAAGCTGTTATTAAATATATAGAGTTTCTTGCTCAAGGCTTTTTATATTGTGGATCTTGTTGAAAAGAATACAGGAAACTACAGTTATTTTCTTTCTTAACACGCAGACACATAAATATTGCTTAAACGTAGAATGCTCTCTGTTAGGCAGAAAGGAAGTATGCAAAATATCAACACAAATGCAAACGAAATGTGAATTAGATGGATACCAAGGGTTTTAAGAAACATTATATGATTTGCATTACTTCAATAATACCACCAAATCCTACAGCTCAAGCATCATGAGACAGACAAGGAAAGGAAAAATCAGCACTGTTTTTTTTCCTGCCTTTTAATTCTTTTTTTTGGCTTGATTCCTGATTTTCAAGTTCTTAGCAGGAAAAGCTGCCTGCTCCTTCACTTGCGTGTGGATGCCTGTCAGGTGGAAAATGTACACAAAACACAGACACAGAATCCAGGGCTCCCATCCCATTTTCTTGCTGGCAGAAGGGACACTCTGCCAAACTCCCTTCCCTTCTCCTCCATCTCAGCTTCTTTCATGTTCTTCTGCTCTGGACGATGACATCACACACCTTCCAGCTCACACAGGTAAGCCCAGTTTCCTCTTCTGCATTGATTCAAAAACATACTTATTTTTTTGTTGTCATTGTCTCCTTTCACTGTCTGAGATGTCCTCTGTACTCTGCTACTTGCTTTCTCAATTACTTCCTGTTCCCTATAATTATTCCGCTTTTCCTTTATCCTCTGACCACGGTGGTTTGTCCTTTGCTTTTCTGCTTCCTTGTTCCTTTCTCTTTTCATCCTTTTAAAATGTTCCCTTACTTCTGTATTCCTTCCCTTACTTCTGTATTCCTGCCCCCGCGACTTTCATTTTAAGCCCATTTTTAAAAGCTGCTCTGTTCAAATGCTTTTTTTTCTTTTGTGCAAGATTCCTAACTGTGGGTGACACCAGCAGAGATTTTATGACTCACCAACCATTAAGAAGACTTACAATTCTTGTATTTTGTGTTCTACACCTTTTATCCCAAAGCATCAAAAATCAGGACAAACACCTTCCTCCTTCCCTCAGTATTGAGGGGAGTTTTTTTAGTACTTAAGTTGGGATGCTATATATAAGTAAATCTTACTACTGCCAGCTTAAATTAAATTAAAACAAAAATATTACCTTTTCTATACCATCCCCTTTTCTGCTTCTCTCCATACTGCCAGAAAAGTTCATAGCAAGCTACTTGCTACTGGCCACGTAAGAGACTGAAGCTTGTTCTAATGATATCTATTGACTGCTGAGCATTTCAGATATCCAAGTATTTCAGTATGGATACTATGATGTGTAACAGCATTACTATTAAAATGTTAGCCAGCCTTTGTCAGCCAGTGCCCAAAGGAAATCTTAATGGGCCTCTCGAGTTTTTGTTTTTTTCAAAAAACCACGAAGCCGTACAAAACTCAGTTTCTGCTGCCACACAGATTTTTTTAATCAGATGATGATAAATTACTCTTATATATAGCTTCAGCACTATTCCTGGAGTTTATTTGGATTGAAACACTTAACAGTTGTGGGGTTTTTAACGTTTTTTTCTCAGATCTAATTAATATAACAACCATACCTAAACTTAACACCTGTTGCTTTTCACAGCTTCAATAGGATTATACAGCGCAGAATGCTCTGAAAAATCTTACATGAATGGGTGTCTAAACGGGAGGTTGCATTACTTAACAGCCTGGTTAGCAACCTGTCCATTTAATCAAGAAGATTTGTTGCATCACTTGACATTCTGTTATTTTGCAGCTGGTTGTTGCTTTAGTATAATACTTATTGCTACTCTTGCGTAATTTTATGCTATGCACTGTATGGTTATTTTTTAATTTCTTCCATTACTGGATACTGGAGAAATATCAACATTTTACCCAGCTGCAATCAATTCAGACATTTATTAAGTCTTTATTTTTAGCTAGATTTAAATGTAGTATGTTCATGAATAAACTTAGATAATGCTGGTTTTCAAAATCAGAGCAAGTCTAGAAAAAAATATTTACTAAGCTAAAAATGTTGTTAGGAATTGCTTTGTCTTCAGCCAAATCATGGTGCTTTCCAACATTTATTACTGATACTTAAAATATTACCTATAAAATAAAATATTACCCTTTTCCATAATAATATATGTAGAAATTCAGCTATTGGATGGTATTTGGAAAGGCCAGCCTAGGAATATACAATAACAGCCAGGAGAGCAATCAAACCCCCAAAAGCAAAACCTGTGGAAACAGCCTCCCTCTGGAGTGAACTGGAAATTGCTCCTTTTTGTTCTCCAAGTTGTTGGTGAACGTGAGACCAAAACAGATGAGCCAAAAAAAATACCACACGGTTCAAAAGTTCAATTAAGAATATTCATCATCCACCTGCACCTAGGAGTTACACACTAAGGTCCTCCTTGCCTGACTTATTCCCCGCACTGTCCCAGTCTGAGCGGTACCTCTTCCATATAACCAAATGCAGCCTAGGCACTATAGCTGCATCCATACTGACCACTTAATACAGTGCCAAGGAACATCCCTAGGCACCTGGTCTTGACTGTCTTTGTTGTCATATTGGCCGAACAGGACAGGTTTGGCTCAGGACTACTGGAAGGCTCTCCAAAGATGGCACAGCATGTACTTACAGGCCCTCCATGTCACCAGTGCACTCCCCAAGCGCTCCTATGAGCCAGACGGATTCCCAAGGGAGCATATGTGAGTGAAATGCAATATCCCTGCTTTCATATTGCCATTGTGTTTCAAGACCTCTGCCCTTCCTGATATTCCAAATCGTGCTAGGTTTTCAACCAAGCTCTGGTGGCATTCACATTTTCTCAGATCCTCCAGCAGTGTTCAGGGCAAAGAGACACTGTTCCCAGGAAGCAGCTGATTTTATACTAAAGAGGAAGGACCCTTCCTGTTGCTGGTCATAGCTGTACTATAAAGACACAAACACAAAACTGAAGAACAGATCACTAAAAGACTTTGATTTACATAGATTATACTGCAGCTAGCAGGGTCACCTTTTCCTCCTCGTTTCCTCTCCTGCACCCTCTGAAGACTTTTTCATGTTGGAGCACAACCCCCTGCCTGGCAGATCCTAGCACCTTCTGTTGCAAGCCCTGAGCTGCAGCTCACACATTGCTCTTTATCACTGGATGGAGATAAGGCATGCAGACTCTTACTGCTTTACAACCACTGTGTAGCCCTCCGAGGTCTGAGAATATCAACATGCAGCTGCCCAGACGGCAGGCATTGTGCAGGTCTGCTCTAGTACCTGTGTGTCACTTCACAGTGACCACTGGTGTAACAAAGCTGTCAGTAACAGTCCAGCTGCTAAAAATGTGCTGATGAGCTTGATCTGATTGTCTCAAACTGCAGAACTTCTAAACCAAATGCCCACCAGCATTGTTCTTGATTCATCTCTGAGCTGTTGCTGAGCCAGACATTTTTACAGTCTGAGATATTTATAGATAAGAAAAAAAACAGGTCAAGTGATTCTTGCAATATCAAACAGACAAAACAACATTTGGTTGTCCAGCTATTGGTTCAATGATCTATGGTTCAGACCAGTTCAGCTGTCATATCTGGCCACTGATAAACTTCTAACATACTTCATTCAAGCAGTGATGGTTTCTTTATACCATCATTTTTTACACCTCCTTTGCAAATATTTCTTGACTGCAGAAAACAGAGCTGTCTTATCCTCTCCTAAGCAGTCTGATGAGCTTCATGTGAATAAAAATTTAAAAAGAGTGATTATAAACATTTTAGCTAACAATCTAGACATAGCAAAAGACACAAACTTTTTTTTTTAACGTTTTGATCTCATTCATTAGATTTTATCCTCTTCCTGTTTGTCCCACGGTCTCTCATGATTCATCATCTACCTATTTAAAGCCAATTTTACAATACTGCAAATGAAGGAAGAGTGTCACAAATACATTTGGATATAACAAAATAGTCAACAACTACAAATTGCTGTAGCTCAATTGTTTTCAATAGGTTAACTTCTTAACTGCATAGCTTGATCCAAGTTTATGTTTTTTTCCTTCTACATGTATATAAAGGTCAAACTGCAGCTGGTTTAAATTAGGCAACCTATTCATTTCCACAGAGTTTGAACAATTTAAGCCAGTTAAAGCTCTGCCCTTAGCTTGTCCTTCACACCCGTATTTCTTCATTTGACCCCAAACAAATAGAAAGCTTTTCTCTTTGATCTTCATGATAGATTTTAAATCTTTCAAGATTTACGATTCACATAGCATTATCCTCTACAGCATATTGCAAAACTCTATTTGGCATGTAAAAAGGCTGTCACTGGAAAAATCCCACATGTGGGGATCAATATGGCCAATCTTCCAACCAAAAAAGGATGGAACTGAGCAGTTTCTTTATGAATCCTTCGCATATACACGCAAAAACGTAGCTCTAGTTCCAGAAGCCCCTGTCCACCACTGAAAGTGTAGAAACATCAACACAGTTTGAAGATTAACCTGTCCCTGCAAACCTCTAATGACACTGGAGGTTTTGTTGTTATGTTCTAATACGTTACGCTTTGCAGGTGGGAAAGGAAGCGTGCCAGCAGCTCAAAGGAAACCCTCCTTTCACACTATGTCCATGGCCTTATGAGATTTACTCTTTTTTTAAGTTGCTTTATACTGATTTAGCCAGTGGAATACAAAAATAACAAACCAAAGAGGTTGCCTTACTCAGGATTAGCTTGACACAGACAAGACAGAAGACCCGTGAAGCAGTTAATTTTCTCTTTGGTATTAATTTCCACCCTCCAAATGGACAAAATAGGTGGTGTTTGTTTTTTTTATTTTCCCTCCCCATGTTTCTCCCCTCCTGCATACTCAGAAGCAACAGTAGCTGGTCAAACAACAAAAAAAAATTATCAGCTTTTAATTAAACTTTTGTGATTCTTTCACCACATTTAATGGGAGAACAGAACATGATAAAAGCTCCAAAATAGACCTCAAGATGTCCTCTGCTCTCACTGGTTGAGGACTGCTCATATTAGAGATGACCATGACATTTTAATGGCCAGGCTCACTTTGCAGTGTGCGGTTTTTTTCCTTTGTTGGGAAGCCCTCACACATCTAAGTGGCAGTAAAGGCTAATGCATACTTGCTATTTCCCATTTCACCATAAGAAAAACTTGAAAATCTAACTTTTTTTTTCCCAATTGTGGCAAATATTAATTATACCTCAAAATACCTTCAACACAGCCTTGTGTGTTACCACTTATAAGTGACATTATAGTATTATTTTCTGCGTCATTATTGGACAGAAACTCAGTTTTGTCTACATAATTCAAATATAACTAGGGAAAAAGACAAAAAATGGAAAAAAAGAAAAAGAAAAGAAAAGAAAGAAAAGGCAACCATAACCCAGCAAATTCAGTGACATATTTTGATTATTAATGGTCTTGCAGTCTGCAGGAATAAAGATGCAAAACAGTATTCCGGAGTTTAAACAGTACTCCTTTTTCTATCCTTTACTGGAAGAAATTCTGGTTCTTTTAAATTACACCATGTCCTCTGACTTTGCGTTTATAAGCAAAGAAATAAGAGCTGTATTGCACTGGCATTGAGCATCAGGATCCAAAGCATTTTCTGTGCAGATAAGAAATTGAAATCCAGTCCAGTTTAACAGTGGGCCAACGCTTAGTGGTGTTTCAAAGTTTATCTGATATTAATTAGTCCCAGCAGAACTTTTAGTAAACAGGATACAACATGACTACCAGAAGAGTTGTTTACTTGGCATTTTCAGGAAACCATGTTCAGGTTCCCCGGACATGTAGTTTTAAAGAGTAGTACTGAGGCATATTAATGAAACTATTTCAGTAAGTTTTACATGCTTTGGTCTTGCATTACAGATGGATGAACTTCTAGTTTAGACATTTTAATTCTGAGAACCTGGGGTTCTTTCAGAACATTAACTTCATATTTAGTAAGCAAAAATCAAAATACAAAAGTTGTTCAAAATGGTATTTTCTATTAAATACATTTGACATAATCCTATTAAAACAAAAATATTGTGTCATGAAACCTTTCTGTGCCAGAAATTTTTTCTGCTCCAGCATTACAAAAAATTATTTTTGATCTTCTAAATCATTATTGATATTTTAGAGTGCACCAGTCTAAATTTGAGATTAATTAATGAATACTTCATACAATTACTAGTTCATGAACATGTAATAAAACCAGATTTTTATGAGTAATGCAGGATCTGAATCGAAAGATCTCACAAAAGAGCAGGGACAACTTGTAATGGAAAATGGTTTACGACAAAACAAGCAAAAAAATTACATAAGCATGAAAAGCTATTTTTATACAGCCAGCTACTTCTACACTTTATTATTTGCCGGTTTTGTTCCTGAGAATCCGGGAAGCCTGGCTCCAAGTATTTGCTTTGGCTATGGCTGTCTGAAGTGTCAGAACATGATGTAAAAGCGTTCTCTGCATAATTTTGCCCCAAAAGAAAACGGGCAAGTATATATAAGAATACTTCTTCTTGTAGACAGACTTTAAAGGTTTGGGGTTTTTTCTGTTTATACACTCATTTCATTAGGTAAGTTTAACAAATATCAAGGTAAGAAATAGCTCACCACTTGAGTAAATCAAAAAAGTAATGAGAAAAACATTTTTTCCTGTTTTTAATTACTGCATATACAAAAGAGTGCAGAAAACACCCCCTCTACAAAGCCTTTGGTCACGCCGTATCCACGTGAACTGCCATCCCATCACAAGGCAACTACTGCCCGAAAGAGGAAAACTAAGCAGGAAAACCTCGTAAACACAAAAACTAAAAGAAAAAAAAAGGTTAATTTCGCTTGACAGACCAAACCCTTCAGATGTGGTGACACGAGCAGTTACGTAGGAAGCCGGTTCCCAGCAGAGCAGGCTCTTCAGGAGAAAAGGGAGGCGTTTCGCCACGTTTCCTGGCGCGGCGGGGAAGCCCCCTCGGGCGCCTCCGTTCCTCCCCACTCCCTTTTCCCCCTGAGCTTGGGCCTCCTGAGGCTCAGCTGCCTGAGGAGAAACCCGGTGGCCCCTGGGGCAGTGGCTCTGCTGGCGAGGGCCGCCCTTCCCCCGCAGCCCAGCGGCCCGGGGCGGCGGGGCGGGCGCGCCGGGGGCAGCAGGACCCGGGCGGGCGGAGCCGCACCCGCCCTGCAGCGCTTCAGCCTCCGCCTCGCCGCAACGGCAGTGACACCGAAAACGCTGGCAAATGAACGAAGACTCGGCTTGGAGTTTTAGAAAGCAGCATCCCTTATTTCAGCGCGAGGGAATGATTCCCATCGGTTGTGTAACGAGCCAAGGGCTGGGGACAGACCGTATCTACCGCTTACGTGCGCGTGTATAAATTGTCCCAGAAATCTTATGCATCTTCTAATATTAATTTTATCGTTATTATGAGCTTCACACCAGCCAAATTTCTGCTAACTGGGGCTTTGGAGCCAGCTGTCCGCCTGACCTTCAATTTTAGATACGGGAAGACTGCAAGCAGGTGATTTTAGAAGAAAATAGATCTGTTCAGCACATACCATACTTCACACAAGACGTTCTAATAGGAACAGTGTCTGCAAAAACACTGTTTGGGAAAAAAAAACACACTACAAAGAAATGATGCTACCGGAGGGGCGTTCTGTCTGACTTTCAAAAAATAGGCACTCAGTTGAAATTTTACTTTAGCTTAAACCAAAGTGTTCCACTTCTTGTAAAAATAACTCCTTCTTCTTTCAAGTCCCTCCCTTTTTTTTTTTACACCCCTTGACCCTAAGCAAATCCCTAACGCCAGCGCCCACCCCAGTGCTCCTCCCGCCGGACACCGCGCAGCGCCCGCCCGGCAGCCAAGCAGCGCCCGCGCCCCGCCGCGCCCCGCCCCCGTAGGGCGGGAACAAAGAGGGCGGGGGCGCCGGCCGCGGCGGCGCTGGCGGCTCCGCTGGCTTTCTCTCGCGAGATCGCATGAGGTTTCCGGTGTTGTGACTGTGGGGCCGCAAACATGGCGGGGAGCCTCCGCGCCCGCTCGCTCAGGCACCTCCGCATCCGAGGTGAGGGGCCCCGCGCGGGCCGCGGCGCCAGGCGGGCTGCTCCCCCCGCGCCGGTGCCCAGCCGCCCTCCCACGTCCCTCTCCTCCCTTTCCCCTCCTCGGGCTCCTTCCTCCCCGCCAGCCTAACGCGCTTCTCTCCTCCCCGTCCCCGCAGGTCGCAACGACAGCGGCGAGGAGAACGTCCCGCTCGATCTCAGCCGAGGTACGGGCCGGGGGGCGCCGCGGGCCCCCGGTCGCGGGCGCTGGGGGGCAGGGAGCGGCCTGGCGCTCCGCGGGGGCGGGGGGAGCTCGGAGGGCGCAGGGGTGCCAGTGCCCGGGGAGCGCCGCCGCCCCTCAGGCGCCGCGGTGGGACTGCCCTCCCGGGCCACTGGAGAGGGGCTGAGGCCCCTCGGCCGCTTCTGGGGTGGTGTTCGCAGGAAGTAGTTGCGTGTAGACGGGGCTATTGGCAGCGCCCTCCCCTCGGCCTCCGGGCGCCCACGGGGAGCGGCGGCGGCTGGTCCTGCCCCCATCCTTTGTCGAGTGTCTCTACCTGTCCCAGGCCGGCTGATCGCAGTGCTTACTCTGAACCTCTTGCCGTAAGACCAACAGTCACTCATCTCTCTTTTACTTCTTAAGTTGCTTCAAACATTCTCCTTGCTCTCAGATCTATGGTGGAGGAGGGCGTTGGAGGAAGGAAGGAACAATAACCTCTGCTATACACAAACTAATTTTGTCGAAGATAAATAGACAGATGTGGATCCTTCTTACCTCTCTGAGGGCTAAGATAGGGTTTAGCCTCTCCCAAAGAGGCAAAAAAATGCAGAACACAAACTGGCCCACTAGAAGCAATGATTATCCCTGGGGCAGAAGATCTTCATCTGGAGGAGGGAGTAAAGTTGATGCTTGTAGTAGAACTGTTCCGCTTCAGGAGATCCAGGACGGCTGCTGTCCTCAATAGATCCATTTTCTGAGGAAGCTGGCAGGGAAATGACAGAATCAATGAGATAAAAGTGGACTGTGAAATGTAAAGGAAGTACAAATATTAGCAGCATCAGTACAGTTTTCAGCTTAGTAAAAGGGTGTATCAACAATTCTACTTCTCATTCTTTTTTCTCCCAACTATGATCAGTGCTTAGAATTTTTTGGTTAAGCGGTTTTACTGTGGGCTGAACGTTATCTCTGCTTTTATGTATCATTCACAAGTGTATTTTAGTTCCTGGGAAAAGGATTGAGTTTTCTTCAATTTAAAGACACAGGCTCTTAAGCCTCCCACCTGTCTCCAAATGTTTGATTGCTTTAGTGGGACAGTGTCTGTAAAACTAAAACAAGTGAAACTCTAGTCAGCAAAATGCAGCACAAAGGCCTTAACAGTTCAAACATGTGACACAATTATTACTGTAAGCAGTGGCATCCGTTCATGAAATGTACAGAATCAGTATTTCAGTAAATGGGTTTAGTAACTCTTTTAGGTTGTGTAACATACAAAGTGTTCTGATCTGAAAGAACAATACAAAAAATTTGAATGCTGGAGTGGTAATTCGTAGTTGTGGTCTGTTTGAACTCTGTTACTTTGAATTCAATAGGTTACAGTCATTATGATTAACAGATTTTTGCCATAAGGTGTTTTCAGGCTCATACTGATTCCATGAGACCTGTAGTAGTAGCAGTGTAAGTACTTCATGTGTGTCCTACTATGAAAGAGGCTCTCAGATGATGCAAAATAAATTTTTAACACGATGAAAATAAGGTGTTTTGCACTGTGATTGTATATAGCCTTTTTTTTTTTTTAAAGAATAACTGTTGTGGTGGTTTCAGTTGAATAAGAAGCTGCTTTAGTAGTGAACCTCCCATCACAAAGTGAGGTCAACTACAGCTGACCGATCAGTAATCACATAGCTATCCATAGACAATATTGCCTTCATTTTAAAGAGAAAACAAAATGTCGAGAAGTCTCAGGAAGTTAACTAAGCTAGATGATAACTTGATTTTTACATTGAACACAATGAATGCTTGTTTTTCCAGCTGTTACAATGGCTATATGAGCAATTAGTTTAAGTATTTTAAATTGTTACCCTAATTTTGTAGTAATAATGCACTGTTCTTATTCACTGTGTTGAGCAGATAACTTCGTTTTCCACAGGGCTTCATAAGTTAAAAGAATATTGTAACGATTTTTGTTTCCCCAGACATCTGAACTTCGCATAGATTAATGTGAAGTATCTGTCTAATTTGAGCAAAGCAGAGGATTGCCATAAGCAGAGCCTTAGCCATATGTTTCTAGTTACAATGACCTCTTTATTACAAACACGTGAAATTATATTGGAATTACTTTTTTTGAAAGAGGTTCCTATTATTGATGGCTTGATGAACGTGACTTAGCATACAAGTCTGGCCTTCACTAGTCCACAGGTATGGACTGCGCTAACTACGCTCTTTCCATGCAAGACTATTGAGTATATCGGAAGTAATAATAGATGTGAGAAGAGTGCTAGCCTTGTTTGTGCTGATTTGGGTCCTACATCTTCCTGGCTTTTTGTGTTGTAATGGCTCAGGGAGTGCTTTGCTGCCTGTAGACCTGATTTACCTTCCTCTGCATGCTTTTTGCTTGCTCTTTTCTCTGATGCTGTAGTTAGAGAATTGCCTTTGTTTTCCTAGATAATACCATGTTGTTCTCTTACATATTTTTACCAAGGCTAGTACAGGAGGGTTTTAGTCTTTGGAGCTTCTCGGTGCGTTTTTAAAAACAGTATATAACAGTGTTTGTGAAAGACATTTTATGTGGTAGTGCATTCGGTTTGTGTATGCGCATGTGAACGCTGTATGTACATGATTCGCCTGGTTAAAGACGGTAATGTAAAATCTGTGATTTGCTGTTTCTGGAGGGTTTTTGGTTGTGTGGGTTTTGTTTTTTTGTTGTGTTTTGTTGTGGTTTTTTTTTTAAACCTCTTGGACAGTCAGCTCTGGCAGTATCTCATCTTTTAAAAGGATAAATCTTTTGGGACAGTAATTTTCTTAAGAAAATCAGTTTGCTGAAAGGGTGATCAACTCTGGAAAAATTGTCCCTATCACAAATATTGTGGGGCATGATGTTAGCATAGTGAGGAAAAAACTGTACTGGTACAGGTTAGACCTATTGCTTTTCCCTACTTAAGGTCTTATGTTGTGTCTTCTATTGATTACAAAATTGCAGTTAATTGTGATTCAGAGTAGTTGGGTTTTGGCTTTGTATTATATTACCTTCTCAGAATAGAACAGAAGAGGAAAAGGAGGACAGACATGCCACCAATGCAACTCCCATTGCAGTCATCTGGGATGAGGCAGATTGGTTTAATTAGACTGCTGGGTTCAAGCTCGTAACTTCCTAAGGTGAGAAAGGACAGATGGAGTTATCGACCAGGTTAGTGTGTTAGGTAGGAATTGTTGCACTGAGTCACGTCGTGGTTGTGTATGTAACTGTGATACCAGTATTATATGCTATTAGCGTAATTTATCTTCGTTTCTGACTGTTTTACACGTATTCCAAGCAGAATGACAGGACTTTATATACTCCCGTAAGGACTGGGCCCTGTAAAAGGCTTGTTTAATATATGCTATATGAGTTCTTTGTGCATCTCTGTAACTGAATAGCCTTATCTTTTTGGGTGACCAGTGCCTCTTCCTTTATTGGAGTTTCTGCTCTTCCCTTTGAGTTGGGAAGGCCTAAGTAGTTCAGAGCTTGCCTAGTTGAGAGTTGCTTCTCAGCAGTGCCTTATTTCTAGTCATGGTCCTTTGAATGCCCTTCTTTCAAGGATTCCCTGTTTACTTGGATTCCTGTAGCTCTGGACCTGCAAATGGCAGTTGCTAGAGTTTGTTGACTTTCCAAAGCTTTGAAGAGGTAGAAGGGTGCCAACTGGTGATGGTCCAGTGCTCTTCTGTCTTTGTCTTCATTTCCTCCTTTTTGAGGGTAACTTTCTGATACTCTACTCTTTAATTAACTGAAATGTACCTATCTCCAACATCAATACGTTCATTTATTATTCATAAACTTACATTACGAGATACTACTTTGATTTAGCAGCTTTTTTTGTGCAGCCAATTCTCTCTGTTTTGTAAGTGTTGAGTATTCTAGCTACAACACAAGACAGGTATGAATAAAGTAGCTGAGAAAAGTGGCTTTTTTCTCTATGTGAGAGTGAGTTTCACAAAATTATCTACTGTTATCCGAAAAAATACCCTTTTCCTTTATTTTTGTCTCCATTCTCCATCATTTCCTTCCGTCATATTGGTAAAGATAAAATGGAAATTCCATTTAACTTCAAGGTATGAACCGTGTTACTTCTCTTATTGTGCTTGGATCACTTTAAACCATGCTGTCTTTGGTTCTGTTTGCCCACATGGCAAATCATAACACGTTGCATGCAGGGCAAACATCTCCAGGCACGATGTGCAGTTTATAGCCCACAAAAATGCTGGGCATTTTTAAGGGTTATTTGTGGGGTAGTCAAAGAAGGCTGCATGAATTTTGTTTTCAGATTCAGCTTGAGATTTGATGACTACACTGTTTCCAGCTTCCTTGATCAGTAGGGATGAAGCAGGGAGGGATGCTGCTGCACCTGTCTGACACTGAGATCTCAGTGAGTGGGGAAGGGAAAGACCCCCTTGTGGAGTGCTTGCAGCAAGGCAGTCGGAAATCAGAGGTAGCTGGCATATACTTTCTTGATGGGTGAAGGCAGTTCTTCCACACTAAAGCCGAGAATGTCACAGAACACTTCAAGTTCTTCTTTGCATACTCTTGCAGTAGGTGGTCTGCCTTGAAAATATGATGAAGCGTGGCTCCACCATAATTTAGAAACATTATATTAAAAATAGCCAAATAAACAAGAGGTATGGTCACCTTTCACCGTCAGTTAGCAGTATGCCATGATTGCGATGGGTAACTATAGCAGGATGCTGGAGTAGGAGCAGGTCACACAGCAGTAGCTGGTTCTTTGCTCTCTTGTTTGTGAGTCTCACAGAAGCCACGATAGGAGCAAGAAGGTAATTAGTAATATTTTTTTCAGTTCTTTTGAGCTATAAAGGAGCTACTTGAAAAACAGGTGGAGGGAGATCTCACTAGTCTTCAAGTCTGAGAAATTTTCTACAGTGTTATTGGGTGTTTTTTTTTTTTATAGAGGAAAACCTAAGAGGAAGTGATCAGTTAAGGTGGCATGCTAAATTTTTGGGCAATGTGTAACTTTTTGGTAGGTTTTAAAAGTGGAAGAGTTAGGGGCGATGAGTATATGCGCTTAGCTTAGTGTCTGCACTTGTGCTTTAGTTGACCATTGTTTTAGAATTGTAATAATAAGACTTGTGTGCCGTTGGCTTTGCTTCCTGTGTTATTACTGCTTCTGTAATCTTAGATTTCTCAGAACTACTAAAATGGTGTGTGCTTACAGTAGTTTCACTTTTCATTTCTTGAAAACAGGAACAATCTTTTAGTGAAGTAAAAATCTTAACAAAAAATGGAGCTTTGAAACCTTTTGACTTGCTTACCTGTCATTAAGGTATCTACTGGAGCTGGGCGCTCTCTGTCAAGATCTGCAGTCATATCCATCTTTAAAGTTTTTGTGTACAGCATCTCTACATTTGGTTTTGTGGGGTTCTTAATGTGTTTGGCTGTTGTGGTTCAGATTGGTCAACAAATGTTAGAACTTTCTTCTGAAGGGCAGAGAATAAAATGTCTGTTCTAATATCTTGTGATTTTCTATTTATATTTGACAAAAGAGATTGTTCTGTGATTTGGATCAGTTGGTATAAATAGCTTCTTAGGTGTTTAAACAATGCTTTGTTTACACAAAATTGAGTGTTCTGTTTTTTCCCAGACCCCAACATTTGACTCTTAGAAATGTTGAAGTACCAAAATTTCTAGTTTCTGCTGCCTTCTTGAATGGTTTAGTCTGTCATGATTGTTTTTAAAGCTTTTTATCCTTCTCTCCCCACCGTTCTTTCGGATTATTGCAGTGCGTAGTTTCAGGAATTTTTTTTTTTGTCCGAGCCTATCCAGTGTTGATGCTGTGTAAAGAAACACACCCCTCATCATAATTACAGTAAATAAGGAAGCTATGTCAACGATAGCCTTTCAGGAAAGAAATAGATCACATATTTGCCTGATCTCATGGTCTTCATGCATACTTCACCAATTACCTAGCAATCTCAGTTTTCTCCTAATAGCGTAGAAGAAATGCTCAACATCAGGTAGAGCTTTTGTCTTCGAAGTGGTAAGAAGTGAAATAGTATGTTGAAAACCAGCTGTTTTCCAACTGCCTATATTGGTACAAAGTCAAATGCTGCAGGAAAGATTGATGTTCAAGAAGGTTACAGGATGGCTTGAGAATTGACGTTGAAATGATAGGTGACTAGTTAGGGGGAATGTACTGAAGAATTGGATAAGCTTTTTGTATTTCATACCAGTTGAAACTCCTGCCTGAGACTTGTTTTTTTAAGTAATAAACTACACAGGTAATTTACGTTAAAATCAGCTAGCTTCTTGCAACTAAGGCATAAGCATGTGACTTAAGGATTTAATAACTGTACAAAAGATTTGATAAGAGATTTGCTTTTCCTTGGAAGTGTTTTTAACTGCATGGAGCTAGGCAGGTGGTTATACTATAGGGCAGGTGAGTTTGCATATTAAGCAGCACTCCCGTGATGAATTTTGTTACGGAAGGGAAGGTGCTGTAACACTGCTACAGAAGTGCTGCCTTGTATGTGTCAAATTGTTTTAACTGCAGTGCTTGTAATTTTCACTGTCACAAGAGAATATATTCTTCTTTATTCTTGTTTAAAAATCTGTAGTATTAGTATATTCCTGTATCCAATGTTAATGATTTTTTTTTTCATTTGCCAACCGATTATTGTGGGGATGGAAAACTTGGGTAGACTGCAACAAGAAAACGGTAGAAGTTAGCGAAACTTCAGAACATGGTTAACGGCAAGTGTGTTCACCAAATCCTTGCATATAGTGAATAGGAGGAATACTGGTTAAGATGCATAAGTGAAGTAGTGAGAAAATTGAGTTAAAAAAAGAACTCAAAACCTAATGAAAAAACCCCAACCCCAAAGAACAAAAAACCCTGCTTAGGGTTGTATTTTCTTAGTGATGTGACTGTTTCACTCTTCTCACATATCTGAAAGTTTTATAGAACTCGTGTTCTTATGCTTCTGTTGTATTCATTAGAGCGTTGCCAGCTGCAACTCAGTGGCCTGAATGCATCTGGGTAACTAAATACTATGAGGAAGTCTTTTTTGCTAAATTCTACCTGAACAGCAATGTCCTTGGAATCAGTGTAGTTTATCAATAAACTAATCTGAGTGATAGATGTCTTTTGAAAGCTTTCTGAAAAGGGAAGACCTTGTTTCTGAATTTATTGGTCATGTTCTTCACTATATAGGCCTCTCTAAAATCATTACGTGCTACTTATTGCTGGGGTTTTGGCTACATGTGACCATTTATTCAGATAGCAGCTCCTGGAACATTTCGGAAAGCTACTTTAACTTTTTTATTTATATTGTAGGAATTAAATATGCATAATTGTCTAAGATGTAAAATAGAGTAAAAATATTTTTAATTCATTTTCAGTTGGAGAAATAGGTACAAAATCTCATGCTGCTTATTGGTGATACTTCGAGTAACCTGAGTCTTGCAAGACTGCCACCAAAAGGGTGGCAAAACGGTTATGGTGAGCTAGGATAGTTACTCACCCATGCTTGAAACTACGACTGTCAGTTAGCACTTTTTTGGTTAAAATGAAAGGAGGAGACTCTTATGCACAGAGGTAAAGTATTTAAAGCCAAACAATATGGTCTTGATGTATGGAAAAATATATAACAATCTTAAAAACAAAACTAACAATAGTTTGATTACTCTCTTCACAAAGTTATATAATGAACAGTACAGAGACCATGGGTTTTTTAGCTACATAAGAGAATTGGTTTCCTGCTTGAAGTGTAAGCAGGCTATAAATAAAAATATTTTTTTAAAAAAATACTTGATAGAGGATTATCAAGAACAGCCGTTGCTTGAAAACTACTTTTTAATAAAAAACTTATTAAATCTGTAAGTAATCTTTTTAACTTTGTTACCTTCTGAGCATCATGAAATCAGAATTCAGCTTTAGCAACCTCATATCTAGAGAATTTAGAATGTGTTCATCCCCTTTATGCAAACCATATGTTATTCTTATGGGTAGAATTAGGTTTTTTTCATGAAATACGAAAAAAGAAATGGAAAAAAAATTGCTGTTTCCATAAATGTGGTGTTCCTAGCTCATTTTTTTAGGTTATCCTGTTACTGCAATGGAGAACTCAATCAAATGTTTGTTGTGAATAGACAAGTTGTTTGAAGAACAATAGGTTTTTGTAAACCTGCCTTAGTACCTTTTTGTAGGTAAAGTTAATATTATTTTTGTAATTGGGCTTTGAGGAAATTCATGCAGGACAGTAGCTTATCTTCTACTATAAAACATTTAAAGAATAGTTTGTTTATCAAAAGCTCTATCTAATTTTTCAGCATCATACCTAACCTATCCTTTGGAATGGTCCTTCAGTTTTCTATATTTGTGTTCAAAGATCTTTAAAGCTTGTCTCTGGCAATCCAAAATAATTTGTGGCCCATACTCAGTTTTGTTATATGCTTCAGAGTAAGTAGTTATGCTGTAGCTTTAAAAAGTTGCTATCATTTCAACTATAAAACCTGTTTTAAAGATGTTTTAGTAGTAAGGCAATGGTGTTTACAGATCTGGCATACAAGATCGCACACTGGGGATAATTAACATAATTCCAAGTGTGACGATTTAGGGATGGCTTTTCTACACATACAGTCTCAGTGTCTTGGTTAGAAATAATGCTATAAGAGAGTAATTTGGGAAGTGGTCCATTTTTTAACTGCTTTCGTTGCTTCAAAGTGACTGCAGCACCAGAATGTATTTCCTGCCAGCTTTATTCATACTCAGGAATAATAAAAAGATTATCCTTTAATTTGCAGTATTTGATGCACATCTGCAGAAGAGAAATCTATACAGTCACAATAGACATTTAAACTTTACTTTTCTGTATACTTGCAGAAGGATTTTAACTGCAAGTCTGAATGTACAGAGCTAAATATGAAGTATTAAACTCCTAAGTGTAATCTTGATCCCAGACTTCCTTTTTATCTGATGTTCTAGTGGTTCCTGGATTCTTCCTTGGATATACTATCATTTGCACATCTTTCTAGTTAGCAGATATTTTTGTAAATGTGAAGGTTAATTTCTACCTGATAGTTGTAGGAACAACAGTTCTTTTGTTTCCTTTTCTTTGACTGCTGTGAAAGAAGTGTACTTTTTTTCCATATTACGGAGCAACTTTCATCGCTTCATAGCTTTCTTATGCAGAAACAATGAAAATAATCCGAGTTTGTAGTCTTCTTCCAGTTTTCATGAACATGAGTTACTGTATCTTCTCTGTATTCAAAATAGTGTTTTATATATGGTTCACCTATGGTAGCCATAGAAATCAAACTAAATAAATCCCTAGGTATATTCTGCAGAAATCCGCTGGGTTTCGTCAAGGGGAATCTTTCAGTTTTTAAGATTTGTTACATGTTATGGGGTTTAGTCTAAAATTTGAGAATTTGTCAAAACTTATACATCACACCATACCAGTGCAAATTATTTTGCACCTTACTGATTCAAGCGTGATAGTAGAATTTTAACAGTGATCATAGAGGATGTCTGTCTGGCTTAGTATTCAGTTATTTTTTCAGTATGATACTAACTACCTAAATTTGGGTTTACAAACAAACAATTTCTATGTTTTTATCTTATAAATTGACCTTATAAAAAGACATACCTTCAGTCAAAACATATTAATGTGTTTTCAAAATCACAATATAAGTTATAAATCTAAACTGTTCATGGACTTATTTTTTTTTTATCTTGCAAAGTGGAGTTGATGCATCCATATAAATAATTCAGGAATAATTTCTGTGTCATAGAGTATGCTTTTTATGTAGCTTTCTCTTCTTCCGTTGTTCTCAGAACCTGGTGGTTTTTCTTCTGCGCGGTTTCCACATTTTGAATGTGATGTAAATGAAGAATACCTCATGTTGTGAGAGATTACATAATTGTCTTGACTTTTTTTCCCAGTAAGTTGGTAACGGCAGGATATGCCTTCTCATTGGCGTTTTATTTAATTATTAAAGGTGTTGGTAAAAAGTGTTTCAGCGGGCTGCCTGTCATCTAGGCTTATATAGACACCTTTAAGTAACTGATTTTTAATGTTTCATTGCTTTTAATAACTGATAACTCACGACTATTCGGGTGGAAATAGAGAACACTGCATTAATTTTTCTAGTTGGTGTACATTTCACTCTATTTCCTTCGTTTTGGCAGCATGTAGTTTAACAAGCCACTAAGAGCAGCTTTGCAGTATACTGTTGCATAGCACTTAGACTTCATAAACCTCTAACAAACGTCTAGGTATGTAGTAAGTTCACCAGCACCAACCACTTATATTGTGATCCTTTCCTTCAGTAGGAAGAAGATACCTTTTGTGTTCTTGATCAATTATTAAATGCTTAACTGTAGTGAAGTACAACTTCCTTTTTTGAGAGAAGTCTTTACATGTATTTAGTCTCGGATTTCAGTTCTTGGCACTATGATTCCTGTAGGTGTGGATAGCAGCTGCTAGTGCAGTCTCTCACTTGAGAGTTTACACTGGTTACTGGGTACAGCTACTGTCCAAGCATCCACAAAGCGATTCATAGAAAGTAAACACTTCTCAGCTTGTCATTATGCCTGGCTTTAGAGTTCCTGAATTATTTGTGTGCTAAATCCTGTTATTATTTTTGTTTGCTTTTTCTTCACGTGTGCATAGCAGAATAGTGAACTGGCATTCCACTAGCCTACTGAATGTGATCAAACAATGCTGCTAAATCTGTCAGGGGAAACGAGTCGTCACTTTTGCTAATATAGCTGTTGCTGGCCCTGTTCCATCCCTGCGTTAGATGGAGCGCGAGCTGTTTTGTATAGCCAAAGCTCTGTGGTGTTCTTTCTGGAGAATGGGATCTGTCAGAATGTATCACGATTCTCACTGGGAAAAAACAATGTCACGGTCCTGAAGAGGTGGAAAAAAAATGAGTCAAGCCCTGAAAGGTCATGAGAGTTTAAAAACAAACAACACAACTTTTGAGATTCTTAATATACTTGCAGCTATGAATTACTTTAAGGTATAGAGAGTTCCTCAATTCTTGAGGCTAGGATTTTAAAAACACCGATTACACTCTGTGCTAAATATCATCATTATAGGTACTGGGTATTATTCAGTGAAAACAGTTGTTTAGTTTAATGAAAGTACGCAGAATAAAGATATATGCTTCTTCAAAGTGCTTGCTTTCCACAAAAAAGACAGATAAACAGAAAATAAGATGGTAATGAACAGCAAGCTAAGCTGTTGTTGCAGAACTCAAGTGTGCAAGCTTGAAAATTTTTATGTCTCAACAAGTTTTTATATAAGTCTTGAGGCAAAGCGGCTTTGTGTACATTAATCAGGACACTTTCCCAAATGTAAAAGTGCGGTTTTAAAAAAAAAAAAGTTAGTTTGACTTTTTTTTAATGAGTCCCTTCTGAAAAGGTGGTGTCCTGCTTCCACCATTCTATCTGTGGCACAGCTACTGATGTGTCTTCTTCTGTAATACTTAAGTATTCAGTTTAACTTGGTAACCCAGCAGCAAAATGACACAGCTGAAAGAATAGAAGGTATTTTGCTGCGTTAGTTGGTGAAATCATTTTAATGTGAAGTCAGTGGGTGGTGTTGTAGTGTAAAGGATAGGTTGTACCATGTAGTGGGACGGAGTAGGGAAAGAAGTTGTGTATCTTTTGGCAAAGGAGAGCTGTAAGATCAGCTCCGTCATTTTGCACAACTCCACCCTCAGAACCACCGTGCGAAAGAATGTGAAGTTATTTGGTTGTTGCTGTGGGCCAGCTCGAGATGAGTCAGCATCGCAGTAATACATAAGTCAGGGAAAAAAACAGACTTTTTCAGGGGTCTTAAAATTATAGCAAGAAGCTTTTCTTCTTAGTCTTATTTTCTGATAGAAGAGTTAAGAACTTATGAAGAGCTAAACAGTAGGGTTAATCAGAGCTGTGAAATCTCTGCAGTAGTGGTCTGAATTGGTGTTCTTCAAAAATGTAAACAGCAAAGGCCTTGTTAATGCCAACGTGAGCTGTTAACCTTGACAATAAAATGTTACGGCCATGATATTTCTTCTTTTGGGATGTCAGTCTCTGGTTTGTGCCATGTTTGTCCATTTTTTAATAAATCCATGTTCTTCAGCAGTGTTGCATGAGATTTTCTGACAGGGAGATGTGCAGTGCTGGATCTGGTCTTTGATTACAGGAAAGCCATGTGGCTTAGTTGGTAGAATCCTGAATGTATTTGGTCTATTTTCAAGCCCATTTCAATGAAAGGGGCAGGCTGTACCTCCATTTGTGAAGTCAAATTACTTTATGTTCTTTTAAAACTGCCAGATGTTTAGTTCCTTTAGGATGGCCTACCTTCTCTATTGGCTTTATTTTTATTACAAATCAGTTGTGCTTGTGTAACTAAGTAAATTTTCTACTTCTTTCTAATATGTGATGTATTTCCAGAAGAAGAAAAACAGGGTTGCTCATCTTTCCTTGAAGTTAATATGTTATAATTCTTTTGTTAACTTTTCTGGAGAGAGATTTTTTGCAAGAAGGTCCTTTTGAAGTTTAAAGCAAGAATTGGACTTGCAAGGCTTAATTGAAGAAGCTTCTGCAATCTTAGTTCTTTCTGAGATAGTATGCTATTAGAGGTTTTATATTTCTCTACTGTCTTGTTTTTTCTACAACACTAGTGTTGATATAATCAATGTGTGAACTAGCTATGTGCCTTATTTTTACTTTGGTCTTTAAATTTACTTCTTGCCTTTAGATTGCAAGAGGATTAAGGATGAAGCTTTTCAGTTACAGTAAATGGATTTCTTTGTGAGTTGTAAATTTAAGATATTGACTGAGATCGGCTTTGAAATAGGAGTCACTCTCCTCAATGGTCTTCCGCATTTATTCTAGAGAACTGAAGTGTGCCTGGTTCTGGTTCTAAGCATCGATTAAATTGATGCTTATTGAGGCAAAAATGATCTGCATCCTTAATGGAGACAAGGAAAGTACTTGTTATATTTAGCAAGCTACACTTTGAATGCATGTTTTGATTTTTTTAACGGTATCTGGTAATTACCTGTTTTCTTTTGCAGAACCCTGTGATAATATGAGAGAGATTCTCCAAAATGTGGCCAAGTTACAAGGTGTTTCAAATATGAGAAAGCTGGGTCACTTGAATAATTTTACTAAGGTAAGAACTCAAAAGGTGTTAATAGAACAAGTGATAATAGAGGCAATGTTTTGTATGTATTTTATCAGACGGTGGCTTAGATTGATGAAGCAGATTACTATCATGGAACAGTACTTGAAATGTACATGCTATGGGAAAGGAGCAAATAAGGACAAGCAAATATACAAATGCAGGGTTATGCTGAAGTTTCTCTTCCTGTCCTAATAACTGAATTTTTGTAGTTTTTTTCAGAATTTTTTAGTGCTTAGAAGCCTGAAGTATCTCCCAATTAATGGGTTAAGTTGCATGAATAAATCTAAATATTAGTTCCTACTCCACAGAATTGAACCAAATATGTGAAATGCCAGACTTCCTGGATATAAACTGAAGTAGTATGGTAAGGGTAAGGACTGTACCAGTGAGAGCAATATGCAATAATTTGGGCACTAATAGAATAGCAACCATGAAGTTTCACTGCGTTTTTCATAGTGAAAAAGATTAAAAGAGGTGATTTCGAGAAGTGTTCTGTATTGCTGATTCTTGAGGTACTTTTTACAAGTTCATGCTTCTAAATAACGGGAATGTGACAAATACTTGCTTGAAGGTACAATGGGTATGTTGGAAGTTGACAGTGTGAGCTTATAGGAGGCAAGAATTAAAATCTTACAGAGAATGTAGTCTGAAGAAAGAGACCATGAAAGGCCTTCATAAGGAAAGCAAGTGCCATTTTTTAGGTAAATGAGGAGTCTATAGAGAGGAGCAGAGAGGACTGATGGAATGTGGGCAGGGAATTAGGAGAGGGGTATTTATAGCATACTGAATGGTTGTGATTGGGCCAGTGTTCCATTTGTTAAGGCAAGAAAACAGTGCGTTGCAGTCAGTGAACCAAGAGACTTTGGAGCTGCTGTGTGTGTTATGCTGATAGATGGACTGATGCTCAGAAGTATCTGGGAAGTTGTACACCTTTCTAATAGAGCACCACAGTAGCTAGTGCGTCGAGGTAGGAGTGGAGAATTTTGTGGTAAAGTTAAGGTTTAAATTGTTGTTGAAGATGCACTGATAACAAATCATTGAATGAGATATCCCAAGAGGCAGCTTGGCAGTTTTGAGAATCTCAAGTGAAAGAACAGGGACAGGCTTGGGGAATGAGTTGATATGAGAACAAACGTGCGTGATAATCTTTGAAGTAGGCATGTTTTCTGGCCATTACAAGCGCTACCTGTGGGACTGAACAACACTTCAGTGATAGTGCATGGGATTAATTTAGCAGGAGTAAAGAACAAAATCAGAACAGCATTATCTTCTGGTGCATTAACAAATCTGTAAATGCTCCTTTTTCTGAGTTGGTTCAGAATACGTGTAGGTGCATAGTGTTCACTGGAACTGAACTTATATACACTGCAATCATTTCTTTGGGTCAATGCCTTATTGTGTCTTATCAGTCTGTCAGACCACAATTGGCAAAATGCTGCTGCTTCTACTGAGATTCCAAACTGTATTGCAAGAATGCCCCTTATCCTGCTATGAATGCGTAGCTGTGTTTCCTGTTTGTACTAATCTGGAAACTTAAACACTAGTGCTTCAAATTCCTTAGTTGCCTTAAAGTTCAAGAGCTAGATTAGGTTTGCAGATTCATGATTTCTAGTGAAAAGTCAATATGTCTAAGTAGATCTTAAAACAGCGTTGATTTTACTGCCGAATAACAGATGTTAAGCACCTGTAGATCTGGTAGATTATTGAGTATGCATACAGGAATTAAAGGATGAATTAAACTTTTTTTTAAATATAATCTTGAAAAAATTCAATTATTCCATAATTGATTACTTGAATTATATGTTCTTTATATGTACGTGATGCTGAAGTTGGAAAATACAAGGAAAGTTTTAATAAGTTGGGCTTAACAACTGTCAAGAAATGATGAATTTGAAAATCAATTTGCTAGAATTAAATATGACTTCAGAAGGCAGAGGCTATAGTTTAAAACCTGGTTTTAATACTGAATCTGTAACCCTGTATGGGGAAATCATGCTAGTCTATTTGATATTTAACACTTTCTCTTGTTGAATACCTGCTCTATAAATTTATAACTTGTATGTTTAATTTTGAGTACTCTTCCTAATTTTGTTTCATCTGTAAATGCAGTTATGAAAATAGAATAACGGTTGCAGATTGTGTTACATTGTCTGCCTTGTGGTTGGAGCAGTTCTGCATTTTTCATTCCAGTGGTTAAGAGTGAAAGCCTGGAGTTAGGGGGAGATGGCTTTGTTACCTTTTTGCACTCTGATCTTCTACAATGAATCGGTGTAGTCTCAGTTGCCCCTCAATTGCCTGAGGTAGGAGTGTAGGGAAGATAGATGTGCTAAGAGATGAGGGTGATGTATCCTGTCTTGGGGTTATATTGAAGATAAACTTGATTTGTCTATAAATTCTTGCATATCATGGTCCACTTCTGAAAGGCTAGTAGTTATCAAGGATATTTGTCCTGGAAAATCTATAAAGTTTAACTCTCCTGCTAGGAATATTATTATGCTTGAATGTCAACGCCTGTCTAAGCAGTTGGTCGCTGCTGCCCCTGATTTCTCTTTCAAAGACTGGTCAGTTCTCACATTACTGTTGTATGTTTTTGGTCTCGATCAGCAAAATGTTTGTATTCGTGTGGAAACTAATACTGTGTGTTCAAGTGGACTTTCCTGACAGAGACCATGTTAGTTATTAAATTTTTCATTAACTCAAAATATCTAAGGTGTGTAAGGATCAGGTTTCTTTCCTTGAAAGAGGACTAGATTTTCAAGCTGGGGGTTGATCCCCTCACCCTCCTTTATTTAAGAAAATGAAAAGTAAAAACTGTTTCAAAACCTTAAAAGCTATTGAACTAAGACTGAACTAGACTCTAGGTTATGCAGAAGTTAAAATACTTCAAATAAAATTTACTAAAATAATAACGGTCAGCAGTCAACAGGATTTGTTACTTTTATCTGCAAGAAGGATACTTTAAGGCAGATATTATGTATGAAGCTTGCATGCCTGAGATGTAACTTGCTTTTCATTTGTCCTTCCCTTTAAGAGGAGGGTTAACTGGTGATGTTCCAAGTCCTCACAGCACTCATACTTACAGTGCAAAGTATGCTGTATACATTACACTTTACAAAAGCTTACATTTAATTCATCGTTTTAGCTAGTATTCTTAGTAAAACTGTAATGTTCATAGTCTTGCCTCTTTGACTGCTGAACATGGGTTATTCTCGCCCAAAGGACACTTAAGTTTTCTGCTTCAAGAAATTAGCATTCTCAGTCTGGTAATAGTTAGATGACAGAAAGGTATGTTTACTTCTGAATTGCAGCAGTGGCAGATGTAGAAATTTTTCTCCTTATCTGCTGCTCATCACTTAATAAGAGAAGTTGCAGTTTTGTAGGCAAAAGCATTTATAAAATATTGCCTATCTGCATTAGACAAAAATAATCTTGTTACTTTCAAACCACCCATATTACCATTTAAGCCAGCCTGAATTTTGAGCTGAATACTTTGAGGATTTGACTTGTCCTAAGCATTCAGTCACAATTCTAGTCCTTAGAGTTGTTTTCAAGCTCAGTATGTGCCTTTGGCTTCAGTAAGCTGAGTAGGATCACCCGTCTTCCATTTATATGGCCTGCTACATAAGACAAGCACCTCGAAGTTTCCTAACTTCTGCTGATTAATAACAAAATATCATGGTTACTTCTTTGGGGTTTTCCCCACCCCATGAGTAGTAGTCAGTGGTAGATTACTGAAAACTGAAGGAACTTCACAACTGTGTTTACTTAGTGGAAATATTTTCTGGATTTGAACTATTAATTTAGAATCATTTATTATAGAAACATCCCACTGTTAGCTTCTGAGAAATCTTTTATATCTTTTTAAACCTAAAATGTATTTAAATAATGCACAGAAAAGTAGATACACAGATGTAGTTATAGGGATTTCTATTTTCCATTCAAAAACAAAGATGCTTAAATGTAGCAATTGAATGGCATCAGTGATATGGAAAATTATATTTTTATCTTCTCAAAACTAATTCTGTTGTCATTTAATGAAACTCTACTATTCTCTATATATCTTTTAGCTTTTGACATTCTGCTAAATTTCACTAGGGTAGGGGTTGAATTTAGGGCTGTATAGCCTTTCATGGATTCTATCTCTCAGATTCATAGTCCGTCATTTCAGAGTCTCAGTTGTCCTTTGTAAAACCCAAGTACCTTAGAACCTGAATGCAGTATTGACACAGTGTAATATTCATCCAAATGGCTAAACCAGTGTGGACAAACCTTGAAATCTCATGATGAAGGACATAGCAGATGGTAACAGAAAACTGCTTAGGGGCATTCAGCTTTGAAGTAAACCTGGAGAGCTAATGAGGCTAAATCCATAGTCTGCAATTTCAGTAGGGGCTTCTTTTAAGAGTACGATGTACTAAGTCGCATCCTCATAAATATTACCAGTGATGCTATGGCTGTTCTGTTAAATATAAATTTGAGTGGTTTCAGTGTGCACTCGTATATGTTGTTGACCTCCTGTGGTTTTGTTGTTTTGAGCTACTGTTTCCAAGACATGTTGATCTGTTACTCATATTGCTATGACTCATCTAAGTAGCATGAAAAACTCATAGCTGACAGTAAGCATGAAAAAAACCTTCACTATAAGTTAGTCACTGTCTGGCCTAGCGTAAGTGCCATTTTGTCCTAATATTAAACCATACCCTCAAAGCATCTATGCTGTCCTCATTCATTGGCTATTACATCAAAAATTTTGAGTTTGACAGTTGACTATGGACACTTAACAAGCATAATATACTATGTGTATATATAAAAAATATTATATGTATATATAAAAATATATGAATTTTATAAGACATGTAGCATGAAAAACAAAAATTGTATGCATAATTCCAGGCATTTAAATGATAAGGTAATATAATCCATTGCCATTTTAGTGAAATATACCGGTGTGTGGCCAAAAGCAGGTTTGTATTCTGGTTGCCTACAAACTTCTGTTACAATGACATGCATATTAAATATTAAACAGTATGCACAAATACATGACAATTAGTTGGTTTTGTCAGGAATTCAGTACAAAATTCACTGCGTTTTTTTCCAGAATCATTGGTCTGCTTAATTTAGACGTTTAGAACTGAGCAAATACCCACAGGGCTGAGACCAGCTGAACAGTATCTTCTTTATAGCAGCTTCCATGACTTCGTTTTCCACTTTTAAACATCTATCAATCCATCCATACTTTTGCCAGGGGTTTTTTTCCTAGACTAAATAAACCTAATGGCTCAGCTTTCGTGAGTGCATTTTCTATCTTCCTTTTACATTTCTCTGCTGCACTTTTTCCAGCTGGTCTGCTCTTAAAATGTGGTGCCCAAAACGTTATTCATACAGTTTTGAGAGCGACCTGTAAAGCGGGGGAAAAAAGTCTTAGTCTCAAATATAATGCAGTCGTATTAGTATTTCCAAAGGTAAATCTTCCATTTTTATTACCTGAAATGTCATCACATTAACTCATTTAATTTTTAGTTTGCTGTATCTTACTGATCTTGCTTTCCTTTTGAACATTGTTTTTGTAAGTAATAGTCTGATTGTTTTCTGCTTAACTCCTTCCAGTTTTTATGTGTCTGTTAATGTGTGGTACCTTGAAGGATATGATATGCTGATCTTTTTATTTAATTGCATTTTCTTACCGAGTTGGGTCACTCCTCTCAAATGACTGAAACTTTCTGAATTCTGATCTTGCTGTTCTTCTAAGTGATTTTCTAGCTAGATATCCTGTAAGAACACTACTGTGTCTGAATTCCAATGAAAGCAAATACCTAAGTAATGGTGGCACATTGGAATGGGAGTAAGGTAATAGCTAAAGTAGCTAATCTTCTACTGTACTTTTTTTATAGCCAATTTTCTCTATTAATTCTCTGAGAATTATTTCACATGTGTGCACAGATGTCATCAAACACTTCAATAAAAATTATCATATTCTGAAACTTGTATTCACACAGAGGTTAAACTTTATGACTATGTTTGAGTTTTGAGATAAGGTCAAGTTTCTTACTGTATTGGTGAGGTTGTGCGCAGTGGGTACACATGTAGAGGAGCTAATAACCACAGTGTGTGTGTTTGGTAGGAGTTACTGACAACCAGCTGGTCCAGTGAACTGAATGTGCTTTAGCGATTACAGCAAGTTATGTGGGTTCCTGAAACATGTTTTAGTTTCATTTCGGGACAGCTCAAGCTGCAAACCAATAGTAAGTGTGGTGGTAGGAGACTCACTTCAGAAATGCAGTAGTGCACACAATAGCAGCGTTCTCTAAAATGTTTTCTTCCTAAATCAGAGTTATGACTCTGTATGTGGTTTTGTTTTTTATTTAGCTATTTTTATTTAGTAGGAAAAAAGACTGTTGAACAATCTGGTATATTAAGCTAGAATTGCTCATTTGTGTCTGAAATGGAATGACAGGAAGGGGTTCAGATGTGTAAATGTTGAGCTGAAAAGCTATTGATGTACTTGTCTGAAACTGCACAATGAACTGTTTTTACTCACTGTCTTCTCACACTGTTTTGCTTACCCTGTTCCAGCCAATTTTTACAGTTCACAAGTTGTCAATAGAAATGCTAAAGCAGCAGCAGTGGCCTTAGGCAGTCCAACAAATGGCATAAAAATAGATTGATGCTAGGAAGTGACATACTGTCATAACCAGTTAATGCACCAATTGTCCAGTTTTATTATCACTTAAATTTGAAAGGTGGGGGAAAACACATTTTTATAATAATTTTCCTTACGTTTTATAATCATCTTTGGTTTAGAGACACTGTGAAGAAAAGTGCTAAATCCAAAACATTTCAATTTACTTAGATTATTTGAGCCCAGATGTGAAGCTGATCCTGGCCAATATAATAAACTCTCTTTAACAACTTTGTATTTCGGCATTATTACTATGCATTTTTCTGACAGTGTGAAAAATAATTTCTGAATGTAATGTGGTCCTTAGAAGAATTTGTACTTGAGCATAAAACTAAACATTGTTTGAATTTAAACCATCAAGCTAATAAGAGGAGTTTACTTAAAAGCAGAGTTTCTGTGCAATTTGTGGATTTTTCAGGTGGAGGTGAACAGTAGAACAGGAGCATGGAACACATTAAATCTTTCAACTTACAGTAGCCTTAATTTAACTGTTTTTTTTACTTATTATAAATTTCTTATTTTAGCAGTAAATACATACAAAGAACACGCCATAGGGGTTTATGTATTTTAATACTTTCAGAGTAGGAATATTCAGTAGTTCGCACAAACACTTCCTGAATTCCTTACTGAAGAAGAATTTAATACCATGCTGGCTCTTAATACAGGCCTGTTCTGGAAAGAGAGTACAAAGTGCAATTGGTATTAGTCACTTGAGTTTTTGGAAGTGCTCAGGAAAGTGCTCTGGGCGTTGGATGCAATAGTAAACTATTGTATAGGTTAGCTAGGAGTAGAAAATCAGTTTAGTAGGAATTTCTATGTTACGTTTTCTTACAGAAGAAAAGGTTTGCCTTTCCTCAAGAGGCTAAAACATTGGCACACACTGCATTGCTTCCTTTGAGATTGGCGTTATACTTAAAAACTGCACCTATAGATCTTCACTCTGTTGTTCAAAATAGATGGATTTGGTTGAAACCTTCCAAATTTACAACAGTTTATAGGTGTCTTTGTGTACATAAATTTAACCTTTGCAGTGATTTTCAGAGGTGCAAGTTCTATGGAATGGGTTGCAGACCAGGCAGAATGTCACTTAACAGGACACTTAGCCTTGGCAATGCCTTTTGATTGTTTTTGTGCCGTTGCGCTGCTGTGGGAAAACCTGGTAGTGGACCATCAGTGTCAGTCTTGCTTCAAAACTTGTCACCTGAGCCCTCTTTTTGAATGCAGATGTGCTTTGACTTCAGTCTTTCATCTCTGCTCACAATACCAGTTGCCCAACTAGTGGCTTTTCAGAAAAGAGCTTAAAGGAGCAAGCGGAGCAATGTGGAGTTAAAAATCTGAGGTAGGCAGCTTACATAATTGTGCAAGCTTTTCTCTAGTATGAGAAGCCACAGTCTTGTGGCTGTCTACTGACAGAAATTCTCAGGGAAGTCTGAAGTCCTGTGCTTTCCATTGTCATGAATAAAGCATTGCCAGAAATCTACAGTTTTACTTAGTCATTTTTAAAGAGTTATAATTAATAGATGTTTTCTTTTATTTTCAGCTTCTTTGTAATATTGGCCATACTGAAGAAAAGCTGGGATTTACATATGACAGCATCATAATATGGTAAGTAGTGAAGAGCACTATTGCACCCAGAACAATTAAGGTTGGTTTGTATTTTTGAGCTAGTATTTTGCATTTCTAATGTTTGAGATTTCATAATGCAAACATACACCTTACAAATATTTTAATGAGTAAATAGGAAGTACATTCTTTGGTTTTGGGGAAAGAGAGGGGGGAAAAAACATTGAAGTGTAGATTTCATTAATGTATTCTGCATAAATGTCAAAATACCTCTAAATACCTCTGTAGTTATGAAGGGACTCCACTTTTACTAAAATATGTACCTACAGAATTTAGAGTATACTCTTGATGTAAAATCAGGATTTAAAGATAAATATTTTATGTTAATTTGGTGTAAAATAGCCTGAATTCGTACTTTCAAGTGGAATTCTGTATTTTGTTGTCATTTTTCTGACAGTCAATAGTAACTACATGCTTATTTCCAGAATTTCTGTGTTTTTACACAGATGTTTGTAAATTTGTCTTGAGTCTCAGCATTTGTGGCAGAAACAACTAGGGTCTATTATTGAATATGATTTTGTTCTTCAAATTTAGTTATCTGACTTAAGAAAGCAAGCTTAGAAAAGCTAGTCAATTTTTAAGTAAAATGTTGGTAAAACTAGTGCTAACTTATTTTCCTGGCTAGAACTAAAGAACTGATAAGTGCTAGTGTATTTTTCTGAGCACATGTTTTGTTGTAAGTTTTAATAGGTTATCTTCTGATCTTATGTATGTAGTTTATGATAGCCCTTTATAACGAGACCAAATATTACTTGCATAGAACTTCAAAATTCTTTACCAAATATTTTTAAATATAAAGGCAATGTGGATACTACTGTCTGTTTTCATAAAAAAAGGTTTGCAGAAAAATGGACTAATCCAAATCCGATTATAGATACTGATAAGGAAGAGACAAATGTTGTTCAACAGACACGTGAAGCAAAATCGCCACATACGTAATAAAAATGCCAAAAATAACTTTTCAAAAAAAGACATAGCAGAAAAGTGGTCTTGGTTACTATCGTAGCTTTAGACAACCTGATGGTTCCTCTCTTGTATATACATGAAAAGCAAATTTTTGTGCATGTATGCACATTATTCTGCTATAGTGAAAATTTTCAAATTCAAGAATACCACTAAAATGCTCACATTTTAACAACCAGAATTATGCTGATTTGATGGTACTTTAGAAATACTTATAGGATGGATTCTTTTAATGAAATATACACTTTTTAGGCAAATTTAAAATTTTACCCTATGGAGTTATAGCCATTCTGTAGTAGTACTGTTTGCAGATTATTTAGTTATGCAACACACAGCCATTCTGAGTAACTTTCAGATACTGAACTTTTAATTTTGCAAATGACCTTCGGGCTTTGGATGGAACATAAAAGGTCTATAATTTGCTCTGATGTTCCCAATGTTATCTTAGATTTCCATAGGGAAACCTTTTTGTTCTAGGGAACAAACTTTTTTCTTCAAAAACATGAAAAACTATTTGGATACAAGAAATAATTAGCGCGTTTTCTGCATTTGTGAGGTATGAATGGCTAACCTTAAAGGATGAAACTGTATGGGAATCAATCTTTTCAATAAATAATTGTAGATTTCCTATGAAGTTCTAGGTTTTGGAGTCAGTAATCTAGAATACAGAATATTTATAGAATCATATTTAGAATATTTACCTGAATCAAAGATAGTGGCGGTTTGCCATAATTGCAATTATTCTCAAGTTCCAGATCTGTAGTTTATAACTTTTTCTTCATAAAATTGTTAGTCTAGGCTACTGTATAGTTTCTTCTTTCCAGCAGATGGAGATAACAGTGACACATTTTGTTGGCATTCCTAGTGTAGATGGGTCTTCTCAATTCTCAGAGCACCGTGCCATTGACAGATTTGAGGAAGTGCTGAGCCATGAAGAAAATATAATGTCTGTAGGCCTCAAACTTTTGAGATCTTACAGTAAAATACCATAAGAGCAACTGTCTGGCTGGATCAAACAAATATTTGTCAAAACCATGGTTGCTTTAGGAAAAGATTCAAGAGTGATCTTGTAATAGTCAGTGAATATTTCATCTTTTGTTAGTTCTTCTAGACTTCTTATCAGTCTGGAAGTTTATCAGCCCTAATGCTGCCTTGGGAAATTCTGTTCATTTCTGCAATGACACTTGAAATATTGGGGCAAGCAGCATTATACTTATTTTTTCTCTTACACACTCATGATTGCCTAAGATGATGTCTTTTTGGCACTTCCAGCCACAGATGCACATAAAGTGTGCATGTTAAAATCGTTTTTTTGATTCAGTGGCTAGTTTGAATCTCATCATATGGGTTTGTAACATGTTTTGTCTTCATGTATGTTAAGTGACATCCAGCAATCTACAGTTTTCTTCACCATCTCTTTTGAAGTTTGTCGTAACCCTATCCTGTTCTCATTAATATAAAGTACGTTGCCTTCTGTATTTCTGCCTGCTGCTTCCTCCAAATCAAGAATTGTACACTAAATACTGCCTAGAAAAGGAGATTGTGAACCTGGATAAAATTGTCAGGGTAGAAATCTTCCATTCATCTCTGCACTTGGAATAATTTTTTTCAGATTTTGATTTCTGAAATTTTTCATCACTGTATAATCTCTTCATACACCCTAATGTAATCTTCAGCAACACCTTATGCCTATTTATACACAATCATGATAAGTCCTTTCAAGTCTTTCAAAAGATGAGTAGAATATATTTTTTGTAAATTCTGAGTGTTTCACAAGGCTAACCTGTTTTATAATAAGGTGTTTTTTTTTTTTTTCTTAAGATCATAAACAGTCATCTGGATGCCCTTTGGAAACCTTTTTGTTTGTTGCTTTTTCTCTATCTTGGCCACTACTGTTTGTAATACAGCACTGGCAAATACATGTCCATAGTTCATGTTAACGCCCTTTCCAAACACTTAGGTGTTAAGCTTGGTCACAATACTTACCGGTATATTTCCTCCAATTCTATTATCACTTTTGCTTCTTAGACTAAATCATATTTCATATAAGAAGACAGGCTTTAGGATAGGAATCTTCATGCAGCTCTCTAATGACTTAGCATATGAAGAAAATGCTTGTTTCTATCATAACTTTTATCAGTCTCTTACTTGCTTCATTCCTTCTCCTTTTCATTTTGAGTTATCCAGTGAGTTCACTTTAAATTTTTAAGGTTTCTCCTTGTACAACTGAGAAGTCAGAACATGTAGATAGGCAGACACATGGGTCATCTTATGTATTTTTGCCTGTCTGCGGGAGTGTATATTCATTGTCTTTATAAGGTCAGCTTTCTCTCAGTTTTTTTGAACTTTAGACATTGACTGGTGAAGTTTTTATGTTTAACTGTTGCTTTTAACGGAGAGATTTTTCTTGCACAGATGTATGTAATTGCTTTCCGTGGGCCTTTATGGATTTTTATGGCCTTTATTTTAGGTCTGTATCTTTCTGGCTAGCTATACATTTTCATTGCATTCTTGCTGGTCAAAGGTAGTGACACATCCTTTTTTCTTATCTTCTGTTTTGGGATGTCGAGTTCTTTATAGTGTTGTCCTTTGTAGTGGTTTTGCTGTTACCTGTTCTTAAATTAACTGTTGTCTACATGTTAAGAGTATCTTCCTCTTGTGAATTGTAGAACAAGCTTTTGAAGCATTTATTCCTTTTGAGAAGCTATTTGTCTAAAGATTGCTTTGGTCTGCCATTCAAGAAGCATTTTCCTCTCAAATATAAAAGTAACATACTTCACTTGAGAAGAAAAAAGTCCAGATTCAGTGTTTAGCTGAGCTAATCAGAAATATTGTGGATAGCAACAAGACTGTTTGCATGCATAGTGGGTAACTTCTGCCCCAAAAGAAAACTCTGCTGAAATGTCTTAAACTGCCATATCCAAACCATTTGTAAAGTATGAGGTGAAAGTCCAAATAGAAAAATACTACTGAATATAACTGATTCTTACGTACTCGTCAGTTACACTTCCATCTCTGCAAATCTACAAAACTAGAAACAAAACTTGATTCATGATCTAAAGAATACCTGTTATTCACTTAGCACAGCCGAAGTGTTACTTGTCTACTTTTCTTTTAATTACTTTGGAAATAAATATGTCCTGTAGTACAGGTTTTTTAGAGAAAAGAATTTTTCTTAATTTTGCAGTATTGAGAATCTTACTTTTTCTGTATCAGCCTACGATAAATAAATAAAGGCAATTAGTGACACTCTTTGTGTGAAGAGTTGTATTTGATATTATAGCAAAGATGGTCTTCCTGAATGAATTTCCTACTTGGTGCTGAAAATAATACTAATTTCAGCTTTATTTGCACATAGCATAGCAGCCTTTCTGCTTTGTCTAGGAATCAGTTAGCTTCCTCTCATATTAGTGACTTTTACATAGGGTGATTAATCTCCAGAAGGATTCAGAGGATTTGGCATTGGCGTAGCTGATTACCATGCATGAAGATCCTAGAATAAGAAAAGAAAAAAAATAAGCCATTTGTATATGTAGAAATTCAGCCTCATTGGCAGAAGTATGTACATTCTTAGATGTTTGCTGAAGGAATCCTACTAAAATACTTCAATAGGAAGCTGGGGGTTTTTACTCTGATTTGTAGTGAAGGAAAAGGGGCAAATCTTTTGAATACCTTCAGAAGTGTGTCAATACTTCAACATGCCATCTCTAGAGGCCTTCAGTATCTCATTTCTTTTTGCCTAGAAAGTGAATTTAGGAACTGCCGTGATGACAGTTATATTTAGGAAAGCTCACCTTGATGCAAGCAAAGCGCTTTCAAAATCTGTCCAAAGAGAAATATGCTTTGGTTATATTGAAGAATGAAGTACATAGAAATCTGTGTTGTTTTGAGCTAAGTTATGACTCTGTCATATTTCATGTAAAAATATCAAGATGCCATAACGTCTTCCATGAGTTGCGTGTAAGTACTTAAAGTGCAAATTCGTCCTTGTTGTGTGACATTATTTTGAGGACTCATGCTTATGGATAGGCAGTGTAGGAAAGGGGGAAATGCTCTCTAACTGTTAATTTTCTTGGACTCCTACTGTGCTCAGCTGTTTTGTCAAATAACAATTTGTATACAGATCTTGGTCATGTCATTTTGTGTATATACAGGCTTTGGGGAGGAGATTGGTTTGTGGCATTTTTAGATTAATATGTTGTCTACATCTGCTGGCAGGGTGAACATTTGCCTTGCAGGCTGTACATGTGACTATCTCAAAGACAAAAAACTAGTGCTATATAATTGTTTGTCCCCCTTGTTTCCTTCATTTTAGTCTGAGATTAGCGTTACTAAATGAAGCAAAAGAGGTGCGAGCAGCAGGATTGCGAGCCCTCCGCTATCTCATTCGAGACTCCAGTATTCTCCAGAAGGTGCTAAAACTCAAAGTGGATTACTTGATAGCCAGGTAATTTTTCTCCTCCTTCTTCTTGTAAGTTGAACACTTGTAAATCACTTGCTTTTTCATTATTGAGACAGATGAGAAAAGGTGTTTTCATATCCTTTTATGTTCTCAATACGTAGTTTTATAAAAGCCATTTATCTTCAGTGTGTATAACATCCTTTAGTAATAGACGGATAATACATCACACCAGCTAATCAATATAATATGCTATTATGTGTTATACTATGAGTTGTCTGAAACAATTGTGTGTTTTTCAGTCATAAATGTCATTGGTCATGAATCTATCTGTCGTGTTATTAGAAGGTTGAACTGTCACTGATTTTCATGTCTCAAGTTGTTTTATGGGAGATGTTCTGATTCTTTTTATTGTTATGGTGCTTTGGGGCCTCTAGTTCAAATTCAGGGCTAAAAAGTAGTTCATGCCCAATAATTTGTAATCTAAGTATAATCCATGGTACAACAGAAGAATAATGAAGGGCAAACTAGCAATGACGTAAGATCAACGTGATGATTAGCTGTAAATATTAGCATTTCCTGTGCTTCCTTTGTTGAAATCTGTTTGGATTAAAGGACTGATACAGATGTGTGTGCTTATAAATATACACGTAGTCTGGTTTAGTGTGCTGTTTAATTTTGTTTGAGCAAAAGGGCTTTTCTGATCTGAGAACACAGACAAAACATGTTGATGTGAAAACATGACATATATTTGGTTTTGTCTGATTTGAAATGACAAATCCAGCTAGCTCAAAATATTTGTTGTATATTTGAGAAATTCTAATGATCTAATCATAATGGAGACACCTGAAAAAATATGAACTGAAGCTAGCTGACCAATCATAATGAGTATACATACTGAAAGGCAGGATTTTTAAACAGTCATAATATTCTTTGTCTTTGTCTTTTGTTTCTTCATTTGAATAAATACTAATGCGAGGTGTTAATAATTAAAGTGAAAATTAGTCTTGTTGTAAACAAATTGTGTTTTTTAACTTATTTTAGGTGCATTGATATACAGCAGAGTAATGAAGTAGAAAGAACACAAGCACTTCGATTAGTCAGAAAGGTAAAATCCAACTATGTATGGTCTTACCAGGTATGCCAGTCATAGCTGGCTGACTCCTGGTTTTTCTCCGTTGGCATTTTTTTTCACAGTCTCTAATACCTTACCTTACTTTACCGCATAAGAAGAAATTGCATCTGATAATTCAGGAGGGAGAAGGAAGGGTGGTGCTGAGACTTGTGATTTTTATATGTTCTACCACTGAGAATCTCTAGTGGGCTAGAGAAGTCCTGCTACTTTTCCTTTGAGAGAGAACATTCTGGACGAGACTTTGGAAAAACTTATGAAATGATGAACACAAGGGTGTAAGAACCATATTATTAAGTTTTATCTAATGATTTAACTGTATAGTTCAATTAAGCATGTGTGAATCAAGGCTGGAAGACTTTCTGCCATTTGAGAAATGGAATATTGAACTGGCATTCTGCCATTGGGAAGTGAGTTGAAGGAACGCTTCTAGCCTTATTGCTTTATCCATAGATGTTGATCCTATCAATAGTTCTTTTCTCAGATACGCAGTAAGACATAGTGGTGGTTACTGTACTGTGTACAGATGCAGTTGAGATATCTGAAGCTGCAGTAGCTGCATTTTCAAGTTCATCCTAGAGAAATTGGCATTGACAGCTAGTGAAGATATTTTTTTTTGCAACATAGTATGGTGCTTCTGTACCGGACTTGCACTGTTTTATATGGTGCTTATATTCTTCTACTGAGCATCCTAGGAAAAACTGCCAAGTGAAGTTTGAAGTAGTTGGAAGAATTGTTCCCCAGGACCACTGTGTGTGTTTATTCTATTTTGTATGTATATGTATTTATATATGCGCATGTGTATATATGTGTTGAAAATACAGAAGCTTGATATGCAGTTTCTTTTCTCATAATGAGTAGTAATCTCATAATCTTAGAGGAGAGACAGTATGCTTGAGTAACAATTGGGCCAAGAAGAGAGTTTTAAAATTCAAATACCACCATCATCCCCAAAGCCTGAAAACACAACCATAAAGGAATGAGTCTTAGAAGAAGTCATAATTTATAAAAGTTCTTTGCTAACCTGCTTTAAAAAAGCGTTTCAAAGTAGATCCAGAATAACTTAAATCAGAAGATGGAATAGAAATCACATTTATAATTAATTGTTTTTATTTGGGTCAGAAATTTGTCCTCATTATTCCTGGGCTCTTTTGATCATTTCCTAGTTGAGTGAAGACTTCTGTCTTGCTTGAAAGAAACAAGAGGAAGCGGGAGAAATAAGTCCATTGGTTTGGTTTGAAAAAATGATCCTGACAGATAAGCATTAAAAAAAATCATAGCTAACCACCAGTGTTTTTTCCTCCAGCACTGCACAGATATACGCTACTAACAATCGCTACACACACTGCACCACTAATATGGGATGTATGTGCATAGAATGTACATGCTGTGCAGAGGTGCTGATGGTTTCTCAATGCTGAAAAGCATGCTGATAAAAGATGTTTCCTAATATCTTTTGCTACCTAGAACATCCTTCCTTCTTAAGACAATGTCAGACAAACACAAAGCCACCCAACCTGCCTACTAGTAACACATTTTTCATGTCCTGTCTGGGCTACAGCAGTTAAGTATGCATTGACATAGAGTAAGTAGTGGGTACTTCAGAAACTCTCATGAACTTCTCTATGACACATGACCTGAATGGCACATTCTGTATTTGTTAACCTGCTCTTTCCCTTTTCCCATCTCACTTCATCTCTCAACATCTCAGACTGATTTCATACCAGGATTCTTAAAAGATATATAAAGGTCTGGAAGAGGAAAATTAATGACGAATAAAACATTCAGAGTTAATTCCTTTGTGCAGGAGGTAATTCGCTGCGAGCCGTGGAAGAGCTGAACTGAGTTCTACAAGCATCACAACTATTGTTTTCAAAGTCTGGCAGTAATTTAACTTAATCTTTGATAGTGAAAACTCCTATGTAAGAATAGCACAGATGTCCCTTCCAACCCAAACCCTTCTATTTTCTGCTTTAAAAATTAAAACATTTTCCGCTTTCCTCCCTCCCTCCTTCCCTCCCTCTGTGTGCAGGTTAAAGTAGTAGAGGAAGAGGAAAACAACTGTAAGCCATTTAAAGTTGGTTTCTGTTTTTTATTTTTCGAAGTATTTCATAGAAACCTAGAGTCATAGAGTTATCTGAGTTGGAAGAGACCTCCAACATCATCAAGTCCAACCCTTAATCCAACACTATCATGATTACTAGATCATGGCACCAAGTGCCACACCCAGTCTTATTTTAAAAACCTGCAGGGATGGTGAATCCACCACCTCTCTGGGCAGGCCATTCCAATGCCTGATTACTGGCTCTGTGAAGAACTTTTTCCTGATACCCAGCCTAAACCTTCCCTGGCAGAGTCTAAGCTCGTGCCCTCTTGTTCTGTTGCTGGTTGCCTGGGAGAAGAGACTGACCCCCACCTGTCTACAACCTCCTTTCAGATAGTTGTGGAGAGTGGTGAGGTAATCCCTGAGCCTCCTCTTCTTCAGGCTAAACAACACCAGCTCCTTCAGCCTCTCTTCATTGGACTTGTGCTCAAGTCCCTTCACCAGTTTCGTCACTCTTCTCTGGACCCGCTCCAGCATCTCAATATCTTTCTTGAACTGGGGGCCCCAGAACTGAACACAATACTCAAGGTGGGGCCTTGTTAGTGGAGAGACGAACACATAATCACCCGGGGGAGGTTATATGTGGTGCTTTATTTTGAGGCCCTGGGAACGCGGGGTACGCACCCAAATCTGGTTCCGAAACCGCCACAGCGCGACCGCATTTTATTCTCTACCTGTTACATAACCTGATGTATATTCAACAGGTTACAGCTAATACATATGCATATATAGATTACTTCATCAACTAATTGTTACTACTCTGGCGCCAGCTTCTTCTTTTCTTCTTAGTTAACTCCGGTATGCAAGGTCTTCTTATCTCAACCGCAGGCCCAGTCTCTTTATCTCAACTGCAGGTGCAGGCTTAGCTTGGATAAGTTTCGGGTACTTCACACAGTGTTCTCATGAGAGAAGAAAAACTGTTTGTCTAAATAACCACTACTTCTAACAATCACTAACACACTTAAAAGTAATAGGATTTAAAACCACTATAAAACACACATTTAAAACCACTATATTTAAAACTATTAAAATCACTATTTCTACCTAATTAATATCAGGCTAATAAAATCTCACACTTTTTCAACATTTCCCCCCTTTGAAAATACTTCATTTTCTGCAAGTATTTTCATTTACACGGTTGCTTCTTGGTACGTCAGTGGGGGTGTTGGGTGTTGTGGGTATTGTTGTGTGACTGCTCCAATAATTTTGAGTCCAGTTACTGCTACGAGTGATTTCTTTTCAGATACATAAATACATCAAGTAAATCACAAGAAATGCTAGTAAAAGAGTACACACTGTTTCAACAAGAGATTGAATCCATCCGGTAAGGTGGATCCCTAAACTATCGAAAAATGCTCCAACCCAGTTATGACTGACCTGTTTCTCTTCCTTTTCAGCCTCCTTCTTTATTTTTCCAAGTCGTGAAATGTGATGTTCTGTATCTGCAGTGACATTTGGTATATGTACACAGCAGTGATCAACACGATCTTTGAGATATCCACAAACACCATGCTCTTTTAATAGTAATATATCCAATGCCATTCTGTTCTGCAAAGTCATTTTCGTTGTTGCTTGTAATTGCAAGTGTAAGTCTCTAAATCCCTTTTTAGTTACTGTTGCCAATCTTTCAGTCTGTCCAATCAAATTATAAATCATTTCTCTATTACGATATGCAGCTACCTGAGCAATGAGGGATTCTAATGCACATCCTACCTTTACTCCAGAAGAGGGTTCCTGCCAAGTGTCATCTATATCTGTAGCGTCATCATTTATGTCTCTTCTTGCTTGAATGTGTAAAGTTTCTAAGTTACCCCGAAGGGTGATCTTTTCCAAATTGGACAAAGTGTTGGTAATCCTAGGGTGATTTCTTTGATGGGTCCATCTATTGCTAAATGGGTGGTACAAGTTCCATCACTAGCTGCCCATACAAAATGTCCCATGCTTTGTATTGTAATTGTTTTACAATTTATATGCTGATATTCACCCATACTTTTCAAGTTATGACATGTCCAGCCAATTTCTAATGCTACTCTCACTGGTGCCAGGGTGATGGTTTCCGAATCTGTATCATAATCTAAAGTCTTCAAACAATTCCACCATGGCACATGTTTAATTTGATCATAATTATGTCTTTTGGTTGACCATCGAAAGCACCAGAATGTTTCTCCACCATATGAACTATACTTATTGACCAGATTGTGTCCTACCGGTTAGATTTTGTCTTATTTTTTTCTCTGCATTGCCAGTAATGCTTCTTGTCAAAAACAGTTACTGTTTGTATTTCATCATAAGAGCACCATCCTGGTTCATAGAAACTAACACCAAGAATATTGTATGGTGCTTTTATGAATTCTGCTCCGGGTAACTTGTAACAATCGTTTTTATTACCTGGGCATTTCCACGTTCGCCTTATGGTCTTCTGTTCATTTCTTTGGACAGTTCTAAATTCCTGCCTACACACTGTCTTATTTTCTTTGTTTTCAATTTCTAAAAAGGGGAAGGTTATTATTCCCCAACTGATAGATTCTCCAGCTGTTTTTGGTATTGGTAGGCATGCTGTTATTGAACTTACATTCTGCATCTGGGTGAAATCTCAGATTAGTCCTATCATCAGTTTCTCCTCTGGATCATGTCAGGAAATGTGAATTACCTGAGGTAGTTGGGTGTCCTCTATTGCTCATTTTGTTCTAGCCTCAGTGATTTGTATTTCTCCGTCAGGTACCTTAGGGGTTTTTGACATTTTTCCCAGAAAATTCGAATTAATCCTGCTTCCATTGGGGCCGTGTTTCTAAACCTGCAAGACAGAATGGCATTTTCCCCCACAGCAACTGTCACAGGCATTAAAGACCAGATCGCAATCAAAAGTACTGTATACCAAATACAACATCTTATTTGCTCTTCAGTTTGAGTCTTGTTGGTCCCAATACTTCTACATCTCAGTCTTTAGACACCTTCTTTACTCGGGTATGATGAATCCAGGAGTCTATCCCTTTTACTTTTACCGCAGTGAAAGTCGTTAGCAGCACCAGGTATGGTCCATTCCACCGTTCTTTCAGTGGCTCCTCATTCCAGTCTTGGATGTAAACCTGGTCTCCTGGCTCAATGTCGTGTACTGGGTTCTCTAGTGACAATGGACAGTTCCAAATCAAAGTACTTTGCAGCCGCATTAATGTTCTACTGAGAAACAACACATAATTAAATACATCCTGATCTCCTTTAACATGCGTGTTCAAATCTGCTTGTGGAGATTCATATGCTTTTCCAAAGAGGATTTCATAGGGGCTCACCTCCATCCCACTCCTGGGTTTAACTCTTATTCTCAAGAGCGCTATTGGTAATGCTTGTGGCCATTTAATTTTGGCTTCCTGACGTGTTTAACCAATTTGCCTTTTGACTGTTTGATTCATCTTTTCTGCTTGTCCACTAAATTGTGTCCTCCACGGTGTGTGGAGATTCCAAGAGATCCTTAATATTTTACTCATTTTTTGAACAATGGTGGCCACAAAGTGTGGTCCCTTATTTGATGATATAAAGGGACCCCAAACCTAGGAATAATTTCCCTTAGCAGCCACTTTACAGTTTCTTTGGCCTGGTTGGTGCGACAGGGAAAGACTTCAGGCCATCCAGAAAAGGTGTCAACCCTGACTAACAAATACCTATACCCTTGAGTTTTTGGTAATTCTACAAAATCAATTTGCCAATAATCACCTGGCTCCATATCTACCTTGATATGCCCCATTTCTGTCCTCTTCCTGACTACTGGATTATTTTTCAAACAAACTTCACATTTTGAGTTTATGGATTTTGCCATTGTTAACATCTGTGTTGAGATTTTTCCACGTTTTAGATATGTCACCAATGCTTCTGCTCCCCAATGACATTTTTGATGCTTTGTCTGTAAAATCATTCTCATAATGGCAGGAGGCACGACTATCTGTCCGGTTACAGTTACATACCATCCTTCTGGATTCAGTTGAGCTTTCACTAGCTCTGCCAGTTTCTTGTATTCTTCTGAGTACTTTGGTTTCTGAGTGAGATAATTTTGAAAGGGGCTTACCTTCATCGATATTAAGGGCATCATATTCTGTACCTGTCGTGCAACTCGTCGAGCTGTTCGATCTGCTAACATGTTCCCTTCAGCCCCTTTGGAGTCCCTTCCTTGGTGTGCTTTACAGTGCATGATTGCCACCTGCTTGGGTAATTGTACAGCAGCTTTTAAATTTAGAATTTCAGTTTGATATTTTATATTAGTACCTTGTGATGACAATAGTCCATGCTCCTTCCATAAGGCTCCATGTATGTGAACCACTCCAAATGCATATTCTGAATCAGTCCATATATTTATTTGTTTATCCTTACTCAGTTCTAAGGCTCTTGGCAGGCCTATTATTTCTGCTCGTTGGGATGAGGTCCTTGCTGGAAGGGCTTTGGCTTCTATTACTGTATTTTGTGTGATTACTGCATAACCTGCATATAGCGTTCCATTTTCTACAAAGCTGCTACCATCAGTAAAAAGTTTCTGGTCGGGTTGGTCAGGCGGAGTATCTTTTAGGTCTGTCCGAGTTGCATAGGTATGCTCAATAACCTCTACACAGTTGTGTTCCAGAGGACCATCTTCTGTGGTTGCACCTAGAAAAGCTGCTGGATTTAACAGGTTAGTTGTTTTCAAGCTCACATCATCTTGTTTAGTGAGTATTGCCTGGAACTTCATCATTCTGCTAGGGGAGAGCCAATGCCCCGCTTTTTGTTCTAAGACAGTTAACACCATGTGGGGTGTATATACCTCAATATGTTTTCCCAAGGTTAGTTTTCTAGCTTCTTGTATTAAAACCACTGTTGCTGCTACAGCTGTTAGGCATGATGGCCAACCAGCACTTACGGGGTCTTAATTGTTTGGAAGAATATCGCACTGGTTGTTTCCAGCTTCCCAGTCTCTGTGTTAAGACCCCCAGTGCTAGTCGTTGCCTCTCATGGCATGTCCTTAGTTAAGTCCGGTAGGCCTAATGCTGGTGCCTTGGTCAAGGCCTTTTTCTGTTCCTTAAAGGCTCTTCGTTGGGGTCCTTCCCAGAAAAAGGTTGCTGATTTCTGTGCCTCATACAATGGTTTAGCTATGAGTCCGTAGTTCAATATCCACAACCTACACCAACCTGTCATTCCCAGAAATGTTCTTAGTTCGTCTAAGTTTTAGGGTTCTGGGATTGCACAAATTGCTTTAATGTGATCCATTCCCAATATCCTTTGCCCCTGTGTTGTCTCACAACCTAGGTACAGTACAGTTGTACAGGCAATTTGAGCTTTCTCCCTTGAGACTTTATATCCATTTATGCCTAATTGATTTAGAATCTCGATAGTTACTTGCATGCATAGTGATTTCTGTTCCGTCGTGATGAAGATGTCCTCTACATACTGCAACAAGAGATATTGTGATCTGGGTACCTGAATTCCTCCTTGCGCTGTCCAGGATTCCAGTTCTTTTGCCAAATGATTTCCAAAGAGCGTCGGACTGTTCCTAAATCCTTGCAGGAGCCTCACCCATGTCAGCTGCGTTTTTTGTCCATTATGTGGGTTTTCCCATTCAAAAGCAAAAAGTTTCCTGCTAGCTTTGTCAAGGGGAATGCAGAAGAAAGAATCTTTTAAATCAATTACTGTAAACCATTTATATTTCTCCTTCACAGATGTTAACAATGTGTATGGATTAGCTACCACCGGGTGCACATCTTTTGTGATACTATTGCTCTCAAATCCTGTACCATCCTATATTCTCCATTTGGTTTCTTTACTGGAAAAATCGGGGTATTATACTCTGATTCACATTCCTCTAGTATCCCAAATTTTAAGAATTTTTCCGTAATATTCACTATCCCATATCGAGCTTCTAAATTTATTGGATATTGTTTTACTCATGTTGGTTTTGCTCCTTCCTTTAGTTCTACCACCACAGGTTGTGCCAATTTAGACTTTCCTGGAATATCAGTTTCCCAGACAGTGGGGATTACTGCCTCCTCTACTTCCTTAGGTATTGGAATCTTTGGGCTATCTTTTAGCACCAATATACATCCTGATCTCAATTCTGGAACTTGCATTATTAATTCCCCATTTTCAAATGTAATTTTAGCATTCAATTTAGACAGTAAATCTCGGCCCAACAGAGAAACTGGGCAGTCTGGAACATATAAAAATTCATGTGTCAATTCCTTCCCTCCAAATCATAACTCCAGGGGTTGCATAAATGGCCGTATTTCCTCTTTCCCTGTGGCTCCCACTACTGTAGGTGTTCTTTTCCCTATTTTTCCATACAGATTATTTAAAACCAAGTACATTGCACCAGTATCTATTAAGAATTCCACTTCCTCCCCTCCAAGCCTTTTCACTAAAGGCTCGCCTGATTCTAGTCAGCTCTGATTTTCGTGTTCTCCCAAGACCATGACTCTTGCCATATCAGCATTTCCAGCTGGAGTCCTTGGCTGTAAATTCTGTCTCCTTTGTGGGCATTCGCTTTTCCAATGTCCCTCCTGTTTACAATACGCACACTGATTTATGCCCAGCCTGCTTAACCTGCCTCCTAAATCATTAGGTGAAGATTCTAATCCCCTTCCCCGCCCTCGTATCATTCCTCTTCCCTGACTTCTAAAATTACTCTGGCCTCTGCCTTGTACCACTGCCAGCAGGCTCTGCTGTTGCCTTTGAACATTCTCTCTCTCACAATTATTATAAACCTTCCAAGCCACTTCTAACAACTTATCCAAATTGCGCAACTCCGCACCTTCCAGCTTCTGCAGTTTTTTTCCTTATGTCGTCTTGTGACTGTCCTAAGAAAATCAAAGCCAACTGCACTTTAGCCTGCTCTGTTTCCACATTTAAGACAGTATATTTCCTAGCCACATCCTTCAGTTGTTCCAAAAATGCGGACGGGACTCTGTCGTTTCCCGTCTAACATTATACAATTTTGACCAATTTATTGTCTTGGGCATAGCATTCTGCACCCCAACTACCACCCATTCCTGATATTTCCTTAGATTGCTCATCTCTGCTGGAGTATTATAATCTCACATGGGATCTTCTACAGAAAAATTCTTTTTAACTGTCCCAGTGACTATACCCTGCCTGATGTCCTCCCTGACCCGATCACACGCAGTCTTTAGTACCATTTCCTTTTCCGTGGAATCCATCAAAGTATCCAACAATACCTGAATATCATCCCAGTCAGGGTTCTTGAGTTTTTAAAATCATTTTTACCACCTGGGCCACTTAACTCGGGTTTTCCCAATAAGCCCCAGCTGATCGTTTCCAAAGCATTAAATCTCCTGGCGAGAAAGGTATTTTAACATGTACCGGTCCCTCTGCCCCTACCCCTTGTCGGAGTGGTGCCAACCAAGCGCCAGATGCCTGGTGACGGGTTCCCCCGCCCACCCCGGGCATCTCGTTGCCGTGTTCTATGGGAAACTGTATCCTCGCAAACATGCTTTACGTTATTCTCTTCATCTTCCCCATATCTCTCCCCTACACTTCTCAGAGCTTGTGGAGCTGATGGAATTACTGGAGATTTTAATAAATCAAAATCATCCTCTGAGTGCTGTGCTGCATTCTCCACAGCCATACACTTCATGCATTTTCTTTCTGTCAGGCACCCCTCACATAGCTCACATGAGTTTGTATCAACAACCATTAGCCCACACACCTTTTTCCATTCATCTTTATTTCTCAAATAAACAAATCTACATATGGCACTTCATCCCATTTACCCTCGCGGCGACAGAATGACATGAGTTGCTGGATTGTGTTATAGTCCAGCGTTCCATTTTCTGACCATTGGACCTGATCCCCTAATTTATGTTGTGTCCACCATATTTTACAATAATCAATTAATTTCCCTTTTTGCATGTCCTGCCCAAACCGCACCTCCTTCCAGTGACTCAAAATACATCCTAACAGAGATGATTTAGTTATTGGTGACATCTTAACTCCAAATTAGTATTAGAACAAGTCTAAACCATACAGAATTCTCAACACAAATTAAACCAGCATATACGACAGGTAAATTAGCAGTCCACTGCAAATAACGCAAGCTTCTAAACTTATATACCAGACAGATTACCAGATTACCAGACCAAACCACATAACAGATAAATTACCAGACCAGACCGCTGTTACTGAACCTGCAAGGCTTTCGCTCTTGTCTGACGGACGGCGCCTAGGCTTTACCCTTGGAGCTCCAGAGCCCAACCAAGCGCAGCTTTCGCCACGTCTAACAGGCAGGCTTTTACCAGACCACAGAAAATGGTACCATTACCCAATAAAAAGAATAAAGCACAGTGTCTTACCAATACCTCTGGTCCATTGGGGGCAGCGGAGGTTGGTCGTGTTGGATGACTCCCCAAGAATCACCCAGTGCCGGCTGGAGCAGGATCAAAGTGTGAGCCGCCTCAGCAATGCCCGTGAGGTCCTATCTGGGTCGACAAAACTGTTAGCGGAGAGAAGAACACATAATCACCCGGGAGAGGTTATATGTGGTGCTTTATTTCGAGGCCCTGGGAACCAGGGGTACACACCCAAATCTGGTTCCGAAACCGTTACAGCGTGACCGCATTTTAGTCTCTACATGTTACATAATGTATATTCAACAGGTTACAGCTAATACATATGCATATATAGATTACTTCATCGGCTAATTATTATTACTTAGGTGCCAACTTCTTCTGTTCTTCTTAGTTAACTCCGGTATGCAAGGTCTTCTTATCTCAACCGCAGGCCCAGTCTCTTTATCTCAACTGCAGGTGCAGGCTTAGCTTGGATAAGTTTCAGGTACTTCACACAGTTCTCATGAGAGAAGAAATACTGTTTGTCTAAATAACTGCTACTTCTGACAATCACTAACACACTTAAAGTAATAGGATTTAAAACCACTATAAAACACACATTTAAAACCACTATATTTAAAACTATTAAAATCACTATTTCTACCTAATTAATATCAGACTAATAAAATCTCACACTTTTCCAACAGCCTCACTAATGCCGAGTACAGGGGAAGGATCACTTCCCTCCTTCTGCTGACCACCCTGTTCTTCATACAGGCTAGGATGCCATTGGCCCTCTTGGCCACCTGGGCACACTGCTGGCTCATGTTTAGCCTCCTGTCAATCAGTACCCCCAGGTCCTTTTCCACCTGACTGCTCTCCAGCCACTCTGTCCCCAGCCTGTTTTGATTCTAATCGCCTCTGTATTTCCTGGTAAGAGCTTTGCAGTTTAGCAGTGTCTTCAGCCATGAAAAACGTGGTATAAAGTTGCTTCAGAAAATGTTTTTCCATCTAATAGAAGTCATAATGTAAGACAGTTTTTTTTAATGATTTAGTAAGCAGGACATTCTATTTTCAAAGCAGAAGTCAGCGTTAGGTACAGTATGAACCACCTTCTTTCTTCCTTTTTTTTAAAGGAATCTTTAAAGACCAAATTCATAGTCTTTGTTACCCATTTAATCATAGTTGCTTGTAAGTCGCCTTGTATCACCTGTGCGTTGACTTTAGAACTGCATTTCAATACCTACAGCAGAATGGAAGCAAAAAAAAAAGTTTGGATTTGTTCTACTAGTACACTTTGATATTAGAAGAAACAAGTCTTTACTTCTGTCTTAAAACCAAAGAAAACAATGAAGGAGAACAGCCTTAAGAGGCTGTTTGTGTCCTCAGCTAAGTACATGTCAGTATGAGTAGGGAAGAGGTTCTGATTTTGTAGACTGAATTTTTACATGTATTCTGTTGCTAATTCTTGTTGCTTCATGCCATTGTAAAAGTGAAAGACTGTGTGGGTGGGGAAGAGTCTTTTTTTTTCTTTAGAGTCCTATCTTAAAGCTTCCTGTTTTGTGGGTGACAACATTGTGTATAGCAAGATGTTTGTGAAAAACACTTCTTATGTTGGAACACTAACAAGTTTATTTATTTACCATAATGGTTGATCTCTTCTCATTTAACATCCTCTGCAAAGAAGGATGGGATAATAAACTCTCTTTGTATGAACAGATAAAAGACATTGAAGGCAGCTGTAAAAAGAATAGAGGACAGAACAATTTTAGAAAAAATAATGAAGATAAGACTACTTTTGTTAGAAACAAAAGAGGTTTTAAAACACTTCTAGGTTTTTGAATAGTTGGTATTTTTTTCACATCTTGCTTTTATTTATCAGTTAGGAACAAATGTGACATGTCTGAGTTGTCTATAACACATTACGTTGTTCCCTTTTTAAGCAGTCAGACAAGCAAAAAGCTTACTTTCTCCTTAGTTATATTAATGATGTTCATGCTCCGTGGTACAAAGGATATGTATATTTAATGTTCACAAAATGTGAAAAAATGTGAACGGACAGCTACTCTGCCTTTGTAGTCGAAGCCTCATTTGAGGGAGGGCAAGTTGTGGTGGTATTGGTTGTTCTGAAGTAGAATAATTGCCTTTAATATGTGCACAGGGTATTGCTTCTTGATCTGGTGTCAATTCTTCTTGTTCTAAAATAACAGCTTAGGATTTCCATGGTGCAGCACCTCTTCCGTAGTATAAATGAGCATTGATTATTAAAATCTGTTCTCTACTGTCTCAAATTTTATTGCAGTTTTTTTTTTTTTAATTGAAGAATGACTCAGCTAATGGACACAGGTCTCATTTTCGTCTTTGCTTATCAGCTTAACACGTTTAAGGAGTGTGTGTTGGTTTTGTGCCATAGCTATATAACTTATGATGAAGCTGAATTACACAGCAGTTCTAGGAAGATGAGGTACTATGCAAGAGGATATAGGGGGGTTATTGATAGCTGCCTTCCAGACACTATAGCAGTTTCTTCTGTTGGCTGTCCTTTTTAATAGTCTGCAGCAACCTAAGGATCTGTCTATAAAAAAGGAGATTTTAGTCTTGGTTAATCAAACAACTGAATAGATGTTGAAGAATCTGCTGTAGTATGAGTCTAGAAGACTTTGTAATCTGCTCTGTGTCATTGCATAGCATTATTTGCTGATGGAGTGGTCTGTCTTGTTGTATCTAGGAAACAGAATGCTGGTGAATCTGTGAGTATTCTTAAAGAAATACTATGAAGAAACCAGAGAGCTTTTTCTTTCATTTTTGGCAGATGATCACTGTGAATGCTTCATTGTTCCCCAGTTCTATTACAAATTCTTTGATAGCAGTTGGAAACGATGGTCTTCAAGAACGAGACAGAATGGTTCGAGCGTGTATAGCTATTATCTGTGAATTGGGTAAGATAACTGAAAGCTATCTTATATTCTGCTGTTGGTTCGTATTAAATGCGTTGTATTCAAATTACTAAGGGTATTTGTTTAATAATTGACAAATACACAAGACCAGAGAACAACACAACATCTTCTTTCAAAAAATTTACAGTGGGTGCTCTGGTTAGATGGCTTCCAGAAGGCAGTATTTGTGTCCATGTAAAGACTGTCGGGACAGTGGTTTATAGCATGTGGACGGTGATTTTTAAAGTTTTCTTCAAAATCAATCAGTGACAAATAGCTTCAGTGACGTTTTCAAAATAGAAACTTCTGTTTTAAAGAAATAAACAATCTGTTACTCTATTCTAATATAATAATTTTATCTATATCAGTCAGGTCAAGCACAAAACCTTTTTAGAGGGAGTCCTCAATCTGCTGTGTGGAAAATCAGTTTGAAATAAGTTTGAAAGTTGCTGCACAACGGTGACTGACCGATATTTTTACTCATGGTAAATTAATCCAAAATCTCAGTTCATTGGTAGTGTCAGTCAGTTCCATTAAAAGCTTCTCAGTGTTCAGGACCACAAAGATATACGTGCTAAAGAGACAATAGGTTTGTCATATTGGAAGCTGGGAAACATGGAATGTTTTCTGTTCTATCACTTGCCAAATTGATGTGTTTTTTCTTTATCTAGCACTTCAGAATCCTGAGGTGGTGGCTCTTCGGGGTGGTTTAAGTACCATCTTGAAAAATGTGATTGATTGTCAGCTAAGTCGAATAAATGAGGCTCTGATAACTACAGTTTTGCACCTCATTAATCATCCAAAGACCCGACAGTATGTGCGAGCAGATGTAGAATTAGAGGTGGGTTCAGTTTTAATTGTTTAGTGATGAAAACTAAGCATGGTATTACTAATGAAAATGTTTTGTTTTCATCTGATTTCAACCTCTGTTACTACAACATTTTTAGAATACAATATTTTAAGGGTAAGAGTGTAATGATTTAGAAAGCAGTAATAACGTGACAGATTGGAGTGGGCCTGAAGAAAGAACAAGATCCATTTAACTGTATTTTCATGTGAAAGTAATTGTATCTTTCTTTTGTTTAGCGAATTTTAGCTCCTTACACAGATTTTCACTACAGACATAACCCAGACACAGCAGAAGGACAGCTCAAGTAAGTGTTAGTGCTGCTACTTGTGATACCAGTTGTGTTCATGGTATTGGAATTAAACTGTTTTTCTTTCCAAAGTGAAAATAAAAGCAATATCCTAATACTGAACTACTTGAAGTTGAATGCAGTAGGTTAGATTGAGACTTCCTGTAATGCTGTTAAGTATTTAAGATTTAAAGGGCTTGTGTAGCCTGGAGAAGAGGAAGTTGTGGGACTCTGTTCCCTGAACAGCAGCCTTTCTAACACCTATGAAGATGTTAATAAGAAAGTGTGTAGCCAGGGCCCTTCATGGTGATGGAAGGTGGGAGGACGAGAAGCAAGAGAAAGAAATTGAAACGAGGGGTTTTTACTGATACAAGGGGAGGAGGTGAATTTTCTATGAGGCTAGTCAAGAGGAGAGGTCCTGCAGCATTCATTCTTGAGATCTTCTGGTACCCAACTGGTTATAGCCTTGACTATAACCTGGTCTTATAGCAGAGCTAACAACTTCATTATGCAGAACGTTAGACTAGAGGTCTCCTGAGATTGTTTCCAACTGGAATTAATTCATGGGGTTTTAAATTATTGAATGGCATTAGGTGCTTAGGTTGGGGTAACTGAATAAGGTCCAAATCTTTAGGTCCCTGCTGTGGACTGTCTGTCAGTGGAGGCACAGCGTGATTCACTTGAACACATAAGCGTATTTTACTTTGTGATGTTATCCTCCTGCCACGGAAGGTCTTCTGAGAAAGGAGAAGTAACAATACTTAAAAATCCTAATTTTCGTGTCTGTGTAGGAACACTGCATAAATACATAGATGCATATACATTACATTTTATTCGCTTTACTAGTAGCGCTGTTTTATAGTAATTAACTGCATTGTGACACTTGTTATTTTGATGACAGGGAAGACAAAGAAGCACGGTTCCTAGCTAGTAAAATGGGAATAGTGGCAGCATTTCGATCATGGGCAGGTAAGACTTTTTTTTTTGTTTGAAGCTGGACAATTGGATGACAAATTTTACTTTCTAGTATAGAAGAAGAGTTTGTTTAAACATAGAATATGTTGCATTTGATGTGTCTAATTTTTATTAGAATCTTCTTACAATGCTATTGACATGTGATGTAATATTGTAAAATTGGAGGACGTATACATAGTTTCTTTCTTTGACTAAGTCTATAGACAAGACGCAGATACCTCCCCTGTATAGAACACCTTGTAAATTTTACTGTGATGTTACTTCTTGATATTGGTGGTTGAGAGGATGTTGAAAATAACATAGTATCATAAGAATTTGCATGGAGATGGTTCTGCCGCTGTAAATAAGGTTTTACCGCTGTGAAGAGATACCAGCAGAGTAGTTTCATTAGCACCTGCTTTTACCTGGTGCCATAGCTGAAGAGAAATTGCAGATGAGAAATCCGAAACTATATCCTTGTATGGGATATTTCTAAATAGAATAAGCAGGTCTTGCATTTTCTAAGTCCTTTCTCTGCAATATTATAATATGTAACACAAAGGTACTGCTATACTGAGGAAAGATTCACACTGTGTAGACAGACTTTTTCATTGTAAGGCTATTTATTATGTTCTGACAATTATCAGTAAGCTTAATTAAACACCTATGTATCCTTCAGATGTATATCAGATTTGTTCTCACTTGTTTTTGGAGGAAGCTTGGAAGTTGTGACAGCTTTGAAACTTCTAGGAAGCAGTTTCTGATAGTATTGCTGCCTTTCCCTTTGCACAGACACTTGGAACTAATAACATATGTCTGAAAGGTCAAGCACTTGAAGAAACGGTTGCCGTGGAATATGTTACTTGACGGCACTTTCACTGTTACACGTTCATTGTTTTTATATTGCTTGTTATGCTGGAGACCAACATTGTAAATGTTTTTAGTACAAAAATGTCATTACACTGTCGGTCTTCCCAAATGGCTTGTGTCCACTATCTGCTCTTGGAAAACGCATCTGAGGTGCACTGTGGAACATGTTTAAATGCCTTTAGTCAGCCTGAAAGTCAGTGCAAGCTTTAGATGGTATTTTGTAGCATTTATATTCTAACAGTGTAAAACGACCAAATTATAAGACAGATTTTATACAAGGTTAAACATACTATGTTAAATCTACTACGTTGAAACTTCTGGAGATGAGCACTGATGGTTTTCGAAAAGATGGTTTCAAACAGTGCACAGACTGTTTTTCCAAGGATGTTTAAACTTGCTATTTAGAATTCAACTCAGATTAAAAGGAATAATTTGTTAGGTTAAGATGCAGATTTGATGGAGAAACTTCTCACAGTTCTTAGAATTTTGTCTTTCCTTTCTGCTGTTTATTCCCTGTAAATATTGATTTGGCAGATAATTTGAAAATACTACTCAGTATAAAAGGCAAAAACTGTAAATTTAATGCCTAAACAAACTTTGATTAAAATGTTTTGTTAAATATTATTGATTAGAAAGAAGATAAATTATAAAGGTAAAAAAGTTTATGATCAGTTATTCTTGTCATCAGTACTGTTCCTCATACTGGAAATCAATTTTATCAATATGTCTAATGCTTTTTTTGTTTGCTGAGTGAACGTTATTATATATTTAATGTTTTCTAGGTATTATCAGCCTGTGCAAACCTGGAAATTCTGGGATTCAGTCTCTTATTGGGGTACTATGTATACCAAATATGGAAATACGGGTAGGTGGTAAATATTTAGTACTAATATAGGAATAATATTGGATGTTTTAGTTAACATTTGTAACATTTTAACAAGTTAATGTTTTAAACAGACTCCAGTAATTATGCCACTATCCTTGTATTTATTAGACCTCCAAGTTCAAGTCTATAATTCCATTATAAATCCCTGTGAGTATGGAAGCACACCCTGTATATCTGAGAGGAGGGAATGAAGGAGACAAGGTTACATAAATTAATTTTTACTCTGTCACAAGTCAAAGTTCACGTTAGCTGCAGTTATGAATATAAAGCATAATAGAGTTGAATCTGAGGTAAATAAAAATGTTTCTTCCCAACTACCTATTAAGACAATAAGTTGATAGTGGTAGCTATAACTTTTATAAAAATCAGTGGTCCAAATAACCTGAGCTTATGTAGGATTCATAGGGACAATATGGCACAGTTTTAAGGTAAACAAGCCCCTTCCCTGCTTCGCCACATTATTTCAGTTTGTGAAAATAAGTATGTTACCAAAAAAGGAAACGCTGACACAAATCCACCGATTTTAGCACTCTGGAGTAATCTCAGTTTCAATTTTGATAGTGAACAAAAACAATTTTTTGTAAATCTGTAAAATTCCTGTTGTATGGATTTTGGTTTTTTTTTTGATAGCGAGGTCTGCTTGAAGTTCTCTATGATATTTTTCGTCTTCCTCTTCCTGTTATCGCAGAAGAATTTATTGAGGCGCTTCTCAGTGTAGGTAAGTGTTTAGAATCAATTCAGGTAAGAATTCTTTTAAGCTCTTCTACAAAATTGAACCTTTCACTGGCTCCTCTGTATTGTAAATTTCATCAATTTTAACTGTTTCATCACTGACTTCATTAAGTGTTTTGAAGTCCTGTTTCAAATTCTTTATCAGCTGTCGAATTTTAACTTTTGTGAAGGATCAGCAGTGGAGCGTAATGGAGGATTTACACAAGAGACTGTTTAAACACACTGCTACAAATTAGACTACTTTGGAGTGTTAGAAGCCTTAGTAACGTAGGAGTGTTAGTGAATGTTGCAGAAAAGTTCTTGGAATCCTTCCTATGTATTGTGTATGTGTTAGCTATCTCCATTGCACTTCAGCAGACTCTTTAGCAGACTTTAGGGCAATTGTATGCTTTTTCACGTCTTTGTATTTAAGAGAGTTACTGTTTTATCTTTAGAATTACTCCATTCTAAACCTGAGTATCCTCTGCTTTGTCTCACAGTTAAAAAAAGTATGAACCCAAAAGGAGCAAGTTTCAGCCTTTAATTCCAGCAGTTCCCTTCTCTAAACTGCAGTTATAATTTTTTTTGTTAGGCAGTTGATTACAAAAGCTTAATCCTTGTTTTGCATTACTGAATAAATAAATAATTCTTTATTCCAAAATGTGCGAAATATGGATGTACGTGCTAAAATTTTAGATGTTATGATATTTTCTGTTCAGTGTGTTTTATGATTCAGAAATGTCATTATTTTGGTTGATGCTTAGACACACACAGTCTTTGTCTTAGCTTTGAAGTTTGCTTCGATTTGTTCAGGAGTGTGAATTAGATGAGTTGTTAAGAGATCCCTTCTGACAAAATTTTCTGTGACTTGAAACTGGAAATAAAATTTGTTGGCAAGTATTATTATTTACATACTGACAACCATTAAAATAACACTATGAAGTCCAATTTTATAATTATCGTTGTTTGTATTTTCTTGTTCTAGATCCAAGCAGGTTTCAGGATTGCTGGAGACTTTCTGATGGCTTTGTCGCTGCTGAAGCTAAAACTATATTACCCCATCGAGCCAGGTCAAGGTGAGCATTTAGTGAACTTAGTTTAAACATTTCATTTTCTTTTGTGGTGATAGTGACAAGGTATTTGTTGTTTTCTTGCAGATACAGTAAAACAATGAGCTTTCTAAATTGTTTCCATACTTCTTGTCCCTAGGCCTGATCTCATGGACAATTATTTGGCTTTAGTGCTTTCGGCTTTTATTACCAATGGACTTCTAGAGGTAACTGATGACTTTTAGGTTTGAATAGATGCTTGCTGTTTTTTTTTCCTATAAAAGTTAAAATAATATGTTGTACATTAAATGCTGTAATAATTTTTTAACTTTTTGAAGGGTCTGGTTGAAGTGATCACAAGCAGTGATGACCATGTATCTGTTAGAGCAACTATCCTTTTAGGAGAACTTTTGCACATGGTAGGTAAAATTTTTGCTGAGAATAAGTAGTATTAGTAGCTAGTTGTAAATACATATTTCTGTTACAGCTTTGAAATTGTGTTATGAACTTTTCATCAGAATGATTGGTTAATTTCTATCAGTTATTGTATTTGAGTAAAGGACCATTGCTGATTTTTGCTTTTCTTTGGACACTGGTAGCCCTGTGGAAGCATGTTTGGCTTTCTGCCTAACATGCTAGGCAGGTGAAACTTTATGTTGAGCTTGATATGGCTGGGGCGCTTGGTACTATTCATTCAGGCACCTTCAACTTGAAATGCTCTTTCACCACTGCTCTGGGTAACACCTGCTACAGAGAAGATGAAGGTACCTTGCTTCTTTTCACTTCCCTCTACCTAACATATATTTTACAGTAGTTTGTCTCTCTTAACCTAAGCTGTTTTGTTACAGAGATATTATTGTTTTTACATACACTTCAGTTCTACCTTTCAGCCTTACAGGGAGCAGTTAGTCATGTATAAAGTGATGTCACTAACCTTTCTTGCAATTCAAGTTTTTATTTTTTGCATCGTCTCTTGATGACAAAAATAGTGTATCAGGACACTTCTTGATCAATATTCTTGTGGGGTTTTAAAGTCTTTTTTTCCAAATAGACTACTTCATAAGAGATGGCAAGATTATGAAATACAACTTTGTGTTACAGAAGTTTGAATATTAGTTATCGGACATAGTGTGCATCTTCAGACAGTCGACTTATTTCAGTGAAGATCACAATCTTCAGATATAGGATTGTGTTTTACTACAGTGATTTATGACATTCAGCTCAGCAGCACGGGTCACAGCCACAAAAATCTGTTCTTTAGTCTCTTCAGTGATGTTTCTTTAAAAAAACTCATAGAATTGAGCATTCAGTCATGTAGTTTAAATGGAGGAATCTTTAACGTATGCTATTTTACTGGTTTCTAGAATACTTTTCAAAGTATGAAAAAGCATATAATTTGAATGAGAGTGACTGTTGCTGACATTCTACGTGCTGTTAAAGCATAAAGACTTTTTGGTTCTCTGAAGAGACAGTTCATTATTTACACTTTTTATCAAAATACTTTACAAATATTTGTACTTTTATTTAGCTTTGAAATTCAGGTAATTTCTTTAATGTCTTCATTATTCTTTAGTTTCCAAAAATATTTGCAGAACTATGTATGTTTCCCCAAATAAAGGCAGTTGAATGTCTAGTAATTTAGGAAGTTATGTTAATTAATCAGATTTTTTTTCTGTGCAGAAAGATTTTAATAGAAATCATCATCTTAAGTTATATTCCTAATTTTAGAATTTTTCTTTAGTTTTATACACGTGAAGTAAGGGTATCTGATGCTTTGTATGTTTTTGTATGTTACCACTTGAAAAAGACATCAGTGCAAACAGTAGAGATCAGAAGGCTTTGAAATCTAAAATTTTTTTGTTGCTTTCAGTTGCATTTCAGATTGATTAGTTAGAAAAAATTTTTAAAATTATATGTATAATTATTGCTCTAATATTATGCAAAATGTAGTTTTGTTGTCATGCATTTGTTAGTCTTGTGAAAAGTGGTAGATTCTGCAAATGTTTATCCTGAAAACATGCCTGAAAATTGTGTAATAAGCTATTCTAACTGGTGGTTTTGGTTTTTTTCAGGCAAACACAATTCTTCCGCATTCTCACAGCCACCACCTGCACTGCTTACCAACGCTAATGAATATGGCAGCATCTTTTGACATCATGAAAGAGAAAAGACTGTAAGAATTCTAATATACACTTAAAAGCAAAAATATTTACATCTGGTTTTCCTACACTTGAGTGGAAACCTACATTATAAATTCTCTGGTGCCTGTAACCACTACATTCTTTGAAAGCGGACACACACGCGTATAAAAATGCCCTGTCTAGGGAATTTCCATTGCATCATTCCAAAAGTATTTATAGTAAGAATTTAGAAATTTGGGAGGAAAGTTTTAATAGTAGATTTCAGAACCCCTTTGCATAAATTGGAAAATTTCTTACCCAGGATTATTCCTAAATGAATTCTTGCGTATTGCTTGGTCAAGCAGCATCTTAGGTGTCTTCTGTGTGTTTGACCACTTTATGGTTTCACACTTCTTTTTGGCATTTTGATGCAATTAGACTTCCAAAACTAAAAAAAAGCCAGCACTGTTTCTTTCTTCTATTGTTGTTTATCTGTAGCTAATTAAACAGTAATAGACCAAATCAATGAGTCATTATTAATGAGAAAAAAAAATGTGTTATTGGCATGGTACTGTGTTTTTGGTTTTTTTAGACTGTTTTCTTCTGAAGAAAATGTTAATTATCTTATAAATAATAATTATATGGTAATTATATAAAACTGTGGTGCCTTTGTTCAAAATTTTTGTGCTGATGATTTTTCAGTTCCTTTCAGTTCTATTTAAATATAGGAATACATGAGCAAAAATTTTAACGTTAGGGGAGCATTCTGCAGAGGCATGTAGTAAAGCAGTATTTGACAGTCATGGTGTCAATCAAATGAGGTATACTTAGGCAGCTGCCTCAAAAAAAAGTGTTTATAGGAAGACGTGAATTTGAGGATTTTGAAAACCTATGGGTTTTTTTATTTTACGTGTTTTTTAGAATTTCTCTGTACGTCTACTATTTTGCACTTTAACATCTGAAATTCTCTGTCATAAAACGCCAACTCCTGTGTACACAATTTAAACCTGAGGAAAGAAGCCAGATGTTCTTTTGTCTTTAAAATGTTTCTATAACTCGCTGTTCTTAGTTACATTTCTTTGTAGAAGACCATTTAAATTGGGTGTTGGGGTTGTTTTTTCTATTAGTAAATATTGGAAATGTTTTACTTTATTTCTCTTGCCATTCCTGATCTACTTTGTCAGATAAGTACATCATAACTTTGTATTTCACAACTTTCTTGTGTTGTGAGTGAAAGATTACAGAGTTTTTGAACTGCTGCTGTGCAATTAAAAATGCAGCGTTTAGAATGTTTTAAGAAATTTAATGTTGTTCTGCTTTTTAATTTTGAAGAGTTATTATCAATGGAAGATTTTGATATATATGTACAATTATTGTTCAAGAAAACCTGCATTTTTTTTGCTTTTTGGCATTTGTGAACATACTGATAGAGTAGTAAGAATTCCTGTTTTTTTTAAGAAAGTGATTTTGTAGAAGTATTTTTTTATTTGAGTATCTTGTTTTTGCACAACACTGCATTGTTTCATACTCTGAAAAACTGTAAGCCCTCTTATGGATTAAAGTTTCATAATTTATTTAAGTGACCAAATTCAAATGTATTTGTTTATTTTATATTATCTTCAAAAGATACCTCTCCTACCTTATGAGAATTTTTATTTATGGGGAAGAAAGGTAGGCCTACCTCCTTGTTTTTAGACTTCCTTGTTTTATTTGCTCAGGAGATTATTTTTCTCTTCTACCACTATTTTGTAATTAACTGTTTCTGCCCTTGACAGCTGTCATTTCTATTACTTCCTGTCTTTTCGTATAAAACTTATTACATACTGTGGCTAAACTGTTTTGATACTGAGAGCAGGAAGCAGTACTGGTACTCCTGCCACCCTTAGGAGGAAAAAGAGAGAATTTACAAGAAAGAGTTAAAGCTAGCCCTCCTCAGTTCTCAACTTCACTGCAGATCATTGATCTACTGTGACATCTCACAATACCTTATCAACCTTAAATTTTACAATAGGTTCTGCGAACTATGATGGACACTAATAATTGCAGAGTAGAAGAAAAGGCATCAATAAAGCTTATTCTTCAGAACTAGAACTTCTGAAAGATACTTTCCTGTGTAATATTGGTATACAAATGAGGCCTATGGATATATGAAAACTTGTATTAAGAAAATGTAATTTGCTTTGGAATTATTGGTCAGTTCTTTGTTGAGCTGTTTTTTTTTACTTAATATGCAGCAGTTGTGTTCTTTATTTAGATAAAAATTGCCAAATACTGATAGTAGGGTATTTTTTCTATTAGACGAGCAAGTGCTGCACTCAACTGCTTAAAACGTTTTCACGAGATGAAGAAAAGAGGACCTAAACCTTACAGCCTCCATTTAGATCATATTATTCAGAAAGCAATCTCAACGCACCAAAAAAGGGATCAGTACCGTGTGCAGAAAGACATCTTTATTTTAAAGGTAGTACCATTATTGATTTTTCAAAACTGAATTCGACTTCTTGTTTTGGAGACTTAGATCCTTATCCCCATGCTTAACTCTCTCATCTGATTCAGATTCATTTATGTGACTTATTTATAGTATTTTTCATTTAATTGTAGATGCTGTATGGAATTTCTAGATATTAACGAGTGAAATTACAATAATACTTTAATGCTTTTTAGGACCAGTTGTGGTCTCTTACTATTAGATTTTTAATGCAGTGCTAGAACTATGCAATTTACTTTCAGATGCAGGTTACTGTGGAGCACAGCCTGTTTAATTTTTGTTAAATGAACAGTAAGTATGTCATATGACATGACTAAACAAAATGATGCAATGAAGTTTACTGTAGTTTTTCATGTTTGTATTCCAGGACACAGAAGAAGCACTTGTAATGAATCTTCGAGACAGCCAGGTTCTCAATCATAAAGAGAACCTTGACTGGAATTGGAATCTAATAGGGACCATACTGAAGGTGAGCTTAAAAAGGGTGTGGTATTTTTTATGAAATTGTTTGGAAAAAAGTCTCCATTTCCCGTGTGAGTTTTGACTTTGTAGTATTAATTCCATACTGCATCACATAAGCTGTTTTGCTTCAGAAAATAAGGATGTCACGGGTTTTATCAGTGCTGATACAGTCTCTTTGTATGCATTCCTTCAATTATACACAAAGATACACTGCAGTTAAATACATATATTTATTATTAAGCATGTACTACATTTTATATATCTTAATACTTTAGACTTCCGCCCACACTACGCAGGGATATTTGTTCAGTTTTGTAGCAGTTTTTTTTATGTAATATGGGCTGAAGGTTAAGGCTGGAATTGTGTTATATATCAAACTTCAGATGTATAGATTGAGCCACATGAAGACTTGAGTAGTAAGCAATCCCACTGTATGTTTTGAACTAATACAAGTGCTCCTGTAGTATTAAGTTCATTACAAAATTAATTTGTTTTTTTGCAAAATAAAGGGAATATCTTTGACAGGGAGAGTGTTATCTTAAATATATTTAATGCAAAACTTAAGTTTTTTTTAGTCAGAAGACTTATTTTCTTTGAATAAGAACTTTCAAATGAGTACTCAGTATAGTTTTTGAATCAAAATTGATCTTGTCATTTTGTACATCAAAGCCATTCCTCTGTTACCCATGAGTAACATTTTCTTACTGTCTTCTTTACTGTGTTGTTATGGAGATGATGAAAATACAAAAAAGGATTAATGGTGACAATCATCATAAGATTGTATTAAAATAAATCCTGTCCATTTTTCGGGGCCTAATAAAGTTGAGAGAGCAAGAATCTGTGTTATATGAAGACATGAATGTGTATATGACAGTAGCTTAACTCCACCACGTTTTATTCTTTACAGGCTTTCTACTGCAATAACTAGATTTACTGGATTACTAGATATCCAGGAATCAATCATAGATATTTTTACCTTTGATATTCAGTATTAAACATATAATCAAGAAACTGTTTTTCAGAACCACACGGTTAATTAGCCTGCTTAATACTTTGTCAAAGGAAGTGTTACTTTTTTATTGCCTGAAATTTAGGTCAAACTGGCAGTTTTCCACTTATCTCCTACATCCCAGAAGTATATTTTCTGGTGTCCTGTCAAACAGTTGCTCAAGATCAGAGACTTCTGTCTTTCAGAATGAAAAATTTTCCTATTCTCTGGTTTAATTCTAACCCCTTCGATTTCTGTAAAACTGCACAACACCAGCATAAACTAAGGTAATGTTGTCAGAGTGGTTCATCTTTAGTCCTCGAGTGAGGAGGATCCGGATTCCAGTATTTGGACTCTGCTGTCTAATGTGGCTACTTACCTCCCTCCCGTCTCTCTTGCAGCCTTATTTTTAACCCCCCTCACTACCTGCGTCTCCTGTGGTCCGCTGCCTTTTTTTTGCTTGCTCTGAGCTGCTTAAAGAGCAGCAAAAGTGGTGGTAGTCAGGATGGAGGATTGTAACTATCATTGACAGTAAAGTTTCATAATTTATCTTTCACTGCTGTTGGTGTTGTACCTACCATTAACCAGTGAGTGCATTGTAGGTCTTAACACTCATGTATCTTAGGTAGGAAAGAAGAATGTGTGATGCAGAGGAGAAGCTGAGCAGGGTTGTTTATTCTTCATTAGCTTTTCATAGTTTGCTGTTTTCATTAGAATTGTGGCCTTGTACACATTTCATGCAACTGATGTTCACTGTCCTTCTCTAGAAAAAAAATCGAATGATTCTTGGAGCAGGAAGTGTGGGCTTTTCAGTAAAGTAAGGGTTTCTATAGGTAACTTTATATAGGCAAGAATACTTAAGACTTCTAATTATTAGGTAAATATAGGTATAATAGAAATAAGTAAATTTTAGTGACAATTCAATGATTGATGTACAAGTTTCATATAATGCTATATTTGCTGGTTTTTCTAGTGGCCAAATGTGAATCTAAGAAACTATAAAGATGAACAATTGCACAGGTATGTAAAAATGATGGGGACCTCCTTTTCAGAAGGAAATTGGGGAGAACTGAGTTTTTTGCAGTACTGTTCTTATAAATGTCACATTTCTAAAACTCAATCTGTAGATAAGCAGCAAAAATCAAAACTTCGGTTGTGATATTTGCTTTAAAAAAACAAATCTTTAAGCTTTAGAGGTTTCTTTTCATAGGCCAAGGTAGTTTATATTTGTATTCCCTTAGCAAGAATCATACCAGCTTTGCAAACACTTTATTTCATTTTAAACGTAGAAGTATTCCGTTTGATATTTCATACATTAGTATTTGGTGTAAGCGCTTGACAGATTTTGACCAAATGGATGTGCAGTTGTACTGTTTGTATAGTTACAGCTTTCATCAATAAACAAAAGGGAGTTATTTCTAGTGCTGCTAATGACAAAAGAAGCATGTGTGATTTGAAGAAAAAAATATAACGAAAATACCAGTGTTCTGATTCCTTTCATTTCTGTTGACATTAAACCATTTTTATTACATTTGTGCGTGTGTGGCAATAGTTTTTAGTTTAATAGTTTAATAGTTATTAATTAGTTCTTGGATGTCCCTTTTAGCATACATTTTAGAAATTGATTTGATAAAATTATTTTTGAAGAGTATTTCTGTATTTGTAGGCATGGAAGGCTGTTTCTACATTAAAGCTACAACATATACTGAAAGGCTCAGGCTTCTGCCATTTAAGTTTTTACTGAAAAGTAGTCAGACTACCTTTAAAAGTGTTCCCAGCATAAGTGATAGTCTCACAGTAATCATAGCCATAATTTAATTTTGTATTTACAGTTTTTTCTGTGTTCTTTTTCTTCCTAAACATTAATTGCCCATCTATACTCTGCAGAAAGGATTATTTTCTAAATGTGGTGGTTTATAGCATTGCTTCGCTAAAATGTCTACGGTCCCATCTGTGACACCCACACCCACCCCTCTGCCTGGGACAGGACAGTGTTCCTCTTTCCTGGTTTTGTGTTGCACTCAAGCGTTGTTCAGTGCCTAAATAATTTAACTCCAAATAAATAAAGAAAATACAGGATTGAGTTAGTGTAGAACTTCTACTGTTCATTGTTGTGGGTTAGATGCTGTAATGACTTTAAAGTGCTGTTGGTCTTCTTTAATTATAACTAATTAAGCCCCAGGTATCTCTAGTTTCAGTGCTGATTATAAAAAGCTTTCAGGCACTTTGTTTTTGAAGTGTAAATACATTTTTTTTGACCTTTCATAAGGTTTTTGGTTTATTTGCCATTTGTGTTCTTGTGATGATCTTACAGCTAAGGTGAAATTCCAGATATTTTCTATATAGATTACTTCATTTCATAGAGATGCAGTTAATGCAATGTGTCTGCACACATGTATATATATATAATACACACCTATAAATACAGGTGTTAATAGACATGATAGATTTATTGCTCATAACCCAGAATAAAATATTTTTAATCTAACAAAATATAAAGTAGCTCTTAGATTTATTTTAGAGTTGGTCCTGTGTTAGGAATTGGCATAGTTGGCTTACTCGCACTTTTTTGACTAAAGATGCTGTGCTTTATTTAAGTTCTCATAATGCTTGATTTATCTACCTTCAGGGAGAGCATTCTGTGTTATTTTAAAGCACAAATGTGTGTTTTCTGTTTTGGCTAAGAATTGACATAGGGAAGCTCTTTGAAGACTGATTCAAGCTATATTGCTCGCTATTACTTTAAAAAGGCTGAGGGAAAGTCTGCATTTGCTATTGCTATATAATGCTCTAGAAATGCTTAAGTGAGGTGAATGAAAATACTGTTGCTGAATAAATACGGTCTTTTCTTCACAGAACACAGAAGTGTATTTATCACAGTAGTGTTAACTGTTATAGCTAAAACCCACTTGTGTCACAGGTTCTTTTTTAGCTCTGTAACTCTAGATAGTATAGACTTTGAAACTCACCGCAGGATAATTTAGAGCTGAATAAATTATAAGCAGGAGAATGAGAAGGAAGTTATGGCTTATAAGAGCATAGATTTTGAGTTCCTTTGCTCGTTTTAAGTCATGACATAGAAAACCCTTTATAACATACAGTGCAGCTGTATCTCTGAAATCTTGCCTGGATACTCATTTCTGATACTCTTAATAACTTTTGAAAATTTATTCCCAGTTAGCTAATTTAGCGATAACATCTCTTTTGTACCAGTATCACTTTGTACTGTGAGACTGTCCTTCTCATACTGAAAAATAGCTAATTCTTCTTTTATGTTCCATAGGTTTGTAAGGAGATTGCTGTATTTTTACAAGCCTAGCAGTAAACTGTATGCCAACCTGGATCTGGAGTATTCCAAGGCTAAGCAGCTCACTGTGGTGGGTTGTCAGTTTACTGAATTTCTTCTTGAATCAGAAGAGGTAAGAAATTCTCAGCTACAAGATGGGAGGTAGAATGAGTATTGCTTCTGCATGCTATTTAGAGGAAAAACTTAATTTTAATAAAGACTTCTGTAGGATTTGGTTGTTAAATCTAAAGTGATCAGTGTAATTAAGAAATACAACTTAAAATCCTGAGTTATTAGATGACACAATGAGGAAGATGACTGTTTAAGTAGAAATTTTATTAAATACAACTTTAATAAATGCAGCTTAAGGTTTGGAGGTTTTGCTGTGTATATATTCTTCCTTTCTCTGCCTCCTTTCTTCTTGTGTGCTAAAGACTTCTGTACCTCAGGCCAGAGGAAATTGTCATTGAACAGTTCTTTTACTGGAAAGAATAGAGTTGGTCATAAGATGTCTCCATGCTCAACTTTTATTTTCACTCTGAATTGTGTTTGCCAACCAGCAGTTCTATTTTGTATCTGTATTGTCTTTGTACATTTCAGAAAATTTTAAAATTATAGATTCCAGTAAAGAAGAGAGACCCAGTTCTTCTACTAGTAAATGCTGTTACTTTTTATTTTGTTAGGATGGACAAGGTTATCTGGAGGAACTGGTTAAAGATATTGTACATTGGCTCAACTCTTCATCAGGAATGAAACCTGAACGTAGTCTTCAAAATAATGGCTTACTAAATACCCTTAGCCAGCACTACTTTCTGTTTTTTGGTACTCTCTCTTGTCACCCTCACGGAGTGAAAATGCTTGAAAAATGTAATGTGTTTCAGTGGTGAGTGTTTTTATTCTGTTTGAATTGTGCTTCGGGTAGAATAATTACGAAAATTGTGAACTGTGCTCAAGGACCACAGTCTGTAAAGCTAAAAATTTTGAAGTTCTTTTATTGATGTAGAAGTAAGGATCCCCAGTTGTACAGGTTTTTTGTTGTTTTTTTTCTTTCAAGATGAGGTCTTTTAGTCTGTCATTACTGAACAGATATGGATGATTGTGTCACAAAGTAGATTACTTTTTCCTGTCCACACCTCTCTGACAAAAGTCAATGTCAGGAAAGATTGTATTGTACTGAAAAGACAGATAAAAGAAAGAAAAACAAAACACAAACAAAAAAATGCAAATCAAAACAAAAAAGCACACAAACCACAGAAAACTGGTATGTGTCTTACTGTTTGTGAAGTGTGATGATGGATGTTGTACCTAAACTTCAGTCCAATATATTTTAAGTGAAGCTCAAATTTTGTTTAGGTACAAATAAATTTGCCTTTGGGAGTAAATTGTGTAGTCACTACTGCCAGTTTATTTTAAATATAGTAAACTTTATGCAAAATTTCAGATGGCTTTATGTACTTTGCTTTTTTTTTTTTTTTAAATTAAATTGTTTTCATTGGATATTATACTGCAAGATTTTTGCTAGCTTCAGATAACGTGGTTTACCATAAAAGTTAGGCAGTTAATAGGGCCGACCTTATGGCAAGTTTATACACAATGTTTTATAATGAGGAATTCATTAACATTAATTTCTGTGCTCATAATCACTAATTAAAGTATGCTGGCAAAATAATTGCAGAGCAATTATAAAAATGTTGGTTTGGGGATTTCCCCCCCCAAAATTATTTGGTCCTCATTTGACTCTAACAGCTGTAATAGTTTAAAGTCACTCCATTTCATATAAGAACTTACTTTGTGTCCTGCATTTATAGAAAGGAAAGTCTAATTCGAATTAGTTAAGTTATTGATTGAATAAAAAAATGGGTTTGAGTGGGTTCAAATAGTAATTTCTATGTTCTTCTCTCTCCCCTTCCCCTACAGTCTTCTTAATCTTTGCTCCTTGAAGAACCAGGATCACTTGTTAAAATTGACTGTTTCCAGTTTGGATTACAGCAGAGATGGATTAGCAAGAGTCATTCTTTCTAAAATCCTTACAGCAGCTACTGATGTAAGTTCAATTCACCTTATGTTCCACTGTTATTTTCCACCAGATATTTACTTTGTTTTTCAAGGTGCATGACTTTTAAGTTGTTTCGTATCCAGAAGGGTTTTATTTTTGTATTCAGAGGAATGAAACACCTACTCATGTAGCTTTTGAATTTGCTGTGAGCTTCACACAGTATATTGTATTTGTCCTCAAGGAATTAAGTCATTTAAATGGAGGTTTCTGTCATGAATGAAGGGAGTTGAAGCCTTCAAATGCGTAAAGCAAGTGAAACGTTGTCTAGGTTGGTGGACATCCTAAATAAATTATAAAGGTGTTTTTCACAAGCGTTAATCTGTATTTCTTGCAGTAGTAAAAAATTAACCTTTCAATGGTGTATACTGTTTAGATAATGATTGAGGTTACAGTGTTGGAACTGAGTAAATGTTTTAGCTCCTGGAAAAAGTCCCTGGTTCAGAAATAGGCCTTGGGATTTGTGTTTCTGAATCAAAGAAGGCAAGTAGAAATAAAGACAGAGTGGAAATAAAACAAAGACTTATGTAGGCTTGGGAGAGGAAGGCTTTGAACATTTAAGAAAAAGTAAATCAGTCAGGTGTTACTTAGTAGACATGCAAGCATTGATATCAGGAAAATGACAATTAGTAAGTTGAAATCTGTCTGGGAGAGACCTTCCATTACTTCAGGGAGAGCTATTCCTCTTTTGCCTGGACAAGGCAACAATTAGTTAACAACTAGAAAAAAGTCCAGACGTGCTGTTGCAGTCTCCTCAATGAAGTATCAGTTATACTAATAAATTGAGGCATTTTATTTCAAATTAGTGTTTGAGGTTTAGATTTTGGGTAAGATTCCTTGATTCTGATGTCTAAGGGTAGGAAAACCTAAATTCTGTTTTGAGAGGGATACTTCCAAAATGTTTTCAAGCATCCAGTACTTATACCAGAAGCTTTACGTAAGTAGGAATGGGTTGTTCTCCTTCCAGATATTCTTTATAGACCTTGATTCTGATGTCTAAGGGTAGGAAAACCTAAATTCTGTTTTGAGAGGGATACTTCCAAAATGTTTTCAAGCATCCAGTACTTATACCAGAAGCTTTACGTAAGTAGGAATGGGTTGTTCTCCTTCCAGATATTCTTTATAGACCTACTTTTTCTTATTTTAGCCAGAGACAAAAACCCAGGCAGAATGTATTTGACTCTGGTAGACGTATCACTACCTCTGAACATACTGGGGTGAAGGTACTGTGTGAGCATACTGTCCCTGGCATATACAAAGCAGAAGGCAGTTGCAAGCTACTGTTGCTTTTGGCAATGATAACTGAAAATATGATTTCTAACTATTTGTAATTCAGCTTAATGAACGAGAGGTTTGGGATTGTGAAAAGGATTAGAGATCATGATCTTATTGCTGGCATTACCATGACTATCTAATGCCAGACCTTGACAAATGTCAAAATAGAACTCTTTGGAGAAAGATAGAAGACATTCTACAGACTCTGGAACTCAAGAACGCTTAAACATAAGTATTTAGTTTTAAAGGTAGAGATCTTTCTTGCCAGATACACTGATACCTTTTCACATTTGTGATGTTTTAAGTCTCAGCCTGCATTAGTAACCCATGGCTACTGAGTTCAGTGCTTCCTTTTCCGAGACTCGCATTGATGCGTGGATCTAGCACACATTGTCTAGAGAAGTAGCGGAGATTAAGTAACTCTACTTATGACAGTCCCCTGAAATGCAAAACAGTAGAAATTAGTAGCTTCTTGACTGCCAAGCACTGACTTACTCTAGAAGTAAAAGTGTAACTTTTCACATGTGTGCGCAGTATGGGTCAATAGTTCTTATCAGAGTTAGATGTGCATTCAGGAATAGCAGGCCCGTAACAGCAGTCTTCAGGCAAGTTCATAGCTGAGATGTGTTGTGACCTCAATTCTACTATTTAGAGTTCAGTGTCACAGTCACTGGATGAGACTGTACCCTGATTTTTGTACAGTGCAATACCATAAGAATCCCTTCAATATTTTTTTTAATTAAAAAATAAAATCAATCAATATTTTAAAAAATCTTAAAGGCTTATCACTAATGTAAATGAATCTTTTACTACTGGGATATTAAAAAATAAGGAGAATTTACTATTTAAACCTCTTAAATTGCAACTGACTGCCTTTGAAATATATTGAACCGTGTGGGATGGGTAAAAACTACATCAGTGTGCTTTGTTTCCTGAATTAGTTGACCTGCTTGGAATTCATAGGGAAATATTTTGTATATTTCTTTGAAAGAGGAAAATTGCAAGTAGAATAGGCTCTCTCAGCCAGCAGAAAGGGGTCTATGTCTGCTTCAACAGGTACGATTTCATACTTGGATAAAATTTATTTACATCTTAAGAAATTCTCGTTTTTTACCATGTGCCCAATCCCATACATTCTTATGGTAGAAAATGAACTGATGACCTGGGAGTACTTATTGACAGGAGACTAAACATGAGTCAGCAGTGTGCCCAGGTGGCCAAGAAGGCCAGTGGCATCCTGGCCTGCATCAAGAATGGTGTGGCCAGCAGGGCAAGGTAAGTGATTCTTCCCCTGTACTCAGCATTGGTGAGGCCACACCTTGAGTATTGTGTTCAGTTCTGGGCCCCCCAGTTCAAGAAGGATATTGAGATGCTGGAGTGGGTCCAGAGAAGAGCAACAAAACTGGTGAAGGGACTTGAGCACAAGTCCAATGAAGAGAGGCTGAGGGACCTGGGGTTGTTTAGCCTGGAGAAGAGGAGGCTCAGGGGTGACCTCATTGCTCTCTACAACTATCTGAAAGGAGGTTGTAGACAGGTGGGAGTTGGACTCTTCTCCCAGGCAGCCAGCAACAGAACAAGAGGGCACGAGCTTAGACTCTGCCAGGGAATGTTTAGGCTGGATATCAGGAAAAAGTTCTTCACAGAGCGAGTAATCAGGCATAGGAATGACCTGCCCAGAGAGGGGGTGGATGCACCATCCCTGGAGGTTTTTAAATTAAGACTGGATTTGGTACTTAGTGCCATGATCTAGTAATCATGATAGTGTTGGATTAAGGGTTGGACTTGATGATCTTGGAGGTCTCTTCCAACCCAAATGATTCTATGATTCTTTTCTATTCTATGATTTTGAAGAGGGAATTTCACTTAGTATTACTTGACAAAAATGCAAGATGCTGACCTATCGAAGAACCCTTTGGCAGTGCTTGGTGTACACAATATTGCCAGTATTGGACAAATTGTCCTCAGTGTTTATGCTTCTAATAGCAGATCAAAGTGTAAGAAAGCTAATCCAAAGGATAAAACCTTTTCATTATTCTGATATTAACTGTATCCTTGGTGGTGTAAGTGGTATTTTTGAACAGGTGCACTTGGTAAAACTACAAGTGTCTTCTAGAAATTAAAATATTGATGTGAGGTGGAAATAGTTGTCAGTTCTGAGACTGTAAGATACCTGAAAGAACATGGAAATACTAAACTGGCAGGTACGGGGAGTTCCACTAACTAAGGAGTAATTCGGAACTCATTCTCTTCGTATGTTAGAGAAAGGTATCTGCTGTTTTCTGGGTGGAATTCTGGAACAGCAGCATTGTCAACAGGAAAGAAAATGTGTATCTTTGTAGTTAGAAAGCTTGATAGGAAAAAATGGAAACTTGGCACGGTTTATTACCACTTGCTGTTATGTCTCTAAAGAGAATACATTTTTAAATATTTTAAATATTACCAGAATTAACGTTCTCTGATCTTGGACAAGTGAATCCTAAGATTAAAAATGAACATGCAGTTAAAGTCAAACAAGGCACTTAGAAGCCCTTCCACCTTCCCTTTTCAAGGACTTCTGATGAGGACCTCGTAGGATGAGTGGAGCCCATATTCTAAGCTCTGTAGAGTTTATATAATTCTTAATCCAGAAAACAAATTGTGACTTTGATTCTATATGCTCCCTCTGGCTTCTAGATTCTGTTTGAAAGCAATAAAAATGAATGGAATTGGAGATATGAGAGAAGCCATCTCCAGTAACGCTGCTTCCCTTCCAAAATTTTAATTCCCTAAGGCTTTTGTTAATGAAATACCTTATCTGTTTATTTCAAAAGCTGAAGATGCTCTTTTTCTTGGGTTAACTGAGGTTATAGTCACACCTTTTAAAGCTAGCAGAGCTGTGAAGAAGGTTTGTTAGCCATTTGCTAATGAGTGTCTGAGCAAGGAAGAGTAATTTCTATAGCCATCTTAGATTTAGAAGGGGAAAGTAGCAATTTGGGGTGACTATATACAACAAAAACATTTACAGAGCAACATCCTTGCAAATCAGTGAAGCAGAAGCACATCTTAACCCACTTCCAGATGTGTTTTGATCATTCATGCTAAAGCAAATTGATACTGCCTCAGTGGCATTTCTGCCAGTTCATGGTAGGAAGAGCTGAGTAGCTGGTGTTTTTCAAGTGCTGCGGTTCATGACCTGAAATTTTATGTTCGTAGAATATACTTATCCTACATTTACTGGCATCTATGCTAAGCAGTGTGTAGTCAGCTGAGCGTAGTGACCTCTGACTTACTGCTTCAGTTCCAGGGGTCTTAAGGCACTTTAATAGTAAAAGTGAGAATCTTCTGACAGATATGGCACACAGCTTTGCCTGTTTTTTTCATGTAGTTCATGCATAGCAAAAGTCTGTTTCCTCAAATATCCTCTACCTATATTCTCTATCCCTTTTCCTATCAGTTCTCATCAAATGTAAAAACATTCCAGGATTTTGCTTAATCTGGAAAAGATATACTAGGCTTGGCCCCTTTGATCTAGGAAATGCATACAGGTGATCTTGCTGCACAAAGGTTGTGGCGCTGCTTGAAGACTTCAGGAGTGTTGGAAATGAGTGGTTATGCAACCCTGAGTCTGAGGTCTGAATATCTTAATCTGAATAGTTTGCTATTGTAAAGACTACTTTCCATTCTTTCAGTTACTTAAATCTGTTGTGCCATTCTTTACACTTTTAAAATTGTTCTTTTTACTTTCTGATGGTGGTAGGAAAACAGGAAAACCAGAACTGTATGCCATGTCCAAGATATCAACACCCAGTGGATTTACTTAGTGAGAGTGCTGACGCATTTTGTTCTTTTTACTTTCAGAGGTTTTGGTTGCCATTGAACTTATATCTAAGGCTTCCACAGAACTAACTAATATTAGCCCCAGGGTCTTTTCCCTGGGTGGAAAGAACTGGCTCAGTGCCTGTCGTGTGTAAAGCTGGGGTTAGTTTTTCACTTTAGCTCATTGTTTCAAGTTTATTTGCAGTGAATTTTATTTGTCATTTTATTGTCCCATCCGAGTTGTGAGTTCCTTCTTACCTTTACCTTCTCCAAACAGAAGATTTTTTTTTTTTTATTTCTGTACTAGCTATTTGGATATATTCATGTTCTGGAAGATATCAGGAAGTGAACGTTGTTACTTTTGTTCTTTGTACCACTTTCAGTATAGTTATAGCAGTAACAACAGTTCTTATAATCAGATTTTAACACTTGAACTGCATGACAATGAGTTCTGGTTTGATATTATTGTGCTATTCTATAGGCTTAGCATCTAAATCAAGTGATCATTTTAATATAGTAGCTCTTGTTCTCATCTTTAATAAATATGCTACTGGTCATCTGTTTCACATACAAGGCCTACCACTAACAGGATGCAAGGCATTTCAAAATGTTTGTGTAGCTGAGGTCAGAGTTGTGAATCACTGTTCCACAGTCTTGGTATGTGTGTTATGTCATTCTTGCCTCCCTTCCAAGAAATAAGCCTCAGTAATATTGAGTAAGTAGAATGTGCATGGGATATTTGAAATCAAAAGAACAAGGCAAGGTTTCTGAAATGATCTGTGCACGTTTGTATTTCCTGCTTTAGTTTTCTTAAGTTGTACTTCCCAGGTATTTCTGGAGAAAAATCCAGAATTAACCTAGGTAGTGCTGTCCAACCTGGACCAATTCACATATCTCTTGAAGTACAGGTATTCACATATGTCTCATCCTAGATGTTTTATATTTTAACATATAGAAGATTTACTTGGTTATTGGAGAGTGAAAGGTGTAGAGACTGAAGACCTGAAGAAAGATTTATGCATCTGATTTTGTTTATTCCAGCTGTGCTTGTCTCTGCATAAATAACACCTTTCCTAGTAAGCATACATTGTCAAGGTTGTTTTGTGCTTGTTCTAGAACTGCAAGTTCCTGTAGATTAAGTCTTGTTCGCTTCTGGGTTTTGTGTTGTTTTATCTTTTTCTAACAGACGATGGTGTCAATCAGTTTATGCTGTTTATTCAGCAAGTTTTAAACAGCGGTGCAGGAACCGATAGAGTATTTACTTCATTCTGCTGTGTGGTGCTATCACAGTGAATGACTAATTGATAAAGGCTTTCCAAGGAGTCTTGCAGTAACCTGATTACTTGTGATCTCATACTCAAATTTCCCACTTGATAAGACAGAAGCAGCTGTCTAACAGTATGTGGTTTTAGTAAGTGTGCATCATAGGTACCTCCTGTAAAATATGATAGTAGAAATTTATTTTAAAATTGATAAAATATTAACTATATTAGCTATTTTTCTTCCATTCAAAAAAGCATTTTCCTTACTTTTGCAGAGCTGCAGGTTGTATGCAACAAAACACTTACGAGTATTGCTGAGAGCAAATGTGGAGTTCTTCAGCAACTGGGGGATTGAGTTACTGGTGACACAATTACATGATAAAAATAAAGCTATTTCTTCTGAGGCACTTGATATTCTAGATGAGGCATGTGAAGACAAGGTGAGCGTCCTTTCCCTTTTTGACCTCTTTTTGGTATGTTACTCTGTAAACTGGTCCCTACCCCCTCCCTCAATAGGAAAGTAGAAGTATGCAAGAAGCTAGCAATGGTGTCCATTCTTGATTGTCATTGATGGGCTTCATAATACTTTATAGGATAGGCTCCTTTGCCAAAAATCCTGCAGTATAAATGACAAGAAAATGTAGACTTCTGGATTAATGCCTACTTTTATGTATAAATTTAGGTTAGGTCAGATATTTTGATCGTTATACTTTTTGTGAAGTAAAACATGTATTTAATAACAGAAAGTACCTGAAGTGGGTAATATTGGGATGAAATTAGTGCCGCTTGATTCTTGCTTTTGTGAAAAACTTGCTGCTTCATTGCTGGCAGATTGATGCAATTGTTTTCATAATTGTATTGTGCTCAGACACTTCTTTGGCTTTCATAATTATTTTAGGCCAATCTTCATGCCCTTATCCAAATGAAACCAGCTCTTTCTCATCTTGGAGACAAGGGTTTACTTCTACTCTTAAGGTAAATGGAACTACTTGGTTTTTATTTAAATTATATGTTTTGTTTTAAGTGAAATCCTAACTGTCTCATGTTACTTTACAGGTTTCTGTCCATCCCAAAGGGGTTTTCATATCTGAATGAAAGAGGTTATGTAACGAAACAAATGGAAAAGTGGCAAAAGGTAATGCTAAGAATAAAATGCATGCGTGATATTAGGAGGTGGAAGGATGTGAATATGCAGGTTTAGAAGGTCAAAGTTTCTTAAAAATATTGCGTATTTTTATATGTGTATTGATAATGCCAATACGTTTATTGCCTAAGTGACTTACGATTTTGTTGAAAAAGGTTGATAGGGACTTTAATGTATTCATGGCTCCTCAGTACATGCGTGCTTTTGATTTACCCAAGCCTTTTATGTAATTTTGATATTTGAGCAAATATTTCAGGAGTATAGTATAGGAGTGTAGGTTGTGCGGAGAAGTGTGTAAAAGGAATACTTTTTAATATACCTGCTACCTCTGGTTGTTGCTTATTAGGTAAATCTAAAGCTCATGAAGATAGAATTAGCTTTTGTTGTTATGGAGTAAACAGGAACACAGGACTACTGTTATGACTAGAATACAACTGTTTGTACATTATTTTGTTTCAATAATTCATTAAAAGTCCTTGATATCACTCTTATTGGCATTTTTTAACTAATTTATAAGCTGTCACTTCTCTAGGAATACTGAAATGCACGGTTTTCTGACATCATTCAGGTTAAAGTCAGATGTGAAGTATTCCTTTTTTAACAAATGTACTGAAATATTCATGGAATCAATTGTCTACTCTGCAGACTCCTTGTGTGTGTGAAGTGCAGGAATTTTGGTGAGATGCTCCTTCAGATCATAAAGAAATTCAGCCTCCCTCAAGGAGCACTTCAATTATTCCTTCCTTAGAAAGTACCATAGTAAAAAAACTAACCATTGGATGTGTTATGTCAACCTTTGGCTGTCTCCTTTTAGGAATATAACTTAAAGTATGTTGAATTGATTGAAGAACAACTTAATGAAGCACTTACAACATACCGCAAACCTATTGATGGTGATAACTATGTTCGTCGAAGCAACCAAAGGTAAATTTGGGAAAAATGCATCTTTGGGCGTAAGCTGGTGGGACTGATCACAAAAGCTTTAAGCTAGAGTTGGTGGTTGAAGGGGATGCCAACAGGATTGCAGTAAGTAAGCCGAGGGTTGGCATAGCATTGCCTGAGGGTGGCAGTGGTAGTGAGAAATATTTACACTGCTCCTGGATGCATGAAGTGCTCAGGAGTGTGTCTGAAATGCTTGTACGCCAGCATATTGTGTATAAGAAACAAACAGGATGAACTGGAAGTATCGATCAGCTCCCAGAGCTACAGTGTTATTGGTATTAGTGAGACTCGGATGGAGGGCTGTGGGCAGGGCAGGCAAGATGGAGGTGTCACTCTATGTAAGGAAGACAGGAAACAAAAAATAAGGTGAGGTAGTGGGTGTCTATTGCTGATAACCCAGTCCAGATGTTAGCACTGATGAGGCCTTATATAGGTAACTGGGAGAAATTTCTGCCCTTCTCCTTATGGGAGATTACAACTTTCTAGACATCTGGCAATATCATACTGCTGTAATGAGTGGGTCTTGGAAGTAATTGAAGTTTGTAGGAGATAATTTCTTGTCACAAATATTCAATGAGACAAGTATGAAAGATACCCTCGAAAACTTGCTCTATGTGAATAGAGGAGGACTCATGGGAGTTGTGATGGTGGTGATTGTCTTGGCCATAGTGACCATGAAATGGTTGAGTTTAAAATTCTCAGTTAATGCAAAAAAAAAAAAAAAAAGACACCAGAGTTGCTACCCTGGACTTTAGGAGAGCAAACTTAGGGAACTATGTAGCACAGGCCTCTGGGAATCTGCTTTTAAGGGCTTAGGAATCCATGAGTCCTGCTAAGTTTTTTAACCACATTTTAAATGCACAGAAGAAGGCAATTCCATTACTTCGTAAGTCAAGCATGCACAGCAGAAGACCAGCTTGCCTAAACAGGGAGTTCCTCATGGAGGTCACAAGGAAAGTGAAATTGTGTGATCTCTGAAGCAAGGTTGGGCTTTACAGAAAGGTTACAGACCTGTAGTTCATATATGCAGAGAGAAGACACAAAAGACCAAAGCTCAGTCAGATTTGAAACTGGCCAATGTTGTCAGTAACGAAGGGCTTTTTAAGTACATTAATCGCAAGAGGAGGTCCAAATAAAACATGCACTGCAAAGATGTATCGAAGATGGTCACCTGAGTCATAGGGATGAAGAAAAAGTAGAGGTGTTCAGTGTTTTTTTTGCCTCAGTCTTTAATAATGCTCATAGGCCTTGGGGCTCTCCAATGCCCTGAGTTGGGGGACCACAAATGTCAGAACAGTGACTTTCCACTTGTGGACACTGAAATTGTAAGAGACCAGCTGTATCGGCTGAATGTTTCCAAGTCCGTGGGGCCTGATGGAATTCATTCTGGAGTACTGAAAGAGCCAGTGGATGTTAATGGCAGCACCCCTCTCAATTATCTGCCAAAGGTCTTGTGAGTCTTGAGAGTCTGAAGGAAGTCCATGTTATTCCAACTTACAACAAGGGCTTAAGGAAACTACAGACCTGTTAGTCTAACTTCAGTTTCTGGAAAAATTAAGGCGAAGATTACACTGGGTACTTTTGAAAGGCGTTTAAAGAACAATGCAGTCGTCAGGCATAGTCAACATAATTCTTGAGGGACAGAAGGCCTTGCAGAGGTATCTCAATAAATGGGAACACTGGAGAACAATTAATGGGATGAAATTTAAAAGCTCCAAATGCCAGACTCTGCACCTAAGACAGACTAACACCAGGCATGGGTATAAATTGACAGACTAGTGGCTGGAGAGCAGCCCTGTTGAATCAGTTCTAGGGTCCTGGTTGTCAGCAGCTCAACCAGAGTCAGCAGTGCCCTGGTGACCAAGAATGCAAACACTATCCTGGGCTGCATTGGACACAGAAGAACCAGCTGGTGAAGAGAGATGATTGTCCCACCGTATTAAGTCTTGATGCAGCCTCACCTTGACCATTGTGTGCAATTCTGGGCCCTGCAATTTGAGTGCATCCAGAGGAGAGCAAGAAAACTGGTGAAGGGGCTGGAAGGCATGTCATATGACGAGTGGGTGAGGACTTTTGTGTTTGTTTCGTTAGGAGAAAAGGAGGCTGAGAGGCCAACTCACTGCTCTTTACAGCTTCCTGAGGAAGGGAGGTGGAGAGGGAGGTGCTGAGCTCTTCTCCCTGGTATCCAGCAGTAGGGCACATGGGAATGGTTCAGAGCTGCACCGGGGAGGGGTTTAGGCTGGACATTAGGATGCAAATCTTTACCAAGTGGGTGGTCAAACCCTTAACACAGGCCTGATCCTGTCAGTGTTTCAGAGGCATTTGGACAATGCCCTTAACATGCTTTGTCAGCCTTGAAGTGGTCAGGCAGTTGGACTGAATGGTGTTGTAGATCCCTTCCAACTAAAATATTTTATTCAGTTCTGAGTTCTCCAAAAGAATCCTCGTTACATTATGCTGTAGAGTAATTTATATCAAAAGAAAATGTCAGAATTGCTGGGAAAGCATATGATTTCTCTTTCCGCCAGATTACAGCGTCCACACGTCTACCTGCCAGTTCACCTTTATGGCCAACTGGTGCACCATAAAACGGGCTGCCATTTATTGGAGTCTCAGGTGAGGATAGTAACTATAACTTGGAAGAATTTTTTAAAGAGTACTGTAACCCTTTTAAAATATGTTTTCAAAGAGATGGCATTTAAACAGTCATTGCAAAGTAAGTTGATTATGAAAGTATTAAGTTATATGGCGTCAAAAAATTGTGATGACAATCTTTTGTCATCTAGTCCTATGTCAAATTCCTTCCTGACACTGAAATATCAGAGAAATACCTTGCAACATTTATCTTAAAATGGCAAGCAAAATCTTAGAATGGAAAGGAACTCACCAATAGAAATAATTTTTCAGTCTGAGTGAATTGAATATTGACAAGTAAAACTGTGTCTATCCTTTTATGCATACAAAAACGTGGCGATGAGGGAATAAATCTTTTCGAAAATCTTGAAAAGCTAAGAAAACCTTAATCCAGTTCATAGCTCCTTAAATTCACTGTCTTTGTGGATTTGCAAGATGATGTAATGGATTGAGTATGATAGTTGAAATATTAAAGAGAAAGCATATGTATTACAGTGTGTTAATCTGATGAATCTGTTTCCTTTATAAAACATAAATTAACTTGATGCGATCAGCGGTCACATCAAAATATTCTACTTGCATTATTGTTGCTGTTAATATATGCTTATTATTCCAGAACAAGCACTGTCCATTTTTAGAATGCATGCTTTTAAATTAATGCTTTACCTTTTATGAAACTTCGGTCAAACAGGTTCTCCTGCATTTTTAATATCATTTTCAACTGAGGTTTTTCTTCTTGTGTTTTTCTCCTTTAGAGCATTGTTACAGATCTGAGTTACACTGTTCGTTCCCCGATGCTGGATAAGTGGGAAGGAATTAAGCAGCTGAAAGCAGCCCTTTGGGCCTTGGTTAGTAATATATTTACAGACTTTCGCAGTTGTTTGAGTACTGTTATGAATCTTGATTCTGAAATAACTAAGCAAAATCCCATAAAATCATTAATTAGGGCTTTCCTCATAAAATGTAAGTTTTCCAAGTTCACATTCAGTACCCTAACTGGACTTCCAGTCAAAAATGGCTTACTGCACCTTTTATGAGTTTTTTTGATAGTCACTTTGTCTTTTTCTTTTTTTTTTCACAATTGCCACATGTAGCTACAATAGTAAAATGAAACCAGTGCTTACATGCTACTTTGATCTGGTTTTACTGTGTCTACTGCAGTGGTCTGAAATTCAGTGTTTTGGGAAGAAAGCTCACTGTCATGCATGGTCACGACACCCCTGGTACTTGGGATAGGCAAAAACCTGCTGTCTTTGCCTATCCAAGCTGCACTTCTACGTTTGCTTTGCTACCTCAACTATTCCTCTGCTTCTTTCTTGTCTTCCCCAAAGTTTATTTTGGAACACTTGTCCAAGGTGACAATCACAGGAAAATATTGTGGATATGTAATGAAGTGCCTGTGCAAAAGGCATGTAAAATGAGTAAACCAAGACCTTACTGCTGGTTGGTAGAATTGATAGAGTGGAGAAAGCATAGTAGGTAACTGTGACCAGTTTTAGGTATTATACATAGTGCGCCAAGTGCTTTTTTTTTTGATTTTTATGACTGTGAAATGACAAAAAGGATGCTAAAATCTCCAGGTGCTTTGAGATGATGTGGCATGAAATTTTATTATCATCAAACAAAAATGTCAAAAGCTTTACATTGGTAAGTGTTGCAGATCACATCCAAGTAACTTACTTGACAAACGTTTATTCCAGGGCAATATCGGATCATCAAATTGGGGTCTTAACTTGCTTCAAGAAGAGAATGTAATTCCTGACATAATGGCACTTGCCCAGCACTGTGAGGTTCTCTCTGTTAGAGGGTATGTATGTGGCTTATACACGGTATTTATAGATGGTAGTTGCCATAGGTTTTCAAGTAGCCTTGCCTAATTTACCTTAATATAGTTCTGCAGTTACTTGGAAACTGATTAATAAAGATAGTTCACTGAGTATCAATCTTGGTCCTGTACAATCACAAAATTGTATAGGAAGTCTGAAAGAACATGTAGTAAGCAAATGCAATGTATGAAAAAATATGTAGTGCTTTTCTCTACATTTAAAAACCAAATTATTTGCTGCTTATCTCTGTTGCATTGATTTATTATTCGATAATTAATCAGTATTCTTTCGGCATCTTTAAAAGCATAAATAGATGGTCTTTTGCTTAATCTTGCTGCCTCATTAATATTTGTCCTTTTATTTATTTTTGAAAAAGATACTTTTTTACCTTATTATATAAGACTCTTGTAATAATTAGGGGTTTTTTTTGAATAGTGTATTGTACTCAGATGTTTAAGTCCATTTCTTAATGGTAAAGCTTCCAGAGCTTTACGAGTTAAAAATGAATAAAAAAGCTCCTCGGAAGCTTTGTGACGTTTCTGCTGAATTGTTCTGAAATTGCTTCCTTTCAAAAGAGAAGTAAGTTTAGTTAAATTAGATTATATTATTGTTGCTCTTTTTTCTATATATACATTAAATACAGAACCTGTGTCTACGTGCTTGGACTAATAGCCAAAACTAAACAAGGATGTGACATTTTGAAGCACCACAACTGGGATGCAGTGAGACACAGTCGTAGGCAGCCTTGGCCAGTGGTCCCTGATGACATGGAGCAGCTCTGCAATGAACTTTCTTCTATACCTAGCACTCTTAGCTTGAACTCTGAGTCCACCAGTTCTAGGCATAACAGTGAAAGTGAATCTGCTCCTTCAAGTAAGTACCAACAACAGTAAAAGCAAATAAGAGCAAATAAAAAACCAAGCTCCACCACAGTACAGCATTTTAGTGTTCTCACCAGTCTGTTGTCAGGTTGAAGTTCAGGCAAATGGTGTGAGGGTGCTATTGCAAGAAAGGAAAATGCAAGCAAAGGGACAGAATTATATGCATTCAGAGAGATATAGACAAGGGAGAGGGAAGAGAACAATATCTTAGGTTTATATTTAGTGTAGAAGTAAGAAATCGTAACATCAGGGCAGGTTACTGGTTTTTATGTCAAGTCATTGCAGCTTGCTGTAATAGCCATGCAGAAATCTCTATGCTTAGTTGTAAAGGTACCTTTACATATTTTTTTCAAAGGAATATTCTAGCATATAAATACATATGGTCTGTGTGTGTCTGCACACAAACACAGAGTATTGTCGTAGTTAAGTAGAGTATTGTTCTGTTAAAATGCTTGTGTACTTTGAGTATCGTAATACATCTTAATTTTGCTATTGATGTTTGGAGTTTAAATCCAAAAATACTTAGATATCATTAAAGGAGCTTATCAGTTGGCATCCTAGTACATGGATATTTGCAATGAAGTAAGAGAGTATGGCTTTTCTTTTGAAGCACTGAGACCTTGAGCTCACATTCTCCTCAAGACACTTAGTTTATACTACTGAGTTGTGCAGAAAAAAATGTTGAATTAAAAATGCAGTAAATCACATTATCTTCCATTTGACTTCTATAGAATTGCTTGCTTTTGACAACATAGTTTATACGCTTTGAAGAAATGTCCATTTTCTGTGACAAAGTCTCATATAATTTCAGGTATGTTCATTATGGAGGATGACCGCTTTGGTAGTACTTCCACTAGTACGTTCTTCCTAGATATTACTGAAGATGCAGAACAAATATTTTATGACAGACCTGGACCTTCAAAGGACAAAGACCGTAGTCCTTTTCCTTTTTTTTCTTCTAGTAGACTTGTGAAAAATCGCATTCTAAACTCTCTCACTCTACCTAATAAAAAACACAGAAGTAGCAGTGATCCAAAAGGAGGAAAGTTGACATCATCTGACAGTAAATCAGGCCTGAGGCGAAATCGTACAGTAACAGAACCTTCCGGTAGCATAGACTTTCCTGCTGGGGAAGAATTCAACCCAGTTTTCAGAGTTCCTAAAATCCAAACTTTACGATTGGAAACTTCTTTTGTTGGAAGTAAGCACATGGAAGATAATGATAGTACCCCAAGTATTGGTGAAAATGATCTGAAGTTGCCAAAAGGCCTTGGAAATGAAATTCACCGGGAAAACACAAGCAGAGAAAGGCTTATAGGTGATGGTACTACACAAACACATTTCAAGAGTCGTAGTTTAAGTTTTAATACAGATACCACAACAAGTGGCATAAGCTCAATGAGCTCTAGCCCTTCTAGGGAGACTGTGGGTGTGGACACTACAAATGTAGATACTGACTGCGGAAGCTTGAGTACTGTGGTAAGCACGAAAACGGTTAAACCAAGTCACTGTTCAACACCACAGTCTAACCACCTGCCTCTCTCGAAATCCAACTCTGTATCCCTGGTACCACCAGGGTCTTCTCATACACTTCCCCGCAGAGCGCAGTCTCTTAAAGCTCCTTCTCTTGCTACAATAAAAAGTCTTGCTGACTATAACTTTAGCTACACAAGTTCTCGAGATGCCTTTGGCTATGCTACACTAAAACGCTTACAACAGCAGAGGATGCATCCTTCACTGTCTCACTCAGAAGCCCTAGCATCGCCAGCAAAGGACGTGCTATTTACTGACACTATTACCATGAAGTCTGGCAGCCTGGATTCTCGGCTAACCCCAAGCCGGTAAGAGATTATTTGTTCATTGGTTACTTCAAAGCTGTAAGGAGATTTTAAATAAGGAAAGTATCTTTCTAATATTTTTTCCAACTTCTCCTGAAAGTGACATTTGTTGCAGGATGATTCAGAAATTCACTGAAAGCAGTATCAATATTAGGAGAATAATAGAATGAGAATTCTCAACTTTTCTGTAGGAGAATGCCAGCTTTCATAGCTGTGCTCAGCACCTTTAATGCTGTTGCTGGAAAAAGAAAACATTTCCTTTTATCACATTTTCTTCCTATTTAACTATTTTTAATATTAAGTACTGTTATAATGCTAATGTTACTACAGTGGAAATCACACAAAATTGTCCGTATGGTCAGAGCATCATTTCAGAAGAGAATTTTCGCAGTGCCACTTGGTGAGGTTTTAGGACAGGGATTCTTGCTGATCTGCTATATTCATATTCACTGTGGCATTGAGGCCAGTGATGAGATACTGGGTACCACTGATAGGAATGTCTTTGACATCTTAGCTATAACTAAGAGCAAAGATTTTACTCATAGCATTTATTTTTAGATGACAGTGTCACCTCATTATTTTTGAATAATATTAGATGGCTAATTGGATAGTTATGCAAGATATCTAGCTCATGACATTGACACTGTTCCCAGCGGCTACAGTTAATGCTTAACAACGTTCTCTTAAAAGCCCTTGTACCAAATTTTTTCCTTTCAAATTATCTTTTGGGTAGTGCGTTAGACTTTCACATTACTGTTGAAAGGGAAAAGACATTTTCTGTCTGTTGTTACCTAACATCCTCCCTCTGGCAACAGAAGGGGGAGAAGCTACCAGTATGTTAGTGGTCTGCCTACTGCACAGAACTGCAAATGCCCAGTCCCTGAACTTGAGCTCCGGGTACCCATTGAGTGAATATAGTGCCTGTTTATTACTGTGCATTGTTGTCCTGATTAAGAACAACATTCCTTTGTTAAGATTTTCACGTGATTCTGCAAAGATGCCATAAAAGATAAGTTTTGTTCTCTTTGTTCAGTTAAAACTAGACTGCATGTGCTAATCAAATAGAGGATGATTCAATAGTTAAGCTACACTACCCTGGAAATCAGAAGTGCTGTTCCTTGCTCTATCACTGTCTTCCTATGCTGTGGCAGGAACAAATCAGTGTTGTTTCAGTGGCAGTACAGGTTCTGTTGTGGCGGTAGCAGTTTTGTACTTTCCTTGTAGTAATTTCCTTGATATGCAAAGCAGCCTTGCTGCAGCGGACTTTCATCCTAATACTCTGCATGCAATGTAATACTTAGCAGTATTCCTGGTGCTTAGCTGTTCATGGTTAAGCTCAAGGACTTGAGCTGACCCATTTAACTTTGAACTGAAATGGCTGGAGTTCACTTATCTCTGAAAAGGTTAAAAAAAATTGCAGATGTACATATTACAAGAGACTGTCAGATTGTGTTGGTTTCTAATACAATTGATTGGAAGGGCTATTAGGTAACTAATACATATGTCTTTCTTACTAGTTACAGCTGAGTATCTCTATTGAATAATGGTGGTCCTTTTAATTTCAGAGTATGTTACTACTTACAACTAAACATTGCCCTTAACTGCTGTTTTAAGTAATAAATAGGGCAGAAATATTTTGTCCTTTTTGTATGCCAAGGCTATTTACCTGTCAGTCTTCAGAAAAATTTCTTTGATTCGTGCTTCATTGACAGATTCATATATTCGTAGGAAGTAGCCAGCTGTAAATTGATTTTTGCAATGTTTACAGTTCTTTTTGCTCAGAAGGTTGAAAAGGTGATTTCTTTGTCTAAAGTATTTTGTGAGGCTAAAGTTTCCACCTCTATTTTAAAGACCAACCAAAAATGTTGATATCAATGTCTCAGATCCTCATGGTGGCTCTTACCCTATCACTTGCAGACACACTTTTTGAAAACTTACTGTTGTCCATCAGTACTAATGATGTATCTGATAGCTTTTCCAGGAAAAGCAGGGACAAATGTTTAATACTTCTGTCATTAATTTTATGTCCAGGGAACGTGCATTCAGTGTATAGGTACATTTCAAAATTGGGCAGTTGGCAATTTTAAAGCCTAAGTCTTTACTCACCATGTCTGTGCTGTAAATCTTTGAAGCGTAGTAAGTTAAAGAGAATTTATGGTTTTGCAGGGTCAGCAACCCCACAAGCAGAAGTTCTGTCCTGCTGTCCTTCAAGTCCTTGACCCTAGAACTTTGAAGGAAAAAACTTTTGCAAGGGAAACCGGCAAACCCTTCAATACAGCATGAGACAGAAAAAGCACAGAATCTATAGCTGTAATTTGACAGAGTAACAAGCTGTGGGCTCTACAATGGGAAGATGATGATAGTCTTTGTATCAGCACTCCTTACTTGTAATGTGCCAGAGTGAGACATTTGCCAAGATACTTATTTATTATTTCAATGTTACAGGTTCATGAAAGCTTTAAGTTACGCTTCATTAGATAAAGAAGACTTATTAAGTCCTATTAACCAAAACACGCTTCAGCGTTCCTCTTCTGTTCGCTCCATGGTTTCCAACGCTACATATGGTAGCTCTGATGATTACATTGGCCTTGCTCTCCCAGTGGATATTAATGAAATATTTCAGGTATTTATGTGATAAAATAAATGGTTGTTTGCGTTTTCATACTTTCGAAGGTACTCAACTGTTGCTTTTTCTTCGGAATAGATTAAATCTAGAGAAATTAGGAAAAATGGATGTGGTACTCAATAAATTTTGGAAAACAAGGGTTTTTTCTAACCCTATTTACAGAAAAGTACTAGTCTGTTTAATATGATTAGACAAATAATGACACAGTATGTTAGAAGCATGTTAAACAATGGTGGCATAAATAAGCTGTCATATGATTTCTAGTTGACAGCTAGCTTTTATACTAAAATTAGCATAGTCTAACATTTGTTAATACTGGTTCTAGCCAACTGATTGATATGTTCATAGCTCCACTATAAGTGGTGTACATAATGACACAGTTAACTTCCTGCTACCATGATCTTGATTAACTAGCACTTTATTTGTGTATGTGTATATTATCATAACAATTATATTGTCTTTACTTAACCTCATGGATATGTTAAAATAATTTGTTTAAGGTGACTTATCAGTTGCCTTCCTCTTTCTACTTCATTAAAACATGTTCCCATCTAACTGGTGCATCAAAGGGTTTAATACTCTGTTACTTAATGAGCAAAGCCAAGACATGGTGTGTGTCAAAGGTAAATCAGTAGCTTCTTTATCTTTAGTTTACTTAACCTTTGCTTTTCAAACCTAAATTACTTAGTCATCTAAAAAATTACTAAATCCAGAGCCAAGGTAAGGTTTTCCATCATACCTACTTCTGTTCCCCCTTTGTGAAATGGCTTGTTTTTCTTTCTCCTTCAGAGTTCTTGTAGCGTATTTGTGTTTATTAATTTCTTTTCTCTCAGCTCTTTTTCTAGTTGAGGCAGCTCAACTTTACAATGTCTTACAACATTTTGGATATCTTGGGTGTTGCAGTGCTCTCCCAAGGTCTCCAATGGTGGTGTGATCATGGACAGATCATTAATAGCTACTTCTGGGTCACTGGTTTCCTTACAGCGTGTCAACACTGTGTTAAAATGTTTAGTGAGTGTTTATAAGCCTTGCTTAAGAAATGTTCATTCACAAATGTATTTTTCTCCTTGGCTTTTCTTTAGTACTCTTGAGCCCATTCTTACTTTTCTCCTCTATTTAGATCTTTTTCTTGAAGTGAAAAATAGCAACACTTTATTTTCTCATAAAAAGCTATTTGTCCTTTGTATATCATTATCACCTGTGCTAATTTTAATTTTCACTTGAATATTCCAGGTAAAGGAGACTCCGTATTTCCAGAAGAAAACCACACCTCCATTTGATGACCGTGGAGCTAGAGTCTTTGCACCTGATGCAGGAGGTACTGCCTTTTTTCCTCTTCCATACCTTTCTTTGTTTATTTTTACATTGGATGGGATGAGATGTTGGTTTATTCCTTTACTTTTCTTTACAGAAAAGAAATTATTTTAGCCTTTAAATTTTGAGAGCTGTGTTCTGGGCTCAGGATAGCAGGCCATTAATTTCTTGGTTTATTCAGTTTGAGATAGCATGGTGTAATTTCAAAGCAAGATAAGCTTGGTCCTAATCTAATAAACGAAGGAGGAAAGTCTGAATATCTTTCATGATATGAGCTAATTCTAATCAAAAGGCTGGTAGTGACGCTGCATTAAAGAAACCAATAAAACTTAAGCAAAGATTAAATAGGTATGCCTCATACATATTGAGCTGTTACATTTTGACGCCCCTTTGATTCCACATGAATTTATAAGGAACTGATAAACGAGTTAGATATTTCAGAAAGTAAATTTTGACTTTGTGATATTTCCATGAGTTGAACAATGGAGGTGATGGTACACAGTACAAGATGATCACAAGTACTGTGTGATGCCTCTGTTGTTCTGGAACGTACTTCCTTTTTACTCCAGGGTAGTCAAAAATCTGCAGGGCATCAATATGTGGGTTTTTTGGTAGGATAACTGAAAAAGAAGCATTGAAACTTGTCCTAAAGTAATATAGGGTAACTTTTACCTTGCCTCTTAGTTAACTTTGAGCATCCAAACAGACACGCTTTACTAATTTTATTTTCTTTCTTTTGTGTTGTTAACGTCATGTATTAAGGATGTTTTCCTAAAAGTATGTTTCTGTAGCAGCTAAGTTTCAGTGTAAAGTAACTCTTGTTCAAAATTGTATTTGCTGGTGTTTTCCATCCAGGGAAGGGCATGTCCTGAGAAGTGTCTTCAGCTTCTTTCTGCATTGTTGGCTATAGTCTTACTACAGGCACTAAGTCATAGTTTCTTTAATTGTAATTCTGTGTTTGTTGGTACGTTTGTCATATAAACATCTGATCTACTAATTTTGGTTGATACTAAGAATTTTTAGTGTATTAGTGTTACAAGGGTATTAATGCTACTGATATTGATATATCATCTGGATTTAACACACATCTTCTTACAGTATGTGTGTTTAGAGGTTGAATTCAGTCCTTTGCAACATTTTCTTACATATGATAAGCCAGGACTAAATGGTGATGTGTTTCCCCAATGCTAACAGTCTTGGGAGCTTAACCACTCAAAAAAAACAAAAGTTTCAAGATCTTCACACACACACACCCTCCCCAGCCTTAAAAGCCTGAAATAATGTTGTTTGCTTGGTTTTGTTTTTTCTGATGTCTAATTGCTTATACGCATCAGGTCTTCCATCAGGTACGAGTGATGTTGTCAAAAGCCCTTTTCAGATGCTCCGACAGCAGATCAGTCTCACAGAAATAATGAACACCAGCCGTTCAGATGCCTCTCAGTTTTTAGAAAATACAGAGGATACAGGGCTACAGGAGCATACAGATGAGAACTGCCTTTACTGTGTCTGCGTTCAGATACTGGGTTATCAGCCTAACAACAAAGTGAACTCTGCGTATAGTCGTACAGGTTAGTGTTCTTTGTATGAAAGTGTGATAAAACTGAGTAAACATATTGCATTTTGTTCATCTTTGAAACTGATCAATCTGTAAAGTTTTTTCTTACTGACTATTGACCTTGAAATTCATTATCCTTAATAAGCTCACTGTGCAACTAATGATATTTCCATCATTTCCATCTTTTTGATTTCTAGTGGTGTCAGTAAGGCAAGAGGCCTGCATGTTTTTTTCAATATTTCTAAGAGCTTTTCAAACTATAGGACTTGAAACCTTAGTGCTTAGGACACTTATCTTGAAAACTAACACTTGTTGTCAAACTAGTGAAAAGTCTGAATTCAAAGCAAGTCTGTACCATAAAACAAAACAGAGGGAATGTGAAGAGTCTGAAGTTGAGCTGTAATTTCTGGGATTTCATCATCTTTCTTCATCTTTTGAGATTCAGGTCAGATTCAGAATTATTTTTTCCTAGCCTGTCGTGTTGCAGTTACATGCCTGTCGTGGTTTAACCTCAGCCCCTAACTGAGCACCACACAACTGCTTGCACGCTGCCTCCCAGTGAGACGGGGCAGAGAATCAGGAGGGTAAAACTGAGAAAACTCATCGGTTGAGATAAAGACATTTTAATAGGTAAAGCAAAAGTTGCACACACAGGTGAAGCAAAACAAAGAATTAATTTACCACTTCCCATCAGCAGGCAGGTGCTCAGTCATCTCCAGGAAAGCAGGGCTCCATCATTTGTAACGATTACTTGAGAAGACAAATGCCATCACTTCAGATGTCCCCCCTATTCCTTCATTTTATAATGAAGGAATAATGACATTTTATAATGTGGAATATCCCTTTGGTCAGCTGTACCAGCTGTTTCCCATCCCAGCTTACTCCCCCCACCAACTTTCTGTCATGTCAGAACAGGAGTAACATGCATGCAGTAACAGGAACGCCCCTGTATTATCAACACTTGTTTTCTGCGCAATTTCAAAAAACATAATCCTGTACTAGCTACCGTGAAGAAAATGGGCTCTATTCCAGCTAAAACAAGCACAATCCCTTTTTGCAATGTCTGTAATAGAAAGATAATCCAGTATTGTATGCTTAGCAGGAATCACCAGTTTTACAACAGTGTTATGCATTCAGATAATAACACATAGAGTATTGTTGGCAAGGAGGGTGATGCATGAAACATGCTGTAGGAATAGAAATTCCAGTTGAACATAAGGGGAAACTTCTCAGTATAACCTGATCTCATTTTGAGGTGAGCAAGGGGTTGAATTACTTGTTCTCCAAAAGTCTCTTTAGACCTCTGTTTCTCTGTGGTTCTGTTAACTACGCGACAATCAACAGCTTGAATTTTATATTAACTTTTACATCCAAAATACAGAAGACTGTGAAACATCCCTGTATAATCTTACTTGTCACATCTTCCTGTTGATGAAGTCAGAACTATTTCTGCAACAACTGTGATAATTTTAAGAGCAAAAAAAATCAGTCTTGCACAGCATTTGAAGTGTGGAGAAGTATGAATAACAACATCTTGTTTATGTCAGATTTTTCAGACATTCCATATACTGACTGGTGTGGGCAGACCATACACAATCACTTAGATGTGCATTCCTCCAAATTTTCTGGGATTTCAGGCTGTAGTGATGCAGTGTCGCATGGTTCAGCTAGCAGCACCAAAAGTACAGATCTTGTACTAGGTAAGTTTGAAAGCCTTATAATTATTAGAGACTATAACTCTTAGAAATATTTTTTGGGTATTGTGGAAAAATATATCATTTATACATACTGCAACAAAGTAATGCTCATTATATGAAACAAACAAAAAATCCCAAACACTCCCCTGAAGACAAACAGTAAAAGATCAAAAATAAAAACAATAACCAAAAAAAAACCTTTACATGATTTAGTATTCCCATACCAGTGTAAGTAAGGAGAAAGACCTTAAAGACCTTTTTCATTTTTTAGGCTTGAATTAGCATAATTTCTTCTGAAGTAGCTGATTGCTAACTTCTCCAGCATCTGGTAGAAACAAAGCAGGTATTCACTGGCCCAGTTTGCAGCATGATTTAGTGGCAGAAACAGCACTGTGATTGAATCTTACAGGATTTTCTGTTTGTGAAATGGTAGTTTACCTGTTAAAAATATTCATGTGTCAAAATTCTTAAATCTTTAAAAAACACTATTTTTTCTTTTCAATGGAAGTATTCTTTAGTAGTTCACAATATATATATAACATTGTGTTAGAGTGTGTGTGTTTTTATAGAATACTAAGAAAAGCTTCCATGGCATAAGAGGAACACAATCAAAGACTGTACTTTCTAAACTCCATACCATTTAATTCGTTTTTCCAGGAGTAAAATCAATTCCAGATGATACACCAGTGTGCAGAATACTTCTGCGGAAAGAAGTCTTACGTTTAGTAATCAATTTGAGTAGTTCAGTAGGAACCAAGGGCCATGAAACTGGACTCCTGACGTAAGTTCAACACATTTCAGATGTTTTAGTAACATTTAGTTATATGTATTCTCTGAGGTCTCTGGCATAGTGATTAACCTTATTTCTGACTTCTCAAAAAAATTTGTGAAGCAGATACCAGTGAATCATTAAGTGTAAGAAAAAAGCTAAGCAAAGGATATTTCTTTTAATATTCTTGCTCTGTCTTTAATTTCTTACTCTTCACCAGTCTTTTTAAAATCAGTAATTGAACTGTAGTGGTATTTCATTAAGTACTCAGTATATCATTCATCTTTAAAAAAGCAGTAATTCTTTTTTATTTGTGTCACATAATGTATATCAGATAAGCAGAAAAACAAACTGTAGGTAGCTTCTTGAGAAAAGCAGATCTGCTTTGAGAAAGGGTAAAACTACTGGAATTATCTTACAGAAAAAAACATGTTAGAATATAGGAATATAAATCCAGGGACCAAATGTTATAATAAAACCTGTAGGTTTCTGGGCTAGTGACACTGGAAGGTGAAAAAAATGCAGAAATGGTTACAGGTAATTGTTAGCGTTTCAGTCATTTTTATTACTGCTATACAAGAGGATGCTAATTCTTTGATGTTCTCTTTCTGTAGCTGTTAATTTAAGATAAGGTCATTGCAGTGAATCTGTACAACTTGTAAATTATACCTTCTGTTCTATCACAGTAATACAGGTATCTTCCATTTTGGTACAAAATAAGGCTGTCTGTTCTGATTTTCTTGCTTCACCAGGTCCAGATACTTGTTACTGAAGACTTCTGCTTTGTTAATGTTAACAATCAAAATCTAATGGAACTTTTTTAAAAAATATGATGAAATCGGTTCAAGACTTCCAAAATTTTGTTCTTCCTGTTTTTCAGAATTAAGGAGAAGTATCCCCAAGCATTTGATGACATATGCCTTTACTCTGAGGTGTCCTATTTGTTAGCACATTGTACATTTCGACTTCCATCTCGAAGGTTTATTCAGGAGCTATTTCAAGATGTACAGTTCTTACAGGTAAGTGAAGGGTTCACATGCATAGAATATAGGAAAATGTGTCAGCTGAGTGTAGGTTTCATTTCTGAATAAAAGATGTTTTCAGATGTATCTTATGATGTCTCTCTAGCAAAATCTCTAATATCATTAATATTTCATCTGTCTCTTTCTTTTAGATGCATGAAGAAGCAGAGGCTATTTTAGCAACACCAACAAAGCAGCCAGTAATCGATACATCAGCTGAATCCTGACAACTGTCTTGCGCAGTGTGTTGCGTGTAGACTTTCTGAAATCCTCAGACAACCTCTGACTGACTGGATAAAAAGCTTGGAGCATCATCCTCTAGACCTTTCCAGAATCTACTGGTACCTGAAGACTGAACTTCTTATTCCTCAGCCAATTACTGCCCCTATCTTTTGAGCGCTTTGGGGATTTATTAAACATTACCATAGTTTTAATAATAGTACTTACGAGTATATGCAAGAGCCGAGCACTGAACACTTCCACAAGTTTTCATTTCATTTTCTATCATAAAGTGAAAAAAAGTAGGACAACAAACAGAGACTTTTTTTATTAACTGCCGATTCTGTTCCAGAAAGACAGAACAATGCCTTGCTTTTTAACCCCTGGATACCAGGAATCAGAGATGGGGGTACATTCCATGACCAGCAGTGGGGAGCCATGCTGTAATCATGGACACTAGGGGATTAATTTTAGCCCATCTCTGTTGGTTTTTGTACTGTTTATAACACTACTTGGGGGTTACAACTTCAAAGACTTGTGAATCTGAGGTTTTATCTAAGTTATTTTAGTGGTTCTATAGTTGTAAGTCATTTTACTGGCAGTCTCTCCAATATCATTACTTTTACATACATGTATCTTATCTGAACCAGTTAAGGATTTTCACTACAGTTTGATTTTTTTAAATAACAAATCATTTAAACTTAAAATGCTGAAATCAGATTGTGTTCCCTGAATGGTATGCATGTGTCTGCAGTTTCTACACTCATGCTCATGTAGTACAAACGTTGGTCTTACTCTTAACTAAAATCCTTTAAAAAGCATGATTTGTATCAGATAAATGAATATTGTGTAAACTGAACGTGATGACTTAATCATTGCTGCTTGTGTGAGAAGATGTAATAATGAGTGTTTCCCAAGTTCCATGGAAACAGCTTTTTATAGAAACAAAGATTTATTTGAATTTTCAGTAGATGAGTGATCAAGCATCAGGTAGTTCTAATAATTGTAGTGAAAAGCCTTAGGTACCAAATTTTGGAGCAGCAGTACTTAACAATTTTATGTTGGTGTTTAAAGACTTGTTGCAAAAGTTAAATGATACAGTGACTGTTAATGACTGAAATAGTTGCCTCCAGCACATCACTAGTGAGGACTCTAAATTAATGAGTGCAAGCTTAAAAATAAAAGTAAGAATCCACGTCACTTTTATCAGTGATCTAAATATTCAGAAGCCTTTATATAAAGGTAATATATGCAAATGTGTATATACAGTAGCATGGCCATCTCTTAGAATGCCTGTAATAGAAGGGATTACCCTTTGATTTTGATATAGGAGAATAATTCAGCTGGACTGTACTAAGTAGAATGTGTTTTTATCCATTCGCTCTAACCATTTTTTTAGTAATTGTCAGATTAATATCTAAGTGAAGATAAGTGAAATTTATCCTGATGCTCATAACTCTTCTTACTAGCTATGCTACTGGAGATTTCAGTAAGTAGTCCTGTGAACAGTAAAGCACGACTCCTAGTGAAATGTAGAATTTATTTGTTCTTAGTGGAAATTTCATCTTGCCGCATAAGCACTGCTTTGCAGCTGTCACGTCACACAGTTCTTACATGCACTGTATACCATCAGGTTCTGATAAAGCAGATTGTAAGTTGCTGCTAATAGTTAAATTCAGTTCCTGAGATTATCTTTGCATGAGTTCCCACTGAAAGATGGAGAAGAAAAAGAAACTGATTCAACTCCTCTGTGGTCAGTGACACAAATAAGATATCTGTGTGTCAAAGCATGTTTGAATTGCTCTGGAAACATAGCACACCAGTAACTATTGGACTTCTTTGACATAGAAATAAATGCTTCTGTAAAACCAAAATTTGTCAGTAGCAGTAGACCAAATAGTGGTATAAACTCCAAAGGAAATAATGTAGTTTTCCCAAAAATGGGGATAGCGTATCTTATACAGTAGTTTCAAACACTACCTCAGTTAGGCTAGAGTATAAGAGAGTTGTTTTAATAACTAGACGGGGTTACAGCAAACAACTCCATGTTATTTTTCTTCAGTTTAAGCAAAATAAGTTTTATCACCTGTATTTATAAAAAAACTTTGTTCATTTGTTACCAGTTTAACCCATAGCACTTAATGTAGAAAGTGGTAGAGGAAGGCCTCTGATTATAAAAAGGTAAACAAAAATTATGAGAATATATGCTCTTAAAGAATCTCTGTCCTGGAATGCTTATGTGTTCTGAAGTACTCGCTTCTGTGGGGATCTGTGACAACAGAAACTTGACATACAAATTATGGCTACAAATTCAGTTATAGGACTTGATTTTTTCTGAAAGTGTATGTGAGTCAGTATATTTCAACAAATAGCATCAAGGATGTTAATTCTGTACTGTACATAACATACATTTCTAGAGTTGATTTACACATTTACCTTAAGCTCACATTAATGTTTCATTTTAATTGGCAAATGAAGGGATACTGTTATTAAAGGAATTTGATACTGCCCTAGTTAAAAACTATGAATTTCTAACTCTATGGATTTGTTTTTAAAATATCCCTTTCAGAATTCATCCTTTGGGGTTTTATTTGCTTCATGATAAAACTTCAAAGGAAAACAATAGGAAATAAAAATTATGCTTTTATTTACCCTAATAAAGAATCCTTCCACTTCTCCTGGAAAGGTTTGCAGGAGGAGCTGACAGACCGCCTGCTTTGTATTTTTCCAGTCCAAACGATTGGTGATACTGTAAAATAAAGGGGAATTCATATAGCTTCAACATTCACTATATATAGATACAGTTTGATTGCTGTGGCAAAGAAAAGTCCTGAATAATTCAACATGCTAACACAAAATACTCAGTTCTGAGGTGAAACCCTATGTGGGAAGGAGAGGCTGGCTGTGAAACCTATTGCATTTAACCTACTACATCAGCCGGCTCATTTTCCTATTCTCCTTTTACAGTCAGCAGAAAGGGATAACCCTTTCCAAAAGGCAGAGAGCTAACTAAAGAGCTCCCAGTTTCATTCCTGAGGGCCTGTTCCTTTCCAGTGAGTGGAGTGGTGGGCAAAGCTGGGTGCTGTGTGTCTCCTTATGGGGAGAGAGAGACCTTTACAGCTGTCTGAAATTCAGAGATGCTGAATGCTCCCAGCTGTTGTTGACATTACTTGGAGCTGGAGATAGTCAGGTTCTGAGGTGTCTAACTTGAGCTCTTGTCATATTGTATTTGAAACAGTCACTTTTTCTCACCTTGTAGTTCTTATTTGACGTGACCTACGTACCCTATATATGCTGTCATTCAATTTCATTGTTGGTTTTCCCAAGACACAGTGAAGTGCTGAAGTATTTGGAAGTTCAGGGCTTGACCTAGTGAGGTGAGCTGGCCCTATAAACATTTAAAAAGGCAGCAGTGAGAATCTTCCTCGTCTTTTTTGTCATTTTGTTTTCGAACTATGTAGTGGTCTTGTAACTTCCAGTGAGAGACTGAAAAAAACTGTAGCACTTTTACTAGGTGTCTGAGAAGAAAGACTACTCAAAAAAAAAATAAAAGGTGATAACCAGAGCCTTGTGAGAGATGAAAGAGTTGTTGCGGCTTCTGATCTGTGTCCTGGACTTGGTATTTGGCCTTTACGACTCCAGGCAGCTGGTGTTACCATTTAGTGGATGTGAGCTCAAGCCGAGCAATCACAGTGGAAGAATTCTTGCCAGGCATTCGAGTGTCTCTGAGGTTTTGTGGTCAGTGCCCGGGCAGGGCTGTGCCAAGTCCAGTTACTCAGAGCTTCACTGGAGCCAGTTGACAGAAGGTCCCATAACTTAAGTTACACCTGTTATCACATGCTTATTAAAGGTATGCTAGGTGAGAGTAAGATCTAAGAACTGTAAAAGATCTTTGGGAATATAGTAGAAATCATGTTTGTATTTTGCTAGTAGCCCCCCCATCTCCTTTGTTTTTGTTTAACTCCTGATTGTGTTTCCCTGGATAGTTTTGTTTTCAACAGATTTGTGTGTTCAATAAAGAATGGGGATTTTTTTGTGACTATTTTTGTATCATAGATGGATAGCAATGCCACAGCATGCAGAAATTGCACATTTTGCTTGAGTTGCTTTGTAAAATACACTATCTTACTTGAGAAATGTAATTTATGCCAAAAAGCATAACATGGCGTTTTGCCACTCAGTAGGGTGTTCTAGCACAAGACGCAATGTCTAAAGGGGAAAAATGCAGACATTTTGTAGACCTAATGGAAAAACTGTTCCAATACTGGGCGGTCAGCATCCCTGAAACTGCATTACAAGAGATTATCTAAATTGATCATTCTGAGGAGGGAAGGGATCAAGGAAAATCTCAAGGCTAATTAATTCTCCCTGTCTCGTGTGGTCTTTTATTTAGTAACACGCTGCTACGTATTTGGAGGTTCTAGTGTTTGTAGGTCACTGAACAGACATTGAAATCTGATTTATATTGTATACCTGTAACATAGAAAGAAAAAGTATTTATATATTTTCCGTAAGAATATTGCATTGAGCTGTGTATAATTTAAACAGAGGCTTGTCCCAAAATGGTATTGCCCACCTTGATTTTTTTTGTGGTTTTTTTTTTTCTGGTTTTGTATAGTGTGTACAGTTCATGTCAATGGGCATTAAAAGCCTCCTGAAGCGTAATCTTATCAAAGGGATGCATTGTTAATAAAATGTACTTAAACTTCTTATAGTCGTTCTGGTCTCATATGTACTTCTCAGCACTAGAAATGGGTTGGCATTTTATTTATATTTGTAAGTTACTAATTATCTAGAACAAACCTGAAGCTTTCCAAATAAACATTTTTTGTCAAAAACATATTTTATAGTCATGCTTTGTAAAATGTATTATAAAAACAGAAGCGGACTCTTGAACAGTTTGTACACAACTTTTATTTTTAAAATTTAGCATACCGGTGCTGACAATTAGTAATTTTGCATTATGTGACAGTTTAAGTATTAGCACTTACTTCAACAATAGCTGTGAAAAATTAATTATAAAAAAAAAGACAGAACTTTACAGATTGGAACTCATTCAACCATTAACACAAGACAGATGTCTTTAAAAAATATAAAAATCATGCATGCCTTCCCACTCATCCAAAAATACTTCATAATCTTAATTTTTAGTTCTAGTGCCCAGACTGTCTCCTTTGAGTTTCACAAAGGCAATATCCTCTTTGGAATTCTCTGTTTCTGTGCTCTACAGGTAGTTTTATGGAATACCACCCATCAAGGCCACCACACAGAAAGGTTTGTAGACAGAGGTCTCATCACCCCGCAGTCTGATACAGTGTACTGATACCGTTACACTGATACTGATACAGTGTTTCTTTGCTTCCAAGACAGCGACATGTCGTGGGCGCAGGATATCCCCACGGAAGACAGAGTTGAGGTGGGCACTCAGCAGGCCAAGGGTCTCACCCCACCATCAGTTGCGTCCCTGCCACCCACGCACATGCCTGCCCTAACTCCCTGGGCTGAATTGCTGCAGCCAAGCCCCAGTGACAGCAGATTTTTCAAAAGCTGGATTTTGTGCAAAGTTACAGCTGTCCTCTGGCACAAGGAACTGCAGCATAGTGAAATTCAAACGTTTTGTGGGATACTCGTGACTTATTGACTGAATTCTGTATAAGGTTTCTCTAGATTTGTGTAACTCTTAAGTTACTTTTCATACCTTTTTAAACAAACAAGCCTTTGTTATTTTGAAATGCACAGCTAAGAAGTTTCAGTAGTAGCAAAACAGCTCCCACCTGTTGATTGGCTTTTCCCCCCTTGTTTTTAACTAAATATGATGTGATGAAACAGTCTGGAGAAGGAAATGTTTGAAGTTGAAAAAATCACACTTTAAAATTCACTGTAACTCAAAGAGGAGAGTAAGGTAAGGGGAGGAAAAGTTCCTCTGGGATGTCTCTGAATACTATCAGCCTTCTCTTCCCTGTTCTCTGTCAAACTGCAGTTCTGCTAAATGTGAACAGCCATTGTCTCCTTACTCTGCTGTCTGAGGCCTGAAAGGAAGGACCATACTGCAGTTTTTTTCTACTTCTCAAGTAAATCTGTGTGCAGCCTACACATGGACACAGCATGGTGAGTAGACTGGATACCTCTAAACCACAATTAGCTGTCTCTGGCTTTGTGTGTACATCACCTTTGCCTGTCTGAAAACTTCTGCTGTTTATGGTCAATGCTTGTTTCAGCCAAAATATCTGGAAGGTCATGCTGGTTTTCCTGTTGCAACACAACTCATGGACATTTCAACAATATCTACAAGCAACAATATAAAACCTAGATGTGGTTCAGGATCAAAACTGATTTCTGTCTGCAGCTGCTTAGTTTTTAGGAGGTGTAATTATCTCCTTACACATAGGGAAGATTAATAACTGCATTTTAACAAATTAACTGAAGATCAAATTGTAAAAAAACTTCATTTTTTCCCTTTTGAGAACCGCTTATTCTGTCCTCTTAAACTGAATCTTTTTATTTGTAAAAGATTCCAGACAGCATCGTCATTAGGCAAAACCAAAGGGTTCCTTGTGCACTGCAGAAGTTAATCTAATAAGGTACAATTCTGACTTTTCCGCTTCATGACAAACGTAAAATTTTTTAAAATCAAAATGGAAGACCAAATTCACCACTGCCTACTCTAGTGTTTGACTGTTAGAATAAAAATATTTTTGGGGTTTTCTTAAATACATGCAAGACTACTGTTTTAAGATCTAGTTGCTATGCAGTGTAAATATGTTCTTCATGCTTCATACACTTACACAGCAGGTTACTGTGTGTGCTTACAAAGTGGTTTGGGGCTTGCTACATTAAACACCCTGGTTAATGCCAGAAGAACTTCCTGTTCATGTGCACAAGCATAGAGGCAGTGCCATGGTAACACCTCTGAAAACAGCTGTCCTGCTGGAAAAACAGGTTCTTTCTACTTACCTCCCCACACTTTTTTGTTCAGGATTTTAAAGGGTCATTCTTAAAATACAAAGAAGGCAGAAGTGGGAGGAGTCCCAGTTACCAGAAATGGGAGCAGCAGCCAACTGACAGCGGCCTGTACTATAAAAATCTGTTTTCTGTGGTTTGTTAGAAGACACGTGGAGTAAAAGCAGGGCAATTGTTACATTTTGGTGTACAGGGTACCACTCCAAGATAAGTCAAAGTTCCTTCTAATGTAATGCGGAGCCTTGACTGCCAGTAACCCTTCCATGCTGATTCCTTTCATCTGAGAAGGGAAAATACAAGCCTTCTCCCTGATGTCAATGGGCTAAGGCAGACTCTGAAGCTGGGTAATGCTCTATCCACAGCTGCACAATGCACACTGGCTAGAGGTGGCCAGAGCACACAGTAACACACACAATACTGCAAGTGAAATACACTCCTTCAGCACAACCACCCACCTGTTTGCTTAACTTGCACCTCTATTTTATGAATAAATTTTTAAGCTCTGCAAAAGATTCTTTGCATCAGACTATGAGAAACTACTGTGTACTGACCTACTACAGGTCACAAAACAGCCTGTATATCTTATATTATGCCCATACCTTCTGATGAAATCATACACACATTGTTCCTGTGTACAAGTCAGTATTTTTAAACTAGTCCTGAAGCAATAGCTTTGCAGCATTAACAGAAGTAGGGCAGTTGGGCTTGTGAAAGCCTTCATCAAAAGGAGAAGTTGTTGTGAATTTAGAAATTCTTATTATATTGTGTAACCAAACACAGGATGGACTCATTGACAGTACATCAAAGCCTCCTCCCTAGGCAGCGCACAGCTGTTTGTGAAACATATCTCAGACTTCCCTTTCTTCCAGTTGTTTCGCTGGGTGTTGAGGCAGCATCTTCATTAAAAATATCTAGGTAGCAGTGTGGATGGTACAGCCCTAGTGACAGTTCTGACCTGCTTGATTCTAGTGTCACTGGTACTTGAGAATCAGAATCAACTGCATGATTAGACAAATAAGCAAAATTTTCAAACCAAGTATGAGTCTGAGATGTAGGTGTGGGTGTAAACTCTCTCTCTTCATTTCCATTAGTGCAAATCCAGGAAGAATTGCGACCATCAATCTTATCTTCTGTTACTGTTGGAGACAACTGACTCCAGGGATGTAATTTCTGGGCTTCAGCATTATTGTCCACTGCTAGCATGTCAGGAATGCAGTCATTTAGCTTCAGTATTTTCTCGGGACCGATCTACAAGAGAATCATAGGTAAAAAAAAAAAAAAGAAGCCCAGAATAAAGGAAAAGGAGTGATTACTTCAAGCACTTCTAATATTGTCTTACAACTTTTTTCAGTTTGAGTGTTTCAAATAAATTAACAGAATTTCAAGGAAGACATATGTACACAATGTTCAATGGTTTGCACGAGATTTATCAAAGAATGTATTTAAGAGACTTCCTTTTGAAGTAAGGTCAATATGACTACATTTGAAGAAGGAACCGCATCCCTCTAGTTTAAAAGACTTCACCAAGTTTTTCATGTGTGCAGTTTTTACTCTGCCCCACTAGCAATGGGAAGGCAGCAGCATGGGGCTGTTACATTGTTCAGACTCCTCCCTCTAGGGCCAGCATTCAGTGAACACCGGCAGCAAAAACGGCAGCAGCCCTGTGTGTGCCAGGCTAAAAATATGCTCCTAGTTTTGCAGCCCTCTTGCACACCACATAGAAGCAGCAGCTGCTGGCTCAAAGGGCCTGCTAGAAGAAATTGAGAGCCTTTTGCCAATCCTTTCCTCCCAGGTAGACCTGGCAGTGCCTGGCAGAAACCCTTCACCCCGTCCATAAGCCAGCAAGTGCAAAATGCAGTGTCATCTGGTCTGTTGTGTTCAGACAGTGCTGGGTTTTGAACAGTAATACTGGAAGATATATAAAAATGTTTCATTTATTCTCCAATTATGCTTACACTTTTTTGCAGCAACAGATCAGTGCAGAGTTATACTAAAAGCAGAATTTTCCATCAAATGATCGCACTAAATTATGTTAATTTCTGTACAAAAGTGTCACTGATTGAAAATTTATTCAACCCAAGAAAAATAATTTTCTGAAACCTTACTAATCAAATATCAGAAAAATTAAAAGTACTAGATTTTCAGATATCTTACCTTAAACTCTTTGAAAGACAGCACTTTGCTCTTGTTAGGACTAGGTATTATAGGACAAAAGTATTCTTTCACCCTTGAAAATGAGAGCAAAACAAATGAGGTTTTTGTTCCCTCATCAAAGCATGTTCTATCAGTGTGAGCTACACATAGACATGTACAGAAACAGCAGCAGATGACGAGCATCTCAGAAATGCCACAAGCCAAATACTTAAAAGTCCACACAGTTGGATAACCAAAGGAAAAAATGAGTGAGGCCCTACAACAGGCTGGAAGCATCAAGCTGCAGCTGTGGTTTGTGAATTGCACTAGTTACAATCTCTGTCTTCAACAGAAAAATGCATTACAACTTACCAGTTCATCTTCAAGCCGCATATAGCTGCTACTAGTGATGGAACTATCACTAGCAGGACTAGCAGGTACAGCATGTTTGCTGTGAAAGAAAAATACTTTATAAATTTGTTTCCAACTTCTCACCGGTTAAAGTCAATATAACCTGAGATCTGGGACAAAAATAGCATCAAGCCCACGTGGGATACCTGCCACTAAATCATCAATAAAACTATGTGGTGCATGGGATGCAGCTGTAAATCTTTGGACCTTGATTTCCTTTACTAAAACTCAATTAGTAGCAGATTGCTTTTAATTTGCCCTCATTTTCACATCTTAATTATAAGGGTAAATTTCCAAAAGTTAAGGCAATGATAATTTCACTTAGCTACTGGTTTTAGTTTTTCTCTCAGATTTGCAAAGACAGATTTTTATGATATGTTGACAGAACATCTGTGCCTCCACTATGAAAGGACTATAGCAAGACAGGGACTACAAAAGAGTTCATGATCTCCTAAGATTTATGCTGACACAAGAATCCCACTTCTAGCTGGAAGACACAGCCTTGGGCTTCGTTTTTCACAAGCAGGCCAAGGGGAGGCACTGGTTAGTGCTCATCCTCCCTCTGCCCTGGCCACTGCCTTCTTCCCTGTGTCAGCGAGTTCATGTGTCCCTACCACACAACATAGCAGGGAACAGACAAGTGTTAAATTCTCTTTTTATCTTTTCTGCATTAATTAAGCCCCCATTTTGACTCTCCACATGGCTGTACAAACCTCTGTGCCTGCACAAGAGAAGGCTGGCTAATGGGAGCTGGAACATGAGTGTAAGAGGCACAACTGTCTCTGTGAGGGTGTTGTGAGGATTTAGACACTGTTAGCCTGAACCATGAAATCTCCTTCTACAAGCCAATGCTACACCCTTTCTTACCCTTCCTCCTTCATCCCCACCTCCAATAAATTTTTCAAAACCAGGCATCTCTGATTTGGATCACAAGTTTCACAACCACAACTGCTGAGTGGTATTTTCAAGGGAACAGAACTACAGGCAAGTGATTTCCTGTTCAGCTTTTATGATCAAATCTGCCCAGTTAGCAAACTACAATGCTCAGGTCAACAGCCCCTTCTTGTTGACTTATGAAGGAGTTTACTTCGCAATGGATTTGAAGTTTGATGAGAATAGGAATCAACATCAGAAGATCAAGTGTCTATAAATAAACTACCGGTTTGCGCACAACTCTGTAGTTTTTCCCATATTAGAAAACTAGTTAAATCCAAACACAATTCTTCAACATATACTTGTTAACAAGACTCACTAGTCATTAAAAAGTATATATATTAAGCTATTTCCCAGAAAGATATAAAACTTAAATAAGGATGTAAAGTTATTTTCAATCTAAAAAAAAAAAGAAAGGAAGATTATTCTAACTTTTTAATTCATCCCACTCTTCTGCTACAGTATAAATTTTCCACAGCCAGTACTCACAGTTAAACGGTGTATCTATGTAAATGAAGTTAGCAATGGCGGTCTCTCCTCCACCTGTATAAGCTTTAACCGCTAGTTTATATCTGTTGTTTGACAATAGGTTTTTCACGGTGTATCTCTTTTCTTCTGGATTTTCAATTGTGTATTTACATAGCACTGAATTACCTGAAATGAAACAGATAAGACAGAAGCACTGAATCACAGAAAGGTTTGGGTTGGAAGGGACTTTAAAGATCCTCCAGCTCCAACACCCCTACCACAGGCAGGGACACCTCCCTCTGGATCAGGCTGCTCAAAGCCTCATCCAACCTCACCCTGAAAAAAATAGAAATTTCTTCCTAGTATGTAATCTGAACCTACCCTCTTTCAGTGTAAACCCATTACCCCTCGTCCCAGCACCACAGGTCCTGGTAAAAACTTTCTATCTTTCTTACAAATCCCACTTAAGTATCAAAAGGTTAAATTAAAGTCTCCCAAAAATGTTATAAATCAGCTTGAGACCACTAGACCACTGAAATAATATTTGCAACCCGCCTTCTTTGTTATTTGCACACTTTCTTCTGAGAAGGATGATGCATCCTGACTCATTGCCTCTGGGCTGAACTCACATCCCTCCTAACTTGACAGTCCACAGCATCCCCCATCCTCTGGCAGACCACCTCATAATTTGCCGTCAAAAGCTGCAGCTGTTTATTTTAATTTCCATTTAGTCGAGCTTTTCAACAGAATCATTTAGGTTTTGCTATTTCCCTTTTCACCACAATCCTGTACCTCTTTAAGTTTAGATCAAGTTCTTTGAAGATAATAAAAAGCAAGAAACATCTGCCTGAACAAACCTCTTTTGCTTCTCTATTGGGCAATTCCCAGACCCCAGGGAGAAAAGCTTATTCCTCCTGTTCCTAGTCACACCCCTTGTCTACGAGCTCAGACAAACTGGGAAGCAGGAAATCTTCAGTTTAAACATTTTGAAGTCTTTACTTGCAGAATTAGGATACTTCTATCCTTAGTTTCGTTCTGACAGTAACGCCTATATAAGCCTCTTTCAGTTCAAACTAAGTTTTTCAGCCTGATACTAGTCTGATCAGCAGAACAATATGATAGATTACATGACCCAACTGGAGGAAGAGGCAAGGATAAAAACACATATCCTTGAATATGTTGGAAACATCTGCAAACTATAATGGAGCAAAGCTGTCTGGAGCAGGCTCGAGTGTGGAACAGAAAGATCAGATATAAAAGTTTAAATGTGGCTTTGTGCCACTCCACAGCTGAGTTCTGCTGAAGGAACTCCACTGTAAAGTACAGTTAGAAACAGCTTCACTATAAAAGAATTTAAATGGGGAATTTACACAGTGCTCCAATTCTGAAGGAAATAAATTGTATCCCAATTCCAAATCCTAGTAAAACTAACGTGCTTCCTGTGACTCTTACCCAAGTAGACCACAAACAGATGTTTTCAAAATTCATTCAGAACTCAGATCACAAGAGGCAGAAACTTGACTCCTGCTACAATATTGCAAGAATCCTTTTTGGAGCTCACACTGGAGTTAAAGAAGATACGGACAACAAGACAGCGGTAATAAATCTGTATAAAGCCACAACCCATACCCACCCATTTGCATCTCAAGCATTAGAGAGGAACCAAAAGCAGCAGGTGTTGAAATCTGTATATTGCTTAATGACCCAATTTGCCTGTTTAATGTAAACTTTTTGAAAAACTGCAGAATCAGCAACAGCCACAAAGTCCTTCACCTGTATCAATGACACACCCTTCTAAATCCCTGACCTCATTTACCTGGAAGAACATGCTTTTTGGATCCTTTCAAACTGCAGTCCCCTTCTATAGGTGACACGTATACATGGTAGCCTCTTATAAAACCAGGCTGTGACTCATTTGTGGGATAAGAATCCCAAGACAGTGTTACTGCATTGAAAGTCAATTGAACTTTTTCCACATTAGGGTCAAACAGAGGAGCTGCAAGAAAGGAAACTCAAGTTAAACTTGCCATTATTCTTCAGGAATGTTTATAGTCTCATTTGAAAAGTATCTAAATTCCCATGTGGATTTCTGTTTATATCTTACTTGGATTTAAAAGGTGAAGAAAGCCAAAGCACTCCACAAACACAAACACTGAGCCTTCACGAAGTCCATATTATACACATCATTAGCATAAAAGCTGCTAATCACAGCTTTGTTTAGCTATTCTAATTAACATGGACTCTACCTGGTTACTGCAGCAGTCAAATATTCTCAATGCACTGTAAGCTGTTATACAACTTTCAAATGCTTCACTGATGATACAGAAATAACACAGCAAATAAATACATTTTTAGCTAGTTGCAGAAAGAAGGCTGTGGAATTCTTCCCTTATTGACAGATGAATTCAGCATATACACAGACCCTAAATATGTTGCCAACTTACATAGTTCCCTGAGATAACCAGTCTTCTTCTCTAGTAAGGAGGCTCTATCAGCCACAGATCCATAGATGTGGAAGTTGTATCTCACTCCCGGAACAAAAGCAGCTAGAAAATAGTGGAACTGATTACAAAAATAGCTTATGGTTTGTTTTTTGGTTTTGCTCTTTGCTTAACTGCTTTCTACATAGGACTATAATCCTTTAGCGATCTTCTTCATGTGCTATTTAGCTATTAAAACAACTGAAAGAGACACAAATTAAAGCAATTCTTAGTGTGCATAATGTGAACTGAACACATTCTGTCTGAAACAGAGAATTCGGGGGAGGTTAATATATTTTTGTTGCACTGTAGCATTCAAGATGACTGCAAAATAGACTCAGAATGCATCAAAGAGCAAGATAAATCCACTTCTGGCTGAGGCCAAGGTTGTGTCTTGGACTCTTTAATGCAGACACATACCAATGCATCAGGATTCCACTTTATCCTCACTAACATCCAAGTCAAACCCTCTGAAGAGCTGAACATTTTTTCCATGTGTTACCACATATCCTTCAACAACGACGCAGGCTCGTATGTGTTTGTATGAACGAAAGTGCAACTCCTTTACTGCATACTGAAACGTGTTTAGTCAAAATTCTGTTCAGACAGGTTCCATTCCAAAGTGAACTCTCAGCTCCAGCGACTCCAAGAAGGCTACATTCTTACAGCAACTTCCACACAGCCAGAAAGGATTTAGGTCTAATGGCCCTCACTGAGATAAAAAACACACAACTGGTCCTAAGCAAGGACGGATGCTGGAACATATTATTTGCAGCACACTGACAGCACTGAACCTCTCATTATGCATCAAGTGTTAAATTGCTCAAGTCTAAAACTCTAACCTATGTTACAGATAAGGCAGAGCTCCATTTTGCATCTCTCCTGCTTCATTAACCTCACCATCCTCCTCCAAGATGTTAGTAAAAGCTTCTCAGAAGAGCTTTTTTTTATAAAATACTATGCTGACTTTTCTAAAATACTATGCTATCTCCCAAGGCTTAATGGTGCTGGCACATTTGTGGTATCTCATTCATTTGTTAGGCAAAATATGATACCACATGCCTTTGAAGAATTACACCTGCACAAACTTCAATATTCCACAGGATTTGTTTCCTAATTCAACTAATCTACAGCACATAAGATTGCTGCACAGGCATCAAAAGGAAAAATCATTCGGCTTTCACCTGAGTTGATCAGAGCACTGGAAGTGTTGGGTCCAAATCTCTTCCACTGCAGATCACAAGGCTGCAACATCGGGAAGTTACACCAGTCGATAATGTAACTGTCATATTGATGTCTGGGCTCCCAGGAAATAAAAATGCCATCATTTGTACCATTAACCTGTTCTTCTTTAAGGTCTGAACCACCGACCTCTGCTTCAGTGCCTAGGAATAAGCAAAACAGTCTCTATTACTATTACTTTCCTGCATGAGAACTCAGGTTCATAAACGAAGATCAGTATCACTTCTATGCTAAGGTGTTAGAACAATAATAAATTAGTTGTGTTCCTTCCCTGTCAGATGTATTGCTCTTTCACATGTTGAAAACTTTCTATCTGCTGCAGATACTTTCTGTGAATAGATCTGCTGTTGCAAGGGATGGATAAAGGCACTTCAGCTTAATACACATACAGTTTTCATCCTATAGGAAAAATGACGCTAATAATTCCCAGGTAGCAGTGATGTGATTTAACAGGTCAGGTTAATTTGTTTACCCAAGAGGATAAATTATTAATTCACTTAAAAATAACTGCAAACAAAACTCTCATTATGGGCATCTGAGTTTAACCGAAAATACTTCTACTGTTACCTGTAGCTCTAGGGATGATCAACACTGAAGGAAGTGAATAATTAACACCATTCTTGGCCTTTATACTGATTGTGTAGGCATGGTTATCAACAGGAATTATTGTGCTATTGTAGATTGATGAAAAGGAGATACTTTCAGCCTTAGAGTCATCTTCTGCTTTTTTCCATGTTACCTCATAGGAAATACTTCTTCCATTTGCTCGAAAATCTGGTCCTTGCTGAGGAAAAGAATTATGTGGTTAGACACCACTTACTTAGTGAATTTTGCCAAAAATTATGAAGGGAGCAATTAAAATTTTAAATAACTAATTGGATGTATTAATTCTGTAAGAATATTATCATTTATTTCCTTACATGCATACACATACTGGCTGAAATGGAAACATGGAAATCTCAGTAATGGGATTTGTCTTGTTATAACAGTAGTCACAGAAGCGAAAGGCTCTGTCATGGATGACTGCACCAGGGCAAGCAGCAAAACCGTTGAGCAACGAAGCCCACGGACGGAGAGTGCCCCAGCCCTGCCCCCACCTCCAGTGCAGGTGACAGGTGAGCTCCTAACGAGCTCTGACACCACGCTAATCCATTGAGGGTGGAGTGGAGGGTGACGGGGCCAATCCCCCTGCTGTATAAGAGCTACTCTTCAGGAACACGACAGGCAAACGGGATGTGGTGCGTGAGAAGGGTGCAATGCGGCGGTTTGCGAGGCAGCTCGTACAGTCATGGCGAGCAGGAAAGGCACAGTCCCTCTCCGAGCTCAGGAGTTTAGATCAGTTGGCGAGAGGGATCCCAGCCATGGTATCCAGCCAGCACAAGGCTGCGTGCTCTGCACCTGCCAGGAGGGATGCCTCAACTCAGACTGAGCTCCGAGGAAAACACACAGATGTCCAGGTCTCTGGCTGAAGGGAGTGTCACCAGCTTGCACTGGAGAACGAAGACCACAAAGGCAATGGCTGTGTAAAGTGAGATCAGGTGGACAATCTCCTCAGCCTGGTGGCAAAGCTGCAAGAGGAAGTAAATAGGCTAAGGAGCACCAGGGAGTCCAAGCAAGAGAGAGACTGGTGGAACCACGCCCTGAGCTCTCTGAAACTTCAACACACACAGCCACTGGAAAAAGCCCCTGACCAAAGGGGTCTGGTATCCTCTTGCATCAGGAAGTAGGCAGGCACTTAAAGGCAAGTACTAAATGGAAGCCAAGTCCACAAATGGGGAGTAAATGAACCCCCTCCTTGCCCAAGCCTCCACAGATGTCTCTGCACAATAGATACCAGCCTGTAGCTGTGGAGCACCAGAAAGTAGACAAATGTGGGTGCTGATCAGTCTGCTCCAGAAGAGGGGCCAAGACCAGAATGACACATCCCGCATATTACTATAACTGCCACAAGGAATAAAAGACAAGCCATAGCTGCAGAAAACTCCCTGCTGAGAAGAACATATGCTCCGATATGTCTAGCAGACCCTACTCATAGAGAAGTCTGCTGCCTTCCAGGAGCCTGGGATAGGGATATCACTAGGAAACTGCTCAGATTAGTATGACCCTCAAATTACCACCCATTACCCCTCTTCCATGTGGGAGATGACAAAGCTGCACTTCATAGCCCAAGGATGATTAAAAGAAACTTCAGGGCCTTGGGACAGCTAGTGAGGGAATCTGGGGCCCAGGTGATGTTTTTCCTGCCTCCTTCCATTTGCGGGCAGTGACATTGGAAGGAACAGATGGCCCCAGTTTATTAACACGTGGCTCCGTGGCTGGTGTCACCTTAACAGTTTTAGATTTTCAGACAATGAGATGGCCTACAAGGCACCAGGCTTTCAGGCATCAAATGGGAGCCACCTTTCTCAAAGGGAAAAGAAGGTCTTTGCTCAGGAGCTTGCAGGGCTCATTGACAGGGCTTTAAATTAAATATGAAGGGGGAGGAGGATAATACAAGGTTTACCTATGACAAACTGTGGGACACATCACGGTTAAAGGCACAGGGTGCTAGTATGGGCCCTCCACCCGTTGTCCCAGGACATGCCGGGGACACCACAGCATAGCTGAAATCTTGTGGAGATGAGCTGGGGGCTACTGAGGTAGTAGGAGCCAACACGGAAACTTCCATGGAACATCTTAAGGGAAATAAGGGGTGTTCCACTAAGAAGGTGACATGGACAGCAGGCCAGATGAAGTGCCTCTACACAAACACACACAGCTTGGGCAACAAACAGGATTCAAGGTACTGTGCTGCTAGAAAGCTACAACCTAATTGCCATTACTGAAACTTAGTGGGACAAATCCCATGACTGAGGTGTGGCTGTCGATGGCTACAGGCTGTTCAGAAGGGACAGGCTGGGAAGGAGGGGCAGAGGCATTGCCCTCTATATAAGGAAATTGATTGAGTGTGAAAAGTTATCCCTGAAGAACAGCAATGAACAAGTTGAAAGCTTATGGGTAAGGATGAAAGGCCAAGGCAACAAAGGGAACCTGCTGGTTGGTATTTACTGCCACCAACCTCATCAAGTGGAGCCTGCTGCTGAAGTATTCTTTTTCCAGCTACAGAAGGTTTCACAGTCACAGGCTCTCATCCTACTGGGGGACTTCAATCTTCCTGACATGTACTGGAAAAGCAGCACAGGAAGCTGTAGGCAATTCAGGAGACTCCTAGAGTGCACAGAAGATAACTTCTTAACCCAGATAATAGACACCCCTGCCCGAGGTGATGCAATACTGGGCTTGATGGTCGCCAGTGTAAGTGCACTCATCAGTGATGGCAAGATAAGAAGCAGCCTGGGCTGCAGTGATCACGCACTGGAGTGTAGTAGGAACCCTAAATTTTAGGAAAACAAACTTACAGCTCTTCAGGGAGTCAGTCAGTAGGACCTCCTGGGAAACAATTCTCAGGGATAAGGGAGCAGTACAAAGCTGGGAAATATTTATAGATGCTTTCCCCAGAGGGCAAGGGTTCTCAGGCCCAGATGTAGGAAATCAGACAGGGAAGGTATAAGAGTCGGTCTGCAGAACAGTATTTATCTCAACATTGCCATCAGGGACTTGGAGAGACACCAAGAAACAAACACCATTAAAGAAAGAACCGTGTGGTACAGGGAGTACTGTGCTCTTCTCCAGTACCTGGGACTGCAAGTTAACAATCGAGACAAGGCCACATAGCTGCTGTCCAGAAGACGGATATCTCCATTTTGATCAAAAGACACCCACCTCCACCCCATCTCTGAGGCAAACTCCTCCCAAAACCACACCTACTGGGCCTGCGCAGTTAAGTTTTCACAAGCAAAGTGAGAACCTTTTTGAGGCAGAGATTGGCAACAATTCCTGGGACAGAGGAGGAGTAAGGTGTGTTGCCTGGCATAAAGAGTGGCTCATTAGCCACTGAACTTGAGCAGATCTTCCCCACCAAGGATCATGACACGGAAGGACTGGCAGGACGCTGCCTGGACCTGGGTCCCTAAGGACGCTTTGGATCTGTGGTGGTAGTTAAAATTATGTTTTCTCCCTTACCTTACCTTTTCTTTCCTTTCCTATCTCTCTTACTGTCTATCGCACGCCACTTTACAGGCAAAACAATAAAATTGCACTGTTTGATTGAAGCATAACCCCTTGCTGGTCAAACTGAAGAGCAAGAGGAAACTGCACAGGCAGTGCAAGCAGGGACAGGGAACCTGGGAAGAGTATAAGGATGCTGCCTGTTTGTGTAGGGATGGGGTCAGGAAGGCCAAGGCGCAGCAGGAGCTGAACTTGGCAAGAGGAGCAAAGAATAACAAGAAGGGCTTCTATAGATACATCAACCAGGAAAGGAAGGTTAAAGAAAGCGTACCCCTACTGATGAATGAAATAGTGATCTTCTATCAACAGACAAGGAGAAGGCTGAGGTACTCAACAACTTCTTTGACTCAGTCTTCACAGGCAACTGCCCTCCTGGATCAATGAACAACAAGATGGGGACCAGAGAGGTATGGCCCCTCCCACTGTACAGGAAGATCAGGCTAGTGACCACCTGAGGCACCAGAACATATACAAGTCTATGGGACCTGATGAGATGCGTCTCAGGGTCCTGAGGGAATTGGCTGATGTGGTTCCCAAGACACTCTCCATGATATTTGTAAAGTCATGGCACTCAGTGGAAGTCCCCTGTGACTGGAAGGACAACATTGTGCCCATTTTTAAACAGGTACAAAGGAGGACCCTGGGAACTACCAACCTGTCAGCCTCACCTCTGTGTCTGGGAAGAAAATGGAAAAAATACTCCTAGAAGCTATGCTAAAGCACATGGAGAACAGGGAGGTGATTCGAGACAGCCAGCATGGCTTTATCAAGGTCATATCCTGTCTGGACAATCTAATGGCTTTCTATGATGAAGTGACCACATCAGTGGACATGAGAAAAGCAATGGATGTGATTTATCTGGACTTCTGTAAAGCCTTCGACATGGTCCCCCCACAATGTCCTTCACTCTAAATAGGAGGGATATGGATTTGGTGAGTGGACTGTTTGGTGGAGAAGGAATTGTTTGGATGGTCGCATTCAGAGACTAATGATCAATGGCTCAATGTCTACATGGAGACCTGTGACAAGTGGTGTCCCTCAGGGGTCCGTACTGGGACCAGTCACATTTACTATTTTCATCAATTATATTGACAGCAAGATTGAGTGCATGTTTGCGGATGCCACCAAACTGAGTGGCACAACTGTCACACCAGAAGGATGGGATGTGATCCAGAGGGATCTGGACAAGCTGAAGAAGTGGGCCAGTATGAATATCATGAAGTTCAACAAGGCCAAGTGCAAGGTCCTACACCTGGGCTGTGGCAATTAGCAGTTTCAATACAGAATGGGGGATGAAGTGATTGAGAGCAACCCTGCAGAGAAGGACTTGCGGGTGCTGATTGATGAGAAGCTCAACATAAGTTACACATAGTCATCTGGTCTTTTCAGCCTGGAGGGGACTGAGACAGGACCTCATAGTTGTTCACTACCTTCTCACAAGGGAGGGAGGTAAAATAGGTGCTGATCTCTTCTCTCTTGCAACCTATGATAGGTCTAGAGGCAACAGCAGGAAGATGTGCCAGGGGAGGTTTAGATTGCCTATTAGGAAGAGGTTCTTCACCCAGCAAGTGGTGGAGTACTGGAGCAGCTCCCCAGGGAAGTAGTCATGGCACCTCCTATGTCAGCATTCAAGAAGAATTTGGACAATGCCTTCAGTCATATGGTGTGAATGTTGGGATTGTCCTGTGTAGGGACAGGAGTTGGACTCGATCATCCCTTTAGGTCCCTTCCAACTGGGTAATTCTATGATTCTATCATAAGCCAGCAATGTACTCTCACAGCCCGGAAGGCCAACCGTGTCCTGGGCTGCATCAAAAAAAGTGTGGCCAGCAGGTTGAGAGAGGTGCTTCTCCTCTCCTCTACTCTTGTGAGACTTCACCTGGAGTACTGGGTCCAGTTCTGGAATTCCCAACATAAGAAGGATATGGAACTGTTGGAACGGGTCCAGAGGAGGGTCATGAAGATGACTACCTCTTCTATGAGGACAGGCTGACAGAGTTGGAGTTGTTTAGCTTGGAGAAGAGAAGGTTCTGAGGAGACATTATAGTGGTCTTCCAGTACCTGAAGGGACTACATGAAAGCTGGGGAAGGACTTTTTACAAGGACATGTAGCAATGGGATGAGGAGGAACGGCTTTAAATTGGAAGGGGTAAAATTTATGTTAGACATTAAGAAGAAATTCTTCACGATGAGGGTGAGACACTGGCACAGGATGCCCAGGGAAGTTGTGGATATTCCCTCCCTGGAAGTGTTCAAGGCCAGGCTGGATGGGGCCTTAAGTAGCCTGGTCTGGTGGGAGGTGGAACAAGATGATCTTTAAGGGCCATTCTATGATTCTATGATTATTCCATGAATACTTAGAAAAACAGAGGCATGTGTCTGAAATGCCAGGACAGCACACCCTCACCATACAGCTACCTACATTCTGAAATATGTTATATGTAATATTTGTCTTTAGACACTTAAAAGACATTTTCATACTGAAATGCTATAAAATGCATACAAACTTATTATTCACTGGAGAAGTTTCCAACCCCTTTTGAGGGTTTTGTTTCCACTTCTGTACTCATGTCTTACCTTCCAGAACAAGGTCACATTCCGCCCCCCTGGAACTGGTGTAATTTCCCTCCAGATGTCCAGTTTCCCCGATGGTGCTGGAATAAACAGCAAAACAAAGGTGCTCTAGGTGCAGAAAGGATGAACTGTGTAATGGCTTACTCCCATTTGAAGAAACCCCACCCTCAAAACCTCTCTTTCCCCAACACCCACAGGTCTTGCCAAAACATCCTTAACTTCTTGCTCCCTTCACTCTTTTTTCTGAATTAATGTCTGGTTCATATCCCTAGCAAAATCTCTCTTTGCTTGCGGTTCCCAGGTGCTTGTTCCCACCTCTGCACAGTTCCTCCAGCCCTCACAGAATGTTGTTACTCTGTCCATCATCCCAGACATCTGCCTTTCCTACAGCCGGCACTGGATGAAATGGCAGAGGCTGGCACGTAGGAAGTTATGTAAGAAGCCATCTTCTTAAAGTTTGCTTGGTATGTTTTTACTTTTATGCATGCAATGGGCCTCTGCTTTACCTACGCAGGGAGAAGAAGAGTAGCAAATAGCAAACAGAGGTAGCAAGCGAAGGACAGCCCTCAAGCTTCCCTTCTCAGTAGGCTGGACATACTTGCTTCCTTTGTTCTGATGGTTTTAGCTTTGCTCCATTCACTCCATCTCCAGAAATGCCTAGCTGCCCCACAGCGTATTCGAGCTGTGTATTTGGTGTGAGGCTGCAGTCCACTCACAGTGATTCTGGGATAATGGAGATGCATGTCTGAACTATTATGCTGCAACACAGAAAAACAGAACAGTCAGAGCTCAGTTCAGCTTCTTTAGGAAGAGTGTTTTCTTTGAAAAAAATAGTTCTTCCTCTAGACCCTACAACAGCCAGCTAAGCTGGACTTGGAAAAGATAATTATAGAACAACAGGGGGAAAATAAAGGAGGTAAAAGAAGAACGTCAGATATAAAGACTGGCAGATCCAAAACGAGTCTGCAAGCCCTCTCTGTGTAACTATCTGAACAGGAGTCACAACGTGCCAAATGATTACTCTTTACCTCAAGGAGTAAATTTAGCGGGATCTTGTCCTCACCCAGTCTGGGTCTTTTAGTCAGCTTATATAAGTAGGATGCTGTTCCACCTCTATGCACAGCCTCTACAGCTACATATTCTTTCCCTTTTTTTTTTTTCCCCAATCTCTTCCCCATTCCTTCCTAAGAGGCAGGGTGACTTCTGTTACGAAGTTAAAAACTGAGCATGTTTTTAAGCTATTCCTCTAATTTAAAAGCCATTTGATCTAACAGCTCTTGAGCAATACTTAAGACTTGCTGCTGATCTTCATAATGTCTTTTAATGTTCTAGAGGCAAGTTGACCTCATAAGAAAGGGGCTGCAGAGAAACCACAGTTCATATGCAACAAGTCAATCAACCTCACTTTTTGTGAAAGAGGTAGAAGTAGAGTCTATTTAGATAATCTTCGAAGAGATGGAAAAGGAAGGGAAGAAAAACTGTTCTGGTGTTCCCTTACTAGAAAACAGACACATTACCATCAAGTACAGTCAGTAACACCAAAATGCCTTCAACATCTCTCTCATGTAAGATGACATGAGTCATGAAAACATCAGAAATCAGTATTAGCAATCACTAACAGCAATCATAAGGACCATAAGTACTTTCATTTACTTCAACAAATCTCAGAACTATCAAGCAGAGGGCAGAGACACATACGCAGACCAGTCACACTGTACACTTCTGCCATCAGTACAGGGAGCACTAGGAGTGTGAATTAGTGGGAGCAATGTGTGCTCATGTGGACCACATCATCAATGTAGAACCTGGGTGCAAACAAATCCAGAAAACAGACACATCAACATGCTCACAAGATTTAGAGCATATTCAAATTGCTGGGGAATTATTTTTTAATCTCACATCAAAAAGATATTTGCTGTGTTTTTGTGAATGAAATTCAGGTTTCATACCAGTTCTACTTTCCCATCAGGTTGGAGCACTTCAGCCTGACAAAAGAGTTCAATTCCTTTGTTTTGATGTTTCCAATATAATGTGATTTTTGTATCTGTGCTTTCCTCCCACAGCTGGAAAGGTGCAGCAGGATAAACTGCCAATGGAAAATCTGAGTTAGCTCTTTAAAAACATAAAATATATGCAAAAAGTATTTTTAGCTGAGCAGTAAGAGCAACTAAGAAACACAGATTTTTCTGCCAGTCTAGAAGAAGCAGATATAAATTAGTAAAAACCAATTTCAAAAGGTAAATGTAAGTAAATGCTATACAGGATTAGAAAAAAACCCTTGTGCCATCTTGGAAATATTCTAGAACATCATGAACAAAAGACTCAAGAGACTTCTATTGCAAATCTAATAAAATTCTCCAATCCAGGGCCCGGTGGAAGCTTCTGCTGTAGCAATGTTTGCTACATTTCTACATTCCAGAATACAGCCTCTTCACCAGAAATTTTATTGACAACTCTTACATTGGCTGCTGTCAGTTGTTACCACTGGTAAACAGTGCCAATGCTACTTCTTCCAAAAATTTCTAAGATCCTTTACGGCTATGTACACAATGTTCAGAGAGACCAATAGATCAGATCTCAAATTCTCCCATTTTATCAGTCAAACTGTAAGGAATAAGACATTGCAGTGCAAGTGAATGGTTATGTTGACAGCTTTGGCCATTTGTCCTAGAACTTCACAGACCATAAATTACAGTTTGAGGACTTCTAGACTCAAAAGAGCTTTTGTTTGATACAGAAGGTCCCAGCTACCACATTCAGGATTGGAAACTATGGACCTCAGTTTTCCTTTACTTCTTACTATCCTCTAATTAGATAAAGATCTACAGTAAATATGTTCAGGACCAGAGAAAATAAAGAAATTTACAGCATTACTACGTAAAAGGTTAAGTCATCATATGTAATGCAATTTCTTTAAGTTGCAACAGTCACTAGAATTGGAAAAAGAAAGAAGAACTTTAATGTACTTAGCATACTGAATGTAATCTATCTTAGCCTGATTTCCTATGAAACCTGATTTGTAAGACTGTGTTATCCCACTACTACCTCTCAGTTCACTCCTCCACTTTCTTCCCACTTCATTTCTTTCACCACCAAAAAATAAAATAATCAACTTTTAGAACTCTCATGCCTCTCTGAGACAAATTTAACAAATATTTAACATATACTCCTACAAGTCATATTAAAAAGTGTGTCTAGCAAAACTTTAATCGGTGCCTCTGAGGAAGCAGCAGTTACACCAGCAGCCTCCCGGCACATCAACCTGTCAGCTAAAAAACGAAGCAAAGCATAAGTTGCTTCCTGCTTCTTCAAAGAGGTAAGGCAGCCACAAGACCTTGGGAATACTGAGGACAACGAGGTGGGGCTAGAGGACACAAGGAGAACTGGAAATACTGCTGGAGACACAGGAAATACCCAAGTGTTTTGAGGCAAGAGTAGGGAGGAACTTATGAGATTTGGGGTACATTTTGATAAAGGACACAACTAGTAGGGAAGTACAAATCACAGCCATCCATTACTGCTCATTTCACTGATGATTAACTACTCTTCTTTCTTTACAGTAGCACTGTGGATGTTACTGTCCCACACGAGCATCAAGACACGTTAGCGCTATCACATCTTTTCTGGCAATAGCTGTTTACACTTGCATCACATCTCACTTGGAGTAGTGCTAATAATTTTATTTACCTACTTTTCAAAATATGCATCTCCATTTTATTTTGGAGAGACACAGGGACAGACAACTAAAAAAACTATGAAGATAAAAATCAAGCACTCAAATATTAAGAGCAGGAGGAAGACAAGGCCCACAACAAAAATACTAAACAAAGATGTAGAAAAGACCTTACTTCTGTGAGTTACATCAAAAATATCCGTGGCAGTTTTCTTTCCCAGTGGGTTTTCCACAGTCACTGTGATATTCCAGATTCTCTGCTTGCCTCTATCCCAAGAACACGAGCACTGCTCAGAACAACTTACTGTACACGGAACTGTTTTTTGGGAAAACCTATCAAAGAATGTGGGGGTGGGGGAGGTGGGAAAAGAGAGAAAGATATTTTTCCATAATATAGAATTGACACAGATGTTGAAATTTTTTGAAGTCAAACTAGAGTACAGCATCATAAAAAATAAGCTTGAGGGAGAATATAAGAAGCCACCCACTTCTTTCCCCTAGTCTGACGTAGGATGAAAATAGTTTTGTGAATGTTGAATTCTTACAATTAGAATAACGTTTTCTTCAAAGTCTGTTTACTTTATCCTTTTAAGATATATCTAAGTTCACTTTATCTTTCTAAGATGCAGCTAGATGGCTTTTAGTGACTTCCTCACGGAAATTCTAAAATAGGGACTTACTTACCAAGAATTAAACTATTCACATCTACCATTATGCTTTTAAATGATGCAGTAATTTCAAGTGTATCTTCTAATCTTCCACTTTTAAATCATCATCATAATATCTTAATGGAAGTGAATGATGCAGAGACCATGAAGGTATACACAATTATGACCTGCCTTCTGCTGAGATCTTTTGATGAAAGTTTGTTATGATGATGAGGAATCTCATGTTTTCTGAGTTCCCCTTTCTCTGCATGCCGTGCTTCAAAGCTCCTCTCCTCTCTATATAGATGCCTCTGCAGCAAGCAGCCAAAGCCAGGTCTGATATACCACAGCTGTGTAACCTTGACTCAGACTACTAAGAGTGAGATATGAGAAAGCCTGCAGAGACATTTTTTTTTTAAAAAAAAGGTGAAATTATACAAATAATAGTATTATAGGATTTTTGAGGGAGGATTGGCAGTAGCGCAAGGACTTAAGAAGGAAAACACCAGCGTATATTCATAAAATTCTAAAGAAAAAGAATGGGAGAGGCTAATCAGGCTAACTGAAGGCTAGCTGGGAAACAGCAGTTTGAGTCAGCATTACAGTCAGCATTAGTGTCAATGGATTGTGAACCCACTTAATACTCAGCCTACCAGCTAATTAAATCCTAGTTATCTGTTCTGTGTGCTACCCAATAATTACGTTTTACTTCTAAGTTATCTATATCCTGATCAAAGGTGTCTACATAGCTACTGAAAGATATTAAAAAAAATTAACCCAAAAGAAAGCTTTGCCAATCAGAATCTGGTTTGATGGACCCACAGCTTTGTTATAGATAGTCTATCTCAGGGCAGTTCTGCACTGCTCAAACTTTGTTAAATAAGATGACCAGTGAGCTGGAAAGAGGCAGGCAGCTTAATTGCAACAACAATAAAAAGGAATTCTACAGATATTGAAGGAAATAATGTGATTGTTCCATACCACTCAGGCCAGAATTAATATAACAATGAGGAGACTTACTCTTCAAACAAAGTGTATTTTCGTGAATGGCGTCCATAAAGATAGGTGTCTCCTCCTTGGTTCCAAGTACATGTTACTGTTCTCATGTCTTGAGTTTGGCAGGAAAAATTGTCAGGTGTATCAGGTTGTTCTTTTCAGAGGGAATAACCAAAAAGACACCAACAGAATGGCAGTCAAGGCAAAAGTCATCAACCTTTACTATATTAAAAGCTAGAAATAATGGATATGTACAAAGTCTGCTTTACTACAGATGTTATATTTCAATTGTACTTATTCAATAGCCACTCTGCAGAGAAAATCAGGATAACATCATAAATTAATTGCAATCCAAAGACTTCTATATGTATGTCTTTTATTATTTTCTCTTATATTCATACATTCATTAATTTCATCTGTATTAGCTTCTACCTATAAAAATTGCTAATAGCATTCACGGGGGGGGGGGCTGTGCGGAGTTTTACTACATGCACACAGACAAAGAAATTGTACTTCTAAGTGGGTAGGTATACTTAAAAATCAGTCACCTGTCCTAGGATCAATTAATGACAATCTGAACACATTTAATGCTTCTTATATGCAAGCATACAGATCTGAAGTCAGGCATTAAAAAACATTCAGCTGGACATAATAGGATAATGACAACTTACAGCAAAGATTTTTGTTTCTTGCCCTATTACCCACGGCCATTCACTTAATAACACAAGAACACAACTACAACAAAGCATTCACTTACTACCCACGAAGAAAACTACATGATCATAGCACCGATCTTCACTGCAAGACTCCCGACAGTAGACCGTGACATGAGGCACTTCTTGATGTGCCACATTTTTCACAGTGAGAAGTCCAACTTGACTGTTTGTGTGAATGAAAACATGATCATCTGAGTCTAGAAAGAATTCCTTAATGATTCGACCTCTCCTTCCAATGCAACAAAAACTGATGTCAGAGCCTTCCTCTACAATTTTTTCATCTGGAAATATTTGTGGTCCCCTGTTATTTGAAGTGTCCAGGCCTGCAAATTAATACATAATAAACCATTTCAAAATCTTCTCATAGCAGCAGCCTTCAACCACAACACATAGCTGAGCTTTTACACAAGGATCTACTAATATTATATTATCCATTTGTGGACTTCTATTCAGTATTCTTCCCCATACAGAGATCAAATTCACATGTAATCATACATATATTTCTCTTAAAGCCAAAAATATACAATATATTCCAACAAACCACCTAAGAGACTAAATCCATCTCACTGCCTTTCATTTTGGGGAAACAAAGAGCGTGCATCAAGAACTGCCTTTACAAAGGAACACTACCTCTTGCACCTATGAAAGTGTTGATGCTTACAGCCAAAATGCCTGCTTTCGAAGATTACGAGCACAGGACTAAAAACCATCATGTTCTGAAGTTCATGCAGAGGTCAGCTAAGAGGAGTCAAGGTTGAATGAATCATATCAGTAAGGGGATAACCAACTTGGATCAAGACTCCATTTGCTTTCAATGTTGGACTCTTTGTTGGATGCAAAAATTAGTGGGATTTAAGTGACTCACAGACTTTTGTAGAGGTTGAAGATATAATTCCCTCCAAAAGTCTAATGAAGTCGAGAATCACCACCTTTCAGAGAGCTCTAAATCAGGTCTGTAATGTAGGTTGAATTTGTGAAAAAGAAATAAGAATTTTTGATACCTATCTGATTTGAATTGAAATAATAAAATCTCCAAGATTGAGATTACTGAGAGAGTCTTGCATCCTGTTTCCCATTATATAATGTGAGAGATTACACTAGACCCTATCCAACATCCCATGCCACTCTGTGTACTGCATTCTTTTGATGTGCGAGCAAGAAAAGCTCTAAAACTTTCGGTCTAGTAGCTTAGGAAGAAAGTCTACAGATAGGAACAATGGCAAAATAGAAGCAAATAGAACAAATAGAAGCACTGCTATTATTTCCAGAAAAACAAAAAAAGAGTTAGCTAGGGCTTAGAGATAAAAGAATCCGAAATGGATTCTTGATTTGATGCCATCTCTCCTGAATTGGACTTTACTGTTAAAGTCACCAGTGAATAACAATCTAGCTTTGTCCTGGAAAAAATAAAACCAGTATTGCACTCTTGTTTTGCTTACCTAGGACAGTCTTCCACGAACTCCACTGACTCCATATTTTTGATGCTTCTGCTTTGCTTCTGATTCTCACTGAATGTGACATACACTCCAGAGGTAAATCTGAATCCCATATCCAATAAAGAGGCTTTCCTGATTTATCAAGTGTGACATTGTGAAACTCCTAGAAACAAATGCCAGTAAGACAAAGTATTGAAAACACAGCAATGTGTAGACACTTTAGAAGTAGAATCAAAAGCAGTGAGAGATAAAGAGAAAACTTGATTTTGAAAAAATAAATCTCTCAAATCCCACTTGCTACATGTGTTCTGACACTAAGTAACTGGTAAGCTAAGCAGCTGTTTACAAATCTCTATGAGTGGTGGTGGAGTGATTGGTATGCTGGTGAGACTACTTGATGCTGACACTGTCATTGTGAGTCAGTCCTGCTTCCATGAAACAGATTCACTCTCAGAGACTGTAAGTGGTGTATTTGTGCCTGCTAGTACACGACTAATACCACACATAGATGCTGCTGCCTTGAAGTGCACCTTGTCTAAAGCTCTGGGTTACATTAACAGCTCTGAGTAACCGCGGGGATCTGCACTGGTCAGTAAGGATTTATGCAGATGATATCTCATTGTAGTGCTGAAGCACAACATCTGAGGAGACAGTACTACTATCAGTGAGAGGCAGAGTTGGAAAATACCTGTTGATTCCTCAAAATGCTTGACTGTTATAATATGCATACACAAGAAAAATGAAAAAATACATCCAAAACTGTGAGAGCTCCATGAAGGAAGCAGAAGGATGGCCTAAAATAGAAAATGTGTTCAAAAATCATAAGAGATAAATGCTCTGTAATTTGGCAAATATTTTTATATTGATTTATACAAATGCTGACAGTGAAAAATACAAAATGTTCTGCTGTTCTCTAAGAGAAGGCTTCCTGCAAATTCCTCTCAGCATTTATCTACTAAGGTCCACCTGGACACCAAATGATCTGCACCAATGCACAGCACAGTAATTCAAACAGCACAGCAATTCAAACTAATCAGAACACCATGTAGTCACACAGGCAGATGAAAAGTGTGAATCTCCCCTGTCATGAGAGCCCTTAAGAAACAGGAAGAAAATAGCTCAAGAAATTCTGTTAATCATCTGTAATTATAAATATATTTTAGAATAGGAAATCTATTTCAGTACTTCTTAAAGCAACCGTACCAGATTCTCAGCACATAGATCCGTGTGCCTTGTATGAGCTCTACCACAGCCCTGGCTCACACTGACAATTAAGGAACTGCCCTCTGTTGCCACGTTCCATCAGCAAGCCCTGCACATTCATAATACCACCACTTTAAGAAAAACTCTACAGTCAGTTTATAATTTCATTTCTCAGTTATAGCGCCAAGAGATGTAGTCATTGCTTTGGAAGTTATATAGACTGTCTGTCCTTTGGTACTACCAGACTGACACAGCTTCTTTATTTGTACACATTCTTCAGAAAAAAATGCAGAAGAAAATACATTTCTGTGTGGTTGCCACATAAAAAATACTCTCTTTGTTTTCTTTGTGCTCATTACAAGTAACAGAATGGACTACATCCTTAGATTAAAAAAAAATTTCATTCTACCATAAAGTTATTAAGAGTTTGAAGAAGGATTCTCCAATAAAACCACTGAATTATTTTTAGCTATATGGCCCCAGTTTCTGACTTCAGGGTTAGACCTAATCATGGGGTGTTAAAAATCCTAATCCAAGCATTAAAGTAGTAAAAATCCTCTGAACTGCATAAAGCTCACATGCATGAAGATGTGGATCTTCAAATTCAGAGACTGTATACCACCTGCTTGGCTGATCAGAGTAAGCTGTGATTCCTAACAGTATCCATCTTACTTTATTGATTTCTAGTTTCAGGAAAATAAGCCCTTCTCAGTTTTATGTGCTTTCTCATAAATACTAGCTTAAAAGAAGCTAGAGCAGTTCTCCTATTTTACTAAGTTTAACATATGCACTTCATCTTCTTCCAGAGTTCAACCAGCAGATGACTCATAATAGGTCACAGTATCCCTAAAACATGCATTTAGTTCCCAAAAGATTTTGTTAGATCCAAAAGAGAGAAAATTTTCTTCGGAGACAAAAGTTCTCATACTGACGTCACCAGTGGGGGAAAACATCGGGAGTCAGCCTAAGCCTATGATTTGGGTGATCTCCACCTCTTCAGAGAATTTGGCTTGTTTAGGTGTTAAGGAAAACAAGCAGGACAGGGACTTCGTAAAAAGACATCACTACTTCTTATTTAATTGGAGAAGGTGAGGATAAGGTAATTACTAACTGGGCCAAGCACAGAGCTTAAAAGGCTTTACTTACACTGAGACTTATCATTTTGTTCATAAGGTGGGAGGAGTTACAGCAACATGACTTCATTAGTCCTCAGTGAAAGGCAGTAATCATCCTACAAAAAAGACTGCCTTTAGGGGCAATGGAAGGGATTTTCCTGGCATGCAGCCAAGGGGAAAGAGCATGAAAGGGAAACAGAGGCCTTTAAAATCAGATCTCCAAAGTCTGCCCACCATGATCCCTCAATAAGGGTATGCAAGGGATATCAACATTCTGCACAAGTGGAAATGGCTTCATATGGCGGTGTTTCTAGTATATATTTTAAAATGCTATGTTGTAAATTGTAAACCTATACAGCAAACCTACCTGCACATGCATCTGAAAATCTTACTTTCCTTGATGTTCCTTTATCTTGTAAATAACTAATATACTCTTTTTTAAAATACACTTACTGTCCACACAGTAGTATTCGCATCTGATCGACGCACTTGTATTTCAAAAGACATTGACAACTCAGCATCATGAGCTAGCTTGCCAATATCCCATTCCACCAGCAGCCGCTGAAGAGCCAAATCCTTGGAAATATTAAGGTATGTTACTGGAAACACAAGGGATTCTAGGAGCACAAAAAGGATGCAAAAATATTAATATTTATGTATGCTTTAGTCCTTCAAACATGGCCAAGTTGCAAAGCCAATCTGAAAGAGCAGTGGTTAGAGACAAAATGGATTCCACATCAGGCGGTTCTGAAGGAAAAAACCAGAAGTGATAGAGACTTTTGCTGTTGATGGCAAAAGCAAAGATGATCTTTCATCTGAAGGCATCAGCAGGCCAGAATGAGGTTCCTGAATCTACTCAATAGCCCCCCCACATCAGCAGAGTCTGATATTTTGTTTCTTTATGCCCTCAATTTAGTAACTACTTTACAAGACTATTGATCCATACCTTTACAGTTTTGTGAAGAGGAACAACATGATGTATTAACAGGGACTGAGTCCCAAGAAACCCCAACTCCCGGCAAGCCTTCTTACCATCTGGCCATAAAATCCAGGATTAATTTGCTCTATGACCTAATTAAGATTAAATTAGATAATGCAAATCAGTATGTATTTGAGCAGGATAGGTTAAGAATTTCCCTCCACCAGCTAGCTCAGATGATAGTCTAGTATTAGGCACATTCCTGGTTGCTCTACATAGAGCTTAAGTACTTTAGTCAGAGCTGTGGATTCTTCTACTACAATTAGACACCTAGTTATAGTAGCACCTCCACCCTTTTGTGAGTTTGGAGTTAATTCCCAGAATAAACTAAAGTTTAAAAGTCAAACTCAGGTCCATTTTGGTGTTAGGAAAGGGAAGACCCCTTAAGAAGACTATTCTGCTGAAAACTACAGATCACCTTATGAGTCGTCCTTCTTTTTAGATGTCTGCTCTGTCACCTCTCCCAAAAAAAACTACCTCTTGGAAGAGATAAAATATGGAGTTCATAGATTTGTATATTTTCTCTTCCCTGAAGAATAAATAAACAAAACCCAACACACACTCACACACTCCAATTTGATCTGATTGTTAACGAAGCCGAAGAACTGAAATGGACAAGTAACTACGTTTTCTCTTTTGCCACAGATGCTTTCCAAGATGTTTCTGCTTGTTATAAATGACAGTGTCATTTGAATGTGGATGCTGACCAGGACACAGAAAAGAAATCATGATATTTCGAGAAGGTAAGACAACACACATTTAATCTCCCCATATTCTACAGACTTTCACTATCAAAAAAAAGGATAAAGGCTGTTAAAATCCCATTTATGCTAAGAAATTGATTGTAAAGTTCTTCATCTACAGTATGTATGAGGAGGGGAGATAAATGGGCCCAGCAAAAAATAAACAAACTTAAAGGAAGGGATCCAGCTAGTCTCTCAACAAAATCCTCAGGGGCAAAGCAAGACTCCTAGGGAAAGGAAACAAATATGCCTGAAATAAAAGCCAGGCAGTTGGCAGAAAACTCTACCTTTTTCAGGGTCCACCATCAAAAGTAACCCCTACGTACCTTCTACATTTTCCTGCTCTCATTTCTGCTCTTTCTCTAGCCAACTCTAATTGCAAGTGACACTGCTATGCCTATTGCATTGATGATTAACTTGCTGCTCTACATCTGTTTCTTTTTGTCCAAACTAATGGAGAGTATTTTCACCTACCACATTTAATTAACTTGACAAAAAAAAGCAAAGGTCTCATTAGTTTCTGGTTTTCCTCCATCTATATGAGTGTCCTTCCACTATCTCCTTTAGGTTAGAAGACATGTCACTTCAGATTTCATGCAATTTTGTTTCCTTCAGAGCCTGGCATAAGAGAGTCTAGATCACAAATTCAGGCTTATACCCAGCACCAACAAACAGAAGAAACATTACAGCTAAGGATATATCTAAGATCTTGAAGATCTCCGAGTTACAACGTGTGACTTGATAATTTACACATGTAGAAATACTAGTAGCATTCACAACTACAATCTTCCCATCCTAGCAAAGATAAATAATCAAGGTATCTTAAGATTAGTTCTAACTTGAAATCTAACTCAAGACTATGTTAATAGCTTTATGATTAAGAACAGGGTTAACTTTATTCCTGAACAGCTGCATGTCAAACAAGACATCAAGCTACTGTAATACAGTAAATGTTTCAATTTGCCTACATTACTAAGTTTTGCTGCTCTAGCGGGATTGGTAACGGAAACTCAAAACTGAGGAACTGGCTCCTTGGGTGAAGGGAGTGTGAACACATTAATTTCAAGGTTGAAAAGAGGCAAACAACTCTGAAGCAGATATATCACTCCCTTCAGTATAGTAACTAGCACATTTAAGCAAAACCCCAGGACCCCTCCCTCCTTCAGCAACTTAATTAAGGCAATGTAACTTCTATAAAGCAGACCATTGTCTGTTATGTTCCTCCTTCTTAACAGTAGTCACAGAAAAGGAAATCGAAAATAATAATTCCTTTTTTTTTCCTTTTAATGCTTTTGCCAGGAGCAAGTGTGGAAGCAGGGCTTTTACATGAAAATACACAGCCTTCTGGGAAGTCATCATGATATTCAACTTTGTTCCCTACAAATACGCATATTTGCTTTTTTCTTTGTATTGGATACATACATGAAGTGTAAGAAAATAAAATCTGGTCCTGGAATTTTGTGGCACAGTCAGAAAAGAGCCAATAGAAGTGCTAAAGTTTTCATAGGTGAGACAAACAGGAAAGAGGAAGAGAAGGGAAGGGGAGAAAAGCATAGAAAATGTCAAAGACAAAATCTGAAGATTAGAGAGTACAGATAAAAAACATGAGACAGAGGGCGAGCAGATAAATAAATACATTCTGGCTTCACATCATTGCAAGTTACTAATTCAACAGATAAGGTTACAAAAGGTAATTATACAAATTGCTTCATCCCCTTATCAAAGAGAATAATTTGATTAATCATATAGCATGTTGCTTAATTGCAGGAAACTTACAAATGAGCAATCCAAAGCTTCAGTTGTTGAAGATTGCTTCCAACAAAAAAAAACCAATTGTTCAGACCTTTACCTTGCTGCGAGTATATTGTGTAGCAAGTCCTCAGGGAGAGCAGTACTGCCAGAACCATGAAGTGATTCATCATTCATCCACCTTTTTTCCTGACTTAGGAGGAAAGAAGACATTTCTATTATTTGATTCTTTTAGGAGAAATGCATGCTGGATAATAGTCCAGATAATATCACTATGTTTAGGAATGAATAAATAAAAACCTAACCACATAGACTCCAGGCAGTTTAAGGTAAATTCAGGAAGAATGCACAAAGAAAGTAATTAAAAAGAAAACCTCTTGGTTTTAGGATCTGGTTACAGTATGGGGGAACAAAACACATTAAGTAAATAGAACATACAATATCTGTAAAGCTTTCCCTTATTTCTAAGTAATATTAAAACAAAAGTTTGTCCTGATGTGTTTTTGGCTTTCCTCTTGTACAAGTAACAAGATATGCACTCTGTGCTGGGTTAGGAATTGGCTGGATGGCCGAGCCCAGAGAGTGATGGTGAATGGTGTTTCATCCAGTTGGCGGCCGGTCACCAGTGGTGTCCCACAGGGATCGGTATTGGGTCCCGTCCTGTTTAATATCTTTATTGATGATCTAGATGAGGGGATTGAGTCCATCATCAGCAAATTTGCAGATGATACCAAGCTGGGAGGAAGAGTTGATATGTTAGAGGGTAGGATGGCCCTGCAGAGGGACCTGGACAGACTGGAGAGCTGGGCTGATTCTAATGGGATGATGTTTAATAAGTCCAAATGTCGGGTACTTCATTTTGGACACAACAATCCCATGCAGAGCTACAGACTGGGGACAGACTGGCTGGAGAGTACTGAGGCAGAAAAGGACCTGGGAGTGCTGGTTGACAGGAAGCTCAACATGAGCCAGCAGTGTGCCCAGGTGGCCAAGAAGGCCAATGGCATCCTGGCCTGCATCAGGAATAGTGTAGTGAGCAGGACCAGAGAAGTTATTGTCCCCCTGTACTCGGCACTGGTCAGGCCTCACCTTGAATACTGTGTACAGTTCTGGGCCCCCCAATTTGGGAAGGATGTTAGGATACTGGAATGTGTTCAGAGGAGGGCAACGAAGATGGTGAAGGGGCTGGAGCACAAGCCCTATGAGGAGCGACTGAGGGAGTTGGGGCTGTTTAGTCTGGAGAAGAGGAGGCTCAGGGGAGACCTCATTGCTCTCTACAACTACCTAAAAGGAGGTTGTAGTCGGGCAGGGATTGGTCTCTTCTCTCAGGTGACCAGTGGCAGAACCAGAGGGCATGGACTTAAGCTTCGTCAGGGAAAGTTTAGAATTGATATGAAGAAATAGTTCGTCACTGAAAGGGTGATTGGCCATTGGAATGGGCTGCCCAGGGAGGTGGTGGAGTCACCGACCCTGGAGGTGTTTAAGGGGAGACTGGATGAGGCACTGAGTGCCATGGTTTAGATGATGGTTGGTGTTAGTGTTGGTGTTAGTGTTAGGTTATAGGCTGGACTTGATGATCTCAGAGGTCCTTTCCAACCTTGTGATACTGTGATACTGTGATATCCATCCTAACATGTATTACTATTAGAAAAGAGTATTAAAGTAACAAAGGCCTTTATTCCTAAAAATGAACCCATTGCTATGCTTCAGCAAGCATAACCTCACCCTTGGCCTGCACCCAGGACACTATATAGAGGCCTTCAGTTAGAATGGAGGTGAAATACACCTCTGAAAGTCTTACCAAGTTCCATTCCTAAAGCACTGTCATGTCAAGTACTGTATAGCTCTGTCTAGTGTTCCTTCTTCAGCTTTTACATTCACATTGTGACAAGATGAAACTCATCTGACTTGCACAGCCCAGTCCCAAGGGACTGATAGTATGTCAGATCTCTTAAGACATGAACCACATCAAAGTTCCTCCATGCAGAACACAGAACTAAACATTCAGCAGTTGTATCATTAAAAAGCAAGCACAGAGGATATAGGCGTCCCAACAACAGGAACAGGACTATAGATACAAATATCTTTTACTTCCACATTTTACATTGCTGGAGCTGTGCAAAACACTGATAAAGAGAGTTTTCTACCACTGCTTCCATAAGAGCAGCTGAAATGGCTTAGCAGATCAGATAACCAGGATGAACTTCCGTCCCCTCTAAAGCCAAGGACAGAATATTTAACAATTCTAGAATGTTCAGGAATTCACTCCAGAATTTCTTCCTAGTAGATAACTTCCAATTTAATACCTCCGAGCTATTGACACTTAAGTTTGACGACTCTGCCTTAGATTCACTGTTTTTGAGAAGCTCTGAATTTCTACAACGGATCAAAAGGAAATATTTGAACTTTTTTTTTTCATCTTTCACTGCAGCACAAGGTTCAACATTCACAAGCACCCTTGCTGCAGCGTGCCCCACATTTTAACTTCTGAGCACTAACGCTTCACATGGAGGCCCCATATTAAAAACGTGAGCATTGCCTTGCCTAATGTATAGGCTTCGGCAGTCTTTCTTCCCTTTATACCAGTATCCTCAAAAGTATTTCGATGACACTAAAATCAACATGAATAAAGAATCAAAATATTTTTAGAACCTAGGCCTAACTGACATGGAACTAATATGCTGTTCCAAGAACTGACTTAGAGAAATCTGCTTCTTTATTGATTTTCTAAGTAAGTTTAGAATTTTTTTATCACCTGATCATATCTAATATTTAAACGGGAGATTTATTTTACATGTTTGTCTGGAATTAACCTGATAGAATTGCTCTTTGTTATAGAGCAGTGAGTCACAAGAAAATTACACAAAAACAGGTCTTTCCAGGACACACTATGTTAAAACTTCTTGTAACTCTTCAATAGACTGTTATTCTGAATTTTATGAAATTAATATGGAGACACAAAGCCAAATCTTGCAAGTTCTTTTTAAGACAAAAGTGGAAATAAAACTGTCTTTAAAGTGAATGGAGTTGATTCTCTGCTCTAAGATCAATTTAACAGAAGGGTGGTCAGTTAGGTTCAGTTAATCGTATTAGCACCAAGAAAGCCTGGCCCCAAAGGACTCCTGATTTTGTAAACAGCTTTGTGTCCAACCCCAAAGATATTTGCCCTATTTGTCACACATCACTTGAATCAAATGTTAAATACAGTGGGAAAGTATTGTGGAAGGTCACGACATATTACACTATTTGTTTAAATTGCTTCCTATTTGGAAAACAAATCCAAACTCTTTTTTGCTTTCAAGAGGCACTCTCAATTACTGTATTAAAATAAATGCCTAACCTAACTGTCTCTCTCCGTTATTTACACCACCATTTCACTAATGACACGGCCTAGATCATTTTTATTCATGTATAGTACAAATAGTACGCTACTAATGCAATAAATGACCATCAGAATATAAACATATTTTGGATCACTACGATGCTTTTCATTATTCAGTATGTTAATAATCTAGTTTAATATTGTATGACAAATTGTGATAACGTGCAATTGTAGCTATTAAGCTACTACTTGGGACAAGTTCTGGAATTCTCTAACAAAAGAGAATATGAAATAAATTTAAATACACTTTTGAGAAAAAAGAAATTAAATCCTTAATAGATGTGTAATATTTTAACTTAAATCATCTTCATGCAGAAACTTCTGCCTATAACTAACGAACTAATCACATACAGTAATTACTACTAATGTCAAACATTTGTTCTGTATTATTAATAATTAACTGCTTTTATAAAATCATCATTTAAAATTCTGTGTCTTGGTTACAAAGATTAAAATAAAATCAAAACAGTTGCACAAAATACATTTTCAATTTCATTTAAAAAAATTGTGATAATAGATTAACTACATCCTTGCCAAAAATTAAAATAATTGAACAACAAAGCAAATGAAGACAGGAAGTCAGGGAAGGTCTTTAGGTATCCAAATAATTCATCATCCTGAAAGAGGCAAAGTACTACCTCTGAAAACTTGTGAGCAACTACCAGCTGCCACAAGAAAAGCAACAATCACAACCATTGTTCCAGTGAACAGCTTGGCTCAAGTTTGGCAATATGAAAAGATACAAAGTGATGTTCTTCAAGAAATACCATACCGATATGTCACAGTTCTTCATCTGAGAATGAATCACTGCTAACTTTTTTGTTAAGCCTCAGAGAAGTCACTATACTCCAACCTAGAATGCTTGCATATTTAGTTTCCATGAATTACCGGTAAGAACAAGAATCCCTCATGCCAGTGATTTTGAATATGAACTAAAGACACATAATTAGATTATTTTTTCCTTTCTAGTTACTTTTGTCATCAAGATACTTCTCCAATAGCATTTCCCTGATCTGTCACAGAATCATAGAGCAGTTTGTCCAGCTCCAGGAAGAACTCCAAGGATGAAGCTTCCACAGCTTCTCTGAGCACCTTGTTCCAGCACTTAACTACCTCCACTGGGAAGTTTTTTCCCCCTTATATTCTCCTTGTAGTCATAAATTATTTTTTCTCCGTATATTTTTCTCTTTATATTTTCCTTGCTACAATTTGTAGCCATTCCTCTTGTTCTTTTGCTGTACACCTCTGCACAACACTTAAATGTCTTATCAGTAACTTCCCATTAGTTAGGTAAGAACTGCACTTAGAGCACTTAGAGTTGCCCTTACCTTTCCGTTCTCAAGGCTAAGTAAACTCAGCTCCTTTAGTGACTCCTGCATGTGCTCCAGCCTCCAAAGCCTCCTGGTGTCTCTCTGCTGGACTCAGTCCAGCCCGTCAGTCTTCTTTGTACTGTGAGCCCCAAACTGGACACAGAATTTATGTCTGGCATCGTAAGTATCAACTAGAAGAAAAGAACCACTCCCCTAAGCTCTAATTCCTTGTCATAATTAACCACAGTAGTTGTAATACTAATTTCTGTGATTAATCTGATCATTGAAATGCACTGTAAAATGATCTATAAAATGGGGGATAATACTAAGCCATAAATTGAGGATGATTTGGTACAAAAACATCTGTCAGGGTTATAGAAGTTACTAGAGCAAGAAATTTTTCATTTGACCCTATATTCTACTCTCTTCTAAAAATTCAACATCTAGGGGAAATAAAGCAGACAGATGTTTTGTCAGTCTGTAGCCTGGATCACTGACAGATTTTTTTAACTCATGAATACATAGCCTACTTGCAATTCTTCACATTGGAAAAATGCAACCCAGGTTGTGATAAAACAGATACAGATGGATTCAGGACTCCCCAGCTTAACATGAAATTAATCAGCAGAGTAGAACGATTTTGGAGACCTAGATGCAACTACAACAATATTCAGCAACAGGAATTGTCCAGACACCTGACAATTAGACTGCACTCACTCAAGAAGTAGAAACAGCACAGGAGCCAGTTACCTTGGGAAGAGATGAAATTTCTTTCAGTAAGTAGTTTATGAATAGTCTAAATAAATATCTTCATGTAAACTGTTACTCCCTCAAAGCAAAAGGCTGGCTTACGTGATATCCAAAGTCCCACTCAGGCCAATGCTTTTGTGATCTCACGGATGAGAGGAAAAAGAAATTCCCGTTATTCATCTGGTAAATAAGCCTAAGAAACATTTCATCAAACTGCTCTTCAAAGGCATCAAACTATCAAGATTCAGCTGAAACTCCTTTAAAGGTCAGGCTTATGGTATTCAGGAGACATTGGCTGGGAACTGGAGCTTTATGGTGCACATACTGCTGCAGTCCCTGGAATACCTGTGTGTATAAGAACAGGAAGACCCTCCTATGGACATCTACTACTAGTTGATCACAGAGATGATCTGTTTTGTATCATTCTTTCTAAAGTTACATATCCCAAATCATACTTCAGATAACTTTGCTTTCTCTGTGTCCTTTACTTTGATTACTTGAGACTGTACACAGTCTGGTAAAAAAAAAGTTTTCAGCTTCTAAGATCCAAAAACTTTCTTTAAAGGACAATATTAGATAGGGACATCAAATCACGAACACTATTGGTCGGACAAATTTTTCTAAACCAAACATGGAAGAGGAGTGTCGGTGATGAAAATGCAGTAGTAACACTACGGAGGACTTATATCCCATATTTCATCCTATGTTCTCATTCCCTCTACTTCATGGACAGTCAGAATAAGGATAGGAATCACAATTCAAATTCACACTACACAGTACAGGGTCACTAACATAACTGATATACTCAGTGCCAAAACCTGAAAAACTTCTTCTGTAGCTGCCAATGACAAAGAGTCATCCCTAAGAAAGTAAGCCAGACCGTAAACAGACTAACTCGCACTCTGGAGACATTTATTTAATCTTAAACAGATAACTAAGTAAGTGCAAAAGGAGCTAGAATGCCATAACACTGATACAAAGACTCCAACTCTGAAGAGTGCTTTCGCTCTCCTGATTCCTGCAATTCCCAATACAATACCCCTTAACAAATCAACAGTTCAGAGCTGACATCCAGCTGAGGTAACTTCACTTGAAACAGGGAACACTGTCAATCCATTGGAAAACTATTGAGTGTTAGTGAAATAGCATCTGCCAAATAATTCTACAACTAAATAGATTCCTCTTCATAATAAATATCACATCACTTACATAAAATTAAATTTGCAAATATTCTGAAAAAAAACACGAATAGCTGAGATACCAAATTCTAAAGCAGATGAAAACTTCTTTTAGTCTTCGTACTCTGGCTTTCTTCTCTCAAGCAATTTTAAGGATGGTTTCAATTACACTTAGGACAAAAAACACATCCGTGTACAAGACACTGAAAGCTCCTAATACGTCTTTGCAATCTAATGGGTTAGCAACAAGTTTAAAAGCTTCACACAAAAGAAAGGAATTTCTGTAATTAAGATCTGATAAGCATATAACCATTTGATCACTTAGTGAAAACATTTTCTGGGTTTTTTTTCTGATAAATAGAAGGCTCTTTGATGCATGCCACTGGTTTCTACAAAGCTTTGCCAAAACAGGAAAACATAATGTATTTCATGAGAAGGCCGGAGTCCAAACAAAAAAGCAATTAAATAGTGAAAAAATGGGAGCTAAAAATATAAAGTGCTCAACAAACTTTGTAAAGCTACTCCTGCCCCATCAGAAAGCAAATGCTAACAATTGTAGGGAAGGAATCACACAACATGGCGACATGATTCATACCAACAGGAAGAATAATTTTACCATGTTTTCAGGCATGATCCACTCGTTACACTGTTAGGATGTGGTCTACCCTCCTGAAGTAGGGACTGCTCCAGATATGCAATAATTAGATAAAAAGAGAGACAAAAATATTATATCAAAAAAAAAAGTCAGATTCTAAAGAATGTAGGAACCACAGGGGCATTTATGCTGGTTTTGCATTTGGTTGGGTGGTTTTGAGGTTAAACAACAGATTTCAGCTGCCTAAAAGAGAAGAGGAGCAACACTTTTTCTCTGTATGATGGATTTAAAGGTCCTGGCCTGCATTTCTGTGCAAGTTAACACCTTCTCGAAGGAGGAGGAACAGGAGACTTTAAAACCAAACCTAATCACATGACAGGAGCAGCACCCTCATCCCACGATGTACCTTACCTCTTCAATTTTTGTTCACGTCAAACCAGCAGCTCTTACGATGTAGGTCAGCCGTTACATCTTGAAGGCAGAGGAGGCTGGGGGTCTCCTAAAACGCGTTAAATTCAGGCTTAGGTGCTGGTGCTGCCGGGGCAGTCTGTTCCTGGAGGATGCAGGAGGAATTGGAGAACAGCAATGTCCTCCCTCCCGCACCGGCCGTGCAGAGGGATGGCTGGGAATAGGGCTTAAAGGGCAAAGCAGACAAAGGGCGAAGAGGGTTTAAGGAGCACCAGAAGGATTGAACTTCAAAGCAAAAACTCGCCGAGGAGAAGGAGGTGGATTTTCCAAAGCGGAGCAGGCTGAGGGAGAAGGGAAGGGAGCATAACTGCGGGAACCAAGGACGCTGCGACAGGGAGAGCCCAACACAACTCACCTGCTGCTGCCGAGGGTGCCGGGGAGCGGCGGCCACCGTCCCGCCTCCCGGTCAGTGCCGGGAATGGGCTCTGCCGTCCCTCCCGCGGGCAGGGCGGTGCCGCCTCCTCCCAGCGCCAGCTGAGCAGCGTCTCGGGAATTTCCCACACCCCCCCGTACCGTCCCGGCTCCGGGAAGCGCGGCCGGATCCCTTGGCTGCCCTCCCAGAGGCAGGAGGCGGAGGAGCCGGGAGAGGGCGAGGAGGGGCTGCAGGGACCGGGGTCGGCCCTGAGGTGGACGAGGAGGGCAGGCAGGGTTCGCCTGAGAGGACCGCGAGGACCAGGGAATGGGAATTTCGCTCAAATGCGCACTTTCCCCATCCTCCCAGTCCCGAGTTGATCAGAAACCACACGCAGGAATGGTGTCTCCAAGGCGCCTGTGCCTCTGGTGCCACCCAGCCCCAGAGTCCCTGTGTCTCCTGCCTCTGGCCCCAGGGTTGCCTGGGCTGCCAAGGCGCACGGGGTGAGGAGGTGCCCTGGTGCTCGCAGCAGGGCTTGGGGTCGAGGCTGTAACAAGTCTGGCACTGTGTCACTGTATCGCAAGCAGCTGTTGGGCAAAATCCCCTTCAGAAACCACGTAAGGGAAGGTTATGGCTCACAAAGTAAAACTGCCGGCTCCTCCAGCCATAGGATCACAAGGCAGGAAGGGAGATGGGGACTTCGCCGAATCTGTGGCTCTGCCCTTCGGCTGTGGCTCTCCTGACACGCAAGACATTCAGAGAGGTACAGTGTGCTGCAAGCTGCCTGGGTCACTGCTTCCAGAAGATATAGCCATGAGGAAGTTTTCTTTAAACCTGTTACTTATCCTTCATAGAGTGTTTGTGTTGAAGGTTTCTCCAGTTTGTAGTACTTTAACATAGAAGAGGTCTTCTGTCTCATATTTCCTTTTTCCTAAGCTACGTTTGTACGATAAATCTAAGAAACCTATTAAGGCACTGTTTTCCTTCCTCTCCTTTGAATTGTTTCAAATTCTCAAAGCTTGGTTGCTTTTTCTCAGAAGGATGTGGGCTGGAAAGTGTTCTATCTTGCAGGCTGTATTACTTTTTCAACCTCCTGATACATAGTTTGCCTTCTTTTATAACAGCATATTGTTGCCGAGGTATAGTTTGCTTGTGGGCTGCTTCAGCAACTCAATCCTTTTGTAGTGAATTGCTATCTAGCCAGTTGTTCCCTGCCTCTTTATATTGCACTGATACCTCATGCTTCCCTTCGTTGAATAACACCCTTCTTCTTTAGTCAGGTTTTCTTTTTTCTTATGATGTTTTTGCTTTCTAGACAAGCAAATGATTTCTAGTGAAAGGATAGTTTTATTCTTCAGAACCTTGTTGTGGAGAATTACATCTATTTCTTCCACAGAGTTCCTGTGCTGCTTGTGTGAGTCATGTAAACTAAACTTTTCACAGAGGGTCACTAATTACTCATTTTTCATTGCCAGTTTGGAGGCACTAGAATGAGACATTAACTGTTGCATCAGAGCTCAGAGAAGTACATACATGAAAGGTCATCCAATTGCTTAGTTTTACTGAAAATACGAATCATAGATGTCTAAAATCGGATGCCAAAATTTTGCCATAATTTTTGTGGGTTTTTTCTCCTTATGCCTATTAACAACTGTCTAATGTGCTAATAAGTTCTTTCTTCTAATATTTTTAGACAGTATAATTATGAAAGCTTACTGAAGATTTAGCAATTTTGTATTTGAATGATATGCAATAAATAAAACATAGAGGGTTTGTACATTATGGGATCTGATGGGGGAAAATGACACATCATCATGTAATGAAAACCAAAGGGAGTGAACTAAGATGCCTTAGTTCTACATAACCTTGGTCTCATAGACAGATATGAGAGAGCTGTGAGAACATCTGTAGAGAGATAAAGTTCAAAGTACAGACAAAAGCAGGACTGTTGACACAAGATTATCGGTAGTTCAAGGGCTTCAGAAGGCAAGCACCAGCATGAAAAGTTATAAAATCCTGAAGAAAAAAATCACCTGGGGAAGACTGGTCAAGCTAGCTGGGTCCCAACTGGGAATCATTGTGTCATGTTATCAGTGTTGATGGAGCTGGTAGAGCATGGCAGCTTAGTGATGCTGGAATTCCTTTCCAGAGAGCCATGGGAAGTGAGCCTTCCCCTTTTGACGCCTGCCTGCCTAGCGAAGACTTGTAGCTTAACATGAGTAGTAGTATATTAATGCTTAGTCTAATAGCTCATTAAATCCTAGCTAGATTTGCTATGTGTTAGCCAATAACTATTGGCTTTATTTTGAATTATGTATATTCTTCTTGCAGATACTCTGTACCTGACTAAACATACCTGATCAAACTCACCAGGCTTGATGGATGCAGTTAAGCTCCAAAGGAGATAAATTCCTAAGCTATATTCAGGTCAAGAACTTCTCTAGTTCCAATCTATTCTCTGAAAATCCGCAAAGGAACACAGTGCCATCATAAGCATTGATGCACATGACTTTGGAATACGGATCATTCAATTAACATATGATATAGAAGGTAGGTTTTCCAGGACTAATTCATCAAGAAACTTAGATAGTTATGGGTGCAAGGATTCTCAGGCATACCTTTCCTACCACATGTAATTTAACTACAAGCCAACCACTGTATTTGATAAATATGACAGCTTAAACAATCTTTCTTTGAGCTCTTTCTGCTAGGAGAGCTGGCTGCATGCATTGATCTCGCCTTGAGCTGGGATGCCTCTTAAGGTTGCTTCTTGAGGCAGAGAGACCTTCCACCAACTGCAGATCTTTGTTAAGTAACCGATACCACACATTACCAGGTATTATGGGGCACTAAGTTTTTTGTATTGGCAACTTTGATTCTGTCTTTGGTAACTTTGAATCATTGCTGTATCCTTTGTGCAGTAATTAATAGAACAAACTTTACCATCAAATTTTGTTAAGTTGCACTTCTACAACGTCTATTTAAATAAAACCACTTTTGCTGACACCTTTGGCGATTGTTTTTTAAGTGGTCTAAATCACCCATTCATGATACCAAGAGAGGCCATAACACACCTTCTATTCAAAGCAGGACTTGAGCTATCTGGTAGGTCTTGAAAGCCTCCAAGAGAGACAATTTCAGAACCTTCCTAGGTGACCTTGAGGCAAAGTTTTCCAACCTAAGCACCCCAAACTACAATTTGTGATTGTTGGCTCTTGTTATCTTGTGCTGTCTGCCACCACCAAAAAAAGTTACCTGCTCACTTTGTAACTGACTTTCAGGTAGTTGTAGGTTATCTTTAAGTGATCCCTTAATTCTCTCTTCAGGAAACTAACTGAATGTCTAGTTCATGTTTTCTAGGCCACTATCAGTCTTAGTATTCCTCTGCTGTGTATTCTCCTATTTCTAAACACATCTCTTGAACCAGGGAGCCCAAAACTGTACACGGTATCACAGCCTCCTTGCTGCTAATTAAAGGCAGTATCATACTCCTGCATCAGCACATGGGGCTCTCTAATGCTCTGTGTTTATTAGCATAGCATCACTTCAGGCAGGCACTCAGGTGCAGTAATTCCCCCCCAAAGTATTAGAACTTCCCTCATAATGTGTTCTTTCAGCTTCCTTGCTTGTGTGCATAAACTTGGGGTTGGACACCCCTTGGTTGCCAACCCAGTCCAGCACTTCCCTCACTTAATTATCAGTCATCATCTCTCTCCTCATCATTCCTAGTTAGAAGCTCTTGCCAGGATGGCTAACCTGTTGGTAAAGATTGTTTTGTCCCACTTAGTCAGGTTGCTCTCATCTCCTCCTAGTGGCCCTCAATGCTCAGCAAGTGTCCCCTTGGTCATAAAAGCAGATTCCTTACTATTGACACGACTTGTGCAAACATGTATTAAGGCACAGAATTCTCCACTGAAGACACATTTTCCCTTCACTGACAGGATTAAGTTGAGACCCCTTGCCCTTGGATCTAACCTCCAGGGCCAGCCACACTTGTTACACTGGGTCTCACCTCACAGTATTATTGGTGCCCACCTGGCAAGTCAGAACAGGGTATTCCCAGTGCCAGGAAGATCAGCATGAGAGACTAATCTAAGTGCCAGGGAAGCCTAAACAGTCCCTTCACAATTTCCTGAATCCAAGATCCTAGCAATGAGAAGACCTCACCAGATAACATGTTAGATAAGAGCGGATAAGAGCTTCTGTCTGCCATAGCAGGGACCTTCCTGCTATGACTCATCCTCTGCATGCCTAGGCTCAGCTGGCACTTGTGATGCTATGTTAAACAGTTCCCAGGCCCTCATCTGCACGTCAGACACAGAGCTTATTCTGTAGTTGCAGATCTGCAAGCAGAGAAGCAGACATCATCCTGGTGCCAAAAGTCACAAGCTTCCAGCCTTCACTGTGATGGGAGTCTCCATTTCCCAACCCAATGCACGCAGATGCTACTTGTCCCTGCTTCAACACAGTTGGGGATTCAAGCTTTGGTACCTGTAAGTCTTGGAGTTCTGATGCTCCAAACTAAGCCTACCTCTAGCACCCACGCCGTCAGAGTCAGCCGTAGAAGAACTCAAGACACTATTTTGTTGTGAATAGCTGACAGAACTCATTAGGAGTTGCTAGACCTCATTAGAAGTCAGAGCCTCCTGAAGCTATTTTTTTACATTTTCCAACAGTTTTTCATCAGCTATATCTAAAATAGAATATTTGCCCTTTCACACATCAAGTTTTGCAGCCTTTTAGCATCTAAACTTATTTTTCTTTATTGAGATCCATGTTCAACAATGTGCTTGTAATGTTACACAATCTGCTTCCAGCATTTATGACTGATATTAGTCCACTAACAATTTTTACCCATAATGACTTATGCTGTGTAGTAAATTTGCCCCTTATGAGTAATAAAAAGGTAATTTTCATACTTATCCATCCTTCAGGAAGAAAGTAAGCCGTTGAAACAATGTTATCTACATTAACAGGACCATTTCAAGGAAAACAAAAAAAACCATATCTGCAAACAGAATATGCAAAAGAGAACTCCCTTGGTCAGGCACTGAATTAGAGACTTGGAACAAGAGAAATGGGGTAGTTGAAAATTTTTAATTAACTAGAACAGTGAAAGAATTTCCTTTACTATGTTATTTGAAGTAGAATCAGAAATATTAGTCTCTATTTCAAGAGTTTTGGATTCTAGCTAGTTAATTATCATACACATAAGTTTCTGGACAGTTTAATAGAGATGTTGATTGTTTTATTAAAAACCAGTAATTTGTATGAAAAAATGGAAGTCCATTCAGTTGTAAATTTGTATTTGATGTAGTGTGAAAGAGGCCATCCTTAGCCCCAAAGCAAAAAGCACCACACTCAAATCCTAGTTCTCAGAATTTTTTCTTGTGAACTTCCTCTGCTGGAAACTCCACTGCCTTCCACAGCAGTCTCTGTCTGGGACCGAGCTATCATTAGCAGTAGAAAATTCTCTCATATCTAAAACCAAAAATACTTACTAGCTCTTCATACGCACCACTATTTGCCTACAAACTAATGGAGACCAAGTTATTCTTCCCTGTTTTGCAGTAGCCTTTGAAATATTGAAGCTTAATTATAGGACTCCTTCAGCCCCCTCTGGGCTCAATTCTTTCAGTGGTTTAAAGAACAGTGATCATGATCACCGTAATTCACAACTCTTTTAAAGTCAAGTTCTGAAAGAAAAAACAGAGGACACTATTTCCAAGAGGAACCTTATCCACACTGTATTTACTTCTGTTCCTACCTGTCTGTGTATTTGCCATATCCTGAGAAGCAGTGCGTTAAGATCCACCTGTGAGATTCTGTAAGCCACAGATCATTTTATCTTGTCAACTCATTCCTGCTTGTTCAATTATTTCTGCTTAAGACTACAACCTTGCTCTTTCATTATTGAGACATCATTTCTCTTTTGAATCTTAATCCTGTTTTCTGATGTGCTTGTGATCCCTTGTAACCTCATGTCATTTGGAAAGCCTAGGCATCTTCTGTTTTACCAGACAGATTGTTGACTGCTAACAATCAGGACAGATCTTTCCAACTCCACTCAAGACACTATTCCTTCTTAACAGCAAGTCAGTGCTGACTGCTTTCTGACTGCACAGTGGTAACTTCCAAAACCAAAGTAAAGCACAGCATTGCTTTTCAAAAACGCTGCTCCTCAAGTGAGATTTGATTTCTGGCCAGGAACAGTTTCTATTTAGAGTTAATAGTTGCAGAAATACTCTTTCAAGGCAAAGGACAGTGAAATGTTCTTGAGCTGAACTGCACTGGACTGAACAATTTCAGTTGTACTTTGTAGTGCAGCCAGAACGATGAGGCTTTCAGCAGTGTATGTGGAGTTCCTCTGGGAATAATTTGGGTCATCCCATAGCTGCAGAGGATAATGATTGAAACTGTTTAGCCATATTAGTTTTGGATTAAGATAAGATTCTTTGCTTCTCAGTAGGCTTCTCAGCTTGGAGACAAAGCTAGAATTCCTTGCTGGCAACCTGAACTATCTCGTGAAATGTAAGAGGGAGGCATGACATAATTTTCTACACTTGTTCTGCAGGTGCATCCAGAGTGTCCTACACAAATAAACTTTGAGCTTTCTGCAGACATTTCTACTGTGCCTGTGGTAGGTCACTGTACTGGGCAAAACCTGAACTTGAATGAAATTGCAGAGCGTTGTAACCAAACTCATGTGGTTCCAGCAACAGTCCCTCCTCCAGGCATATATCTTTGATATATAATAATTGTGGTTCCTAACAAGAGGTGGTGCAGGTTTTATATGTGTATAATCTTTTATGATCTCAGCTAATATGTAGCAAGTGTAAGTTTGTTATACAAAATGAAAAGCACAGTAGCAAAAAAAAGTTATGGAAATTCCAAAGGAAAAATAATTAGTTATTTAACATTAGCTAATATTTGCACAAAAATGCCTATGTCAAACAATTACTATTAAGATGAAAAAAACAGTGAAATGTAAGGAAATGTCAACTTTATAATTACTGTGTAACTTCAAGTCACTTTTTGATTTATATAAATAGGTGCATAAAGTTTAATAATTTCGATTTTGGTTTTATTTACAAGGCTATTTCCCCAATGAACAATTAGATATGTGAAATTCATTTTTCTGTAGATCTTATGTGTTTATTATTTATTATTTAACTACTTGGAAGGTAAAGATGCTGCAGCTACCACTTAGAACTGGGATCAGCTGAGCAAAGTAATAAATTAATCACTAATTAATAAGTACTTACAACATTTAGGCACTTACTAATCCCCTTGAGGTTGTTTAGGGTGTAGAGATCAGCATCTTCCAAGTACCTTTAAATGTTCTAGTTTCTTTTCTAAATAAATAAATTCTGACCTGCTCATGTTCCAGAACTATTCTTTCCCATTGGATTACACAAGGCACAATAGCCTGCCTCTCCAACCCCCATGAGCTCCAGCGCCTTTCTGAGTCATGACATAGCCTTCACTTGGAAGGCAGTGACTGTCTCCATTTACACCATCCTGAAATCTGTGCATTTAGTAATTCTCTGATGTTGTTCTGAGCATTGTATCTGGGAATTCCACCCCCTTATTCCCCCATCCCCAGTTTTTTACTTTAAAAGCATTTTTGCAAACTATATGCTCCTCACAATGAAACAGTGCCATATATATGAAGTCTAAGTGCTCAAGGAATTTGAGTGAAGAAATGCCATTATGTATCCAGACTTTCAGGTTAACTGATAGGGATATGTGATTCCAGAAAGAGGATTAGCTTCTGCCTAAAAGCCTCTTTAGGTGTCTGTGTAGTTTACTGACTCATCCCAAGAAGATTAAGCTCCAAAATATCCTCTCTGGCTCCCAGATTTGAGACACAATGATATTGTTTTCAGAATATGTTAACAACAAGCAGAAACAGGAGCATATTGTCCTGCTCTTAAACAGTAGAGGTGAGCTAGTCACCAGCAGTGCTGAAAAGGCAGAGGTTCTCAATATCTTCTTCACCTCTGTCTTAACCAGTGCTGTTGGTCATCAGGTCACTGGAACAAACATCTAGGTTGATGCAGACACAGATCCGCCATCAGTGAAAGAAGAGTTACTGTGTGATCTGTTACAGGAGCTTGACTTGTACAAATCAATGGGCCCAGATGCCATCCTCCCAAGGGTGTTGAGAGGTGACTGATGTCATTGCAAGGTCACTCTCTTTGAGAAGTCATGGAGATCCAGAGACATACCTGAAGCCTGGAAGAAGGCTAATGTCACTCCCATCCACAAAAAAGGCTCCAAGGAGGACCTGGCTAATTACAGACCTATCAACCCCACCTCAATCCCTGGGAACATTATGGAGTGAATACTCATGACTGTCACAAGTCAACTGAAGCACATGACTGGGAAAAACAAACATGGATCCACTAAGGGCAGATTGTGCTTAACAAACCTGATCGCCTCTACAACACTGTGACCCAGCTGGTTGATGCAGGGCAAGTTGTGGACATGGTCTTCCTGGACTTTTCCAAGACTTTTGACATGCTTCCTCACAGCATCCTACTAGAGAAACTGACATGCCACAGCCTAGACAAGTGGTCGGTACCGTGGGTGAGGAACTGGCTGACAGGTTGTACCCAGAGGGTAAATAATTCTTTCTCAAATCGGTGACCAGTCACGAACGAGGTCCCCCAGGGATTGATATTGGGCCTGATGCAGTTTAATATCTTCATAAGTGACCTGGATGTTGGGATCAAGAGCACCCTGATGAAGTTTGCAGATGACATCAAATTGGAGGCTGACCCTCCAGGAAGACCTGGACAGGCTGGAAGAGTGGACTATCAGGAACCTTATGAAGTCCAATGGAGATAACTGTAAGATGTTGCACCTGGGAATAGATAACCCAAGTGCAGCTCAGGCTGGGTTCCATCTGACTGGAGAGCAGCCCTGTGGAGAAGGACCTGAGGGTTTCGGTGGACAACAGGCTCAACATGAGTGAACAGTGTGCTACAGCAGCAAAAAAGACAAATAGGATGCTGTGGTGCATCAAGAAGGGCATCACCAGTAGAGATAAAGAAGTCATTATCCCCCTCAGCAAGGTGCCAGGTGTCAGGCTGCACCTGGAGTACTGCATCCTGTTTTGATTCCTGATGTGCAAAAAAGATGCAGACAGGACGGCAGGCCCTAGAGAAGGGCCACTAAGATGATCAGAGGACTAAGAAACCTTCCATATCAAGTAAGGCTGAGAGAACTGTGTTTGTTCAGCCTTGAGAGGAGAAGGCTTAGAGGAGACCTTATTACCATATACCAGTACATAAAGGATGTCTACCAAGTTGCTCCTGGGGAGATTCGATTGGATTCCAGAAGAAAATTTTTCTTAGGAGAAACATTCTGCTACCATCTTGTGGTAAACTGGAGGAAGAGACAACAAAAGCAAACACTTTCTCGTATCTGAATGTCATGGGTTAAAATTCATTCTGTATTTGCAGCTTTGAATTAATAAAGTACTTACAGTGTGATGGAAGATTCTGGAATAGGGGAGTAAACAGCACAGTGTACTGGAAAAAAGCAGTTGTTCCACTGTCATATATTAAGATTATTTGCTCAAATATTCTGGATACATGCTTTTTTCCTATGAGAAAGTTTGCTAGGATGAAAAAGGGGCCCGGGATGTTTGTCCTTGTGATCAGAACATTAGCTATAGTGGTAGTAAGGCTACTTGACAACCTTTATGGTTGCAATAGACTGCAATATATTCCGGTCATATATACAGCACTGTTTCTCATGTCCAGATACAGCAGCACACTTTAAGTGATTGTAAAGGAGTTGGGCATATCCAGAAGGAGGATGAGATCGTTTCCTGTGGATTCTTGCTGTGCTATGGACCTTCACTCTGATGTAAGAACAGGTATGAAATCTTCTGCCCAGTATCTGATGAAGAAATCATGAGTATTTCCCACTGAAGCCAATAATAATAAAGGAGCTCTAGTCAATACGCATTATTATTCAGCACAGATGAAACTGGGGAAACCAGAGGAGAACTAGACATGGCACTGGGGCAAGAAGATAGTAATGGAGTAGGATGGTCCCTTTTTACCTAGCATTTTCAGAGCAAAATCAAGGATGTAAGAATGAACTAGGGCCATATCAGTGTGTGCACAGTAACACTTCCAAACGTAAAATCCAGCATTCCAGCTGAATATAGCATCTAGCAAGCGATGACACTTAAGTGTCTGCAAATGTCCTTCTGGTGGCATGGAACTAGCCTAAGGCCATTTCTGAGTTTCAGGACACAATAAGGAACTGACAGAACATGATGGAGTAGAGGCCTGCTTCTCTGCCAGATGGTGACGCAAATTAGACTGAGGGAAAGGACTGTTTCCCACAGGGTGAGGGTTGGCTTGCTACAAAAAAAATAGTGGTTTCCATAGGTGTTCCACTTTCATAAATTAATACTATGCTGTTCTAGACTAGATCCCCCAGGTGTCCCCCAGGGATCGGTATTGGGTCCCGTCCTGTTTAATATCTTTATTGACGATTTGGATGAGGGGATTGAGTCCATCATCAGCAAATTTGCAGATGATACCAAGCTGGGAGGAAGAGTTGATCTGCTAGAGGGTAGGATGGCCCTACAGAGGGACCTGGACAGATTGGAGAGCTGGGCCGATTCTAATGGGATGATGTTTAATAAGTCCAAATGTCGGGTACTTCATTTTGGACACAACAATCCCATGCAAAGCTACAGACTGGGGACAGAGTGGCTAGAGAGTAGTCAGGTAGAAAAGGACCTGGGAGTGCTGGTGGACAGGAAGCTCAACATGAGCCAGCAGTGTGCCCAGGTGGCCAAGAAGGCTAATGGAATCCTGGCCTGCATCAGGAATAGTGTAGTGAGCAGGACCAGAGAAGTTATCGTCCCCCTGTACTCGGCACTGGTCAGGCCTCACCTTGAATATTGTGTCCAGTTCTGGGCCCCCCAAATTGGGAAAGATGTTAGGATACTGGAATGTGTTCAGAGGAGGGCAACGAAGATGGTGAGGGGGCTGGAGCACAAGCCCTATGAGGAGCGACTGAGGGAATTGGGGCTGTTTAGCCTGGAGAAGAGGAGGCTCAGGGGAGACCTCATTGCTCTCTACAACTACCTAAAAGGAGGTTGTAGTCGGGCAGGGGTTGGTCTCTTCTCTCAGGTGACCAGTGGTAGAACCAGAGGGCATGGACTTAAGCTTCGTCAGGGAAAGTTTAGACTTGATGTGAGGAAAAAATTCTTCACTGAAAGGGTGATTGGCCATTGGAATGGGCTGCCCAGGAAGGTGGTGGAGTCACCTACCCTGGAGGTGTTTAAGGGGAGACTGGATGAGGCACTGAGTGCCATGGTCTAGATGATGGTTGGTGTTAGTGTTAGGTTATAGGTTGGACTTGATGATCTCAGAGGTCCTTTCCAACCTTATGATACTGTGATACTGTGATAAGAGAATTATTTGGTTTACGCATAGTGGCAGGGTATGCCTAATGTAGACCAAATGGGCTTGCTGCAACCAGATGCTTTCAGGCCTTTCTGCTACCTATTTAAAACTAATGTGGGCATTTTCACTGTGTCGAGCATTGGGAGAAGTCAAACAACTCTAAAGAGTCTCTGGAGTTCCTTTAAATGTCCTTCTGAGAAACTGATAAGTCATTGGATTGAAGTTTAAAAAAATACACTGCAGCCTAAACCAGAAAACTGACATAGAAAATCTCAGCCCAACTGAGTTTTTCACATGAATAAACAGTTGAAATAGTATCTTCAAATGGTAACTGTGCCTTCATATATCTGCTTATATGTCAGTTTGCAGTAGTCAATAAAATGAACTGGAAATGGGCTTTGTAAGCCCTTTGGTGATATAAATCAGAAAAAAAGTTTGTTTTGTTCCACCTCTTGGCTTAGTTTTCTGCATTCAGCAGTCTTGTTCCTGGAAAGTCTTGCTCAGTAGAAAGTTGATGGAAAGCAGAATCCAGTTCTAGAAGAGGAGGTAAACTTTGGTAGATGCTATGTAACTCAAAATACCTCATCAACAGAGTGGTTTCTTTATTAGGTGTTGAGAAATTCTGAATGATACACCTACTGCATTTCATGGAAAACCAAAAGATTCTGGGTAGTCACTTAACAGTGACTTGCACATGAAGTGGTTTTCTGCAAAGTTAGCTTTTCTGATTTAGCTATAAAGCTTTCAAAGAAAAGAAACACGAATTACCAAATATCACATTAGTACTAGAGTGTTATGCAAAGGGAAGTATTTCACTGTGTACTCGATATTTAGATACACTTCTTGGTTCATACGCTACCCTATGACAATAGATTTATTAGGTACATGTCTTCCAGGCAAGGCTAGGTGGCGCAGTAGGCTAACGTAGTGAGGTTTGCAGACATTTTAAACTGCAAATTCCTGTAAATTTCCACGGCCTCATAGGTTTATTGACACATGGATGCATTGATTAATGTGGGAGAACAACATTGCTTTTTGTGGCTTTTCTGATTCATGAGTTTTCTTCAAGTAAAAGTCCACACAGAAAACCTTCCAAAGTACTTTCTGGACAAAACAAAATAAATATTTTTCTCGTTTTTTGTGCTTTGGCTGTGAAGCAGAAATGTAGCTGAGGGTAAACAGTGTTTTTCTGCTTCCCGTTTGGAAAAATTGGAGTTTATTTCATTCTTACTGCTCTCTTGAATACCGCAGGGGTATGTTTGTAGATGTTTTGTATACGAATAAACCACTGTCTCCAAATACTTACCAGACATTAAAGTAATCCTCAATGTCAGCTTTTTTCCCTCCACCGAAATGGAAAAATATCTGAAATTACATTATTAGTGTGCCTTCGATGCTTCTTCTATCTGTCATAAAAAAATAGAAAGCTGGGTCTCGTAATTAAAAACTGCTGTTTTGCTTGCAAAAACTTAGAATAACTACCTGGATGGTTTTGTGAAGCTGCTTATTAAGCATTAAATGGAATATTTGTTGTTGCCAAATCAGGTTGTAGCAGACTGTTAGTTTCTCAGACAGAGAATATTGTTTACATAAAAACCTCAAGATACGTGTCTGTATCATGTATTGTTATTTGCAGAAGATAACTAAGAGATGATTAATGAGTTACTTATATTCCTTGGAGGAGGTCAGGACAGGAGTTATCAATATTTGAGCAGCAGTATGTGGCATTTTAAATAACCCCAATTATCAAAAAGGTTGAGGACAACAATCAGATGGTTAATGTACTGAGCATTTAGCATCTGCTCCTGTGAGGTGTCAAGTGCCTTTGCAAGGCATTGAGTGCACTCAAATTATATTAAAATAATGAGGGAACACACTTCCTTCCAGGAGATTCTCAGCCACTGGCAGGATAAAGCTATTAGCATCCAGGCAGTAATGGATAATAGGAAAAAAAATCCATTTCCTTCTTTCAATTATTTAATTTTTGAATTTTTTCGTATTTGTACTCCTAAAATGGCTTGCAGAAGTTACCATTGCTCTGTAAATACTGTGCTGAGAGATGAATGTCTGCAAGAAAAGCATCTCCTGTCTGCTGAAAGTAAGCACAAAAGCTGAAGACAACATAGTAAAATTGAAGCAACTGAGAGGCCATGAAAACTTTTACATGGTGAATTTAAACCCTGCACTAAAATCTGTTGCCATAGCGTAGTGCAGCTTCAGGCACCTCAGTGTGTTGTGGCCTGCTCCTTTTTGTGAAGACACATTGGTGTTAGCTCTCTGCTGCCGGGTCCTGCCTTGAGCTAGAGATACAATTGCTTAACAAGCTAATTTTGCACAAATTCTAAGAATCACGCAGCAAATGGCTCATATAAGCATTCACAGCTCTTATGTGCCAGGATAACCTTCTTGTCCCATCATGGGCTTAAGGAGGGAATTGTGTGAGATCCACTTTGGGAGTGTTCTGTTAGGTTCTTGCTCTTAAAATTGTCACAGCTATGTCAGCTTTTGGTGTTTTCAACTACTAGAAAACTTTTTTTATGGTAGGTTTAGACCAGAAGGAAAGTAATAGTAATACTCCTCAGGAGAGCAAAAGCAGTTGAAAGAAACTGGGTAGATATAGAAGTGCAAAATAAGGTGATACTGCTTTAGAACAGCAAATACCTTCTACTTAGGCATTTTTATTGAGCCAGATTTACTGAGTCCACACACTTTGTGCAGTAGATGTAGGCAGAAAGTGCATGAGGAAGTATTCTGGAATTTGAGTGATAAGGCATCCTGATGAAAAAGCCAGCAATAGGTAAGTTTTTAATTATTGAAGGAGCTCTCTCTTAGAACCTCAGTCTGCTCTATGCCAGCTCCTGCACAAGTACTAACAAAATAAATGTAAAATCCAAACAGCTCTGGAAATTTAAAGACAGGTGATGATTACATGTAGGAAGGGTAGCACAGAGAAACAATATTTGTTATCTGATAAGGAGCAGTAGCACGGTTATAGTCAGTCTAGCCATGGCTGAAATTTCAACAACCTTATGATAACGAGTGTGCTAGAACCCAGCCTAACCCCAAGCCACAGACAAAATTGTGGGTTTCCTAGGGAGCCACTGTCATCTTTGCAGAACTATATTCTTTCTCCAGTCAGTCCTCTGAGGGACATGGTGAGGGTGTTGTGGTTCCTAGCCCTCTTGTTTACAGGTCAGCACCATTGCCTATGCTTGAGTTAGTCCACAAAAGCCCTTGGAATAAAAGATATTTGATATCACAAAGAAGGAAAGTCAGTGGTGCAGTACAGAAAGAAAGGTAATTGATCAAAATGAAAGACAAAGACAAAATGCTAGCGATAGTATATTAGATTGATATGAGCAAGTTAAGCTGGGAAAGGCTGAAGAGGGGAATTTCTTAGTAGCTGACATAACAGTCTTTGGAAGAGTTTTAGCTAGCTATATAGCTAGAATAGGCTAACTTATAGAAATGTTATGTGGAAAGGATAATTAAAATTTAGACCTAACCTGCAGGTAAAGACATGAGAGAGTGTAGTTGCTGATAACTCTTACGTTATTGAATTGAGAGACTAGGTGGTGGTACCTCAGAAAAGGAGAGTGTGAGAATTGTAGATTTCTGAGAAATTTTAAGAGTGCCATCAAATTTGCCAGCAAATGGTTTAAGTTGGAAAAATCTATGAGTAATATGGTGAATTAAAGTTCAATCAAAAGACTCGGTGATATTAGTGTATGTGGGTTAGTTCTACTAAAAGGGTTACACTGTGTGTTACTAGGTAATGGGCCTTGGCTCTTTCTCAGTCTTCTCTAGGAATCATTCTTCACATTCTGTGGTACATGGTAGCGTCAAGATTATGCCAGGGATCTTATGATTACTAGTGGTTTGCTGCCATGATCTATGACTCAAAACTTACACCTTAAACTCACTGACATCATTGAAACACCAGCTCTAACTTGTCAATGACACAGTCATGTGGAATATGCTCTGCTTTCACTTACCCTCCACAACTTTCTCCTCTTTTATTTGCTGCTCTGTGTGATTTTCTGATCAGCTAGGCCAATCATTTGTGTATTGTTACTGAGCCACTGCTTCACTATCAGCTCCTGTCTTCTGTCCCAGACACAGAACAACTTTCCAATTACCAGCTCAAAACTTTGTGTGTATAATAATTTTGTTCGTATTCCTAGCATTTACAGAGAAGAAATCAAGAAGTGCCCTCAAATTCATGTAAATTCCTTTTTTACACCACTGCAAGTGACAGCTTTTATATAAAAAATACACGTATTTTGCTTACTCATTCTTGAGAGGCATTATCCCAGAAGAAGAAATAAAAGCTTCTTCATTTAATCATTCCACATGAAATGAAAGTACTCCTCAGCAAACTTGTATTGTCTGCTGTTTCTGACTGTGATGCAACCTCATCCAATTTCTTGCCACTTTTATTCACCAAAAAGGTTTTCTGAAGAATGTATAAACCCTACCTGAGAGTATATAAACCCTGCCTGAGAATACACAAATGCCAAGTTGATGATAATCAGTTCTTCTGGTTTGGCCCCAGTGAATGTTATCTTGTAGCTATCCCAAATATCCTATGTGGGAGGACAAAAGCAATGGTGATGGACAAGTTATTTCTTTCTTGCCTAGCTGACTTTGTTGATCATTTGAGCACCTAGTGGATGTTTAGATGTGCTTTTTAGAGTTGTGGTTGCACTGGGTTTGGGTCATTTTGACTCACAGAAAGGGATCAGAGCATCAGGATGCCTTGAGAACTACTACAGTATTTGACCAATGGCTTAGGTAATGGTAGATGTGTCACCATATAGAACTGAAATGGACCATAGTTGTGTGAATGCTGGGCAAGGAAGAAATCATGGATGAGAGACAGAAGAAAATAAAGAACTATTAAGATGACCAGCAAACATTGAGAATAACATCTTGGGTATTTGAACTAACAATTGTAAGGAGATTTATTATATCCAGAAAGCTTTTATCTTCAGGATTATATTCAAACTTGCTTTTCCTGTGTCATTTGAATCCCCTTCAGGTTAGCATTGTGTGAATAAATCCTAAAACTCTTACGTCTACCATTGGTACTCAGGCCATCTATAGATAGTTTAATATTGCAATCAAATCCTTTGGGAGTAAGAGGTAAATGGATCCATCTTTTGGGCCACTTTGAATGGCGCCGTCACGCTGTAGTAACGTCCTCAGTATGAATATACCCCATTCCTACCACCAGTCTAAGACTTTTTGAGGCATCTTCTTGTAGCCTGTCTGTTCTCAAAATCTCTTGAAAATGTGGAATGTAGAGCAGTATTAATTTGACATTGATCTGTCAGCAATTTACAACTAGAGGCAATACCTCTGCTTCCTTCTGAACACATTCCTTGTCACATCAGCTCTACTCTTCTGTCACTGTATCACTCATATTTCTATGGAGTTCCTTGTTCACTTAGTCGCATTCCCATTTCAAACTTGCTGGAATCTCTCCATCCTTTTATGCATCTAAACCCACTTAAATTTCTAGTTTGAAGGAGCCCAGCTCAACCAGGTGATTGGTGGCTATGTGCTGCTTATCTTCATTTTCACTTGCTACACTCCTAATTTTGTGTCAGCCACAAAGATGGCTTTATGTTTATTTTCAAATGAAAATTATTTCTGAAAGTATGAGATAGTCCACAGTCTTGGAAGAGTGATGACTGACAATTTTCCCTCAAAAAGCCCTCAACAAGTGATGATTGCTATTGACTGCAGCTTTTAGAAATCTAGGAAGTAGCTAAATCTTACCCCTGGTGAGTATATACTTCATTAGTATGTACTAGCTACAGATTTCTCTATAATCTCCTGCTTTTCTTATCTGTTGTATGTGTTTTTTAACTTCTCTTTTATATTACTTAGTTTCTTTTTAATGTTTATTTCCATGCTTCATTTATTTTTCATGCCAAACCAGGCGCTTACAAGCTTTCTTTGTTATGGGAGCATGTGGGTATTTTTGACACATAATAAATACCACCTGGAAGCTTTGTAATTTACACTTATTCTTTAGTCTTCTATTTTCATCTAATAATTTCTTTAAGTTGGGTAAAATGGTACTTATGATGTATGGCTCTATGTATATCTATAGATATAAAAGTCATCTTGATAGAAAAATGGTTGTCATACTGGAAGAAAAGCAGGTCCAATAACAGCTTCTGATCTCAGGTTCTCACTCAGTTGTTAATCTTCTGTGTTGTTTGAAAAATCCTTAGCTCACGATGAAAGAAGTTTGATGTAAGCTTTGGAAATCCAAACCATGTTTTCTCTGCATCTGCAGAAGGCATCAATCATCCATCTTCTAACCATTTAAACAACTTCTTACTAAAGTGAATATTTAAAAATTGTTTCAGTATAATTTTCCAAGGTGAGCTCCTCTTATGGACCTTAAATAGTATCTTTTGTGGGTTTATATTAGAGAAAGGATTCATATGTGTATTTTCTGAGTGTAAAGTTTCACTGATTTAGGAGTGGTTGGTCTCTTCTGTACAGGCCTTTTCCATTGGCCCTGCCAGGATATAGGATATATCCTGGTATAGGTATATCCTGGTATAGGTATATCCTATAGGATAGTTTTACATTTCAGTTACGTAAAAATTAACAATGGAGACTGGACTGTTTCATCTCATCCAGGAGAATTTGCAGTCCTGTTTATCAGTTGTCTGGAGTTCCAGTTTGTAAGGAATGAAGAACTTTGTACCATTTGCCATGTAGCTTCAGTTTCTCTGTTAAATACAGATTTTTAGTTTATACAGCACTTGATCACCTTTCCCCATTTTCCATATCTTTGCCCTTTTCAGTGCTTACTGAATGTACCAGGTGCTACCAGCAGTTTGGACAAGAAGAGTTTTGAAGAAGCACACAGTAACAAGGCAGCTGTGTTGGTGTCTTGCTGAAGTAATTTACCACAGTAAAGCACATGGAAACCATGTTCTGTCTGTAATTATAAACTCAACCGCAGGCAAAAAATGCCCACTGTAAAAGGAATCAACAATAGTCTGATTGCACTGTATGAGATTAGAGATGCTATATGGAAAGAAACACTAAATTTTCTTCTTTTTTAGAATACAGATACAGTGACAAGGCAAGCAGAGTTTTCCAATGGCCTTACTGTGCTTTGGCACAGCTCAGTAGTACTGCAAGACAGTGATATTAGATCTGATCAACTTCCTTCAAAAGTTTAAAATCCAAACATATTCAGAGAGCATCTCAATTTGTGTCTTAATAAGGTATTCATTTGAACTTTAATAACCACAGCTCTGTCTCCACGAACCAGCACCGCAAGCATTTAATAATCCCAGGCAAAAATGGGAAATATTGCATCAGTTTGTTTGCTACAGTAAAACTGTAGAAAATATAACAGGTCACCTGCAAATCTTCTGAGAAGTTCTATGGTAAGGCCTGCCAGAAACAATTGAATTTTTCGTCTGCAGTAAAACTCCCCTGCACAGATGTCATCTCATCTTTATCTGTATGTGCATTTGTGAGTATAAGAGATTAAAATGAACTTAAAGATGCTACAGGATATTAATGTTTATTTCTAAATTGAAAACATTAAGAGAGAAGAACAGTGCTGCCAAATGTGCCAAAGTGCTTCTTGCATGCCAATTGTGTACTCGACAGGCTTGTCACAAGTCATCCAGACTCAGCAGGATTCCTGTGCATTTGACCAGGCTTCTGGAGAGTTCTGACAATTGTGTCCAGGTCTTAATCTCAGTCCAGAAGGGCCAGTGCAGCCTTTCTCTCCTTTTAGCTAAGAAAAATGCAATTCAACACAGTCACACAAGGATCCCTTGCCTTCTGCTGTAAGATTTCCTCAGTAACTCTCATACTTTGCACCTTCACAGCAGCTCTTTGTCTACCTACCTCAGCATCCACCCAAGTTTAAAATTTCATCTTTATGAGAAAATGCATTTGCACACATGAAATCACAGTTTTGTATGTAGAGAAACACAAAATTCTTCATCCAGAGTTTTGAGAGGCAGAAGCCTAAATTTTTCTTTACAAGGTTCAGTCACAGGCAGATATGAAAGCCAGAGGTAGAAATCCCTTGTGCAGACATAAAAGGCATATCTGCACATCTTTAGTTGTCATGGTTTTATCCCAGCCGGCAACTAAGCTGCACACAGGTGGTCACTCACCTCCACCCCTGCAGTGGGATGTGGAGGATAATTAAAAAAAGTGAAACTTAGTGGGTCGAGATGAAGACAGTTTGATAGAACAGAAAAGGGAAGATATAATAATAATAGAATATAGAAAACAAGTGATGCGTGGTACAATGCTCATCACCCAGTGATGAATACCCTGCCCATACCCAAGCTGTGATTGTTCAGCCCTGTTCAGCTACCCAGTTTATAGATTTATAGAACCATAGAACAGTCTGGGTTGTAAGGGTCTTACAGATCACCTAGTTCCAAACCCCATGCCATGGGTAGGGATACCTTCCAATAAGTTAGATTATAAACACAAGCTGTCTTTAAAATAGCAGATCTCAAGGCCATAACTGACTTCTGAGCATGATATTATATGGTATGGAGTATCCTTTTGGCCAGCTTGGGTCAGCTGTCCTGGCTGCGCTCCCTCCCAGCTTCCTGTGTACCTCTCCACTGGAAGAGGATGAGAAGACAAAAATTCTTTGGCTTAATATAAACACTGCTTAGCAACAACATTAGTATGTTACCATCATTATTCTCATACTAGAATTAAAACGTAGCAATATACCACCACCTACTAGGAGGAAAATTAACTCTATTTGAGTCAAACCCAGGACATCAGTGCAAGGAGAAGAGCATCATCGTCTTTCTACATACTGAGATCTTGAGAGCTTAGGGGATGCTTAGAGTGGAACAGTGGGGAATCGCTCAAGTTCTCAAAGTTCCATGTAGCGTAGACCCTGTTATGTCTTGTGCTTAATTGATCCAATCTTTACTCTTGGAAAATGTCTTCAAAAATTATGATTTCTGTAAAGACTGATTTTCCTCACTGTAATACCTGGAGCATACGGAGGAGAAGTGCGTGTAATGGTTGGGACGTGTGTCAGATCACAGAATCATAGAATCTCCAAATGGTTTGGGTTGGAAGGGACCTTTAAATATTATCTAGTTCCAACCTCACTGCCATGGATAGGGCTCAAAGCCCCTTTCAATCCAGCCTTGAACACTTCCTGGGATGGGGCTTCTGCAGCTTCTCTGTGCAACCTGCCTCACCAACCTTGCAGTAAAATATTTCTTCCTAATATCTAATCTAAATCTACCCGCTTTCAGCTTAAAACCATTTCCCCTTGTCCTGTCACTGCACTCCCTGATAAAGAGCCACTATCCACTTTTCCTGTAGGCCCCCTTTAAGTACTGGAAGGTTACTACAAGGTCTCCCTGGAGCCCTTCCTTCTCTAGACTGAACTATCCCAACTGTCTCAGGCTGTCCTTGTATGGGAGGTGTACCAGCCCTCTGATCATCTTCATGGCTCTCCTTTGAAATCAGTCTAATAGATCCATGTCCTTCATGTGCTGAGGACTCCAGATCTGAACACAGTACTCTAGGTGAGGTACCTCAAGAGTGGAATAGAGGAGGAGAACCATCTGCCTGAACCTGCTCATCACACTTCTTTTCATGCAGCCTGGGATGTGGCTGGCTTTCTGAGCTGCAAGTGGATATTGCTGGCTCTGTTAAGCTTCTTATCAACAAGATCTAAGATTGCAGTGGGGCAAAGTGTTCTCACAGCCATGTTCTGATAGCAGCATTATAGTTACTGAGCTTGCTTTTCCTTCTAAGCATGTTGTGCATTAAAATGCAGGATTTCTTACCATAACAATTGTGGGTTTGCACCATTGCTGCCTCTTCTGGGGCTGAACTATGAATGGAGATTTTTTTCAGCATGAGTCAATACCACTGTTTGAGACACACAATGTGCCTTTTGAAGTGCATTTTGTTGTAACCACAAGCTGTATTTAAAACAGCAGACCTCAAGACCATAAACTGTAGCTGACAAGCTCATGATCTGCTTTTGTTTAATTAGTCACAAAATCCTTCTAGTAGCCACTCTCCCCACTTGCCATAGAGTAGAAGTGATTTAAGATACTATGAACCTCTTAAAACCTGCTAAAAGAGTAGGTTTGAGATTTTTAAAGAAAAACGGAAAGTCTCTTAGGCCTCAGACCATACTAGAATGAGGGATTTCCCTGTTTTAACACTAGCACTTTTAAGCCAATCATAAGTGGGCACTCCTGAAGGGCAGCATGTGGGTGCTTAGCTAAGAGACTCGGGACTAGTATATGGGATTTGAATGAGAAAAGTAGAAACATACTGGCAACAATGGTTTAAAATTTTTTTTTTCTGGAGAAATTGGAAAATGTTTATGGGAAATATTTTCATTTATAGCAGAAGGCAGAAGGTAGGTGAATTTTTAAATGATATTGCTAACATTAGTTTTTCAAAATGTTTGCTGTAAGAAATGGATTTGTTGTTTCTAATTTTACAACAATACTAAAATTTTGTGTTTTCCTAGGTCTTAATTTTCTTGTCTGTCTCAACATGAAAATAATAGCCCTGAGTACACAGCACATATCTACCTGCAGTGGAACTGTGGCCTTCTTTTACCAAACAGTTCTCTCTATTCCTTTAATGTATCTATTCACATTTTTGAGAGCTGAATACTGTACCCAGGACCTTTCTGGTATTGAAAATCAGGCCTAATTTCAGTTATCCTTTTGCAGTTATTTTAATTTCCTCTCCACTGCCTGTGTTTTCTCATGTATAGAGGGAGAAATCAGGGTTATATTTAATAATTGACTTGTTCTGGATTTCCTTCAACTCTAATTAAGACATATGGTTTATTTTTCTTACATGACCCTGAGTAAGTTGCTTTTCCTTTTGATTTTAAACTTTGCAGATGAGAAGTTTTTTGTAACGTCCACAAAATCTCTATAAAGGTCTGTGGCACCAGAAGGTTCTTAGAAAATAACATTGATGTGCGTTGAGTACAGGTTTTATGGCAAGACCTGTCACTGAGCTTCCAGCTGACAAATGTCCCTGCAAGCTCTACTTTTTTCAGCATTCCTTCACAGTCTGTCTTTATTATGAACATGAAGACTCAGTCATGTTATCCTCAGCATGAGGTATGTTTATTATGCCCTGATAAACAGCCTCTATCTTCTGATTCTTAGGAATTTCCAAATTAATTTTCTATTTTTACCTAAGAAACTTTGCTATACTGGAACAGCTAGATTTAGAAGTGTTCTGAATGTCAAATTTTAGCCATTTGGGGTTTTGCACTCAAACTCACTGAAGAAGAGATCAAATAAGTTACTGTAGATTGCAAAAGAAATTATTGATTTGTCTGGATTGAAGTCCTCACACTTCCCCATTTTCTTGGTATTTTCTCAGACCAGCAATGAAGTTCCCTCACTTAAGTAGAAAGACAGGCTTATCTGAAAACCACTGTGATTTTTAAGCTGTGAAATATTTAAAGTTTTTGCAGTACCAGAAAAAAACAATAGTGACTCTTATACCAGAGTGTAATTTGTTCTGGCAACACAGCACAAGTGCACATTCCAGCAGCTTAAGTGTATCACAAGGATAAACTCAGTAATGGAATTACTTTGCTGTAGTTTTGCCAGTTTACTCTTGATATAATGAACACCATTCAGTTTACTGTTAAATGAAGCTGGGTATATTTGTTCCGACTGTGTCCAAGTTCTGTTTTCCTCAAATTGTTAGTTGAAGGAGGTGGCCTTCCTTACTCACCAGTACAACTGCAAAAAAGATATGTGAGGATATTTTTGAACAGCTGTAAACTTTCTATAGAACACCAAAAGCGTTCCCACTGTCCAAATAGATGATTAGGAGAAACCGAATTGAAATCAGTGAGATCCTTGAGCTTCTTAGATTTTTGAAAGATCTTCCATATCACTCAGAACATCTACATAATTTAATGAAAATAAAGTTCTCACAAAGATCCTGACAAAACAGCTTTTCATAATCACAATCATAGTGCTCTTATATGTCTATTTGGACTGATTTCAAGGAACCTGCACTCTCTTAAACAGTAGCAAAAAAAGGCTGAAGGTAAGCATAAAAAGTTAATGAAACTCAGGGGCAGCAGCGTAAATCCTAATACTTTCTAATTCTAATCTTATCTTCTGCTTTTTTGGAAAAGGAGTCTTTGGGAAAAATCTGGGTTGAAGGAAAAGAAATACGAGAAAATGGTTCAAAGCAAAGCCAGAATATGGCTTAATTTAAATTGCGGTTGACAGCAAGTGAGACTTGTGCTCTGGGTAAGAAAGCATAGAGAGGAGGAGGCCTGAAAAAGTGTATTAGAAGGACGGAAAGAAGGAGGGCACTCAGTAGTAGGGAAGAGGAGAGAAAATAGCTCTAAAGAAGGAGCCATTCAAGTACAATGAGATTAAGAATTCTTGCGGATCCAAAAGGAGAAAATAGAGAGTAGTCAGGCAGAAAAGGACCTGGGAGTGCTGGTGGACAGGAAGCTCAACATGAGCCAGCAGTGTGCCCAGGTGGCCAAGAAGGCCAATGGAATCCTGGCCTGCATCAGGAATAGTGTAGTAAGCAGGAGCAGAGAAGTTATCGTCCCCCTGTACTCGGCACTGGTCAGGCCTCACCTTCAATACTGTGTCCAGTTCTGGGCCCCCCAAATTGGGAAAGATGTTAGGATACTGGAATGTGTTCAGAGGAGGGCAACGAAGATGGTGAAGGGGCTGGAGCACAAGCCCTATGAGGAGCGACTGAGGGAATTGGGGCTGTTTAGTCTGGAGAAGAGGAGGCTCAGGGGAGACCTCATTGCTCTCTATAACTACCTAAAAGGAGGTTGTAGTCGGGCAGGGATTGGTCTCTTCTCTCAGGTGACCAGTGGCAGAACCAGAGGGCATGGACTTAAGCTTCGTCAGGGGAAGTTTAGACTTGATATGAGGAAAAAATTCTTCACTGAAAGGGTGATTGGCCATTGGAATGGGCTGCCCAGGGAGGTGGTGGAGTCACCGACCCTGGAGGTGTTTAAAGGGAGACTGGATGAGGCACTGAGTGCCATGGTTTAGATGATGGTTGGTGTTAGTGTTGGTGTTAGTGTTGGGTTATAGGTTGGACTTGATGATCTCAGAGGTCCTTTCCAACCTTGTGATACTGTGACACTGTGAAATTTAGAAGCTTTGTTCCTTGCATCTGAAGACAGGAGGAAAGGTGCCTGTGTGGGAGTAGTCAAGTGTCTATAAATAAATGTTTAAAAAGGAGTTTATAAACAAAATCTCATCTTCCTTTGTAACATGCCTTTAGAACAAAATCTTTACAGAATAGACTCTTGTTTATATTTGAAGCACAATTTGTTTTCTCTGCCTTCCTTTTTTATAATACAGCTTTTATTCTTTCTAATGTTCTTAATTTTGTTGCTAAAGTGAAGAACAGACATTAGTCTCAAAAAGGAGTAATAGCTAAAAGTTTTTTTGTTGCTAAATCTGAATGTATAGCATTTGTTCCTCAAGTCATCATCTGAGCAGATATAGGTACTTGCTAAGTGTTGCTGCTATCAACATTCAGAAACAAAGACAATGGCTTGGTTAAAATCCAGTTGTCTTTAGAAAAATCTTTGTAAAAAGAGCTCTGTGGTATTTTTTTTTCCATTCCATATGCCCTTCTTCATGATTTCAAACATACCATTATTTCTAAAAGCCAAGTTAAGTTCCTTCTAGGTCAGTCATGATCTCCAGGGACAAAAGTCAAAAAAGAAGTTTTGCATGACAGATTTATCAGTGATATATGAGGCAGAACAGAATTCAGTGTTGTTTTCTGTAACTGTGTTAGTTATGCATTGCTGACACAAATATAATTTTCAACAGTAAAGCAAGCTAACGTAATAGTTATGGGTGATTTCTTGTTCCTTGAAAAGCTCCCCCATACTGGTGAACAGTAATCACCGTACATCAGCAGCAGTTGACCTTGAAAAAAGCATTTGCAAGGAGGTTAAAGGAATAGAGTTGTGTGGCTACGTGTGAAAGATCAGAACACTAATCTGAAAATTGAGCAAGAGGTATGGAGACTTGTATTTCAAACTACTCAGCCTTTAGATTCTGAAGAAGGGATGACAAATAAGGAGGGAACAACAGCCTTTGAAGTGGTGGAAGGAGTTTACTGTGACATAAGAGAAAAGAAGGGAACTGGTGGAACAAGTGCATGGAATGGGATGGGATGGGATGGGATGGGATGGGATGGGATGGGATGGGATGGGATGGGATGGGATGGGATGGGATGGGATGGGATGGGATGGGATGGGATGGTCATAATCCTGCCTGGTTCTAAACACAGCTAAAAACACTGCCTCGTACTGGGGACAGATCTTTCTACAGATAGTCAGAGAAAGACAGTAAAAGGTCCAGCAGATTCCTTGGCAAAGGAGCAAAGAGAATCCTTTGAGTGAGAGTTGTATGTGGGGTGTGTAGCTTCTCCAGAACTTGGGAGCCATCTGCTTGTACCATACATATACAAAGAATAGCTGGAATAGAATGGAGCATTCTCTAGGTGCCTTTTCTGTCTGAGGTTGGTGGGAACCCAGACACTGGCTCTGAGTTATTAGCTAGTCAGAAACAAGACATGCATCACTTTCATAACACCTCAGGTGAATGGCAGTAAACACACCACACTTCAGAGATTCAGAAGTTCAGCCTGGGTGCAGTGAAGCAATCCTACTCATAATAGCCAGTCCTACTGATATTGTCCGAAGATGATAGGACATATTTTAATTGAAGGGTGTTGAATGAGACAATATACACAAAGGGGAACATGGTCTAGAACATACAACAGCTTACATCCGATACCAAAGCTAGGATGCAACCGATAGTGAGTGGAGATTTACAGGCAGTAGCATGCCTCATCATTTGGCCTTAGCATAAAAAAGTAAAAAAATGTTTGTCCTGAAAGACAATAATTCTCTTTAAATGAGTCAATTTATTTATTGTTGAAGAAAACAATTGTTTTATTGGTCTTTTGTTCAAGGCTGTGGCTGCCGTACTCAGGGATTGAGGTAGTGTCGTTAGCCTCAAAGTCATGAATGAGAACAAATGTGATACAGCCTTTTGGGCACAGTCAGCCAGTGTTTTGTGCTTAGACTCGGCCTTCACAAGGGAATAATATTTCAATTTAAGCTTTCAGAGTAAAATTAAACTATCTATTGATTGAGCATTTGAGGGTAAATATTATGCGCTAGCCTGCAAAAAAAGCCCCAAAGTCCGATCTGGTAAATGTGTGGGAGCTTAACTAGATTTTCCCAAGAAGACCAGAGAGAGAAATTAAGGGAGAGTTATGTCTGTGGGACCTGCTGAAATCTGTCAGCTGTTTTGGGGCTAGTCATAACTGGCTTTGAAGGGAGTGATTCAGCGCAAGAATGTAATTTTTTTCCTTGGCTGGTTTGAGAAGGTAGAGTTCAGACTTTTGACAAATATTGCCTCCAAGTTTATGCAATCCGTATCCATTGATGCCCATCTGAAATACAGAAGCCCTCCCATATAGATAGCAGGAATTAATGTAATGAGTGAGAATGTTAAAGTACCATAGAAGCCATTTTGTTCCATTAACTTCAGTTGGATGTTTTATGGACTGGTCTGCTACTTGACATGCATGTGGCGCTTCTGGGGGCTTTCAGCATCTCCACAGTTCTGAGGAAATATACATGTGAATCACTTCTGAAATCTTGCACAGAACTGCAAAGGGTTCTTGTGCCAGCAACCACAGAAGCTGTTTTGAGAAGCCATATCCAGAGACTTTGTTAGAACAAACCCTGAGGTCTATATTTTGTTTTGTTCTGGAGTTGAACTGAGTCTTTTGGGCTAATGGCTTAGAAAAGCTTTCTGTCTTCCCACAAGATGTTTCAAGGGATGGAGTCTTTACTTGTGATACTCTGCCAGGAAGGAAACCACGTATTCAAGGCCTGATTGAACGCCAATATGTCGCCATGCAGCTCACCTTTCAAAACTCCTCAGCTCATGACTTTTTAGTTGCTGGGCTAAATACCTGTTCTGGATCTCTATTTTCCAGACCAAGTTATGGCTAACCAGCACAACCTATGGAAGAAATTGCACAGAATATTCTTCTTCTGAGAGAGTGTTATGCATTTTGAGGAGTCTTAGGAGACTTTCAACAATCTATTTTTCACTTATGTGACTAACAGTAATGCTACAGTTAACACAGTGGAATAACACCACCATAATCTCTTTCTAAATATTTGATGAGAGAAGGGAGACTTTTTATTTGCCAAGTGATAGTTCCAGGAGGCAGAGTTTAGCAATAACCACTACTTTCATCTTTCAAACATCTGACCTATAATCAGAAAAATCTAAAGTACTTCTAAGCATTCTGTTCCAGAATGACAGCCTCGATCTCATGTTAGAGCACAACTAATGCAAGCCTCTCCATATTGCCTTTCAAAAGTGAAAGAGTTTGGCAGAAACATCAAATAATGATACTTATCTCTTGGAGCACTTTTTGGCTGTAGATAATCAGAGGCTGTCCAAGTTCTCTTGCAGCATACTAAACTACAGCTGATAAGTACAGGTACCCCTCCTTTTTCTTACTGCTCTGGCACTAACATTAACTGACTTATCCCAGGAAACTGGTCACAATGAGGAATCAAAGCCCTTTGTTGTTTGGTAGGAAATGCCTTTTTTTTTTTTTAGATAAGTTTGTGGCTCGTGATGCCTCACTCCACAGGGAGACATGAAAAAGAACCTATTTTGTCATCCATTGGATTCCACTTTCCATCCTAGTGTAGGATAGTAAGGAAACCACAGGCCAGCTAATACCAGTGATGCTAGCCTGCATACAAATTCAGGGAAGATGTATAATTAAGACAACATCCTCCCAGTCTCTCTGTGCCAGAAAATCCCTAGGAGCCGTTGAAGTCTGAGAAACTTCTGCGGAAAGGTAGTATTTCATGGTTCCTGCAAGGCATATCAGAGCCTTCCATCAGCTACTAGTATCAGCAACTAATACAGGTTTCACTTCCTTGCCCCGGCGTTCCTGCAAACCATATTTCTTGCCTTTTCCATTAAGGCAAAGGGGTTGATTGTCAAATACTTGCAAAATCTTTTCCTATAGACTCTGAGGAGTAAGAGAGTGGGAAGCAACATGGTGATAAAATTTAGCTCTGAAGCATTTCCACTTTTATTTTGGAGGTAAAAATGTGCATTGGATTACAACCATTTGCAGTACCAATTCACAGCTCTCTTTGGTTCCTGGTCTATTTCTGACTTGTGCTTTGTTTCCCAAATGGAATGTCCTTCAGCATTACTGACTTGTTCCCATTTCAAGATTAAATTTAGTACTTCTGGCTGTAACCAAGAGAGTCAAAGCATGCTTTGAAGAACAGTAACCCCCAGAAAAAAAACCTGTCTTGCCCTTAAACAAACAGCTTCATAAAGCTTCACAAGTTTCAGGGAATGAAAGAGTTCTTCAAAATTGCTTCAATTCCATGGGCATATTCGTCCCTCCAAAAATACAAAGCTTCAGGTGTTTTCTTAAACATACAGAACTGTTCTCAAGCAAGATGTCAGAGCTGTCACGTGGTAAAGTTAGGACATTGCCTGCAAGATATCTAGAGCTTTTCAATACCCTTTCTCTGGAAAGCCCAGACACATAGTTTATCGTTCTTTGAGAAATTCAGATCTGCCATAAACCAGTGGGCATCTTCTGCAGTACAGAAACCTTACAATACATGATTAAATATCTTTAATATAGTGTAGCCATCATATGGGAACATATTCAATTGTCTTTAGGATAACTAGAGTTTTTTCTAAGTTTATTCTGCACCTGGACTAGCAGAGAGATGAGTCTGAGGGTTCAAGAATTGTCACCTTTGGAAACAAATTTTCTTTTTTGGAAAACCTGAAAGTAATAATTACCTTAGACATTCCAAGACAAAGCAAGTGGAAGTCATGAGTAAATGAGTGTTGCAAGAGAACAGAGCTTGTGGGAAAGCCTCCTGGGAAAGACTTGTTCCAGCGACTGAAAGCAAACACTGTTTTAATGTATAATAGTATGTTTCTTGTTCTTTGGTCTGGCTTCCCTGTAGAAAAGATTTTTGTGCAGCTGAGTAGTGATAAACAGAAGCTGACAGTCTCAGAGGAGTTTTATTTGGCTTTGTATTGCAGTTAGGTACTGAACCACAGAAGTACACAAGTAAATTGTCACCTGTGCAACAGTTTTTCTTTCAATGATTTTAAAATCTTCCAACACTGAAGTCAGGAAAAGCTTTCCCATTTTCTGAAAGAACAAATTGCCTAAAATACATGAATCAGAAGGTGGTGTTTGAAACAATAGAAAGCTATGACGTGTCTTGGTCCTGGTTCTACTCTATGCACATCGTTTCTACTGTTTCAAAGAATCATGGAATGGGTTGTGTTGGGTTGGATTAGAAGGGACCTTAAAAATCATCCAGTTCCAACCCCCTCTGCTATGTACAGTAGACTGCATTCCTCAAAGCTGCATCCAATCCAGCCTTGAACACTTCCAGGGATGGTGCATCCACAGCTTCTCTGGGAAACCAGTTCCAGTGCCTCACCACCCTTGCAGTGTAGAATATCTTCCTTAATTCCCGTCTAAATCTACTCTCTTTCAGCTTAAAGCCATTATGCCTTGTCCTGCCACTACATACCCTTGTAAAAAGTATCTTTCCATCTCTCTTTTAGGTCCATTTTAGGCATTGAGTGTCTGCTATAATGTCTCCCGGGAGACTTTTCTGCAGGCTGAAAAGTTTTATTAATGCAGCCAAAGGGCTAAATCCAATATTCCCCACAAATACGTTAATTACTTTATCAGGTAGCACTACCTATGCTTCATCCTCACAGCTCTGTGTTTTTCTCTTTCCCCTCGCTAACCTCTTTGAACTTATTGCATGTATGACTAAAATTTCCTAACAGTGATAGCACCAATCAACTCTGATCTCTATCCATAATGAGAAATGTCAGTGTGCTAATATGGAAAATGGCATGGATTGCAGGAAAAGCTGTTGAACTTGACAAACCACAGCACTGAGGTTCAACTCTTCTCTTGAAGAGCTGGGAAGATGCCAAGGAGAAATAAAATATAAAAAAAATTAACCATCAACCATGTTTTCCACCTGAGTGCTGTGAGCAATTTTACACAAACAGCATGTGAATCCAGCTTCACTGGAGGTCAGAACGTATTTGTCACCTGTTCAAGCCTGTGAAGTACTTCAGCTGTAACTCTGAGTGCTATTAGATTTCTGCACAAAGGACCATGGGAAGTCCCATTAGGAGGTGTGTGGTCTTACACTACTATGTGCTGCTCAGATGTATCGAGGAGAGGATTAAGAAGTTTATGATGAGATGCAAGAGATTATTAAAGCAAACAAACTAACAGGCTGGGAATGAGGAATCAGCAGCACGAGCATGGTTTTAACCTAATGACGAGTTGTCTCCACTGGACAACCTGCCTAACCTTGATATACATGAGTTGCATCATTTCAGGGAATATTGTCCTTAAGTGATTAGTACTGCAATAAAGTTAAAGGTCAAAAAGTCTGAAACATGACCTATTAGGAAAGATGGAAAGAAAGCTGGTTGTTTAGTCTGGAAGAGAAAATGCTCTGTGGAGCTTTGTTACCTCTCCATATTTGCAGAAAAGAGAAAAGGAATAAAATGTTGCAGAGAGGACAGGAAGTAGTGAGTGTAAATTACACCAACAGAGACATATGATAGAAGCATTAGATAAAATTTAGTTAGTCTGTCTCGGGACAAAGTTGCTTGGGATAATTGCTGAGTCTCCATCACTGAAACTAAGAATGAATTAGACAAGCATCACTGAGAGTGACACAGATGCTGTAGATTGGCAAGGACATGACCTAGATGACCTCATGCTTTCTTCTGGCAGTAGATTCGGTTATTTTTGTGGTATCTCTGTCTACTGGAAATAAACAGAAGGCTGTGTATTTTAGAATCTGTTTATTAACAAACTTCCCTAATCTTTAGGGCAACTTGCTTTTAGAGAGCTGCACTGAACATTTTGTGTAGAAATCAGATTTCCCCCCTTTTTTCAACATCCCGTATTTGAGGGGAAGATGGGCATCTCTTTGCAATTTTAGTACTCATGCGACAAAAAATGTTTATTGTTTTGTTTCCCTCCCTGATGCTTGCAGTCTCTTGAGTTAGTTTTGCTAATTTGCATTGTCACCGGATTCAAAGCAGAGAAGCCAGGGTCAGAAAAATACTGTAAAACATTGACAACAGTTCATTATACCATGTCACTAACTGCAGCTTGTAAGGGTTTTTTTCTGGTTTTCAGGACTGTATGTGATAAACAAACATTCCATTATTATAGTCCAGACTTGTCTAAGCCCAAACAAGAGCAGCTAGTCCAGATATGTAGAGGTTCACAGACAGCAGAGTGATCAAGGAGACAAGGAGCTGTCTAATTCTGTATTGAAATAACATACCAAGACTGTAGAACTGACAGCTTACTTATCAGCACTTGTTAGTCTCTTAGTAGAGAGAAATAGTTGACTGCAGGTTTTTCTGCTCTAGTTGTTCTTTGAAGTGGTACTGTCTCTCCATTTCCCTTCTGATCCTATGAAGCATGTTTATGAAAATTTTTAAATCGGTGGTGGGACTTTTTGCTTAAGAACAAGGCTCTCTGCCAGCTCTAATTAGGGGAAATGCTTGAAGGCATACCATGAGATGGTGTTTGTTTGCTTTACTTAGCTTGTGCATAAATTTAGGCTGCAATAATCAAAGGATGAAAATACAATACAGTGCCATTCAGAGACACTGACCTGGGACCCAAATAACTATGTTTGTGTGGCACTGCATTGTGTCAAGACCTAGCTTAGGTCTTCTTAAACTTTCCCATAAATGATATTTCTATCGGCTTGTGATTTATCTAAATCTGGACAGATTTTCACGTAAACAATACAAGGTCACATATTCTCAGTTTGTCCCATTATCATAGTGCAAAGCTTCAAGTTCTTGAAATGAATTATTATACAATTTGTTTTCTCCTTATTTTACTTTCAGGAATGCAGTTGGTGCTTTGCCAAAACTAGGCAAAAAACAGAACAGTGTAGCAACACTCCTTGAATGGTTTTAACATTTGGCAAAAGAAAATGAAGGTGTTCATTAGTATAATTGAAACAACAACTTAATATTGCAATCTGTCTTGTTTATGGCAAGTGTCATTTAAGATCTTTATTACATAGAGAAAAGACAACGATGAATCTATTGATTTCTGGTTCTTAGAAAAGGTGATAACTTTTAACATGAAGTTTATATCTTTCTCCATTGACAATTAAGCTTTGAACAAGGTATGACCTTTGCATTTCTTATAACAACCAGACAGCTTGAAGTTGTTAACAGCAAAGTATTTGGAAATGTTTTTCCAGTTCTGGGCTGACAAGTGGCATGCACTGTGTTATCAGTTGGCTCTCTCCTGCATATCTTCTTAGGGAAGTAAATAGCTGGCACATTTGTAGACCTGTAGTTAAGATAATCCGGAGGCAAGAGCAGGGGAGCTGAAGGTGTTGGAGATAGACAGGCATGATATCTGGCAAATACTTGCCTACAATAATTGCCAGTCTAAGCTTTGCTTTTTATTCCTCTCTAATCATTTGCCCTGTTTAGAATTTTAGATGAAAAGTTAAAGGAACAGGTTAAGTGCAATTTTTTTTTTTTTTTTTTTGCAGCTGGTAGTTCTAAAACATAAAACAAATCTATGACAGTGTCACTCAGAAAGGAAAGAGAAGGAGAGACAGTAAACCAAAGGATGGCATTTGCTGCTAGACTCTGAGAATGCACAAAACTGTAGAAGAAGGACTGGAGAAGCCTACAATGCATGGCTATCTTCTGATAAAAAGAAAATACCCTTGATTTCTCCTATTTTTGGAGTAATCTGCAGTATCAAAGTTATCCAGTCTCATCAAGGACACAGTAGACTTTCTATCCCCGAACTACTGAAATACACATGATCTTTATACAATAGATTCTCATAGAATTGGGCTTAGACCTATGGGCCTTCTCCTGCTTCACACACTAGATGCAGCTGGTTGGCCTCATTTGTGTTCCCTTAATCAATGGCATCTGCCTATGTGGCTTTGAGAAGGATAGTGGTGACTCGACAGTTTGGCAGCCAGGACTGAAAAGGAGAATTTGTTTGCACCTCAGAGCATTGTTGTTGTACAGTTGAGAACTGGATCTAGTCCCTGTCCCGTTGTGTCATTATATGTTGGCTACTGCTTTTAAAGGAAATACTATTCATCATGTGTTCTAGCATGCCTCCATCTGTCCTATCAAAGAGGAAGTCACCTGCAAGGTCTGCAAATGTTCTATGGTGAATGGCTGATTTTCTTAAATATTCAGTCCTTCCTTTCTTCTCTCAAGCAGTTTTCAGTAAGACCTGTATCTGGCTTTGCAAAGTCAATTGTATACAGTGCCATGTTCCGTATTAAATATGAGTTTCATGGCCCATATCAGCCATAGGGTTTACATGTTACAGTTGCAGAATAATGTTATGCAGCTAAAGAAATGCAACTAGCTAGTGAAGAAGAAACCTCAGCTTGCTCTGGTGTAGAGATTTTTTAAGCCAGTATTGGCAAAATTATTATAAATTGATAGTAATGTGTCACTTTGGATGGATCTCGTTGGTTTGGGTTTTCTTAAGTGACAATTCTTTTAAGTGTTTCATGTGAAAAAAAGGTGTATTAAGTCTGCATAAAAACAAAGCATGCATTATTAAATGCTGAAAGATGATTCTATGCACACTTTCCTGCTATGCCCTGGCATCAAGTAAGTATTATAGAATTATTGCATGAGCGCAGGCAAGTGAAAAATTATTGCAGGTAATTTCTGTGATGTATTTTGCCTTAGGGAAGGGATTGTCTGTAAAAAGATTATGATTTTCTAAAATTGAGTCATCCTGTGTATGCAAAACAGCTAGAAATAATAAGATTATAACAGGTAATTTAAAATCACAGTTTTTAAATCTTTAAAATCCTTTTCCTCCTAAGAAGCCAGTGTTCATTCACAGATGAAAATGCCTAGAATGTACCTGAAAATAAGACTACACCCACATTTGGTATCTGTTAGGTGAAATTGGAAGCCAGGATTGCCCAAGACAGAGAACTTCTTCAGCATTCTGCTACCGAAAACCAGCATGGTAGGCAAGGTGAAGAATGTATTTTTCCCTTCCTCCTTCTCCTTTCAAAGTAAAGTCATTACTCTGACCATTTAATAAGAACTGTCATACTGACAAGCCTATTAAGCAGACAAGACCTTTTCCCCAGTATCTGGTCTCTGACAGGGACCCATAACAGATGCCTAACAAGAGCTAGAACAATGTGACCTGCTGCCTGTTGTTGGTCTTTGGCAGCTTAATGACTTCCTGAGCCTGTTGTTGCATCTGGACAGTGCCTAACAGCCACTGACAGATTCAGTGAAATATTCTTAAATCCCATCTTGAGCCTACAGGGTTGCAGTTTACTGTGTTTGTCTTGTCTGTGCATTCTCCTGGGAGAAGCAGGTCAGCTAACAGAGAATGTCTGATTTGGATGCCCCCCTGGCCTTGAAGACCACCTCAAAGTGCATAGCAGGAGCAGGACAGAAAGGTGAGGAAGAGGCACTTTCCGCAGTATGGGCTGGAACAAGCAGAAGAGAGGCACAAAGGCTGTATTTCTGTTTCTAAGCGAGATAGTCTTAGGAGAGGAGCTCGAACCTTGAGCTTAGTTGCTAGCACGCTCTGGTACAGTTCTGGCCTGTGCCAGCTATCACCCTCTGAAACACTGCTTAAGTACGGTTCAGGCAACAGCATGTGCCAGGGTATTCACAATTGGCATTCATATACTGGAGCCCTACCCTTGAACACACCCCTTTTTCTGTTCTTAAACATCTTAAATTAAAAGAAAAAACGTGCAAAATTGTTTCAGATCCACCAAGTAGAACACAAAGGAGACCCAGAGCTAACTCTGTGCAGTGTGAACACTGCTATTTGGCCCAGAGCATGGGAACGTTCGCTGCCCTTCTGTCACTTAACAGAATGAATGGATCCAGAGAGACTGAGAAGCTGATGAGAAAAGCAGGAAGCAGACCCCCCAGCCAGACCTCAGAGTAGTAGAGAGCATGTTTTCTTTATGAACCTGGAGAGTTGTGTGGAAGTGGTTGCATGTCAGAAATCTGGAGTAAGAGAAAGCCTGAATCCAATAGCAAGATAATTAAGAGGCTTATTAACATCCGTAATACCTTTTCTATATCATTGTGATTGTCTCTACTTTAAAACACGTTTGTTCTCCTTGTTTATGTTCTTTCATCTCAGAAATGTTAAAGCTGAGCAGAACTCAAACTGCTGAAGCCTTCCTGGAGGCATCCTGAAATCTCTGTTAGGCCCATACTTTGACACACTTATAAAACACTGATTTGAACAGTGCTTTTTAACTGAACATTTGCCTTGTTCCACAGAAAAAAAAATCCTAAAATTTCAGAGGACCTTTTCTGTGTAAAGGGCTGATGGACAAGAGAGCTAACTCACTCTTTTGTTTAATCACAGATAGCAGCCACAAAGAGTCTTGCATAAATTTCCCCTCAAAAGGGCATTAATCTTCCAAATTATCTCCTGTCATAATCCTGATTTAGCTGAGCTGTGCCAAGCATCATTTTCAGACGACTCAATATGACAGTGTGAATTTAGCAGCATGTTTTCCAGACTGTTCCCACTGACTAGTATTAGTTACATGTGTTTAAAATTACTTTGGTTCTTTTAGTTTCTTGTTTTCAGAAAGCTGAATGTGTTTTTTCCGGAAATGGAAAAGTTATCTCTCAGCAGACATAAATTCCTGTAAAAATACCATTTTCTGTCATTGAATTCATGTGTTTTGCTTCATTATTGATCTCATAAAATTTGTTTCTGAACTCTTTAAGTATTCAGAATGGAAAGAAAACACAATTAACATAAAAGCATTTAAAATGAGAAGAAACAGTTGTTTAGATCACTGCAATATTGGGCATATGTATAATAAATATTCACACTTTCTTATTCATCTTCTCAGTAGGCACTTCATTCCTGCAAAGGACAGAAGAAGACAGCCAGGACAGAGACAGAAAGGTAACCTGAGAAGAACAAGAAATCTTGATTGCACTAAATGTATTCACCCTATAAATCACTTTGGATACCTCTTTCTCTGAATCCACACCCCTCTCAGAGTACTTTCCAACACTTCATCAATATATTGTGGAGAATGAAATGGAATGCTAACTTGGGAGGGCTCCTTTTTTTCCACTGGCATCTTCTGATAACGGTAAATCACCAGCTTCCTAGGCTGTCACAGCTGAAAACTCAATATACTGAACGTAGATAGACAAATTGGGGCCTGATTTGAAATGTTCAGCTGAGCTTTTACTCCCTGTGGGGAATATTCGTAGAAAGAACATTAATAAAATTCATGAGAATGATGAGAATAGGCAAAATAATCCAAGAGTGAAAAATTAAAGGGACAAGAGCAGAAGTATTCCTAATTCATTTACTTGTTCAGAATGGTTAACAACATACAAATTATTTTTCTCTGCCACAAATAATATTTGCTAACACTCAGGTTGAAGTTGACTGACCATAATAAAATATGCTCCAAGAAAAAAGATTTTAGACGTTCAGAGTGTGTAATACAGTGAATTCACTGGTCTCACTCTCCTCCTCAGTGCACTATCAGAAGCATAAATCCACTTCATAGAGTACATTAGCAACTTGATGCATAAGGACTGCACACTATAATACTAATTAAACTTAATGAAAATTCTGTAGCTGAATCCCACATGACCTCAGCTGAAAATGTACTTCTATTGGTGTTTGAACTCATTTTTCTCTATGAGCTTTTCTCTGCAAAGCTTTTGCCTTTTATGACTTTAAGAATTGCAACATGATTTACGTGTTTTGCTGTCACTATGTCCACAGATTCTAAACATGTATTTTCCCTCATGAGTTGAATTTTAGCAGCATTATTCTGCATGCTCTGATGGACAGGGGAGAAGGTGTTGACATACTGCATAGATCTTCAGTACCACCTCTTTATTCATTTGTGGCAGGCTAATTTACGTACTACCTTCAGTTTTTCTAATCATGTTTAGCATCTTGTTTTTCTTAAGTGTTTTTCTTTTCCCTCTTTTTTACCTACTATCTTGATTTTCTTCTCAACTGTCTGTGTAATCAACAGAGAGTATTTTCTCATTATGTATTAATGGCCCGCATGTTCCTGAAGCTTTTATGAGATTTTTTATGTGAAAAAAAATATTCAGGGAAGCCATATCACAGGTCTTCTAAACAGAGCTGTTACTTTATCTGGTTTTAATCAGTAATATATTTTCTGTTCATTTAATCATTTACATAAGGTCATACGCCATTATGGCAAATTATTACTTCTTTTAGCTAGCATTATGTACAGGAGAACGTCAGGAAATTTCTCTGGCTTTATAATGCAGATGGTGAGATTGCAGTTTGGCGCAGGGCATTGAATAGAAATTTACGAATATTTATGAAAGAAGATGACTAGTTTTGGGTTTGAGCTTATATGCACCTGTTCTTCTAGGGAAAGGATCCCTAAAATCCGATTCTGTCTTGTGCGTCAAGGAGCAGCAAGAACAGGCCGCTCCACAAGACAGGACAGACCAAAGGCAACCACAACACAGACAAGGCTCTCACTAGAGCACAGCCTCATTGCAGCTGAACAGGTTGGGCAGAATAAGGCTATTAATAACTGATTCCATCAATAGCTCAACACAAGAAGGGGCAGTGAATGAGATCCAGGGTCCATCCGGGCAGTCTATTCAGGAGCAGCAGGAGATGGGACCAGAGACAGAACTGTAAAGCAGGCTACATTGTAGGCCCAAGAGTCATCTCGGAGGTCAGATTGAAGGTAGGTACACTCACAGCATAGCTCAGACAAGGAGTCGAAGGCCCAGGTCTGACAATTTACTGGGCCATAGGCCAAGGGCCAGGGTTGGAGGTCCCAGGTGAGACTGGTCAGAGTGGTTAAGAACTATTGGTATACTCACAGTCCTGACAGTGTGGTCTTGGATGGATTTCTTAATGCCAGGTTTTTCAACTGTTTCCTCTAGTTCGTACATGGTTCAAAATTAGAATCAAATGAACTGTTTGAATGCCTTTAGGAACCTGGTTTTAAGTGCAAATGATACTTGGCTGTGAGACAGCAAAAAAGCTTTCAAGTAGATCCCTGAGTTCAATAATGCTACTTATTTAGTTGGCAAACGTTTGTATTGCTTTTTAGCTTTAATCCTGCTGCCTCTTAGCTTTGTTGTCTTTAAGATGGCATTCTCATAAGAATTTATTAATTCATATCTACATTACATGCAAAACGCAAAAATTTCTACAAAATGCAAACTGTTACACTAAGGGTTACTTCACAAGTTAATCCTAACGTTAGAAATTATATTCACACCATATAAGCTGAATGATAGAAGAGATGCAGTAGAATCCACTCAGACTTCTCCACCTTCATGTGCCTGTGCTTTAATCAGTTTGTTCTGCACTGACTAGCACTTGGAAAGTCAAAACCAGAGAAGATTCCTTATAGTGCTTCGGTAGGTTAGAAAGAGGAGCAATAGCAAGGGAGCATGAATCTCAGATGTGTGAAGCTTCACAGACCATTGTTTTCTTTGTAATAGATCCCCTTAGTACCTCATGAGCTGTCCAAGAGGGACAGAACAGAGCACATGAGAGCACAAGTACAAGATGAGGCTGAGTTCAGCTTGGTTGCGCTTCGTGATGGATAGGGACTGGTCCACAACATCCAGAGAGTGGAACATATTACACTATTGATCTTCTACATTCCAAATGTCATCATCCCCTTTGACCTGAGAATTGCAACTGAGACATTTCACAGGGCATCAAGGGCTTCAGTGACTGTTATATTTTGTCAAGAAAAAGGGTAGGGAATACAGATCAATCTCTAATGCAGGGGTGTCAAACTCACAGCTCCCGCCGCTCTCCTGCTCCCGCAGCGTAATATACGTCACACGCTGCACACATGACCAGCACTGGCAGGAGCAGAGGGACAAGGAGATCGATGCTGCTGCTGGGTAGAAATGAGGTGCTGGGACAGATGAAACAAGGTGGAGGGCTGGATTTGGCCCGTGGGCCATTAGTTTGACACCCCTGCTCTAATGCATTCCTTGATATCTGTGCCAGTGAGTATTATCCACCTGTTTGTTATTTTCAAGGTTAATTTTAGTTTTTTAGCAGTCCAGCTATGTGTCTGTACAGCTGAGTTACTGATTTTGTAGTAGTGGTATCTTTGGAAGGTGAACCATTATCAGATGATTGCTGTAGCAGTATTTTGAGCCAAATTTATCCTGACATGACTGGTTTGCTTAGGGCAGCCTTACAGGTCTGTTTATGGGGTTTTCAAACAGTAATTCACATCCTCCCAATGATGAACACTTTCTATTTCAGGTGCATGTATCCAGGCTTGGCTCAACGTTTCCATTACTCTGTATTTATTCTGGTAGATTTCCTTCGGACAAGTTGGTGTAAAACTGGAAAAGCACAATGATAAAATAAGCTTCCTATTGTTCTTTTCAGCACAGTAAGACTACCTCCCCAAGATAATGATGAATAGATGTATCCTGTTACAAATTGCTGTCTCAGCATGTATTTTTCAGTTATTGCTTTGCATCTTTGTGGCTTTTAAGTATTCACTGTATGTTTATGAGCACCCCTGTTGGGTTACTCTGATTTGTTTTTTCTCACAGAAAACTGGCTTTAAGTGGTCCTTTTCCCAGCAATAATAATCCCATTTTCTATAACTTATTTTATTTGTAATACCTTGGAGACATTCTAATGCTTTTACATAATAAAAGGACCATTTATCTCCAAATAATTTAAAGCTTGTTTTCCGTATTTTTCTCATTTTTAAAGTGTAAGTCATTGAATTTGATGGGAGAAGAATTTCTAGTCTTAAAAAAATCATTTATACAAGTCTATGTGTAGCTCCATGTAAAAAGAAAGCAACAAGGAAATACCTATTTCTTAAATATATAGGAACATATGAATAAAACATAAATATACATAAAGGAACATATGAACTTTTTATAGATGAATAAAAAGAAAAGTACATGAAAAAAGTAAATTACGCAATGAAATTAACTTTTTTTGACTATGTTAAAGCCTGCAGCTGTCTGCATGACTGAGATGGCTGATAATAAGAGAGGTTTTTGAAAACCAACTTGCAGCAGCATGACTTTGACTTTTAGGCAAGTCTGGCTAAAAGGAGAACACTTTAAAAAACAAATTTAGATAGAAGAACAGGGAATGGTACAGTTTAAGAATTTGCATAATCCTTTTTATATAATCCAAGCAACAGAGCAGTCAGGTAGGGCTGCTCAGCATACACTGGCAAGAAGATCCGCAAAGTACCACAGCAGCCTGAAAGAAAGGAAAACATTTTTTTTTTTTTCTAGGATTTATAGAATATATTCAGATGTGGAATTATTTTGTGACCCTATATAGGGCTCCAATGTAACTTCTGGAGACCTGTACCATGTGGTCTAGTCCAGCTCCATGGTTCTCACCGAGGGGCTGGAACCTGCTTTAGCAGCTTGTGCCAGGGTGGGGTTTCCAGGATTTGCCTCTAAATAAATCATACTCTCAAGCTACATGGATGACAGCCAGGAGTTTGAAAGGATTTAGGACAGTCCTGTTGATGATATCTTGAGTAATACAGGCCATGAATTGTTGTTTTAGTCTATTGTGTACAACTCTGCCTATGTGGCTACACACAAGGACACATAGTCCTTGTCAAGCCTGATAGAAGAAGTTGGCTAGAGTAAGCAGAAGAAATACAAGATTGCAGATAAGAAACTTCCTAAGAAAATTTGCTGATCGCCAAGAAACTTGCTAACTGCAAGTAGACTTGCCTCAGCCATATCATGATGTGTGCTGAAGGGTATTTAACCAATCCTAGAGTTACAGCTAGTGTGTGAACAGCTGAATGTATCCAATCAATGATTGAATCTTGTCACTCAAACCCTGTTGAATTTCTATATAAACAGTATATCTTTTGTAATAAAGCGAGCATTGACTGAATCTCTATGAGACTACGTCTTTGACTCCGAGCTCACTCACTTCACCGTCCCATCAACACTTCTTAAATCCAAGTGTAGAGCAGACACAAATGTCACCTCTCCAGAAAAACCCTGTGACCAATGGCTGTGTGACAGGGAACAGCATGGGTAGATAATGGACCAGGCAGCCTGGGCACTGTTGGACAACACTATATGGAAAAAGTGGATTGTGTAGCATGGAAAGGCTGAGTGGGATCTAGGCTAGAGGTGCTGACACTTTTATATAAATGCTACAAAATTTATTTCTGATTATTTATTTTGGTTCCTTCAGTTCAAGGCTTAAATCTGATGCTTAGGAGAGAGCTTCCTAAATATGAGTAAACACATAGAGGTGTGAGTGTGTGTTTGAAAGATTACTGTTCCGCAAATGTGCTTTATTCCCAGCTGGCAGAAATTAAAACCTACGGCAGACACACATCAGTTGATGTGATACTCTGGGTGTACAGACCTTTTTGGGACCATTCCTAATTCAAGGACATTTTCCCATGTGGCAATCAGACATTTTCCTATACAAATGGCTAGCAAACTTGAACCTGGAGTTAACAGTCAATGTTTATCCCATGGGTCATGGCACACGTTATGCATCAGTACCAAATCATGCTGTCATAAAAACTGCCTTTTCTGAACTTGCTGTTAGGCTTAAAGAATAATTAGCAAAAAGTCAAGATTTTCCATGCTGTAAAGATTTTGCTTTGGTCAGGTTGCTTTCCTATGATTTTGGTAATTGTTTCCTATGATTTTGGTAATTGTTTCCTATGATTTTGGTACTTGTTTCCTATGAATATCTAATCACTTATTTCTTAGCTTTTATACTCATTATTGTTCTCAGTTATCATTATTGTCATCCTTTGATCTGACTATTTTTTAAACAATTATGTGTATATTTACAGTGTTGTGTTACACTTGAAAAGCTAAACATACCATACATATTATAAATTATTACTGCTATAATTTGTCTTCCTACTTAGAGCAGATGTTCCTTTTTTCAGGTCAACCGACGATTTTTTGTTAGAGAAAGTATTACAAGACTAATCAGGAACAGTTTGAAAAGTGGAACTGAAGGATTTTCATCTGTCTCTGGATCAGCTTTGCAAATGCTCAGTGTGAATGACTGATGTTCAACAACTGGATAGGCACATGAAAAAGAAGAAGAGACATTCGTCTCTAAGAATGTGCAGTACAGAAAATAATAGGATCTCTTCTACTTACCCTGCAGTATATACTGCAGATGCCTATAGCGGGCTTTTTACTTTATGCAGTAATGTCAAACTAGGGTGCAAATCTTTAAATTCAATATACACACTGCACAGAAACTATGATTAAGTGGAAGGGCAACATTGATTTTTCCCGTAAGAATTCTATAATTTTTATTCCTAGCTCTCGGAGAGCCAAGTTATTAGCTATCAGTAGAGGTTGCAGGATGTTTGAACTCTGCTTTTTAGTGGCAAGAAAGTGAGATTAATGGGACTTCTAGTGTGTCTCTGCTGACAAGAAGCCCATTTCCATTTTTGCTTTTAAAGGGAAGTGCCGCATTTCTCGTAATTTGCAGGAAAGCCATCAGATAGATCTAAAGAAAAGAATATGTACTCAGCCTTCTTTTTGAGACACAGCATCCTGGTTGCCACACTTACTGTAAATGCACTGCTGTGTTTGTTGAGCAGTGCTGTGCAGACTTTAGTATATGGGCACTTCATAAAACAACCCCTCCCCCACCCCCAGTTAATCAGCCCAGAGGTTGACTTTCAGTTCTCCTCCTGGCCTTCTGTCTTGCATGTTTTTCCTCTGTCTGCTACAGATATTTTCACAGAAATCTGTGCTGAAACAGAGTCAATCCTTGTGTCCTCAGTCAAATAGCTTTACCTCAGCTGAGCTTGCCTTTGGGAGCTGTGGGCTGCAGGGAGAGAAATACTGCACAAACCATTCTGTTTCTACTGGTTTGTGTGCACAGAACTGTAACTAGGACTTGTATTTGCTTTGAGAGCTTGTCTAGCACATTTTGATTGATTGTGCAGCAATTAATTTCCTCCTTTTCTTTCCTCCATCCACACCTACCAGCACTGGTAAGAACCTGCACAGTCTTTTAGTTTGTGTCATTTCTGTAACATAGCGTTTAAGTCCTGGGCTCCTATATGTCATAGGAACACAGCATATCATAGAAGATCTCAAGTTGGAAGGGACACACAAGGATCATCAACTCCAAGTCCCTGTTTCTCACAGGACTACCTAAAGCTATAATTAGCCATATGAAAGCATTGTCCAAACACTTCCTTGTGAATGGCAGAGGAGTTCCCAAGAACTAGTAAACTGTAATCCATTCTTGGACTGCCATAGCTAGGATGTCAAAGAATGGCTTGTAGTTATTGCGTAGACTCTTCAGCTGTAGTTTTTATGCCAGTCCGAATCAGAGAGCATCAAATAAATTGCAATTTTTTTCACTATGGAGGAACTTACTGAGGAGGAGGATAGTGAAATCAATAAGGTGATGAACTTCCCCTCTTTTGCTATCACCGGAGGGCCTTTCGATAACAATATCTCCTCTTCTAACCCTTCAGCTTCTTGGGTAATAATCAATTAGGAAACTTTAATCCTTGCAAATTTGAAAAATTAAAATGTTTGTTGAAAAAATATTTCTCATTTTTTATTTATTTTAGGTCAGAAAATTTTGTTTTCCTCTATTCCTTCTTCTGGAAGGCAGGGTCAAGCATACTGGTGGTGAAACTTCTGTAGGAAGGCAATATTCGTATCCTCTGAAATAATGTGCTGTGGTTGCTGCCCCCTTATACCTGTCCTCATCTGTTTTCAGCTGCACAGGTGTCCTCATTGATGAACACTGTCATATATTGCTACTGTGTTTAAAGCCTAAAGGCAGCTGCAAGGAAGCAGGCTCACTGTACTGTCAGCCTGGGGTACATGGCAAAAAGTAAGGAGGGAGATCTAAACTGCTCCTGCCTCCAGGTTTTGTGAGACTTTCTAAGATGGAGAAAAAGAGAAGCAAGTAGTAGCACAGTTGTTACTGTTGGGGTTAGGCAACAGCAAGGGTCTTCAAAGCAGTGCTTCTGAGGTCCCTAAAAGAGTCTTAGCTTTAGCTCAAGGTTGACCAGGCAATCTAAGGTGCAGCTTTTCAATGTTTGGCTGCTCTGGACTGGGAAGAAGATGGTAAAACTGAATTTGAGGATACTAGGATACACGGAAAAAGAAGGCATCTGATCATAGAATCATAGAATTATCTGGGTTGGAAGAGACTTCCAAGATCATCAAGTCCAACCCTTAATCCAACACTATCATGATTACTAGATCATGGCACTAAGTACCAAATCCAGTCTTAATTTAAAAACCTCCAGGGATGGTGAATCTACCACCTCTCTGGGCAGGCCATTCCAATGCCTGATTACTGGCTCTGTGAAGAACTTTTTCCTGATATCCAGCCTAAACCTTCCCTGGCAGAGTCTAAGCTCGTGCCCTCTTGTTCTGTTGCTGGTTGCCTGGGAGAAGAGTCCAACACCCACCTGTCTACAACCTCCTTTCAAATAGTTGTAGAGAGTGATGAGGTCACCCCTGAGCCTCCTCTTCTCCGGGCTAAACAACCCCAGCTCCCTCAGCCTCTCTTCATAGGACTTGTGCTCAAGTCCCTTCACCAGTTCTGTTGCTCTTCTCTGGACCCGCTCCAGCACCTCAATATCTTTCTTGAACTGAGGGGCCCAAACTGAACACAATACTCAAGGTGTGGCCTCACCAATGCCAAGTACAGGGGAAGGATCACTTCCCTCGTCCTGCTGGCCACACTATTCTTGATGCAGGCCAGGATGCCATTGGCCTTCTTGGCCACCTGGGCACACTGCTGGCTCATGTTTAGCCTCCTGTCAATCAGTACCCCCAGGCCCCTTTCCACCTTCCCTCTCCAGCCACTCTGTCCCCAGCCTGTAGTGCTGCATGGGGTTGTTGTGGCCAAAGTACAGGACCCAGCACTTGGCCTTGTTGAACATCATCCCGTTGGACTCAGCCCATCTCTCCAGCCTATCAAGGTCCCTCTGCAGAGCCCTCCTGCCTTCTGGCAGGTCGACACTCCCTCCCAAACTGGTGTCATCCGCAAATTTACTTATGATGGACTCAATCCCCTCATCTAAATCATTGATGAAGATGTTAAACAGAACAGGACCCAACACTGATCCCTGGGGGACACCACTGGTGACCAGCTGCCAGCTGGACGCAGCCCCATTCACCAGCACTCTCTGGGCCTGGCCATCCAGTCAGTTCTTAACCCTGCTGAGAGTGCACCTGTCCAAGCCATGGGCTACCAGTTTATCCAGGAGTATGCCATGGGAGGCAGTGTCAAAGGCTTTGCTCAAGTCCAGATAGACTACATCCACTACATCCACAGGCTTCCCTTCATCCACCAGGCGGGTTACCTGTCAGACAGGATCGGTCCCTCACAAAGCCCTGCTGGCTGGGTCAGATCTCATGTCCATCCTGAAGGTGCTGTGTGATTGCACTCAGGATGATCTGTTCCATAACCTTGCCTATAGTTGCCCGGGTCCTCCTTGCAGCCCTTTTTGAGGATTGGCGCGACATTTGCCAACTTCCAATCATCTGAGACCTCCCCAGAGAGCCAGGACTGTTGGTAGATGATGGAGAGTGGCTCGGTGAGCTCTTCTGCCAGCTCCCTCATCACCCTAGGATGGAATCCATTAGGGCCCATAGATTTTTGTGGATCCAGGTGGCTCAGTAATTCATAGACTGTTTCCTCCTGGAACACAGGGGAGCCATTTGGTTTCCTGTCTCTGTCTGTGAGCTCCGGAGGCCAGTTATCATGAGGGCCACCTCTCCTACTGTTGAAGACTGAGGTGTTGAGTACCTCAGCCTTCTCCTCATCCCTGGTAACTATGTTCCCACCCAGGTCCAACAAAGAATGGAGGTTTTCCTTGCCCCTTCTTTTGTTATTAATGTATTTATAGAAGCGCTTTTTGTTATCCTTAACAGAAGTAGCCAAATTAATTTCAAATTGTGCTTTTGTTTCTCTGATTTTCCTTCTGCATGATCTAACCATAGTCCTATACTCCTCCTGAGTAGTCAGCCCTGCCTTCCACAGTCGGCAGGCTCTCTTTTTATCTCTGATTTCCTTCAGTATCTCTCTATTCAACCAAGGTGGTCGTCTTCCCTGCCGGCTTGCCTTTTGGCTAATTGGTATAGCCTGTTCCTGTGCACTCAAGGCTTTTTCCTTGAAGCACTTCCATCCCTCCTGTACGCCACTGTTTTTGAGGAGTGTGTCCCAGGGTGTGCTCTGGACTAGTCTTCGGCACAGGTCAAGATCTGCCCTCCAGAAATCCAGAACAGAGGTTTGATTGGTGGTCTTCCTTATATCCCTGAATATTGAAAACTTTATTATTTCATGGTCACTATGCCCCAGTTGGCCTCCGACCACTACACCTCCCACCAGTCCCTCTCTGTTTGTAAACAGCAGATCTAGTGGGGCCCCACTCCTGGTAGGTTTATTTACCTGCTGGAGCAGGAAATTATCCTCCATACACTCTAAGAATCTCCTAGACTGCCTCTTCTCTGCTGTGTTGAGCTCCCAGCAGATATCCAACAGGTTGGAGTCGCCCACAAGAACAAGGGCTGGCGATTTTGAGACATCTGCCAGCTGCTTGTAGAATAACTCGTCCCCTTCATCATCCTGGTTGGGTGGTCTATAACAGACTCCTACCAGGATGTCAGTCTCGTTGTCCTTCCCCCTGATTCGGGTTCACAAGCACTCAACCCTATCATTGGTGACCTCAAGTTCTACAGAGTCAAGAGACTCTCTAACATACAGAGCCACCCCTCCACCTCTCCTACCCTGCCTGTGCTGTCTGAAGAGCTTGTAGCCACTTACGACAGCACTCCAGTCATGCGAATCGTCCCACCATATTTCTGTAATGGCAACTACGTCACAGTTGCTGCATGATGGCTTCCAGCTCCTCGTGTTTATTGCCCAGACTGTGTGCATTAGTGTACAGGCACTTCAGCTGATTTTACTTTTAATTCAGTGTTATCACCCCTGGGCTGAACTTTGGAGAGCCTGAAATCAATCCCCTCCCCCTTCAGATCTAGTTAAAGCTCTCCTGATGAGCCCCCCTAACTTATGAGCAACAACCCTTTTGTCCTGCCTTAACAGAAGCCCATCTGATTTAAGAAGATATTTTTATAAGAACTGAAAAGGTGGAGTGGAAGGTAAGACCATATTTGTTAGGAGGTGGATAAAGCCTAGATTTGTCTAATTAAGGACTATTGGTGCATTCAGGGCTCTAACAGCCCTCTAGAAATATTATGGTGGTAGTGGTGACTGCTGCCAAGGAGGAAGGAGCCACATGAGATTGTTGCAGCAATGAAGGCAAAGACTGAGTAGGGAAGGAGGAAAATGATGTGCTTGGGAAGTGCTGTGGAAGGCAGGCAATATGATGACAAGGAGAGATCTGGAGAAAAGACATAGCATTTCCTGAGAGCTTGAAATCTTCTGTTGCTCATCTTTTTATTAAAAAAAAAAAAAGCATGAATGAAGTTCTAAATCAATGACCTTAGTAAAGTTTATGGCTGTTCCACATTGGACATCTTATTTGCTGGATTTTGGTCTTAAAGGTCATCCCTCCTCTACATCAGGAGATGCTGCAGAAATAGTGTCTAGTAGGATGATTAAGATCTGAAGAAAAGTTAATGGTTTCTGATTTTGTTCCATTGAAAGTGCAACACACAAGTTGAAAAATAAAGCCACTTTCAGCCAAGTTTCTGTATTTCCATACACATTTCCCACAGTCACTCTCTGCACTAATTTTAACCTGGTACAACAATGGGAGGAAAGGTGTAAGTGATGGAGAATTTTATATGAGGCAGTAGGGAGGCTTTTTCAGCCTCCCCAGCTTCTGAGTCACAAATGGAATGTCCAAATTTGTCATTTTTCGGAATCCCCTTCCTTATTGGAGCATAGCTTCCCTGACATTGCCTAAGCCTGCAGTTCTACTGTCTCCTACAACGATGTTATTACAACCATCTAATAAATCCCCATACCTCATATATCAACGTGATCTGCTCAACAACTGTTCTGATACATTGTGCTAAAACATCTCTTACTGCAGTCACTTTTACTCTGAGAGCAACACAGTCTCAGACTACCCTAACTTCTGGATTATGTTAACTGTCCTATTATAATTGAAGAGGTATAACCTAGGCTTTATAGGCTTTATCTGTAATAGTTACAGTCGTGCACTTCCTTCCTTGGGAAAAAGAAACATGTACACTGGCAAAAGAGTTGTTTTGCTGTTACTGCTTTTACCAGTTCCTGGAATTCAATAGTGTTGCTGACTTTTAGGCTGGTATGACTATGGCTTTAGACCTTGTGTCAACTTCATTTCAAACTACCTTGCTTCTCATGTGGGCAGAGCATACAGAGACAGCTACAGTTATCCTGCAGAAACTTGTTCTGTCTATCTCGCGACACCACTGGGATGTCTGCCAGCACAGTTGTCAGAGATGTGTGTGATGTTTTTTTCCCCACACTTACTAACCAGTACGTCTCTGCCAGTAAAACTTCCACATTTAGACTAGCTGTAGTGTGAATGCAGCTGTATCATTAAGGCTTCTTTCTGTATTAGAAGAGGACATAAAGCAAGTAGCTTTATGATAACATTTATATTAGGGGCTGTATCAGCATAAGCACTTTAGTACAAGTGAGAATTAGGCCATTTTTCTGTCACACACCCTACAGCTGACAAAAGGGCCCAGTTACAATCAGCTCTAAACCTCTGAGGAAGAACTGCAGGATTTGCTGTCTGAGACAAGTGTATGTATCGCTGGAGAGATTCACAGTGTCATGTAGTTGTAGTCGTGGTTTTGAAAAAAAAAGGTAGGGATGCCAAGTGCTAAATAAAAAAAAATCCAACAGTTACCATTGTAACCTGATAGGCCTCTACAAGTTCGCTGGTTGCCAGCATCACCCTTGTTTGCTAGAATTGCTGAGCTGGCTAAATGTTTTTTGGTCCTGATACTTCCTGCAGTTCTTAATGAGATATGATTCTGTAACCTCGTCTAAGGTTTTCTTAAGATGCAGACAAGGCTGCACCTAGATTTCATGCATTTTTATTTCAAGAGAAAAAAAGGCTTAGTTGACAAAGCACCGGAAAGTAAGGACAGCATGACAGGATAAAGAGACATGCGCTGACCTTACAATTTCGATAGCTTGCTTATAAAATGATCTAGTCATATCCCACTGTGTAATCTAAATACCTTTAAATTTAACGTCCCTTACCAGATGTTGAGGGACACATCATGTGTGTACAGTTTATGCAGAATATAAAGGGTTGAAAAGTATTTTACAAGACATTTTGTGTACCCTGCTGTTGAGTGGGCCCTGTTTTCTCCATTTTCCGAGGAACCCCAGAAGTACAATTTGGGAACTGTTTCAATCACAAAACAAAGTTGGAAGAAACCTGAAAGTATTTTCCAGGGAAAAGAATTATCTGAGATTTGTTCTTTATCTGAGAACCTCAAGCCCTTGAGCTTCAAGAGTTTTCTGGCAAGGGCATGACTCTGTTCTTATAGGTTTCAGTAAGACATGGAGAAGCTGGAGGAGGTAAAATATCTGTGCATGTCAGTGCTACCATGAGGGGGTGTATAGGAAGAAAGCAGTTGCAGCAGTAATGCCTGACTGTCCTCAAAGTAAGATTTCTAAGCTGTCGTAGTACCTAATGTGTAGACTCTAGATATGGTGTTTCTGCTACTCAGACATGCCACCCTTCCCTGTCTTTACACAAAAGATTGCAATGCTTTTCTGCCTTTTAATAATATCATGACGAATCATCCATTCCTTTTATGTAAATGCTTTGCAACAAACCAGTTCAGGGTCCCGGGAAGATGTTGAAAAAGGATTGACTTGTCTCTCTCAAGCAGGAGTAGAATGTTTTGAATGGGCAATAGTAGCATTTAAAGGCAAAAATTGCCTTTTTTCTGAACTGACAGAATTTCGACCATAGTCACGATGAAGCCAGACAGAACTGTAATCTGGAACAGGGGAAAGCCTGTGACAGTATTTTCTTGTTTTCCCTGACTCTGGCTATGGGAGTGTGCTGCAGGTTCCATCTTAGGACCCCACCCCAGGCTCTTGCTTTGTTCGCAGAACTGACATAAAGCAATCCTATCAAGAGAGTCAGAGCAAAGTGAGAAGCTGAAATGGATTCACTAGTGTTTCAATTGGGATGTTTGCTGCTTTTCTTTATTTTGATAAGAAAAATATGGCAGTCTGGTTCTTAGATGGCCCAAAAATAAATGATAAAGCATCCAGTACTTTTTCCCAGGACAGAAACTGTGTCCAGCATCTAGAACAGACCAGGCAAGTTGTCTCTGGATTGCTCTTTTCATGAATTCAAGAGTAAACTTGTGCTCTGTTTTATATAAACTTGCCATCACAAAGTAGAGGCAGTTAATCAAATATTGAGAGTGAATATCTATGCTTTTCCTTCTCCAGTCCTTTACACACATGACTCTTTTTGGTAGGAGCAGAGTTTTAGAGGTCATCTTGTTCCAGCCCTTTGATCCTCAATGTTCTGTACGTCCGTTGAAACTTTCTGGTTTTTGTTAGAAACAGCTTCTAACCTGTTTCCATCAGCACATTTGGTGTAGGATCTGCTTGCTGAATCTCAGTAAATATGATCAATTTGAACTTTTAAGATTAGCACAAGTTTTATCTCAAGTTCTGTAGTCAGCTTTTCTACTCTAAAGCCATTTCTCAGGGGATAAAGTGCAAAATGCGGCAGCCAGTTTCTGTAAGCGTCTGGAATTGGTCCGAGGAATTTGGTAAAATTTGGGGGATTTGAACATAAAGGGTACAGTGTGTTTTCTGTTTTTGATTCTTCTGCCTCTGCATTCAGCTATAATTTGTGGACTCACAGTTAAGTCATGTTATGCCACTGACATTTTTTGTATGGTGTAATCATTCCTGATTGCTGTCTGTGCCCTTTGCTATCTGGTTTCTCTCTGCAGTGCAGCCCTCTCGAGGGACCACAATAAAAAACAATTAAAAATAAAGAAGAAGAAGAGCAAGGCACTTTATTTTCATTGCTGAATGTTTGAATAAAACAGGTCTCCCTTGGAAAAGCCAAATGAAATCCTGAGATAAGTAAATATGCTACCTTTTCATCTTTCTTTACAATTTCTTCCAAAGCAACAGAAACTTGCTCTTATCAGCAGGTCTTAAGAAGCACTGGTTGCTGGAAGGGAAGCAGTCCACGTTCTAATAAGGCACATGCCTCACCATGGAGGGAAATAAATGCATGATGCACATGAAATCTGTTTTGTTTCTCCATTGTACTGCATGAACCTCCCCTGACCTCCTGGCAGACCCTAGGATGTATGCTTTGCTGTTTCTGGTTATTCTCTGTGTGCCTGGGTGGGCAGGTTGTGAAGGAGGCCTGTCCGCCCATACAGACAGTGCGTTCTGCCAGTTCTGTCCTGTGCTGAGAGTGCAACAAGGAAACCTCTGTGAACAAACTATTGCTCATAGTGTGAATGAGAGGCAGTGTTATGGCCTGGCATTGGAAATGTCTGTTGAGGCTAGCTGGCTGGAAATTGTTGGGAAGAGTCCTCCACTCTGGCCATAAGCCCACAGCCTTCACTGTGTTGCACTACTTGCCCAGATACCTGCAACTTTGAGGTCAGGGAAACTGTAGACAGTGCCTTCCTGGAGTTAGAAGAGTTTCTTATTTGGGAGGCATTGCTTAGAAAGTACAAGAAGTGCTGCCGTAGAGTTTATACAAAGGCATCTGCACAGATAGCATTTAACCCCAGATGGGTTCTAATCATTATCATAGCACGTCTGGCTCTGAGAGGACAAAACATAGTGTATGAAGTTTTCAGGTTCTACAAAACAGTGAACTATGTGTAAGATCTTTTAAAATACACTTTCTAACAAACACATTCTGACACATCAACCTGTTGATGTTAACTTCAGCCGAATACCTGCTAAATTTTTCCTGATAGCCATCTCTTCAGTTTCATCTGATTTAATCTAACAAGTCACTAGTTGGTGCGCTTGTGAGACAGGACTGTAAGCAATGATGAGAGGATTCACTGGCAGCTTACTGCCATTCACTTACAGGCAGTGGCTATACTTACGATCTTTCCTAACTCATTAATACAGAAAGAGGGAGCCAAAGGTTTTGGAGTTCACTATCACAGAACACTTCTGAGCAGCTTTCAGCATGGGATTCATATTATTTTAGTTCTTCCACTCCTCCTCCCAGTGGTATGATTGTTGTCCATGAAACTACGAACAAAAGTGTATTTTAAAAGCATTTGATTCCAAGTATACATATTGAAGAGACAAATAAAATGAAGAAAATGAATTAATAAAATAGCATGTAAAGTTTGGGCTAGTTTTCATGTGTTTATAACTCAGAACCATTATGGCAGCTGTTCCTTATACGCCCTTTGGGTCATTTGTTTAATGAGAAAAGCTGACGTGTCTCCTCATGAGCTTATTTCAAGGGTTTTTTTGTAATATAAATATTTTATACTCTTTAAATTTATAACATCTTACATCCCACTCAGCTCTATTATCTGTACAAGAAGATGATATGAGTGGTCTTTCAAAGAATGTGTTCTCAGGCAATCTTTTGTGTATGCTACTGCCTGTCGCCACACACAAATTCTAGGGTTATGCAAAAATTTTACAGGCAATGTAGGCCCCCATATTTGAAAATCTGACCTTTCATATGTCTGTGCATTAGTTCCCATTTGTAGAAACTATGAGATCTATGTGGCTTCTTCAAATTTTTTTTGGTTAGTAGAATTCAAGTCTTAAAGAATTCAAGACTTAAAGGGTGAAAATTTTCATACATCATTTCAGCTTTAGTCTTTGGTGTTTGTGTACATTGCCTCTCCAGTCAACACAGAATTAGGCATTGCAAACTGGCATGTCTGAGAATGATCAGCTCTATCACCTCCAAGAGCCATCTGTCTCTTCCCACTGACTATAGAGGGAATCCAGACATTTGGTTGAGGACATAATTTTCAGGCATAAATGTTAAAGTGAATGCCACCCCAAGTGATGGTAAGGAGATAATCCATCAGCTCTCTATTGACTAATGCTTATATATCACATTTTAGTTTTAATTTTTCCTAAGTATACATTGATCCTACAAACACTTGCCTGGACCCTTGGTAGATTAAATTGCCAGTCTGGTGAATCAGAGCTCTCCTCCTTGCAGTATGTACTGTAAGACAGTAATCCCATGGAGTTTTTAATGTCTTTTATGAACTTAGTAGATCAACTTCTTTTCAATCTCCATTAATAAGCTAGAGTTTCAGGCCATGAATGACTTCTGTTGAGATAAGAGAAATCACAAAATAATTCTGCAAAAAGACCTTTAAAGGGTCTCACCCATAGAGGCTGTTTTGTCCCTTTTTCTATGGTGAGATCATCTCCTTCCTCAAGACAGAACATTTGTCATTCTTAACACATATTAGCATAGACTGTTCTTAAAAGTCTTCAAAGACTGAGATTCCACCTTTGCATTATGTAACCAAGCCATGTTAAGATTGCCACGATTTTTCTTAGAAGAAAACTTTCCTTAAGATTTGAGCATCATTGTTGCAGCTGAAATTTAAAGTCCATTATTGCTGCCTTTGTAGTCTTCCACTCTCTCTCTGAGTATGCAACAGCACCGGTGTTCTCAACAACATACACAGGAAATCACTTCCCTCCCTTCACCCTGCCCCCACTTTGTTTCATAGAAAAGCATAGAAGGTTGAGGTTTTGGTCTCTTTCTAGTTTTATTTTCTTTTTTAATCTCTATGTGGAGTATATGTGTTACCTGACAATCTGTCTCTGTCTATCTATGCATAACTAACACAATTCCTTGTTACTTTTATACTTACAAGACGCTGAGGTATATACATAGGTGCAACTGTTCTCCTAGCTTCGGGATTCTAAGCACAGACAAAGCTTGACTAACAGTTGTTGATAAGAAAGGATAAAAGGCACAGCTGTGGGAAATCATTCTGCTGTTGGTTTCAAGTCTAATTTCTCCAGATTAGAAAAGAGTGTCAGACTAGCAGTTGACAGGCTATTGTTCTTTCCAGATATATAATCTGCTGAGACAGGAAGGTGAGGAGATGGGTAGCTAAGTTTTAACATGCATGCAAAGAACTGCCAGAACAAACAAGCTTTCTGGATCATTTCCTACCAAGGAATCAGGCATATCGTTTTACTTCAGGGATGCATTAACAACAGAATGTTGCTGAACTAATGATCTCTGTGTCACACAAAATACCACAAGCTTCAGAACTGAAACCATCCAGTGAAGATGATGATCTAGTTCAGGAGGGAAAATGCTTGACTGTAGTCAACCAAGATGTGCTTATGCTATATGGCTTATATTTTGGCAGATAAATGGATATTAACACTGTTTTGTAGGGATATAGGTCACTATCCTTTCCACTGTGCTGCTTCTTAGTGATTCAGCAGCTCCAAGTGCATACATTAAGTAGTGCCTCAACTCCATTTACCTTGTGAAAAAAATCTTAGAGTTATAAATCTGCAAGTCCTCCCGTTCCTTTAACCTCCAGCCTACCTACAAACTGATGTGGCACAAAGTCTTCTAGACCAATACCAGTGTTCATATCATAGAAACACATGACCTAAAGAGAGGTGGTGCGTGGTATCATTGAGAGCATCTTGTAGTGTATCTGTATGTCAATAAGTATGGGATCTTTGAAACAATTCCAAAATTGGACTCTACATTCTTGATGATTCTTTTAAATCTGAATGTGGACCTGAAATGAGAGTGCTGACTGTAACAGCTAGTGTGAAGTGTCAGGTTGTCTATATATTCGGAGACAAATCAGGCATGCTGGAAAGAACGCAGCATCAAGGGTTACAAAGCTGTACACACAAAAACATCTCTCAAATTCTTTGAACTTTAGAGAAAGATAAGCTCATCTTTCATAGTACATTTTCCCTTCTGAACTCTCATTTTCTCTTCTTTTTGTTCATGTTACAGTGTTACTTGTGTTTCTGTCACAGAGAGTCTGTTTCATTATCAAGGTTATGGCTTGAATACCTTCATAACCCCCTTCTTCAGAGCACATGGCAAAACTGGAGTATGCAATTGCTGCGACCAGTTGTAGCATCTCTGTTTCTCAAACAGGTTTTGGCCAGAGTCTTCATCTAAACATTCACAGGCTGAAAATTCTTCTTGTGTGGCGCATGGCTGATTGGCCATAAACAGTAATATATCAGATAAGGTTAATGCACTGAAAACAATGGTGTGATCTAGGAACAATGTTACAAGGACATGGAGAAAAAGGTATTTTCTTTTGCTACTGGAAATGAATAGTCTTCCAATAACGTCAGTATGAAATTGAATGAAGGCTGAGGAGAAGGCAGAGAAAGCAGCAGTGAGTAAAACTACATTGCAAAAATAGTTAAAAATTAGATCACATCTTTATTACTTTAAATTTATGTTATAATTTCATTATATAACTACTTATGATACTCAGATTTTAAATATGAATTATATATAAAATATACTAATAAATAATGGATTTAGGATAAACTGACTGCAGATACATGCAAATTCAGGAGTAACAGACTGAATTACTCAGTTAATTTTCAGGATTCTGTCTACTGAGACTGGATCTTGTCAGTCCTCTGGTTGTACCAGTAGGCCTTACTTGCCTTGACTAGCCTCACCTGGGACCTCTACCAACACCCTGCCCTTGGAGCCAGGTGCTTCTTTTAAGCTTGTATCAGGAAGTCCTGCTGGAGGTATGTTGCAGGAATACTTGTCTCTTAGCTACAGCCTGACCTAGCAGTGGATTCCATTGACCTTGATCTTCAGATTGACTTCCTTGCTTGTTTTCAGACCTGTGGACCTACTTTATGATCATTGAACTGTATCTCACCCTGGTTTGCTCTCATCAAATCTGATTCTGGTCCTGATCTGTGGATTTACTTCCTGGCTTTACCCCAGACCTGCTGTATGTTAATCTGAACACTTTGTAGATCTTCATTACTGTCTCTGAGTCTGTCCTTGCTTGGGTAGTGTAGGGTCTGGAGTCTGGCTGATGAGGCCCTTACCCTGCCATCCCTTAGTTATGCTCAGGTCTTGGCTCCGCTTTCCTTAAGGGGAAGCTGGCACTCGCTGTACTTTAAATATTACCACTGTTGCTTTTCCAAATGACTGTTCAGGTTAGAGGAAAGCTGAAAATATCTGTGCTGTTCAAAGACCCTCTAAAAGGATGTGATTTCAGTCTCTTTTCAGCATAAAATACTGTACAGATTTTATTGTGGAATATTTTGATGCACGGTAATACATTTCAAATACTCCAATACAAAATATTTCTGTATTCTTATTGGCTTATATGAAGCTTAAATGAGCACATCCTAATTCTTGCACTGAGTACTCTGTGAGGAAATATGCAAACAGAAAATCTGTTTCTCAAAATTTTTTTTTGTAGACAAAAAACAATGTATCAGCTCAATGGCATGTCTAGTTTTCTAGTACATTTTGTGTTCTGCAAAGCTGACATCCCATGTATTGCATATTACTAGTGGATATAGGCATCAGGTCAGTATTTTGGTGTGAAGGTCTCTGTAAGTTACATTAACTCATGTTACAGAGAGGACTTGTTTGCTTTGACATAAGTTCTTTGCTGAATAATCTCACTTACAGATTCATATATGGATGACAGAGATTTATATATGGATGACAGTTTCCTGCAGTCAAGACTAACCTGCACAGATCCTCATGAAGCGTGGATCATGAGTGAATGATACCCATTCATTCCTCATGAGCAAATGAAAGTTTTCTTTGTGTCTCCCGAAGAATTCAACATTAGAGGCTGTTTTGCCTCTGTTCAAGTTAGAAGTTAAATCTATTAGTAGTAAAAGATTTCCAAAACCTCTTGCAAGAAAGGAGGATTAAATAGTTGATCCAGAGACCTAAACAAAACAAAATCCAGTATAACATTGTCTTAAGGAATGAATGAATGAAAGAATAAAGACCTGCTTAAATTTTATTTGATCTCAAATAAAATCCAGGACTGATGAAATTTTGTAGTGTTTGTAGGGTTCTTCAAAAATAAATTTTTTACAGTTCATCTCTTTCCTCTGCATAGATATACAAGTTTCGTAGAGCTACAATTAGACTATGGAAGGGCCCATATAAATGCATGTAGTTTGAATATATATACATCCTTTACTCATTTTTGGTAATATTAGGGAACTAACTGGTATCTAACACCCAAATATATTGAGAATCTGGGGCTTGGTTATAAGTTTTGCACAGATTAATAGCTTTATCTTTATTTTTTTCAAATATATAATTCTATGTGTGCCTGTATACATGTAATGTGACCTGGGCCTTATAGTCAGGTTCCTTCAGTTGTCTACATATTTAGTCTTTCCTACACATGTGATACCAAGAATTAACACAATTTGCTCAAATGGCAAGGAGAAAATTAAACTGACAACTGTCTACTGACAAGTGCTTGAGCAAACTACTCTCTGTACTTGAAAAAGAGATTATGATACAGAAACTTGACAGCACAGCAAATCTCTTTGAAAAGAGAAAGCAAAAGCTTGCCTGTTCCCTGAATAGTGTCTGACTATGCTAGGAATACTCAGGACTCCGAAAGCTGTGGCTTCAGGGAGCACAAATTGATGACAAAACAAATAAAGAAATGAAAATACATGCATTCCCACACATGGAAGCAGAACAAGGGAGAATGTAAAAGAATAAACACTGAGTTCATTTTGTTTACTGGGTTATGAGCAAAAGCTAGTGTCACAGTGAAGAACAACGTGGCCCTTGGATTGTTTTTCTAATAGGTGAGGCAGTCTTTTTTTAGGACTAGAAGAGAAGTAGTGGTTTGAGACAAAGTGTCTCAAGAGGGGAGCCTGGCTTTCAGAGTGCTTATGTCCCACTTTAGTCTTACTTAAGCCTGAAGCCATGATTAAGTCCTTATTTTATAGGCATTACTGAAGACTTCAAAATATAAGTACTGGGTCTTTTAATTATACAATGTCATTTAGGTCAATAGTAGTTTCATGGATTTCAGCAAACTTGAGGTCATGTCCTTACTGAAAGTATTTGGTTGCTATGTAAAAGTACACAATTAATATGCAATACGTACAAGATGTCTGTATTTCTACAGAATGAAGTTATTTATTACTTAGAGCTTTTTTCCTGTCTACTCTACATTAGTAAAGACGGTTAATTATACCACAGCTCTTTTTTTTTTTCTTAAGGTAACCTGTTTCAGATAGGAACAATACTATTTTTGCAAGTTAACCTTTACACAGGGAGTTGTTAACTTTAAACAACCTTCATTCCTGAAAGCTATGTGGTAGAGACATTCTAAGTTGGGGCAACTCCTCTTACGTAAGAAAGTCTTTCTGCCAAGTTATTACCTCAGATGGTCTTTATGTTGTAGGTGAATGTTTATACAGAGATTTCTCCTCTTCACATAACAAAGGGCTATTGGAGAACTAAGATGTCCAGCATATGGCAAAAGTAGGAATAAGGCAGTCTTGTTCTTGATGAAACCAAAGAAATACCTCTCTGAAAGGAATATAGGAAAAGAAACTAAATTGTGAATTGTAACCCTGGCTCTTGAGAAATCCTCCTGATTCCTGCTGCTTCATTGCAGAAGCTCAGAAACACCTGGCGGGCTCTCCAGGGTAAGTCTAAACTTGTCTATGTGTTCAATAGAAAAGTACTAGCAAAGGTGTTTTTCCCATCTGATTTTTCTTTTCGGTTTGCCTAGAGAGGCTCTAGTCAGTACAGTTTCTGTTTCTCAGAAATTCCCCCAAACAAATACAGATACGCTTGGCTTGCAACTTCAAGTGCAAAGTTAAGCTACTGTCCTGAAGTTCTTGGGTACCCTTGTGTGCCTGAGGTTTCTATGTCCTTGCAAAAAGAATAGAGAAGACAACATAAATACACACTCGTTTATTTTTCTCTTTTCACTGGTTTGCTGCTCGGGGGACAGCATGTACTAGCTAACAAGTTCTGCCCTGTGCTATTGTTATCCTAAATTGGTACCCTTTGGTCAGACAATTAGATCAAGCAATTAGAGGGCTCTGTTGTTAGGCTCCTTTTTAATGTGCGTTTAGATTATGGGCAGCCTAAAAAGACTGCTATGAGTGTCTGGCTAGATTCCTATAACAGACTTCAGGGCTACTAAGTCAAATTCACCTTTTTTCACCCAAGAAGAAAAAAACGTTAGGGTATCTAAGACAGAGGAAGCTGAGGGGTTTTTCACTAAGCTACAGTCAGATTATTAAGGAATGGAGTCTATGAATGAATTCAGGGAAAGATGAAAATTCTTACAGAGGAAAACTGCTTTGGCCGTAAAAAAGAGGTGTGAGATAAAAATGTTTCAGATGTTGGCTTGCTTTCTACTCCCAATGGAGTAAATGAGAATGCCTGTAATAGCTGTCAAAGGGAGACAACCATGCCAGCATTTGCACAGAAATACTATTTTTCATATACTTCAATATATTATGGCCCTTCTGTAGCTTATGCAATGGAGTAACCTCCAAGGAAAGGAAAAAATTGGCTTTCTATATAGATGTGGAAACATTCATTAATCACTGGATCAGCACTCTAAACATTTCCTGTTTATATCCAGAGTGACGCTTCTTTAGATGATATTGCCAGCTCAAATTTGGCATTGATGTCTTATTTTGTAAAAACAGGCTGTTATCAAATTTAACAGAAATAGAACTGTTTCCATGAAGAAAAGAATTCTGAAGGGCCTTTGCTTCAGATCTTATTTCAGAAAACAAACTTTCTTCATAGCTTGTGATCAAGTCGCCTCAGATTGGAAAACTGAAGGGAATCTGGTTGCGGGGCGGGGGGGGAAGTTTGGAACTGTCCTGCATTGTCCTTTTCTTCAGAAAAACAAAAATGAATTATTGCAGATTTCCTATTGACTGGCTTGGTTTATAGTAAATGAGCTTCTAATGGATGTGTTTCTAAAGAGAAACTGCAGTTTTACTGCTCACATGCCCAGAAACACCCATTCTGATTCTTGCTGTTTGACACTCATGCTCTTTCAGAATTGCCATGATCAACAGTTCTCTTTTTTTTTAACTCCTCTGACCTAAACCTAATGACTTTTTCTCATCAGGACCCAAACAACACACAGATTTTAGAATATTTGGGACCACTGCACAAGCATATAGACAGATTTTACAGCATGAGAGAGGGATAGGAGGAATCGGGGGAGGAAAAAAGCAGTTGAAAACAAAACCTTTTAATATTCCATTTCTATCAGTTGTCTTCACCATGGCAAGGCCAGTCTTCTTAGGCTAAATACATACTAGGGTATTCCTATACTAGGGGAAAAAAAGCATTCTTTGGCACTGAGTTTAAGTGGCACAGAATAGCTGTGTCCATGCTGTTATGCTCTTTTGCCCTCCAAAATTGTTTGGCTGTATCCAGACAACCAGTTGGGACTGATTCCTGGATGCATTCCTGGGAATTCAACTGCTTTATCGGTTAAATGGTGAAGGCACTTGATTGTCGATGTGCACACAAGTTTCCTGGCACTACGCAGTTTATTAGTATGAACATAACCTAATTATCACTGATCTGTGAACACTATGGACACTATACCGAAAGAAAAAGTATAATGAAAGTTTAAATCATAAAATATTTCAAGTTCCAGGATCTCTGTATTGTTATCAGGAAGTTTCACGTTGATATTCTGACATATCTCCTGCTACTTCTACAAACACCTAGCCAGGGAAGGACCTGTATGGCAGGATGATGGAGGAGTAGTGGCAAGCTATGTATTTCCTAGCACACATATGCCATCCGTAAAGGAAGAGAGGAAAGCCTTTTTCAGAGAAAGTAGTGAAGTAATGTATCCAGACTCCAAATTTTTCCCTTGCCCACACATCTGAGCCACCACATCAATATACAAAAACACCGTTCCAAAATGTCAAACTCCCATATCTCTCACCCCTTGTAAAACAGGTGTGTAAGTGATTCCCTTAAGACGTGTTTGGTTAAAATATAGTAAATACCAGAACACTTTGTCTGTTCCTACTTCTTATCTGTTCTACTGTTTCAGCACATGAAAGAGACTTTGATAGCATGTAAACTGCTGATGAAAGTGTGAGTCTCTTGCTGTATTTTGTGTGAAGCAATTATGATTCTCAGAGTTTGGTTTGCAAGGTAAAATCTCTTTAGCAGTCTCAGCAGAAAATTTTTCATAATGCTGCAGTGTCTTGGTATTTCTAAAGCAAGTCAGAAATGTTTCAAGAGAAAAAGCTATAGTTTAATCCAAGCAAATTGTGTTCAGTATAAGAGGAACTATTTAAAATTCAGTGGGTCGTATCAAAAGAAACTACAAAATGATAATCATCTGTTATATGGTTTTTAAGTTCAGGTCCCTGGATATGGCCTGCAGAGGCCCTGTAAAACTTTGGCTTTCTGTTCAAGCTGTCCTGACACACATCACCCACAGCAAAGCATTCAGCCTGTGCCTGTACAACACTGCCTTGTTCCGAGGCAGGGCCAGGAATGTAGGAATGTGGTTCCTAGCCAAGCTGGTGGGGAGAGAATTCCCTTGACCTGAAGCATTCCAGCTCTCTACACGTCTGCACCTTTTGTTCAGCACTTTATGTCATTTGTAGTGTGTGCATCCCCATGCTGCCCACAGCTGCTGTTCTCCCTCCTGCATCTGCTGTTCTCATACTCCCCTCCTGGGTGGCCATGCCGGGTTTGTGCATCGTGGGCTAGCCAGGATGTGGCTACTGAAAGGGCAAACAGGGAAGGCAAGGGCTTGGGTTTTGTGCATAATATCAAGCCAGTCAATGTTCACAGGCTGAAAATACCACAGTGTTTGAGCTAAGGGAAGCTCTTTGTTTGCTTTTCCTTGCAATAGTGACTGGGTCACTTCAGACTAGTAGAAGGATCTTTATTTTATGCTCTGTGAATCTGACCCATCACAAATCGATTACAAAAAGCCTATAGGTCGTTCCCTCTTGCTCCTCCCAGGAAGGGCAGCTGAGAATAACTTCTGATGAATAAACTCAGTAGTTCCCAGAGGACCGTATTCAGTGGGGTCTAAATTTTTCTTCTGCTTCAAGTTCTTACAAAAGGAGAAAAAAGTTTCAGGAGAGGTAGTGACAGTAAGAGAACAGCCATTTTACACATTATGTTCACCAGCAAGTAATTTCTGACTGCCCCTCTGATAATCTCTGTGGCTTTGGGAAGCATTATCATCCAGCATCCTCTCAGGAGGTAAAGTCTTCTGAGCATCATATAACAGTTAAGCAGGAGGGCTGCAGAATCTTTCTTGATGCAGAAATGGAGTTTTACTTCACAGTCCTCCCTGAAGTTTGAATGTACAGATTTCTGGGAAGTTCAGGGTTAAAGAAGTAAGTAGTTTATTCTGTTGTGAAGACAGGAATTCATTCTGTGGCTGTGGGTCCATATGTTAAAGTTGACTGAGGCCCACCTCAGTGGTAGCCTACAAAGGAATGAAACTAATCAGTAGGGATTTAAATTACATCGTCTTCCAAAGCCTGTTTATATTCTTTGCTTTAATCATACTTCCATTGGGCCAGCAAATAATAACATTGTAATAACATTGTACCAGATAAGCCACTTCAAAAACAGGAAGAAATAGAAATTACCAACACTGAACTGGCAGAGAAGACGACCACTAAATATTGCCCAAACGGAGCCTCAATGTCTGCAAGCGTTGCAGAGAGACAATAGGAGACAATACAAGAGGCTAGAAACTGATTCTGGAGGCAGGGTGTTTGTCCAGGGCACAGAGGATTACAGCCTCTGAGATTTGTATTTGATGCACTTCATTTGAGGCTGTGTTTTTGAAAGTATTTATGTATCTACAGAGTCAATTTGGTATCTGTGGGATTTCAGATGGATGCTGGGGATGTAGGTGCTTTTGAGATCTTATTTTCTGAGAAAAAGGCTGAGGTGCTTAATGCTTTCTTTACTTCAGTCTGTAGTAGTAAGACCAGTTGTTCTCTGTGTACCCAGCCCCATGAGATGGAAGACAGGGATGGAGAGCCGAATGCTGCTCGTAATCCAAAAGGAAACAGTTAGTGACCTGCTACTCCACCTAGATGTGCACAAGTCTATGAGGCTGGATGAGATCCATCCAAGAATACTAAAGGAAATGGCAGAAGGGCTCATCAAGCCACTCTCCATAATTTTCCAGCAGTCCTGTCTAACTGGGTCTTGTTTGACTGGAGATTAGCAAATGGGATGCTCATCTGCAAGAATGACCAGGTAGAGTATCCAGGGAACTACATGTCAGCCTGACCTTGGTGCTGGGGAAGGTCATGGAACAGATCATTTGGAGAGGCATCTTGCAGCACGTACAGGATAACCAAGTAATCAGGCTCAGTCAGCATGGGTTTAGGAAAGGCAGGTCCTGCTTGACAAACCTGATCTACTATGAAGAGATGACCTGCTTACTGGAGGAGGAAAAGTCTGTGGATGTTGTTTACATGGACTTTAGTTTAGCCTTTGACACAGTTTCCTACAGCATTCTTCTGGAGAAATTGTTTTTTATGCCTTGGACAAGCACACTCTTTGCTGGGTAAAACACTGTCTGGATGGCTGAACCCAGGGAGTTGTGCTGAATAGAACTAAATCCAGTTGGCAGCTGATCACAGCTCAGTGTTGAGGCTGATTCTCTTTAACACTATTATTGGTGATCTGGATGAACGGATAGACTACACCATCAGTAACTTTATAGATAACACCAAGTTGGGCAGGAATATTGATCTGTTGGACGGAAGGAAGCCTGCACAGAGAAGTCTGAGCTGGCTGAATCAATGGGCTGCGATCAACAGTAATGGGGTTCAACAAGGCTGAGTTCTGGGTCCTCCACTCTGGTCACAACAACCCCATGCAATGATATAGGCTTGGAGAAGAATGTCTGGAAAACTGCCCAGCAGAAAAGGACCTAAGGGTGCTAATCAACAGTGAGCTGAACATGAGCCAGCAGTGTGCTTAGGTGGCCAAGGAGGCAAATAGCATCCTGGCTTGCATCACAAAAAGCCAGCAGGAGTAGGGAAGTGATTTTCCCGCTGTACTTGGTACTGGTGAGGCCACACCTTGAATACTGTGTTCAGTTTTGAACTCCTCACTACTCCTCTCTGGTGAGGGACTGGAGCGTGTTCAGAGAAGGGCAACAAAGCTGGTGAAGAGTCTGGAGCACGAATCTTATAAGGAATGTCTGAGAGGACTGGGGTTGTTTAGACTGGAGAAAAGGGTGACCATATTGCTCTACCTGAACAGATGTTGTGGTGAGGCAAATGTTGGTCCCTTCTCCCATGTAACAAGTGATAGGGGAAAAAGGAAATGGCCTCATGTTGTGCCTGGGGAGGTTTAGGTTGGATATTAGGAAATATTACTTCTCTGAAAGAATTGCCAAGCATTGGAACAGGCTGCCCATGGAAGTGGTTGAGTCACCATCCTTGGAGGTAAGATGTGCACATGTGGTGCTTAGGGGCATAGTTTGGTGGTGGACTTGGCAGTGTTAGGTTTACGGTTGGATTTGGTGATCTTAAAGGTCTTTTTCAACCTAAATGAATCTGCAATTCTGTGATAGGTCACCATTCTGCTGCTTAAAATTCATGTAAGAGTCTAGCTTTTCAAGACTGGTTTCTCAAAAACATTTGGCTTCACTAAGAGCTGAAACAATAAAATTGAGGGATGTCCAAGATTGTGTATCTATTAAGTAGCTTCCTTTCCCATTCACACGGGTGAGGTTATGGTGATCCTATCCTCTGCCTCAGCATTCCATCACCAGTTACTTAAAATCACTAGGCCTAAAGGTAAGTTTTGACCTACATGAGATTGCTGCAACAAGTGATAGTTTGTTGCCAGCTTTTTAATTTCCTTTCCACTTTGCAAGAGTGTTGTGATGCATAATTTGAATTTGCAAATTGTTCTGGCAGGAAAGCGCTCTGACAAGCAATATGTTGTGTGCTGCAGAGTTTGGGTTTGGTCCAAAGAGACAGAAAAGCAGCAGGAAGGAGGCCAGAATTTTAGTGAATTCTCTGTATTTCTGAATCCATGTAGAATGCAGCTAGGTGGACACAAAAATCTCCAGCTGTTGGACAACCGTGAATATGCTTAGTTGCTGTTTTTGGAGTTTTCCTGCTGTTATTGACTCTTGCAGGTCCAACACATTTAGTATCTGCAAGCTGAAAGAGGAGAAACAGTGAAGATCAAGCTGAATAACATAGAATGAAGAGATGCCTCTAGGTGTCAAGAGTGGCTAAGTCCTACCACCTTCACCTCTTTAGATATAAGTGACTGCATCTAGTGGATTAACTCACAAGGTGTAGGAAAGTATACTCGGTTAACTGTAGTGAGTATAATGGAGGAGTTATAACTGTGCAAGGAGAATACAGAGCAAACACAGAGTTCATTGCAAACAACTCTGACTCATTATATGGGTATTAGCTAACTTATTTAACTTAAAATTTCCTCTTAGTTAAAGAGAGAACATTGGCAGTTTGGAGTTTGTACATTCTTACACTATTTAATGGGGCTTACAAAGAGGTGGGCTGAAACTGCCTATGACACATGGACAGCCAAGGACTGGCTGCTTTTTATGCTAATTCAAACATCGATGTTGTTTTGTTTTTGTGCTTAGGCAATCCTAGCTATTAAGATTAAGGAGAGAACTGCTGCTAGCAGTTGAATCATGCTGTTTGCAAGCTGGCAGGATGGTGGAGGGCTTGGACTAGGGAAGGAAGCCTGATCAGAGGGGAATGTACTTATACATGTGAACTAACACAAACAGATATGCATGTTATCTTGGAATTAAATTGTGTGTGTGTCTATATACACACACGCAAAAGCAACAGTGGGACAATGTCTCTGCAATGAAAAGCAGGGCAGACTTCATAGCTATGTTAAGTACAGATGTCCGCAGCTCAGCTCGTCACTCCGCACTTCCTTCCAGTGCTGGTGAGAAACAGGCACTTAGCAGAGCACAATTCATCTTATCTGAAATTAATCACATTTTATAAGGTGGTTCCTTTTGATTTTCCGTAAAGGAGCATAGGGCAATTTCTTTGGCTACCAAGATCCACGTTGCAGAGGTGTAACGTGAAGGGAGATGAATCCCACCTTTCCTGTCTGAATGCTCCAGAGTATTCCACATACAGTTTACCATATCATATATTGCTTACAGTGCTTTTGTGTGACCTGAGAGTTCACTTGCCAAAAGCCAATGTGTAAACCTGATCTGAATCCAGCTGAGAATTACAACAGTTTTCTCCACACGACAACCCTACTATTTATTACAATGGGTAACTCTTTCTCAAAAGCCATCTTTGATCTAAGAGATCTTCAGGTTTGGATGGCTTCCTTTTCAATGAATGTTTGTTTATTGATCTAGATTATAACATGATCACATGAACAGTAGTGTTAGCACAATAAAGAGAGCTCTGCGGCATGTTGTGGGGACAGGAATCTCTTAGGGCAGTATTTATGCTAAAATTTTTGTTAGTAGAGAGTGTGAAAGGGTGGCTTGACATACAGTTGTTACAAGCTGAATGAGTTTACTTCATCAGTAAAATAAGAAGAGTAGATACCTGTCTTCTGCAGGCATACCTGGGTAGAACTTTAGAGGGCACCCCCCAGGAAGAATCAAACAAACTGTATAAGGTAAGTGTTCACATTTCAGTAGCATCTACACTGACCACAGTTCTGCATGACATGTAAGGTATCTCTGAGATACTTAGGACCATTCAGATTATGCAGAGAAAATATCAGATGACACCAGCCTGGTTATAAATCTTTTTTTTTATTCCTATATAGAGGTAGGGCTATAGGTGAAACACTGGGATATACCAAAATTCCTGAGATATACCAAAATTCAACCTGCCTAGCTTGAGATATCCAGGTCAGACTAGCTGCCTTACCTCACTGTGGAGTTAGTGGAGAAAGTGGCACTCCCAGAAACTGATTCAGATTCAGACTGAAATTGCTGTACATAGGTGCCTCTCTCCCCTTACTATAGAAAGATCCTGGAACAACTAAGAACCAAATGTGGATGCTCTGGTTAAATGTATGAATGTAAGAGCTACTCCTGTCAGCTCCTCAGATGTCATTGTAGAGCACTCATAGGGTGCACAACAAGTCCAGATTCTGCATTTTGTATAACAAGGGAAGAGCATATTTTTCCCTAGATACTTAAGCAGAGATTTATCAGTCAGGAGCATATTGCTGTGTTTGCTGATAATCTCAAGATCTTTTTCCTGAGAGTGCTGACAGAGGGGTAAGTGGTGTAGATTTTCAGGCTAGAGAGAACAGTACTTACAAAGAGTTCATTAACTCCACTTGTATTTAGTACTTACACAGTGGATATTTACTGGCTGTCTTGGCTGGAGTTGTAATGGTAAGTCGTTGCTAGGAGGCAGGAATGGATTAATCCTAAACAGAAAGGAAGGAGAGAGAAATCAGCTTTTAGAAGGGAATTTTTTTTGTCCCTCCAAAAAGAAAAGCATGTCACACAAGTACTCTGTCCTCTGAAAAAAATCCCATGACATCCAGCTAACCAGACCAAACCTAGACCAGGTTCTGGGGAAAATTTGGATGCATAGCACTGGGAATGGGTAGATCAAACGTGCTTGATCTTACTTTCATGCCTCCAGATTTGATGGTGCAGTGCAAGAAAAATAAAGGTAATTCTGCCCTGGCCAATGTTGCAAAGAAAAAATGAAGATCCTATCACAGCTACTGAACTGAGTAGCCAAACATGGTGTGTTGGCTGGACTTAATGCATTGGTGTAAGAAACATGTTTATTCCTTTTGATAAATCCTATAACCAGTTTCAATCAAAGAGTGAGGTATCCTACTCTGCAACACGCACCATGTTTTTTCTGTTATTCTTGCAGATTGTGTAAACAACATTCAGAATTAAGAAGTATGTGAAATTTTTGCAAAACAGTCTTTTCAAAGCAAAGATATTCTGAAGTGGCAGTTTTGCGAGCGTTTTTGTGGGGTGTTGGGGGCATGTGGGGGAAGTTTTTTTGGTTGGTTTGTTTTTCAAAGGGGTTCTGTAGAACTGGAGAGTAGAGTGCTCCATTAGAGACTGGAAGAAGTTTCACTCCTCCCTTCCCTATTGAGATGAATTAAGAGGGAGTTCTAGAAACTTGTTTTGGTATATTTGTGGTGAGAATTTCACTGGCCCCGTATTGTGCTCTTTGCTGTTGTTGAAAATAAAATGAAGCCTTATGCAATAGCTGGTGTAACCTGCTTAGTCCTACTAGAAGGAGTTTAGAGAAGGACCACTAAGGTGATTAAGGGATTAGAGCATCTCCTCTATGAGGAAAGGCTGAGAGAGCTGGGACTGTTCAGCCTGGACAAGAGAAGGCTCAGGGCTGGGCCTCATCAATATGTATAAGCATCTGAAGGAAGGCTATAAAGAAGATGAAGCGAGGCTGTTTCCACAGTTCTCCAGGACTGAACCAGAGGCACTGGACACAAACAGAAACACAGGAGGTTCCATACAAACAGCAGTACATAACTTCCTTCACTATGAAGGTGACTAAACACAGAAGCAGGAGAAGCAGGAGAGTCGCTAACCTTGCAGACTTCAGCAGCCATCTGGATACAGCCCTGGGCAACTTTTGACCTTCTTGAGCAGGGCTGTTGGACCAGATGACCTCAAGAGGTCCCTTCTAACTCAACCATTCTAAGATTCTGTATATGTAGGCCTGGAGAGCATCTATGGATTTGTGGTTGTCAAAGCTTAGGGGAAAGAAATTGCCTTTGCACATGTAAGAGGATGTTAGTGGTGGAGAGATCACTTCCACCTTATCCTTTTACGTCATTGTCCTTGCAGATTTTTTAGGAATTAACAAACAGGGCCGAGCTGAGCCACATGCCTCTTGGGCAAGTGGAATACCTGAAAAACTTTGTTTCATTGTTACTGATACTTGTTCCCACCCCCAAAAGCCAGTTTGCTTTGGCTCCTTTCCAAATCAGGGACCCGCTGCCAGCAACCTGGTTTGGGATCATCTGATTTCTTGTTTACATTATATTTTACATGTCATAGACCCATAAGGTTGAAAAAGCAAAGGAGAAAAAATTAATAGCAAGGATGAATAAGAGTCAAGTGTATTTTATTTCATATGTGGAACGTTCATAACCAAGTGTGTTTAGTAAACCCCTTGATCTATATCCTCCAACTACATCATGCTCAAGAGAAATCCTGTGCACGCAGGTTGCCCCTCTTTCTCCAAAGAGGTAGCCTGAGATCCAGGACACATAGCACCAAGGAGTCCCACTGGCTTTTGCAAGTGACTTGAGATTGTTTCCATAGCCTTTCCCCTTTCAAATTCATCAGATAAATAATGGACCATATTCTGCTTATTTGATAGAAAAAATTAGTTTTCATAAAGCTTTCAAATAAGTTGCCATTCTGTTTGTTTAGGCTCAACAGGAGAAAAGAGTTCATGTGAAAATGACCAAGGGCTAAATAATTTCTGGGATCCTGGTACGAAGGTGTAAGTCTTCTTACTAATCAGAAGCAGAATACATGTGGTGGAGGATCTCGATTGTATATGGGTGAACACAACTCTACTTTCATTGTCAGTTGCTCTCAGAAGTTACAGTTTTTGTACTTCTTAATCATATCTAAGTCTCTTGTAGCAACAAGATCTTTGCAGCATGATCTACAGACTATATACCAAGTTGTATTGAAAGACCTTCCCAAGCAGCTGTGGCAAGGCTCCCTAATATGGAAATTGTGTTTGAAGAGTGGGCAGAAAATGAAAACGTTACACCGTCCACAGTGCTCTGTGCCAAATTTGCTCTCTGTATGAACCGAGAACTGCAAAGTTATTACAATTTGTGTAGGGTAAATGCTTCCTGTTGGTGTTCTAAAGAACACAGAGACAGGCTTAAAATAATCTACCAGCCCAAGAAGTTCTTTAAATAACACAGGAAGTATGATGAACTCTGAATACTCCAGTGACAACACAGGAAGAGGAAAGCCTTAGATCTGATAAGACTTCTGTAGCAGTAAAGATAGTGGGATAATTTGTTCCTCCACAGGTTATCACATGCATGATTCTAATACAGGTAGATTCTCATAAATAAGAAGGAGATTCTACTGTTATGGGTTATATTCTCCTAAGTATGGAGCTATTTCTGTGGTAACAGATACAAATTGCATTTACCTTGTTTTTGATAGTGTTCTGCATGTATTTCTTTAATAATACTCTTGCAGAGTAATAAGCAGGAAGCAAACAGTGATTTGTAGAAAAAGGATAACATGGTAACATTGTCCTGCTGTCTTGCTTGAACACACTGACAAAGTAAAAGTTGGTAAAAAGATAGTTCTGGCTACCTTTTAAAGAAATTTCCCTATAAATTCAGAGCTTCTAGCTCCAACGTCCTTTATAGGCCAGACAGAAATACTCTTGCCAGCAGACATCATATTTAATTATAATTTTTATTATACTTCTACAACTAGAACAGTATTGCATATTGGGGTGTGGGAGGAGACTTATTCTTATTACTAATATGTTGCTGCTATTAACAATTACTGAAGAGTTCAGCTCCTTCCCCTTTGTTGATTTATGTGGGTGTTGCCTCGCAGAATTAGCTGATAATCTCATTATAGCTAATCTTGTTTTCTCCTTGTACAAAACAATCTTGCCATGACTGCAGACTTCCTTTTTTTTTCCTATTTCTCTTTTCCTTTAGTTATTTCAGAGATATTCTTTAGAAAGCACAGACTCTCAAAGGGAATGCTTATCCTGTTTACTAGCTATAATTCCAGCCTCAGCAAATTCAACTCCCCACCCTATCCCTTTCAATAAATATTTTCTTTGAACCAAAGAGCACAGAAATATTATCTGTAGCTCTTTTATTTTCAGTTCCCATAACTGCAATATTTTAAAGCAACTAAAGCTTCTCAAATTGCATTTTGGGTTTAAGTTACCTTTCATGCCTTTTAAAAGTGGTCTACCCATAAAGGTTTACTTTATGACCAACATAGTAAAGACTCAATGCTAAAATTGTCTACATCTAGTTTTGGTACTTGGGTACTAGGGTCCTTCATAAGGTAGATTCACATGATCTAGGTTATTTCTAAAGCATAACTAATCATCACTAACCTCTTAATGAGGTTACTAAAAGCGTGTAAGTGATATTGAGGAGAATACAAGCATTAGGATCATGCACACAGTAAACCATAACTCCAAACAGCAGTTGTAAAGCAAGGTGAGAACCATAACCACATCTGTCTATTCATCTTGTTCATTTTTAATTGTATTCAACAGTAGCACACCTGACTCAATGAAAATTCGCACAGATATGCTTTGAAATTTTGTTTTCCTTATTTAGTGCTTGTGGAAAGTGTCAAGGAAAATGAAGACTTTGTGCTTATTTGTATGACCTAGGAAGTGAGTAAACCCATTTTCCACATTTGATTTAATCAGATAATCCTGTTCTGAAGTGATGACTTTCAAAAGCCCTCCAGTACACTCTACTTAGTACAATAGGTCTTGGAGGTAATGGAGGCTCACAGATTTCCCAATGATTCCTTTTATACAATACCTAAAGCTATAATATAGTTAGTTATACTATAATTTTTCATCACCAGTTGTCCTAGAATTTCTACACTAAATGAGGCAAGAATTTTAGGAGAAAGTAATATCTTATTTTGATTCAGCCTGGAAAAATCAGATAAGCTTTTAGGGTATGTAACAAGAACAGATCCACTCAAAAATCTTATCTTCAAAATTTTGGACCAAAAAGTACATAATAAGACTATTTTCAACCTTAACACTACATACGGCTTAGCTATATCATACATGAGAAAACACTTTCAGAAATCATACAAGCTGCAGTTACCTTATCTTCCAGTATCCAATATCTGAAGACTGTCTGCCAGAACTGCCACACAGAACAATGAGCGTTGTTCATTCCCTGTGATTATTTTACATTCAGTAACACCTTAAGCCTTTTGTCAGGATCCACTGAAGAGACAATCCTTGCCATGAAAATTTTCAGTCTAAATAGGAAAAATCATTCCATTGTGATAACGCAGAATCTCACTAGGGGAGAAGGGAAGAGGTCTCAGCATAGCCTCTAAAGTCACAGCAACTAAATTTATGAGGACAATTAAGTGACTCTATATTAGGACAGAAACTTCAGTACCACGTTTCCCTTAAGAATTTCTACAGCAAAATCAGTTGCCATGTGGTTGCCTAGCTGCTTATAAAAAATCTCTGTGTTTGACTTCCTGCCTTTATAATTTCTAAAGTTTTCACCATTAGACATTAAACCTCTGCATTGGGCTTCACTCAGAAGTCAGACAGCAAGAGAAGGTCCCTGTAAATGGAAGAATTTGTTTTAAATCCTTACTCCAATTTATTTAAAGAAGAAAGAATTTAAATCTTGTCCTACCATCTCTCATTTGAGCACTCTAATAGCTGCCCTCTAAAGCATATAATTTAGGCTTGTGGATGTTATAAGCTGTTCAAGTTTTTTCACTACTTGAAAAATGCTGAAATACTGCTTAGAGCAGAGACAGGAATCTCAGTGCTCCAGAGCAGTGTCCTAAACATCAAGAGAGAAAATCAGCTCTATTTTTCTTGCCTAAAGTCTATTTCAATAATTCATATGGAGAGGGATAACTTCTACTGGGGAAATGGAAGAATTTGCCTCATTTTACATAAGAAAAATCTGCTCTCAAATTTGAACTAATTGATATCCCATGTCACAATCTGGATGCTTTACTTGATAGGCCAGTAAGTCTTCAATAGAAAACATTTTTTTCATGAGAACAGAGGGTCTGGTCGCCAATGGACCCAGCTGAGAAGCTGATGAGCAAAAGAAGGAGGTACACATACAGAGATCGCCCCATCATGTGATAGGAAACGTATCCCACTAAATGGTACCAGTGTAGAGAAAGGGAGGTGGTAACAAACCCAGAAAATACACATCCTCTTATTGCGTTCTCTTGGTACTCCTGGCTATGTGCGTTGGTGTACAGGCCTCCAGTTCTTAGGTCTGCCATAGGCAAACATGTTGGGTTTTTAACTAAAGCCTTTTCTTTTCTGTCTAGATGAAGGACTTACACATTCTCAGTGAGTAGTGCTGTAATATTGACTGTCAGATTAACAGTTGTGGAATTATGTAAAGCCTGTGCCCAGACTTGATCTCCATGCTAGAGTCTTTCTCCATACAAGGTCTCTTTTTATCTACTCATCAGTTGTCCTATGGAAATTATTCTTACACCAGAGGGGCCAGATTTGCAATCAAGTATATCCTGTGGTTGTATTAGTGTATAATATTTTACAATAAGAATCCATTAGCAATGCACCTATTAAAATGGCATAGGAAGCATCCCAAGTACTTACCCATTCCAGAATTTTCCTCAGTTTCACTGATTTCTTTCCTTTAAAATCTGAGAGCTTTTGTAGTGCAGAACGCTAGCAGAGCATATTCCCAGGATACTTCAGGAGGTTGGCATGAGAGGTGAAGACTTTTCCTTTTGATGCCCCTGTTACTAAGGCCAGCCTGTTTACCTCATCTCTGCTTACTTTTACCTATAAAAGTCTTGCAACCATCTTCACAATTGGGCATTTTGGGGACAGAGCCAAAGAAATGCTTGTATACCCTTCTCAATTCAAGCCTAGGAGACACTTAGAGATGATCTCCATGTGTAACTTGGTATAAGTTGGTTCAGGCTTCCAAGTGCGCAGCAGAAGGACATTGTGAAGTCTTCTGTATTCCATAGAAAAATTATCAGTTTTAAATAATGACTCAACAAAGCATTTCACAATATTTTAATTCTATTCTCATACAGATCTATGTTCAACAAGGAAACTAAATATCTACTTGAATTAAAACTTGCTTATGTAATTTGCTGAATCAATCCTTAACAGGTAGCCTGATTTTTCTTGACAGGTCTTTACTTTTTCCTTCATTGTCACTGTGATCCTGGCATCTTAACAGCAGGATAGTATAACCCTGGGGCTGTGCCCCAGTTTAAAAAACAATGGAATTTGAGATAAAAATATTCTAAGGAGAAATTCTAAGTCACCATTGCCTTTTAACAGCTAACTTAGACCTTCGGTGGCAATATCACTGCATGCATAGCCAGACATAGATATATAGATAACTATCCAGAGAAATGGTATTCATGTTGTTTTTTTCTTAAAAGGATACATAAGGTTTTTTGCTTTACAGGAATTCCCACAGACTTCTAGACGCGACACTGATGAGAGCATGCTGTCTCTTGCCTAAACAATCTCAATTGATTTCATTAAGAAAAAATAATCTTGGAATAGCATCTACTTTAAAAGACAGTGTCTCTCTTTCGTATGCTGACAAAATAAGTGCTGACAGAAAAGACCAGAGAACTGTATCTTCTGTGAGACATCTGAAAGTCTCTGACAGCTCTATTCAGTGCTGCGTTTGCACTGGAATTTTCAAAGGAGTATAAGGATGTAGGGACTCAAATTCTGTGTGAGTTCTGGCCTTTGTTCTTTAGGCATCTTTGAATGCTAGTGTTTGCAGCAAGAAACACCCTTTACTGCATGGTAATCCTTACCAGATGCAGAGGGAACGTTCTTACCCAGGCCAGGGGTACTTCAGATTATAGCACAGCAAATATAGAACGACATGCGCCTGGTAGCCTTGTTAGTAAAGTTTATTAAATTCATACTGGCTTACTCAGACAAGACAACTGACAGTTTAATGGAAATAAACTTTATGGAAAGAGAGGTACCAGTCCCAGGTTGTCCTTAAGGCTACACCAAATAAAGAGAAAGATGTCATTGCTCATTGTAGCAGCAAGGGTGCCAGAAGGTCAATGAGGAGGAGATCGTATCTCTCTGTATCTCCACTGATATATTATCAACTCACTGAAAGGATTTTCTCAACTTTCATAACCTTTGAAGGTAAAAACAAGCAAACTGCCTGTATCTCAAACTAGTGGAACATCCAGTATATTTTGAATAAAGAAATGCGCTCCTCGAAAAGAAACACCTAGTGACATAAAACTTTAATTCTATGCTGATTGTGATATAGTCTTCAAGAATCTTTCGAAGTGTGGCACCAAAATAGTGGTGGATGGCTGCAATACCAAAGTGGAATAGGAAGATGTGGAAGACACTAAGAGGAATCAAATGTTTATGATGCAACAAGTAAAAATGACGTGAGATAAACTGTCGCAGTTAAGGATACAGTTGAATAGTACAGAAAGTTTCTTAATAAAAATGTTCTTGGATATATCCATTTATCTACAAAGGTGTTTCCTAGTAATTTGATTGTGTATTTACTCTCAAGATGCAAGCCAAAGATTGGAAACATGAGAGCTGATCATAGAGTGATGACAGCATAAAAGGTGACAAGAATATTCAGTATACAAGTTACAGATATAACACAACATCCTGGAGACAGCTGAAAGGCAGGCTGGAATATGTAGCAATACAAAACAAGCTTCAGGAGATTTCATTACAGACTGAAACAAATAAAATAATTTAGAAAAATTCCAAGTATAAGGAAAAGGGATCATTTACAGCTCATGGGAACATAAATGGACATAGACATGCAACAGTGAAAATACAGCTTCTAATCTGGTCTCACACTAAGTGTGATAAAGCCAAAAAAAATCCCTTACATTATTGCAAGACTGTGGAGGGTTTGCAGGATTTGATAGACCAAATAGAGTGAGAATAGTGTGGGACTATTTTGAGAGCTACAGCACATGGAGACAAGGAGATCAACTGTGAGTGTGTTAGAGGGCAGAATGTGAGAACGCAGTTATGAATAGAGGGAGGGAGCTCTTTAACTGCTTTCTTAGTATAGACATATAACAGATAGCTGAGCTTCTTGTAGAAGATACATTTATATGACTTTAGAGGCAGTTTGAAATCTCATCAACAACAAAGAACAAAATATTGGAAGTTCTGAAATTGAATTATTGAAACCAGAGGTAATTGAAAGGTCTTTATGGGAAAGGTCTTTATTGAAACCAGAGGTAATTGAAAGGTCTTTATGGGATGGTGGGGTGTGATAGCCTAAAGACTATGTGAAATAACTTTCTTTGACTGAAAACAGTGTTTCTCCAGCATTTTTTAAAAAGTGTTGAAACAGGGAACCGTAAGTATCACAGAATCTCCTGCTCATTACAGTTTATAAATTCCAATTTGTGACATTTTATAGAACCATCCATTACACAGAAGAGATAACAGCTGAATAGCAATGTGGTTTCTGGAAAAGAAGAGTGGGAGCAGACAGAAAGATTGACTTCTTCATGTCTTCTTAAGGTGTCCTTGGAGTCACAGCACAGTTAGAAAATTTTCTGGACAGATGGGAATTAGCCCATCAGCCCTTCTAAGCCTACTAAGAACTTTGGTGCCTACAGAAGAAAGAAAATATGATACGATGGATAATTTGAAACTTCAAGGAAGCAGACAGAAAATTGAGACTTGAGATAAATAAAGACAAAACTGACTACTGGTTTTAATCTGTTATTGATGTCAATCTGAGGAGGTAAATGGAATAGGAATGTGTGTTCCTTTATTTGAAAATCAGAAGACAAGAGTTTAGGATATACTGGATCATTTTCAAGTATTTTGTTTTACCTAAAATTAACACTTGGTCACTTACTAAAAAGGCAAAGAAAGAAACTAAATAACTTCAGAAATAAACACTGCTAAAGGATAAGTGGGTAAGATTTAATTTAATTAGGAATGATAGAAGGTCAATAAAGAACAGGAACAGTGATTTAATTCTGAAAGATTAATGGGCAAAGAGAGTAGTTAGAATGACACAAGACAGACCAAGAAACATCTGAGGAAAGCCCTTCCACTGCTACTTTAGGCTGGGAATCAAAATGAAGAGAAGAGGAAACAGGAAGTTGAAATGATGCTTCCTAACAGAAGGAGTTTGAGGCAAATTGAGACTCTATAAGTCTTTACAAACTCTAAAATCATGAAGGAGAGAAGGAAGCAAGTACATATGAATGAAATGGACCACCAGCGGAGAATTCTGCTTTGCAGGCATAGCCATGTGCAGTAAGAGGCAGCCATGTAAGAGAGAAATACATTGTAAATATGGTCTGCCAAATGGCAAGCAAACAAGATTGTACACTATCTACTAAGTTCCTGAGTTTATTCATCTAGTTCTCAAAATAAAAAGATGAACATTATATTTTAAGAGGTACTACTTCCACTTGAACAGAAGTTTAAATATTTTCCCGAAGTCCAAACGACCCGGGAAATGTCCGGCTGCCACTCATGCCAGTGCCTCTGAGGTGAAAGTGAGCTGGGACCTAAGTACTTATAACGCACATTGTACTGCAGGGCAGACCACACACAATGTTGAAAGAAATAAAAATTGAGATGGAGCTTACTGCTCATTTATAATATGCTGCAGAAGCTTCGTGAGGAGCTAATCTGTCCAGAATAATGAAGCAGGCTGTGGATTTCAAGATAGATTTAATTGCCATTATGAAAGAAAAATCTTTCCCACTCATTTTCTGGAGACTCTATCTTTTTGTCTAAGTATTTGAAAACACACCTACTGCTGCCCTGAAATACACCATAGTGAATAATAATGTTCCTGGTTCTTGAATTTAAAACATTACCCCTGGAGCCAAATTATACTTCTGTAGCAATCTGAAATATTACAGAAGCAGTTACACTGTAGTTTTCCCAATACAACAATGCCACATTCCTGAAATCAGGACAAAAATTTTTTTGTCTTGAAGAGCATGTCCAAGTTTTTCATGTTAGTGCTTGAGGATGTTTTCCAATGTATCTAAAGCAGGTGTGTAAAACCTGCCCTTGTCCACCCCACTGTAGCTAAACATCAGCATTTCCCAAACTCTTTATTCTGTGTGACTTCAGGGAACCATGAAGAAAGCATCACCTTTGGGCTTGAAAACTGAAAGAAGGGTATTTCCCTCCTCTAAGTGATGTTGTGACTAAAATATTTCTTAACCAGCAGTTTTCTTCTAGCTACAACTGAAAACAGAAATAAAAGATAGTGTACACTAATGCCTTCTGGGAAAAGTCGGTGGCACAGAGAGAAGAGAAATTATTTTACAAATATCTTCCAGATTTGAAGACAGCAAATGTGACCATACAGGATGAACTGAATTTGAAGCTAAATCTATATTTTAAGAATACAAAAACAGCTGAGGGTGAGTCACCAGAGAGGGAAAAGTAACCACAAAGTTTGTGCACAGTCTATACAGTGAGCTTCACGTGGTTTCCAAAACCTTTAATTTCTACTGGTTTAGGCGAAGTAAACATATCCTTTAAACAAAATGCTATGTTTTTGCAAAGTTTGTGCTTTGTAAAAATGAAAAAGTCACTAAAGACATTAACTCTTCAGTGCTGTAATCATAACAAATGTGGGACTACGGAAAATGTTGCACACATCACTCTCTAAACGGGTGTCTGTAATACGAGTCTGGCCTGCAAATTACTAGTGGAAGGGAAGGAATATTTTTCAGCACAGTTGCTTTTATAGTTCAGAGTTTCTCTTCTGAATGGATTTCAAGATACACTATGATGGAGGAGATACAATTTTTATTAATTTCATAAAAATTATGTGCCTAGTTTTTGCCAGACAATGCTGAACTCTAGCATGGCCACAGGCTAGTTATCTACACTGGTATTTTCAATAAATCACTGAACTTTCTCATCGTGCAACTTTTCACACTTACTGAGAAAAAATCATGCCTACTTTGCTGGTACTTATCAAAAATAATGAATTTGTGTTACTGGAGAAAGATTTCTGGCCTCAGATTCTTAGGAGATTATCCAAGCTCTCTGAATTCAAAAAGGATCCTTTCCATGATGAGGATTTAAAAAAAACTTTTAGGGTCACCTGAAATCCAGAAGAGAACTGTTCCTATTCTTCAAGACATATTCTAGGAGTATCAGTGTGATGTTAATGCAAAGACTTGCATTGCCTTCTGTCAAAGCAGACTGGAGAGAAAGCCATCAAAACCAGGAAATAGTCTCTGAGTTACTCTGCATGAAATGAAGAAAACAAAAAACTATCGTAATAGCCTTCTAAAAAATACAATTTTGCTTAACGTGATATGTACAGAAGATTATGGTGATGACAGGAAAGAAAAGGAATAAGTTGTGTCATAAAAATCTGGTGCCCCTAAAACATCAGTGGAAATTCTAGCCACATTCTTATCTATTTAACTGAGCCATGAGTGCAATATACTTTTTCCTCCCAAAGAGAATGAAAATCTTTCACAGATACTACTTCATAAGTGGAAAGCCCGCATAATTTTTTCTCCACAATTCACCAAGACAGAATGAACTGGAACTTACATTTCATCATTTTTATTTGGATTATTCAGAGTATATATTATATTTTCAATGCCATAGGTACTATAAAAGTAGAAGTGCATCTCTCTCTTGTGTTGACTGAAAAAGAGATAGTTACCCAAAGTGTCCTACACATTTGGCTCTAGGAAACTGCATACACATAGCAGGTAATTCCAGAAGCAGTGTACACGAAGGGACAGTTGATGTCTTTCTCAACCTTTCTGCAAAAGCCAAGACAAGTCTCATCAAGCAAGTAAAAGACAGTAGAAACCTGAACCCTTAATGCATAACTGAGGCACTTTCCTAGATTAACAGAAATCCGGGTTCTAGTCCTGCTTAAAGGGCTATTTATGTGAAACAGCAACTGGATTTAGTGCACACACAGTCCTTGGAGCAGGGGTTGAAAATCAGCTCTCCCCTTCTACTGACAAATACCTGACTTAACATATGTAATAAAATGTCATTCTTGTCATCTCCCCTCATTTTAGTAGGAATCTGGACAAATCTGTGTTGTTCATGTTTTGTATTGGCTGTCTTTAGGTATCTTTTGCAATAACACTGACCTAAGGCAGTTCCTTGCACTTGGAGCTCGGAGAAACAGTTATGAAAGCCAAATGCTCAAGGGCGAGGCAATGTGTGGCTTTGAAGTGCTTAAGAAAGAAGTAGATAGTGGAAGCCAGGCCTTCCAAAAACGCATTCAAAGCCTCCTCTAGCCTTGGGTCTATTTATCTCAGTAGGCACGGGGAAACAGCTCACAGCATTTGGAACAGAGTAATTTCCTGCAAGCTGATATTCAAAATTGTGAATCTACACTCATGTAATGTTACTACATGTATGACTCTCTTGCTTATGAAGTACTGTCTGTTAAGAATAAGACTGAGAGAAAATGATACAGATGCAGTTTAGAGTACAGGAGGAAATATGCTTAAATAGGTCATTATTTGGCTATTTTCTATGTAATGCAAGGCCAAAAATGTTGAAAACAGACTATTTCTCCCTGTGTATATTGAGGTTACCCAAGGTTTTCTATGCATTTGGCTCAAGGATTCTGCAGTATGAAAACATGTGATTTGTTAGGGAAATCCTATGTGACTCTTCTACAGCAGCTAACCAAGTAAACAAGAAGTGAGCTGGAACTTTCTGTACAAGGACTTTACTGGAATCATTCGGAAGCTTTTTAATATACTCAGGCTTCCTTGGGAGGGTCCCTCTACATTATGTCTGTTGTTGTAGGCATCATCTCTCAAACACATGAACTTTGAATAGCTTAAGGCTTTGGACTTCAGAAAAGGGTTTTCACCCCTTTAGAAGTTCAGGGTCATGTCATAGTGATTTCTATGTGAGTTGGTAAGCTTTTACAAAATATGCCTGTTTTTTAAAGGAAAGAAATAGCATAAACTTCATATAATAAACCTTTGACCATAATGATCTTTTTGATAATCTTTATGTATATGTATCTTTATAAGGCTACAATTCTATCTTTTTGCATCTCTGCATGTGGTTTTTCAAATATTCAAGCTGGCATCTGTCTGTGTCATTAAATCTAAAATTATTCAAAACTTCCTATCTTATTCTAAGTCTTGATCTATGAAAACCACCAGTGTAATTCCTTTCTTGACTCCAATGAAAAGTGTATGGGCATCACTGTATGGTGAAAGCTCAAGTCTATCATGATCAAATTATGTGTCTCAGGAGAAGTTCTTAAAAATTCACAAACAGAAGACATTGAGAGTATGATTGTTGTTGAAAAGGTTTTAACTGGCCAAAGAACCTCAGCTCATTCTTAGAAATTATTTTCAACTCTCATCCCGATGCAGCATTTCCAGGAGGATGTCAAGACCTGCATAGTTTCTGTAACAGACCATGGACACTATTATTTTGAAAAAACCACAAAACAAATGAACTACATTTCCCTTATTCTAATATGAAAGTGGTTGTATTCAGAAGTTGGTGACAGGGGTATTTAGCTATATTTGCCTCTTTTTTGTTCCTTATCTGTTTCTTCTCTCTTGGTTTTCTTGTGCAAGCCTTTACACATTATTTCAGAGGGAGGATCTCGACTCAGAAGTGTTGGTCTGTGCTTGCAGAAACCAATATGTATGGTGGGTGTCCATCATCTTTTAAATTAGTCTCCTTGTCATTGCTGTGACTATGGCTGTTGGGCTATGCTTACTGACAAAGACACAGCAATATTCTATGCTAAAATATGGGAATCACTGGGTTTGCTCTCAGTGTAATCCTCCACATTTCTGCCTTAACCCCTAAACCCCCATGCTTTCCATTAGTTTCCAATAAGAAATCGCCTGTGAAAACTACTTCTCAACCATATTCACTAACACTTCTAAACTGTTTGAGTGCAGAATAAAAAATGAAACAAACCCCAAACATCTTCAAATCTGTATATTTATACAAGACTTATTTGTATATGAAGATTAGGCACTGTTTGTGCATCAAAGTTTTCAGATTGGTTACCTGCTCTGTAAGCTGAAGGAGTAACCATTTAGGATAAAATTGAAACACTGCTTTGGACATTGAGCAACTGTGCAGTATTCAGTGGTTATATTTTGTATCTAGGTTACATCTAAGATGCATATATCCTACCATTTTAGGTAGTTTTGTATGGGTCTTCCAAGCAATACTGCCTCTCTTGCCCTCCTGTCATTTGAGCAATTAACAAAATGCAAGCTGTTGTAGATGATTCCCATTCAGAGAAGAAGGTAGCATAGACTCAGACCTTTTGTGATGTATTCTAATTCATTTGCAAAGAATCTAGCTAACCTGTGTCCTTGTGTACAAAGGATTCTAAGAGCTGAGATCCCTTCCACTGCTCATAATTCTCTGTTTCCTTCAGCCAGCACTTACAGGAGCTCCCACCTAACTTTCTCAGGTGCTCGTGGCAAGGACGGGCTTCTTCAATGTCATCTGTTATTTCCATGCTACTTTCCTTTTCTGCTCATTTCTTTCTCTGTTTGCTATACAGACCTTCAGAAATATATAGCAGAAGAGCCCTCTTAATAAACCTGTGGAAAGAGAAAACATATCAAAGTAAAATCACTTTCTGCTGGGTTTTTCATGGCTTTAATTTATATAATTAATTATTTTTTCAAAATAAGAGTAGACTCAACTTTCCCTGGACGATTTTTCATCTCAGTTCTGCTGTTCTGAATTGGTGGGAAACTGGATAAATGTCTTAAGGATGCTGGAACACTCCAAGACAGTTCTGTGACTTCACCTGGAAAGACAGAACACAGCCTTTCTATGTCATTTACAAAAACATGAGATGAGCACCAAAAGATGTGCGTTGTAGAGGTTCCAAGATCTTGTCATCAAAGTAATGTCAGTAGGATCACACTCCAAAAAGCAGCACTGATTGCTGATGCCTACGGCAGGTCTACATGCTTTCTTTTTTCTAGGCATGGATCTGTACACCTTCTCTTGCTTTTTACAAGCCACCAGGTTTTGCTGGATCATACAAAAATATATAAAAGCACAAAAATATTTGCTAAAGTCACGCATAAACTGTGTAATGGGGGTCCTCTTCTGATCATGCATCATCACAAATTGTTCATTATCCCAGTAATTTTTGATTGTTTTACATGCTATATATTCATTCTTCTGAATTGGTTAGGCTCAAATAAGAGATTTTGAAGGCCACAAAAAAAAACATAGATTGGACAGGTAAAATTTTGTGGAATACATTCACTTTCTGGACTTAACTGTTGTCTCTCTTTCTGAACTTTGTAAACTCAAACTTATTTATAACAATAAAGCAAAAGACCACAGGAAATGTAACAGCCTTGAACTAAAGGAAAGTTAGATTTTTAAAGGAATGTATGCAATTTAGATAGTGATTGTACACAAACAGTCAACAATTAATACTACTGCATTAAGGTTATTCAGGAGATGCCCAATGTTATTTCTCTTTTGCCTAAAAAAGAGGACTTCATACATAAAACCCTTTCTCAAGAAAAAGCAAAATGAATTGATCTTGAAACTTGTTAAGATTATTTAGTGTTGCATTAATTTCAAAAGTAAAATTGCAAAATCACAAATTATGCACTAGGTACACTTGTTTGCAAGAGCAGGCATTAACACATGTCTTTTAAACATCATTAATTGCCTTTTAGGAAAAAAATTATGAGGGAAGAATGAGTCATAGTGATAAAATATCAATCTTTCTAATAATAATGTGAATAAAGTCATACTCTCTGCTCCATGCATCTTTTTCAGCAAAAGCTTTGTCAGGGCATAGGTCATAAGGTAGAGAGCTCAAATCTTTCTTCACTAAACCTGACAGCAAAAGTTTGCATAGACTTCATCTGCTCCTGCATACATCAAATACAAGAGATTTACACTCACTTTGCCTAGCAAGGTTTGTTATTAAACATTAATGCCAATAAATATGGAGCTAGTTTATGTCCCTTAATAAAATTTAACAGTTACGTAATTTTATCTTTCCAAAAAAGATGGAAGCTTAAAATTACTAACTAAACACAAAGATGATCTTCCCTCTCTAGAGACCCATGCTTCTCATTTTTGTCCAGTATAGAGATTTCCTGTGAAAGTTCTTTCTCTGCACAGTGCTGCAATTAGAAGAGAAGTGTAAGTCATGTCTAGGAGAATATTTACTGGGTTTGTTCTGCAGCTTGTGGTTTATCTCAAAAGGTAAGAGTAGCATCACATTTGGTTAGTGACTGCTGCAATATGAAATGAGAGCTATCTCTCTGGAAATTTCTACGGCACTTGAGATCATAGAGGGGAATCCTCTGTAAGAAAGTGCAGGAGTAGCCCTTTAATCACCTTCAGAGTAATAAAAGGAAAGAGTAATAGGAGACTGAAGAGAGAATAACAAGGAAACAAACAAACAAAAAAACCCAAACAAGACAAGGAGAGAGGCAAGAGCATTTGCAGACCTGTAGGAAGATATTTTTCAGTGTTTGAGGTAACACTCTCACTCAGACTTTCTCTTCTCAAACTGAAATTCTTGTTTCTGGATAAGTCTGAGTCTGTACAGAGTAGTTCCCATTGGAAGCAGATGTTATTCTTCTTCTTCCTTTTACCAGCTGTGGGGAACCCATCCCACAGGTGAACTGGCAAATTCTTCATGAAGCCTTTGGTATGTTCCCTTTCTTCTAGAGTCAGAGCCAGACACACCACTAGGACAAACCACATTCATGTGCAACAATAACAGCAAGACTGCAGTCTCTCTGACAACCGCATCTTGCAAAAAAAAAGCGATGATTTATGCAACCACTGTCATATGTGGGGCATATAAGCTTGTCTCCTAATTCTGGAGACTCCCTGTGGAGTTGTGGGAATGGAAGTAGAGAGATGCGTGCTTTGGTATCACTGCAGGACAGTGCTGCTTGTTAATTCTGGCTCAAAACAGTATAATTAGCCCTTACTTCCGAAGAGCCACCTTTTCTCACTGCTGCTGAGCTCTGGTTGGCACATAGTAATAGATACTGCAGCTTCTGCCTCATCCAGAAGTAGGAAGTTTGGGGGAATTTTTGCCACTTGGACCCTAAGGAAAATCCTGTTACTGGCACAGCTTATGTTAAACTGTAGAAGGACTGGAAACTTCAGCAAGTCCTTCTGTCAGGGCTCTCCTGTGCAGGTTTCTCTGTGGGAGGAATCAGGCCATTCTGGAATAGATCAGCACAAAGAGTTTTATTCCTCTAAAGTCCGGGAAAGTAGTTGGATTGCATAAGATGGGTCAAGGTCGCTGCCTGTAATAAGGGACAGGGTGAATCATAGTGTAACTTTCATGGGTAAATACACATGTCTTCCCAACTTCCTCAGCAAGCCTAGCAGTTCTGTATGAAAAATTACATGGCTACTGCACCTGTATACACAAAAAAATGCATGCCCTGGAGCAGGGGCTAGAAGTTTCACTTCCCCCTTCCTACTCAGGCACTACTATTTGAACAATCACCTTAACTTCCGTTCCAGCCTTTTCTGCCTTCATAGCTTCAATTTTATTTTTTTTTTAAGGGACGTGTGTGCCTCAAAAGCAGAGTGGACAGTGCCCTCTAGCCTAATGACATGGTCAGAGCACACTGTGCACTTAGAAAACATCCTCTGGCACGCCTGCCTTTTGCACCCAACCTCTCCCAGTGCCCAAACAAGCCTATAACCACCTCTTCAGTTGGAGGTGATGTTTTCACAGACCTCCGTTGTTTCTCCCATGTGACTTCAGAAGGAGAAAATTCTCTGGGTGCTTACATCCAAGAGTGGGTTTCAGGCCACAAATGCCCATCGAGGAGGCCTGAGGATTATGAGAAGCACAAGATGTAACAAAAATATTGATGTCCAAAGATTACAAGAGACTCCATCTAAATGTGACTTCACATGGTGTGTATATTTTGCATCTTAAAGGTCAAGACTTCAAGTATCCATTGGCGTCAGTCTTGCTAATTGTAGATATGAAAAAGAAGACTACATGTAAGGGCCTGGAACAAGGCGTGATGGAATTGCTGCCTGTTGGTTTATGTCAAAAGAGGGAAGACAACAAGACTACAGCTTAAAAAACGGTGTAGGAAAGAAAAACTGAGAAAATAAATGAGACAATAGGAATTTCCTTTTGGCTAGAACAAGCACCCTGTGCTCAGCAGGCTCCTGTTAGTCTTTTCCCCTGTTCACTAGATGGATTCGCAATTCCATATTTTAGACTTAGCAAAGAGCAAGTATGGGCTTTGATTTTTTGAGTTCTCAATATTACTTTAAATGAAGGAGAAACAGCAGCTTAACCAAAGCATGAAGAACATTAAAACATGGAGTGCTGCAGTGTCTGTACTGTAACTTACACATGTTCAGCTCCAGGCTGCATTCTACTGCAGCACCATGCAGAAAACACAGAGGAGGTGCTGGACAAAGAGGCATTCATAACCTGAATTCTGCAACAGCCATTACGCCAAAACCAAACACCTTTACTGGGGCTTCACTGAAACACCTCTAAAATTGGAATTAGGAGCCTAATAAAGACTCCCTGGGTGTAACTTCTTCTTGAAAGCCAGGTTGTCCTGGCAGGCCAAGGAGATTCCATATTCCAACAGGTACCCAAATGACTTGCTTATTGAGTTTTTTTGGAGGATGAGGTGCCAAGATGTGCTCACATAGAGCAGAGTTCAGAAGATCTTTGCTATTAGGGGCAGGGCTTTGTTCCCTCAACTCATTATGTTGCTTCAGACAACGGAGAAAAGGCAAGCTCCTATTTTTCTCAGGTTCTTACTGTCAGACCATCCTGACTATTTCAAGCGAGATTGGGTCTCTGGTCATGCCTTAAATACTCCAGTCCAGTGGCAAAGGCACATAGCTGAAGGATGAACTCACCACCACTCCCAGATTAAGGACAACCTAGAGCCCAGGACTGTGGTTTGACACACAGCAGGAGTGCTCCTTCAACTTTTACCCCCGGCTATTTATCCCTGCGTTATAGCTCTTCAGTCTTTGCCGTTGGTTTTATATTCCTGTTTATTCATACCTCCTACCACCCTGCCAGTGGACCGATGTTAGTGTTCAGTGTGTTTCACAGCAAGAGAACTATTCTGTTAAATAAGGAGGGGATGTTAATTAAAAAAAATAAATTGTTTCCTAGGTCTGTCTTACTGTGTGAATGTGCACAGATTTATGTTACTGTGATGCAGTAGAAGATCATGGAAGAAGCTACACCACAGTTGTTCAAGTTCATACTGCTGGCAGAAAAAGTATCTGCCAAATCCTAATCTAGGCCAATTCATGCATTAAATCAGCCTAGGCCTCATACACTTACAGCATCTTCAAGAACATGCTTTGCAGCCTCCCTCTGAGCTATGCTTCTGAGCAGGAAGTACTGACCAGAGCCAAGTGCGAATATAAATCAGTTTTAGCTGAATACTGACAAATGGGGACCTATGGCACAGGAATTGTTGCCCTCTGCTTCTCAGGTGACCCAAGTGAGGAACGAAGATGCCCAGACATCCAGCTTGGTAAAGATGGGGAACGAGACAAAGCATGCTCAGTCACACAATTTTCAGCATGTATGTACATTTCTGGTGTCTCAGTGCTGTCCACACATGTCCTAAGGAGTGTTTCAACAGAAAATAGTTTTCTGCCTGAAGAAGCTTAATCTCACAGCCTAGGTGCTACAACAAATCATTTCCTAGGTGGGCAGATCCTTTGGTTTTACTAGGGATGTGCAGAGGCAGATTGAGATTGCTGTCAATCTGCGAACTAGTGGAAGCAAAGGTGCTCGTTATACCAGAAGGGAGGATGTGAGGATGTATGCAAATATGTAATTAAGTGGGTACTGGGTCAGGATTGTACGTCATTGCTAGAGATGTTTTTGTATAAAACTAAAAACACAACAGAGGATAAAAACAGGTCCCCCTGGATGGAAACTCCCGGAATGGATGCAGAATTTGTTGCAATATTTAACCTAATGCAAACAAATGCCTGCTTTTATGAAAGCATCCTTCAACCTGACTTTCAAATATGGATTTTATTCTTTACAAGAGTTAGAATTTCTGTTTATGTACAAATACAGACCTTTTATTAGACTGCATAAGAACTGTGGTTAACCAGGGTGGCTGAAACCCACCAAACAAGAACATTTCTACATTTGCTCTAATAAGCAGATTTTGCCCTTGTATCCTCCAAGGACACACCTTAAATTGTTTTATTTGCACATTATTTAACACTATAATATTTCAAGCTTAGATGCCCTGTGTTAAGCAGTATTGAAACTTAAATCTTAAAAAAGACATGGAAAAACTGGCAGGAGGAACACTATGAACCATGTAAATATAGAATTTCCTATACTCCTGAAAAGCATTTGTTACATATGCCTACCTTCTCTCTGGCTGAGCTGTCTTCGTCTCACTAATTTTATGCTGATGCACAGAAATTTGGTTCCAAGCAGTAAGTGGATTTCCAGCTTAGTCCAAGGATGGAATGGGAGATGGCATATTTTTTTCCCTGGTTATGGTTCGGCAAGGGGAGAGGGTGTTGCTACCTGGAAACTTTGTGAAGGGAGAATTTTTAAAATTTTAACCACTTATTCAGGATTCACTGAAGCTGGCAGCTCAGCTGAGTTACACGAATTCTGGACGAATGGCTCCTGTTGATGTATAGATCAACTCTGGAGGGCACACAAAGTTCATAACAGCTTAGGGTACTTCAAATTAATCTGACATTCATCAAACATGTTCAGGCCATGGACTGAAGCACAGAAAATCTGAAGTATCAACTTACTAAGCTTTGTGGTAGAGGGGACATTTCCTTGTGGGGTATCATAGAAGTAAAGAAAGCATGGCAATATATAGCTGATAAATCGGTGAGCAGAAAGGTGTGACTGATAGGTACAGCACTGCATTGGAAACAGCGTCACCATCACAGTGACAAAAATTGCTAAATAAGGAGCATAGCCGAAAGTAGCACAGAGCAAGGCAGTATGTTTGAATGTGATACACTGATGTTGGGGAGCCAACGGAGATCTTGCAATATTAAGAACATACAAGTGTATGAGAGTATATGAATCTGAGATGTTCTTAGCATTTTTTATTTGCAGATTTCCATGCTTCTCTGGCTAGTACCAATCTAAATTAGCTCCTCTCATAAATCCTCTTTTTCATGATGTAATTAGGCCCTCCCTCTACTGTGCAAAGTAAGCCTCTTCAACTTCATATCCATAAATCAGACTTTGTTCTAGGACTGGTTCCACCAACCCTTCTACAGTTAGTAAGATTGTTACCATTTGTTGGTGTTTCTTCAGAAATTTATATTTAGCTTAATTTCCTTCCACGAACTACACTTTATCTTATTTCATTGACCTGAAGACCGACCTCTCAGGCTACTGTATGGAACTCAGCAATGGGACACATCCAACATGACGACCAAGCGTGTGCTGAACTTCACACTGCCAGTACAGTCAACTGCAGGATGGCACAAATGCTTGGATTGGGAAGAAGGCCTGCAGCTGTTAATCAGTTTACAGGACCCTGGTTGTTTTAGCCAAGGAACTTCAGCAGTAGGTTCCACCTCAGGCATTAGTTCACTGTGGCGACGGGAGACATTTGTAACTGAAATATGAAGAGTAATCTGAATGAAGCATGAACGGGAATGCCTTCATGTGGAAGCATCAGAAGACTGCACTACAGCAAGGGTGGAAAGAATGAGCATTAATGGACTTGATGGACATGAAAGACAGCAGTTAAACCAAGGAATGGTGAGGACCATGTTGTCTACATCAAGACCACAACACAAGACCAAAAGTTCAGTCCTCTTGCTCTGATGAAGCCATAGCATAGGCAACTCATCACCCCCCAAACCATACTTTGATAATATATGGACCAAGATAACATTTTCCAAAAAAGAAGACAGACAGTAGCCATAAAGATGGGAACTGAGACAATAAGGCAATGAGTAGAAACTTTTCCAGAGATTCATGGAGATCAAGACATCAAGACAAGCAAGAGTCTGAGGCAAAATCAGTGCATAACAATGGCTTGACTCAGGAAGATATAAAAGTACAGTTCAAAAACAGTTTGTTGTTGGCAGTGGAGACAGACCCAATGTTCTTAGTGAGGACTGAACAGTTGGTGCCCCTTGTCCTCTGTCCTCCACAAAAATTACCCTGATTAGACCACTTGTACACAAATACTTTGACATTCAGCAGCATGTGGTAATGAGATCCACCAGAAGCATCCCTGTACTGCACGGAAGAAGCTTTGCTTCAGTGCCAACCATAAGAGTCATTACTGGTCAGTGAATCCAGTATTTCCACACCATGTATTTTTCAAGCATCTGAGGCAGATTTTTTTCCAATGAAAGAAATGCAAGTGACTTCAATGTAATTATTTTGGGCAAGTAGTGTTTTTATTTCCATTTCTTTTTAAATTTACGGCACTATCTAAGTTAGTGCAGGTCAGTAGATCCCTGCAAACACAAAACTCATAACAGACCGCATGGTTTTCCTGTAGATAGGAGAGACCAGAGAATTTTCTTAGGCCTTTTGGTAATATGTTGCAAACATGTCACTTGGTTTACAGGCATAGGTCTCTGGTGACGAAAATTCTCTGTATTTGAAACATATTAATTGCAAAGAGATTATTTCTCTGGGGTCAGTGTACTCATTTCCAAGAACAGCTCTGCTCCAGTTTGACAACACAGGGATGCTTCCACTGAGACCTCATAGGAAAGAGCTGTTGCTTTGTGAGTGCACCAAAACACATGCGCTATCCACAGCACTCGAGGTTATTCTTGGCATGAAGAGAGGCTACTCTGGCTCCTATCACAGCCAGTGCAAGTCATGTTGTTGGTTTTCCTGAATACATTCAGTCAGATCCAAATTTGCTTCGTTGGTTGTATTATACAATCATTTTTTAAAAGAAAACAGGAATAGATAGTCCATAAAAAGGATCACTGAGAGACCTTCTCCAGCAATATCATATGTTTACAATCTCTCGTGTTTTTAAATGCTGGTAGAAGTACTCTCTCTCACACTTCTGGTTAAACTATATGGTTTGTAAAATGTGCAGACAACTTCTCAGCAAAGGAAGTTCTTTAATATTTTTTATTGGCTGGAGGAAAGGGGATGCCAAATACAACTGTGAAATGGGAAACAATGCACAAAGGAAAAGTTCCAGAACATCAACACATCCGTTCCTTTTCTCTGCCATAAATAACCAACACACCCTTAAATACAAGACTAAATGGCTCCAGGAAACTCTCATTAATGAAAATGTCCTAACTGGGCTTCTCACTTTCATTTGGAATTTATATGCTCCAAGAAGTTTTTTGTGACCTAGACAGCAGATATTCTTGTTCTCTAAGTAATGCTAAGCACTGAGATAAACTAATATAAACTAAAACTAGCCCACTAACTGGAGAGACTTAAACCTTCCTTTCTCACTGTCCAAAAGATTGATGTTGAAATGCACAGGCCTGCAGCTGCTGAAATCAATGACAAAATCCTACACTGAGTATATATACAGAGTACGTATTCCAGTATCTGTCCTTCAGTTTTCTGGAAATCAGAGATAAGGCAGGAAACAATAAATGGCCTGCATATATGTAATACATGTAGATAAATTTCATTATAAAATATAGCAGCTATTATATTTTACAGGGAAGGTCTCATGATGAGACAGGATGCATAGACAGAAAATTTTCTGCAGATCAGAAGTAGTAGGGTAATTAGACCGGTCATTTCTCTAGGGGATATTTATATTTAAGTTAGCATAGTTCACTGTATAAAAAAGAGATAAATGATACCCACCATCTGTATCATTATTATCTTGAAACTTGTACTAACTTGACATGTCTTAGCTTCAAATAGCTTCAAATCTAGAAAGTTTCTTAACTTCCAACTGAGTCATTAAAAATTGAGTCATTAACACAATATCAAAACCTTAAAATAATTTCAAGAACTACTCTTACCTCTGGTTTCTCCTAGCAGCTTCTTCTAATTTCACAATCATATTTTTCTGCTTAGGAGAAAAAAGTCCCATGCTTCCTCATCCAGTTCCAATGTGGAATGTCTGTGAAATTAGAAGAAGCTGCCTTGATAATTAAAAAAAGAAAATATTAAAATTTGCTATTGCTTGATTTAATAATATAGAAAATGAGCCAGATCTTCCACAATTACTCATGATACACATGAGAGGAGGTAGATGGTACAGTGCTTCCTGACAAGAAAGATGCCTGTAAGCCTTTACTAATGGTGACATAACATGAGCTGCAGAAACAAACAAACAAACACAAAAAGGTGGTAAAATTTCATTTAACATTTTCAATGTCCTTGAAAGAATGTTCTTGTGTAAAGCTCTTGTTTTGCTTTCATAGGTGGAAACCTGCATTTGTGCAAGCTGCACCCTTCTAGGCCTTGGATGCAGACTTTAGGGAGGGTACGAGCCTCCAGTTAATGGGATATAGAGAAAGGCAGATGCAGTCGTCTCTTGGATGGATGGTGTACAATGACACGTTCTCCCCAAGCCTTCTGGTGCTTTGGATATTCCCAGCTTCATTGTGATTTAGCTGCAGTTGCATGGAAAGCGGACAGAAGGGCTTCTGGCCTGGAATGGGAACAGGGAACTAAATGCAAAAATTATCTTAGGCAGCTGACATACCAAATCTCTTGGTGCCTGGAGTGAAGTTCCATCCAGCAGACCTTTTTGTTGGGGAGAGATTTGGGATTGTGAGGAGCTGACTGGTATGATGGAAAGATAGCTGCCTAAATCTAGAAGATAGAAGATCTCTAAGAGAATTTTCTTAAAGTCTGTCCATCCTTGGAGTTACAAATGTTTCAGTGTGGATCAGGAGAAGATAGCATGTTCTGTTTAGGATTCACAATCCAGGCCTTATCTACAAATGCCTCCTAAGAGGTTTAAAAAACCCCTCTTCTTTCCCAAGAATGGCATGTTTACAAGGAGACTCAGTCCTTCCTCTTGAGAAGGTGACACAGGTCAACTGATAGACACCTGTCTCAGGACACAAGACTTAAAGTCAAGCGTGCTCTTGAGCCAGAAGAGATCTGAATTCAAGTTCAGATGCATGACCTACACACAAGCATGACGGATCTCTTGCTAGCCTACTGAATCTTCAATTCTCTTTTCACAAGCGAAAACGCTGGAAAGGGTAAGAAATGGTGGAAGACATTCTCTACAAAATAGCTTGTATTCACTTAGCCCAAGCAAGAAATGTGGAGGATTGCAGGAGGTGCTGGCTTTGGGGACCTGAAATGATTTATTATACCTAGCCAAGATGGGACACAAGCCTGGTCCAGGACCACCATACAAGTATATATCAGCTAGGTTAGTAGAAAAAAAACAAGGTACAGTAACTTGGAATACCTTTGTAGGAAAATGTAGTCAGAAACAATGCAAGGAAAACTGAGCAGTTACTTTTTCTCCCTGTTCTGCTGTGGTTTACTAGGGAACAAGAGAGGAGCCACAGGCTTGCCAACTCTTGTGATTTTATGGGCCTCGTGGTATATATTTTTTAATTGCCTGACCCTTGAGACTGTGGGATTGTGAAGATTTCAAGTTTAATTTAAGAGGGAGACTGGCATGTAGCTATTGTGGCTTCAAAGAAATGTTGGAGGTCAAGTCCCAGACCTCAAAACTAGAGGCAAACACAAAGATAAAATGAATCAACAGTCTCTTGGGTTTGGAGGGCCAGGCCCACCCCTTCAGGCACTGGAGATATTCGAGACACTTTTCGAGGAAGGGTTTTGCCCATGTCACAGAGAGAACCTGAAATGGTCAGCTCAGATCCGTGACTTCACGCACCCCCGCAGCCGCCGGAGACCCAGCGATAGCACCCGCCACTGGGGGTCCCTAACAACCAATTCCCGACGGTAACGCTGGCAACACAGCTAAAGGCGGGTGTCAGCCCGGGACCCCGGGTGGCCTCGGCCCGGCATCCCGCGAGCAGCGGCTGCGGGGCCGGGGCGGGAGGCGGTGGTGCCCGGGGGGCAGGGCCGGGCGGTGCACGGCGCAGGCTCCTCCCGCAGGCAGCCCGCCAGCCGCTCTCCTCCATCCCTCCTTCCCGCCCCGGCTCCATCCCTCCTTCCTGTCGGCGCTGCGCACTGCTGCCCGCCGCAGCTGGGCCGCCGGGACGCGCCGCGGGCAGCCCCGCGCTGCCCCCCGGGATGCGGCTGCCGCAGGGCACGGCGAGGCGGCGGCGGGTGAGTGCCGGGACCCCCCGGGGTCCGCTCGCACCTGGGAGCGGGCGGCCCGAGGGGCGCGATGATGGATGAATGCCCCTTCCATCCCTCCATCCCTCCCTCTGCCCGCCCCGGGGAGGTGCCGGCGAGGAGGGGCGATGGGAGGGGGCTCACAGCGCAGCCAGGACCCGGCGTGGTTTCCAAGCCCCTCGCCTGCTTCCCTGCTTTCCCGCTGGGGCTGGGCCGGGGTGGGGGGGGCACAGGTGGTGGCGCAGAGTGGGGCAGCCACCCCTGGGGACGCTGCGGGGGGAGAGACCGGCGGCTGAGCTACCCGGAGCCTGCGGCTTAAATAGAGGCTGTGTTTTGTCAACAGCTCATTCTGCTCGCCGGCAGGTTGGTGGGCTCGACGGCTGAGCAGCGGGTAAATAATATTTATGCCTCTTTTTTGTGTATGTGCTTTTATTTATTTAATTTTAAATAAGTATCACCCTTTTAAAAAAAGGGGGGGGGGGCGATCTTTGGAGGGGGATCTAAGAGACCCTTTCAGACATGCTGCGTGCCTTGTCGCACACTGGCTGTGTAGGGACACCGGCGCAGTGGCAGATTGCCGCGGCTATTTTGAGTGATTGAATTTCTAATGCATTTAGAGGTTGTGTTTAAAAAGGTCTCTCTAAGCCTCTGAAGTAGTTCTGGAAAGAATGTCATTCCCTTCTTAAAATTCAGTGCATATAAGTAAATTTGGACTGGGCATATTGTGCTGGCATGATGCATGTTGCTTTGGTAGGAATTGATGATATACATGGTTTGTTTGTTTTTTAGTTGTAATTGGTTGTGGATACCTGGAAACTTTACTGTACATGGGTGTAAAGCTCTGGATAGACATTATATTTGTCTAGTGCCAGGAAGAGTTAGGCTGGGAGCTGGTGTGTGGGGAATTGTCAACTTTGACTCTTTTCCACAGACTTTCACACTTAAAATCTCCATTGCAAAAAGTAGTCAGATATTAAATTAAACTGTCCTGTCAAATTCTCTTCAGGAAAGCATCAGCATTGGGTAGCTTTCTGCTGTGTTTGAAACCTAGCTTATTTCCTGGGAAAGCAACATGACTTGCCTTTGACATTCCACCTGAAGTCCATTCTAACATTTTTCCTTACTATTGAAGAATTCTTTAAATTCTTCTTACACCCTTAGTTTCACACCACAGCATGAATCCAGACTGTTGATCAGACTTAGCAGGCTTATTAGCTGTGGGAAAAATTAAAAGTCCATGTCATGCCCTATTTTCTCTCAAATCAGCATGTGGCAATGCGAACTGAAACAGTATATAGTTCAGTGTAGATGAATCGGTGCACATGTGCTTGTATATAAAGTTTTGCTCATCCTTTAGGGAAGGATGCATGAATGCTGTGATCTGCATATAGTCTGTGCTTGTCCTTCACTTCTCAACCATTGTATGCAGTATGGTTTTGGTGGTAAAGATAAGCTTTGATATCTGTTCAGTTTTGGTGATAAAGGTAAGCATGCATGTAGAATTCTCCTGGATTTGGCCCCAATATGAATATGATCAAAACAAAAACTATGTTTGATGAGGGGAAGGATTAGGATGTGAAAGAGACAGAAGCAAATGCAGCATATGGATCCACAGAACGAATAGTGCCATATCAGCAGTTGGTTAGTTGTTTGGCATGGGGTGCCTGTGGTTAGCTTCGTAGGGGTCTGCAGGTTATGCCTGACAAATCTGCTGAGGCTACTGAGAAAACACAGTCTAGCATCAGTAGGCTGCAGGGCTATGTATCTAAACTGGAAAATGTTGCAGAAGTCCACATATGGAAAACTTAAAAATCACTAACTTGAAGCTGATTTGGGGCATAGCTTGTAGGCAGTCAGTAGATCACCTGATTTTGTTTGATTTTGCTTTCTGTTTACTTAGTCTTTGCATCCTTTCATCTTATCACTGTTTCACCTATTCAAGCTTCTATCAGCATTATTAACTGTGATAACCGTTTCCATTGTGCACTCTCCAAACATATTGCTTTAGTCAGAGCAACCAGTGGCAAGCACTATCTGTAAGTCAGATTGTGCAAAATCCCTTTACAGGTGTGCTGAGGAAAGGGAGAGACTTAACCTTTAGGCCAGGGCATTCTCGCAGATTTGCTGGAGGCAAGTCGGGAATATGTGGGAACACCATACGGGTGGAGATGCTCTCCAAGAACTCTTTCTTATTTTCACAATTGGCAAAGCTGGTGCTGCTACTTTAGCAGGGCATTCGTGAGGCTTTAATTTTCAAGTCATTGATGAGTTACAGTCTATGGCTATAATATCACACCTGCTTCAACATTGCATAGCTCAGGGCTTTAGTAAATGTTCAACAGAAATCTGAATTTATAAATATCCATAGGCAATGCTAGAACAGTTTATAAATCTATTAGAAACAGCTCTCGTAGGGAATGAATATTAGATTGTTCAATCCAGTGAATTACTTACAGTGGGTTTTGTGCCTTATGAGAAGCTGTATTTAAACTCGGTATGTTAGTAGGAATTCCACGTGAAAGATAAAATGGTACCTCAAGAGGAAACTGTCTGGCAGTCTTAAGGAGTCTAGGTGCTTATTAATACTAACTCTGTCTTGCGGAGTGCAGTGCATCTGAAGACTGATGCAGATGGATTAGTTTTTCTGCAAATTTCTCAATAGATGATGTGACCAGGTACATGAGGTTCTTCTCCACTTATGTGCTAGTGCTCATAGGAGTACAGGGGATGCTAAATTCGGCAGTTCCTGATCTGTTGACACATTTGTTGCATGGAAGCAGAAATTATCTGATACAGTTTTAAATAAGCTTGTTACAAAGTAACATAAATTATTATTTGAGCTGTTGAAAGGCAGCTTTTGGATATTTGAAGGGAAAACAGAAGAAATAAATCAGGAAACTTCTTGAAGTTAGTTTTGTTCCGTTTTCATTAACACATATTGGGTCTTGGACACAAACACTGGGATCTTAGATTGAAACTACTGTTGAAATACAGAGATGATTCAAGTGAAAGGATGTTAATTAGTAGTAGATAAAAAAGCGATGAGGGAGATTTAAAGATACTCGCATAGGTGGAGGAACTGAGAACTCAAATGAGATACTGGTGGCTTTATAAAAGAAAACACTTTGAGTTGGACATTAATTCACATGCTGGAAAACAGGGAGAGCAGGTATGAAAGTCAGTTTTTGTCGCATTAGTTGAAATGATTCATGTTTTGGTGCATCTTGCCCCCTGAAATTTGGTTATGATTCCTTTTTGACTGTTAGGCATCAAATTTCTGTCTGAAGAATAAGAAAAATAAATTACTTCTAGATAAGGCTTGAGAGGTGATTGTGCTTTATGCCCCAAAGCTGGTTGATGTATTTCATTCCATAAACACTTCAAAGATTAGGTTAGAAGATATAAATAATCCTTGGGAGCAGGACCTGGAGCCCGTGGTTCCTCGCTTCCAGTGTGCTCTGTCACAAGGACACAGAGTGCTCCTGTGAGTCAGTGGTTACTTAAGCTGCAGAGAGAAAATCTCTAAAGAAAGGCTGGAGAAGTCTCCATCTTGACTCATTTGTTGTTTCAGGTAGTCTCTGGGGTGGTCAGAGGTGTTTCCCATGCCCCAGCAAGTGCAGCAGTAGCTGGATTGCCTTAGGAAAAGGAGCACCATTGCTGCGTTCTTCTTATGATAGTGTCTTTAAATAAAAGTGGTGGTTTCTGCTTTTTTCTAGGGAATTTGATTCTGTGATTCTGCATATGTTTTACAAGCAAGCACAGGCAGGGAATAATTGCTTTGTGAAACTTGAGTGTCTAAGCATCAGGCGAGTGTTGTGACCCTGTCAAAGACGCACTGTGCATCTATGCATGCTGATGCCTACAGAAATTACCACCACCTCTCTCTTCTCCCCTCCACCTCCCAATACTGGACTGGGGTTAAATGGGATTTTGAGATGTTTTTCTTTAGGTTTAAGCAGGGGTCATCTTCCAGAATCTTATGGATCTCTTTCAGAGTCATTAGCATGGCAATGATGAGGTCCGTATAAATTCCTAGATGGCGAAAACTGTTTTCTTGCTTGCCTTTGGAGGATGAAGGAGCAGCTATGTTACTGGTCACCAGCAAACGCAGAGATTCATTTGTTCTTTGTCTGCCTTTCTTACTGATTTATAAACTAGCAGATGGCAATTAGAATCAATGATATCTGGAGGTTCTGATCCGACATCGAAAATAATATCCAGGGACTGGTTTTTCATATACACTATCCATTTTATTCAGATCATTGCTGGTCTCCTACCCTTGGAAAATTTGCAATCGGTGTATTTGCAGACTGTGGGAGCCCTCCTGCTGTGCGTCATTAAGGTCTTTGCACTTTCTGCAAGTAGCAGAAACTCTTAGCAAGGGCTTTTCTCACTTTGTTGCCGTCTGCCTTTCCCTGCTACCATGTTTTAGAATCACTCCTTGTAGTAGGTTTCACTGCAAGCAGAAAGTGCTTAAACTAAAAATAACAACCCATTGGTATGAATGTTGGTCAGGGTGTAATGTTTTGAAGGGCATATGTCTCCCCTCCTTTCCATGTGCGGTCTGGAGCTGGCATCAAAGTGAGGCCAAAGAGTGTTGCTACAACAGAAGCAGCTTTCCCTTATCCCACAGGCATAGAACTGCTGAATTGTCAACTGTTGGGTCCAAATTATGCCTTTTACCTCAGGGAGCACAAGTTATGAAAGCACATGTCATGGAAACAAGGACAGCATTGTAGCAATTCCCTGCTCTTTCTGCCTCACTTCCTACCTTGCCAAGAATCGGACCCACAGCACAGGCAACAGCAGAGGATGGGCAGCCTATGTTGCCTGGTGTTAGGGCTGCATTTGGGAGCAGGTTGGCTTCCCCCTCTCCTCAGCCATATGTTGTCAGAGAGCAGAGTAAACATGCTCACATGTAAACCCAGCAGTTTAGGGGCAGCTTCCTACAAAATAAAAAAGCAATGCCTTGCAGTCAGCCTTGGCTTCCTGAAATTTCCTGAAGCCTTAGGTAGATAAAGCGGCGCTTTCTTTGGGTTGCTTTTATGCTGCAGTATTTTGCTTGCCAGCTAAAGAGTTTCACTGATACCATAACATTGGTTAGAGGATAAGTGTGAGGGTTAGATTTTTGAGGGGGAATGCTTCTATTGTAGAGCAACATTATACCAATGTTCTCTGCCAGTATAGCTTAGTGCATTTTGATCATCACTCAAAACCACTCTTATTTGGAATATACATCTATTTTAGGAATAGATGTATATATTTTTGCTTGCTGTATACCTATAGCTACACAGGTCATTAGCTCTGTAATATTGACTGAACCTGGATTGGTTCATATCAAGGTAGACTGGTAGTTTTTAATGCATAATCATGGAATTTAAATAAAGCAATGTATTTGAACAATTTCTTCCGGTGGTAAACACTGCCTTGAAAGTATGCTGCAATGCTTCAGAATGCTTGCAGAATTTTGTCATTATTACACAAATTGCTGAAAGATATAATAAAAGTACAAATATCAGGGGTGAGTGAAGATGATTTACACTGTCAGTTGGGCCCAGAAATACCCCATGTTTTACTTCTGGGCCTCATACATCCATGTAAACTAGTTTTGCTCCTATAATAAATCAATTACTTCGCTCCGAGAGGAAATGAAGGCTCAGTTGACTAGATGGCATTGTTAAACGTTCATTCTACATGGTGTGGATATGTCCTGTGGCAAGCTTGGCTAGCATAGTGAGCAGAGCAAGCCAACTCTATCCAGCTGGCTTTATGGCCTTGAATGCCCTTCACATCGTGCCCTTGGGCATGCTGCACATTTCGGCCTAAAATTTTCAAAACTACTTTCTCTTCGTTCCAGGTACTTTGAACATAGAATCACAGAAAAAAGCTGTTTTAGAGCCAGCTTGTTACCTGGAATGCTTTCTACAAAATAGTCTAGTCCAGACTTGGACATGTTGGTCCCAAACAGGGCAAAGGCAAGCCCGTCGGCAGCATTTAAGTGCACCAGAGTAGTTAGAGCACCTCTGATATTCATGCTTTCTGCATTTCAGATTGCTTGCATGCTTGAGAGTTGTAAAACACATCCCAAATATCTTGCAGATCCTTGGGGATTTAGACAATTGGGAAAAGAGGCATAGTTGTGCTCATCGTGAGTCTGGGCAGGCAGTTGCTTTTTGGGACTGTCTGCTTGTCTCTGCCTTAGCCTGGCAGCCCTTCTCACTTCCAAGGAGGACTTGTTAGTCACCCAGAAGCTCTTGTACCAAAACAGTAATGCTGCACATCATGTGATGTAACGGTGTTTATATGGCTGACAATGGTTTGCCCTTCTTGAACTCCGTGATCTAATGGCCTCTTTTAACTATAAAATCAGTGAGGACAGAGCTTCAAAATATCTTTCTCAAATAATTGGTCTTAATATTACTGCAGGGCAAAAGTGATGCGTAAATCAAATGAACTTAAGAAGAAAATTATAGCGGTCAGTATTATAGGTGGAACTTCTGCAGACTCTGAAGCCCAAAGGTGAATCTAAGTTAAAAGTATTCTAACTACAACTCCTTTTCACAATTTTCCATGCTTTGGATGAAGTTCAACACTTGTAGCAAAAGAGATGTTTGACCTCTGAGGTTTTACAGCTACTCTGGAGCTAAAACCAAAGATATAAGCTTTTAGTATTTAGTCCTATGCAAAGAAAGAGAGGAGGAGAGAGAGAAAAAAAAAACCAAAACAAAAATGTGATTTGTTTATATTGCAGCATTGAGTGTTGTCTTATGTGCAACAAGCACTGAAGTGCTGTGTGTGTGAGCTGGACATAAATGTCAAACTCTTTTACTTCTGCTATGGTTTCTGCTGCTTCTAAGGATAATAATATCTGTTCCCTAGAGTCTTCCTGTTCCTCTTCCTTTTCTCCTTCTTCCTCCACCCCGACTCCATACTCTTCCAAAGGTCATGGCTATGAGAAGTCTTTCGTGTACAGGTCTTCAGGCACGTAACTCATAATTCATCTGCTAGAACAGCATTGTCACAATTCCCAATATAGAGAGCTTTTTCCTTCAAATTAAATGCAATTGGTCTTTTTTTTTTTTTTTTTCAAAATGCTAGGAAATTTTTGAATTTTTTTTGACCAAATGTTGCTTCTGGTTTCCAATGACAGGATCAATCTTGATGTAAATCCTCAAAATCTGTAGTTTGTCCCCTGTATATTGCTTTCCTTCTCCATTAAAATGCTTATTAATGGAGTTCTATATAAGATTTACGCTAGTGTAGTCTGATGTTGGTGTAATGTGAACCAAAGACTTCGATCTGGGAAGGTGTATATTGAGCCCGTATTTATAATTCTTGTAGGAATGCATCCAATCTTCTTTATTTCAATCACTTCTCCCCATCTTTGAACAGATTTGGCAATGCTTAATCAGCTTTGGTTTTCACAATGTGCACTTTTTGGTGGAGGTCTACTACATGGCATTGAATCTCTCATCTCACATATTGTGGGTTTATGTAGGTAATTGAGAACTGTGATCAAGTAACCTCATAGAACTAAATAGTTGAATTGTTTTAGGCTTTGCAACAACAGACAATCTCTCAGACCTGAACTACTCCAAGTAATCGTTTGATCCTGTGTATAAATAGACTTTATACTAGGTTAAACCATTTCCCTTGCTAATGAATGGCTAGCTTTTCTCCTGTGCTGTTGGATTAAGTGCTTTTGTAGGATGGCTGCATCTGTGAAGAATAAGTTGTGACTTATTTTTAGTGACTTTTATGTATATTTACTTGAGCAATGATAAGTGATACTTAAAAAAAATAAACCTTTTCTACTTGCTTCCACATATTTCAACTAATGAGTGGTGTTCCTGGTGTTAATATGCAAAGAATTTATCCTTGAAAACATTAGATTTTTTTCTGTTATCCTTTTGCACTGCTATGTGCATGCTTGCTAACCAGTAGGTAACTCTGGGTTGGAGTTTGGGCAGTGATTATTGCAGACTGAAATGGGAGCAAGCACTCAGCATTACAATAGCTGCGTGTAGAATTAGGTCACTAATGGGCTTTCAGCAAAATAGTGTTAATTTCCCTCTCTACACACTTAAACACAGAAGGTTATATTTGTAATTCCACATCCTTTCTGAGTGATCCTCTGGTGTAGTATTCTTCCTGATGGATTGTGTATGAAACTTTTAGCTTCAGATACCTAACGTGACTGCCCAGTTCAGCATCCAGCAATCCCGTACTGAAAACTAAGGACCAAGCCTGACACAAGCTCCTGCAGCTGAGCTTATGCCAACAGTGCAATTGTAAGTTTATGCATACCTTTATTGACAAGACAGAATTAGGCATTTACTTATGTGTCTGCAAATTCAGGAGCAATATGTGTATATATGTGGTTGTTGAGTCTTATTATCTTGCGTAAAGCAGTAGTTCGTCATGAGCAGCCATCCACAGCTTTGAAATACCTTCACAGAGATGATCTCTGGTTGCATTTAGTTTCTTGTTTTGTGGGACTTGAGAATTAAGATTAATAAGATGCTGCATTCTAAACTCAGCTGTTCCATGAACTGGTCACTTCAATACAGATTTAACAAGTATTGGTTATAATTGCCTCCAGTTGATCTCAGAATTCTAGCATTCATTGATTTTGACCATCTTTAATGACAGTCCATTTAAAAAAACCTCTCATTTAGGAAAGAAAGATGCTTTTCACTTACATTCCTAATACATACATGGACCTCTGATATTTTTAATCTCTTCTACTGTAGCTCACAAAGTCTTTATGTATATATGATTCTAACATCAAATGTTTATGTCTCTGAGGCATATGCATTGTTATCTGAATATGTTTTGCAAATGATCCTTGTACAGGTCCAGTGTGTAGGTCTTTAATATGGAAAATTGCAGAAATGGGAAAAGCAGGGTACTCTCCAAAGATATGCTAATGACTTGCTTTGTGGTGAGAGGCACAAGGTTTTGTTGAAGAGGGTTTCACGAAAGGAAGAAAAAGTGAAATGTTGGTGTTTCATACCATGAAATTCATACTAGAGGTTTTGCTGGTCTCTGTGTTTAGACAGGTAAGCCTATAAGAATGTGCTTGGCCTTGTGAGTCATATCATGCACTATATATCTGGATGGATCTGATGAGATCCGTAAAGAGCACAAAATTTCTGAAGGAATAAAATACTGGAATAGAAACCAAAAATAAAATGAAGCAGAAAATGTAATTTGTATAGCTACACCAAAAGGTTCATTGTCCATTTAACTCTCTTCTCTGCAGTCAGGTTTCCTCTTGTCCCTTCCTTCTCCCCCTGTGCCTGGACACCTCAGTCTGCAACCACCAGAGAGACCATTGAGAATTATCGCACGTCTCTTGTTCCCACAGTTGGACTTGCTCAGCACTTTGGAAACAATAGCTGCTTCATTGCTGAATTGTGAAACAAAAAGTTAAACGTATCAGCAACAATGCGTGAAAAATGTGATAAACAGCCTTCCACAGGAAGAGATTTTACTATGCCAGTGTGTAGGTATGCAGGATATATTGGTGACAGAAGCTAATAAGTAAGGAATCCTTCTTCTTTTGTACATCATCTGCCAGCTCAACACTGAGAGGAGTAAACTGAGATTTACTAATAATAGCAGGAAGAAAGAACCCTGTTGAACAGAGATAGCAAAGTTGGAATGACTTGTGTGTGTAAAATCCCAGGTTGTTTTTCCCTCTCCGCAGCCCTTTTTTATAGTCACCCTTGAGAAACAAAAGCAAAAAAAAGAAAAAATCATCTTCAGGAGAAGAATCTTGCTTTCAGGGGGGGACTGAGGGAGAAGAGACAGATGCAGGTTATAGTTGATGTAGTGATAATCATGTGGAATTGGTGTGAAGATGTGAGATGAAGGGTAGTTGTGGCTTTGAAAATTTCTGGTTTCTTTTCTTGTTCCAAGTGTGAATCAGGTCAGAAGAGACTTGTGGCACTGACTCACTGTATGTCCTATTAGTAGCAGTCTCAATTTTCTATGAGCTGCTTTGAGTTTTAAATGAGGTGCAGCATCATTAGCCTTGCAGACAGTGCTGTCTCAGCACTTGCTGGTGGGTTATTTACAGGGACACAGTTCACTGCTTTTGCTAAGTTCTAAAAAGAAAGACAGAAAAGCATTACTTTATTTTACAGCAATAAAAATTATATATATGGGTCCTAGTCATCTAGCATATTATTTTAAAATGTTCAGCTCTTCATTGCTTTGTTCCTTTTGCTGAACATTATTTTAGTGGTGCAGAGTCTGTTCAGGTGTTTCATCCTGCAGAAGAGTACTTTATAGCAGTATTTTCCATTCTAAGATACATGAAGCACCTAAAGTGCTGCTAGTTTATTTACATATAGCAAAATCAAGAAGCTTTCTAAGACAGATCAATCCAACCAACAGACAAGACATAAGCATCTTATTTGGAGTGTTCCGAGTAAACTTAAGAATTTGTTAGCGTCTTTTTTGCTCTTGGGGACTGAGAGATCTCTGTTTGATCTGGATTTGAAGTAATTTATGAGAAATTGAAAACAAAATCTGAGCTTTTTTATTTTTATTTTTTAAACAATGATCTGCCTAAATTGAATGTTCAGCCTAAATTATTTGAAATTTTAATTGTAAAAGAATCTTGTGCCTTGGCATTGCAGTAAGTGGTTTGTTTCAGTTAAGACAGTACAGTTAAGAAAGAGCTGCGTGTTTGTAGAGCTGGGGATACTGTGCACTAAAACTGTGCAAAGGCTGTCTGTGTTTTGGAGGTGTGAAAGAGGGGCAGAAAGGCCAACATGGGTGAGTCAGTTTACGTTGAAGCACTGGATTGTTAGCTATGCTGCTGTGAGAACTGATTCGCAAGTGGACCGTCCCTTGCACGGATCTGGAGACCTTTGTGAAAGGAGCAGAGTGAGTGAGGAGGAGCAGCATTGGCTTCAGACAGCTGGATTAAGCATGGCTGTGTGTCCTCTGGATCCATGGCTCCAATGAAGGCTATGAACAGCAAGAGAACGAGAGGGTAGCAATACCATGAACAGATGTGCATGTAGGGGAGAGACACTCAGATTCCAGTAGCTTTGTCTGTGTACATGCATACGCAAGTGCGAGAGGTAAGATTTATTCTATAGCCTGGTAATGGTCTTTCTTAGGTCTATGATAGTTAATTAAGAAAGAGAACAAGCTCTAATGCATAGCAGCTTTAGAATTCAGTATTTTTATTTCTGAGTCTTAATTCCTACAATTTGCTGCCTTAAAAGGAAGATACACATATATACACAGAAATGAAAAGCTGAAGGGGAATAAGTTACAGCTAAAACAGTATGTGAAAGAAATTGATGCTAACACATGGACAGACTTGTTCTGATAATTTCATACTATATTGTAGACCTTCCTTCTTTGGAGCTGTTGGAAGGGGAACAGACGTTCTTGAGTGCCCACTTGGGAGTGGCGTAGAGAGGAGAGCATTTTCTCACCCCAGTGGAAGGGTAGCCTACATATGATGACATGCTGTAGTATGTCTTCCTGTGACACGTCTGGTACTTACTAACAGTGGAAATACAACAGGGCATGAGAGCTTTTAAAGTCTCAAGAAAGATTAATATGATGGAAATTTATCAGAAAATATAGATCTATAGTTTCAGGAATTGCCCATTTCCTCGATTACTAAAAAATCAATTTATTTCTCGTAAGTGATTCTCATTCCTTACATTCACTTGAGAAGAATACTGCCTAACTGTTGCTCATTATTCTCAATGTATTATTTAATGTGAAGGCTGCATTTCAGCATTTCTTTTTATATTCTGCTTCTACACATGAAGACAGACTTTCTTTGGTTTTGGTTCGTTGTACCTTAAAAATAATTCAAATACCACGGGTTTCATTGTAAACAATAAAAGATTCCAACTCTCGGGTCATTCCTGGTTGTTTAAAAAGAAACACACTTGGAATTGCTTCAGTAATTATGTGTTCTCTTATAAAACTAAATAGGCTTTTCCTGTGATGGAAAGAAGATTAAAGGTCATATAGTTCAAAATAAGTTTTGGACTTTGCCAGATTAAGGAAAATAAACTTTCATTAGTAAGGTCAACTTCTCTAATATTTATTAGTTCATAAGGACGTATGAGCTGAAGAGAACTGGCAGAATTGTGTAGCTAACATAATTCTTTTAAGGAATGGCAGTTTTTTTCTGCAAATTATGTTTTCCTGTGAAGACAATGCTGCCTTGAGAACCACATAAACACTAACAGTAACCCCCCAAAACTGAAATGTGCTTTGGAATATTTGGTTTGTGTTTTATTACATTTATGTACAAGTGCAGCAAGTACTGAAGAAGTAGGAAACCTTCTGTGTGTGTTTTCATTTGGTTCTACGTTTATGCACTGCAAAAAAACCCGTGGGTTCATTTATTTCTATGATTCGTAGGTGTATTAGGTGTTGATAAGGCATATTGAATAGCCATAGCATTAGTGATGTGGTTTTTATATATGCAAAGCAATTGGACTTGTGTGCCTTTGCTCAGTACTTGTTCAATGCTGTGTTTTGAAGCGCAAGAATTCAAGGAAATGTGTTGACCATGAGGTCACCAAATTCAAGCATATCAGGAAATGTGGGTGGCTATATCAGATTTACACATATACCTAAGTTGAATCATTCACCGTACTGTGGTATTAATTGCCAGTTGTAGTAACTACCGAGAAAATTTTTGAATGGGTTAAAATAATGAGTGTGTAAATGACTTAGAGCTGTTTCCTTCTCCTGCAGAGCACAATAGCCTAGGAGATAAAAATTTCACTTTTGGCTAGTAGTGTCCCTTAACCTTCACCCCTTTGCTTTGTTCTTTGTTCAGATGATTAGATGTTTTCCGTCTGCACCTCTATGGAGAAGAATCTGTGCTTGTTAATTCAAGCTGACTTCCTAAGGAAGTCAGGCTTATTTGATAATGCTTTGTCTGTCCTCTTACCCCTGCAGTAACCTTTGAACATGCTGCCCAGGTTCAGTTCACTCAGAACGAGGAGGTAAGGACTCAGCATATGTCCTTACAAGCTTGTCCTCGTCATCCTATGTCCTTACAAGCTTGATGAAACTGTGTTGCTGGAGAGACCCCACTGAGGAAATAGCTGCAGAGTGAAGTCAACTTTTACTCAACTGCAATCCAGGCCTCTCTAGCATGCCTACTCTGATGTCTAATAAGGCTTAGGGTGTAATCTGTAATAACATTTGCCTAATATGTAACAACAATAAATTGTGAACAGGCTTGCAGATATCCCAAAACATATTTAGTCTATTTTTGGTGGATTAGGATGCGCTGTGTTTCTCAGAAGAGTTTGTTTTCTGCTGCCATCTGGAGAGCAGTACGGTTGCTAGTTGCTAGTAGTGATGGATTTGCCTGTATTTAACCATGAGCTTGGTGACAAGCTGATGTGGGCAAGGACTTCCAAACTCAGTAATTAGACACTCAATTTTCTTTTGAAAGTGCATATGTTCTTCTGAAAATCTCACACGGGGAACATTAAATGCAACATCTGGCTTGAGGACCACTCTTGTATAGTGTACAATGGGCGATGCATTGCAAAGGACTCCAGTAGGACCAACAGTTTCAGAATTAGCATACGGATTAATTGAAAACAGGCATAATTCAGTAAGAACAAAAGGCAAAGTGTGCAAAATGTATATTTAGCTTAAAAAAAGCCAAAACAAAAGAAGTCATCTAATAAATTCAATTTTATTTGCAGTAAAAATAAATCATTGATTCCAACAGTGCCTCTTTGCTTTGTTTTGCCCTTTCAGTCCACTGCTCTGCCTGACCACCCTGCCTCTTTAGTATCACTGTTCTGTTTTTTTTTCTATCGACCCTGTCTATCCCAGCAGGGATATTCTTCTCAATTTTCTCTATAAACGACCTGTTTTTTTCTTGTTTGGTGGGGTTTTTTTGGTTGACATGAGTAACCTGGCGTGTCTTCCATTGTACTTCCCAAATGCTTCTCAAGACGGTCCCCATCAAACTATTTGACATCTGCTTCTGCGTTATATTTTCCGTTCTTTCTGAAAGCAAGTTGTTAGCGTCTCAGTTTCTATGCATGTATTTCTAGTTGTTGTGCTGTCCACCTGGTGCTAAATGCTTTCATAAAACCACGCTTGAACGGTGGTACTTTTTCATGGGTTTCTTAAGTAAATTACTTCAAACCTTTCTGATCCTGTCCCATGTGTAGTCTTCATGCATCACCCTCCTAAGACAGGAAATGCCTAGCATAGAGTTTTCTCTCTTCTCCTTGCCAGGTGAGGGTGCTTCATAGAATCATAGAATCATTAAGGTTGGAAAAGATGTCTAAGATCATCAAGTCCAATCGTCAGCCCAATACCACCATGCCTCCTAAAACAAGTCTGGAAGTGAATTCCTCAATGAGCTTCTCATGCTCATTTCTACCTGGAAGTACCCCCCAGCTATCCCAATTTGCAGCTTGATTATTTGTGCTTCCACAGAGTTTAGCAGCCCTGGAATCAGAAGAAAGGAAGAACTGGAAATACTGGAAAGTGCGTGCAGCTGTGCATTCACCTTGAACTCTGAGCCAGGTGAAATGTTTAGTATAGATGAGGTCCGCATCTACTTTGTTGGTAAAATTTCATGTCAAAATGCTCGCCTTTGTAGATGCGAGGAGCTTTGAAAATGAATTGTTTAAGTGTCTGTCCTTCTGTTGAGCTTGTGTATTGCATCCTGATATCTCACTTCACCTTGCAGAGCAGAGGCAGACTGGCATGGCTGCAAAGTAACTGTGGTGGCTTCCCAACATCTCAAAAGTGATGCTGCTGTTTGGCAGCTAGAGAAATAGTGAGAAGGGAATTTTTCTTCTCGTGCTTGACAGGAAAAAACCCAGCAAAACAAAGTTTGTCTCAAAGGACTTAAAATTTGGCCTTGTGCACTCCTGCACATTTACTATATAGTATTTTAACACCCTGTCTTTGTTTCCTTTTCCTCCACCGCAGATTAGGAGAGTGCATTTGGTGCAGATAGGCAACTTGAATTATTTTATCTGCTTTCAGAAAGAGAAATGACAGATTCTTAAATTAATTCCTCGGAACTGGGGAAAACCAGATTCCCAAATGGGATTCAGCCTTCATTTATAAACGAGTTTTAGTGATTCATGTCCTGCGAATAGTTTATAACATGGAATGTTGCCATGTTATAAAACAGAGAGGGAAAGCCTGCATTTAGATTACTAAAGAGAGATTTTTGTCTCAACTTTGGGAATTTTTTTAAGGAGGTGAAAGAATGTACTCTATTGAAAACCAGCCAAGCCCCCTCATATAAATCTTATTAATTTTACTTCCATTTTTTTATTACTCAGCTAGATTTAAAGTCAAAGACTGAAGGCTATGGGATCTGCAAAGCTGGTTTTAAAGAAAGGCAGTTCATCTGCTTCTGTGTTCATTGTCTTTACTGTCAGCTGTATTGGCAATTTCCTTGGTTTCCCAGAAATGTGTACTTCTGGCATGGCCTTTCAGATAGGGGATTTTTTGGCAAGCCTTCTGTTGGCAGTACTAGGGTGTGTAATTTGATATATGCTTTTTTATCTGGACATAGGTGTATTTTCTTTAACTTTGAAGGTTAAATTAGTATCTGTGAGCAGAGATAAGTACAATTAGTGTTCTCCACCTGCTAAGCAGAATTATTTTTCTTCTATCACTAAGGTATTGATCTGGGCACACACTTAGCACCTGCATTTCTGCCTGGCTGCATTTGGGATGGTGGCGGTCAGTATTTACAATTTTTTGGTTGTGTGCTATATAAACATTTTCCTTGAGAGTTTTTAATGATTCATTTAGTGATAAATTATTATGATGATACTTTCAACTGTGGAGAAAATATAAATATATTTGAGAAAATCTATCAACAAACTGTTTTCTTCTATTATGTTTAATACATATGTTTTTACTGGTTTCATGCTTTCATTTAGCGTTTTTCACTTCCAGATTCCCTAAATCTTTGTATAAGCTGGGTTTTTAACTGTTTCTTTCCAGGTGTTTGCTTGTGGAGCACAAAAATAGCCATAAAAAGTGTGGCCACTGATCCTCAGTTCATAGTTTTTTTTTTAAAGACAAATCTGTGTGACTGGCAGATCAGACTGCAGGCAGAAAGCAGGCCAGAATGATATTTGATTTTTTTTTTACGTTTTGTTTGTTTATTTTCCAAGTGGTTTCCAAGCACTTGACAATGAAATACACTTGGAGGCCAGAAAACTCAAAAGTAGAACAGAGCTTTGGAGATTTTCTGTACTTAGAGAACTGATCTATTACAACTAAGAAAATACTTTTTTTTTCTTTTAAAGAGAATCGACCATTTGTTCATCTATGCTTTAAAAAAACATACTCAGAACCAGTTAAGTCAAGAAATACATAATACAACATAGTCAGTAGGAGTGAAATCTATTATCTTCTGGTTTTCCTTTTGGCAGGTAAAGTCTAAAGAGTCTGGTAATGTCTTGGTATGTCATTGTCACAAAGCTGAAGCTGCCTTTGTTTTCTCAACTTGTTGCAGAACCTTTAACCTTCTTTACAGCTGCCAAAGTTTTGAAGAAAAGCTGTCCTCAGGTATTTTCCCAGGTGCGCATTACTGACTCAGAGTACTTTCCCTCTCCTATATATTTGATCACCAGTAGGTGCACTGTATGCATCAAAACCTCTTTAAAAGTCAGTTAAAAGTCCACAGTTAGTATTGAGGTGTTTTAAATAAGGACCACAATCCACTGGCTTCAGTGATGAAAAATCTAATTGTTCCGTTGTTAACTTATCAACATAAAAAGCAATTTAAAATTACTTCTTTCTGACCACAGGCACAAAGGTAGTTCCTCTGCACAATGTAAAGCCATGAGCAGAAGTCAGGACACCTCCATGTACATTAGCTTCCAATAGTTATTGTGGAATCCTGCTTTTAGTAGCTGCTCTTGAAAATGGTCAATTATGTGCTAAAGCCTGCCATATCTTTGCTGTTTGTATGGTATAAATTTGCATATCAACCTTTTTTGGATACACACACTGTTTTTTTTCCTTAGCGTGGATTTATGGGAGGCTTTTTCCTTATTTTAAAATTTCAAAAGTGAAAGACCTTTTCAGGCAAAGCCCTTAAGATGAATTTTCTGTGCAAACATACTCACACTAAGTCAGGAGATTTGCAGTTCATTTGAGGATGAGATTGGAGTCTGAAGTACTAGATAAACAGCTACATGGCAGCTTTATACGGTAGTACCCAGAGCTGGATCACACGCTGAAATTGAGTCAACAAGGTCTAAATATTGAGAGAAAAGCAAATATGGCATGGGCTGTGTAAACACCAACTACACATAGTGATATGCCTTAGAAAAGTTCCTCATTGTGCTTGATAATTCTCAAGCCCCAGGGGACAGAAATGTTTCAATGCTGAAGATACAGCACATTTGGTCCACAGAGAAATATTTGTTCCCGGAATGATCAGAAATATAGAAACTGAGACTGGGAAATAGTGAAAAAAAGTGGGAGTTTTTAAAGGAGGAGTTAGTAAAGATCTGGTATCAGTCATCCTCTATGTAAGATGTCGCTGCAAGGCAGAGGATAAACTATTCTTTGTGTGCTGGAGAAAGAACAAAATAACGTGCTTAAAACGGAGCTAGAGGTAGTTGTGTAGCACATTGGGAGCACTAATGACAGTGCCAGTGAAGTGATGCGAATATATTAGGAATGGGTTGTGCTGTGGCTTATGATTTTTAAGATGGACACCTTTTTAAAATGGTTTAGTTGCAGTTGCACTTTTTGATGGAGAGAATGGGGTCTCATGAGAGCACAGTAGAGGGGGAGAATCAGCTCCCTTGACTTCTGCTGACCATGCTTCTTCTCATGCAGCCCAGCACAGTGGTGGCCTTCTGGGCTGTGAGCACACCTTGCCGGTTCATGTAGAGCTTCTTATGAATGAACACCACCAAGTCCTTTTCTGCAGGGTTGCTCTCAATCATTTCATCCCCCATCCTATGTTAAAATGTGGATTGTCCCAACCCAGGTGTAGGACCTTGCACTTGGCCTTGTTGAACCTCATGAGGTTCATACATGCCCACTTCTCCAGCTTGTCCAGGTCCCTTTGGATGACATTCTGTCCTTCTAGTGTGACCACTGCCTCACTCAGGTTGGTGTCACCTGCAAACTTGCCGAGGGTGCACTCGGTCTCGCTGTCTATATCATCAATTAAAATATTGAACAACACTGGTCCTAGTATGGGCCCCTGAGGGACACACCTTGTCATGGATCTCCATCTGGACTTTGAGCTGTTGACCACTAGTCTCTGATTAAAACTATCCAACCAATTCCTTATCCACCTATCAAATCCATATCTCTGCAATTGTTAGAGATGGATGTTGTGGGGGTTCATGTTAAACGCTTTACAGAAGTCCAGATAGATGACATCTATTACTTTTCCCATGCCACTGATGTGGTCACCCCATCACAGAAAGCTAGTCAGTTGGTCAGGCCAGACTTGCCCTTAGTGAATTAAGTATCTATTACTCCTATATCATCCTGTCCATCCTAAGGATACATTGACCTAGAAGACAACATGTGTTTCATATTTTTCTAGGGTAAGGAATGGACTCCGTGCTTTGTTTGAATTTGTCTTGAACTGATAGAAAGCAGCTTTCATCCAAAGGAATTGAACTTCTTATTTTTAAGTGACTTAAATTATTTTGTAACTTTATAATTAAACAAGCCTAAAGATGGTGATCTTTTCTTCTGACTAATGGCATGTAATTGTGTGACATGAGGCTTAAAATTGATGACTTTTCAGCAAGCTAGAAAATGTGTATGAGAAGACAAGAGCCAGGGAGTCTACACTTCTTATGAAAGACTGGTTTACAAGACACTTATCATGCTCTGTAAGGAAGTACATAGGTTCCCTTCAGTGCAGAACTCTGAAACAGAAATTAAAACTGTGCTTGAGTGAGGAGAACTTGGTATTACTCAACTTTCTTGTAATTTACTGCTATGATGTTACTCTTAAAACTTCTGCAGTAGGAGGACTACTCAGTAAACTATGTACTGAAAGAGTATGTAGAAAATCAGAAGACCTTCTTGAACTGCACACGCATGTACTTGCTGAATCATCTTGTAAACCTGGCATGATCAAAGAGGTTTTGCACAAATCTGAACAGATGTGTTTAGCAAGTGAGAGGTTTAGGATTTAATTTAATTCACAATGCAGTTTTCTTTCCTTCAAGTAGCATCAGTGCTTTTCCTTGTTTTTATTCTTTCCTTCACCTCTGCTAACTGACAGGGGACTGCCATCTTGAAATTTGGTTTTGGGCTTTTCTGCAAATCAGAAATGGCCTTTGAAGGAGTGCTCACGAATTGAAAAATACCACTTGTATGTATATCACAAATAGAAATCAGTAATTTTATTCATGTAACTCCCAGGGCTGTCTGGGTTGTTTTACACATTAAAAGTTAGAGGTTTGTGATCAGAGTTTAAACTTGGAGGTAACATGCCATTATTTGCATTAGTAATATGGACAAGTACAATATGAGGACCCTGAGAGACACCAAAATGCAGTGGGGGGCTTCAGACATAGAGATTATATTTTACATACTGGTGGATTCCTGAGTCATCTTTATCTGAACATGGATCTGTCAAACTTCAGTCTTGATTTTGACTTTAATGAGTTACATGGCATGGATATTACAGTTTAGGAACATATTAAAAGAAGAAGTGAAGGGGCTGGGGGGGGTAGTATAGCTTAAGTTAGTAGTTTTTAGCAAGGTCCAGGTGACTTGAGTATATGGTGAGAATAAATTAATTGTTAAGTTTTAATGTTGTTTCTTCCCTCCAGATGTAATACAGACTTTTACCAAAGCACTGTCATCTTCTGTGCTGCCTGGGCCTTTCCTTCAATCTAGCTGTTCCAGACTGAGAGAAAGAAGTGCCTGCTTGTGAATAGGTCTTGGTTATTTTACATAATGCTCCTCACACAGTGCAGATTGATGAGGGACAGAAAAGCATGTCAGGCATTCCTAGCTGTCCCCTGAGGGAGAAATCCTTAACAAAAATAATAAAAAAATATGCAGTTGTGCTGCAGAGGAAAGGGATCATACTCCGGGTGGTACAGAAGAATTCAGTGAAGAGAGATTTCTTTAGAAATTACAGAGAATTCTCAGCAAATTCTGTTATTCTGACAATGATATACATCTAGCTTTGGAAGAGACTTTTAAGACAGGGTCAGGAGTCTTTCCAATTGAGACTTCTAAAAGAGGTAGCCTGGACAAAATGTGAGTTTTACAAAACTGCTCTGTTGGAGACGCTGGCTCAGCTATATTCTTAAGAGAAAATGTATCAGCTCCTGCTGTTGGTCATTGAGAGAAGGTACCTTGTTACATAGGAGTTACCGTCTCTTTGAGGGTGCTTAAGTCTTCAGAGCTTTCAGGTGGCAGGGAAACAATGCACCAGGGATTGACTGGGCTTCAGTATAAGCTTTCCTGCAGTTTTCTTTCTGAGAACAAAAATTGATGGTGACTGATGTGTGGCTGGAACTGTATTTCCCAGATCTCGCTGAACAGTTGAACTTTAGTTTGCAAAACATACAACACAATGATCTTCAAAAAACACATTAAATGCAATATTCTGGATACTCCTTACCTTCAGGTCAATATTTACAGCAACAAGGTTGGGTGCTTTTTGGTAGAGAAATTGCTCTTTCTTTTTCCCCCTCTTATTCCTCCAGATGTTAATACTAACACTAGATTGAAACAGTGATCCTGGTTGATCAAATCTGGTTCTGCATTGTCAAGTCACGCACATCCCATAGTTTTGAATAGCAGCAGTATGAATATTGAGCAGAGGGGAGAGGAAAACAAATGAGATCTTTTGTCCTTTTAAGCCCATAGCCAAAGCAGAGTACATTTCCATTCACAGTATAGAAGTCCCTTTGTGTATGTGACTTTTCATCTAAGTTAAAGAGACCTCTACTAGGAGAGAACTCTATTGTGTCTATTCTGTTCTGACCTCAGATAGTCCTGAAGGAGACCCATGGATAGTTGAGTTTTACATGTCTGTGATTCTTGAGGTTATCTTTGAAATGTCTCTCTGAAAACATGCATCAAGAAGTGGTTGGGACATTAAAAAGGTTTGTTTGCCAGACAAGGGAAAGGAGTTGCTGTGTCTGGGAGTAGCACTGAAGAAGAGAAGTAGGTGGAATAAAAGTGGCATTTGTAGATTACCAGCTGTGGGATTTCAGAGATTTTTTTTTTTTGTTACGTTTTTAATTTTAGAACTGACCAGCTTGTTGGAAGATGAAATTTATTCCTGCTTGAAGCTTCAGTTCTGAAAACAAACAGTAGAAGAATGTGGAAGAATTCAAGACTCCGCTGCCTTTTAGCACTAGCTATTTTATGTTTAAGAAGCTTAATATATAGCCAAGAGATAGGTGAGTTTATTGTAATATAATTCACAAATCACTTTTTCTTTGAGGCTTATGAACTGATGCCACTTAATCACATTGATTTCCTACTATGTGTACATTTGAAAACTGTCACCTTTGGTCCTAGGGATGGAAGTACTACCAAGCCTGGTCTCTGCTTTCCAGCAGTCAGTAGCATCTTGTAAATTGGTGCAAAGCTGAGTGTTAAATTCTCCATAGTGTAATTGTGATCATCTGCATATATCATTGATGTAAATAACTGCTTTGAGACCTTCTCTCTATATATGTCAGCAGTCTGTGACAATATCACACTATATCATTAATTGCCCTTGTGTCGTTAATAGTCCTCCATGTGGGACAAGGAAGGAGGGAAAAAAACTCGTTAAGTTTATCATCAAAGCTTGTGGTTTTGCCATTGGCCCAAAGCCTGCTTATTAGGCTATGCTAGGAACAGTTGTTGTGGAAAGAGACAGCTGCCTATGTCATTGCACACAAGTATAATCCTAGATTTTATTATAGGTACTTTTAGAAATCTGGCAGTCTGTGGCTGTCTGTAATCAGTCACACAAGTAATGCAACAGTTTTAAAATACTGGCTAGACAGTGATAAAAATGCAAAAAGAATGGCTATAGATGTGAACAATATCAGTTGTTTTACAGTTAGTAATTTTTGACCTGTATTTTTTTACTATATTTATTATATATATTTCTTATATAACTTCAGGTTCTGTGGGGCATCCTCAGAATTTGAAATGTGTTACGCACAATTTACGTAAAATGATCTGTACTTGGAATGTCTCTTCAAAAGGAAGACATGGACAAACTGACTTCTGCTACACTACCAAGTAAGTCCCCCTGTATACCTGGTTAAAAACCACCAAATTGTTATGAAAGTATAGTTACTCCTTTATCACTGCTCATGGAATTTGTGATGCTGTTGTTTCCCAGCATCTCCCCATCAGTTTTCCTAGGGTGGTGCTCCCTCCAGGCACTGTTAACTCAGGCAGTGGCAGGGTCTTGTTTCATGCCGCCAATTCTCCTGCCAAAGTCTTCTGCTTGCTCTCTTCAAAGGACTGGAAGATGCTCTCATTTAGTCAGTCTTTTCTGTGTGTCTGCCTAGTCCTTGCTCAGAGTTTTCATGAGGGACATCTTCATACCAGGTTCAGTCCAAAAGGAAATGATAGTTGGAATAAGCGGATCATGATGTTGTTGGCCAAAGTGGTAGAATATATGACATAAGTGTTGAGATTCACATGTGGAAAAACATGAAAAATCTCTCAGTGACTGTCTTAGAACCTTTATAAGTTTTAAGCTGTCTGGAGAGACAGATTATTAAAGCAAATGTAAAAATTATTCCACAATTACAATAGCTTTTCTGAAGTGAATGAAACTTGAAAATTTTGAGAAACGTTAAAAACCTTAAATCTTCAGTGTGTTTTTCGCTAATGAGAACTACATGTGCAATTCCCCATGCTGTGATCTGCCAAATGCTTATCATGTGCTAGGGATGAGTTCAAATCCATTTTGCATTTTGATCCTTCCCCCAAACCAGATATTTGTACTGTCTTTTTTCCTGTAAATTCTGCTTGCGGCCCAGACTTGTCCTTGGGGTCCCAAGGCTTGGCTGCACTTCTTCCACCTACATGTTTGATTTTCTGTATCTAGTTATTCCTTCTGCATTGCCAGCTATCATTTCTGTACAAAACAATACATATATGTGACACATTGCGGCCCAAGTTCAGAAGTGCAGAGTTCATGAGGTGCTGCTCTCTAAACAAGAACAGCCATGTGGCTGCTGCTGTTCCTTCTTAGCTAAATAGAACGGGCTTGGGTCCCCGAAGGAAACAGGCTGAGGGCTGAGGTTAATCCTGACCTCCCTGAGGGGAGGAGAGTTTGGTTTTCAGTTGCCCAAACATCCTCTAATAATATCTCAGTACAGGAGAGGAATAGCCTTCCTGAGTGCTCAAGTTTCAGCTGGCCTTCACTAGCCTAGAGTCTTGCGTGACTCATAGAAGTTCAACCCAAGCTCTTGACTCCAGCTGATGGGAGCTCCAGGGCCCAGTTCCTGTTCATAAGTGAGTAAAAGTCCCTCAGCAGGAAGTCGGGCATTGTTCTCTTTGCTTTCCTTCCTTCCATCCTTGCCCCAAGAGGAAGGTCTGGATTTTTCCAATTTTTCTACCTTTCTAGTTGCCTATCAATGATAATAAGCAAAGGATTATTATTTCCTGTATGTATCTATGACCTCCAGTCAAAGGCCAGCTTACATTGTGCTGAACACTGCACAAACATTATGTGCAGACTTTATTTCCATCTGGGTTCTAACCAGTTTTCTCCCCTGCCCTCTGGAATTTCCCTATGAGTTGAACAGCACAAGGGAGCTAAAAGATTTGTATTGAGATAGGGGCACAGATGGGTGAGCCTGCTCTTTGGACTCATATACTACCAATGTGAGAAGAAATAGAGGAAGAGGGAGGAACTGTTGGGTTTCAGAAGGTTTATTTTGCTTATTTTGAAGTATTGATTGATGGTGACTCTAGATTTCAGAAATGTGTCTTTTGGTTAAAAGGTCAGTTGTTCAGTTTTTGATATTCTCTTAACAACTAGGTAGCTGCACCATGCAACTAGCACACAGTCTATCACTATGATAAAAGTGGCCTAAAAAATGAGGGAATGCCGGTTAATGTGATAATAACCAAAGTCCATGCAAGTCTTACTCCTTCACAGACTTGATATGGAGATTTCTGTTACATTACAAAGAGTTTGTGTTTTATTAGTGTCCTAGGAATAAGTCTTAACTTGCCTTAGCTTCCTATCAGCTAAAATACCTGTTTAATCCTCTCTGTGTTTTCAGTGATCTCCCCCCTCCAGTGTGTTTTAAAACTGAGGAGAAAAGGGTCGAGATTCCAGTCCCAGAGAGGTCCACCACAGTGACAATAACCACAAACAGCATTTCTGGGACTGCTCTTGCTACCAAAGATTTTGAAATTCACGAGAAAGGCATCTGTAAGTATCAGACTTTAGGTATATGCGTAAGGCCTTTATACTATGATTAACAATGCTCCAGAAGTGTACATGCTTGCAGTTTTCTTTGGCATTGTTCTTGTATATAAAATGTTAATGTGCTGAGTCTGTATGCATCTACCATACATGATAGGTTGGTTTCTCTTTTTCCTTAAGTGAAAAGAAAATATAGCAAAAAAATCAAGGGCAAAATGTGAGGAGGAAAATGAGATACAACAGTGTTAAGTGCCCCTGATCACTCTTCACCTTTTTTCTCCCCATTGCAAATCAGGAAGGATATGTAAATAATTTCCTAATCTACACGCTGAAGTACCTCCACAAGTCATAGAGTGCATTTGCTCCGACTTAACTTGGAAAGGGGAGAATAAACTTCCTAGTGCCTGTTCTCCCATTTTAAAAGCTGAACTGCTACGGAATTAAGTAGGTTTTTCCTGCAATTTCACAAAATTTCAAGGGCAGTTATAGCGTATGTCACTCTTGACAGTATCATGTTTTCTTAATATATTCTCATTTTACCCATTCTGTTCAAACATATGTGAAACTAAGCAAACTCATTTGTGCTTGGGAGGTTGGCTGAGGGAAGACAGAGTGGCAACAAAGCTGGTGAAGGGTCTGGAGGACAAGTCTTATGAGGAGCAGCTGAGGGAACTGTGATTGTTTAGTCTGGAGAAGAGGAGGCTGAGGGGAGACCTTACTGCTGTCTACAGCTTCTTGAAAGGAGGTTGTAGTAGAGTGGGTGCTGGTCTCTTCTCCCAAGAGACCAACATAACAAGTGACAGAATGAGAGGAAATGGCCTCGGCTTGCACCAGGGGAGGTTTAGACTGGATATTTGGGAAAAATTCTTCACTGAAAGGGTTGTCAAGCATTGGAACAGGTTGCCCAGGGAAGCAGTGGTGTCACCATCAGTGGAAGTTTTTAAAAGACGTGTAGATGTGGCACTTAGGGACACAGTTGAGTGGTGGACTTGGCAGTGTTACGTTTATGGTTGGACTTAATAATCTTGAAGGTCTTTCCCAAACTACACAATTCTGTGATTCTATGGTTCTATATTGAGTCACAGATAAATTAGGCTTTTTCCCTACTTCTTTCCTCCCAGAGGAGGACCTTGTAAGTTGAACATGGCATTGACACCATCTGCCCGACTTGCTCATAATTTTGTCTTTGGTTTCATTTTGCCTGCTTATTCCTACTGCAGTAAAAATCTAAGGTCAGTAGCACTTCTTATCCATGGCTCAGTTTTTCCTTCAGCTGACAACTGCTGAAGAACTTTTAACAACTCAAAAATATATGGGCCACACACTGGTTTCTCCAGCATCTTGCTGATTCCAGGCAAGATGAGTCTCAGGTTCCTCACAGGTTAAAAGTAGTGTGTTGACTGTGTTGAACACTTTGGAGGCTCTGGGAGCCCTGGCCAGGTCTAAAGTCAGATAAATCACGCATTTTAAAAATAGGACTGCCATAACCCTGCTACTACCATAACCCTCGTCAGCCTCGTACTTCACCACCACCCATTCATAGAACAAATACTTTTGTTTGATCTTCCTGTAATATCACCATCATCATGTCAAGCCTTTATATTTCTTGTAGATTAAAATCACATTCCGCATGTCAAGATACTGGTTAATTCAAATTATTTGGCAATTGTTTTGCATAGAACAGTGTTGACAAACTGAAATGAGAGAATTATAAAATGATCTTAGAGCCTTGTGAGGAAAAACTATTTTCAGACAAAAACTCGCTTATAAAGAAAATGTTATATCTTCTGAGCCTCATGAGAACTTCTTCCACCCTGTGCTTCTGCTGTCCTTTCTCCTGCTCTAGCTTTTCTTGCAAGTCCCCTATGCCTTGCTGGTTTCCAAAACCCACTTCTTTTGGATATTTTTCCGTCATCCTCCCTAGCTGTGTTCTTATGTAGACTTCATAGACTATCACTATGTTTCCTTTATCTCCATGATATTGAATGAAGATTGTGAAAGATATGTCTTCCTTAGTATGCATTATAAGGAGTCATGTATATGATCAGTTACTCACACATCTGCATCTTTAGATGTTAGAAGAAAATGCTGCCTGGTGACTCATCAGCACCTGTGCTTTCCTGGGAATTTTCATGCTCAAATAATGACAGAGCCCATCTTGTTCTAATTACAGAGGTTGTGTTACGTGTTTGTACGGCTGCTAGCCAATTGAGGGAAAGGAGATGTGGCTTTTAAACACCTGTAGGGCTGGTGTTGCTTACTAATGACTAGCGTATGACTTTCTTCCCCCTTTTTCTTTTTCAAGCGTTTATTCCTCTTACTCCACGCATTCTTAGTTTAACACCTGACTTTTCAACTTCAACATTGACTCTGAAGTGGAGTGATAATGGATCAGTCTTCCCGTATGGACTGGGTGCCTTTTGGCAGATTCAGGTACTCCGTAAAGAAGCAATGGAAAAAGTCACACAAGTGAGTCCTTTATTTCCTTTATGAAAACTATATATACAATTTTTTCCTGTGGTAATGTTCTGGGAGGTCACTTGAAGAAAGCTGAGAATAATGAAGATTGTACAGCTTTGCAGAACCTGAGTGTAGTCATGCTTCTGGTAGGTAAATTCTTGTTACATTTGGAATGTGTGAGATCACTAGCTACTATCCTGTCAGTACTTATTCCTAGTCACAGCTTATTTTTTTTTTAATCTAGACAAGTTTTTTTATTATGACCTGCTTATGAATTTGTCGGCTATTTTATACCATTACATCTGCTTTACTTCTCTAACAGTATTTCAAGTCTTGGTGGTCTTTGAATATTCAGCTTGCCCTTTTTTTTATTTTTTTTGCAATCTCTTTGTAGCTCTGTTCTATGAATTTTAGAAATAGAGAAAAGATAAAATATGCAGCCTAGGACTAATATTTAGAAGAGTTTCACTTTGAAAAATTTGGAAAAATCTCCTGATGGGAGAGGCCCAGGATACTGGGATGCAATATATACATTTTGAAATGCTTGGTGAGCTTCCTACTCTCCCTTAAATTTCTACCCTCTGGTATTTCTGGCTGGCAGTCCACCTGGCTGGTGGGCTGTTTAGCATCTTAGGCTTGTGTCCAAGTAAATTCACAAAACAACTGAAAGTTAGGTGGGATGCTCCAACCATCTGTCAGGATTTTGTGATTTATTTGACTTTGCCATTCTGTTGGCACACAGGAGATTATATGTCATTGCTAACAGGTGTTCATAAACTCTCTCTTGCTTATTTTTCTTGGGGAATACTGTATAGGTAATGTACTATTCAAAACTGACTCACGAAGACACCATTCTTTCTTGGAACTGGACATCAGATATGCCTTTGGAGTGTACATCACATTATGTGAAGATTCGCTGTTATATTAATGTGACACAATTCATTGGCCCCAAGGACTGGAGTGACTGGAGCCCAATAGAAGAGATCCCTGGTATGTTTGTTCCCTTGACACCACATGGACTTTGATTGCTTTATAAGAAGTAAGCCAAAATCAGAGGAAAAGTGTTAGACAGTGATGGACTACTGCTTTTGGGGATGTTTTGATGAGATGCAATCATTTGTTAATGAAACGTAGCAAACATCAATTTGTATGCATTGGAGTGCTCCTTCACACATTTATCTGATCAGTGCTGTGTTTATAGTATTCATGTGAGGGTATTTTGTTTTGTTTTGTTATCTATTCTTCCTTCTCTGCTAGGAAAAGATAAGGAGCCCAGTGGGAATGGAGTGTTTCCTCAGGACACCGTGGTGGCAGTAGGTTCAGATGTAACAATTTGTTGTATCCATGAAGAAGGACAGCAGATAAAACGGATGACTTACGGGCCAGACGTATACCCAATGATACATCTGAGCAGTCGAAGCAGTGCCATCAGAGTGCTAAATGCCAGTGCTTCAGATACCAGTGGGACAAATATAGTGTGCATATTGTCTGAAGACGAGATGGAGGGAACTGTCTTGTTCGTAGGATGTATGTACCTTCATGTTTACTAACCTCAGAACAAACAAAATAATTTTGAGGCTCTTAGGTTTCAGCTAGTTATTGTGGCTTTTTTTTCCTGACACTTTGGTTTCTGAGGATAAACTGGGATTGTACTTGTTTAGTTTCATTGTGGAATCTTCAGCCCGTGGAGAAGCCACCAAACCGGGAGGATGAGGAGGTACTCATGTAAGCCCACTTCTTCAGTTAGTGGGAAGGGAGAGGACATTTGGGGAAGAAAAGACAGAGAAAGTAAAAGTGTGCACACATCACCTTAGTTAAGCCTAGATCTGGCAAAATAAATGTTCCTTCTTGGCTTGCTGCTCATGAGCTGAAATAAGCCTGCCACTGTTGCTTATTGTGTTAGTGCCTCTTCTCTAGGGCAGCTATGTCTGTATTATTGTGCTAACTTTTTCTAGAAGTATGCTTAATCTCACATCAGCATGGTTACCCTATCAGTTGGGAGCATTGCTCATCTTCTCCTGGAAGGCACTCAAAACTGCTCTAGTATAGAAGCAGATAATAAGCTTTAAAAGAAGATGGCACTTCCAAAGGAACAGTGAAGGGGACAAGGCATTCAGACCTTGCTTTTAACTTTCCCATTTGGAGTTCATGCTAGAGGGAACATGTTGACATGACTTGCTTAGAGACTTTGAAGCAGTGGTGAGGCTGATATGTAAGAAAATGTGACACACAGCTGACAGCATTCCTGCATTTCTCAGCGGCTAAACCGATGCTCAGAATTTTGGAAAAGGCTTTGCAGAGTTTCAGTGAAACACTTCCAGGTCAGAGCCTGGAGCTTGTGAACATATTTGCGTGTGAGTTACCAGCTTACCCACCCACTTAGAAGCCTAGAATCACATTACTCAGATGGAGCTGATAGTAATTATCCATCTGTTTCATTGGGATTTTTTTAAAGCATATTATTTATGTGGTTGGAGTGTAACTTATGTATTTGTGGGGCACACAATTTAGACCCAGCAAAAACTAATGGTGATGATTTCAATAAGATAGCATCCTGACTGTGACACTAGGATGATGAAACATTGGCTAACTTTTTTGATTTCTTTCCATGCTACAGATGCCCCTGATATTCCCCAAGATCTTAGCTGTGAAACATCCAACTTCCTGATAATAAAATGCACTTGGAAACCAGGCAGACCCAGTGGACTATATGGAAATCGAAAAACAAATTACAGTTTGTTTGAAAGGTAAAACAATTAAACACTACAAGGAGTGAAAGGGTAGAACTGGAGTATGTTCATTGCTACCTGTGACTGACTTCACCACACCTATTTAAATGAGATATTCTCCATTGTTCAGAGCCTAAAACAATTTTCAAGAGTTTGTGGAAGCTGAAACTAAACTAAACTTGGGGACAACCCATGTCTAGCTCTGCAAAATTTCAGTGGGACTTAAGGACAGCTTTTCTCAAAAACTCATGAACTCATGAGAAGATAACGGGCTTGGTGTGTAAGGCTGCTGCTGACGCGCAGATAAGACCAATACAAAAATACAACGAAATAGCAGGACTCATTCACTAATTTTAAACTTTTTTTTCTATATGCAACCTGTGTTAGATCATCTGTTAGACATTTACTGAGCTTCTGGTATACAGGATGACAGAAACTGGATGGGGAACAACTGTAAGAGAGGCCTTGGGGCATTTCCCAAGTGCTACTAGAGAAAACAGCAATAAGCCTGCAGCTATTCTCCCAGGATGAAGAACTAGAAAGTGCAAAGCAGGCTAAGTGTATGTTACCTGGCAGACATTGAAAGGGTCAAATAACACTGGCATCATCTGCAGAAAGAAGTGAAGACTGATGTCCCATTAGTCTGTCTTACATCATAGGCCATGTGAAGCCTTAAAAGTGAAGAATCATTGTTTTGGAATATTGCTTGCAAATGGCATTCCTTAGTGATTGTGATTAGAAGTTAGTGAGGAGTTAACAAAATTCTCGTGGCAAGGAGGCTCCCCCATAATGCCAAAGGAGCAGTCAGGGAACTGAGCCAGGAGAGGCCTGAGTCACACAAACTGATGGGAAATCGAGTCTCATGATGGCTTTTGAAGCAAGTCAGAGGCAATGAGGATTGAATTATGGTCACAGATGTCATCCAAGATGCTAGTGCTAAAAAAGCCATTGTGTGGGGTGCAAAGAGGTGGACAAAACAGAGCAAGTATTCGAAGGAAAGAGCTTCAGTCAGTGGCTGCCCATATTCAGCTCATAAACAGGGATGTAGTTCAGACTTGTTTTTGTCAGCCCAAAGCTGTGAGATTAGTGTCATGCACTTCAGGGTAAATATTCTCATCCTTTTTCTCAGCCCATACTGAGCTATTGAAATGGGAACTGGTGTGAAAGAGCTCAGAGCTCAGCTAGAACACTGTAAAAATTGTCAAACGAAGAAGTTAAAATTGTGCTACTGAATGAGAGGTTTACACAAATTGTAAATAAGACAACTTTTATATATGTACAAATATTCAGATTGACATTTTAAGTTTTTCTGCTGAAGATGTAACTGTGGTCTTGGCTGTTACCAGGCTGCCTCTCTTGCTGGGACTAGGACTAGTATTCCAGGATAACAAACTTTTGGTATAGTATCCCAGGATAACCAACCTTTGTTTAGATTCGGCAGACCTAGTTCAGAAAGCAATTAAGAACATTCTTTAAATGCAAATTTATGCTGATCTGAACAAAGATACTTTAAATCAGAATCTTAGTTGTGACTTGTGAGGTGGTTTTACAGGACCTACCTGTTTTCCAGGCTTTTGAGAAGTGAGAGAATGGAAATATTATGCTAGTGGAAGAGAAGAATTTCACGTGAGAACAGGGCAAGTCATGACCGATGCCACTTTAACCGGCATTGTGGTGTTAGATATGCCTCTGCAATCAAATAATTCTGTAAGCCGTGTGTTGGTGAACCCATCATTCTTTAATGTTTTTAGTCTAGACTTCTGCTAGAAATTGTCTTATTCAAAAATTAAGTTGTACTCCCCCACATCTTTTTATTTTATAGAATATCTGGTAAAAATGTTTCATGCAAAGTTGATGAAATGAACAGAGAGCGAGTCTGTGGCTTTCCAGTGCTGGCTGATCAAAACATCTATGATTTCGTATTAGGTGTCTCCAACCCTATTGGGCAAACAGAGTCATCGCTTTTGGTTGATATAACTCAGAGAGGTACGGCTTGAGAATTACAAATATATGTTTACTGCATACTAACCATTTTGGGGGGATGGGGGTTTGAAGAACTCTGGCATGGTATACTTGTCATGATTTTGCTTTATTGTCACCAGTATTTCACTGTGTTTGATAATTTGAACTTGAAAAGAAGAAAGCTGAAGACATACCCTGAGGCAACAATTAGATGCAGAGGGAGATGCCAGCTCTTGACAGCAGTGCTACCGTATTGGATACACTACTGTGTAGATAAATACTACTTGTGATCTAATAATTAGTCAGCTGCTGTTTATGTATTACTTCATATTCTATTACACATTAATAATTAAAATTTAGGTGTAACTTTATGAACTATATATGAGCCTGTATTTCAGTGTCTAATTATAGAGCAAAATATTATGCAGTTTTAAACCAGTAGGATTTGGAGCATTAAAAATGTGGCACTAGAAGATAATAGGTAATCACAGAAGTATTACCAGTTATTGGTAATAGCCATAATCATCTCCTGCTGTGGTTTGTAGAAAAAAATGACTTATTTCATTAGACCCGTAGTTTAAACAAGGAAAGGGAGAAGACGACCACCTTTCTAGTAGTATGCTCCCCATCGTTTTTTCTAGCTGATGATTGGGAGTTCCTAATAGCTACAGCATTCTGCCATTCTCTCTGAAAAACTGAATTTAAACATGAAGATGATGTGTTTTTTTTGTCCATGTCTCAGTTAATCTGAGATTAGAATTTTCACAGTAAGTTTGCAGGTGTTAGGAAAGCATTAATTTGTTTCTGTTAATTATAAAGTGGGCCAGTTTGCTCCAAGTCCATATGACTGCTATTTCCTATTTGTTTCCTCTCCTTTCTTTCCCTCACTGTCCACTTAAATTCTGACATAAAGTACCTGTTTCCTTAAGAGTAACTAGACCAGTTTCAATAGTAGAGATTTTTTTTTTCTGATTGGTACTGAATATTATTGAAAAATTCTGTGAAGGGAGTTTTGGGAAGGGAGGGGTCATACAGGTGTCCTGCCTTATCCTACTCTAGAGATTTTAAGTTCTAACTTAAAAAGTTCCCAGAAGGTGAAAAAAAGTAGCTTTTTTTGATAATTTCAGTAGAAGAGAAAAAGTTTTTCAGTGTCTCAAACTCCTTCTCACACAGGCCAGTACCCTCAGCTTTAAGTAAATCTGTTTCCATGTTTGATAGCTTCAGGAATGAGATTGCTTGCAGGTGCCTTCCCAGCACCAGCAGCTGTTCCAGTTGCTGATCAGATCAGTTATTTATCCTTCTGCTTCTTTTTGATCTTTTAAAATCAAGTTTTTTTGGACTAGGACAAATGTTTCTTTCTTATAACTGAATGTTTTTTCTTTTTTTTTAAAGTTCATCCAAAAACTCCAGAAAAGTTAACTGTTTCTGCAAACAGCTCAACAAGTGTCCGTCTTCATTGGTTCATAAACGGCAGCTTTGCTGAGATCAGGCTTTTGTGTCAAATTGAAATTAGCAGTGGTCATTCTGAGCGAAAACTGGTAAGTGTTGCTTTTAATGGATTTCGCTTTTTTTGGATCAAATGTTGATCTTTTTCACTGAACTAGTCATGTTTCAAGAGTGCCATTCTTATCTTATTGAATTATAAACGTAGTAACGAGTTGAAGTTCATCTAAAACGAGTTCATCTCATCTCTCTTGTGGCCTCCTTTTTTTTTGTTGTTGTTGATTTTAAACAGTTTGGAGAAAGCCAAGCTATCCACCATGTTATTTGGTACTTGGAGAGGGTGCATAGTGCTTTATACTGACCCTTTAGGTAAAAGTTCTTGTGCTTTGTCCTTACTAGTGCAAACTGTATTAACACACACCTGTTTCAGGATGCGCTGCTGCTCTGCAGATTTCCATAGTGGTTGTTTCAGATTACTTTTTGCAGTCTGTAATTGAATTTCTTTTTTTTTCCCTCAGACTACTGTTCATTTGTTTTCTGTCTGCAATTAATATGCATGTGGCTGTAGTAGGGAGCTGCTAAACCTGCTTATATACCAGTGATGTAGAGGCAGGATAGGGAAGGATTCTCTGACTGAGCATATTAGTAGGTAATCCTCAGTGAAGACCTCCATAGCTGGATAGAAGATGTTATTTCTGTGTGGGGTTCAGATTTTCAAGCATTCAGGCTTCCAGCTGCTGCCCAGCTTTGTTGCCCTGCATCAGTGACTAGAGCCACATGTTTACTCTGCTGACGGTCAGAGAAGGTTATGATACTAATTTAGACACCAGCATCAAATGCTGAGTGTAGGTGGTGGGAATATATCCTCTTCTTCCGAGTTGTCTAACTTAGTGTGGGGTGATCTGTGTCACTGGGGAAGCCTAATGACCGAACTGCATGCTTAGTTGGCCAGAGGCTTACCCCCAGATTCTGTGTTTTTGCATTCACATGGAGTATCTCTGACAAGCTTGGGTAGGCATGTGCTGAATTACCAGGTCCCTGGGCAGACAGCCTGAATATGTAATTTGAGAACATGAACCTCAGAGGTTGCTTTTTACAATGATTGTTTGATTTTTTTTTTTTTAGAAGGAGTATTCTATTACACACTGTGTTTAGTGGCCAGTTGGGCAAACTGTTGGGCGCAGCCTTGAATAAAGTCAGTCAAGCTACAGAAGTGTTGCAGCTAAGACTGAAGATAATCTTTATATATATTGCCTCTGAAATAATGGGGTGGTAGTTAGTGCATTATCTCTAAGAGTATTTTTAAAATGCTTTCAGAGCACTTAATGAAAGTGTGTGTGAAAGTCTTAAGATTTTTTTGTATTTTGTTTAAAATGTGGTGAGTAGTACACAGAGAGTAGGCACCACAAAGAAAATCAGATATATCTTTGGTATTAACAACAGAAGGAGCTAACTTTTAGATGTACATGATAGCTCTGGTAGATGAACTGTGCTGGATTTTGGTATATAGTCTGATATAGTATCACCCACACTTGTCTCCATTTGTCTGCCCCCAGCAGTTACTGCCTCTGGAGTAGTCAGCAGGGAAAACAAAAACCTCAAAGTCACCTACCCACAGCTCTGTTAGCTTAACTGCCAAAATAGTAGGTTTGCACAGTTCTGTCAGACCAGAGTTAAGGTGCTCAAAGTCTGGACACACATTTACTTGTGAATTGTGCTACCAGGCCAGTTATCTGGGGCAGTGGGAGATGGCAAGGTCTTACATTGCACAGCGGTTTGTTTCACTGCACCTGTATCACAGCCCTCAGCTACAGACATTTTTGAACATACCAAACAGCTCAGTAGAAGCTTTTACAGACTTGTTATGCTGCCCATGGTTGCTTAATAAAAAACCTCCAGGAGTTCCCTGCAATAAACAAAAGTAGCTGTGAAATTGTTATGGGGTTTTACATGGCGTTTTGAGGATGTTTTCAGAAGCTTTTCCATCCGTATGAGAGATTCTTGCCTTTTTTTTCATATTTTTTAAGTTGTCATTTGGCCTTAGAAATGCACGATTAGTTACAGCTTAAAGTCACTTGGAGTCCAGTTTTGGCAGCTGTGATGCACATGTGTTATAATTAGATTCAGTCAAAAATATTCCCAGGCTGAGGGTTTCTTTACGTAATCATGAAACTGAAATACTCCAACTCACACCATTTTAAGAATAGCAGGACAGTAGACTATTCCTGTCAGAAGAGCTGTGAACAGCGGTCACCTGGGTAAGACTTAGATGCTATCTTTTAAAGGAAAAAGGACTGCCTTGGAAGAAGACCGTATGATAAGTGTCTTGGTCAGACAGACTATCTTTAGCATGCTTCTGTGCATGTGTCTTAGGCAAAAACGCCTTCGTCCACCCAGTTTGATGTGCACAGTGGAAGTGCAGGTTTTGAATATTTTGAAAATCCTGGCCTGCTTCATGTGAGCAGAAGTTTTGCTGCATATAAGAGAGAGGAGGACTGGATAGGATACAGGGGAAGCAATATCGTGCTAGTGTGTGCAGAGCATATCCTGTTGAAGACTCACCAGTGCTATCTCTGCTTTTCATGCTTTACAACTTAAAGGTGCTACCTACTGTGATATTTTAATTTCTGTGCTATATATGACTTCATTTTGGCAGACTTCTGAAAAACTTCTCTTTGTTTAGGTTGCCTGCATAGGAAACATTTTTCTTTTCGTTTATTTCTTTGTAGGGCTTGACACAGCTTTTTTTCACATTGTTGATGTTCTCAGGGAAAAACCCTACCTGTTTAGGTGTTGACTTTCAGCATAATCTAGGAACAAAAAAAAAAATACATCATGTCAATTTCTGTAAATTTTTAACAGCACAATGTCTCCATACGTGGTGGAAAATTCTCAACTTACACAGCTCAGCTGAATGCATTGCACCCATATACCAAATACCAGTTCAGGGTGCGCTGTTCGGCTGCTGACCACTTCTGGAGGTGGAGTGACTGGAGCAGGGTAGAGGAGCATACAACACTGGAAGCCCGTAAGTTTATCATTCTTTGATGATAAAATGTTGAACTTTTGAAGCCATATATTTTAAAATGTGCCATTTAAAAAGCTAGCTTTTTGATAGACAGTAAATTGTTTAGTATACATCTTGGAAAAAAAACCCTCTTTTTTTCTTCCTTAGCTCCTTCACGAGGACCAGATATCTGGAGAGAGAGAAGTCCTTCTGGAAAAAAAATAAAAATCTTCTGGAAGGTAGATAGGACATTTAAGTTTTAAAATATTATGTAATGTAACTGTGAAAGACTATTTCCTTACATGTTTCCAAATGAGTAGACTGCTTTTCTAAACTTGTAATAGAGCCATCATTGAAATGAATATTTTACACTAAATGAGAAAATTATTAAATTTTTATAGTTTAAGCATTTCACTGAGTAGCATTCCATATGAAGAACTAAATTTCCAGTACATCTCCACTGAAAATTAAAAACTTACAGACGTACGTCAGAATTCTCAAAGTCACACTTGCTTAACTTTCTTTTCTGCCTCATAGTCCCACGCAGTCATCAGAATACATCAGGCCGTTAAATCCATATTATCCTATGATTCTTCTGTTTATAGCATTTTCATTGAATGCACTCTTTGTCTGTTCAAAGCCTTTATCCCTTTCTGAAGCCAATGGAAAAATAGTGTCTCATGAAGTATCCTGCTACCTGCTAGAGACACCACTGGAGCGTAAGGAAGTCACTGAACCCTCAAACAGTACTGAGATAAGACTTGGAAAAAATGACTGTGTCATTAGTGTGGTAGCCAAAAACCATGCAGGCTCATCTCCTCCTTCAAGAATAACGAGTGTGGAACTGCCAAATGGTGAGTGCTCCTAGCAGAAAGCTAAACACCTTCAAAGCTTAGGGAATATCTGGATGGGTTTGTTTATTGAAAAATAAGACAATACATGCTTTGTTTGTGTTTGGTTTCTGTTTTGTTTCTCTACTCCAATCTATTGAGTGGGGGAAGAAAAAAAAATTGCTGCTTTGCTGATAGAGTAGCATCTCACCTATTAATTATGCTCTCTGCCTACATGGAGGGTGACAGTGTGCAGTCTCTGCAGCTATGTTGCTCTTTTCTGGAGACCTCACAGGAACAGCAGGGGTAATGCTTTGAACATTAGTTTCAACTTCTGATATTCAGGGAGATCAGTTAATTTCTGTGTTTTCTTGTTGAGATGCTGAAAAATGTTACATGCTAAAGAGAATTAGAATTAAGTTTTAAGGACATTGTGTGGCTTTTTAAGGGGAAAATTGTCAGATCAATGCCTGTGAGATCTGCAGGAGAATATTAATTGGGCTAGTTGGTAAAGTGTTGGCATCCTTCTGCTAGGAGCTGAGGTTTGAAAAGGAGGTAAGACTTTAGCTTCCCAATTAAAGCATTGCTACTCCTGCTGCAGGCTTTTGTAAGAGGAAATAGCTGAGCCAGATAATGATTTTCTACTAACACCGAGCTTGGGGGAAGATAATGATTGCATGTGGCGATTTAGAGTCCATGCTTCCCTGCATGCCAGGAGGAGTGTAATCTCCCAAAGTCCAAACCTTTAGCTCCAAATCTGTCTGATGCTCTGCAGGGAGGACAGATTTACACAGAAATATCCCTCTCTGTTTGCCAGGAGCCTGTATGGTGCTGCTTTTTCTTTCCCATTCAGAGATCAGGTATCACAGTCACCTATCTTGCACTCAAATTCTGATAAGGCAGTGCCATTTCTTACAGGGAGAAATGTGTTTTGACTGAGGATCACAGTGAGAGAAAAACTGAGTTTGTTTCTATACAAAGGAAACCATTATTCTTAATGTTTCTTGTGCTTTTCCAAAACACCAATATCTAAAATATATTCTTAATCTGTGCCTTGGAGGAAAGAGTAATTGTATGGGACAGTTGAATTAAAATGCTTTTATAGCTCTCCATGAGCAGTGAAAGAATGAGACTTGGGGAGTCATGGAGGTCTCTGTAATAGGTTTGTAGTGTGGGACAGCTGATGGCAGCTGGAGTTTTGCATTCGTTTATAGCTTTCTCTCAGATGTCTGAGGTTCCGTTTAGTGTTACCCAACTTGTATTCATTGAAGATTTGCTCCCAAGTTGGTATAGGAATTATCTGAGTCACTGACTGGAGTCATGGAAGATGACTCATTCACTGAACTGGATGACATTTCTGCCCAAACATCTTTTCTGGCTGCTTCCTGTGTACAGTCTGTAAGTGCTTTTAATGTCCATAAGAGAGTGGTGGCTCTGAAGCTTGAAATCTGCTGAGGTTTTGTGAAAACTGAAAACACAAAGAAAGAATACTGTGAAAACTGAAAACACAGACAAAGAATAATCTGCCTCAATTAATTTGTCAACTGTCTCTGAAATGTGCTTGGTAGAGAGTTGGGGCATATAATCTGGCTCTTACAGACTCCCCTACCACAAGTACTACTGTAGTGCTAGTAGTTATTTCTACTAGTCTAGCTTGCATCTATAAATACACAAAAATTAACAGTACTGCCCTGAGTGACTTTCTAGTCATGTGGTTCAGGAAATAAAATTGAGTGTGGTGTAGTTAAGTATTTTTTAGAAAGTATGTGCTCCCTGTCTTCCCTATAAATAGGAAAATTAAAGCAGTATAGTTAGAAATATGCTGTCTTCCAGCATCATAGATGTGTGGTTTCATTGGATGCGTAATAGTGTTCTAGGGAAGAGTATTGAAAGACTTTGGGATTTGACTTTTCATTTTTTAATCATGTGTCTCTTTCTTGCCATGAGCAAGCGAGGAAAGGATTGTACACTTAGCTGTATATTATAATTATTTGGAAATAGTCCTTCAACATTCACAGCAAATCAGTGAGAGTAAAGTTTTCACAGTACTGCTTCTTAAAATCTGCCCTTGCTGTTCAGCCTTCTGTAGTTTACGGCTTTAATGACATGAAATAATACACTCAATAGGGAGTATAAATGAGCGAATAGAAAGGAAGACCTGAAACAGTTTTGCGGCCACAGCTGTTGTAGTGGCCTTTGGAAAACATCCCTTAGCTCAGCAGGGTCTCATCTGAAGGACAGCTGTGGACCGACACTGCAGGAATCAGAAGGTGTTCCCAGATCTGATCACTTCAAGGGCAGCTAAACCTTTGATAATCAGAAACAAGAGAAGCAGACTAAAGGGAAAGCCTATTTTTTTTTTTTAAATTTACTCTTGGTACATTGGAGCCTCCATAAAGTTCATAAGGGACTTGACTTCGCTGCTGATTCTCAGTGAAAAATTGTTGTCTATGGTCAGGCGAGTGATAGCAAGACACTTTTTGTAAGAAACACAAAGCACACTGTTTGGTGAAACGACCAGCAGGAATTTATAGCTGGAGGTTTCTGCCAAATTGGTGTCAAGTCAGATTTGAACCTGACACGTGCTGTAGATCCTTACCTTGAAAAAGTGCTTTTTAAGCCAGTCCAGAGCTGCAGGATTTCTTGTCATCATACTTAAGGCTGGCTGAGGGATTTGCTGCGGGCTATGTCTGATTTCCAGCACTTCAGAAAGCATAGCTGAGTGCACCACTTCAAATTTCACGGTACCAGGAGTGCGGCTCTCGTTCTTAGAAATGACTGCAGTTTATAAAACCTTTGTGCTGTGGCTGGAAGGCTTTCTTCCAGCTTGGACTGCAGATAAGTATCTGCTCTCTGATGGATTTTTGCATCGTCTTTGTTGCAGACGATGTCAAAACAGATCGAGCTGTGGCAATGGGGAATGGAATTTATATTTCTTGGAATTCTTACCCCAACGTAACCTGTGGCTACATAGTGAAATGGTGTCATTCACTGGGGTCTGAGCCGTGCAGTGTGGACTGGCAGAAATTTCCTTCAAATACAACAGATGCAGTGATAAAGTCTGGTAAGTCAGAAATAATTTTTATGTTTCTTTCTGGTTGAGAGCCTGAGCAGCAAGTGGAATGAGAGCAGCACCAATGCTATAGGTTGAAGACTGTTGCCTTGGTTTGTGCTTGTGTATATAAATGAACCCCTTCTTGGTACCGTGTTTATCTTAATTTAATACACATTCTGGCCAAATCCAGTTATCAGTCTTGACTTAACTGTTAACATCCTGTGTTTACTAACTGTTTTGAAATTACATCTTCTAGCTACACCCAACAGCTTCCTAACTCAGCCTAATGCATAATGGTTTATCTAGGGTTTGGGGTTTTATTTGGATCCTAACCATAAACAGTACTGCTTGGGATGAGGGAAAGACTAATCTGTTGTTTTTACACGAGGCAGATTTTTTTATGTGTGACCTCCATGTGTTGGCTTGCTGTCAGCAATTGAAGTTCCTGGAACAGGGCATATTCCAGGTCCCTAGGTGCTGGTGGGAAGCTCAGGGAAATGAAACTCAGCTGTGGTGGGACTAGTAGGAGCAGAAGAGGAAAGAATAGACCAAAAAGATTGTACAATTTTTCTCTGCTGTCTAAAATGGTATATATTTGCTTTTTAGAAGAGTTTAGTATAGAAGGTTTCCATTAGAGAAAACAACTTGGAGCTCTGCACATAGGAAAGTTGAAGGGGAGTGGGACCTGGGAGCAGGGGAAATACTATTTCTGCCTGTAATTGCAACACTGCTCACGCTGTTTTTGTTAGTGCTGGGTTGAGCTTGTTTTTTCTAAGCAGACAATACTACATCTGTACAACAATGCACTGCTCTGCTTTTTAGCTGTTTCCTGGGATGCTTATTGCAGCTCATTTGTGGGAGTTACTGTGCTGAGTCCAGCCAAGAAAATCTCCTAGGCTGAACCTGAGGTCCTGCAAAGCTTATTTGATTTTTGTTCAGTTTCACAGTGGCGTCTTGTTTAGAAAAAATCTTGAAAGTAATGAATAACACAAACTCATGAAAAACCCAGGAAGTAGTAAATTATTTACATGTTGTAGGGTCAAACACCTTTGCCTCTACTAAAGACATGTGCAGTGGAAAGTTGATGACAATCTGTGCTTTATAGAGTCAGTTCAGGCCTGGAGTTCATTGCCAAAGTGCTTCACTCTCACTTTAAAGAGTTCTCTGAATTTCTTTTGTACTGTTGCCGCAATAAGTCTGGGTATTTCAAAATACATTTGTATTTATGAGAAGGAGGCAGGATCTACATGACTGCTGTGGGAGGAAAGGAAAAGGATTGTTTCTGGTAACTTCAGTTTGTGTTTCCCCATGGAAAGAGTAATTTATGCAATTCGAGTAGCTTGTTTAGAACCAAAATTTCACGAGGAGCTAGATTTGCTTACTGCTTCTAAACCACATCTGATGCCATAGCTTTTATAGGAATTACAAGTGGGGATAGTATTTATACTTAACAGTGCGGTCTGACTTTGTCATTTTTTAGTATTTATTTATATAAAATCTGTATTTGTGAAAGCTAAAACCATCTCTCTTCATAACTGAAGTATTCTTACAGCAATTTTCTATTGCAGCTCTGTTTAGACCTGGTGTGAGATACAGCTTTTCACTCTATGGCTGCAAATCCAGTGGATATCAGTTACTGAAAAACATAACTGGGTATATGAAAGAGCTGCGTAAGTACACATTATCATTCAGGATCTTTACAAAGTGAATTTAGACTCTGTTTTTAGCTCATGTTGGCAGGAGAAGTTCGAGACCAAAGTCCCCATGCAGTACTACCTACTTCTGCTTGCTCTCTGTATATAATTATAATACATTTCTCCAGCTATTTCAGGTTCCCAGAATGCAGTAACCCTGTATTTTTAAGCTGGTGTAGTATCACAAGGTGTCACAGAATTTTGCTACAAAGACAGTGGCACAGGAGTAATTTGAATCATAGGGCAGGGTTGACTCCTGTAGGAGAGGAAGCAACTTTTTTTTGATTTATGACCTTAACTTCTGAGCATGTTTGGTACAGCTCAGCCAATATAAAAAATATCTTCAATGTTTCTGTTTAAAAGCACCTCTTAGACAAGGACTAGGTCATAGAATACAAGCCACTTCCAGAATTTGCACTTTTATTCCCTCCCATAGCAACCCCGTCTGGATTTGATCCAGGGCTGAGCTTTGCTTGCCTGGAGATGCATTAGAGTCTGAATGCTTTCTATTCCCGGGAATTTGAACATGGCTTTACCCCTTAATATCACAACTGATTTGTATTTTAACTACAGCATCCATTTCGCTTCACAGTTTAATGTGTTTTCTGCTAAAATAGTTTGCTTGGAAGACTGAGCTGGTGACATAATCTGAGCCCTTGGAAATGCCCTTGTTTATTTCATTGCTAAGGTTTAAAGATGAGGTTAAGATAATTCTACCAGAAACTCAACTTCCAGCCATTTGTATCACTGTAAATGTCCAGAACAGTTTCCCAGAAGGTTTTTCCTTACATGTTCTCAACAGATGGGAAGTTTTCAAGATAAAAGGATAAAGACTTTGGGGTACTAAAATGCATTGAACATGCAGAAGAAACTTATTAGGAACTAGAAATGTATTCACTTTGCACAAGACTATAGGTTCATTCTAAAACTTCCGATTTGCCTTTGCACAGATAACCATCAAGACAAAAATAGATGCATCCTTAGACATGAGTTCTGCTAGAGAGTTACAGATCAACGCAAAATGTCAGACTAAATCCTGATGTCCATGACCTTACACAATATCTGCTGTAACGCTTTCAGTGGGGTGCAGGTATTGGAATAAGTGTGATGGCTGCTAAGAATAGTGGTTTTAAGCTGAGATGAATGTCCATGATAGAAATGTGGAGTTGGTTTAATTTGAAGACAAGCTATGAAGTCACAAATTTAAGGCCTTTAAAAGCTAAGAGTTTGTATGCTCTGAATGTTTATTCAATGTCTTGAGGTTTGTTGCACGAAGAGGGTGTTTACACGTGCAGGTCTGTAAGAATGCTGCTCACAGAGAGAGTTTTCTTCCAGCTTCTGTTAGTAAATAATACTGCAGTAATTAATAACAATGAGAACCAACATGTTCTTTGTATGTCTTTCTAGTATCATCTGCTATGTCTTTTCACATGTTCTTGTGTATGTGGGAAAAGTATTCAGGAAAAAGTTGAAAATGCAGCCCTGAAATAAAATCGGTAAAGCACTTACATGGAACCAGCACTTAATGATAAGATTGTTTCTTACTAGCTTTCTCCTTCATAATTCTTCCTACAGCTCCAAAACGTGCACCAAATTTTACTGTAGAGGAAACTTCTTCAGATTCTATCTTGGTAAAATGGGAAGACATTCCTATTGAAGACTGTCAGGGATTTTTGGAGGGATATCGGCTTTCCTTTGCAAAAGGTGAAAAAGATGCTTTAAAGCCTAGGCTTTCAGAATCAGGTAAGTGAAATCTATAGACTGAAATTTCCTTGCTCAAGATTTCTTTTCTTTTTAATTTTTTTATTTTGTCTTTTAAATAATTTAATTTCACTTTAAAAAGATGCTTTTGTCATAATTTAATTGCATTATTCACTGGCATAATTGGCCCCTGATATGTAACAAAGGCATTCGGAATAATCAGCACCTTATGTGGTTAGAACAGTTACTTAATAAAAGGCAAAAGTTGGAGAAAACCCTGGCTCACTGAGGCCATAAAGCTATGCAGTGACACACTGCCCTGTGGCAGTGAGACACACTGCCCTGTGTACAGATATTCCGGGTTGATGAGACATGGGGGAGGTTACATGGCTGTATTTAATTGGGTATATTCTTCCAGTACGAATCTGGTAAGGACATATCTGTGTGGAATTGAAGCCAGGCTCACATTAACATAAGAAGACAAGCAGGAGTGTAAGAAACTAAAGTTAATCGGCAGCAGCAACATACTCCTGTACTGTTTGGTGCTGTCTGAAAAAGCAGCATTGCCAGGATTCTTTATTTCAGTTTTACTTTACACAAACTGTTCTTCATGTTCCATGTGCTGACTTCAAGAAAGTTTTGCTAAAGATGAGTCTCTCTTTGTGAATGCTTCCTTACAAAGTTATGCTTTTCTTACTGCTTCCAAACAAACAGGGAATCCTGAACTTAAAGTTAAGAATATCACTGACTTAACAAAGAAGTCTTTGAAAATACTTGATCTTCAAGGCAAAACAAGTTACCAACTGGACCTACAAGCCTATACTGCGGGTGGGTTGAGCCCTCCAAACAGCCTCTACGTGGTGACAAAGGAGGACTGTAAGTTGAATATCCCTGTTCATTAATAGTCTTCAGTACAAAGGCTGTGCAATGTGTATAAATCTGAGCTCATTCTGTTTTTTTTTCTGGTCCCCTTAGGTAGTTCGTGCCTAGAGTCTAATGTTTAATTTGTTAAGTTAGTTATTCTTTAATACAGAAAGAATTGGTACAATTCAGGTTGAAGAAAAATTCCTTTCTTCCTACATCTACCTTATAGTTCATGATAATGCATACAAGAAAAATAACTTCTAAACTACTGCTAAATATGGTGCAGTCTCCTCAAGCAGCTGGTTGGTTTTGTCATCTTTCCCAAGATGAGTAGCTGCTAATACATGGCAAAAAGAAAGACGTTGTGGAATTGTTTACCAGTTTCAGAATTATAAACAGATGCCTCTCTGCTTTGAATTCAGTTTAATCTATCCCCTGACAGAAACAAATCCAGAAAAACAGTTAAAAAAAAAAAAGAGATTGACTTTGGGGAATGAGGTGGGGGGGTAAGAGTATTTAATATTAAAGGCTAAACACTGGGGTTCAACTAAAATGCATGAAAAATCAAATTTGAGGCATTTAATGTTATCAGAGCAAGGCAGTGGAAATGTATCAGAGCTAAACTGGGGATTAGAAGCATGGTAAACCATATAAAAGGTAGTGCAGTTTGAGCAATGAGTTGTTGGCCTGTTAAAACTATTACCAGAGATTTGGCCAGCTTAGGTAACCTGCAAGCACAATGCCAGTGCCTACTGAGAATAGAATTACAGTGGCAATCATCAGTGACACATGAAACCCTTTGCATTTAATTAGAGGGAAATACCTGCCGATTCCAGTAGTTATCATGGAATCAGTTCTGTTCATGGATGACCTTTTGCCATTCCAGCAAAAGTATGGTATACTTACACTTCACTGTCACTGCTTGCACACCTTTGTTAGGTGACTTTGAAATAGTCTCTAATGTGTCAGAATGTGAGAAAAGGCATGAAACTTGCTGGTAACGTTGGATGTGTATTTACTGACTCCTTTTTCTTTTGTCCCCTAGCTGTAGGTTTGATCATTGCAATTCTTATCCCCATGGCAGTGGTTGTGCTGCTTGGAGTGGTGGCCAGCATCTTCTGCTACCGAAAGAGGGAATGGTAAACACCTGCATTCAGTTCTGGTTTTTTTCTGGATATGTTTGCTTCCATGCTAGAGTTTTCCATGATTTATTTATTCTTTGTTTTCTCCAAGTACCCAAAGATGTTGGTGGGCTTTCCTTAAAGATGGGTGGCAAAAATGCATTGCAGACGGTGAGGGAGAAATTGAGCTGGGGAGAGGATAGATTATGAGGAATGCAAAAAAGGTTTTGCAGGAGCCCGTCTCCTAGTAAGCACCACTTATAAATAGTTCCCAAGTGGAAGTAAGCTGGCAACATGCTATCTTTTGTGAGCTATCCACAAAAATTCAGGTAGACATCCCATCATCAACTTTTTGTAAACGTGGCATATCAAGTTCCCTAGTTTAAAAATTTAAAAAAAAAAAATGGTTTGCTGTTTTTTTCCATTAAATACTCAGTGAAAGTGTGACACTAAATCTTAGTGCCTGATGTCTTCACCCATCTGACTTAAAGGGAAATGTCCTTACTCCTATTGTGTCTTCGCAGTCTGTTTTGGTGTGTGTTAACTTGTAAAAGTTCATTCTTTTCTCTTTAAAGGATTAAAGAAACATTTTATCCAGAGATCCCGAATCCTGAGAACAGTAAAGCACTGCAATTTCAGAAGAACATCTGTGAGGTAACACTCATTTTGCATCTAGTATTTGAAACTTATAAAGGGAATTGCGAGTCAAGTTCTTTTGCAAAATTTGAGTGTTCTGCTACAGTTGTAGAAAAAATTCTGTGGCTGGGGGGAAACAGCACAAATTACTGGGTGACTTTGATCAGATACTGTCTACAGTTTTCTTGTTAGTGTAGTTACTTGCAAAGTTTAGGAAAGGACAACTGCATTTCTCTCCTCCTGCACTAATGGGAAGTGTCAGTTTATGATAACGATGTGCGAATAGTGTACCCATCTTAGTCATAGTGTTAGGAGAAGTAGAAATTGTCAAGAAGTGTTTATGCTCTATGCCCAACCTCCTGGTAGACAAAGTAGCTGGAACTAGGTGCAACATTTAAATTCCGTTCTGGAATATGCTATACAAAGCCAGGGTTTGGGGAAAAGAATTCTCAACACTTACTGCAAGATCTCTTAAAATTGTCTAAAATACTTCTAACATAAACAGGAATATATGATAAGCCAGAAAATGAGAACTAAACCACTTATTTTTTTTTTATATTGTACCGATGGCAGTGAGATGAGTGCAAGCTGCAAACCAGTGTATTGGTTTAGTTTAGGCAAGTTGTTGCTTTCAGGATTTCCAGGTGTTTGGCTTAGTCTCTCCCCCTTCTCCTCTTTCTTGCTGTAGGGGAATAAGACACTTAAAACACTGGAAATGAATCCCTGCACCCCCAGTAGTGTTGAGGTGGTGGAAACACAGTCTGCAGCTCCTAAGATTGAAGACACAGAGATGACGTCCCCAGCAGCAGACACCACTGTGCCTGAAGATGGCTCTGACTCAGAAACAGAGAACCATGTTGTTGTGTCCTACTGCCCCCCTATCATTGAAGAGGAGATCTCAAATTCCCCTATGGATGAACCTGTGGGGTCATCTCAGGTCATTTACATTGACATCCAGTCAATGTATCAACCTCAAATTAAACCAGAGGAGGAGGCAGAAATAGACTTAGTGACTACAGCAGGCTATAAGCCACAAATGCAGCTGCCTATCAGTGCTCTAAAAATAGAGAGTCGTTCACCTGCAGAGGAAGAGTTGAACAAAACTGCAGGTTACAGACCTCAAGCAAACACAAACACTTGGAATGTGGACACTCCAGACTCTCCTGGATCAGTTGAAAGCAACAATGAAAATGCATCTTTTGGGAGCCCATGCTCTATTAATTCCCGACAATTTCTGCTTCCCCCAAAAGAAGATGAAGACTCCCCCAAATCCAGTAACATAGGGTGGTCCTTCACGCACTTTTTTCAGAACAAACCAAATGATTAATACTGAGTCCTTGTTGCACCTGAATCTGCCTTCTAAATAAGCTCTTATTCCTGATGTTGTAAAGAAAGGAGGAAGAAAAGTGCAAATGGCATGAATTATTCTTGGAGACAGTCAGCAGAGGTTCTAGTGAGCTGAATGTTATGTTTAAGTTAGCAGGTGTGAATGTTCCATTTTAATAGAGGCCAAGAGGCCGAAGTTATAGCAATTTAGTTATTACTCTAGTAAAATATATTGGATATAAGGGTATTAAGTTTAGCACTCCTGATAATCGTAAGCAAAGAACTCTGCCTGCCTTTACATAGTGCTCCAAGATTAATATGGTCTCATGCAACTTATAACTTGGAAAGATTGCTTTGCTTTATTGCAGTTGTTCTCTACCATACATACTCAAATGACACCGACCCAACGGGTTTCCTTACTGAAGGTTTCGTTTATCACAGACCTCAGCCTAATACATGGAAACAGCGTGGTTGGAAACTGTTGAGATCTTTTACGTAGTTAAAATCTAAGAACAAATGAGAGTGCTATTTTTTTTCTTCTCACGTACAAAAGGGGATTGTCACTGTTTGACACTTCGAAAGCAATGGCCATTCAAATCTATTGCTTTTTAACTAGACACTAGTTTCTGTACCTACTGTACGATGCTTATTCAATGTTTGACTCAGGGGTACAAACTTGGGGAAAAATGTGTAACACTGATTTAAACCTCAACAAGAACTGCATAAAGTTTTAAACTTTTTTTTAAAAAAAGAAAGCTTAGAATGCTCTATATTTTTTCTATCCTTTAGTTAAGGAATTAATCTTTCCGAATGTATTGCACTAATGTATTTTGTATTTCATAGCTTCAGCTCCAGATCTCCTGCTTCAAAGTGGTACAGTACTCCATTCACCCCCAGCATTGAGCATTCCTTGCACTATACAGTAATGTAAGCCATGGGGAATTGTCTGTCTACTAACATTAGCTATCCAAGCAGTTTGGCACATGAAATTAGAGGTAGTAGTGCTAGGTCCATGAGAACTAATTGCTATTTGGATGTTCTTTATTGTATTAGCTTTGCCACCTGCTGTCTAGCTGTTTTCCAGTGTCTACCCAACAGGAGCTTCTCTACAAATCCTACCTGGCAGTATAAGGTGGGGTTTCTCTAGTGGCAGGGAGAAACCCAAGGAGGTTTTAGTGCCACTAATTCTACCTCTCTTTTACCAGATGTGTGACACCAAGAAAGCTTAAATGATGTACATTTACGTGCTTAAAAGAGTGTTCAGAACAATTGTCTTTGAAAATGCTTGTTTTCACATATGCATATTTAGGCAGCTGTAGTTGTAACATTTCACTGTGTAAACTTCAGACTGTGGCATACGTGGATTTCATTAGCTTTAGGAGAAAGTGCTTTCTAACTTACGTGTTCCTTACTGTAAAACACAGTGAGAGTGTTTTTAGCATGTGAGAGGTCACATGCTAAAGAGCTTGGTCAAAAAGGGCCTCCATCAAGTCCTAACTGAATCTTTTTTTTTATTTTCAATTTCTTAGCTACTTTGTAGAGTTTTTTAATAAATAAAACGGGGGAGTGGTTTTCTAAATAAGATCTCAAAACAGATAAGGAGGCTGAATTGGCTAAGCTACTAGTAGCAAAGGTGTGAGAGGAGACCAGAAGAATGGCTAGCTTGGCAGACATTTGGTCTCCAAACCATGTGATCTGACCATCAAAATAAACCCAAGCATTAGGTTACATCTAATCACAGCAGCAGATGGTGCAGTTTAAGATGTCGATATGTCTCTGCCTTAGAATGAAAATATGGATGGGTTTCAAAACTGTCAAAAAGCAAAACACTAAATAGCATCCAAATCATCATCAGTAACAACTAACTATGTGTGCTCCTGAAAGAATGAAATGTAAAGATCATAAAAATAGATTTGCTGCAGACCTGGCAGAATGCAAGGTGTGTCTGAAAGAAGAGAAGGTGCAGGTAAGATTGTGCTTTTGAGATTGAATCTAGGACTTAGCCAAGCTACACGTGAAAAGACAGACAGGCAGTGCAAAGAGCTGTTGTTTGTCACCGGACATCACTTCAAGAGAAAGTTTTGTGCCTGGTCTATTACTGCCTGTTATTCAGAACACTAAACTAATGCATAAAATGTAGCAGTTCTGCCCTTTGTGCTTGATAGCTGGGAAGTGGCTAAATCCTAATAGTAACAACTCTTTCCCACAATACTTCTTTTAGAGCAGATTTTTTTCAGTAGTGTAGATTTGGCGAAATGTGTTTATCTCCTAAGATGAATTTTAGATTGTGCCATATGCTTTTAATTGAAAGCAGAAGATGTCAGGGACAGAGTGTATAGATAAGCAGTTTCTCAGTGCAAAGGAGCAATCAGTATTGTATGGTGATCCAAACGAAAAAAAACAAACCTCTGTAGCAGAGTAGCTGATCATGAAGAATAAATGTGCTTTTATGTGGCTGTGTATTGTAAGAAAGAAAACCAAACTGAAGTTTGAAAGTACTAACAATTTTTAATTTGGCAGACCAGAAGCCAGGGCAGCTGAAGAGTGCTCAGAGCTCTCAGGAAGCAGCCTAACGCTCTTTGCAGTGCTCCCATAATCACAACCATTGCATATTTAGGTTTTCCTTTGTGCTGCTCTTCCTAATTGGTAAAGACATTCAAAATGACTTTGTTATCAGGTAGGGGAAAGGTCCACAAATACAGGGTCTGCCTTGGTGTTATCAAAACACTCTCATCTAATTATCCATCATCTTTTTTACCAAAAAAAACCCAACTTTGCCTATGTATTTTATTTGACTTGTAGTCTGACTTCCAGGATGTAGGGCAGAAAAGTCTGTTAATAGCAATGGCTTACCATATGCATCATCTTGTATCTGTAGAAGAATGGGGTGAACCGAGCAGAAACACAGGCTTGTGCAGCATATGTAGCATCGTTTACTGTTCCTTAATGGTTACAAACCAATAAGCAGTTTTCATTGCAGCACTTGCAAGCTCAGCTGCTTCACCTCTGTGGTTTCCTTTGAGCCTAGTCAGTGCTGCCAGTGAGGACTCCTTTCAAATGCCTGTCTCAGGTCCAAATACCAAATGGACTGTGAGAAGGCGTGTGGTAATTTAGCGACCATGTGAAAGACACCCCTCAGTGCATGGAGCACCAAGAATGAGTAGCAAGGAGTGTCAAGGAATGGACTTGCTTTTTGAGTCCAAGTTCCATGTTAAACCATTGAAACATCTTTAGGAATGTCTTCTTACCAAATTCACTTTCAAAGCATGGTGCTTTTTAGCCTCTAAATGTATTCATAACTCATGTAAGACTAAAACTTTGGGCTTCAGAGGGGATCAGACTCCTTGTGCCTTCAGATACTGGTGAGCTTTCTATGTAAAATGGTTTCTGAAAAATGTAGGAAACTTAAAGTACTGCATTTTCTGAAATATTTTATTCCTTTATTGAAAGTCTATTTTGCTTTAGTTCATTTGGCTTTTTGCTTTTTCTCTAGAAGAGCGGGAAGTTCAGCTTTTTAAAAAAACAGAGTAAAACATAAAAAAAACTTCCAGAAGGGATATGACCAGAAGGGATTGTGTCCAAAACATTGTTACTCCTAACTCAGTGCCTCAGTCCTCCTGCTGGATCACTGTTCATAGGTGTAAGGTGTTAATGCCAAGCAATTTCTTTCTGAAGCAAGTCATCAGTGCTGCTGCTTTTTATTTTTGAGCCATGCCTGCCATATGTGACAATTTAGAGTTTGTAAAGGTTTTTGTACTGTTCACTGTTTGTGTGGAACATCAGTCACAGTTGATGTAACATCCTACACTCTATTTGATATATTACTTTGTTGATCTGATTTGCGGGGGGATCTGGAATCTTGGGTTTGTGTGTTAAATTTTAGGATGGTAGATATGCATGTGATATACCTCACAGTACTACTAGTTATTATGTCAACAAAATAGTAAGCTAATATTATAGGCAGGCTAGTGAATTACTTCCCCTGCTATGCAGGGCTGCATAGACAAACTTAGGACCCAATGACTGGCATTTGCTATAGTAGCTGTCCTTATTATCTGTAGTTGCTGCTTTCATGAGTAAACCATTTCCAAAGGGAACCAGTAGCCATGTTTTCTGTCATGGAACAATTGGTAAATGTGGCATGTTTCTTCATCTTGGGATTATGTGGGGACCAGAGCTTTCCCCTGCTGGCAACACATCAGCAGCAAGCTCCTGCTGACCTCGAATTTCAGGCTACTCTGAAGAGGCACATTTAAGCCACATTTTTTTTTTTAAGGGTAAATCTGTGTTGTTTCCCGTGATCTTGTCCTCCAGGACACTCAATTGAACTTAAATAGTAGCAAAAATGAAGGCAGTTAGATGCATTGGATAGAGACAGTGTTTAGACATCACTCTGAAAAGGCAATGAGAAACCATGTGCTCTATTTTTAGACAGATATTGCTTTGTAAATAGAATATTTGTATACCTACATGTAGATAGGACTATAGTAAAAGAATTTGAAAAACATATGAAAAACGTAATATTTAAGGAATCAGATTGTTAACAAGACTCCATGTACCATAAACTTATGAAGAGCTTCATGTGTTGATATCATCTTCTGTTCTGCCACAGACTCTGATGAAGACTTCAATGCAAATGGCATTAATATTTTAACACTAAGGAAAGTTGTGACTCCTTATCCACATACGTGCTTACATCATTATGTACCCATGTGTGTATTGCAGGGGAAGATGACTTGCAATCCCCAAAACGATTTTCTTGGAGCCTTGTACTTAGGTACATGGTGGCCTCTGAGACACAGTTTTGTTTAGAGGAAACCGCTGCCGGCTGCACTCATGCTGACACACTACTCAAGAGTTTGTGCTACTGTGCATTAAGCAGTGCCCTGTGTGGCCAAATGCTCAGAGATGCTGTAGGCAGTTCACAAGATTTGTTGTTGGCTTTTTCTTTGCCTTTTCCTTAGAAATTCTGGGAATACAATCCCAGACCCTAAATACCAGACACAGGTTTAGAAATGCTGGAGTGTTTAATAACTAATTTCTTGTGCTTAGGTAGGTCTTAAATTTTTAAATATCTCCTCAAAACCGTCAAAACAATTTCTTCCATAAAAATTTCCTTTCCCTTCCTCCACTATTTACATAACTCTGGATTTTCCCCAGTGTTTCTAAGATAGCCAGTGTTTGTTTCCTTTTTTTGCATGTTATGCAAACAGACCTCAGATGATACTGGCAGGCATTTCTGAAACTTTAGAAGTTGTCCCAGGGTGCATGACAGTACTTTTTCCCCACAAAAAATGTCTATTAATTCCTTCTGATTTTACAACCAAAAAGTCTGCAGAGAACTTTTGCATATTGGAGGGCAGGGTCTCAGCATCCCTATGCAGGTGAGCTGGTCTAATGGCAGAGTGCTGCATGAGAGGATGGGGTTAACCCTCTCCAGTCTCACCCTCTCCTTGTGCCACTGCTGAGCAGTAGACCTTATGGTGCAGCAGAGATGATGCCATCCTTATTTTTTAATATGATACTCAACAGAATATCTAAGTAGTTTTTTGGATGGTCCCAAATCTCCACTTAGTCTGTTGTTACATGAAAGCAAGCTCCAATAGAAGTGTATACACAACTGCCATGAGGAGGAAAATCCTTTGCAACTCATTTGGTCTCAAGTGCAAAACATAGTAAGTAAAATTTACTGAGGGACAAAGCAGAAAAGTGCTTCAGAAAAATGCAAAAAAGAAATAGCCCAAGCAGGGTAAAGCAACATAGAAACTGGAAGGTCTCACACTTTTTGGTAGTAATACAATAAAAAAGAATCCTGAAGCATCACTTCGTCAATGTTTCCTTAAAGTGATTGCAGAGTGGCCTGGGATGAACAACATTTTATGCTTCATATCATGTCCAAAAAGTTTGCAGAACAGGGGATAGCAAAATAAAAGAAGATAACTGAATTAACTCATGTCTCAAATCCTACTCAAAGATAACAGTAATTTGAACTTCGATCCTGTTGTGGCACACAAAACAGTGGAGCTGGTGGAGTCACACAGCTCACCTGAAAAAAAAAATTGTACTATAATGCTGTAACTTTTAAAATACTGTGAATAGGTATAATTTTTTTTAGCTTTTTTATACCGTATTTTTTACATCGTAAATAACTTGTTTAGAGGTGGTTTTATGTTCTGTTTCCACAAAGATTTTAATGGATTTCTGTTTAATACTGGTGAAAGTTTTGTTTGCCAAGTTGGAATAGTCATCTATAGAAATTCATTCTGAGAATAAATAAATCAAGCTGACAAAGTAGTCTTCCTAACACACTAAATCTAATCAGTCATTTAACATGTTTCTGTTGCTGAATGATCAACTGAATTTTTCCAGCTTCCAAATTCACTATTGCAAAAATATTTCTTTCCTAATTTAAGCAAAATCATCACAAGGCACTTTAATAGTGTTGTAGCATACCAAGAAAGTACTGATTCAACAACGTGTATCAACATGACAATTTAGTAGCTAAGCAATTAAACCAATGCATGCTTGAAAAAGGAAGTGTGAGATCATATTGGGGAAATAGTATTCCAGTGTGGCAGATGGCATTTAAGACTAACCTAACACTATTATACCAATGTTGCATACGTTTTAAACCTAGTTTGCTTGGCTGTTGTAACTCCTATTGTATTGATAGGATATCTAAAAATATGCATGTGTTTAACAATTTTGCCATAGTATTGTCATGGAATTTAATAAATATATTTTCTTACACTATTACATGTTTTGATATTCCTTGCTTGCATGTTATTTTTAAGAGTTAAATTCTGCTCATGCTCCAGTACAAACAGAGTTATTTTAGGTTTATGCCAGAGTAAATAACCACAGGATCTGGCAAGTATAGCCTTGGCTTCTTGATCAGCAGGGCGGGTAATAACACAGGCATTCTCTGAGCAGTTTCTCCTAAGCACAGCATGCTCTGGCGCGTACATACATAATTCGCTGAAGCCTTCCTCTTCCTGCCATGTGATGTGACGGTAGGAAAAGGCCAGTTTACTTACCTGTGTCCTCCTTGGCTTATGGCTCTGGCACAGCAAGAGTTTTGAGGTGTGATTGCCAGGCAGGCTCGGGCTGAGGGCTTGTGAACATAAGCAGTCACAGGCTCTCTGTGGTGGACAGGACTGTGTGGTGGACAACCCTATTGAAGGATGAAGGATGTAGCAGCAGGAAGAAGGGGCTCAGGCTGTACACCGTGGGGTCTGTTTGGGTGATGTAGGATGCTATCTCAGTGTGTTTTAGTGGAATGATCAGGTTTTATGGTGGATGTGACATGAGACTTATGTTTGAGGCCATTTATGTCACAGCACTTACTTTTTGTCCTAATGATAGCCAGGGTATTTTGTGGCTCATCTAATCTTGGTGTCTGAACTAGGGAGTGGCACACATGCTTAGCATTATGTGGACAGAAAAGGTGACACATGACAGCATGTCACAGGAAGACATCATTTTATGGCAGCACTGCTCTCACCACCTCTTTGGAGACAATCTTGAAAGTGAGAGGGTCAATGCCTTGTCTTGCAATAGCGGATTGCTGCAGTTTATTGGTGTGACAGAAACCAGGCAGGCTGTGTGAGCTCCACTGAATGCTGTGGAGCTGCAGGATCAAGCATACCAAGTCCTTTAAGCAAGACTGAGTATGCTCTGAAAAGACTGAAACACATAGAACTGTGGAAATGAGGAAATGCTTTGATTGTTTCAAAGGTGAAATACCACACCTGAATTCTCAAGCTCTGCAGCTGCTTTGGCCAGAGCAGGAACACCAGAGAGGAGTTCAATACAGGTCTCACTCCATCATCTGGGCCTCAGATGGTGAAGAAGGATGTGTTTGCAATATCTTCTGAGGACACTGCAAGTCATTCAGATATAGCTTGTCCAAATCTTGGTAAAATCAGACTGATTTTGTTGGGTTTAGTATTTAATACAGTTCAGGGACAGCTGGGGCTCCTCATCCATTGGTATGGAGGTACTTCTGCAATGGCAGCAGCAGAGGTAAAAGGAAGCAGTGGGTTTCCTCTCAGGGACAGAGCTCTGTCACCTCCACAGTGGATGCAGACCAATTATCCCAGGCTGTGCTCTGCCACTACCAAGAGAATTTGTGAGAGTACCTGAAAGCTCTGATCCTGGGAGAAGCAAGGGGATTCTGACCGTTTGAGGTCACTGCCGTTCTTGCCCTGGCATGGGATGCTTGGCTGTGGCAAATGGCCCCACCATGTGCCCTCACAGTGCATAGGGTCTGCTCGTGGGGTGCATGTATATATGGCCCGGGGGATAAATCAGAGTGGGAGCTAGTCATCCAGCCAGAAAAAAAAATCACTTACTGGTGGTATTCTGTCATGTCACATTTACAAAACACAGTCAATGTAGCTGAAATACCCCAAGCCATTTGTGAGCTGGAGCTTTTGAATTTGGGTGCATTTATGAGGTATTTGGGAACTACAAATACTCACACTTCTATAAAGTAATTAAAATCACAGATTTTGAGTTTCCTGTAACATCACAGCTTTTCAAAGAAAACGTGCTACAAAATCGCAGCAACTGAGTTTGAAGGTTGGGTAACGATGGAGCACACAGACTGCCTCTTTAGTCACCATCAGGAGAAGTGTGGGCATAGAGAATCAAACAGTCTGTTTTCTGGCCCTGTTGCAACACGTTCTGTTTCAGTAAGAGCAATCGAAAAATGCCTAAAACAGGTGATTTCATTTTTGGGTTCTACTTTGCTGACACCAACATTAAACGCTGCAGTGGAGAAAAAAATGGAGACGAGAAATTGTAGAAAATAAAATATTAAGTATTGTCTCTCTAGTGTCTTCAAAAGATGGGAAAATTTAGGAAAATTCCACTATGCCCACAAGAAAGTGACTGTATACACCACTGTTATTGCCAGTAAAAAATACTTAAGGATCTGCAAAACAAACAAAAAGAGATTGGGAAGCTGCTGATTTGTGTGCCTCAAGTTGTTCATGCTCAGCAGTCCCACTTCTTCCTCACTGTCCCTATACATCACAGTAATGTACGGTTCTGGAAAACACAACCTGTGGAGACAGTATTGAAAGTTGTTTTCCTAGAAAGGAAGACTGACGCTTAAAAAAAGAAACAGAGAAAGGAAGAAAGTCTTCTTTGTCTTGTGCACAATAAACAAAGACAAATGCTCTGACAGTGAACAGATATTTGAGAGAAACAAGGGCAGTCAGTCACAGCACTGCCAGGCAGTCTCTGTCACAGGGGTTTGGGAAGAGGGCACTCACAGACAAGTTGGGTCGTGTCTCTGGGGGTGGGAAGCCAGGCACTTGCAGAGCTGTGGTGAGTACAGGTGCCTGGCTGTTACTCATGTGTGAAATGCCCAAGCAAAGGGGCAGGGACATATCACTGCCCAATGAGGGGAGCAGGGGGGCCTGCGGTGACTCAAACTGGTTGAAAACCACAGTGGAAGGGATGGCTATGTTTGCTGGAGCAGGCGATGCCCTGACTTGGGCATCAAAGCAAGGTGGTGCTTTGGAGAAGGGAAAACCCAACTGTTTGTTTACACATCCCTCCAAGAAACAAAAGGCTCATAGGATGTGGCTGCCACTCTCCAGGAGCAAACCTAGTTCCTTAAGGCAAGGAGGTTTACCCCTTGAGGGGTGATGCTGCCACAGAGGGCACTGCACAAGCAGAGCTGTGTTAATGCATTTTCCACACAGCTTCTTTTACTTTGTCAACAGACTGAAAACATCTTCTCAAAAGCAAAGCCTGGTTGTTGAAATAAACCTAACAGATGCCTGTGACAAGATAAAGTGCCAGGTGCAATGGGCAGCTCCCCATCCCCAGCAGACCCCTTCTTCTCTTCACTTCTTTGCTGCCTGGGACCAGGCTGGGATGACTGGGACAAAACTGTGCTCCTGGCTCCTCACCTCTGACCACCAGGGCACATCACTGCAGAAAGCATTTGCCTACCATGGGGACAATTACTAAGGTTTGTCTAGCTTTAGTTGCCCTTGACATCTGTTTTTACTTGCTTTTTTCTTTTTTTTTTTTTCCCACCTTATTTTAGTTTAGGATGACCTGTGTATACCTAACAGCTGACTTCCAACCAGCTGGTCCCCAGGGAGGTGGAGAGCAGGCAGGCAGACAGGCTGTGCCATAGGTAGGGCAAAGGGCAGTGCCCAGCACAAAGCCTGACTTGGCCTATCCAAGGTTGGCACCAATGTTCAGCCTAAAAAAATGGAGGGGAATGTATTTTGGGCTAAGTGTAAATAATCTGGAAGAAATCTAAGAATTGCAGTTTTAGGAAGGGGATTAAATTGCAAAGAGGCACAAGCACCTAGGATTGCTGGTTTCATTGCTGGTTTGCACAGGTTCCTGTGGCAAAAGGACAGCACTCAGTCAAAGGGCATGAGCTCATCCTGCAGCGCCAGGATCATGCCAAGCATTTTATATGTCCCAAGCAATAAATAATGTGATTAATAAACAACCTCAGAGACAGCAAGCAGCACATCCAAGCCAGTTCCTGGGAAAATGACTAAGCAGTCTGCCATATACCATCTGCCTTTCTCCTCTCCTTCCCTGGCCCAGCACTGAGTGGGATGGCTGAGCCCCACATTGGGGTCAGATGTTCCTGTGTTTCTGGTACCTTTTTCCTGTTCAGTCCCTTAAGAGAAAACCCCTGCCTTTAATCCAGCCCTCAGCTTTACCAGGAAGACTGGAGATGTGGATGCAGGATGCTTCTCTCTTTGAAAGTTTCTAAGACACAAAAAGGACTATTTTTTATTTATTTATTTATTTATTTAAAGAATTCTATTCTCAGCGCATCTTTGCTATTCCCCCCATCTGGCTGCCACACAGCTGTGCCACTCATGCTCAGTCTGTGCTTCAGCCAGCTCTGAATTCCTGTGCAGTGATACGCACAGTTGGAAACAGGCCTTTGGGGAGCTGCTGTTTGTTGCTCTTCCTTTTCCACAACTACAACAGAGGTATTTCCTACCCACTTCCCCCATTCTGCATTTCAAAGAACAGCTCCTGTTCTAAAGAAGTATTGCCTTGAAGCCTGTTACTCTGCAGCAAATTGCCTTCAAATAGAGACCTCTCCTGTCAGATGTTTGTCTTGGAGCCACTCTCCAAACTCCGTGACAGTAAGGAAAGGATGGAAAAAGTCAATGCACATATGACAGAGCAGAGGCCAATGCTGTTTCTGGATCAGCATTGTCCCCCATCACTGTTGGCATGACAGATTCCCAGGACTCAGTGCTAGGACTCACTACTCTGCACCTGGACTACTCAGGATAGGTCACTACCATTTGAGACACTCCACCTCCCCATCCCCACCAAGCACAGAAAACATGACTCTTTCCTCTCCAGCAGTCACTGGATGAGATGCAGCCCAAGTGCAGGTTGTGTCTGGCCATCTCTGGCTCCAGAGGTTTTAGTTCTTACCCTTATTCAAAACGCACACATTTCCCCTTTACATGCCATGGCATCAAATTACAATTACTTTCATCTTAATGCCACATCTTGATCATACACTTTTTTCCTGTTTTTTTTTTCTCAACCATGCACAGGTTTTATCTGTCCACATGGGGGTCCCCATGCCAAATAAAACTTCACTTCTCCTGGAAGGAGATCCATGTATGTCTCCAGCTCCACTGCAAGCTGCCCATGTCTTCTATAGACAGTTTTTTCTGAATTGTGATTTGAACAGAGGGTACAGGTGCACACGTTACATGTTGTCACCACCATGTATTTTTGTTCCTTTCTATTTCTAACAAGTCTCAGTGTCTGTTTTTGACCCCTGCTGACATGTCTATAAGGAGCACAAGATGTTTCACCTAAGTGATCAAGGTACTCCTTTTAGCATGCAGAGGAGGTGCTGGGATCACCTTGGCAGTTATTTTGCATATGCTATTACCTAGTACCAGCTATTATTTTTTCCAATCAAGTCTAAAGCTGCAGGTCAGACAAGCCTCAGGAATGTGTTTTAGCTCCTAGAGCGCCAGGAGCATCCTCAGCACAGCAGAAATCTCCTATTATCCCTTGCTTTTGCTAAATTGAGTCCTTTTAACTCACTGGCATTTAAATAAGCCTGCATTGCTATTCCTCTCCCACTCCTGGCTTCCGGTGAGCGATGGGGCATGGTGCATCTCTCTTGCCCCCTCTGATGGCTCACTGATCCACTTCAAACAAACAGTTAAGGAAGAAATATCTCCAAACTATGAAATTCTGGACCATTTCCTTACTGTCTTGACAGCATTCTGTTTGCCTGCTTAAATTACAGTTTGGCAATCAAGGTTGCTTAAGTGTTGGTCCAGTGCCTAGAAAACATTTTATTTTAAGAAGACTGTGACCCACTGAGATTTCTTTCACATCTCTTTTCTTATTTTTCAGTAAAATAAAATAGTGATTTATAACACCACAGTAGCAAGAACTTACACTTTTTTTTCCCAATATTTTAATCTGTTTAAGCCAGGAAAGCTACATAATGTACAATTTTGAACTGTCAAAATTTACAAAACAAAAAGAGTCAGATTTAAAACTGCTCATAACTCACAAATATCCCCATCAAAACTGTATAATACAGAAGTTAAGCCTCCCGTATAATACATTTAGACCACAGGTCACTTCACTGTTTTAGGAAAGTGTGCAAAGGGCTAACTGTATAAGTACACCTAAATGTTAAAAGTTATACTGTGTAAGCAGGTCTGCCACTGCTATAAAAAATATACAAGTATAAAATTACCTACAAAAATGGTTCATTGATTTTGTTACTTGTAATAAAAAATTAGAATTTAAGAACTTTCCTCCTCAACAAACAACAATATTTTGAAACCAGTCACTGTAGCTGTTATTTACACAGGATAAAACATAATTCAGCTAAATCAGAGAGTGGTAGGAACTGCTTGTTCTTGGACATACATTTGAATGCAGAGATACATTGCCTGATGGTGTCAGTCATTGTACCACTGCCATGATGAATGCAAGTGTGTCAAAACTGTTTTCTCTGATATTACAAAAGATAACCTAAGAACCACAACACAGTCTTTGAGCTACTCGCAACATCACACATTTCATTGCTGTTTGCACCAATGCAAAACCTTTAGCGTTCACTAAACACATAATGGGTAGAGGATATGGTTCCTACACAAAATACTCAGTTTGGTTTGGTCAGCACAGGAAAGGAGAGGGAAAAATGTTCTTTTTCTTTCAGGTTTCCCTTTGGTTCTGTCACCTTCCCAGACAGCGAACGTGGGCTGGCTGCAGAAGGCTGTGGCAGCCAGCTCACTCTCAGCCACACACGCAAGCACACGATGGGTCTTCGGCACCAGGATTCCTCTCCTGTCACTTGGTCCCACATGTGTTGATGTTCTTCCCATCAGCTGCATCCTCAACCAGGGAGATGTGATAATCGGTTGAAAGCGTGAGGTGGGAGATGCAGCCCACCAGGCCCCGCATGTACTGTCTGTTGGTGTGCAGGGCTATTTCCTTCATGCCACCTGGGGGAAATGCAGTGATGAGAAACACAGCACAACACAGGTGTCTACTCCTGCTTGGCAGACTGCATACCCAGCCACACATTAGCTTTCCTAGTGCACCTCAGAATTTTAATTTACAGGTTACTCTGCATGTTTTTTAAATGCAGCTTTTAAGCATTTATCAGTGCACAGGGGATAAGCAGGAGATAATAAACTAGGATGCTAATTATTTATCACAGATACTGTAACATCAGTAAGAGCTGAATAAGCTTGTGCCCAGATTCCCACTAAGATGCAGGGTCCACAGGTGACACTATCGCTGTTCTCTGTGTCCCAGCTGGGGGTACCACAGTGAACCACATGGTGCTGCTCCCTTCCCATACCAGTCCCTCATTCCATCCAGAGAGGTCTCCCAACAAAAACAGGTTGTAGAGGGCCAGAGGCTGAGGCATGAAGTCTTCACCTTAAGACAGACAGAGCTGGGATGCCCTGCCTTACAGATCTCCTGGCAAACACAAAAATGCACCTGGGTCATGAACGCAAACGGTGAGCACTCACCTACATAGAGATCTCCATTGATGTTTAACTGCCTCATCTTTCCAGGAGATCTACCAGTCCTAGCACCATAATCATCCACAGTTACTTTGCCAGACTGTCCATCTCTGAAAGCAAAAACAAACTGCTCTCATGCATTCAGCTTAAAACCAGGTCGGAGGAGGAGCAGCAACATCACTCCCTTGCTAGGTGACTCAGTGCTTGGCAGGTTTCATGGCAAATGTTCAGGATCAATGCTGGGGAGACAGCACTGTGCTTCGGGGTGGTGGGAGTTTTCAGGGACTAAGCTGTCAGAGATCTGCAAAGGGTGGGGATCACATTTGTGGAGGAGAAAAAACTGATAAAGAAGTAAATTACACAATTAGGGGAGAGCAGAGGAAGGACAGGTTTTGAAGTGTTGTTAAAAACCAGATGTAATATAAAAAGTTCAGAGCAGAAACTTCAACGGAAGGAAAGTAAAACATAATTATAAGAAGTTTTGTTTCTTAATGGAGCTTCTAGGCCACTTCCATTTTATATTTGGTCAATGACCAGATTGACAGAAGAGCCATTTGATGGGCTTCTATTCTCACTGAATTTGGTGACAAGCTGTGCTAACATTAGCCTGCAATTTCCAAGGAACTGACATTCCATGAAGAGAGGGATGCATGCTTCCCCTGCTGGGCATGCTTGCCTCCCATGAGGTAATGAGTTATAAATAGGAGTTATATGTACACTGCAAGATGTCTGCACCTCCTCCAAATAGAAAAAGTAGGCATACACTGTCCATGCTCCAGTGCTTGTGCCAGCCCGCAAAATGCACCCTGGGGAATTTCAAAATGCAGACATTAAAGAAAAATATTCTTAACCCAAATTGTATGGGTTTAAGAGAATGTCTGTTACAGCCCCAGAATAGCCCTCTGTGACTTTGGCAGTCTGCCTTGAGCTGTGCTGAGTTTCAGAGTTGACACTGTCACCTCTAATACAATAAGCTTTGTGTACATTGTCCTAAAACAGCCAAGTTGCTAACAGCTCATCTCCTGAGTGATGTGAGAGAATTAAGCTGCAGTGATTCACACCGAACCAGCAACAGACATGCTAGCCAGCACCTTTAATGGCAGGGTGGTTCCAAAACACCTCCCAGATGAAGCATGGCCACTTACCGAACAGCCTTGACTCTGTGCCACCGTCCATCGCTGAAAGAGCCATTCACTGTGATGGAAGCAATGCCACTGCCCAAATTGTAGCTACAATTTAAAAAAAAAAAGAAAAAAAAAAAAGTGTATTGCTTCCCTTGCAAATCCTGTCTGCCAAGTTGCTCAGATCTCTTTACTCTGTGCCCTGTTCGCTTGCTCAGCCTCAAGAGCAACCCTTATGGCTCAGACTTTAGAGGGACTGGTAGAATCCTGTGGAAGTGCAGTGCTGATGCACAGAGGAACAGGTAAAACTCCCTCCTGCTCAGATCAGAGTTGGCACCATCACCACCATCCCACGAGAGCAAGGAGTGGGTTTCTGCATGACATTTCCTCCCCAAAACTGGAGATTATGAAGATGCGTGATGTACAGACTTTTGGCCTAATAGAAGAGAGCACTGGAAGGTAGCAAACATGGTTAATAAAAGAAGTACTGCTAAAGCAAATAAGAAAGTGAACTACAAGAGATCTACAAATCATCTGAACTATAGGGAAGATTGAGACCTGTGATGTAGGAAGGATAAAGCCTAACAAATAAACTCACAGATAATCATGAAGTTCTCTGCTTCAGTTGCATCTCTCATTATTCCTTTGTGTTTGCTGCTACCAAAATACTCAGTGGGTATAACATCCCCATCAAGCATCTTTATTTCTGGGTCCCAGAACCTGGGCCAGGCTTCACAAATGGGAGGCAGATGATATAATGCAGTAGGCTATTAGGTACTCAGCTGCCTAAATAAGCAGGATGAAAGAGCCTGAGCTGCTACTGCAGGCCCTCTGCCTGTACCAAGCTTGACAGTTTAAAGCCAATGTCATTATCTCTTCAGAAAAGACTGAACCAGGAATTCAGTTCACGGCCAGAGTTAGGCACTTGAAAACAGCATGCTAAGTTGTCAGCTGCTCAGAGCAAGATGGTTGTCTCATATTTGACTCCTTCCCAGAGGCTTAAGTGAATCTCAAACAAGTTATCTCCTTTTACCCAAGATGCAGACATTAGTCTAGGCTGAGAGCTATAGAAGGATTTGGGTGTTTAGGATTGTATTGAAGTGCTAATCCTTTGGTTATAAAAATGAGAATCCTATCCCTAACTAATGGAGATTCCCTACGATAGTCATATAACCTTCTACAGTAGCACTGAGCAACAGACAAGATTCACAGCAGCTGCTGCACTGTACAGGGAGCCTACTCTGCTAGGCCATAGGAAACAGGAAACAAAAGATGTCTTCTGAATTTCAAACAGAACCAGAACACATAAATCTAATTTGGGCTTCAGGAAAATTCTTCCAATCAGTTCACAGCCCTGGATATTCTCCTGACCTCATCTGTCAAAAGTTGCATAAGGAGCATGAGGATCACTCTTCTTTTTCATTACATTTTTTGTCTTTCACAATCTTCAGTTCTCCCTTTCAGTATGCAGTTAAGTATTTACTACAGCTTTCTAAATGTGTGAGAAAGGTACATGTATCTTGATAAACTTCAACTGTTTAAGTGTAAAACCTTTGTGGGATAGCACTGCCTAGAAAACAGGCAGAACAGACTGGCTGCTTACTACCCATCACTTTTGAAAGACACGGTCTCCCAGAGACATTAAAAAAAAAAATGCACCATTTAAAAAATGCACCAGAGTCAGTGAGGAAGCTGAGTTTTTGCAAAGTTAACCACACAAAACTGTATTTAAAAAGTTTTCAAGAAATAAAAGCAAATAGATTTCTACATCCTTTGTCTATGCATCTATTGCAGCAAACAAGTAAAAGATAGCTTCAAATTAGCTCATACAATTGAGAAAATCTTTGTTGTTTAATCAACAGTGTCTCACTACTGTCCATAATGATGGTGGCATTTGTAGTTTGCTGCTTCAATATTTGTCTTACACAACCTAAAGGGGTATAGTAAGGAAAGCTATGGCTTTCATATGGCAGGAGTCCAAAAAAACAATATGCAAAAAGTTGCATGGAGTCTCCCTAAATGTCTGCATGGCAGAAGGTAATTCTAGAGATTCCCAACTCTGCAACTTCCCCCAGTTTCAGCTTTTTGATAGTAATAATATTTGTTTTTTAAACAAGTGGTTCTGTGGATACTGGCAGTAGCAATGTGTGGTGCCAACTGGGTTTTTGTCACTGGGTTGGATATCTGGGGGTTTGAAAATAAGGGACCCCTTGCTTCCACATGCATTTTCTGGTGAAAAGTGAGCATGCAATCAGCATGAGTGTCAGCAGGGCTTTCTTCCCTGATGCCTGCTCTCTCCTCACACCCTACACCTGCTCTGCTCAACTGAGACAGCAAGGGCCTCAAGAGGCATGGGGGAAGTTTCTGACAGTACTTGTATCCTGACAGGGTGACTTTTAGAAAACCACGCTGAAAGTCTGATGTTTTAAGAACTGGGAGGGAAGGAGTGGGAATAATGCAAAGCTGCCAACACATTAGCTTTTCAGCTTGCTTCATTCTTCAGACAAGTACAGGACCATCCCTGAATAAAACCTTGAGGACATAATTGTCTCACACTATAGCAAAGGACAAGTGCATTGGATGCGTGGTGGAGATTCCTTTGAGCACTAACTGTACTGTATGCGATAAAAATAAGGGAGCGATAGTTTACCTGAATATTAGCGCTCCTTCTTGAAGGCCTAGAGAAATGAAATCACTATTAGGTCGCATGGGACTGTCTCCCCTCCACATCAAAAGACCTTCCTTCATTGTGGTTTTAAACCTCATGAACACATTTGTTCTTGATCCTGACACCCTGTTTAATGTAGAAGAAGGAAATAGTAGTAAAATATTGAACTGGCACAGTCTTCTTTCAAGCATAAAAGATGATGGCACTATTTCTTCTCCACTGGTTTTGCTGGTTACATCTTGCAACTTGCCTACCTGTTGATGTGTGAGGGACTCCGGTTCACATCCCCGTTCCCAGCAATGCAGAGTGGGGAACTGAACTTAGCCCTCCAGAATCCCATACACAGTAGCTAATCAGCAAGCCTACATTCAGTAGGCTTGCTGCCCTCAGAAACCAGTGGAAGAAGCATAACAAAGAGCAAATCAGAAAATCCTAGTAGGTCTGAGGCACTGAGCTTGTGGGCATTTGCAAAGTCTCCCCTAGTCAGGGGTTGGATGAATTTGTTATAACATCTCAAAATTTTCCGGAATTTGGGAATCTTCCAGGGTACAGAGCAGCCAGAAAGAAGTTTGAAGATCTAAACTCTAGGCTAAAACAGGAGTAAATCCTCAGCCTCTTCATGGATACTGGCTCTGTATGTATGTTTCTTGCTCTCAGAAAGTGCACATCAGTCTTTCTCCATGTCAGACATATGCTGTGCATACTACTTCTCTAAAAATTGCAAGATACTTAGCTGTTATAACAAACTGAGCTGTAGCAATATGCAAAGAACTTTTTTCCCTGAAATTTAGAAATATGGCAAATACAGCTTAAAACACTTAAATATAAAACATCGTCCCACATGACGCTCCCAGCATTACAATGTTTAATAAAAAGCGTATTTATCTTCACAAGAGACACGCTACCTTTTCAGGATATCTGGATTATCATATGTGAGGTAACTGCGACCAATAAACTGTGGGATTTCTATTGCTTCTGTAATAGCTGAAAAGTAAATAAACAAATGAAGATGAATGTTAGTTAGCTTGACATGGAAATAGAAATAAAAAAACAGATAAGACTGTTTCATTGCTTTACTCCTACACTGGCAGATACCTGCTGGTGGCACAGAACTGAGTTGAACTCACCATCTGTTAGCACCTAAATGCAGGGCCAGTAGTTGAGGCAGTTTAAACAGCCAACAGTCCTTCTACTTATGGCCTTCATGTACTGCACCACCATAAACGCACACAAAACTATGAAGTATTTGGAAAACATTTCAAATTTCATTTTTATCCCTGTTTCCACATTCCTTGATTCAAGCTTATGCATTAATCACCCTTTGCTCTTAGTCTAAGATCTCTCCAGCTCCTAATGGAGCACCATGTACACCCCTGTGGGACAGCACAGGCAACTTGTGATCTTCCCATTTCCCCACTTCATGTACGTGACTTTGTGCAGAATGGCTGCTGCCCCACAGAGGCAAGCTCTGGGGAGGGCACACAGGGTACCCTCTTCAGGTCTTTTGAAAGCACCTGAGATTACGCTAAAGGCTGTATGTATTTGAGACGCTGCAGTGCTGCCTTGGAGGGTGTTTTGCTCAGAGCTCACACATGGCATCTCCCATTTCTCCAGGGACAGCTCTGGTACAGTTGTATTCTACTGCTGCTGGGACAGCAGCACACATTGCAACCAGACCTGGAGCTAGCATACTGCTGTCCATTGAGTAGACTTTGACAAGGTAACTCAGATGTTTGACATAGATCACTAAACATCCGTGATACACAGCCATCAGCAAGCTATAAGTATTGGCCTGAACAGGTCTTCTTTCAAGTGAACATCCTACGGTTTGCTGCTGATCTTTCATAACTGACTGCTGCATTAATATGAACCAGTTCTATAATTTCCTTACAATAGCTGTTTTCATCCTATTTTCTTCTTGAGAACTAATCCCTCCAACCCACAGCTAATGCCATCTATATATATTTCAAGCTTTTCATGCTTTCATTAATGCTTGGTTTATTTGTGCAATGCAGAGGCTGGCTGGGCTTTAAAAGCTCACTATAACACAGATATGCAATGACTGGTGTCATCTGCCAGCTGACAACAGCAATATGAAATTTAGGACTAAGTGTCAAGACTGAGAATTTTAAATAGCAACAAATAACTGTTTACATCCATAGTGAAAACACGAAATCTGCCTAATGTGTCTAAAGAAACCACGACAGGCAGTCCACAGCCTGCAGCTTGACAGCATCACTGGAAATCTGCAAAAACCATGTTACACTTTGCCAGATATTCCTTACTAGGTCTGATGCTTTCTGCACTGAATGGTCTCCGGTGGATAACAGCAGATCATGAAAGGAATTCTTGTTCTCCCATCACATTCCACACCGGCACTACAGCCCCCATTTCTTGCCTTTGGCAGGGGAAGGTGCATCCCTTGCACTTACTCTATATGAAGGTTGATGGGCATTTGTTTCTGCTTTGCTTTTCACTCGTTGCACTAAAATCCAGTAAATACTAGTAAACATCTGTGGTACGCTTGATGCATGCAGGATCTTTGCAACTGGAAGCGAACAGGGCCAGTAAACCAGCCTAAACATCTTCACTCTCTGCTCATCACCATTAGCCATCAGAGCACTCATGACAAACAGGGCTGAACTCTGAACCACAGGGCAGCCTGGAGCAGCACCCACTCTACACAGCACCCAGCCAAGGGGCTGGCGCTGGTGCTTTGTGAATACAGGGACTTGCTCAACAGCCACCACTCTGCAGTTGGCAGGTGCTCTGGATGTAGTTTTAAAAAATCAACAGGATAAGGTTTAAGGAAGTACTATATAACCCCAGACAATGTTTTTGCTTATTGACAGAAGCTTGCCAGGCTTAATGGAAATCCAGCAACCAGCTTGCCAGAGCAGACACAGATGCACAATGACAGAGCACTTTTCACATCATTTGCAGTACTTACTGTTCAGGCAGTAACTTCCACACTCTGCAGTGAGTCAGCACAAAACAAAACAAGAATATTCTGGTTTTATTCTCCCATAGCATAAAAGTCTCCCTTCCAACACCCAGTTTCATACCCACCTTTCTGCAAATGCATGATCCCCACTTCCCTTTTGCATAGGCAATTGTAACTACCTACGAAGGCAGCACTCTCAGTGGTTTTCCCAAAGAATTTATTTTTGCCTTCTCAAAAAAAGCCAAAGGTGAAGACAGGTAGAACCAGCATCAAACCCCTCTGCTAGTCCTAGTTTTCAAAGCCCAGTGATTCATTGTGGCTTATGCAGGGGTCAGCTATAACCAGGGAAAAGCAATAGTTCGCTGTTCTACTTCATCCTACAATGAAGTATAAAAATGCCTTTAACATTCCCTACAGATTGGACAAAAGATATAAAACCCAGCAATGCCAGCAGAAACTCTCTCAAATTCTCAACCCATGACTCATTATGATACGAATCAATATCTTATATACCTCATACCAGCATCATAGAGTTTTGTAAGTGGCACGTATCATTTTGGAGAAAATGGCATTGTCCCTCACAAGCACTTCTCAGGACATGAGGTTAAAGCAGCCCACTATAAAGCAGGATGGAGACAACACCCTCAGCCTCTTGTATATCCTCTGAGTGCTGCACTAACCAAACCCCTGCTCTGAAGAAGGAGTGGATATACACAAGTGTCCTGCCTTACCATGTCTTTGCCCTACTGAAGAGACAGAGTTAAGGATTATTTTAAGAAATCTGCTCCAGGTTCATCAGGGCTATCCTGGACTGAGGTTCAGGAGGCAGCACCTCCAAGGTCTGTACAACACCATCAGCAAAATTTTGGATTTTCAGTGGCAGCTGAGGCTGCAGAAGCGCAGGTGTGTGTTGAAAGGCACCTGAACAGCAGCCACAGGCAGAGGGAACAGACACCAGAGAAAACATGGGTTTGGACAGGCTTAAAACTGAATTAAGGTTAGATTCACACAGGAAGCAACGTCCAGGATCCAGTCTAGGAGAAAGATGCAAGGTGCTTCAGACTGTCTCTGAAAGTGTGGATGCCCATCAAATTACTACAGAGAGGAGAGTGGCAGTGTGCCAGCCCAGTGGCAGTGCTGTCAGTGCCTGTGAGTCAGGTGCAATGGGGGCAGATGAGCACACTGCTCTCTGGGCTTAGCACAGATGAGAAGCAGATGAGCAGTGAGAAGCTGTGGCCCAATGGACCCACAACAGGTCACTGAAAGTGCAGGCAGTTACATACCCAAGCTGTAAAGCACTCACTTGCCTTGAGTCCCCCTGGAGACCTCTGTACTGCTGCAGATACCATCTTGAAGCCAGAAGCTTAGCACTTTACACATACCTAGAAAGCCAAAATTGCAGTTCTCCCTCCTCCCCACAAAGAAGATGGGATAAATGACGTTGCTCCGGCTATTAGTCAAACCACAACAACGTAAGCAATGGGGTTTCTTGCACTGTATTTTAATAAAATGCTTTTGTTCTAAGATACTCTCTTTTTTGGAAGAAAAGGCCAATCCATGCCTCATGGATTATCCAAAACCACTGCTTTTAACTTTGAAGTTTGTGCCTGTGAGGAATGAAGGAGCGGCTGAAGACAACAATGGCACTCAGCTCTTTTCAACTGAGTTTGCTGATACATTACAAAACTTTCTGTAAGGAATTTTTCAAGAGCCAGCCTAACAGAAGGGAAATATCTCCATCTAGTGGAATAACCCAAATTGCATTTTTTTAAATGCTTCATGCAATCTGAACACTCTCCTGAATCTATTGAACTATTAAAACCTGCGTCTGGGAAGATTTTCCTCCTTGGTGGTCTCCATTGCTATACCAAAGTAGGATTTGTGCAGATGGTGATATTACTATCAGAATATTCAGTGTCCAAAAAAGGATTAGGCCTTTCTGTATGTGAGAATAGCATTTGTTGTGAGCTCTAGTTAGAATAAAATAACAAGGGTTACCAATGCTAGTGTATCAGGACATAACATAATCATTGGCTGCAGGACCTTGCCAGAATTTCCACTTGGTACAGTACTGCATAGTAAGGGAGTATATGAAATGTTCATTGTTGGCCACCACAGGCAACCAGATACCAGGCTACTATCTATGGATCATAGCTCTGACCTGGGATAGCAATTATGATGTTCCTAAATAACAAAAAAATTCTTCTTTGGGTACATGGAATGTGCACAGATGCAAAGTGAGCTCTGGCCCCAGAGTTTCTATTTCAAGGGATGGATACAATAGCAGTTGCAGGTGTTAAATCTCTCTTACTGTTGTGATTAACTCTGGATCTCTAGATCGAAATGCAGCCATCATTACATCATTACCTTTTTGGCAATGTTGCCCGTCAAAGCCCAGGGGACAATCACATTCATAGCTATCCTTCTTGGGAACACAGGTGCCTCCATTTGCACACGGTGAGCTCACACAGGGGTGGGCAGCATTCACCAGGTTGACTCCAAAAGTGAAATCCTGTTTCACGTCAATTGTCCGGTCATTCAAGATAATCTGTATGTTTTGAGGAAAAAAAAAAAAAAAAGACAGAAAGGAAAAATTCATGATAAAACTTCCCAAATTTTCAGTATTGCAGTGCTAGCAGAAGACTTCTGTAAAGACTTCAGACAAAGGTAAGCATCAAAACTTGGCCAAAACACTGTAAGTTGTGACAAGTGTTTTCCAGTGGCAGGGGTCCATCTCATTCTACTGCTCGCCCTGACCCACTGGAGATTAATTTCTTTTGTTGTTTTGTAACACAGACTTAGGCGGCCTCAATATGATGCAAAGCTGCACAAGATTTATCAGTCATGTATGAACACCACTGCAACAGTTTGTAGCAGAGCTGTGAGCTAGGACTGTAAAATTAGATGAGCACTACTGAGGAAAAGCATTTCTGAGCTCTGGAAACCTCCCAGAAGATGAGTGCTGACAATATTAATACTAAACAAAACAGCTCATTTTTCACATTTTGGATTGCGTTCCAGTATCTCATCTTGCCTGAAAGAACTTAGAGTTAAGAATGGATGAAAAACATTATTAAGAGTTCACAAAAGCATTTGCATATAAATGAAAGAGAATTATTAAATGTTGGGACTTCTCCAATGTGTCATACGTTAGAATCATATGATTGGAATTTTTGAGTTGGAATGGACCTTAAATTTATCACCCAGTTTCAAAATTCCTGCCATGGGTAGAGACACCTCCCATTAGATCAGGCTGCTCAAGGCCCCGTCCAACCTGGGCTTTCCAGGGAGGGGGCATCCACAACTTCCCTGGGCAACCTTTGCCAGTGTCTCACCACCCTCACCATGAAGAATTTCTTCCTAAGGTCTAATTTAAATCTTCCCCTTCCAGTTTAAAGCCATTCCTTCTTATCCTATCACTTCATGCCCTTGTAAAAAGTCCTTCCCCAACTCTTTTGTAGGTTCCCTTCGGGTTCTGGAAGGCCACCCTAAGGTCTCCCCAGAGCCTTCTGTTCTCCAGGCTAAACAAGCCCAACTCTCTCAGCCTGTCCTTATAACAGAGATGTTCCAGCCCTCTGATCATCTTTGTGGCCTCCTCTGAACCTGTTCCAACCATTTCCATATCCTTCTCATGTTGAGAATTCCAGAACTGGACACAGCACTGCAGCTGGGGTAAAGGGGCAGAATCATCTCCCTTGACCTGCTGGCCACACTCCTTTTGATGCAGCCCAGGACATGGTTGGCGGTCTGGGTTGTGAGCACACATTGCCAGCTCATGCCGAGCTTCTCCTCAACCAGTATTCCCAAGCCCTTCGCCACAGCACTACTCTCAATCACTTCATCCCCCATCCTGTGTTGAAAGCATGGATTGCCTCGACGCAGGTGTAGGACCTTGCACTTAGCTTTGTTGATTCTCATGAGGTTCATGTCCACTTCTCCAGCTTTTCCAGGTCCCTCTGGATGACATCTTGTGCTTCTGGTGTGACAATTGCACTTAATTTGGCGTCATCCGCAAAACTGCTGAGCATGCACTCAGTCTCACTGTCTATATCATCAATTAAAATATTAAACAGCACTGGTCCCAGTATTTGTTTTCCAAAATAACCCAATGTTGGTACAATCTGATATCTTGGTAAAGGAATTACATGTGGACACAGCTTCTGATCTAAGCTATATCAAAAGAAAAGTCTGTTTTCACAAACAAATAGATTTTAAGGCTAGAAATAAGAACAACAACAGTTACTCTGGATCCTGCATAATTCAGACAATGTACCTTTGGTGGACGTACTGGGAAAGTTGACTGCATCAAGCGCATATACTCTGTTTGAAACAGTGTCAAACAAGTTCAGAATACGCAGTCCAACCATAAAGATGGATCTCTTCAGCTTCTAACTTCCAGCTACATCTTTGCAGAAATAACAAGCCCCTATTCTTGAAACTCTGCATCTAATATCGAGGCTTAATTAGTACCCAGCCATTGTTTCTCATCATGACTTTTTCTGCATCATTTCAGAGCCAGATACTCAAAGAAATCTCATAATCATGTAGAAATTAGCAGGCCACAAGAAGAACAGCTGTTAACCTTATCTGAATAAACTAAATAGATTGAGATTTTAGGTCTTTCTGTATATGGCATGTGTTCCAGTAGTTAGTGACACTTGTAGTTTCATTTCTATACAATTCTCCAAAATCCTACTATGTGTGAACATAGCAGTCAACTAATAGTCTCCTGGTGCCAAAAGGCAGGTGATACTTTTCCTTGACATCCCGTTCAGGCCTCTGTAAAGGCAAATTCACCTTCTAACTACATCACAGAAGTAATAGCTCATCCTCAGCATTCCCAACATTTACCAGTGTCTCGGTGCAACCCATCATTTTGTGTGACCTATGTTAATTGCTCATAGACTCCCTCTTTTTCTCTCAAAAATGCACTGTGTTTAGTCAAGCCCACCTTTCCGAGGATATTTGTGTGACTGAGCTGTACTCATCACTACTATGCACTCCCTCAGTTTTATTGCACTTCAGGTTTTCTGATAGATAGCTGAAAAAGACAGTGAAAAATGTTGGACCAGGTACTGAAACCATTTACACTGAATTGCAATTACCTTTCTGCCCTTGATCAATTCTTATGAGATGCACTATTACGGCTTTTTTTAATTTGTTAATTAAATTTGATGCAATGATTCACTCATTTAAAACTCTTGAGGATGTAGGGTCAAGCTTTTAGCTTTATCCAAATTATTTTAAGTATGCCTAGGGAAAGAAAATGCTAGTTCAGTTTGAACTTTCTTTTGACTACTTTATAAGACTATTTTATGACTATATAGATTTGTTTTCCAAGAGAACTGCACCCATGCACAGCTGACCCCACTGGAACACCATCTGCCAACAATGAAAACAACCACCTCATTCATTCACGTGCCCCATATAAATACATAAGAAAGGAAGGAAGTGAAGCATGCAATCACTGTGTAGTATAAGAACATGTTAGCTGAACTGGGATCCATTTTAATTTGCACCTTCTTTTTCACTCATTACTGCACTACGTACATCACACATTTAGCTGCTTTAGTGTGTTTCAGTATTTCTTTTGTTCATTTATTTATATATGATGCTGAAGGGTCCTTCGAGGACTCTGA